>CANTUV010000033.1:23132857-24430000 GCA_947685225.1 Garcia nutans | reverse complement strand
GAGGCTAGATGCTATGTATCACTGATGTATGATTTGCCTTCAGGGCTAGACACTTGGTGTCAATTTTTTGGACAATGGTAACTCTGGGATTTGAATAATATATTAGTTTGTTTGGGCCCATGCTTGTGTATGTGTTAATGTGATGTTTAGTGAGAATGATAAATGTGAAGTGATGTGGAATTGCATATCACATTGTGAGATATTAAGCCATTATAGATTGGCTAATATTTTTGTTTAATATATTTGGTAAAAATGCATTTTTGTGCACTTGAAATAGAAAATATGTCCAATTAGGAACATGGCAAGAAAATATACATGAATAATTAAAATTTGTGGAGAATAAACAAATAATGTGTAGAATTTGAAAATGTGTGAAAATAAGTGAAAATTTGAAAATATCATAAGAATGAAAATGGTGAGATAAAGAATATGTGTATGTTGTGATACGATGAATATGATGTAAGCCATTGAATTATGGCTTATGTTTAAGATGTGTATAAATTATGAAAATAAAGGAAAGTTATGAAAAGTGCAAGTTATGCACTAAAATGTAGAAGTGAGCCACATTTGCATTATCTATGATGATGGTTTGTGGAAACCATGATATGAGTTGAGATGTGGACATGTGTTGAAAAATGAATGTGTATTGTGTGTATCTTATACAATATCTAGTTGTCAGAAGTTTGCGCTTGGATGTTGGCATATTATAAGCAAAAGAGATGAGACACTTGGTGTTATAGAGATGTGCCTACGCCCGAGTTAGACACCAATGGTGTCAGAAATATACACTATGTGATATACCAATACAATGAGCCTAGGACTAGATAATTGTATAAGAAGGTTAGGCCCAAAGTATGCGGTTGTTTATATTTTAAAGAAAAGTAAAATTAATTATTGTATTATTTAAATATGGTGCATGTTTTAATTATAATGTTGTTATGTCAATGTTGTATTATATATATACAACTAAGCTTTCGGGCTTAAAGCAATAATGTGTATCGCGCAGGTAAAGGAGTTAATGTTCAGACAGAGCTTGAATGCGGATGATATTTGGTGACTTAGTATGGCACCAGACCAACTTTTTCATTTGCATTCATGTATAAATATGTTTTCAAGTATTTTGATTTATGTATATTAATATTTAGCATATGTGATAAAATATAAAGAATTGTTGTATATATACCTATAAAAGTATTTAATTATGGTAAATAATATTTTAAGTTATGAACTTGAATGTGTATTTATGAATTGGTATTTTGGAGAATGGGTCAAAACTATATTTTAGGAGTGTCTATTTCTATGCAGGCTGTGTTTTTGATGATTTGGGAATTATTAAAATTACAAATAAAACTCTGGCGAAATTTTCTCAGAGATTTTCTTATAAATTTGTAATTTTTTTTCATATAATATCTAATATATATCTACTTATTGGTTAAATTAATTGTCTTTTAATGTATAAATATGCTATTTAAGTTATAAAGATTTTTTTTTCTAAGCCACAGGATGGTGACATCCTTGTATTCTGTATATATACTCTACATATATAGATATATATAATGTATATATATAGGGTATAAGGGTGTTAAACTTAATACTAATTAATTAAAAATTCATAAATTAAATAACAAATACAAAAAGAATTTTAAACATTATTAGGTATAAATTAATAAAATAATAAAAAATCCTAAAACTAATTAATTGAATATCTATAAAATCGCAAAACGCAACCTAAATTGTATGTTTTACACTAACCTAAAATTATATAAAACCATAAACTAAATAACTATGTTTTTTTTTAATTATAAAAATTTAAACTTATTTCATTTTTATAACTAAAATTCTAAATTTATAAAAATAAATTAATTTTACCTAAATATTTTTAAAAAAAATCATAAAAGTTCCTAAAAAAATCTTACAATCTAAAATAAATTAAAAATAACAAAAAAATTCTAAATATATTATGAACATTTTTAAATTTCCTAAAAAATAGATATAATATTTGGATTAATTAAAAAATATACAAAATTATTTTTTAATATTTTTTCTACAATAAAAATAAATAAATACCCTAAATCTTAAATTTTTTTAACAAAAAAAAACCTAAAAGAATCTAACAACCTAAAATAAATTATAATTACCAAATATCATTCTAAATGTGTTATGAAAATTTTAAAATTTCCTAAATATATATATAATTTTTGGATTAATTAAAAAAATACAAAATTAATTTGTTTTTAAATTATTTATTTTGAATATAAAAAATTAATGAAATTTACCTAAAATTTTTTAAACCATCAAAGAAATGCCCTAAAAAAATGATATAATCATACAAAAAATTCTAAATACTAAAAAATTTCTAAATATGTAATATCCCAAAATATGCCCTAGAAGTTTGGTGTAATAATTGTTGAAATTGAAGTAAGTGTATTTGTGTTTAATTGGAAAAGAGGAAAATAAGTGAAGAGAGAGTTTATATGTTGTATATATGTATATATATATAACATATACACAAGTCAATGGGAAAGTCAAAGGAAGAGATTAATTATTGATTAATTGTGTTTAAGGGATTATTTTATATTAAGTGGGATTAGAGTTAGTGGAGTGGAAGAAGATATTTGTATTATTTTATATTAAATGCTTGGAGAAGAGGATTTTAAGGAAAAGAGGATTTGACTTTGTTTATTTGGTTTGTTTTCTTTTCTTCTTCCTTCATGGCTCCCTATCTTTCCTTTCCTTCTCTTTGCTTTTCTGTGTTGTCCGGCCATCAAGAAGAAAGAGAGCAAGATAGAGATTTGTTCTTCCAAGTTCAAGATTGAAGAGGGTTTTCAAGAGATCAAGTTGGAGGTTTAAGAGTTCTCCATCTTTAGTAAGTTCTCTCTTGATTTCTTGTGTTGTTTTTGAAGTTATGTGGATTTGTGAGTTGAAGTTATGTTTGAGAATGTGTTTGGTTTGATTGTGTGGTGTTTAAGAGTATTTGGTTTAAGTGGTTTTGGATTTTGGGGTTGGATTGAAGAAAAGAGTAAGTTGGTTGGAAGAGATGGTGTTATATTTGTGTTTAGGGTTTTGTGATGATATTTGTGATTTGTGTTTGTTATAGATGTGGAGTTGTTTTAGGTATTTTTGTAAGTTAAGATGGTTTTTGGGTATGTTTTGTTAAGTTTGTTTGAAGTGGATGTTGGTGGATAGAAGTGATTTGTTAGTTGTGGTGTTGTTTTGGCCGGAATCTGGGTTTTTGGCCTGACACGCCCATGAGCATGTCCAGGGTCCTTAGGCGTGTCAATTGTTCTGTGTGGCAGTAGGTTTGACACGGCCAGTAACACGCCCGTGTTATTGAGCGTGTCATAGCTTCTGTGAGAATGGAGAATTGACACGGCCAGGAGCACGTTCAGGTTGTTGGACGTGTTGCTGTTTTTGTGTGAGGCAGTATGTATTACACGCCCAGTGACACGCCCGTGGTCATGAGCGTGTAATAGCTTCTGTGTTGTGGAGTTAGGGCACGGTCAGGAACACGCCCGTGTGGTTGAGCGTGTCATGTGTAGAGTTTGCCCTAGTTAACTCTTAACTTGATTATCTCATGTGTATCCCTAAGCAAGTATATGTTATTATTCTTGGATTAGGTCTTGAAGAAGGTGATTTGTCATTGATTTAAGAAGCATAAGAACCTTGGGAAAGGGAGTGTTTTGAGTTGTGTGAATTGCTTTTGAGGTAAGTACACATCTTGTATTATTGCATTGTTGATTCTTGTGTAGAATGTACTTTGCTATGCTTATATCAATGATGATATACATATATATGTATTATATGAATGATATGATGATGCAAATGATTGTACATTTGAAAGATGAATTGCTAAGATGGGTATTGAGATGTGATGGAATGTAAAGCCATTGTGGTTGGCTATAATGACTTTAATGAGGCATGTTTGCCAAATTCATGATGAGAATTGAGAATGGAATTGATAATGAAATAATGAATGAATTGTGTGTCTAATGTGTTATTCCATTTTTAGAGTTTTGTTGTTGGTGGCATGCCTATTAGTAACAATCTCTTGAAGTTAGGTTGGATTTGATCCTTAAAGCCAAGTTGGGTTGAAGTTAAACATGTTTTACTCCCCTTGAAGCTTGGTTGGGTCTAATCCTTGAAGCCTAATTGAGATGTTACAACCCTTGAAGCTAGGTTGGGTTTAGTTCTTGAAGACAAGTTGGGTTGATACTTAGCATGCTTTGTTCCTGTAATATCCTCATTTATGCCCTAGAAGTTTTGCATATTGTTGTTGTTGTTATTGTTATATATTGGATTGAATATATGTGTTAAATTGTAAGAGAAAAGAAATTGAGAAGAGAAAGTATATGTATATGTATTTTGGGAAGAAATAGGGTTTAGAGACAAATTTATATGTTGTGTATATGTTAATATATATGACATATAAAGTGGTCAAAAGGCTTGGTCAATGCAAGAGAAGATATTTATTTGAGATTGGTAAATTACTTAATTGGGCACATATAAGACAAAAAGATAATTATGTGAATAAGGGCACTTTGGTAATTGCTTGGATAAAATCACATGGTGGATATTTAAAGAAGGTTTGACTTGTGTTTTCTTTATCATTTCTTCTTCTTCTTCTTGTTGATGGCCGGCCCTCCATAGCCAAAGAGAAAGAAAGAGACAAGTGATGGTTTTGATGATTTCAAGCTTAAATTGAAGAAAGATTAAGTGTTCAAGTGTTGATTTAAGAAGTTTTTAACTAAGGTAAGATCTTTTCTCTAATTTCTTCAATTCTTTTGAAGTGGTATGATTAAGTTGCTTATGGTATGATTGTAAATATTGATTTTGCTTGATAGATGAGAAGTTGGGTTGGTGTTGGTGATGGAAGAGTAAGATTGGTGTTTAGTGAAATTGTTTCTGTTTTAGGATTAGTAAAGGCTGTGACTTGTATGATTTTTAATTAATTTTAGAAAAATGTTCTTGAAGTGAATTTTTGATATGTTGTGCCTCTATGAGTCTAGAATGACTGAAAAATATGTTGATTCGATTTTGGAATGGTTATGAGTTTAGAAAGATTATTTTTATTAGACCTGTTCCAGCAGGTACCTTAACTGAGACAGCTCTATTTCGGAATTTTTAATAAAATGTAGAAAAATCATATTCAATTGAATTTTGGATATGTTGTTGCTTAGTGAGTCTAGTATTTGATAAAAATAATTTGGAACCACGTTGATTGAATTTGATTTATGGAATTCACAAAGTTCAGAACTGCTGCCAGGATGCAGGGCAATTGGGGCAGTCTGGTTAGGTGAACTATTTGACCAAGATTTTGTGTTCAGTTTGATCTGAAATTTTAAAGGGATGATTTTAAGATACAAAACTAAATTCTGTAAAAATTTTAGAATTTTTAGTCAAGTAGATTATTTTATACAATTTTTCAAAATAAGGATAAAATGGAGTTTAAAACCAGAATGTACTATTTATGGTTAGGGTTTTAATTCTTTGTTCTTCTTGCATTGCTTTGGTTCTCCAAAGGTAGGTTGGTCCTTAAACCTAACCCTAAACACTTTAAACACACTTGAATCAATGAATGTTATAATCAATTGTTCTTTGCCCTAATTGCATTGTTGAGATTGAACAATGTTATGTTGTGCATTGTGAATGGTAATGTGTTTCATGAGTAATGTGGAATGAAATGTTGATATTTATGAATGATGCTATGTGAGATATAATGTGATCATGGATGAGATATATATATATATACTTGAATAATGAGATGTTATATTGTGAAATGAAATGTGAAGCCATTGTTATTGGCTAAGATGATGTAATTGAAAGAAAGAAGGCATGTTTGCCTAAATGTGATGAGAATTGAGCATGGAAATGAATTGTTTGTTTAATATGTTATTCAGTTTCAGAGTTCTGGATTTGGGTGGCATGCCTAAGAAATGATGAAAGGTAACAGTCTTGCCGGGTTGAGGACCTCCTCATAGGTGTTGAGTTGATGGTCCAAGAGACTGGGTCTGTTACACTATGAGATATATGATTTGTAACAGTCTTGCCGGGTTGAGGATCTCCTCATATGTGTTGAGTTGATGATCCAAGAGACTGGGTCTGTTACACTATCCATGGATAGAGATACATGTATATACATTGCCTACGGGCGTGATTATTGTGACTATGAACCCAAGGCAGTAACTCTGAACTCTGAATATCGTATTAAATACTTGTTGGGCCCATAGGTGTCAAGGTTATATGAATGTCCTAAATAATGTTATGAGTTTAATGAAATGAGATGTTGGTTATGGAGTATGATTGATTAATGTTGAATGTGAAAAGATGTTGAAATGTGGTATGCTCATATGACTATGATTTGTGAAATGCATAATTGTGTGGTTAACTTTATATTTATGATGTTGATCTTATCAATAACATATGTGGCATTGCATTTCATTAAAGCATACCGTTAGCATGTTTTATCTTACTAAGCCGTTGGCTTAGCGCGATAGTGTTTAATCGCGCAGGTAGTAGAGTGGATAGAGTTGAACCCGAGAGTTCATCAAGACCTAGTGAGAGTAGACCTTGAAGAATCCATTTTGGGAGCTTAAAGATCAGAGCAGACTTGCCAATCATGTATAAATTTTATGTGTTGTAAAACTTGAGTTTTGATGTATATGAATTTGTAAATATGTAAATATTTTATAACTTCCGCTGTGTAATATTTAAATATGGGGGTTGTCACAAAACCTTTATTTTATGTTGTACTAGAAGTGTAAATCCTTTTTGCAGGTTGTAGTTGAGGTTACAAGGGGGATTTATTGGGAGTGTACTGATAATGATTTTGTTTGCATTGGTTTGTGTAAAATGTTTTTAAAAATAAGAAAAAAACTGGTTTTGTCGACACTTGGGACTCAATTTTTAGGCGAAACTATGGCAAAAATTTTGTAAAAATCGGAACTAAAAATTGACTAAGTAAAATTGGTAGCAACATTAGGTTAGTGTGGCGCCTCTACTCAGCTTACATATGTAGGTCGGGAAGGGGTGTTACAGTTCCCCTTGAAGCTTGGTTGAACCTAATCCTTGAAGCCTAGTTGGGATAATGATATTGATAAATGTGATAATTGAACCAAGGCATTAACTCTGAAAATTGAATGGCATATTAGTGTCTTTTGGGCCCATGCTTGTCTTTGTGTAATTGTGATTCAATAATGATTGAATGATTGAATAATGAAATCTATGGAAAGTCATTCAAATGTGTGGCATTGCATTGCATTAAAGCATATTGTTATTATCGTTTGTACTACTGAGCCGTTGGCTCAGCGCGATTGTGGTTCATCGCGCAGGTGACAGAGTTGAACCTGAGAGTTCCTCTAGACCGAGTGAGTCTAGGCATTGAAGAATTTATTTTGGGACTTAAAGATCAGAGAAAAGCTGCCAATCATGTATAATTTCTTCATGTTTTGTAAAGTATTGACTTTAATGTAAATTTAAGTAAAACTGTAAACATGGACTTGAATGTTTTCACAATTTTAAATATATTTAAAATTTCCGTTGCGTATTAAGTAAAAGTTTATATCTACTTTGTTTTATAATACAAGTAAAATACTTTATTTTCTATATGGTATAATGAGAAAGAATGTCTTATCATCTAAAATGATTCAAGTGTTAAAGGAAACCGTAGCATCTCTATATTCAGTGTGCGTATACTACACTGTGGTGCTATGTAGTGTGCGTGTACGGGATGTTGGGGTGTTACAATTGTTTTGGTATCAGAGCCTAGGTTTGAGATTCTCAACCTAGGTCAATTGTAAGAAAAAGGATATTTTGAGTCAAAAATGATTTTTGGAATAAAATACATGTTTGGTATTGGCAGTCTCTGATCTTTAATAAGGTGCATTCTGCTGTGTTTGCAGATATAGGTTGTGATGGATTCCCATTTACGTCAGTCAGTTGAGGGTAGTGCGGAGAGTGTAGCTCCAGATGAGGTTAGAGAGGGAGCTAGAGTGAATAGTGCTGGTGAGGTACCTGCTTCTGTGTCGGGGAGACCAACTGGTGAGGAGGTTCCGCCAGTTTGGCTTAAACATATGGTAGAATTGATGAGGCAAGCACCAGTGCAACCACCGCCACCACCCCCACAGCCTTTGGTATCAGTGAGATAGTATGATAAATTAAGGAAGTATGGAGCAGAAGATTTTCTAGGTACTATTGATCCAGCTGTAGCTGAGCAGTGGCTAGATAAAATACAGAGAATATTTATTCAGTTGCAAGCCACTCCAGAAGAAAAATTTGATTATGCAAGATCCTTGTTGCAAAAGGATGCATACGATTGGTGGAAGACAGTGCCCCATGCTATGGATGATCCTCCTACCTTGTCCTATGCTGATTTTCTAAGAGAGTTTGGATTGAAGTATACTCCGAGGGAGTATAAAGATGTGAAGAAGATGGAGTTTCTGAGCTTGAAGCAAGACCACCGGACTATGACAGAGTATGAGGTCGAGTCTATCCAGTTGAGTCATTATGCTGGGGGTATTATATCTGATGAGATTGATAGATGCCAGAGGTTTGAGGAGGGATTGAGGCCCTCTATCATGTGTCTTGTGGCTGGCTCTCGATATCATGATTTCTCCCAGCTTGTTGCAGCAGCTAGGAGTGTGGAGAGAGCTCAGGTTATTGCAGCAGCTGCTTCAGAGGAAGAGACTAGAGTGAGGAGACCCCAGTTTGAGGCAGGGTCTTCATCTGTGAAAAGAGGTAAAGGAAGTTTTGTTCCTAGAGTTAGTAGGAGTCAGAGGCCAGTTGGTAGGTCAGTACAGTTTCAGAGGCAGAGATTGAGACCTACATTTTCAGTGGCGAGTGCTCCGACTCCGGTGATTCAGAGATCCACCCTGCCGATATGTATCCATTGTGGTAGGCCACATGGTGGTACTTGTTGGAAGACAGGTGTAGCAGGGGTATGTTTCAGATGTGGATCGCCTGATCATTTTGTTAGAGAGTGTCCTGAGATCCAGGAGCAGAGGTCAATAGATTCTGCAGCTTCTTGACCTAGTGTGAGGGGAGGTCGAGGAGGCAGAAGTTTCAGCAGAGGAGGTAGATCTGGGTTCAGTCCTAGAGGAGGTTCTACATCCAGGGAGAGTAGACCAGAGGAGGCTGGATCTTCTCAGAGGATGTATGTGATGCAGAGGTAGCCTGATGCTTCAGCAGTCATAGCTGGTACTTTCTCTTTATTTGGTATTTCAGTACTTGCTTTGATTGACCCAGGATCTACACATTCATATATTAGTGCATCTGTTTTGCTTGTATCTGAACTGCATGCTGAATCCCTAGGATTTGATGTATTGGTGACAAATCCGTTAGGACATAGTGTGACTGTTAACAAGGTGCACCGAGATAGTGCAGTAGTGGTTCAGGGTGAGGAGTTTTTGGGTGATCTGATTGAAATGCCTTTTAAAGAGTATGATTTGATTTTGGGCATGGATTGGTTGTCTAGACATGGAGCTGTAGTGGACTGTCAAAAGAAGTATGTTACTTTGAGAACCGGTGATGGAAGAATTGTGATGGTATCTGGTGAGCAGAGACAGCTTGCATCCTTGTTTGTTTCAGCTGTTGCAGCTAGGAGGTTGATTAGAAAAGGGTGTGATGCTTATCTTGCTCATGTCTTGGATACTAGAGTGGTGGGTTCTCAACTTGATAGTATACCCACAGTTGCAGATTTTCTAGATGTGTTTCCAGAGGAGTTGCCAGGGTTGCCTCCAGTGAGAGAGGTGGAGTTTGGTATTGAATTGTTGTCTGGTACCACTCCTATCTCTACTACTCCTTATAGAATGGCACCTGTTGAATTGAGAGAGTTGAAGGTGCAGTTGCAGGAGTTGCTAGATAAAGGGTTTGTTCGCCCTAGTGTTTCACCGTGGGGAGCTCCTGTGTTGTTTGTAAAGAAGAAGGATGGTACTATGAGATTGTGTATCGATTATAGGCAATTGAACACGGTGACTATTAAAAATAAATATCCTTTGCCCAGAATTGATGATCTCTTTGATCAATTGAAGGGAGCAGCAGTATTTTCTAAGATTGATTTGAGATCGGGGTACCATCAGTTAAGGGTCAGAGCTGAAGATGTTCCTAAGACAGCCTTTCGTACAAGGTATGGGCAATATGAGTTTCTAGTGATGCCTTTTGGGTTGACGAATGCACCTGCGGTTTTTATGGACTTGATGAATAGGGTGTTTAGGCCCTATCTGGATCAGTTTGTGGTGGTCTTCATCGATGATATTTTGGTGTATTCGCGCAATGAGGAGGAGCATGACAAGCATCTGCGGATTGTGTTGCAAATCTTGAGAGAGAAGCAGTTATATGCTAAACTATCGAAGTGTGAGTTTTGGCTTGACCAAGTAACTTGTCTCGGTCATATAGTTTCAGCAGATGGTATTAGAGTTGATCCGAGTAAAGTTGAAGCTATTTTGAATTGGAATCCACCCAAGTCTGTGACAGAAGTTAGATGTTTTCTGGGTTTGGCAGGCTATTATCGATGCTTTGTGAAAGGATTTTCTTTGATAGCTACTCCACTTACCAGATTACTTCGCAAGGGAGTTAGATTTGTGTGGACAGATCAGTGTCAGGCTAGCTTTGACCAGTTGAGAGCAATGTTGACTCAAGCGCCTGTTCTTACTTTACCTGTGGAAGATAAACCATATGTGATCTACAGTGATGCTTCACATAGTGGATTAGGTTGTGTATTAATGCAAGAAGGTAAAGTTATAGCTTATGCTTCTCGGCAGTTGAAGCCGCATGAGCTCAATTATCCGACCCATGATTTGGAGTTAGTAGCCATTGTGTTTGCATTGAAAATTTGGCGACACTATTTGTATGGGGAGAAGTGTTTTATCTATACAGACCATAAAAGTTTAAAATATTTGGGGGTTCAGAGAGAGCTCAATCTTCAACAGAGGCGATGGTTGGAATTGATTAAAGACTACGACTGTTTGATTGATTATCATCCTAGTAAGGCAAATGTGGTTGCTGATGCCTTGAGTCGAAAGTCTCTAGCAAGTTTGACTGTTTATTCGCTCTCGTTGCTTGTTGAGTTGAGAGAGTTGCATGCTAGCTTGGTATTTTGTGATAATGGTGCATTGTTGGCACAGTTACAGTTGAGACCAGTATTGTTAGAACAAATTAAAGAGGCTCAGTTGGGTGATGAGAAGATGCAAAAGATTATTTCAGATTGCCAGAATGGAAAGAGTCGAGATTTTATTATAAAAAGTGATGGGAGTCTTTGGTTTAAGAATAGGTTGTGTGTACCTGATGATGCTAATTTGAAAAGGATTATTTTAGAAGAAGCACATCAGTCAGTATTTGCTATGCATCCGGGCAATACGAAGATGTATCATGATTTGAAACAGTATTATTGGTGGTCCGGTATGAAGAGAGACATAGCAGAGTTTGTATCCAAATGTCTCACATGTCAAAGGGTAAAAGCTGAGCATCAAGTTCCAACAGGGTTACTTCAACCATTATCAGTGCCTGAATGGAAATGGGAAAGAGTAACAATGGATTTTGTGTCTGGTTTGCCATTGACTCAGAGGAAGCATGATGCTATTTGGGTGATTGTTGACAGGTTGACAAAGACAGCTCATTTTCTTCCAATTCGGATGGATTATTCTCTGGAAAGGTTAGCTGAGCTGTATATCCATGAAATTGTAAAGTTGCATGGAGTCCCAATTTCTTTAGTGTCTGATCGAGATCCCCGGTTTACTTCAAGGTTTTGGAAGAGTTTACATGGTGCTTTGGGTTCTCAATTGCTTTTTAGTACTGCTTTTCATCCGCAGACAGATGGGCAGTCAGAGAGAGTGATACAGATTATTGAGGACATGTTGAGAAGCTGTGTCATTGATTTCTCTGGAAGTTGGGATAGATTCTTGCCACTTGTGGAATTTGCTTACAATAACAGTCATCAATCCATCATTGGTATGGCACCATTCGAAGCGTTGTATGGTAGATGGTGTAGGACACCTCTATGTTGGAATGAAATTGGAGAAAGTAAGTTAATTGGTCCTGATTTGGTTAAGGAAATTGAAGAGAAAGTGAAGCTGATTCGGAATAGATTGAAAGCAGCTTCAGACCGACAGAAGTCTTATTCAGATTTGAAGAGGAGAGACATAGAGTTTAATGTGGGAGATAAAGTATTTTTGAAAGTGTCTCCTTGGAAAAAGATTTTGAGGTTTGGTCGAAAAGGGAAGCTTAGTCCTCGTTTCATTGGACCGTATGAAGTTTTGGAAAGAGTTGGGCCAGTTGCTTATCGGCTTGCTTTGCCACCTGAGTTGGATAGGATCCATAATGTATTCCATGTTTCTATGTTGAGAAGGTACAGATCAGATCCATCTCATGTGTTATCAGTTGAATCTATTGAAGTGAGTCCAGATTTGACTTTTGAAGAAGAACCAGTTGCTATCTTGGCACATGAAGTAAAAGAGTTGAGAAATAAGGAAGTGCCACTTGTGAAGGTTTTGTGGAGGAATCATGCAAAGGAAGAAGCAACTTGGGAGAGTGAGCAAGTGATGCGAGATCAGTATCCTCAGTTGTTTCATACTTGATGACAGGTAATTTCGAGGACGAAATTTCTTTTTAGAGGGGGAGAATTGTAATATCCCAAAATATACCCTAGAAGTTTGGTGTAATAATTGTTGTAATTGAAGTAAGTGTATTTGTGTTTAATTGGAAAAGAGGAAAATAAGTGAAGAGAGAGTTTATATGTTGTATATATGTATATATATATAACATATACACAAGTCAATGGGAAAGTCAAAGGAAGAGATTAATTATTGATTAATTGTGTTTAAGGGATTATTTTATATTAAGTGGGATTAGAGTTAGTGGAGTGGAAGAAGATATTTGTATTATTTTATATTAAATGCTTGGAGGAGAGGATTTTAAGGAAAAGAGGATTTGACTTTGTTTATTTGGTTTGTTTTCTTTTCTTCTTCCTTCGTGGCTCCCTATCTTTCCTTTCCTTCTCTTTGCTTTTCTATGTTGTCCGGCCATCAAGAAGAAAGAGAGCAAGATAGAGATTTGTTCTTCCAAGTTCAAGATTGAAGAGAGTTTTCAAGAGATCAAGTTGGAGGTTTAAGAGTTCTCCATCTTTGGTAAGTTCTCTCTTGATTTCTTGTGTTGTTTTTGAAGTTATGTGGATTTGTGAGTTGAAGTTGTGTTTGAGAATGTGTTTGGTTTGATTGTGTGGTGTTTAAGAGTATTTGGTTTAAGTGGTTTTGGATTTTGGGGTTGGATTGAAGAAAAGAGTAAGTTTGTTGGAAGAGATGGTGTTATATTTGTGTTTAGGGTTTTGTGATGATATTTGTGATTTGTGTTTGTTATAGATGTGGAGTTGTTTTGGGTATTTTTGTAAGTTAAGATGGTTTTTGGGTATGTTTTGTTAAGTTTGTTTGAAGTGGATGTTGGTGGATAGAAGTGATTTGTTAGTTGTGGTGTTGTTTTGGCCGGAATCTGGGTTTTTGGCCTGACATGCCCATGAGCACGTCCAGGGTCCTTAGGCGTGTCAATTGTTCTGTGTGGCAGTAGGTTTGACACGGCCAGTAACACGTCCGTGTTATTGAGCGTGTCATAGCGACTGTGAGAATGGAGAATTGACACGTTTAGGTTGTTTGACGTGTTGATGTTTTTGTGTGAGGCAGTATGTATTACACGCCCAGTGACACGCCCGTGGTCATGAGCGTGTAATAGCTTCTGTGTTGTGGAGTTAGGGCACGGTCAGGAACACGGCCGTGTGGTTGAGCGTGTCATGTGTAGAGTTTGCCCTAGTTAACTCTTAACTTGATTATCTCATGTGTATCCCTAAGCAAGTATATGTTATTATTCTTGGATTAGGTCTTGAAGAAGGTGATTTGTCATTGATTTAAGAAGCATAAGAACCTTGGGAAAGGGAGTGTTTTGAGTTGTGTGAATTGCTTTTGAGGTAAGTACACATCTTGCATTATTGCATTGTTGATTCTTGTGAAGAATGTACTTTGCTATGCTTATATCAATGATGATATACATATATATGTATTATATGAATGATATGATAATGCAAATGATTGTACATTTGAAAGATGAATTGCTAAGATGGGTATTGAGATGTGATGGAATGTAAAGCCATTGTGGTTGGCTATAATGACTTTAATGAGGCATGTTTGCCAAATTGATGATGAGAATTGAGAATGGAATTGATAATGAAATAATGAATGAATTGTGTGTCTAATGTGTTATTCCATTTTTAGAGTTTTGTTGTTGGTGGCATGCCTATTAGTAACAATCTCTTGAAGTTAGGTTGGATTTGATCCTTGAAGCCAAGTTGGGTTGAAGTTAAACATGTTTTACTCCCCTTGAAGCTTGGTTGGGTCTAATCCTTGAAGCCTAATTGAGATGTTACAACCCTTGAAGCTAGGTTGGGTTTAGTTCTTGAAGCCAAGTTGGGTTGATACTTAGCATGCTTTGTTCCCCTTGAAGCTTAGTTGAACCTAATTCTTGAAGCCTAGTTGGGATAATGATATTGATAAATGTGATAATTGAACCAAGGCATTAACTCTGAAAATTGAATGGCATATTAGTGTCTTTTGGGCCCATGCTTGTCTTTGTGTAATTGTGATTCAATAATGATTGAATGATTGAATAATGAAATCTATGGAAAGTCATTCAAATGTGTGGCATTGCATTGCATTAAAGCATATTGTTATTATAGTTTGTACTACTGAGCCGTTGGCTCAGCGCGATTGTGGTTCATCGCGCAGGTGACAGAGTTGAACCTGAGAGTTCCTCGAGATCGAGTGAGTCTAGGCATTGAAGAATTTATTTTGGGACTTAAAGATTAGAGAAAAGCTGCCAATCATGTATAATTTCTTCATGTTTTGTAAAGTATTGACTTTAATATAAATTTATGTAAAACTGTAAACATGGTGTAACACCCTGATACCTTATATAAGTACTATACATATACCTGGTATGCATACGGTAAGTATATAAAGTATAAGGATGTCACTTTTCGTTACCTTTTTAAAACCTGTAAAAGAATTCCAAACCATAATACGTTAATTTAAATAACATTTACCAAATCATTATCTTTATCAAAAACTTCATTTATACATATAACTATTTTCTCGTCATAAATACATCAATATAAAAGTTATACATGTATGCATTACTCTCTAGTTGGTCTCGACAAACTTTTACTCTTCTCGTGGCATAAAGAAAAACTTCATATCTTCCACCTATTTACCTGCGCGAATACACACCCGCGCTAAGCCCGAGAGCTTAGTAGTCCAAATATAAAATACAACATATAGTATAGAAGTATTAACATATAATGATATATCAATTCAATGTATAGTTAGTTCTTATCATATTTTCTTTTCTTTTTAATTGCATCTTTCATATATCCTAGTTAATTTCATATATGATGTATATATACATAATATTATCACTAACCCCAATCCATCACCAATACTCAAAATCAATATATTAATATACCCACATTATATGTATCATACCAATCATGAATCACATTTCAAATGCTCACAATAATATTGTAATACACACATTACATATCATACCAATTATGAATCACATTTCCAATGCTCACAATAATATTGCAATACACGCATTACATATCATACCAATTATGAATCACATTTCCAATGCTCACAATAATATTGCAATACACACATTACATATCATACCAATTATGAATCACATTCCCAATGGAATCCACCATAGATCTCATTACTCATTTATTTCAACACTTGTATTTCACCTTGGTAATAAAGACAGACTCGGCCCCAAAACACTAATATGCCATTCGACTTTCAGAGTTAATGCTTTGGTTTAATTATCACATTTATCATTATCCCAACTAGGCTTCAAGGATTAGGTTCAACCAAGCTTCAAGGGGAACAAAGCATGCTAAGTATCAACCCAACTTGGCTTCAAGAACCAATCCAACCTAGCTTCAAGGGTTGTAACATCTCAATTAGGCTTCAAGGGCTAGACCCAACCAAGCTTCAAGGGGAGTAAAACATGTTAAACTTCAACCCAACTTGGCTTCAAGGATCAAGTCCAACCTAACTTCATGAGATTGTTACTATTAGGCATGCCACCAATAACAAAACTCTGAAAATGAATACCATATTAGACACACAATTCATTGATCATTCTATCATCAATATCATTCACAATTCTCATCATCATTTAGGCAAACATGCCTCACATATCTCAATTGAATTGTCATAGCCAATCACAATGGCTTCATATCACATTTGCATCATCATGGCCAATTACAATGGTTTCACAACATATCATATCTCAATCCATATGATACATATTATATCATTGATATAACATTTCAAAATATATTATTCATATAATACATTGCCATTCACAATGCATATAACATAACATTTCATCTTTTCCCAAAACACATTAACACCATTCATTATTAGAGCATTTATCATAACAAATTGCACATACCTTAAGAATGATCCTCATTTCTTCTTACCTTTCCCATTTCATATTTCATCCTTTATATTTATATATATATATATATAGCACTTTACATTATTCATTTACATCCACAATATAATAGAGTATTTAACACATTCATCCAAATGTGTTAAGGTTCAAAGACATATAAGGATATACAATCAAATAGGGTTCATGCTTACCTTTTTAATGATCTTCACATCCTTCACATCATTCAATCATCACCTTAATCAAATTATATTAACAATATAATACACCCCTTAACACATTTGCAAACAAATGTGTTAAGTCTCAAATCATGTAAATAAATACAAACATATAAATTGGTACTTACCTCAAGAACTATTCCCATCCATCTATACATTTCTTTTTTTCCAAGAATTCTCCACATTTAGGTTAATGCAACACAATTTCTTCAAAACCTAATCCAAAGATCATTATTCATAGGTTTAGAATCATCCACATACATTTGTTTAGGTCATTCTTTGTTTACAAAGTATTTAGAGTGTATATAAAATGTTTAGGAGCAAAAGACTTTTGAAAAATCAAACAATGCATGAAGAACCAAAACCATTACAGTAGCAAACACACCCAAGGGACACGGCCAAGCTTGTGGCCGTGTCTCTCAAGACCAAAACTTCCCGAGGCAGACACGGGCAAGGACACGGCCGTGTCTCTTAACACAACTCAGGCAGTAGCAAACACATTCAAAGGACACGGCCAAGCTTGTGGCCGTGTCACCCCAAAACCTATCCAACACAGCCAAAATTCTCTAGACTTGGCCGTGTCTCTCAAAGATAATAAGTCTTGGCTGTGTCTCAACTTGCTTTTGGCCGTGTCACTCAAGAACAAAACCCTAATTGTGGCCAAAACACTTCTAATGGCATTTAGACACAATATGCACAACATAAACTCAATCCAATGGATGTAATCAAATTCATTAACACTTATTTTGCATGTTTAACACAATATTCACAATTAACCATACATTTAATCATTCACCAATTCAAAACCCTAAAACCAACTTAACTCTTGATCCTTCACAATCAACATCCACTTAAACTTAAATCTTCACAACCAAACCAACACCAATTCAACCTTTTAACTTACAATCAATACTAACACTTATAAACACAACTCAAACACACCAAATCACAAAATCAACAAACCCTAATTCACTTCACACAAAACTTCAAAATAACCAAGAAAAACAAGAGAGTACTTACCTTAAATGAAGAAATTCCACAAATCTTTAACCAAATCCTTTGTTTCCTTCTTCAATTTAATTCTTGCATCAAGAACACCTCTCTTGCTCTCTCCTTTCTTGAATGGCCGGCACACCAAAGATAAGAAAAGAAAAATAAACAAAAGTCAACTTCCTCTTCTTCTTTAAATCTCCACCAAGAGATTTTAACCAAGCAATTACCTATATACCCTTTTCCATTTAACTTAACTTTTGTCACTTGTATGCCCATAATAGTAATTTCACATATCCAAATAAATATCCTCTTTTATTGACTCTCCCTTTTGACTAATGTATATGTTAGTTATACCACCATATACCCAACATATACATTTCTCTCTACACCTTACTTTCCTTTTTAAAACAACACATACACATTCTCTTTTAATTTCTTTCCTCTTTCAAATCAAATATACATTCAATCCAATTAAAACAACAACAATATTCAAGACTTCTAGGGCATACATGGGGATATTACACATGGACTTGAATGTTTTCACAATTTTAAATATATTTAAAATTTCCGCTGCGTATTAAGTAAAAGTTTATATCTACTTTGTTTTATAATACAAGTAAAATACTTTATTTTCTATATGGTATAATGAGAAAGAATGTCTTATCATCTAAAATGATTCAAGTGTTAAAGGAAACCGTAGCATCTCTATGTTCAGTGTGCGTATACTACACTGTGGTGCTATGTAGTGTACGTGTACGGGATGTAGGGGTGTTACAAAATATATTATAAAAATTTTAAAATTCACTAAAAAAAATTATAATATTGGGATTAGATAGAAAAATATACAAATTTTTTTATATTTTTATTCTCAAATTAAAAATATTACGCTAAAAAAATCTTACAACCTACAAAATTTCTAAATACCAAATATCATCATAAATATATTATGAAAATTTTAAATTCCCTAAAAATTTATATATATATAATTTTCAGATTAAATTAAAAATAAAAAATTCATTTTTTTATTTTTAACCTGAAATTTAAGAAAATAAATAAAATTTAGCTAAAGTTCTAAAAAAATTAGAAAAATTCCCTAAAAATCAAACAATACATATGCAAAATAAAATTAATCAACCTACACTACAACGCTCACAAACCAATAACAAATATTAAAATTATAAAAAAATAACACCAAATCATAAAAATAAAAAATCAATTAACAAAACAAAAAAAATATATATATGTATACCTCCTTCTTCGTCTTCTTCTTCTTCATTGTCTTCTTCTTCTTCAAGCAAAGGGCGGCACATAGCAAGGGGCAGACCTGCAGAGGCAAAATAGGAAAGGTATAAAAGGGACATTAGAAAGGGGGAGGGGAGAAAGAAGTTTTATGTTTATAGGTAAGAAATTTATCGAGAGATTTTAGTGTCTCTTATGTTAGTCAAACTACTCTATTTTTATCTCAAACAATTAAATTGAATAACACTAACTTTTGTACAAAGTTACATGTTGCATGAACATATTTTTTGGAGAAATCTTAAAAAGCCTAATCGGACCATTGACTAGCCCGACTAGACTTAAGGCTTTGTTGAAGAAAAATGTTTTCACAGAATAGATCATGGTCACAAGTACTCTCAAAATCTCACCGTACCAAGTAAAGCCCGATCGAACCAAGCACAAGTTCGATCATACCATTGAAGAAAAAATTGCCAAAATCATCCAGTAAGATTCACAACCAAAGGTATTCTCATTTTTTCACTGTATCAACCAAGGTCCGATCGGACCATCTTAGATTTCGACTAGACTACTCATATGAATATGGAACAAAAATCACAGAGAGTTTAACGATCCAAAGTCCTCCCACATACTCACCGGACCACAAGAAAGCTGATAGAACCACAGGCAGTCCGACCGGACCTTTGTAGGGAACCAAAATGCAAAAACATCCAGAGAGTTTCACGGTGAAAGGTACTCTCAGAATTTAAGCATACCACATATAGTCTGACCGGACCATACTCAATATGTCATATCCGTGACATTAATGAAATTAAATACATATTTGGGGGTGTAAAAGTCATATATACCCAATGTATACCTTATGTATGCATAATATATACAGTGTATATTAATGGTATATGTTAGATTTATATATTACATACTTGTTATATTTAATACACATATATGGTATAGTTGATGTGTATATAGGATACACATTAATTATGTGTATGGATATTTATATTCATTAAATATATATTACATATAAATAGTATATACATATTATAGATATTATAGATTATTTATGTTGGTTATATGTATATATTTATTATACTTGATATATAATATATATATGGTATATTTAATGTGTACATAGGGTACATATGATGTATATAAGTATATGGATATATATATATTAAGTACACATTACATATACATAATATGTACATAATGGCATATGTAAAAAGTAACATATGTAAAATATATGTAACATATAAAGGAAGTATAAGTAGGTAGTGGATAATTATGGATGGGAAAGAGATAATTATAATAATTAAAAAAGGAAGAAAGAAAAAGAAAAAGAAAAGTCAAAGGAAGAAGGGGATTTGTGGTGGAGAATTAAAGTAAAACTAATTAATTTATTAATTAATTAAATGAATAAATAATATAATTATATTTATGGATGGGAAATATGAAAGAACCTAAAATCAATGTCTTCTTCTTCCTTCTCCATAGCTATGGACATATAGGGAGAGAGAGAGAAGGAGAGAGAAAGAGAGAGATCTTGCTTTGGAACCATCTAATTTTACAAGAAATTAAAGAGGATTAAGGGGATTTTGAAGAGAAATTAAGAAAAAAAAAAGTAAGTTTTCTCTCTTTAAAGTTTTAATTCTTTAGTTTTATGAATATGTTTGCTATAGTTAGAGAAAGGAAGTAGTGTTAATTGCTAAAATGAATAGGAATGATGTTTAAATGATGAGTATATGATGAAATATTAGTTGGCCGTTTGAAATGAGCTCATATAAGGGAAGTGGGGTTTTGTAGTAAATACGTTCAATAGGAATTTTACAATAGGTGGATATAATTCTTTTAATGGATAAATTTAATGTGGTTTTCATATGTATGTGATAATTTTATGATTAGAAATTGGATGTGGGTAAGATTAGATGAGTTTAGGGTTATGGAAGATTATGGGCAATTAGGGTTTCATCTAATGGTGGTTCTAATTGTTGAAATGAGATGAATTGATGGTGTTTTAATGTAAATACTATAAATTTATGGTTGAAAAATGTGATATGAGTAAGTTTTGGGAAGGTTAGTATTTATAGCCATATTATGTGAAATTAGGTTTTTTGGAAATGGTGTTTGGAATTATTGTAATAAGTTGTTTTAATGTTATTTTGATATGTAAATTATGATTTTTGGGTTAAGTGTTGAATATGAGTTAAGTTAGTTAAAGTTTAGATAAAGTAGTAAGTAGTGAATTTATTCTTTTAATGGAATTTTAATGAGAATGGGTTGGATAATAGTGATTTGATCTACAATGGGTTGTAATGTGAATTTAAATAGGTAATGCAATTAATGTTGGATTATATATGTGTAAGCTATATTGAAAGAAGTGGAAGAGTATAAAGTTTTATCAAGTTGAGGCTTAAAAAGGGGAAACAAGGTTAGTACATATTACTAAATTTTGTGTTTTCATTAAAATGTAAATGGGCATTATGTATGTAGCATGCTATTTTTTTGAAATATTGTTTTGCACATAATCTATGCAATGTGGCATAGTTATACAAGAGGTGACACATTGGCAAAAGTCCAATGTAGGTTGATATATATATATATATATATATGGTATTATGTCCAAAATGGACATGTTTATGACTTATGAGAAAATGTAGAAAATGAGTCACATTGTGAATGCGACTCATGGTTATGAAATTTGATGAACGAAAAATATGGAAAATGATAAAATATAAAAGTATGAAATTGTGGTAGAAGAATAAATATGATGAAAATTGATAAAATATGGCAAATGTGCTAATAATGAATTTATGATGTGTATAAATAATAAATAAATTAATGTGTTGAGATATGATGATAAAATGCATTGGAATGTGTTATATGTGATGGGTAATGTGATGTTTGTGCAAAATGTTAAAAGTGCAAGTTCTGCACTAAAATATGAAAGTGAGCCACATTTGATTGAATGTGATGATGGTTTGGTTTATGAGTCAAAAATATGGAAAAAAGTGAAATATGGATAATAATTATAAAGTGAGAAAAAAATATGGAAATCTAATACTTATATGAGACATGTGATGGTGATCATAGTTTGACATGATCACAAGAGATATGAAAAATGTGATAAATATACTAGAAATGTGATTTACTAGTCACATTGTGGTTGTGGCTAGAAAGATGATGAAATATGTTGTAAACATTTAAAATATGGAAATCAATGATGTTTAAATGGTAATGTGGAATGAAATGTGTGTTTGCCTTGTATAGTATCTTATTTCAGAGAATTGTTTTGGTACCATATGATTTGCCTTCGGGCTAGACGCTAAGCGTTGCTATTATTTACCTTCGGGCTAGATGCTGGGCATCACTATTATTTGCCTTCAAGCTAGACACTAGGTGTCAGTATTATTTTCCTTCAGAGCTAGACACAAATGTGTGAATAGGGAACAGATGTGACACTTAGATCTATGGTGTTGCGATAAACCATAACAATATCTCTAGAACTAGAATACTATACAAGGTTGTTTGAGCCTAATGTGTGTGTTTATGATGTGTTTATGTGTATATATATGTGTGTTGTACTATGACTAATGGTATATGATTATTTGGTTGTGATAAGATAAAGTATGTGCAATAAATTAATAAATAATGTATGGTAATATATTGTGACTAAGTTATAAGAATAATAATGCATATGCTGATAGACCTGAGCAGAGCTAGGTCTAAAAACTAAGATGACCTTAGCAGAGTTGGGTAATGAAATTGATAATATGTGTACTAGACTTGGTGATTGAATAGGAAAACTGAGCCAATGAGTATGTGAAAGTGTTGTATTTGATGAATTGATATATGATTTATCTATTAGATATGGAATAAAAGTTAACAAAAGTTTAATAAAAGTATCATAAAACTATAATTTCAAAAAAATAATAATAAATGTGGGTGTAATTTGTATTGTTAATTTATAAAAGAATATATATATGTACCACTAAGCTTTTGAGCTTAGCGCGGTAGTTTGTATTGTGCAGGTATTAGATGTGTAGACCAGGGTGAGCCGGTGAGTAATTGAGACTTGAAGATGTAGGTGCCACGAGACCAACATTAATAGTGTTGCAATCGTGTATTTATTTGTGAAGTGTAGAGTTTGGATTTTTGTATAAAAATTATGTTTGAAAATAATGTCATATATGAAAATGTACATTGTAAGATGTTATAAGCATATTTTGTAACTGCGTTTTTAAAAAAGTATTGTATAAGTATTTAAAGTATTTTGTATTTATGATTGTGCAATTTCTTGATGTTATTGTTTGGAGGAATATTTTTGGGAGTGTTTTTAAACTGCAGGTTGAGTGTTTAATATTTGAGAAATACTAAAATTACAGACAAAACTCTGGCAAAATTTTTTTAGAGATTTTAATTAATAATTATTATTTTAAATATTTAATTCTTAATATGTACATTGGTTTACTTAATAAAATTATGATTTAAGAAATAAATTATTTTTCTAGTAATTTTAGTAAAATTTCTAATGACTATAGTAGTGACATTTTTATATTCTATATACGTATTTTACATAAATGGAGTGTATGTATTACATATATATAGGGTATAAGGGTGTTACACAATACCGACCGAACCTTTCGAAATTATGTTCGTTATATTTTCACTCAATTGGTGTAAGCAACGTGCACCAACAGTTGGAGGAGCATTTGTCAGAAAATTAAATATTCTGGTCGGACTAACCAAAATTTGACCATAATGTAGTCCCTTAATTTTGACCTAGTCCGGTTCAATATATTTTAATTAGTCCAAAATAATTTTTATGTTGTCTGATATATTTTAATTTGTCCAAAATAATTTTTGTTATCTTAATTAAATAACATTTGCCTTAGTATCTAATTTTTATTAATAAAAAATAAAAATAATAAACAAAAAAATAAAAATAAAAATCGGCGACGAAAAAATCGACGATGAAAAAAATCGTTGCCAAAGAGTTGCGGCGAAATGGCTCGCAGGCCAATTCTTGCCCGCAGCCAGCTGCGGTAGTTTTTTCGCTAGCGCATTTTTTCCGCAACAGTTTTTTTCGCTAGCGCAATTTTTCCGCAGCAGTTTTTTTTTGCTAGCAAAATTTTTTCGACGCAAATTTTTCCGAAACCAAATACAATTAGGTTTCGATTTCCTTTTCTTAATCAATGTTAGATTCCGTGAATAACTAAAATTAATTACAAAATTCTTCTATAAATAAGGACAATAACAACACAAAAGGGGGAGGGGATTTTGGAGGAGAAATTGAGACCGAAATTGAGGAGGAAGACTTTGAATCAATCGGACTTTTTGAGAGCAAACAAACAATTCAATCCATCAAAGGCAGCAATGCTTGTCTTTGTTCTTGTTCATCCAAGAAGTGATTTTTGGTGGAACCAACCAACGAAGGTATGAATTTCTTTATTTGTTTCATTAATTCACAGTAGCTTCATCATTCAAAAATCTTAAAATTGTTGTTATGTTTCTTCAAAATCAAAAAACCCTAGAACCTCAATTCACCATTTCTAAAGTTTAAAAACCTTAATTCGTTTATTTGTTTTCCAAAAATCTTAAAATTGTTGTTTTTGTTTCTTCAAAATCTCAAAGCCCTAATTTGTTTCCAAATTTTTAAAACCCTAAATTGAATCTGTTTCTTTCCAAAAACCCTAAAAAATATCTTTTCTATTTCTATAAACCTTAAATCATTTTGTTTATTTTCATAAAGTTTCATAAAATTATCAATTGTTTTTCCAAATTCTAAAACCTAATGCATTCTCCGAAACCCTAATTCTAAAATTCTAAAACCCTAATTCAACTCCAAAACCCAAAACAGTAAACCCTAAACTAGCTAACCTAAACCCTAATTTTTTAAAACCTTAAAACCATATAAATCTAAATGTTATAATTCTACACAGTAAGCTTAAAAACCATAATTTAGTAACCGTAAATCATAAATTTAAATGTTTTAAAGTGTTCAAACCCTAATTTCATGATTTCACTTCTCAAACACTAATTTGGTTAATCAAAGAACTTTATCAACCTCTTAAATTCTAAAACTTGGCTCCATCTCAATTCTTTTAAAATTTACAGTAGTTTAAACCCATGAATTTCCAAAACCCTAAATACATTAAATAAAGAATCTTAAATAGAAGTAGTAGCCCTAATTTGAATCTTTACTTGCTTTATTCAATTTTATATTTGATTATGCTTTGATTTATTTTATATGCTTTAATTTATTTTAGTTCAAATGCTTGGTTTATTTAATTTATCATAGATGGATGTTTACTTCCTATTGATGTTTAATATCTTTGATGAATGATTTATTTATGATGAATGGTTATTTACTTTTATCGATTTATTTAGATTACCAAATGTTGTAAGAGGTATGTTTCCACTTGGTGGGTCATTAGTCAAATATCATGTAATTTAAATTGCTTTTCTATTTTAGAACCAATGTAAAGGACATGTTTCTACCTTTCGGTGTGTGTCCTATTTAGGAATGGATTATGTAAGGGCATGTTTCCATCTTCGGATGGGTGTCCATTTATTTGTTTTGCTTGGACATTATTTTGATTTTCAATATATCGATGCTTTATTTTAATTATTGGGTGTAATATAGATAACGTTGTTATACTTAAGAATTTTATAATATTAAGACCTGTAAAGGAGGTCGGTTCCAATGAACCGGGAGTTGTGGGGGTGCTGGGCCATTTCTCACCTTCCGCATATGTACCCAACTTTCCAAACCTATTAGGGGGTTGGGAATTCCTTAGGAATCGAGTCATCCACCCCTTTTTTTTCGGCCCATCCGGGTGGCGACGAGCCTAAACAGTGCCGAAGTCACAAGAACCATTCCACCGGGAGTGAGGGCGAAAATCCTCACTCACACATACCAATGATGGTATGACCGGGAAATTATTATTTCGACATAAAATTGCTCTAACTAATATTTTAAATAGGGAACAAGAATCAAATATGTTGGACACCACTTCAAATGGCTATATCAAGACTTGAAGGCTATAAATACCTCAAGAAACTTCATTTTTCTGTATGATAGCGATTGTAATAGCCAATTTTGACATCTTTCATATCCTTGCATCAAAATTTATACTTGTATTCAATTGAGTAATGGGTGTGAGTATTAAACACTATTGTAAGTTTGAGTGTGAGCTTGGAAACACTTAGGTTTTAGAGTGAGCCTATGAAAACTCTTGTTAGGGTTATGAGGAAGTTCTCAAACCTTGTATAAGTTCGGTATGAGCTTATAAAAAATACCATGTTAGAGTTGAGCTTATAAAAACTCAAGATTAGTGGAACCTTAACAAGTTATTAAGGAAGTGGATATAGGATTGAGGTAATCCGAACCAATATAAACTCTCTTGTGTTTATTCTTCTCTACTCCTTCTCTTACTTTAACTTTGCTTTTAATTTTCAGTTTACCATCAATTCTTCAAATCAACCAATTCACCCCTCCTCTTAGTTGTCATCTTTGGACAATATCTCGGTATTACTGAAACAGAAAAGTATTATCTGTCGGTAATACTGAGAGAAAATGTATTATGTCGGTAATTTTACTGATAGAAAAATAAAATCTCTAGGTATTACCAACAGATTCCAGTTTCTCTAGGTAAACAAAAAGTCATTTTTCTTGTAAAAAATATAGCAATGAATAAGGCTTATCTCTTGCTAATACCAATAGAAACTGGAATCTGATGGTAATACCGACAGAATTAGAGTTTCTATCAGTAAACACATAAAAATTCCCACATACTTTTACAGTTTATCGATAGAATAAAAAATCTCTTCATAAATGTCATTTTCTTATAAATAATATACTGAAAAATAAGGCTTATCTCTTGCTAACACTGGCAGAAACTGAAATCTATAGGTAATACTAACAAAAATTGAGTTTCTGTCAGTAAACACATAAATGTGAGCCGAGAATATTCCTATCCACTTTTATAGTTTACCGACAGAACAAAAAATATCTCGATGTTACAAACATATTACAGTTTATCTAGTTAAACGAAAAGTCATTTTTCATGTAAATAATATACCAACAGATAAGGCTTATCTCTTGCTAATATCAACATAAAATATAATATCTCAGTAATATTGACATAAATAGAGTTTCTATTGGTAAACATATAAATGTGATTCTCGCCTACTTTTACTATTTACTGATAGAACAAAATATCTCTCGGTATTACCGACAGATTATAGTTTCTCTAGGTAAATGAAAAGTCATTTTTCTTGTAAAAAATATACCAACAGATAAGGCTTATCTCTCATTAATACCAATAGAAAAAGTAATTTGTCGATAAACATATAAATGTGATTCCTGCCTACTTTTATAGTTTACTGACAGAACAAAATATCTCTCTGTATTACAGACAGATTATAGTTTCTCTAGGTAAATGAAAAGTCATTTTTCTTGTAAAAATATATTTTCAGATAAGGCGTATCTCTCACTAATACCAATAGAAAAAGTAATTTGTCAGTAATACCAACATAAATAGAGTTTCTGTTGGCAAAAACATAAATGTGATGCATGAATGTTCCCACCTACTTTTATAGTTTACCGACAAAATAATAATATATCTTGTATTACAAACAGATTCTAGTTTCTCTAGGTAAACAAAAAGTCATTTTTCATGTAAATAATATACCTACAGATAGAACTTATCTCTCGTTAATATTGACATAAATATTTTATGTCAAAAAATTTTTTTGTTAAACATTTTGGCAAATAATTCGCTCTAAACAATTCCAATGGTATGCTTCTTCTATAGATAAATTTTGTCAGTAACTATTTGTGCCATCACCTGACACCATTTTTCGTCAAAATATCTGTTAGTAAATTTTTATGTTGATATTTTATCAGTACGCTATCGTTGGATTTTCTATTTTATTTTTTTATTTTTTTTATCTTAGTATTATGTTGATATTGCCAACAAAAGTTTTGCTGCCTTTAAAATTCTCTCGGTAATCTGATACATTCTTGTAGTGGTAATTTCGAGTGAAATTACTTAAGAAGGAGAGAGTAACATACTTAAATTCACTATGATTGAATGATATAAAAAATTAATTAAATTAAATTAAATTAATAATTCATAAGATTAATGAAGGGTCTAGAAGATGGAGAATATAAAAATATATATGTAAGATATATGTTAAGTTTACATAACATATAAAGTCAAGTAGGCAAAATATCAATGTAATAGTCCAACTAGGTCTGAGCTTACGACCTGGTCATTTCACCCAGCCCAGATTCAAGGAATTATTTTTGAGGCTTATGACCTAGTCATTTCACCTCAAAAATATTTTCACAGTGACTCCCAGCGTCTAGCCCGTAGGCAAATCATAGGCATGCTGCCAAACACAGAACTCTGAAAATTAAATAACATACTGAGCACACAACTTATTCATATTTTTCATTATCAATCTCTTTCTCATTGTCACATGATCAAGCTAGGCACATTGTCTTATTTTCTCATCTTTTTCTCACTTTTCTCATTTTTCACATTTATATCGATATCAATTCATTTCATTATATTTTCACATATCTCATTACATTATACCACATATTTGCATTTATAATACATTACCCAATTATTTGGGTATTTCCACATAATTCACATATTTCATATTTTACACAATTTAGCCATTATCAATGACTTTTCACAATGCATTTAACACATATATGACATTACAAATGTCATAGCACATTATTCATACATAACCAATGTATGAAGTAGCTTAACACATTTTCCAACCAAAATGTGTTAAGCCCAAATGTCATGCAAACATAACCAATGTATTCAAAGTTTGTACTTACCTCAAATAGCAACCAAAACAAGCTTAAAACAACCTCCAATCCTATCCTTCCAACTTTCCCTTCACTACTTAGGAGAAGCAAATCAACCTCCCTCAATGCCTAAACCAAATGTGATAGCAAATAATCAATTAGTATCACATTTAATGGCATTTCCAATATTAAACCATAATTAAACCCCATCCAAGTAAAAATTCAAAATTTAAGGCTAACCTCAATTTAACTTTGGATTCTTATACTAGGCCATTCATTTTAATATATTAAGTTTATTTATATTATTAGAAACATATTTTAATACATTTAAACCATTTACGTTATAAAAACACACTCTTATGCACAAAACCCTAAAATTACATAATCTTTCCCCATTTAAGGTTTTCCATTCCAACACAACCCATTAATCATTTTAAGCTTATAATCATCACTTATATCATCAAACAATAAGATTATACCAATAAAATTATACAATTCAACAACTTTGGAAAAATTATTTTCCAAAACCCTAAATCACACTTCCATTCTCAAACTCCAACCAAGCACAACCAAATTCAATTTTTGTCTTTAAAATACTTGTTTATGCATCAAAACAACTCATTTGGAATCTATTTGCACAATTAAAAACCATGATTTCAAAATCCCAAAAATTACATACCCTAAATTCTCTCTTCACCAATCTTACCCAAACTCAACTATTTCTTCAATCCAACCTTAAAATCATTGTTAACTATCCAAAATAGCATCATACACACCAATTCCAATCATTATAACATACTACTTAAAAATTCAAAATCATACATAATTAAAATTTCCATGGAATTCAAAGAAAGGAGTTGGAAACTTACCAAATTTAGTGGAAATCACAAAAAATTAACTTTAAACTTGTTAAATCCTTCAATAAATTGAGTATCGAAGAGCAAAATTCCTTGGACACCATCAATGGAGGTTTCGGCCTAGGAGAAAGAAGAAGATGATGAAAATAGCTTTTGATTTTTTCTTTCCTTTCATCTTTTAATTTCAAACATATATATATATTATTTAATTTAATTTAATAATTAATTATTTAATTATTTATTTAAATAAATTAAAAGTCTAAAAATTCCTCTTCCATTCAAAAATTATTTATTTTTGAATTAATTTAATAATTTTAAATTTTTAAGATTTAATTATCAAAATACCCTTTTTACTTTGGTTTTTGACTTTTTCTTTAAAAAGTGTTGACTTTTATATGTTGTATATATTTTACATATATATCACATATATATTCCACTTTTTCATTTAAAATCCCTTCATTTTTTATTTAAAACCATTAATTTAATTTATCCAATTTAATTATAATATATTTTATCAAATTTTCAAAAATTTAAAATTTTTAAAAAGAATTTGGGATATTACATATATGCACAAATAATGTGTATCTTATATACACATCAAATGTATATTATATATGTATTAAATATATTAAGTATGTAATATATACATTAAATATGTGCAATTAATATACCATATGTATATGTTATATATACACTAGATATATATATTGGGTATATACAACTTTTATATCTCCAAGTACTTATTTAATTTCTCCAAAATCACTGATATAATAATTTTCTCCCCCTTAAATAATTTCGTCCTCGAAATTATTTAGTACGGTAATAAATCATCCAAATCAAAATATAATCTTAAAATCTCATATTAAATTAATCATCTCATAAAATCATTATTTCATCAAATTACATAATTTCTACTCTCCCCCCTTAGGTTCATTCTCAATTACCTTTTTACCATTCCATAACTCATCATTATACTTTCTATTTACTCAAACAGCCACAATAGATTATCATATCATCAATCGAATTGTCATTAGACAAAATTAGTTCATCTCTTTAATTTATATACACCACACACCTATTAGACTCAAGATATTTGATCACTTCATTAGCTTAAAAATATACTCTCATAACCTTAAATTCAAATGTTAATAACTTATATCTTAACACTGACTATTCTGTCATCATAGTTATTTTTAAAATTGTATCTCTATTTAATTACCACCTTGCTTATATTTATAAATAGTTATTTGTAAAAACCACAAATGATAACAACTCCCAATTCCAACTAATAAGTCTTAACACAATAATTTTACAGATCTTCACTTTGATCCTACTCTTTATATAATTACCACATATTAATTTAATATCACCACTATACAACAACAAAATCTTATTTCCTTATTAAGATTTATTCCAATTATGCTATAACTAACATTTTTCTCTTATAATTATTTGAAACTAATATAACTTAGCTCCTTTCATATGCATATACATATCAGAATGCTGTATTATGCACATTATCATATAGCTTGCATATTCTTAATATAACCACATACATTGAATTTCAATAAATACTTGTAAACTTATTATATTTCAGATCAATTTATCTAACTATCATAATATGACCATCACAGCCTTATTCTATTTTGACCAACCTTTAGTCTATTTTAAATTCATCAATCTGTTTTCAATTCATGACCTAATTCTATTAGGTCAAATTTATTCTCAAATATTAATTCTCTTCGAATTCATCATTATAGATAATATTCATTTCCCCTAGTCTCATTCACTTTAAACGTCATTTTCATCAACTTATTCATTTTATACCACTTTCAAACACATTCAATATAACTCTTACTCACATTTCATAATTCTTTTCATTTATCATTTTCTCACATTTCTTATAGTTACCATATTTACAAAAATTACTTTCCTTACACATCATTTATAGCTCATCATATTTTCACAATTCTCTTCTGTTTCCACATTATCTATGGTCAAATAAATTTCTACATAAGGTTATGAGTCCATATATACCAGCCACAAATCTTGCTTGTATCTCATGAAACAAAAACTATCAACTTCACTAAATATATTTCATAGTTGTATCATCTTAAGCCCACGTCTATGGATTACAAATAAACACCGTCTTCACTATAATTCTTTCTCAAACAACTCTTATCTCGAAATTATGCCCATGTCTCAATGGTCACACAACTATGACATTTCAAAATCACATATTAATTCTTTAAACTCTTACTACATGAAGAGTTAATGCGTATCAATTCTGTTTTAAGACAAGTTACCCTTATCCACTTGCTTTTATTAGCCTAAACACATGATCCATTAACATTATCAACAACTCATATATTTATATACTAATTTTATACAATTATTTAACAAAAACTCCTTTTCAAATTTTAAAAATCCATTTACTAATAATTACCAATTCTATCATAACTTATTCAATAATTTTTTTTTACCAATCTCTCCTTCTTAAATCAAATAAATAATTATCAAGGGTTACAAACATACCATAATACTTCAATAATACTTTTTCACATATTTAAGTAATTAACTCAATACTTGATCACTTTCACATTACATCACATTGTCACAATTTCCAGGTGATCAATCTTATCATGATCACCTTCATCTCACAAATTCATATTATTTCACATTTTAAATATTTTTCATATTTTTAAATCATCACCATACATATCCATAAGTTACATTCATAATGTGACTTACTTTTCACATTTTCTTACATATTACATTAGTGTCTGTATTGGACAATTCACCACACATATCATATACGTTGAGTATAATTATCACATACCATCTTGGGTCCAGAACCTATTTTTGTCAAAATTAATCCAACAGTCACATTGCTTTTCACTATCTGTGTAATATCCCAAAATACACCCTAAAAGTTTGGAATAATTATGGTTGTATATGGATTTAATGTGTATGTTTAATGACTTAATCTAATATCCCGATTTTGGTGTACGTTGGAGAAGTAGATGTGAGATGATATGTTGGTAAAATATGTAAGGAAAATATTATAAGAGATATATGTATATGAAGGATAATATGTATGAATGGTATTTGGGAAATATATGGGAAAATATAAAAGCAATATATATATATATGTGATATACATATACCAACATATACATCACATATGCTTAAGGGATATAGTGGTGTACGAGAAGTAAGGTTAATTAAATAATTAATAATAATAAAAATAATAATAAAAGGAAAAGGAAGAAAGAAAGTCAAAGGGAAAGATATGTGGTGAAGGATATTGGGTATATTTATTTTATTATATATATATATGATGAGTAAGGGAAAAGAAGAAAAGATCTTCTTCCCTTCTTCTTCCTTTTCTTTTTGAACGAGAGAGAGAGAGAGAGAGAGAGAAAGAGAGAGATGGTGATTTCATCCCTATTTACATCAAACCCAAAGGGATTTTGAGAGGATTGAAGATGGTTATTAAAGATTTGGCATATTATCCAAGTAAGTATTCATTTGCTTGTCTTGATTCCTATCGTTTGAGTTGGATTTGATATGGTTTTGATGATGATGTTAATGAAAGATTGAAGTATATATATGTGTGGAATTGGTATTTAGATGATGATAACATGATTAATTGTGAAATAACATGGTTAGATGTGAGGATGATGATGAATTGTTGAGATTGTTGAGTAAGGGTTTAGTATAGATGATTTGGGGATTTGAGTAATTGATTCTTGGTGAGGTATATTATGCTTATGATTATGATATATTGAAGTTATTTAAGTGTTAAATAGATGGGTAATTGATGAATATAACCAAGATGTTGATTAAGGGTGATGAAATATGAGTTTTGAAGTGTTGGTGTTTTCATGGATGAAAGTTCGAATTCATGATTTCTGGTCTGACAGGACCAGTGACACGGCCGTGTGGTTGGGCGTGTAATCGGTACTGAGTTGGACGTTTGTGACACGACCATTAACACGGCCATGTTAGTGAGCGTGTTATAGCTACTGTGAGAAAAAGTAATTGACACGGCCATGAACACACCCGTGTTGTTGGGCGTGTTAATGTTTCTGTGAGGCAGAATGAGTGACATGTCCAGTGACACGCTCGTGTTACTGAGCGTGTCAAAGCTTCTGTATTGTTGGTTTAGGGCACGATCAGGGACACGCCCGTGTTAATGAGCGTGTCAAGTATTGAGTTTGCCCTAGTTAGTTATTATTCTTATTTTCTTATGAATATAATTATCTTTGGATTAGGTTTTGAGGAGGTTGTGTTGCATTAACTTTAATGTTGAGAATTCTTGGAAGAGGAAAGGTATAGATTGTTGGGAATAGCTCTTGAGGTAAGTACAACTTACAAAGATGCATTCTTTTATATGGTTTTTGAGACTTAAAACAATGTTAAGTAATTTATTATATGGTTAATATAATGTGACTAATGTTTTTAATTGTATAGTGTGAAAGCTATGGTGATCATTCAAAAAGGTATGTGCAATGTAATTTGTTATGATAAATATTATAATGAGGAATTATATTAATGTGTCTTGAGAAATGATGAAATGTGATATCATTATAGTTGGTAATAATGATTGAAATGAAATAAGTGGACATGTTGTCTATGTGTTTAATGAAATTGATTATGTATACTTGAATGATGAAGTGTTGTAATGTGAATTGAGATATGATCTAAATGACATGTGAAGCCATTGTGATTGGCTATGATGATTTAAATGAGATATAAAGCCATGGGGGTTGGCTATAATGATGATAATGAAATGAGAAATGAATTGAGAAAGAAATGTAAAATGATTTTGTGTCTAATATGTTGATTCAAGTTTCAGAGTTCTGAATTTGGCAGGCATGCCTATGAATGTAACAGTCTAGCCGGGTTGAGGATCTCTTCAAATTGAGTTGAATTGAGGTCCAAGAGACTGGGTCTGTTACACTATGAGAAATGTGAAATGATAAATGTGAATTAAAGTAACAGTCTAGCCGGGTTGAGGATCTCCTCGATTAGTCGGGTTGATGGTCCAAGAGACTGGGTCTGTTACAGGTAACAGTCTAGTCGGGTTGAGGATCTCCTCAAGCATGTTGAGTTGATGGTCCAAGAGACTGGGTTTGTTACCCTATCCATGGATAGAGATATATATATGTGTATTGCCTACGGGCTCGATGATTATGATTATAGACCAAAGCAGTAACTCTGAACTTTGAATAACATATTAGTGTCTGTTGGGCCCGAGTCTGTCTTTGTTTTCTAAGTGATATATAAGTGATGAAATAAATGAATAATGAAGTCTATGGTTGTCTTGTTGTAAATGTGATTCATGAATGGTGAATATTAATGAGGGAATTGTGGTTGATGTTATGAATTATGATATGTGATATGTGTATTGATATATTCGTTGTGATTATTAATGATGGAATTGTGGTTGGTGTTTGTTATATATATAATATATGAGAATAGTAGAGATATATGAAAGATGTAATTAAAAAGGGAAACATGATATGCAACTAATGGTATATGGAATTGATATATCATTATATGTCATTAATTCTATAATGTATATTTATATCATATATATTTGTACTACTAAGCTCTCGGGCTTAGCGCGGATGTTTAATCGCGCAGGTGAGTAGATGGTAGATATGAAGTCTTTCTCTATGCCTCGAGTAAAGTAAGAGTTTGCCGAGACCAACTAGAGGGTGATGCATACATGTAAAATTTTAATTATGCAGTATTTCTGACATAAATGTATTCATATGTATAAATGAATTTTGATAAAGATAAGATTACTATATACTTTTAAGATCATTAAAAGTATGATGATTTGGTAAATGCTCTTTTTATTAATGCAATATGGTTAGGACTCAATATAAGGACTTAATTTGTAATGATAAGTGACATCCTTATACTTTGTATACGTACTGTATGTATACCTGGTATATCTATAGTATTTATATAGAGTATTGGGGTGTTACAATTATTTTGGTATCAGAGCTTAGGTTCGAGATTCTCGGCCTAAGTAGAATTAAAAAGAAAAGTTTTGAAAAGTTTGAATTGAAGTAAAAAGGAAAAGTTTTGAAATGAAATTTGTAATACATGCATATGCATTGACACCTAGGTTGGTCTCGGATGTGGCATTATATGAATTGTAGAATATTTGTGTTATATGAGATGTCCAATATAGTTGATGATATATGTGTATACTATTTTGATGTGATGAAAAACCATGATTGTTGGCAATGATGTTGGAAATGAATTATAATTGAGGCATAGTGCCTAATTGATGATGAGAAACGAATTGTGAAATGTAATGTGATATATGTATATTGATGATGCATATGAAAAATGTCATGTTATGTGCAACATGGAATGTAATGTTGATGTTTATGAGTAATTTTATATAGGACATTATGTAAATTGAAACATCAAGAAATGAAAAGGAGAATAAAGTTGAAAATGAGTTGAAAATCAAATCAAGATAAGAGTATGTACTCTTTCTTCTACACTTTGAACCTCTTTATAATAAAGTTTATGTTGGGGTTTTTAGACAGAGGAAATAATGTTGGATTGTTAATATTGAAAGGTATATTATTAAAATGAGAAGAGTATGGTGGGATATTGAATGAGTTGATTAGTATAGATAAAGTGTGATTATTTTAAAGTTTGGGGTATATATATATATAAAGTTAAGGTTTTGTTTAAAGGAAAAAGAGATGATATTGGTTAAGTAAGAATATAAATTGGTATTGTTGTTTTAATTCAAACATTGTGATTTCAATATTAGGAATGTGATATGGTTGAATATTGTGAAAGCTCATGTTAATGGTGGCAGTATGTGACATTTGAGTTTTTGAAATGAGCTTAATGATTGTGAAAATTATATGTTTTGATGTTGTTTGGTGGTATAATTGCATATGATGTCTTTAAAAGTTGATAATAAGAAAAGATGAGATTTGTAATTGAAGTTTAGGTAAGATAGTGATTTGAGAATCTAGGATGTTTATGGAAATTTGATAAGGATTATTTACATATCAACAGTTTAACGTATGTTAAACACATGAGTTATTTGCAATGAATATTATGTCATTTGAGAATATTACAAATTGGGTAATGAGAACGATAGTATAAAAATTTGTTGTGAAATAAGAAGGGAGGTGAACAAGCAAATGCAATGGAGTTATTTTAAGTCATTTGACTGAAAAGGGTAAATAAATAGATATGAAAATATATTAAATGTTTTAAAGACAAAAGTGAAAGAGATGTCACATTGGAAATGTGATCAAGATGTATGTGAAATGTTATTATGGTTAGAATATGTACAATTGTTGTGATGATGAATATTTGTTTTCTTATATTGAAAGAATGAGAATGATAATGTTCAAGGGAAAATAATAAACGTTAACTTTGTATAGAATGTATGAAAAAGGAACATTAAACAAGATCGTATAATTAAGTGTATACATGTATAGGTTATATGAGAGAAGTTCTTCTATACGAATGTAATTGTAATATGTAAAGAATGTGGGTAATGGGTTACATTTTGGAGGTAACCTATGAATAGGTATGTGGTATGACTATATGTTTAAAAATAAGAATGACGTTGCATGTATTAGTGGACCTAAAAGAGATTAGGTCTTGAACTTTGTAAAGCTAGATGAATTATGTGATGGAATTGATAGTGGAATGGACTTGAGTAATTCTGGACAATGGAAATTGTTATGGTGATCACTGAACTTAATAAGTATATAATATTTTGGGTTCCAAAGTATTTATGTGGAAAGGTTCTATGTCTTTGGATATAATAAGAGATTATAAATGGATTAGAAATGAAGCAACAAATGGAATTTTTGTAAAATTTGTATATGATTGAATATGCACATAGTAAGAAATGTTTATAGTAATATTGTTGAATGATAAATTAAGTTAATAATGATCATATAATCGAGTATAAACTGAGTTGAAACGGAGTTGGAATGTGTTAACTTTTGGTGTAGCAAAAGTTTAAAGTATGAATATGAAATTCTTGAGATACAATTTAATATGGTAATTGAGAAGATTGAAAATGGAATAATAGAAGAATAGTATTGATTTGTAAGTCCCAGGCTTGATTATTAATCTCTCGAGGCCATATGTTATGTTTATTATATTTTGGCTGATTAGTTTTGGTTGTCCACAGATTTGGGACTAAGATAATATGGCTGTAGTACTATTTTGGTGAGATTGATAACTATGTGTTTAGAATATGGTTAGGAGTTATGATTGATAAAGTTGTACCCTATCATTTTATGTTAGAAATCTATTTATAATTATGAAAAGAGAAGTATGAAAATGTTTTGAGTTATGGATAATGTGATAAAAAGGTAAGTAATGTAAATATAGTAATAATATGATAGGTGATGAGATTTTCAAAGGGAGAAATTATATTATGTGGTTGAAAGTATACTGAATATGTTTATTATATAAAGTAAATATATATGAATGGACTTGGGGTTTAAGTGAATAAACTATTTGTATATTAAAAGACAAGTTGGAGTGATTTGTTATCGTGATAATTTGACTGAGTATGGAACTAAAGAGATTAAGATTTGAATCTCGGTTTGATCCAAAGAAATCAGGTCATATATATAATGGGAAACCTAATGATAAGTTAATTGTTGGTTTGAATTGAACAAGATTGAAGTGTGGATGTTTGGTGACAGAAAGATCAATTGATCTAGATTTTATGAAGATTATTACTCATTTGAGATTTAAAATGAATAGTTGTACTCAGAGTATAAAATTTACATGATAATGTATATGATGTATAATTTTAAAGTGTGAATGGACATGAATGAATAGAGTTATAAATATTGATACAAGGGAAAAGATTGATTATTTATAAAATAAGTTGGAAGGTGTTGTATTCATATGCGTACAAGTGAAAAGCATACTAGAGAAGGAATTAAGTATGTGAAAAATAAGGCTCTTGTTATCAATTAAGGTTTGATCAAAGTCTATTCTAAAGATGAGTATAATGACGGGATAAATAATAATATGATATAAATCAATGTTTTGTAAAGTTAAAGTTAAGAAAGTAATTATGAAGTAATAAAATATCTTGAAGATTATGATCAGACGAAGTATAAGTATTTTATAAGATGATTTGATTTTTTTGTTTAAAGGTATATTCATTGGAAATGTGAGGAATTATTTTGGTTGCTTTGTTAAGGAAATACTAAGATATATAAGCATATAGAATGATGAATTATGGAATTTAGAGAAGATAATTGACTCTAAGGGGGAGAGTAAAAAAAAACTGTATGATATGATAACATAATGACTTAAGCATATAATTAACTTCATGTGGAAGTTAAGATGGTATTGTGCTAAGAGTGGATTGCTAGTGTACTAGATAATTTCGAGGACGAAATTATTTAAGGGGGAGAGAATTGTAATATCCCAAAATACACCCTAAAAGTTTGGAATAATTATGGTTGTATATGGATTTAATGTGTATGTTTAATGACTTAATCTAATATCCCGATTTTGGTGTACGTTGGAGAAGTAGATGTGAGATGATATGTTGGTAAAATATGTAAGGAAAATATTATAAGAGATATATGTATATGAAGGATAATATGTATGGATGGTATTTGGGAAATATATGGGAAAATATAAAAGCAATATATATATATATGTGATATACATATACCAACATATACATCACATATGCTTAAGGGATATAGTGGTGTAGGAGAAGTAAGGTTAATTAAATAATTAATAATAATAAAAATAATAATAAAAGGAAAAGGAAGAAAGAAAGTCAAAGGGAAAGATATGTGGTGAAGGATATTGGGTATATTTATTTTATTATATATATATATATATGATGAGTAAGGGAAAAGAAGAAAAGATCTTCTTCCCTTCTTCTTCCTTTTCTTTTTGAACGAGAGAGAGAGAGAGAGAGAAAGAGAGAGATGGTGATTTCATCCCTATTTACATCAAACCCAAAGGGATTTTGAGAGGATTGAAGATGGTTATTAAAGATTTGGCATATTATCCAAGTAAGTATTCATTTGCTTGTCTTGATTCCTATCGTTTGAGTTGGATTTGATATGGTTTTGATGATGATGTTAATGAAAGATTGAAGTATATATATGTGTGGAATTGGTATTTAGATGATGATAACATGATTAATTGTGAAATAACATGGTTAGATGTGAGGATGATGATGAATTGTTGAGATTGTTGAGTAAGGGTTTAGTATAGATGATTTGGGGATTTGAGTAATTGATTCTTGGTGAGGTATATTATGCTTATGATTATGATATATTGAAGTTATTTAAGTGTTAAATAGATGGGTAATTGATGAATATAACCAAGATGTTGATTAAGGGTGATGAAATATGAGTTTTGAAGTGTTGGTGTTTTCATGGATGAAAGTTCGAATTCATGATTTCTGGTCTGACACGACCAGTGACACGGCCGTGTGGTTGGGCGTGTAATCGGTACTGAGTTGGACGTTTGTGACACGACCATTAACACGGCCATGTTACTGAGCGTGTTATAGCTACTGTGAGAAAAAGTAATTGACACGGCCATGAACACGCCCGTGTTGTTGGGCGTATTAATGTTTCTGTGAGGCAGAATGAGTGACACGTCCAGTGACACGCTCGTGTTACTGAGCGTGTCAAAGCTTCTGTATTGTTGGTTTAGGGCACGATCAGGGACACCTCCGTGTTAATGAGCGTGTCAAGTATTGAGTTTGCCCTAGTTAGTTATTATTCTTATTTTCTTATGAATATAATTATCTTTGGATTAGGTTTTGAGGAGGTTGTGTTGCATTAACTTTAATGTTGAGAATTCTTGGAAGAGGAAAGGTATAGATTGTTGGGAATAGCTCTTGAGGTAAGTACAACTTACAAAGATGCATTCTTTTATATGGTTTTTGAGACTTAAAACAATGTTAAGTAATTTATTATATGGTTAATATAATGTGACTAATGTTTTTAATTGTATAGTGTGAAAGCTATGGTGATCATTCAAAAAGGTATGTGCAATGTAATTTGTTATGATAAATATTATAATGAGGAATTATATTAATGTGTCTTGAGAAATGATGAAATGTGATATCATTATAGTTGGTAATAATGATTGAAATGAAATAAGTGGACATGTTGTCTATGTGTTTAATGAAATTGATTATGTATACTTGAATGATGAAGTGTTGTAATGTGAATTGAGATATGATCTAAATGACATGTGAAGCCATTGTGATTGGCTATGATGATTTAAATGAGATATAAAGCCATGGGGGTTGGCTATAATGATGATAATGAAATGAGAAATGAATTGAGAAAGAAATGTAAAATGATTTTGTGTCTAATATGTTGATTCAAGTTTCAGAGTTCTGAATTTGGCAGGCATGCCTATGAATGTAACAGTCTAGCCGGGTTGAGGATCTCTTCAAATTGAGTTGAATTGAGGTCCAAGAGACTGGGTCTGTTACACTATGAGAAATGTGAAATGATAAATGTGAATTAAAGTAACAGTCTAGCCGGGTTGAGGATCTCCTCGATTAGTCGGGTTGATGGTCCAAGAGACTGGGTCTGTTACAGGTAACAGTCTAGCCGGGTTGAGGATCTCCTCAAGCATGTTGAGTTGATGGTCCAAGAGACTGGGTCTGTTACCCTATCCATGGATAGAGATATATATATGTGTATTGCCTACGGGCTCGATGATTATGATTATAGACCAAAGCAGTAACTCTGAACTTTGAATAACATATTAGTGTCTGTTGGGCCCGAGTCTGTCTTTGTTTTCTAAGTGATATATAAGTGATGAAATAAATGAATAATGAAGTCTATGGTTGTCTTGTTGTAAATGTGATTCATGAATGGTGAATATTAATGAGGGAATTGTGGTTGATGTTATGAATTATGATATGTGATATGTGTATTGATATATTCGTTGTGATTATTAATGATGGAATTGTGGTTGGTGTTTGTTATATATATAATATATGAGAATAGTAGAGATATATGAAAGATGTAATTAAAAAGGGAAACATGATATGCAACTAATGGTATATGGAATTGATATATCATTATATGTCATTAATTCTATAATGTATATTTATATCATATATATTTGTACTACTAAGCTCTCGGGCTTAGCGCGGATGTTTAATCGCGCAGGTGAGTAGATGGTAGATATGAAGTCTTTCTCTATGCCTCGAGTAAAGTAAGAGTTTGCCGAGACCAACTAGAGGGTGATGCATACATGTAAAATTTTAATTATGCAGTATTTCTGACATAAATGTATTCATATGTATAAATGAATTTTGATAAAGATAAGATTACTATATACTTTTAAGATCATTAAAAGTATGATGATTTGGTAAATGCTCTTTTTATTAATGCAATATGGTTAGGACTCAATATAAGGACTTAATTTGTAATGATAAGTGACATCCTTATACTTTGTATACGTACTGTATGTATACCTGGTATATCTATAGTATTTATATAGAGTATTGGGGTGTTACAATTATTTTGGTATCAGAGCTTAGGTTCGAGATTCTCGGCCTAAGTAGAATTAAAAAGAAAAGTTTTGAAAAGTTTGAATTGAAGTAAAAAGGAAAAGTTTTGAAATGAAATTTGTAATACATGCATATGCATTGACACCTAGGTTGGTCTCGGATGTGGCATTATATGAATTGTAGAATATTTGTGTTATATGAGATGTCCAATATAGTTGATGATATATGTGTATACTATTTTGATGTGATGAAAAACCATGATTGTTGGCAATGATGTTGGAAATGAATTATAATTGAGGCATAGTGCCTAATTGATGATGAGAAACGAATTGTGAAATGTAATGTGATATATGTATATTGATGATGCATATGAAAAATGTCATGTTATGTGCAACATGGAATGTAATGTTGATGTTTATGAGTAATTTTATGTAGGACATTATGTAAATTGAAACATCAAGAAATGAAAAGGAGAATAAAGTTGAAAATGAGTTGAAAATCAAATCAAGATAAGAGTATGTACTCTTTCTTCTACACTTTGAACCTCTTTATAATAAAGTTTATGTTGGGGTTTTTAGACAGAGGAAATAATGTTGGATTGTTAATATTGAAAGGTATATTATTAAAATGAGAAGAGTATGGTGGGATATTGAATGAGTTGATTAGTATAGATAAAGTGTGATTATTTTAAAGTTTGGGGTATATATATATATAAAGTTAAGGTTTTGTTTAAAGGAAAAAGAGATGATATTGGTTAAGTAAGAATATAAATTGGTATTGTTGTTTTAATTCAAACATTGTGATTTCAATATTAGGAATGTGATATGGTTGAATATTGTGAAAGCTCATGTTAATGGTGGCAGTATGTGACATTTGAGTTTTTGAAATGAGCTTAATGATTGTGAAAATTATATGTTTTGATGTTGTTTGGTGGTATAATTGCATATGATGTCTTTAAAAGTTGATAATAAGAAAAGATGAGATTTGTAATTGAAGTTTAGGTAAGATAGTGATTTGAGAATCTAGGATGTTTATGGAAATTTGATAAGGATTATTTACATATCAACAGTTTAACGTATGTTAAACACATGAGTTATTTGCAATGAATATTATGTCATTTGAGAATATTACAAATTGGGTAATGAGAACGATAGTATAAAAATTTGTTGTGAAATAAGAAGGGAGGTGAACAAGCAAATGCAATGGAGTTATTTTAAGTCATTTGACTGAAAAGGGTAAATAAATAGATATGAAAATATATTAAATGTTTTAAAGACAAAAGTGAAAGAGATGTCACATTGGAAATGTGATCAAGATGTATGTGAAATGTTATTATGGTTAGAATATGTACAATTGTTGTGATGATGAATATTTGTTTTCTTATATTGAAAGAATGAGAATGATAATGTTCAAGGGAAAATAATAAACGTTAACTTTGTATAGAATGTATGAAAAAGGAACATTAAACAAGATCGTATAATTAAGTGTATACATGTATAGGTTATATGAGAGAAGTTCTTCTATACGAATGTAATTGTAATATGTAAAGAATGTGGGTAATGGGTTACATTTTGGAGGTAACCTATGAATAGGTATGTGGTATGACTATATGTTTAAAAATAAGAATGACGTTGCATGTATTAGTGGACCTAAAAGAGATTAGGTCTTGAACTTTGTAAAGCTAGATGAATTATGTGATGGAATTGATAGTGGAATGGACTTGAGTAATTCTGGACAATGGAAATTGTTATGGTGATCACTGAACTTAATAAGTATATAATATTTTGGGTTCCAAAGTATTTATGTGGAAAGGTTCTATGTCTTTGGATATAATAAGAGATTATAAATGGATTAGAAATGAAGCAACAAATGGAATTTTTGTAAAATTTGTATATGATTGAATATGAACATAGTAAGAAATGTTTATAGTAATATTGTTGAATGATAAATTAAGTTAATAATGATCATATAATCGAGTATAAACTGAGTTGAAACGGAGTTGGAATGTGTTAACTTTTGGTGTAGCAAAAGTTTAAAGTATGAATATGAAATTCTTGAGATACAATTTAATATGGTAATTGAGAAGATTGAAAATGGAATAATAGAAGAATAGTATTGATTTGTAAGTCCCAGGCTTGATTATTAATCTCTCGAGGCCATATGTTATGTTTATTATATTTTGGCTGATTAGTTTTGGTTGTCCACAGATTTGGGACTAAGATAATATGGTTGTAGTACTATTTTGGTGAGATTGATAACTATGTGTTTAGAATATGGTTAGGAGTTATGATTGATAAAGTTGTACCCTATCATTTTATGTTAGAAATCTATTTATAATTATGAAAAGAGAAGTATGAAAATGTTTTGAGTTATGGATAATGTGATAAAAAGGTAAGTAATGTAAATATAGTAATAATATGATAGGTGATGAGATTTTCAAAGGGAGAAATTATATTATGTGGTTGAAAGTATACTGAATATGTTTATTATATAAAGTAAATATATATGAATGGACTTGGGGTTTAAGTGAATAAACTATTTGTATATTAAAAGACAAGTTGGAGTGATTTGTTATCGTGATAATTTGACTGAGTATGGAACTAAAGAGATTAAGATTTGAATCTCGGTTTGATCCAAAGAAATCAGGTCATATATATAATGTGAAACCTAATGATAAGTTAATTGTTGGTTTGAATTGAACAAGATTGAAGTGTGGATGTTTGGTGACAGAAAGATCAATTGATCTAGATTTTATGAAGATTATTACTCATTTGAGATTTAAAATGAATAGTTGTACTCAGAGTATAAAATTTACATGATAATGTATATGATGTATAATTTTAAAGTGTGAATGGACATGAATGAATAGAGTTATAAATATTGATACAAGGGAAAAGATTGATTATTTATAAAATAAGTTGGAAGGTGTTGTATTCATATGCGTACAAGTGAAAAGCATACTAGAGAAGGAATTAAGTATGTGAAAAATAAGGCTCTTGTTATCAATTAAGGTTTGATCAAAGTCTATTCTAAAGATGAGTATAATGACGGGATAAATAATAATATGATATAAATCAATGTTTTGTAAAGTTAAAGTTAAGAAAGTAATTATGAAGTAATAAAATATCTTGAAGATTATGATCAGACGAAGTATAAGTATTTTATAAGATGATTTGATTTTTTTGTTTAAAGGTATATTCATTGGAAATGTGAGGAATTATTTTGGTTGCTTTGTTAAGGAAATACTAAGATATATAAGCATATAGAATGATGAATTATGGAATTTAGAGAAGATAATTGACTCTAAGGGGGAGAGTAAAAAAAAATTGTATGATATGATAACATAATGACTTAAGCATATAATTAACTTCATGTGGAAGTTAAGATGGTATTGTGTTAAGAGTGGATTGCTAGTGTACTAGATAATTTCGAGGACGAAATTATTTAAGGGGGAGAGAATTGTAATATCCCAAAATACACCCTAAAAGTTTGGAATAATTATGGTTGTATATGGATTTAATGTGTATGTTTAATGACTTAATCTAATATCCCGATTTTGGTGTACGTTGGAGAAGTAGATGTGAGATGATATGTTGGTAAAATATGTAAGGAAAATATTATAAGAGATATATGTATATGAAGGATAATATGTATGGATGGTATTTGGGAAATATATGGGAAAATATAAAAGCAATATATATATATATATATGTGATATACATATACCAACATATACATCACATATGCTTAAGGGATATAGTGGTGTAGGAGAAGTAAGGTTAATTAAATAATTAATAATAATAAAAATAATAATAAAAGGAAAAGGAAGAAAGAAAGTCAAAGGGAAAGATATGTGGTGAAGGATATTGGGTATATTTATTTTATTATATATATATATATGATGAGTAAGGGAAAAGAAGAAAAGATCTTCTTCCCTTCTTCTTCCTTTTCTTTTTGAACGAGAGAGAGAGAGAGAGAGAAAGAGAGAGATGGTGATTTCATCCCTATTTACATCAAACCCAAAGGGATTTTGAGAGGATTGAAGATGGTTATTAAAGATTTGGCATATTATCCAAGTAAGTATTCATTTGCTTGTCTTGATTCCTATCGTTTGAGTTGGATTTGATATGGTTTTGATGATGATGTTAATGAAAGATTGAAGTATATATATGTGTGGAATTGGTATTTAGATGATGATAACATGATTAATTGTGAAATAACATGGTTAGATGTGAGGATGATGATGAATTGTTGAGATTGTTGAGTAAGGGTTTAGTATAGATGATTTGGGGATTTGAGTAATTGATTCTTGGTGAGGTATATTATGCTTATGATTATGATATATTGAAGTTATTTAAGTGTTAAATAGATGGGTAATTGATGAATATAACCAAGATGTTGATTAAGGGTGATGAAATATGAGTTTTGAAGTGTTGGTGTTTTCATGGATGAAAGTTCGAATTCATGATTTCTTGTCTGACACGACCAGTGACACGGCCGTGTGGTTGGGCGTGTAATCGGTACTGAGTTGGACGTTTGTGACACGACCATTAACACGGCCATGTTACTGATCGTGTTATAGCTACTGTGAGAAAAAGTAATTGACACGGCCATGAACACGCCCGTGTTGTTGGGCGTATTAATGTTTCTGTGAGGCAGAATGAGTGACACGTCCAGTGACACGCTCGTGTTACTGAGCGTGTCAAAGCTTCTGTATTGTTGGTTTAGGGCACGATCAGGGACACGCCCGTGTTAATGAGCGTGTCAAGTATTGAGTTTGCCCTAGTTAGTTATTATTCTTATTTTCTTATGAATATAATTATCTTTGGATTAGGTTTTGAGGAGGTTGTGTTGCATTAACTTTAATGTTGAGAATTCTTGGAAGAGGAAAGGTATAGATTGTTGGGAATAGCTCTTGAGGTAAGTACAACTTACAAAGATGCATTCTTTTATATGGTTTTTGAGACTTAAAACAATGTTAAGTAATTTATTATATGGTTAATATAATGTGACTAATGTTTTTAATTGTATAGTGTGAAAGCTATGGTGATCATTCAAAAAGGTATGTGCAATGTAATTTGTTATGATAAATATTATAATGAGGAATTATATTAATGTGTCTTGAGAAATGATGAAATGTGATATCATTATAGTTGGTAATAATGATTGAAATGAAATAAGTGGACATGTTGTCTATGTGTTTAATGAAATTGATTATGTATACTTGAATGATGAAGTGTTGTAATGTGAATTGAGATATGATCTAAATGACATGTGAAGCCATTGTGATTGGCTATGATGATTTAAATGAGATATAAAGCCATGGGGGTTGGCTATAATGATGATAATGAAATGAGAAATGAATTGAGAAAGAAATGTAAAATGATTTTGTGTCTAATATGTTGATTCAAGTTTCAGAGTTCTGAATTTGGCAGGCATGCCTATGAATGTAACAGTCTAGCCGGGTTGAGGATCTCTTCAAATTGAGTTGAATTGAGGTCCAAGAGACTGGGTCTGTTACACTATGAGAAATGTGAAATGATAAATGTGAATTAAAGTAACAGTCTAGCCGGGTTGAGGATCTCCTCGATTAGTCGGGTTGATGGTCCAAGAGACTGGGTCTGTTACAGGTAACAGTCTAGCCGGGTTGAGGATCTCCTCAAGCATGTTGAGTTGATGGTCCAAGAGACTGGGTCTGTTACCCTATCCATGGATAGAGATATATATATGTGTATTGCCTACGGGCTCGATGATTATGATTATAGACCAAAGCAGTAACTCTGAACTTTGAATAACATATTAGTGTCTGTTGGGCCCGAGTCTGTCTTTGTTTTCTAAGTGATATATAAGTGATGAAATAAATGAATAATGAAGTCTATGGTTGTCTTGTTGTAAATGTGATTCATGAATGGTGAATATTAATGAGGGAATTGTGGTTGATGTTATGAATTATGATATGTGATATGTGTATTGATATATTCGTTGTGATTATTAATGATGGAATTGTGGTTGGTGTTTGTTATATATATAATATATGAGAATAGTAGAGATATATGAAAGATGTAATTAAAAAGGGAAACATGATATGCAACTAATGGTATATGGAATTGATATATCATTATATGTCATTAATTCTATAATGTATATTTATATCATATATATTTGTACTACTAAGCTCTCGGGCTTAGCGCGGATGTTTAATCGCGCAGGTGAGTAGATGGTAGATATGAAGTCTTTCTCTATGCCTCGAGTAAAGTAAGAGTTTGCCGAGACCAACTAGAGGGTGATGCATACATGTAAAATTTTAATTATGCAGTATTTCTGACATAAATGTATTCATATGTATAAATGAATTTTGATAAAGATAAGATTACTATATACTTTTAAGATCATTAAAAGTATGATGATTTGGTAAATGCTCTTTTTATTAATGCAATATGGTTAGGACTCAATATAAGGACTTAATTTGTAATGATAAGTGACATCCTTATACTTTGTATACGTACTGTATGTATACCTGGTATATCTATAGTATTTATATAGAGTATTGGGGTGTTACAATCTGAATCAATTCAAGATTGTTCAATTAGGGGCAAACTGTAGACTCTTAATTTTGGCCCTAAGTTAGTACGATCGTAATTAAAGAATACCACAATAAATTTGATCCGATTTTTAAAAGATGTGATTTTAATTTACAGAACTTAAATAAGTCAGTCCAGTTTTAAAAGGCAAAAATTCAACTACAAAACCCTAAATTAAGCTTTTAGGCCCAAATTAAAAAACTTTCTAGTCAAAAAATTAAAAAAATACAATAGTCATTTGAGTCAGGGCAGCCTAGGTTGACATGAGCAAGGCTCATATCAATCTGGTTGCCCAGACAGACATGGCTCTAACCCATGTTGATCTAGAACACTGGATCGACATAGTATTGAATTATTTTGAGTTTTGGCCAGCCATTTGGCGTCCTAATTAAGCTAGGATTCATTTTAAAAATGGATTAAATTTAGGTTTAGGGTTTTTGGGGTGATGGTTTTGCCTATAAATAATAATACTTAATACTAAAACAAGGATCGAAAATTTTAGCAAGGAAAGCAACAATAGTCAGTGGCAATCAACTTTCATCAACCACCAACAAGGGCATTGATCACTGTCTTTGATCTTTGCTTAGCCAGAAACAACCATTGATGCAGGCAACAGCTTGGAATCAATAACCATTTTAGTGGAGCCTTCAACGCCGGTTTTGTATATTAAACTTAATTTACCTAAACATACAGTAGCCATAGCATGTCTTCTTTTAAATGATTTGTTTACTTATTTTGATATTAATTTTTCCAGTAGCTTAAAAATGTTAAATCTTAATTATATGTTTTATAAACCAAGATTCAATTCACTCACCAGTAGCTTAAGATTTGATTTAAATCACAGACTTGATCATTAAAACCCTAAATTATTTTTCCAAAACCCTAAACAATTTTTCATAAAACCCTAATTGTTCTGTTGGTTTCCCAAGAACTTAAACTATTTTTTCCAAAACCCTAAATTGCCTTATTAATTTCCAAATACCCCAATTGCTTTTCTAAATTATAAAACCATAATTTACTTTCACTAAACCCTAATCCAGTAAGCCTAATTCCCAAAACTTAAACCAAATCATAAACACCCAGTAACTAAACCAAACCCTAAATCCAGTAACCTAAAACCAAACCCTAAATCCAAAACCTATAATTCCAACCCTAATTTACAAAACCCTAAAACCTAAACCCTAACTCTCCAACCCTAACTGTAACATCCAAAATTTTTGAAAATTTAATTGGATAAATTAAATAAATGGTTTTAAAGGGAAAATGGGAGGATTTTAAGTGAAAAAGTGGAAAGTATATGTGATATATATACAATATATACATAACATATACAAAGTCAACAAAAGTAATTTTTTTTAAAAAAAAATTAAAAGTTAAAGTCCAATGGCATTTTTATAAATATACTTTGAAAATTAAAATTATTTAAATTATTTAAATATAAATTATATAACAATGGAAGATGTAATTTATGGTTTTTATTAAATAATTAATTAATTAATTAAAAATATAATAAAATATTATATATATATATATAATACATATAAGGTATGTTGGATGTGTATATGAGATACACATTATATGTTTATATGAATATTTAAATACATTAAATATATATTACATATACATAGTATATACATCACATAAATATATACACAATGGTATATGTAAAATATAAGTAACATGTATAAGACATATACATATACATAAAATATACATTACATATATGTGAGTCATAATTTGGTGTTGGAAAAGTGGATGATGATAATGATGATGATGATGATAAATAAAATAAATATAAAAGAAAAAGAGAAAAGTCAAAGAAAAGTGCTTGGTGGAGATTTAAAGTAAATAAATAAATAAATAAATTATTATTATAAATAAGTGAAAAAGATGGAAATTAAATGGGAAAAAGATATTTCTTCTTCTTCTTTTGGATGTGACATTGAAGGAGGCAAGAGCTTGGGTTTTGTTTCATGTTATACATCAAATTCATTAGAAATTCAATAGGACTTTAAGAAAATTTTGAAGAAAAATCAAGAAGCAAGTAATATTTCTTTTAAGTTTGGTTTAATTGATTTTAAGTTTATATGTAAGATGGCTAGTGAGAGAAAGTTATTTTAAATTGTTTAAACAAATAGAAATGATAATAAAATGATGACTATACAATGATTTTTAAGTTAGATTGAAGAAATCATTAAGTTTGAGATGAATTGGTTGGAGAGAGAGAATTTAGGGTTATGGAAAATTTGAATTTGTGAAATCATGTCATTTAATTATGTAATTTGATTCTAAATGTGTTGTTTTGATGCATAAACAATGATTTTAAAGTCAAATGATGGATTTGTTTAAGTTTGGATAGAGTTTGAGAATGGTAGTGTTGATTTAGGGTTTTGGAAAAGGGAATTTCAAAGAATGGTGAATTGTTTGATTTTAATGTTTAAAGCATGTTGTTTAATGATAGTAGTGATGAAAATAAGCTTGGATTAATAATTGGGATGAGTTGGAATGGAAAACCTTCAATGGTGAAGGTTATGCTATTTTAGGGTTTTGAACAAAAGCATGTGTTTAATTAATGTAATTGGTTTAAACATGTTAAAATGTGTTTATAAGGATATAAATAAACTTAAAACACAAATTTGAATGGTTTAATATGGTTTTTCTAAGTTAAAGTAAGGAGAGGCTATATTTTGGGATTTTGATTAGAGTAATGTTTAATTAAGTTTTGATGCTTGTAATTCCTTAGAATGTGATATTAAATGATTATTTATGATCACATTTGGTATAAGCATTGAGGAGAATTGATTTTCCCAATCCAAATGTTGAAGGAAAACTTGGAAGAGAAGGTTAGTGTTAGTTTTGTGACTTGCATTTGGTTTGTTTTAGAGGTAAGTACAAACTTTGAATAAATTGGATAGGTTTGCATGACATTTGGGCTTAACAAAATTTGGTTGGAAAATGTGTTATGTTACTTGATGCATTGAATATGCATGAACATTATGCTATGTGGTTTGTCAAAAATGCATTATATACATTGTGAAAAGCCATTGATAATGGTTAAAATGAGTAAAAAGTGAAATATGTACAATATGTGAACATGACCCAAAGTGTTTGGGGTAATGTGGTTTGTTGTGTATGCATTAAAGACATTGTGAAAAGCCATTGGGAATGGCTAGATTGCATAAAATATGACTTATATGTGAATTATGTGAATTATTTGGGTAATGTGATTTAATGCAAAATGTGAGACATTGTAATGATATACTGAGATATGATGAAATGCTAAAAATTGAAAGGAAATAATATTGATATGAATGAGAAACATGAGAAAAGAGGCAATGTGCCTAGTTGATAATAAGAAATGAGGCAATGTGCCTAGCTTGAAAATGAGAAAGAAATTTGTTGTCCCAAGATGGAAACCAAGAGGGGGGGGGGGATGAATTGGTTTCCTCAAGAAATAATGACAATTTAAAAAAAAAAAACTCAACAAACAAGAAATGCGGAATAGAGAGTTGGTTGAGTAATGGAAGAAAGAAAGAACACACAAGATTTATAGTGGTTCGGATTTACTTCAATCCTACATCCACTTCCTTAACAACTTGTTAAGGTTCCACTAGTCTTTGAAGTTTTCACAAGCTCACTTCCAACTTTACAAGTGTTTTTCTTAGGCTCACACTTACAACCCAAACAAGAGTTTTACAAGGCTCACTCTCACAACCTAACAAGAGTTTTATAAGGCTTACTCTCACAACCTAACAAGAGTTTTACAAGGCTTACTCTCACAACCCAAGTGTTTCCCAAGCTTACACTCAAACTTATACAATGGTGTTTTCAATGCTAACACCTAACATTCATAACAATTCAAATACAAGTTTAAGTAAAAGAAAATTTGTTGCTTGGCTATGAAAATCTTTTCTCAATGTTGTCTCATTTTTGTTTTCTCATAGAAACTTTGTATTTATAGCCAATGTGGTCTTACTAGCCGTTATTGATGTTGAGAATAAAGTCTTGGCAGATTAGACCTTCTTTACTTAAACTATCCGAAGCACTTCGCGGTCGCCCTTCATACAAGGATGGTCGTGCTCATGCTTCACGCGGTCGTCCTTTTAACAAGGGACGGTCGCTACTTTTGAAAAACTTCAACGGTCGAATTTTAGTGCTCTGCAGCTGGAATCTTGCCCATGATGTGTTTGTCGGACCGTTTCTTGCCCATGCTGTGTTTGTCGGGACAGTCGCGCCAAGCAGAGGTGCGGTCGCTCTTTTTGAATATTGAAGTGGGTTTACAACGGTCATGTCACGTGTCACTTTCTGACAGAGCAAAAGAGATGTCCTTCATAATTTGAATCTTCGCGGTCACCCTTGGTAGGTTTTCGCGGTCGAACTCACATTCTCGCGTCGAACTTCTGGACGTACCTGAGGACGCGAACACTACTGTCTCTTTGAGCAATTTCTTCTTGGATTGTTGGGCGGTCGTGACTCTGAATGGGGCAGTCGCTAAAGTGGTAAGCGAGGTCGAATCATTCACCGTTCTTGTCACCGCGAACCTTACTGTGATTGTAATGATTTAAGTTCCTTGAGTAGTGGTCGGGCAAGTATTTTGGACGGTCGCCATTCTGTAGGCGCGGTCGCAACTATGGTCAAACTTCTGACCGCGAAACCTACTGTGACAAGGTTTCATTCTGTGATTGCATGGAGCGGTCGTATTTAGGTGAGGTGCGACCGCTATACTTGTTCTGTTCACCTTTAATTGAAGCAACCTAATCCTGCAACAAGATTTCTCAAACACAAGTTAAATAGATCATCCATTTGAGTTGTCAAGGATCAAAATTGAGATCATTTGTCTAACAATCTCCCCCATTTTGACTTTGACAATTCAAATGGAATGATGAGAGAAATAATAAGTCTAAAATGCTCCCCCTTAACATATGCAACAATCATGGTTAAGAGCATTTGTGATTTAGTAGTTTATCTTGGTGCAAATGTTATTGTTTGATGCAAACATTTCTCCCCCATAAACATTTTTCCCTTATTTGCAAATGTTCAACAAATTTCAACAAATTTTCATTATTGTTCTTAACAAATGTTGAACAAATTGTTCTTGTTTTCCCATTATTGTATTTTCATTCCATTTTGGTATTTTCTCCCCCATTGTCATAGGCAAAATTAAACAAATGTTAAGCAAAATCATGTAACAAAACAATGAAAGGGAATATAAACATTATATATATTAAAGTGGAGGAAAGTACAAGACAGAAAGCAAAGCAGCAAACATATGAAAATGCAAAAAACAAACTAAAGCTAAGCTATTCTGAGTCATCATCTACATCTAACTCTTCTTCAACTAAAGGAGCTTTCCCTTTATCTTGAGGTGCAACAGAGGCAGAGCTAGTGCTAATGGACTCTTCTTCTTCAGCAATGCTTTGGGTGTAATTACTTATATCCCAATCTTCAAGGATGCATTGAGGCAAGTCCAATTTGCCTTGCATGTCATAAAGATCATGGTGCATGTGGGATATAAGGTCTATTCTCTTGTTCAAGTGCTGGAATCTCTTGGAGACACTTTTCTTGAACTTAGAAAGGTTCCTGGAGAGAGTCTTGATAGCTTGGAGGATGAGTTGTGTGGAGGATGAAGCAGTTTCTTGAGCAGCTTTTGATGAAGTTGCTTTTGGGGGTAATTCCACAGCAACTTCTACAGAATCTCCCTCTCCCTCAATTGTATACCTTGGCCTTTTCTTTTGTTTGTCCATAACACCTTTCTTGCCAAAGGAGTATACATAAGATCCTTCAATCTTCCTTACACATCCAGCATGCTCTAAGTAATCTATTGTTATAGCACTAGAGGCTAGAGTGAAAGGGTTTCTCAAAGTAGCTAAGTTTAAATCATTCAGAAGGTTTAGGTGCCTAGCTATTTGAGTAACTTGAGAGGATAGGAAGAAGGTACCAGTTCTTGTAACAGCATGATGATAAAAGGTATCAATCAAGAACTTGGTGGTGTTTATTTTGATGTTGTGGGTGAAAGCATACAGAAAGATGAGGTCTCTTTTGGTGACTTTCTCATTTCCATCAGCTCTTTGGTGGATGGTGTAGGTAATGATCCTATGGAGCATCCAGTGGGTGAGACATTTGATATGTCTGGCTTTAGATTCCTTTTCAAAAGAAGTTTCAATGGAAATTTCTCGCCAGAAATCAGAAAGGGTTTGGTTTGAGAAGATTTGGTCATTGTAAGAGGTTATACCTTCAGAAGGGAAGTTCCAAATGCTGCCAAAATCTTCTAGGGTTAAGGATTGATAATGATCAAAAAGCTTAAACCTTACCCCGTACCAACCTAGAGCAGAGTTTGCACTCTTTTCTATTTGAAGAGACATCAGAAATTCTTTGCTAAGACTGGAGTAGCCTACCTCTTCTGGAAAGACAAATTTTTCCCATCCAAGGACATCCAAGGACATCCAAGGACAAATTTTTCCCAGTGCAGAAAGCATCCCACCAAAAGGAGATTTGGTGCCTTCAACTTTCTTTTTCTTAAGCATGGCATACCTAATGTCTTCTTCAGAGGTTTGGTGATGAGGTTTGTGAATTTTCTCACCCCTTTTTGACTGTGGAGGAGATGGAGGTTCAACAATAGGTTCTCTAATGGTGATTCCTGGAACTCTCTTGGCTTGACCTTTAATTTTGGAGGTGGTTTTTCTTTTGGGAGCCATTGAAAACAGAAGGAGTAGGAGTAATCTGAAAAACAGAGAGTGATTGAGAAACAGATGAGATTGAGAGGTTTTTAGGGTTTCAGAGGGAGGTTTGTGTGCTTTGATAGTCAAAATATCAGATAAAATGTTGTAACACACTCTTAAATAGATGGAATTAAGAAAATAGCCATTTATGACTGTTGAAAATGAAGAGTTGCGACCTGTCACATAGCCAACGGTTATAAATTTTCGAGCAGAGTATACAGGGTGCGGTCATAGATTTAATAAGGTGCGATCGCGAAATGGGGTCTAGCGACCATTAGTAAGATAGGTACGCTCGCGAGGGAAGAAACTGTCTGTAACGGTCGAAACTATTCAAATTGGTGCGGTCGCGCACAAATTTTCTCGACCGCGCACAGAGATTTTTATTGAATGAAACTAGCAGACGAAGTAGCGATCGCGAAGGGATACTGGAGTGACCGCAACAGACTTAAAAATTAAAGATTCAAGGAAAGATGAAAGATATTCCAAGTATGTTAAGAAAAAATAATTTCATGCACATAGAAACTTTATTGTAAGGCAAAAATTTTAATTAGCTCAATGTGATTCCATCAATCATTCCTAAATTGAGTTTGATGAAGTTAAGTCTATCTTCATTCAAGGGTTTTGTAAAGACATCAGCAAGTTGATTTTCTATATCTATAAATTCTAAGATTATATTCTGATTTTGTACATTTTCCCTCAAGAAATGATGTCTAATATCTATATGCTTGGATCTAGAATGTTGGATAGGATTTTTAGACAAATTGATAGCACTAGTGTTGTCACATTTAATGGAGATATTGTTAAACACTTTACCATAGTCAAGCAATTGTTGTTTCATCCATAATACTTGTGTGCAACAAAAACATGCTGCAACATATTCAGCTTCCATTGTGGATAAAGCAACCGATGCTTGTTTCTTACTATGCCAAGAAACTAGACAATTACCAAGAAAGTGACATGCTCCTGTTGTGCTCTTCCTATCTAATATACTACCAGCATAATCTGCATCTGAAAATCCTATAATATGAAATGATGTGTTTTTAGGATACCAAAGTCCTAAATGTATTGTACCACTCAAATATTTCAAGATTCTCTTAGTGGCATTCAAGTGTGATTCTTTAGGACTAGTTTGAAATCTAGCACAAAGACATACACTATACATTATATCAGGCCTAGAAGCAGTTAAGTAAAGTAGTGATCCGATGATACCTCGATATTTCTTCTCATCTGCTGCTTTACCATTATCATCTTTACCTAATTTCAATGATGTGCTCATAGGAGTTTTGCTAGTTTTGCAGCCATCCATTCCAAATTTCTTGATGAGTTCTTTTGTATATTTGGATTGGTTGATGAAGATCCCATCTTTACATTGCTTGACTTGCAGTCCAAGAAAAAACTTGAGTTCACCCATCATGCTCATTTCAAATTCCCTAGTCATACAAGAAGCAAATTCTTTGCACAAGGCTTCATTAGTAGCTCCAAATATTATGTCATCCACATAAATTTGTACAATCAAAATGTTGTGCTTATCCTTTTTAACAAAAAGAGTTGTGTCTACTTTTCCTTTTGAAAAACCATTTTCAAGCAAATATGCACTAAGTTTATCATACCAGGCTCTAGGTGCTTGTTTCAATCCATATAAAGCTTTGGTAAGTTTGAAAACATGATCAGGAAATTTGTAGTTTTCAAAACCAGGAGGTTGTTCAACATAAACTTCTTCATTTATGAGTCCATTTAGAAATGCACTTTTAACATCCATTTGATAAAGCTTAAAATTCATATGACATGCAAAAGCAAGTAATATTCTAATAGCTTCTAATCTGGCTACGGGGGCAAAGGTTTCATCATAGTCAATACCTTCTTCTTGATTATAACCTTTGGCTACCAATCTTGCTTTATTTCTAATAATGTGACCATTTTCATCAAGCTTTTTCCTATAAACCCTTTTGCATCCTATTATAGAATGATCTATAGGTCTAGGAGTAAGTTGCCAAACATTATTTCTTTCAAATTGATTAAGTTCATCTTGCATTGCAGTTATCCAATTTTCATCATTTAAAGCTTCCTCAATAGTTTTTGGTTCAATTTGAGAAACAAAAGCAACATTAACATCAACATGATTAATTTTAGATCTAGTAGTTACTCCCTTTGATGTTTCTCCAATGATGAGTTCCTTTGGATGATCTTTCTTGTATTGCCAATCCTTAGGTAGATCTTGAGTCTTATCTTCAAGTTGATTGATCTTTGGAGCATCAATAGATTCAAAAGGTTCAAGAGTACCTGCAGGGTCATTGAAAGTAATACCTTTCTTTTGATCAAGTTTAGATGATTCATCAAATACAACATGCATTGATTCTTCTATAACTAGAGTTTTCATGTTAAATACTCTATATGCTTTGCTATATGATGAATATCCTAAGAATATGCCTTCATCTGATTTGGATGAGAATTTTCCAAGATTATCCTTGGTATTCAATATGAAGCATTTGCATCCAAATACTCTAAAATATCCAATTCTGGGTATTCTTCCATTCCATAGCTCATAAGAAGTTTTATTAGTTAAATGCCTTTTATAAACACGATTTGCAATGTAACAAGCTGTATTAACGGCTTCCGCCCAAAAATAAGATGGTAAATCATATTCATTGAGCATTATTCTAGCCATTTCGATTAAAGTTCTATTTTTCCTTTCAACTACACCATTTTGCTGTGGAGTTCTAGGAGCAGAAAAATTGTGTGAAATGCCAAGTTCATTGCAAAAGTTTTCAAAGTTTTCATTTTCAAATTCTTTGCCAAGATCACTTCTAATAGATGTGATCACATATCCTTTTTCATTTTGAACTCTTTTTGCAAAGGTTTTGAAGTAATTAAAGGCTTCATTCTTTTGAGCTAAGAAATTAACCCATGTGAATCTAGAGTAGTCATCAACAAGAACAAATGCATATGATTTGCCTCCTAAGCTTGTAACTCTATTTGGTCCAAACAAGTCTAAATGAATGAGCTCTAAAGGTCTAGAGGTACTTATAACACTCTTTGATTTAAATGAGCTTTTATGTTGCTTACCATGTTGACAAGGTTCACAAATCCTATCTTTATCATATTTTATCTTAGGTAAGCCATCAACTAAGTTCTCATTACAAATATATTTCAATTGATCCATACCAGCATGTCCTAGTCTTCTATGCCATAACCATGCATCATTATTAGTGGACATTAAACATGTATGATTTGAATGTATGCTGACATTGTAAGTGTTGTTTGTTCTAGTGCCCTTAAATATGATAACATCATTTGAATTTGTGATTTTGCATTCCTTGGAATCAAACTTGACAAAGTATGCTTTATCACAAAGTTGACTAACACTTAGCAAGTTATGTTTCAAACTATCAACAAGCCATACATCTTCAATTAAATCCTTACCAATAGAACCAATGGAGCCAACACCAAGAATTTTACCTTTAGCATTGTTTCCAAAAGTTACGTTACCTCCATGTTTATAGGTAATACTTGTAAAGAGCTTTGCATTTCCAGTCATATGCCTTGAGCATCCACTATCCACAAGCCATGTGCTTTCATTGGTAGTAGATTTTAGGCATACCTGCAAGAAAATTGTGATCATCTTCTTTTAGGTACCCACATATAGTTGGGTCCTTGATGGTTAGTAGAAAGAGTGCCTTCTAAATTGAGATGAGCTTTTCTTATATAACAATAGAAATTTTTGTGACCAAATTTCATGCAATATGTGCATTGCCATGGTATCCTATGCTTCTGCATTTTTCTTTTTGCATTATACATACAATTACAAGTATGTGATTTCTTTTGTACAAGTTTAGTGAATAACAATGCATAATTATTTTTGGCTTTATCTCCTAGTGAACCATAAGTTCTTTTAGACTTGGTGCAAGCATCTTTGATATGAACATCAGAAATTTTAGTTGTAGATGCTTTCACAAATGTTGGTTTGCTAGGTGCAATGTTGGTTGAGCCATTGAATCCTAATCCATATTTCAAGGAAGGTGATCTTTGATTATTAATTAATGTGTTCAATGCTTCCTTTCCTTTATGAAATCTGGAAATTGATTCTTTTAGTTCTTTTAGTTCATGCTTCAATGCCTCATTCTCTTTAATCACCTTTTCTAAGTCATGTGAGCTTTTATTTAATTCTCCTATTGTATTCATTAAGTGTTCATTTGAGGTTTTCAATTCTAAGGTAGAGTTCTTTAAGCATATAAAATCCTTTTCTAACTTAGAGTTTTTCTCTTTATAGAGCATCATTTTAGAGAAATATTTTTCTATTTTAGAATTCATGTGCTCAATCAAGTCACTATCATCTATATCATTTATATCATCATGTGCTACAAGATCAAAGGATTGAGTACTTACCTCATTGGAGTCATCTTCAATAGCCATGAGACAAAGATTTGCAATTCCTTCCTCTTCTTCTTCTTCACTTGAGGAAGAGTCATCCCATGTGGCTTTGAGAGACTTTTTCTTTTCTTTATCCCATTTCCTTTTGTTCTTCAATTTGTAGCAATCCGATTTGATGTGACCAGTTTTTCCACATTCATAGCACTTCACCTCATTTTTCTTTTCTTTATCTTTGAAGGAGAATTTAGGAGGTGTACCTTTGTTTGCTTGTAATCTTTTCTTCCTTTTCCATTCAATCATTCTTTTTGAGAACATAGCCATTTCATCTTCATCATCAGTATCTTCATTGCTTGAGCTCTCAGTTTCTTTGATTGCTTTGAGTGCAATTGGTTTTCTCTTTTCTTTCTCACCTTGATCTTCTTCTTTTTCACTGTGCAGCTCAAAAGTGAGTAATTTACCAACTAGCTCGTCGGTTCTCAATGTGCTGAGATCATGAGCTTCTTCTATGGATGATACTTTGGATTCAAAGTTCTTTCTAGCTCTTAGGGCTCTCAAGATTTTACTGTTTACATCACCTTGATCATATACCTTGCCATACTTCTTTAGTTCATTGACAATTGCAAGTAAGCGATTGGTCATGTCGGTGACATTTTCATTTGGTTTCATCTTGAATAGCTCATACTCATGAACATGCATTTGTTTCTTGGTAAATCTTACCTGAGTTGTACCTTCATGGTAGTTTTCAAGTGTTTTCCAAATGCAATGTGCACAAGTTAAATGTTGAACTCTTCCACCTTCTTCTCTTGAAATGGAGTTCATCAAGATGGAAGCAGCTCTATTGTTCTTGAATCGATCTCTGATATTGCTAGTTGACCATTGAGCTTTGGGAAGTGGAACTTGAATACCGTCAACTTCATGAGTGGGAGATTTCCACTCATTTTCCACGAAATCCCATAGTTCAATCCCTTCACTATCTAGAAACAAATACATTTTGTGTTTCCAGTATGAGTAATCCGTTCCATCAAAGTAGGGTCTAAGAATAGAGTTAAGATTTCCATGAGAGCTTGATGAAGAAGAAGTTGCCATTGTGGATCAGATTTCACAATTAAGTTCAAGAAATCTCAGGGCTCTGATACCAATTGTTGTACCAAGATGGCAACCAAGAGGGGGGGGGGTGAATTGGTTTCCTCAAGAAATAATGACAATTTTAAAAAAAACTCAACAAACAAGAAATGCGGAATAGAGAGTTGGTTGAGTAATGGAAGAAAGAAAGAACACACAAGATTTATAGTGGTTCGGATTTACTTCAATCCTACATCCACTTCCTTAACAACTTGTTAAGGTTCCACTAGTCTTTGAAGTTTTCACAAGCTCACTTCCAACTATACAAGTGTTTTTCTTAGGCTCACACTTACAACCCAAATAAGAGTTTTACAAGGCTCACTCTCACAACCTAACAAGAGTTTTACAAGGCTTACTCTCACAACCTAACAAGAGTTTTACAAGGCTTACTCTCACAACCCAAGTGTTTCCCAAGCTTACACTCAAACTTATACAATGGTGTTTTCAATGCTAACACCTAACATTCATAACAATTCAAATACAAGTTTAAGTAAAAGAAAATTTGTTGCTTGGCTATGAAAATCTTTTCTCAATGTTGTCTCATTTTTGTTTTCTCATAGAAACTTTGTATTTATAGCCAATGTGGTCTTACTAGCCGTTATTGATGTTGAGAATAAAGTCTTGGCAGATTAGACCTTCTTTACTTAAACTATCCGAAGCACTTCGCGGTCGCCCTTCATACAAGGATGGTCGAGCTCATGCTTCACGCGGTCGTCCTTTTAACAAGGGACGGTTGCTACTTTTGAAAAACTTCAACGGTCAAATTTTAGTGCTCTGCAGCTGGAATCTTGCCCATGATGTGTTTGTCGGACCGTTTCTTGCCCATGCTGTGTTTGTCGGGACGCTCGCGCCAAGCAGAGGTGCGGTCGCTCTTTTTGAATATTGAAGTGGGTTTACAACGGTCATGTCACGTGTCACTTTCTGACAGAGCAAAAGAGATGTCCGCCATAATTTGAATCTTCGCGGTCGCCCTTGGTAGGTTTTCGCGGTCAAACTCACATTCTCGCGTCGAACTTCTGGACGCACCTGAGGACGCGAACACTACTGTCTCTTTGAGCAATTTCTTCTTGGATTGTTGGGCGGTCGCGACTCTGAATGGGGCGGTCGCTAAAGTGGTAAGCGAGGTCGAATCATTCACCGTTCTTGTCACCGTGAACCTTACTATGATTGTAATGATTTAAGTTCCTTGAGTAGTGGTTGGGCAAGTATTTTGGACGGTCGCCATTCTGTAGGCGCGGTCGGGACTATGGTCGAACTTCTGACCGCGAAACCTACTGTGACAAGGTTTCATTCTGTAATTGCATGGAGCGGTCGTATTTAGGTGAGGTACGACCGCTATACTTGTTCTGTTCACCTTTAATTGAAGCAACCTAATCCTGCAACAAGATTTCTCAAACACAAGTTAAATAGATCATCCATTTGAGTTGTCAAGGATCAAAATTGAGATTATTTGTCTAACAAAATTGATGATGGAAAATAAGAAATAATTGTGTGCCTAGTATATTATTTAATTTCTAGAGTTCTGTGTTTGGCGGCATGCCTATGAGGTTATCCTCATTATTTGCCTTCGGGGCTAGCTTTTAAGCAACCATTTAATTTGCCTTCGGACGAAATGTTGGACTTCATTTGCCTTCAGGCTAGATGCTCGACATCACTATAATTTGCCTTCGGGCTAGACGCTGGGCGTCATTTACCTTCGGGCTAGACACTGGGTGTTAATATGAACCAAAATAGTAACTCTAAAATTTGAATACCATATTAGATCTTTTGGGCCCATGCTTGTGTTTGTTCTTATGTGAATTATTAAATGACGAAATAATATGTTTAAAAGAAAGCTTGGATGCCACATTGTGACATAGCATAAAAGCATTAAGCATTGGTATTGTATTTAATTTTATTTGTTATCAAAGTTTGTAATGCTAGACTTTTAGCCTAGTGCGATTGTAATTTATTGCGCAGGTGACAGGGGTAATCCAATATAGCCAGAGAGTTCTACTAGATTAGGGTGGGTCTAGATTGAAGATGCTTGTTGAGTTATTTTTGCTACGTCAAGATCAGAGCCATTTTGCTATCATCCATATAAATATTATATTTTAATACAATTTGTTGTGATGTATTTTATGATTATGTTTTTGGAAAATAAATTATAAATTATAAAGAATATTTGGATAAATTGTGTAATGTGGGGTTTTACAAGTGTTTTAACATAAGAACTTATGATTTCTAATAAGTTTTTTATTGGTTATTTAAAATTACATTTTAAAATATTTAAGATTTTAAATTGGAAAAATAAAAATTTTTATGAAACCAGGTCGTGACTTTTTTATACCTTATATGCACATTTTATATATAATAGTTATATGTATTATACATATATAGGGTATAAAGGTGTTACATTTATTTTGGTATCAGAGCTTGAATTTGAGGTTCTCGACCTAGGTGGGTTTTTAGAGAAAGAAAATGGGGGTCTTAAATATGGTTTGAAATGGTGATACATGCATTGGTACTGATATTTTATCTGATCCCTGATGTGGCAATGCTCGTTTGATGTAACATATATAAGTTGATATGGCATATAGAATGCGTAGATTAGAGTGGCGTAGTGTAAGCGTTATTCTGGAGATTATAGATTAAGAATTTTTGAAACGTTTACTTGGATTTAAGATTCATAGCTTATTCAATTGATGAATAAGGGAATTAAGGAAAATAATCTTGAGAATGATTTAAGATATGAAATAAAAAGTTTGAGAGATGAGTATGATAGTTACAGAGAATTCTATATGTGTGCTGCAAAATTATATTGTTTGAATTTTTTGGATAAATCGAGGAATGTTGGATAAGTTTGAAAATTTAATGAAATTTTTTTTCTAGATGTTAGAATCCAATGTATAAAATTTCATAATTTTTAAAGATGGATCACTAATTAAAGAAAAATAGAAGAATACATATTGTTGGAGCAGTTCTAGCAACTTAGAATCTATGAAAATTGAAAAACATATTTAAAAACTATGGTAAACCAACACAGAAAAATTTAAAAATTTACATAAAATATCATATGTATTCCTAGAATATATGGTTAAATTTTGTGAAGGTTTATTAATGTTTGATACCTGAAAAAAATGGATAACCAAGTGCTGCCAAAAGTATTATTAAAGAGACAGATTATGTGGGTTTGAAAGATTTAATTTTCAAATATAGTAAATCAGTTTGGAAAAATAAAAAATTTTAAATATAAATCCCTATATGTGTCAAGTGTACATGGTTAAAATTTTACAAGCTTTTATGAAGAATTGATGAGGAATATAAAAATTGAAAAGTGAGATTGAGATGAAACTGAGGAAGTCATGCCTTTTGGTGTAAATGAGTAATAAATTAATTTCTAGAGACAAATGAATGAGGTAAATTATGAAAATTTATATACAAATGGTGGAGGTATGAAGAAAGAATATGAAATTTTAATAATTTAGAACAAAGAGATCATAATTAAAAATCAAAGAGAGAAGTATGTGATAGTGAATTATTTATTATGGAAAAATGATGCATGATTTAGGGTTTTAGTATGTCAAATTAGGGTATCTAAATGGATAATGTTAATTAGTGTAATGAAATAAATTAGTGTTATTTAAAAGTAAATGTTATGATCTTAAGATTGGACATGGATGAGATTTGGTGAGTTTCATGTTGTTGGTTGCATTATGTGAAATTTAAATTTTTGAAATGGGTTTCCATAATTATTAAAGTGATGTGTTTTGATGTTATATTAATATATAAATAATGTTTATAAAGTTAGATGTTGAAAATGAGATTAATAGAATGAAGTTTAAGTAAAGTAGTAAGTTGGAAATTTAGATTTGTAAGGGATTTTTGATGAGGATTGCTTGGATATTGATGGTTTAATATTTAATGAGCATGTGAGTAATTTTGAATGAGTAATATTATTTATAAAAGTATCATGTAATGTGTAATGTGGTTGATAGTGTAGAAATTAGATATGAAATAAAGAGGAATGATTAAGAAAGTGAAAATGAGTTTCATTACGTATTTTATTGGAAGTGATGAAAATTTATATGAAGAGCATGGTAAATGTATGGAAAATGTGAGAGAGAAGTCACATTGGAAATGTGACTAAGACTTATATATAAAAAAAATGAAATGAATGAGGATAATTTATTTAATATATAAGATAGGAAAATTGGAAAATGACCTAAATAATGTTATAAGAATGAGAAATGATAATATTCTATGAAATATAATAATATTAAATTTATATAGAGTGTGTGTAAATGAGGAATTGAATATAACTGTGTGATTATGTGTATACATGTATATGATATGTGTGGTGAGTTGTTCAATATTAATACTATTGTGATATGTAAAAACAAAAATAGTGGAAAGGAAGTCATATTATGAATGTGACTTATGGATATGTATGTGGATGATTTAAAAATATGGGAAATGATTAAAAAGTAAAATAATATGAATTTTTGAGGTGAGAGTGATCATAATAAGGTTGATTGCCTAGAAATTGTAACAATGTGATGTAATATGAAAGTGTTCATGAATGAGTTGATCTCTTGATAAATTTGGAACATTATGGAAAGGAAGTGAAATATGGATATGAATGTGGGAACTAAGAAAAGTGTTTAATATATATATATATATATATGATATGAACAATGAAGGAATGATAATATTAAAGTAATAACGTGTATAAAATGTGTAATTTTGAGATGTCGCGGCATGTGACCACTGAGTCATGGATGTAACAGTGAGATAAAAACTATTTTAAAAAAAATTATAGTGCAAGCAATGTTTATTTGTGACCCACCGGTGTGGGCTTGAGATGACACAATTATGAAATGCATTTGATGAAATTAATAGTTTTGCTTTATGAGATACAAGCAAGATTTGGGATTTGTATAGTTGGAACTCATATTCTTATTTTTAGAAATTTATTTATGGCTATAAACAGTGCGGAAGCAGAAGAGAATTGTGAAAATATGATGAGCTACAAATGATGTGTAAGGAAATGATTATGTAAGTATGACAATTATAAGTAATGTGAAGAGATGATAAATGAGAGAAAGTATGAAAAGTGATTAAGAGTTATCTTGAACATTGTTGTCCCAAGATGACAACCAAGAGGGGGGGTGAATTGGTTTCCTCAAGAAGTTATGACAGTTTAAAAAACTCAACAAACGAGAAATGCGGAATAGAGAATTGGTTGAGTAATGGAAGAAGAAAAGAACACACAAGATTTATAGTGGTTCGGATTTACTTCAATCCTACATCCACTTCCTTAACAACTTGTTAAGGTTCCACTAGTCTTTGAAGTTTTCACAAGCTCACTTCCAACTTTACAAGTGTTTTTCTTAGGCTCACACTTACAACCCAAACAAGAGTTTTACAAGGCTCACTCTCTCAACCTAACAAGAGTTTTACAAGGCTTACTCTCACAACCCAAGTGTTTCCCAAGCTTACACTCAAACTTTTACAATGGTGTTTTCAATGCTAACACCTAACATTCATAACAATTCAAATACAAGTTTAAGTAAAAGGAAATTTGTTGCTTGGCTATGAAAATCTTTTCTTAATAATGTTATCTCTGTTTGTTTTCTCATGGAAACATTGTATTTATAGCCAATGTGGTCTTACTAGCCGTTATTGCTGTTTAGAATAAAGTCTTGGCAGATTAGACCTTCTTTACTTAAACTGTCCGAAGCACTTAGCGGTCGCCCTTCATACAAGGATGGTCGCGCTCATGCTTCACGCGGTCATCCTTTTAACCAGGGACGGTCGCTACTTTTGAAAAAGCTTCAACGGTCGAATTTTAGTGCTCTACAGCTGGAATCTTGCCCATGATGTGTTTGTCCGACCGTTTTTTGACCATACTGTCTTTGTCGGGACGGTCGCTCCAAGCAAAGGTGCGGTCGCTCTTTTTGAATATTGAAGTGGATTTACAACGGTCATGTCACGTGTCACTTTTTGACAGAGCAAAAGAGATGTCCGCCACAATTTGAATCTCGCGGTCGCCCTTCGTAGCTTTTCGCGGTCGAACTCACATTCTCCCGTCGAACTTCTGGACGCATCTGAGGACGCGAACACTACTGTCTCTTTGAGCAATTTCTTCTTGAATTGTGGGGCGGTCGCGACTCTGAATGGGGCGGTCGCTAAAGTGATAAGCGAGGTCGAGTTATTCACCGTTCTTGTTACCGCGAACCTTACTGTGATTGTAATGATTTAAGTTCCTTGAGTAGTGGTCGGGCAAATATTAGGATGGTCGCTATTATGTAGGAGCGGTCGCGACTATGGTCGAACTTTTGACCGCGAAACCTACTGTGACAAGGTTTCATTTTGTAATTGCATGGAGCGGTCGTATTCAGTTGAGGTGCGACCGCTATACTTGTTCTGTTCACCTTTAATTGAAGCAACCTAATCCTGCAACAAGCTTTCTCAAACATAAGTTAAAATAGATCATCCATTTGAGTTGTCAAGGATCAAAATTAAGATCATTTGTCTAACAAACATGTTTAAAAATGGTATAATATGAATAAGTTGATGAAAATGACATTTAAAGTGAATGAGACTAGGAGAAGTGAATAAGGTAAGAGTTGGTCATGAGAATTATATGGGAATTGTATGGAAAAAAAGTATATTGATTGTATACAATCATTAGCCCTAATAAGTTAAAATAAATATTGTTCGCAAAGATGAATCCAAAAAAAATTAAGATTTAAGAACAATATTTATTTGAGTTAGGTTATGAATTGAAATAATTTAATGAATTTAATGTAGGCTAGAATTTGACCAAATATAATAAGACTGTGATAGTCACATTGAGATAGTTAGATCAATTGATATGGAATATGGAAGTTAATTATTGAGATTAAAAAAATAAAATAATGTATATGATATAATGTTTTGGTTTGTATATGGCTATGAAAGGAGTTACGATATATTAGTTGTAAATGATTACAAAAAAATATGTTAACTATATTGTGATGGGAATGTATGTATATCTTGGGTTGATGAATAACCTATAAGACTAAATCTTAATAAGGAAATAAGATTTTGTTATTGTATACTGATAATCTTGAGATAATACATGGTAATAGTATAGAGAGTAAGATCAGTGTGAGAATGTGTAGAAGATTATTAAGTTAAGACTTGTTATTTAGGAATTATTATTATTTGTGTTTTTATAGATAATTTATTATTATTGTGTGATTAAATAGAAGGTATAATGATGAGTTATGAAAATTGTGAAAAGATTTTTGAGAAGGACTCTAAGAGGGAGAGGGAAAATTATGTGATTTGATGAAATAATTATTTGATGAGATGATTAATTTCATATGAGATTTTAATATTTTATTTCAAGTTGGATGATTTATCACAATATTGGATAATTTCGAGGATGAAATTATTTAAGAGGAAGAGAATTATAACATTCAAAATTATTAGAAATTTAATAAAATAAATTAAAATTTAATTGGATAAATTAAATAGATGGTTTTAAAGGAAAAATGGGAGGATTTTAAGTGAAAAAGTGGAATGTATATGTGATATATATGTAAAATATACATAACATATACAAAGTCAACAAAAGTCAATTTTTTTAAAAAGTCAAAAGTCAAAGTCCAATGGCATTTTTATAAATATACTTTGAAAATTAAAATTATTTAAATATAAATTATATAAGAATGGAAGATGTAATTTATGGTTTTTATTAAATAAATAAATAATTAATTAATTAATTAAAAATATAATAAAATATAATATATATATAATACATATAAGGTATGTTGGATGTGTATGTGAGATACACATTTTGTGTACATATGAGTATTTAAATATATTAAATATATATTACATATACATAGTATATACATCACATAAATATATATTTATATAATGGTATATGTAAAATATAAGTAACAAATATAAGACATATACATATAAAAAAAATATACATTGCATATATGTGAGCTGTAATTTGGTGTTGAAAAAGTATATGATATGATGATGATGATAATAATAATAAATAAAAGAAAAATAAAAGAAAAAGAGAAAAGTCAAAGAAAAGTGCTTGGTGGAGATTTAAAATAAATAAATAAATAAATAAATAAATATTATACATAAGTGATAAAGATGGAAATTAAATGGGAAAAAGATATTTCTTCTTCTTCTTCTTCTTCTTCTTCTTCTTCTTATTTTGGACTTGACATTGAAGGAGGCAAGAGCTTGGGTTTTGTTTCATGTTATACATCAAATTCATTAGAAATTCAAGAGGACTTTAAGAAAATTTTGAAGAAAAATCAAGAAGCAAGTAATATTTCTTTTAAGTTTGGTTTAATTGATTTTAAGTTTATGTGTAAGATGGCTAGTGAGAGAAAGTTATTTTAATTGTTTAAACAAATAGAAATAATGTTAAAATGATGATTATACAATATTTTTAATTTGGATTGAAGAAATGATTAAGTTGGAGATGAATTGGTTGAAGAGAGAGAATTTAGGGTTATGGGAAATTTGAATTTGTGAAATCATGTTATTTAATTATGTAATTTGATTCTAAATGTGTTGTTTTGATTTATAAACAATGATTTTAAAGTAAAATGATGGATTTGGTTAAGTTTGGATAGAGTTTGAGAATGGTAGTGTTGATTTAGGGTTTTGAAAAAGGAAATTTTCAAAGAATGGTGAATTGTTTCATTTTAATGTTTAAAACATGTATTTTAATTATAGTAGTGATGAAAATAAGCTTGGATTAATAATTGGGATGATTTGGAATGGAAAACCTTTAATGGTAAAGGTTATGCCATTTTGGAGTTTTGAACAAAAGCATGTGTTTAATTAATGTAATTGGTTTAAACATGTTAAAATATGTTTATAATGATATAAATAAACTTAGAACACCAATTTGAATGGTTTAATATGGTTTTGCTAAGTTAAAGTAAGGAAAGGCTATATTTTGGGATTTTGATTAGTGTAATGTTTAATTAAGGTTTGATGGTTGTAATGCCTTAGAATGTGATATTAAATGATTATTTATAATCACATTTGCTATAGGCATTGAGGATAATTGATTTACCCAATCCAAGTGTTGAAGTGCAAGTTGAAAGAGAAAGTTGGTGTTAGTTTTGTGGCTTGTATTTGGTTACTTTTAGAGGTAAGCACAAACTTTGAATAAATTGGGTATGTTTGCATGACATTTGGGCTAAACTCATTTTGGTTGAAAAATGTATTAAGTTACTTGATGCATTGAATATGCATGAACATTGTTCTATGTTATGTAATTGTCAAAAATTCATTATATGCAATGTGAAAAGCCATTGATAATGGCTAAACTAAGTAAAACGTGAAATATGTGCAATATGTGAAAATGACCCAAAGTATTTGGGTAATGTGATTTTGTTGTGTATGCATTAAATACATTGTGAAAAGCCATTGGCAATGGCTATATTGCATAAAATGTGACTGATATGTGAATTATGTGAATTATTTGGGTAATGTATTTTAATGCAAAATGTGAGACACTGTAATGATATACTGAGATATGATGAAATGTAATAAATTGAAATGAAATAATATTGATATGAATGAGAAATATCATAAAAGAGGCAATGTGTCTAGTTGATAATAAGAAATGAGGCAATGTGCATAGCTTGATTATGGAAAAATGAGAAAGAAATTGATGATGGAAAATATGAAATAATTGTGTGCCTAGTATATTATTCAATTTTTAGAGTTCTGTGTTTGGATGCATGCCTATGAGGTTATCCTCATTATTTGCCTTCGGGGCTAGCTTTTGAGCAACTATTTGATTTACCTTTGGGCTAGACGTTGGACGTCACTTGCCTTTGGGTAGATGCTAGGCATCACTATGATTTGCCTTCGGGCTAGATGCTAGGCATCACTATGATTTGCCTTCGGGCTAGATGCTCGGGCTAGACACTGGGTGTCAATATGGACCAAAACAATAACTCTAAAATTTGAATAGCATATTAGATCTTTTGGGCCCATGCTTATTTTTGTTCTTATGTGAATTATTAAATAATATGTTTAAAAGTGAGCTTGGATGCCACATTGTGACATAGCATGAAAGTATTAAGCATTGGTATTGTATTTAAGTTTATTTGTTATCAAAGTTTGTACCGCTAAGCTTTTATCTTAGTGCAATTATAATTTATTGCGCAGGTGATAGGGGCAATCTGGTAGAGCTGGAGAGTTCTACTAGACTAGATTGAGTCTAGATTGAAGTTGCTTATTGAGTTGTTTTTGCCACGTCAAGATCAGAGCCATTTTGTCATTATGTATATATATATAAATTATATTATAGTACAATTTGTTATGGTGTATGTTATGATTATATTTTTGGAAAATAAATTATAAATTATAAAAAATATTTGGATAAATTGTGTAATGTGAGGTTTTACATGTGTTTTAACATAAATATATGTATATGTTCAAATGTATTGAGAAATGTGGAGAAATTAAGAATTTGGGAGTATTTTTTTATACAGGTTGTATTTTGTTGATAATTTGTGAATATCCAAATTATAGATAAAACTCTGGCGAATTTTTTCCAGAGATTTTTATGGAAAATGCTTATTTTAGAACATATTATTTCTAATAAGTATTTTATTGGTTGTTTAAAATTATATTTTAAAATATTTAAGATTTTAAATTGAAAAGGTAAAAATTTTTATGAAACCGGATCATGACATTTTTATACCTTATATGCATATTTTACATATATTGGGTGTATATATTATACATATATAGGGCATAAGGGTGTTACACTAACTTCCAAAATTCCGAAACCTAATCCAGTAACCAAATTTCCAAACCCTAATTTCCAAACCTTATTTTCTAAATTCCCTAATCCAAATGTCTAGTAGCCCATAAATCCCAATTTTATTTTAAAACCCTAATTCAAAACCCTAAACCCTAGTTTCCAGGAAACCATAAATCCAAACCTTAAGATCTTAAACCCTAGTTCCAAAACCCATATTTCTTTAACCTTAAAATTCAAAACTTTATTTTCTAAATTTTCTAATCCTAACTCAGTAACCATTATCACAAACCTTAAAACCTTAATTTCAAAATCTCAAACCCTAATTTTATTTACTTGGTGATTTAAACTCTAATTTTAATTATTTATTTGGTTTGTCATTTGTTATATGATGGATGGTTTATTTTACTTTATGATGAATGTTTTGCTTTAATTATCGTGCATGAATGATTTAATTTGCTTAATTAATTAATTATATGATTTCTTGAATTATAAAAGACATGTTTCCACTTTGTGGGTGCCTCAATTTTTATTATGTAATTTAGTTTATTATTTAAAGATTTTGGATTAATGTAAAATGATACATTTTCACCTTTTGGTGGGTATCCTATTTATTTAGTTTTAGACATTGGATTTGGTTGTAAGGGTATGTTTCCACCTAATGTGTGAGAGCCCATTTGTTAATTTATTTTGAACATTATTTTAATTTTAATATAATGATATTTTATTTTATTATTCACATGTAGTATGGATAATATCATAATAGTTAAGAATTTTATAATATTTAGACCTAAAAAGGAGGCCGATTCTAATAAACCGGGCTCTGTGGGTGGTGCTGGGTCATTCTCACCTTCCACATGCATACCCAACTTTCTTAACCTATTAGGGGGTTAGGAATTTCTTAGGAATCGAGTCATCCACCCCTTTCTTTTCCCTGCCCATCCGGGTGGCGACTCTGTTTTCTCTGGGTTTAGGCCTGTGTTCTCTATGGCCTAAGCCTAACAGTGCCAAAGTCGTAAGAACCATTCCACCGGGAGTGGGACCGAAAATTTCTGCTCGCAAGTACTTACTCAAATAGAATTGATTCCTGCATTTAGTATGGTAACTAGTTTTTTCAAGTTATGAATATGTTAATTTGGAAAAATCGAGTCTTGAAGTAGAATGACACCAATCTAACAAGCCAGAAATGTGATTTTAAAATTTTAAAAAGGTATTTTTTAATTACATGAGCCTTTAAGCTTAGGGAAGTGTGTTGCATTGTTAAACCTTAAAGGACATATTGGTTAAATGAGGATCATTTGCAAAGTCATGAAGAAGTTACCAACTGATGTGTTGAATCATAGGTTGAAATGACATCTCTTTTGCTTCTAACTACCTTGCTGAGGCCTCCACCACTCATGTTTTGTACTAAAGGAAGATAAAGCCATAGTTATGAAGTCTTTTATTATTCTGAACAAGTGTTTGGAAGGAACCAATGAGAGTGCTTCAGTTGACCACCTTAGTCTATGAGTCAGTAGAACCACTGTAAGTATCACCCATGCATATCATGCATACATGAGCATATCACACTATATGTTTATCTTGTATTGCCTATTGTTTGTCAAAGTTAACATTAGACACATTGAAGTAAACAATCAGAAGTAGATATAGAATTAGGAGGGCATGAAAAGGCCATTATAAAAAGAAAGAGAAGATGCATGCTTGTACAAAGAACCAGACAAAATATAGACATCACTCACGGCCTTCATTGGTTTGAGCCTACACAGGGGGGTAAAACTTATCCTTGTTAATTTTTAAATTTATATATAAAATATTTTCAGACTCACCTTCAATGTGTTGCCAATTAAGGGGCAAAGCGAGTGTATGACGGCCAAAAATAGTTGAATAGCCAATTTTTTTTTTTTTTGCAAAAGTGCAAAGTGAAAAATCCATTTAAGAATGGAACAAGAAGTACATCAGAACTCTCAAATGAATGAAGATACAAAAGATAAAAGATCAGGGCAAAGGTCCAAGATAAACATCAGATCAATCCAGCTAGAAGAACTGAAGTTGAGGCACGACAAAGGCCCATCCCCAAGAATCGAGGATCAAGATGAAGATTCATTTCTGTCAGGCAGACATTTTCAAGCGGATTTGTTGAAGCATTCACTACCTAGCCTATATTGGATTTGTTTAAGTATCCTGATAACACAATCTCTAGCCTATATTCAATTTGTTAAAGTATCCTGACGGCATAGCTTTCCTTGATATGTTGAAATTTCCAAGTTTATTTCTAGTGAGATATTAGAGTCGCTCACTATCCTACCAAGATATTAGAGTAGCTTAGTGGTTGTCATTGGGATATTAGAGTCGCTCGATGACCATTTTGATTTACCAAGATATTAGAGTCACTTGATAGATTTCATTAGGATATTAGAGTCGCTCGATTGTTGTTTTCACTCACCAAGATATTAGAGTCATTTGGTAGTTGTTGTCAGAATATTAGAGTCGCTCGATGATTGTTTTGATTTACCAAGATATTAAAGTCGCTTGGTGAATTTCATCGGGATATTAGAGTCATCCGATGATTATTTTCACTCATTAAGATATTTTAGTCACTTTAAATTTGCTTGATAGACGTATTGGGATGTTAGAGTTGCCCATTGACCAATTGAGATATTAGAGTTGCTCAATGGTTTTCTCAATTCATCATTTTATCAGGATATTAGAGTCACTTGATGAAACTATTAGGATATTAGAGTTATCCAAATCTAGTCTCGGATCCAAAACCTAAATCCAGCCTCGGGTAGAGAATTCAAATTTAGTCCCGGGTCCAGAACCCAAATCCAGCATTGGGTGGAGAACCCAAATCACTTTCAAGTCCAAAACTCACTCCGGGTCCAGAGCCCAAACCAGCATTGGGTGGAAAACCCAAATCACTTTCAAGTCTAAAACTCAATCCGGTTCCATAGCCCAAATCAACTCGTATCTAGAACCCACATTATTTTTTAGTCTAGAACTCAATCCGGGTCCAGAACTCAAACCAACTTGGGTTTAGAACCCATATAATTTTTGAGTCTAGAACTCAATCTGGGTCTAGAACCCAAACTAATTCGGGTTCATAACCTAAATCATTTTTGTGTCCAAAACCAAAAATCGAACTCGGGTCTATAACCCAAAATCCAATTCCTGGGTCCAGAACCAATCCAGATCATATTGCTTTTCACTCTCTTCTACTGAAGTCTTTGATCACTCAAGCAGGGGGCCAACTATAGACCCCTAATTTTGGCCCTAAGCTAATTTGATCTCAATTAAAAGAAAGCCAAGTTAAATTTGGTCCAATTTTAAAACCTTTAACCTAGTTTATAGCTTTAAAATAGGTCAGTCTAGTTTTAAATGACCTAAATTAATTTGATTCACTTTTTGAAACCCTAACATAGTCTGATTTATTTTTAAAGGACCAATCAACTCCAACTAGGTTTTAAAAGCTTGAATTAAATTTGGTCTAATTTTAAAAGCCCGAACAAATTCGACCAAGCCTGATTTACCCTTAAAAAAACCAAAAACCCTTGGACCCATAGCGAATTAAGCCCCCAATTCACCATGGCCTTGGAACCATGGTGAATTAGAGTCCTAAATAACCATGGCCTTGGAACCATGGCAAATTGGGAGGGTTTTAATTTGCCATGGACCATTGTCTATAAATTAGAGTCTCAGTTTACCCTGAGTCTTTTATTTTAGTTTTCAGGAGAGATTAGGCTTCCTAATTAATGTTGGACTTCGGATAACCCTCGGATTAGTAGATTAGGGTTTGAGATTAAATTGTCATTGGCCTATAAATAGACAATTAAAAAGCACTGAAACAAAAAAGGAGGAGGATTAGCAACAAGAATTAGCAAGAAGGATTAAGGACTTTTAGCAAAGAGTTAGCAAAAGGCAAGCAGATTAAGGACTTTTAGCAAAGAGTTACTAAAAGGCAAGCAATAACAATTAACACACATAATATCATCAATAAAAAGAACATACTATGCAAAGGCAGTGACCACTGTCTTTGTTTTGCTCAGCCAGAGTTTCAAGTTGGGGCAAGAAAAGTTTGGATCAACGTATAATTTTGGTGGAGCCAACAAACGAAGGTACGTTCTCTAAGTTTAATTCATTTTAATTCAATACAGGATGCTTTGATGATGATGTTAAACACTGATTATATTGATGTTTATTCTTTTATCTAAATAACTCTAGTAGTTTATATTCATTAATTTCAATTCATATGTATTTATTGACACATGTCCAGTAGCAAGTGTTGATTGGCTTTAAACTCACAGTAGGTTACATATTTAACTTTACTTCATCCAGTAGCTCATTTAGTCATCTTTTATTTGTTTCAGATTTATAATAACTTAAGATTTAACTTGAACCTTTTATTGACATACTGGTTTATATGTTTTGAAAAACCCAAAAACCCTAATCCTAATCTGTAAAACTAAAACCTATATCTCAAACTTTAAAACCCTAGTTTCCCAATTAAAACCCTAAAATCATCCAAAGAACCCTAATTTTCCATCCAAAACCCTAATTTCATTCAAAAACCCTAATTTTATCCAAAACCCTATCCTATAAATTGTTTACCTTTTGGAGGTGCTGCCCCCGATCCCCCGCAAGGGGCGTTGTCCACTTAACCCTCGCCGTATGCGATCCCTCTTCAATGGGGTCAATATTTTTTTGTGGATTATAATTCTTTGTTATTAACCTTAATTTTCTTTTTTTAAACTCTAATTTATTATTATTTTTATGATGAATAAACTAAATGTTTGGATTATTTGTTTTACTATGAATGGTTGAATGGTGTTTATTTTATTATTCGGATTTTAAGGACGTAAAAGGCATGTTTCCACTCGTGGGTGCCTTATTTATTTAATTTATTTAATTTATATAATTTAATTTATTTAAAAACTTTGGGATAGTTGTAAGGGAATGTTTCCATCTTTTGGTGGGTGTCCTATCTTATTATTTTCTTGTGGACATTTGGACATTTGTAAAGGCATATTTCCATCAATTGGTGAGTGTTCATTTATTTATTTGTTTGATTTATAATATAATGATTATTTATCTCAATAAATTTATGTAGTATGGATAATATTATAATGCTTAAGAATTTAATAATATTTAGACCTGAAAAGGAGGACTGTTCCAATAAATCGGGCACGATGGGGTGCTAGGTCATTCTCACCTTACCCAACTTTCTGAGCCCAATAGGGGGTTGAGGATTCCTTAGGAATCGAGTCATTAATCTCTTTTTTTCTCAGCCCTTCAGGGTGGCAACTTCATTTTCTGCGAGTTTAGGCCTTTGTTCTCTAAGGCCCTAAGCATAACAGTGCCGAAGTCGCAAGAACCATTCTACATGGGAGTGGGGGCAAAAATTCCCGCTTGCACTCTACCTTGATAAAAAGTGGGTAAATGTGATCTCTCCCTTCCTTTGGTAGATCAACATCCGAAAATGACACCATTCCCATATCAACCTTGTTCTTCATCTGAGCATCATCACCTTTCTTTACTTCCTCAACCCTATTTACCCTTATGAAATGGATCAATTCATCACGTGTCACAGAAGTGGAAATCCGCATGCTTACCATAACTTTGGCCATAGTTTCTTGATGCTTTTTAGATGTAGCTAGTAAATGCTAGATACTAATACTAGCTTGAGTTCTTTTCAACTACTTAAGAACATCATCGTCTACCTCTTTTTTACCCCCTATTTCAACTTCTTTTTCCCTTATCAGCTTCCACTTCTTTTGGTGGTGGCCTTGTGTAAGGCTTACCGGAGCGAGTGTTCATTACCTCATCCTCTTCACGCTCAGACCAGGTCCACTCCTATTTCTTTAGTTTAAAATCATCATCACTATCAGTTGGACCCCAAAATCTAATCGCAACACAGATAGCCACATCCTTTTCAACCACAACTTGCTCCATCTTTCCAAGCACCATTCTTCTTTACTTTCTTCATCGCCTACATCTTGGAAAAAGGACAAAACAAATTTCTCATTTAAACCTCCCTGATCATGAAAGTTGTCGGTGGTGGCACCCTATTAAACCTTAGTGATGGGCTATCCTTCGTACTTGGCTGGTTAGGTTCGGGCAACATCCTAGTATCAATCAAATTTTGATCTCATGCCTTAATCTCAAACATTTGTCCATCTCGTGTCCTTGCATTTGGTGGAATTGATAGAATGCCTTAGCATAAAAAATGGGTGATATATGATTTGGCAAAGGTCGGGGAGTCAATGACTATAATAACCCTCTCTTCTATAGCTTATTGAAAACCTAAGACAGTGGTTTTCGTAAATCCAAAAATTGCCTTCTGCCTCCTTGGCCAATTTAATTAACATCGACCGCCTTTTGGGTGCTTTGATTGCCAGACTGATAGCTTTCTTTCTCATTCATTCTTGCACAAAAATGGTTCTTCTCTCTTTTCCATTCTTCTATTTGCAAATTAGCATGAAGAATATCTTTGAAATCCCTGATAAGGGTATGGGATATCCTTTTGTGAAGATTAGGCAGCACCCCTCTTATAATCATCCTAATTTGATCTGACTCATCGGGCCTTTTCTTGAGAAATGCAACCTTGTTTCTCCACTTTTTTACATAATCAAGAAAATTCTCATTTTTTTTCTACCTGATAGACTCAACTTCCATCAAAGTAACTTTCTATTCAATATTGCATCCATATTACTGGATGAAGGCTTTATACAATGAATCCTAACTCTTTTGAGTACTGTCCTTTAAGGTGTTGAACCAATTCTGCACAATAGGATACAATGAAAGCATAAAGTACCTTAGAGTTTGAGCCTTGGTAGCTCGGGCAGACTGCACAGCAGTAATGTACTGCTTGACATGAAGATGAGGGTTGCTAGTTCCATCGGTCTTAGCAAAGGAAGGCATTTTGATCTTATAAGAGACTTCCTCATCTTGTTCAAACAGTTTGTCTACCTCCGACATCTCTTTCATCTTTAGCTTCTTTTCAAACTTCTTCTCCAAATCAGCAATCATCTTCTCCACATCCAAAGTTTTAGTCTTTTCCAATATTTATTTCTCCATAGCGTTCGACTCTTTCTTCTTATCTTGGGGATCTTGGTAGTATTTAGGCCAGTCATCATCATCATCAACAACCACTTTGTCATCATCAAAGGCTACTTCGCCAACCTTAGCCTTTCCCTTGTCCTTCTGTTTCTTAGTACTAGCAGATGCTTCAACAGTGTTCCCCATTAATGCAGCCAGTTGTCTTTTCATGGTCTCAGCTAGGACCCCACTTAGTTCTTCCATCTTGGCATTGAGGGCGTCATCCACCATCTTCTGAATTTGTTCAAGTTCCATTGCTTTTGGCGAGAAGCTGACTGTGTTGTTACTGGATTCTACATCACTAACATAGGTCGAATTGTCGTAAGCTCTTGAACTGCTGTACTATAAGTCTGTGAGCTAGAAAGGATCAATGCCATGTAATGCAATGCATGTATGCATGTATGCATGGATGCACAAGTAGCAGATAAAGAAAGATAATTAGGATGTTTCTTCCAACCTTATATCTTCCACACAAATGGTGAGTCTCTTTTCCTAGGTATATTATCAATAAAAAAATACCATTATGGGATATTTTATTTTTGAAATAATTCACTCGGACGATTTAATCAATAGTTGTATTTTCAAACGTAGAAGTTAATCCATAATAATTCTCATTAATTAAGCCTTAATCCTTTGAATAAACTAAAAATAGCTTTTATACTATATTGTGGATTAAAACTAAATTAAATGGTTTATCATAAATAGATTTTCTATTTGTAAAAATAACTAATGATCTATGCCATAAACAAGCCTATGATTAATAATTCTTGGTATACATTAGGCATGCAGTTAATTTTTGTATTCCATAATTGACCTAAATGGTTGTAAGCTCATTTAAGAAGAAGGTTAAGAAAAGTTGTAATTTGGATAAGGTGAAAAGTAATTTTGTTTAAAAGCCCATTATAAAAAGGTTTGTTTAAAAATGAATTTTAGCCTTTTGTATTTGGGCCATGAGGTTAAAAAAGAATCTTCGACCCATTTTAGAAAAGTTTTATATCCAAAGATCATCTTAAGAATTTTGAAAATAGTTTTGGCCTTTTGGGCTTAAAGGAATAAAAATTATTTTGTGCTTACAATATAATTAGGTCATATTAGAAAAAGAACAAACCAAATAGACCATAGTTAAAGCCAAGATATATCAATCATAGTCAAACAACATGCATTTGGGTAAAAACCTAAGGAAAGTAACTAGGCCAATTACATGAGCTTTAGTCTTTGGGTTGAAAAGTTTAGGTTCCCATAGCATGTATATACCAAAAAGTATGAGACTATGAGCAGTTATGCCATACTCAATCTCTATACCTTAAGTGAAAGTATGATATCCCTTACATAACACAACACGGGTAACACGAGCATTCTTACTCACTGATAGAATGCAATCTAATATATGATGCAATGGATAATATCATAATAAGAAAGAATAAAATAATATAAAGACAAACAAAATCAACTTCTCTTATTCCCAGTGGAGTCACCACTGTGAGTAGGGATTTTTGCCCCTGCTCGCATGTGGAATGGTTCTTGCAACTTTGGCATTGTTAAGGTCAGTGCCTTAGAGAACACAAACCTAAACTCAGAGAAAATGGATTCACCACCCGAATAGGCCGAAAAAAAGAAAGAGGTGGATGACTCGATTCTTAAGGAATCTCTAACCCCCTAATGGGTTCGGAATGTTAGGTGCGTATGAGGAAGGTGAGAATAACTTAGCACCCCCATAATGCCTGATTCATTGGACCTAGCCTTCTTTTCAGGTCTAAATATTATTAAATTCTTAAATATCATGGCATCATCCATATTACATACAATTAATTAAAAGAAGAAAAATCCATCATCATATTAAAATAAAATAAACAAAATAGACACCTATCCAATGATGAAAACATGCCTTTATAATGTCTAATATCCAAAAAGAAAACAAAATAAATAAAATGGGACATCCACCATAGATGGAAACATGCCCCAAACATTGATCCAAAATCCTTAAATTACATAATCAAAACCAAGGCATCCACAAAGTAGAAATATGCCTCTTACACTCTTAAAATCGAAATAATAAAAAAATAATCAACTAAATAAATCAAAACCATTCAAACATAACTATTATAAACCAAATAAAATAAATCATCCATCATAAGAGCATGTAATAATAAATTAAATAATTGAATGTAGAATTTAATCTTAAATAAATTATTAAATGCACAAAAATTAGGGTTTATAGGTTGGGGTTTGGAAATTAAGGTTTACAAATTAGAGTTTACAAATTAGGGTTTAGGGTTTTCAAGAATTAGAGTTTAGAAATTATGATTTAGGGTTTTTGGGAATTAGGATTTTGAAATTAGGGTTTAGGTTTTTAAGAATAAAGGTTTAAAAATTGGGGATTAGGGTTTGTTGAGAATTAGAGTTTAGGGTTTTTGAGAATTAGGGATTAGGGTTTTTTGAGAATTAGAGTTTTTTATGGATTAGGGTTTTAAGGTTTGAGATCTAAGTTTTGGTTATACAGGTTAGGGCTTTGGTTTTAGGTTAGGGTTTTGGTTATTTGGAAAACTAGGGTTTTGGATATTTGAACTTTGCTACTTGATATTTAATTTACGCAAATATTGCCTGAGATAAATAGCTACTGGACTTGTTTAAATGAAGATACAGTATATGTAAATTGATGGTATTATCAAACAAAGCTTGCTAGGCATATTTAAACAAACCTACAGTAAGTATGAACTTCATGATATTAATAAACAAAACTTGTTATGATTTTAAAGAGTTTAGAAAACAAAACTTGCATTGGAGGCTCCACTAAATTATACGTTGATCCAAGCTACTGCCTGCACCAATTTGGAATTCTGGTTGAGCAAAACAAATGCAATGGTTATTGCCTTTGTATGGTGTATTATTTTGATAATATTCTATATGTTAATGGTTACTGCTTACCTTTTACTAATTCTCAGTTAAAAGTCCTTAATCTTTCTTATTATTTCTCATAGTTACTAATCCTTGGTTGCCCCTCCCTTAATTATGCTTTTTAATCATCTATTTATAGGCAAATAATATTTTATCCTAAAACCTTAATATATTAATCCGAGGTTTAACCAAAGTCTAGCTTGATTAGGAAATTAAACTTATCTGCCAAATTCTCTTAGAATTAGGGTTCATGTCGATTTGGCATGTTCAAATCGACATGAAGCCAGCTCATGTCGATTTGGAGTGTCCAAATCGACATGAACATTGTCTCATGTCGCCTTAGACTTGTCTCGACTCAAACTAGTCTAAAATTTTCAATCTTCGGATTGAACAAATTTAATTTGGGCTTTTGTTAGTTGAACCAGTTTAATTTAAAAAAATATAACAGACTCAGATAAACTTCTTAAGTTTAAATTGTCCTAAATTTAAGGGTCTACAGTACTAATCTTAATTCTCTTCCAAATTAACTCAAAACCTCTTTCCAAGCAAAAATCCTAAACTTCACCACTTGTACCAATTTGGTCTACACTTGCCAAAATATTCAAGTAAAATCACTTCCATTCTAAATTTATATCAAACTACAATTAGATACACATTTTCCATCAAAATCCCAATAAAACTCTAATTTCACCACTTACTACCCTTTTTCAAACTTCACCCTAACCAACTCTTTTCCACCATCCAACTATAAAATCATCAATAATGCATCAATATAACATCAAAACAATACATTACAATAATTATAAATACCTCTTTTAAAAATCCAAAATTCACATAACCTACCCATAAACCCTAACTTCACCATGCAATCTCACCTTAACCAACTAATAGTAAATCATCTTTTATTCATCATATTAAGTTTATATCCATCTATTTTAACAATTTTAACCAACTCTATCACTAACTCAGTAGTTACATAATATTAAAAATCAACAAAACAAACAAAAAGGAAAGAATACTTACTTATAATCTTGATTAATCTTTAAATCAACTTAAATCTTTTGAATTTCTAGTAAAATTTGGTGGATTGGATGAAACAATAATTTCTCCCTTTCACTCTTATGGTGGACGCCAACAGAAGAAGAAGACGATGATGATGATGGGTTTTTCTTTTTTTAAATTTCTTTTCCTTCTCAACCACACATATTCATATATTAATTAATTGATTAATACTAATGAGATTTACCATCTTCCTGTCCATAATTTATTTTAATTTTAATTTTAATTTATTTTAATTTTTAACTTTTACTTTTTACTAAACTCTGTCTTTTGGTGATAATGTATATATTAAGTATTGTTAGGTGTATACCATGTATATATTATGTATATCCAATACATATTATGTGTGTACTTAGGTATATACTATACTTATACCTCTCGCAACACTCTAATCGGCCCTCCATACAAATATTTATTTGCATTTAAAATTCTGAATGTTACAGTACATTAAAATGGCTTAAAGAGGCTTTGAAACTCCAACTCCCTAGAACTTCTTCCATAGCTCAAAGTCAAGGTGACTGAATATGAGGAGCTGCTACATGACAAGAAGCAAAAATGAGAGTCAGCTATGTGGTCATACTTCCAAAAAATAAATAATCAAGAAGTGGCTATTGCAGATGTGGTTTCCCCAGGATCACATGTTTGTCAAATGCTGATTGAGAAAACACCAAAAGCGTAGAAGAATGTGCATGCATCTAGCACCACACCCTAGTATAGTTTTGATGTCTACAAGATGGAGGAAATTTAATTTCCTCCTCAAAGAAGAATTCATCACATTGCCACCTGATCAAAGGTTCTCAAGCAAGAGAACCATTTTACCAAGGCATGTTGGGGATTTAAGAACTTAATCCATGACCAAATCAATAAAGGGATTCTAAAGTTTCTAGATAAAGCAAAGTCTATATTGATAGATGAAGATCCCTTTCCCCCAGTAGCCATTGTCAATATGGCTACCATTAATCTGAGATCCTTTCTCAAGGAAAAGTCGAGTAGGAGAAATATAGTAGTTCCTTAGGTAAGGAAAGTCTAGATTAATAAAGGATATTTTTTGCAATCTAGCATGAAGTCCATAAAGTAGTGTGAGAAAAAATTTTCGCCCTCACTCCTGGTGGAATAGTTCTTGCCACTGCGGTATCGTTAGGCTTGGGGCCCCAGAGAAATGGAGTCGCCACTCAGACAGGCAGGGATGACTTGATTCCTAAGTTATTCCCAACCCCCTATTGGGTTCAAAAAGTTGGATATGCATAGGGAAGGTGAGAATGACCCAACTCCCCTATAATGCCCAGTTTATTGGAATTAGCTTCCTTTTTAGGTAAATATTATTAAATTCTTTGATTATTATAATACCATTCACATTACATACAATTGTGGAAAATGAATAATTGTGTTATAAATAAAATAAATAAATAAACCAACAAATAAAATGGGCACCCGTACAAAGATGGAAATATGCTCTTATAATCGTCCGAAATGTCCAAAGCAATTAAATAAAATAGGACACCCACCAACTGGTGAAAATATGTCCTTTACATTAATCCCAAAATAAAATAAAAGAAACAATTTAAATAAACAAGGCACCCATAAAGTGGAGAGATAGCTTTTACAAGTCTCATAAAAATAAAACGAATAAACAAATATCTGTAGACCCTTAATTTTTGACCTAGTCTGGTGCATTATTTTTTATATAGTCTAAAATAATTTTTGTGGTATTTTAATTAAATATATTTATAATTTTTAAATAAAAATAAAAAAGAGTAATATTAGTAAAGTTAAAAAAAGAAAAATAAACAAAAATAAAAATAAAAATTTGCGACGAATTTTTCGTCGCCGAAAGTAGAATTGGCCAGTCGCCCCAGCGCCTGCCCTCAAAATTTTCGTAGCTCGCAGTTTCGCCAGCAATTTTTTCACCATTGCAATTTTCCAACGCAGTTTTCGAAACCAAATTCTATTTGGTTTTGGTTTCTTTTCCTAATTAATTTTAGTTTCCTTAAACAATTAGAAGTAGGCTTATAATTTTTCCTATAAATAACACATTAAAACTCAGAATTGGGGATCAAAAATTTGTTTTACTAGAGTTAAACTTGGGACTTCAGATTTGAGAGGAGCAAGAAGAAGCAATCAATCCATCAAAGGTAGCAACCTTTCCTTTGTTATTGTTCATCCAGAAATCAATTTTTGGTGGAACCAACGTACGGAGGTTTGAATCTCTATTTTCTTTATTTATTTCTTTACAGTAGTTTCATCATTCAAATTGGATTAATTATTTCATCAAACAATTTGATCAAAAACTTCAAAAACCCTAAATCATCCTTTTGTTTCTAAAACCTCAAAAACCATAAATCGTTTCTTTTGTTTCCAAAAACTTTAAAACCCTAACCCCAAAAATTCAGTAGCCTTAATTTTTTTTAAGCATCAAAAGCTTTAACCCTAATTAATCCTTCTTTCCAAAATCACACATTAAGCATTATTCTTTAAAAATAACACTAGTTTCTTCCAATTTCAAAACCCTATTTTCTAAATCTTGAACCCTAAAATCTTAATTTTCAACACCAAAACCTACAACCCTAAAAGTCAGTTCTCAAAATCTTCCGGGTGCAGACCCGGACCCCGCAAGGGGTGCTGCCCCCTTGACCTCCACCCGTTAACCTGCTAGCGGGACTGCCGTATGGGCTCGGGTCAATATTTATTTGTGTATTACAAGTTTTTATGTTTAACTTCCTTTGTTATGATTATTCTAGCTTTATTCAAAATACAAACCTAAACCCTAATTTATTCAAACCATAAATCCTAATTCTGTTTTCAAATCTTCACAATAGCTTTTTATAATTTTATTCACTGGATGTTTTAATCTTTCAATAACTCCATTAAAGATTGTCTATGTTTGTTTCATCTAAAAGTACCTAAGTAGTTATTATAGTCAACATTAAAACCATACTTAACTTTGATCACGGTAAAACATCAAATCCTAAATCATAATCTGCAAAATCAGGGTTTCAAACCACAAAACCCTAATTCATGAAGTTTGCTTAAAACCTTAACTAAACCTACCTTTTTTTAAGTCACAGTAATATTATTTTCATAAAACATCCAAAACCTTAAATCTTTTAAACATCCAGTAGCTATGCTATTACTTTAAAATATTTCTCAAAACCATAATTATTGAGCATAAAAATCTAGAAACCCTAATTAATGTATGGATCCCTAAAGTTAATATATTTACTGTTTTATTTACATTGGATGAATGTTTATTATATATTTTGATTGATGTTTAATATCTTTTAATGAATGATTTATTTATGATGAATGGTTATTTACTTTTATTGATTTATTTTGATTTCCAAATGTTGTAAGAGGTATGTTTCCATTTAGTGGGTATCTCATTAATTAATTTCGATGTAATTTAAATTGCTTTTATATTTTGGACCAATGTAAGGACATGTTATCATCTTCGGATGGGTGTCCATTTATTTGGTTTGTTTGGACATTGCTTTGATTTTAATATAACGATGCTTTATTTCAATTATTGCATGTAATATGGATAATATTGTTATACTTAAGAATTTTATAATATTAAGACCTGCAAAGGAGGCCGGTTCCAATGAACCAGGCATTGTGGGTGTGCTGGGCCATTTCTCACCTTCCCCACACATACCTAATTTTTTGAACCCATTAGGGGGTTGGGAATTTCTTGGGAATTGAGTCATCCACCCCTTTCTTTTTTCCGGCCCGTCCGGGGGGCGACTCCATTTTTCTCCGGGCTTAGGTCCGTATTCTTTAAGGCCTCGAGCCTAAACAGTGCCGAAGTCGCAATAACCATTCCACCGGGAGTGGGGAAAAAATCCCACTCACAATATCAACATAGTTCCATCATTCACAATAAAATAAGTAATCCAAACATATAGTCCATCATAAAAATCACAGTTGATAAGAAAATCTAAATATTAGCCAATTAATAGAATATAGGGCACCGCACATACAGTGGTCCCGCTAGCTAGTTAGCAGGCGGGGGCCAAGAGGCAGCGCCCCCAAAATGTAAATAGTTTACAAAATAAGTTTTGTTGTGGAATTAGCATTTGATTCTTAAGATTTGGGTTTTAATATAAAACTAGGATTTTAACCTAAAATTAAGGTTTTAAACATGCAATTTATGGTTTAATGTATAAGATTAGGGTTTTATTTATAACACTAGTGTCTATATATCAAATTAGGGTTTAGATGGCTAATTAGGGTTTGAACCTAGAACTAGGGTATAGTAAGATTTAATAATAAAACTAAGATACAATATTATAAGATTAGGGTTTTAAATTTATAAAAATAATGGCAGAACGTGCATTGATCCTATTGTCTATTTTAATTCAAACCTATGACTTACTTTAAGGGATTTGCAACATCACATATTAATGAACAATGCAATAAATTAATTTGTAAGAGTAAATAAGTGGTTAAAAGAAATCAAACCTACATTTGTCAGCTCTACCAATTTAATATATTGAATCAAGCTTTTTTTTATCTTACTACCTGAATCAATTGACTTTTGTTGGAGGTTCAATGATCCATTGATTAGGTACTGGCTCTTTTATTTATGCTTTTTGTTTAATTTACTTTCAATCGTGGCTCAAGGTTCTACCCCTTTTGTTAATCTCCTCATGTTTTATGAGTTGCTACTGCTTTAAATTGCTTTTACTGCCCTCTAATTGCTAAGCTCTATCACTCTTGATTATTGTGGTAGTTATTTATAAACCAATTCCTAGGGCAATGCTGAATAATTATGATCCATTGGAGTTCTATTAGGACTCAAAGTCCTTAAATAGTGGCCGACCAAAGGCCAATTCGACAAAAGCCTATGCTTATGTCAAATTGGCTCAAATTCGACATGAGCACAGGGCTCATGTTCAATTGGCTAAGTTCCAATTTGACATGAGGCCTTACCCATGTCAAATTGGCTTGTCAAATTTGATATGATTTCAATGTTGGTACACTGCTTTAGCTTTTGGGTAGGACCGGAATTGGTTTTGGCTTTAATTTGTTATAGTCTTGATTTGGGCTTTTAAGATTAAAACCAAACTTGATTTAACCTTTCTAATAAAATTCATACTAGGCCAAAATTAAGGTTTACAAGTAGATGCCTCGATCAAGGAAGGAAGAAAACCATAGAAATAGGTTTGTGAAGCCTCCACAGTTAGCCCAGAAACCCCTGACACCATGTCACACATAAGAAGTTTCCTTAAAGGCTAATAAGAACTCAAAAAAGAAGGTTAATGAGGCAAAAAGTAGTAGTTAGATGATAAATAGAGGAGCAAAACAAGATATAACTCGAATTTCTGAGGAAAGCTACCAAGGAAGAGGATGAGTGATCTGAAGAAAGCACTGTAGATTTTGGCTACAAGCAAGGCTTTTATTTTTGAGACATCTTTATCCCTCTCCCTTGTCATTTAAAGCCAAAGCTTCACCAGAAGACTTTATTTAGGAAAAAAGGGCTTGGGAGGTAAGGTTTGAGGAAGATTATGTAGCATATGGCAGAGTTACTATTAATCTCCCCAACCAAGAGAAGCCATAAGAGTGATTTTGGAGAAACCATCAAATAAAATGACTAGGCACATTAGGCCACTTTATATTAAGGCAAACCTTAATGGCAGACAATTTTCAAGGGTTCTAGTTGATAAAGGATCTGCTGTGACTATGATGCTTTCAAGGATGATGAGGACATTGGAAAAAACAAAAGATGGCCTTCTTGTCTCAGACATTTCAGTGGCAGCCTTCACTGGCGAAGTCACATGTACCTTAGGCATTTTGCCTTTCCAAATTTCTGTAAGCAAGGTAGTGTCAATAGCAACATTCTTTGCAGTCAATTCCTCAACTAACTACAATGTGCTTTTGGAAAGAGACTGGATTCCCTAGTTTTTACCTTGGGTATGTTTGAGGTAGGGATAGCAATGGGGTGGGGCAGGGTGGGGGCGGGGGGATAATCCCCATATTCATCCTTGCCTTGGTGGGGAATCTCTACTCCTTCCCCCGCCATACAAATAAGGGCAGATTGCCCTTGTCCCCGTGAGAATTTATACATAAATTTTATTTTTTAAAATTAAAATTTAATAATATATAATAATTGTACTTAATAAGATAATAATCCAATAATTATATATGATAATATTCATAAAATGCAGTAAGATAAAATACATCAAGTTAAATTTATTGCACATGTGAAAATTATTAAAACACAACACATAATATAATATATAAAATATATTATAATTGTAACACCCTTACATCAGATATATGTAAAGTACATACACCCATATATGTAAAATACATATATTGAGTACAAGAATGTCACTATTCTAACCATTAGAAAATTGACCAAAAATTTTCAAAAAATATTTTATTTACTTAAGTATAATTTATTAGATAAACAAATATAAAGTAGTTTAAAATTTTACATATCATTTATCAATGAAAATCTCTAGGAAAAAATTACCAGAGTTTTTTTTTTTTTTTTGTAAATCGGGCATTCCAAAAATTCAACAAACTCAACCTGCACAAAAATAATGCACTTCCAATATACATTTAAATTTATCCAAACCTCTAACAACATTAACACATCCCAAAATCATTAAAATCACAGGCTCATTTATATATCCAAAAAGTAATTCAATGTTTAAATAACTTAAAGAAACTTTATATATATATATAATACTTTTGATATTCACAACACTTAATCCAACATTGAGTTTTCAACATTTTTAAATAAAACATAATTTCTACAAAAAAAAATGTGATTAACTAACAACAAATTTTTACATGCTATGCAGTGGCTCTGGTCAGGTGGCAAACTATTAATCTTCTAGTAATATCCACAAGTCCTAGACATAGTTAGGTCTAGCAGAACTCTCTATAACTACTCTATCATTTATGTGATAAAATTCAATCGTGCTAAGCTACTAGCTTAGAGGTACATACTTTAATAAACAAACTAATTTAAGGACAATAAAATATGCCCTTTTATGATACTTACAATGTAACATGCAAAATGTATTCAAAACTTATGCCACAATTACATGCATTGGGTCCAACTAACTCTATATAATATTCAGGTTCCAAAGGTATTATTTTGGTTTATCTTGACACCTAATGTCTAGCTCGAAGGCAAATAAAATCATAAGTGATGACCAGCATTTAGCTTGAAAGCAAATAACATCATAAGAGATGCTCAGCATCTAGCCCCGAAGGCAAATCATAAAATAGGCATGCCATATGCATATCACCAAACACATAACTCTAGAACAAGATATTATATAAGGCAATACACATTTTATACACATTACACTTTTCCTTAATCAATTCATATCACATTGTATCATTTATTCTTTTATTTTTCATAATCTTTTCTTTTCCATAACCATGCAAAATTCCCTTACTTCAACATAATTTGCTATATTTTTAATAATGTAAATCATATTTACATTGTGACTCCATTACCCATATACTTTAGGCATTTTTTATTTTTCTTAATTGGCACACATTACTCATTTTAGCCATTTACAATGGCTTAATATAATGTACATAACGCATTTTACACCTTCCCACATCCAACAATGCATTAAATTCAAGTATTCAATATCAAAGTAGCTTAGCACATTCTTACCAACAAAATGTGCTGAGCCAAATTATATGAAAATGAGATATATTTAATCAAAATATGTAGTTACCTTTCTTAGCTCCAAAAACCACCTAGCTACTACACTTTTCACCACCAAACCCTAAATGTCACCTCGCTATCCTGACCTAGAAACATATAAACCAATAAATTAATAATGTTATTCATTTAAAATTTTTTCCTTGATCATTATCAAACTATTATTATTTGTACAATTTCTACCAAAATCTCAACAAAATCCTATTTCCCACCATGTACTACTTGACTCAAATTTTAACCTGCCCAACTTACTTCCAACATCCAACCATAAAATCATTACCAACATATCAAAATAACATTAAAATAATTCATTTTAATAATTATACTCCCATCTAAAATCCTAATTTCACATAACCTTGCCATAATCCAAACTTCACCAAAACCCACTCATATCCAATAGTCAACCTTAAAATCATTACTCATATATTAAAAATACTTCAAAACAATCCATAATAACAATTATGGAACCTCTATCAAGACTTAAAAATTTGCATAATCAACCTATCATAACTTTACCAATCAAGTTTTCTCTAACCAATTAACTACTAAATCATTGCATATCCATCATATTAACTTCATTCCTATTAATTTAACTCAATTATCGCTCTCTTCCCATATAGTAACATAATGTTAAAACTAAAGAAAAACAAGTTTAAATTAAGATAAACTTATTTGATTCTTACTAAATCTTCAAAATCACTTTAAAACCCATGGAAAACTTGCGAGATTTGAAGTATATAATGGAAGAACTCCTCCTCTTTCCTTAAAGAAAAATTAGGCCACACCCATAAAGAATAAAGAAGATGATAACTTTTATACACTTCAATTTTCTTTCTTGCCCTTTACCAATTTATGTAATTACATAATTTTTTAATTAATATAATATTTGATATTTTTCCTTCTTCCTAACCATAATGATTTTAATTTTGTTTTTTGTTTTGTATTTTTTATAATAATATTTTTAACTTTTACTTTTTGACTTTTTTTGTGAAAACCTATATTGGTATATGTTAGGTATATATCATATATACATTATATATATATTGTGTATACATTAGGTATATTATATGTATACCACTCTAAACACTCTAACTATCCTTCACATTAATTAATTGGTTGTATTTTAAAATCACAGATGTTATAATTCTCTCCTTATTAAATAATTTCATCCTTGATATTGTCCACTATAATAAATATACATCACCAAAATCAAACATAAATCTCATCTCTTTGTAAAATCAACCATACAGTTATTATCACAACTATCACCATTGCTAACTACATAATCCTCTACTCTCCACCTTATAAATACTCTTAATCATTTTATAATTACCATTGTAGAGATCAATAATAAATATTAATTTCTCATTTAACATAACAAACCATTTATCCAAATTCACATTTTAATTACTTATATTTATGTATAACTTAGAAAATAGTTAATATTGATAATGCTTATGATAAAGATTATCATTAAATTTTGATTTACTTATAGTAAATCATAAAATTTTAACTTAACCAAAACTATAAATCACTTTAGTAAATTCCCAATATACTTTCATAGTAAAAATTATTATCTTAAACTAATTCTTTCATTTATTTTTATTATAAACCCTTGATTTTTATTTATTAAAAACTCCATATTCATTCTTGAGACTTCTACATGTAAATGTTCATAATTTTCTCCATTCATTTGCTACATAAAATTTAATTTAATTCCAACCCACAAATCTGCCAAATTTTCTAACTTCCCCTGACAATATCACTTTACAATTTTCATTCATCATTAAATATTCACTAGAAATTAATTTTTTTTAATAATGTATACTAGACATATATATATATATGGACTTATATTTAAAATTTTAGATTTTCTAAGTTTATTTACTATATTTAAAGATTAGGTTTTCCTAGCCTACATATTCTGTTTCTTTAACACTTTCTGTGGTAGTACCCTTTTGCTAATTTTATTTGGATACCAAACCTTTATAAACATTCATGAAATTTTATCCACATAATTTAGACAAGTGTAAAATCTTATATGTAAAATATTAGAATTGTATACATTCATTTACCATATTGTTAAATTATATTTATTCAACCCTATAGATTCTATTCTTTGAGTCACTACTCTGACAGTATCAATTTTGATTTTACTTTCACAAATAGACTTTCATTAACATTTATGAAATTTGAATCATGTCTCCTATACATACATATGATCTTGTATGTAAAATTTTAAAATTTTTTATGGGTTCGTTTATTATAGTTTTTAAAATAGGTATCTCAACCTTTACAGATTCTGAATTAATAGGATATATCTAATAGTTTTTTTTCCAAAATTTTCCTTAAATATAAAATCATCCTTAAAAATTATGAAATTTTATATACCAACTATTAACACATAGATAAATTCTAATTAAAATTTTATGCTCATTGAGCTTCTCCAGCCTAAAAATTTGGACAAAATCACTTCACAGAACATAAACAAAAATTTCAACATTCAGCATACTCATATTTCATGCTTATGTTCCATACTTTAACATTATTATTTAATTAAACTTAATTATCAATTAAATCAAATATAAATCTTAATTTACAAGTGAATTTAAATTTATATTAGCTTTCTAAAACTTTTAAATTGAGGATCTTTGAAACACTCACTATTTTCAATATTTAACTTCCATCATTTAGTTGCTATTATTATTTTCCTCTTTATTTTCTTTATCTTCTTTTCTAAGCTATTTTAAATCACTAATAATTCATCATTCTATCAACCATCTTTCTTTAATCTACAAAAATATCCTCTTTCTTTAAAAATAAACCAAAATTCACATATTATATTTAATCACTAGAAACTCTCGTGCGATATGCATCACCATTGCCACTTGCATATAAAAAATTAAGGAACTATGCATTCCAAATCACTTCTGCCACCAACTTTCCAATTCATTCACTCTCCTTTTTGATTTCTTAACTTACTCTTCAAGCCATTTCAAAATCATCAATAATTCCTTAATTTGTTAGTCTTCTTGTTTTATTTCTCAAATTATTTTATTTCCTCACAAATAATGCAAAATCCTTTAAAAATACAACTATTTTTTTTCTTTTTTTTAATCCTTTTGTCCTGCTATTTACTCATTTTAATCATGATAATACATATATCAAATTCTCCTCATGTAAATCTTACTTTCCAAATTCATCTAATAAATTGATCTCATTTCTTTCTTTAACAATATGATATTAATTACAAGTATTCCCAAACTTAAATTAACAATCTACTACTAAATTCACTTATTAAATTAATTAAATGAATAGTATCAAACTCTTCAAAATACAATTAATTTATGCTACAATTAGCATACAATGACACTTCCATTTCTTCCTTCTTCACCTCAATTTATTTATACATAACTTAATCAATGTTTCACTACCAATCCATTCATTTGAACCAATAAAATAGTATCTCATACTCTAAGATCATAATTAAATTCAATACAAATTTCCATAAACAAAGCACTCAAATAAGATTTAACATAAATGCTAACTTCAATTAAATTCATTATTAAACTTTTCTTCCTTAATATTAATAATCCTTTTACCAATCCTCTTCATTTCCACTTCCCTTTTTTTTCCTCACAACTCTAAATAAATACATTTTAACCATTTAATTTAATAAATTTTATTGCCATTAACTCTAAATATAATTCATTTAAACCAAAACCATCCAATATACTACAATTAGCCATTCAACTCCATATGCATTTTCTATACATAATTAATTAATTCACATTCCAATACTCTAAATAGTTTTATAACAAGTCATCTGATATACTTTAAGTAACCATTTAATCTCATTCACACAATTCCCTTTAAAATTAATTAATTTAATATTCTAATAACTCCAAATTCCATTTAGGCCATATTTATCAAAATAAAGGATTTCTCTTTTCTAATTACCAAATATTCCACAAATTTGTAATTTAATTATAATGTTATTCTCAAACTTGGTTTCAAGAAAATTATCCCACAGACACTCTTTATGTATCACAATAATAAATTTCTTCCAAGTAAATAATTTCTTCACAACTAATCTTACTTAATCATAACAAAACTTCTTTAAGTAATAAACTCAACTAATGAAACTTCTCCTTTATCATCCTCAACCTCAAACTAGCCTTAACCTTATTTTCACTTGGAGTATCACTCTCCACATATAGATACAACCACATCAGAAAGTAACATAGGTGCCTGTGCATATGCGTGTATTTCAAGTAAATTCGCATTTAAAATCCCCTTTCTCTTTTAAAAATCCACCTAGGTCAAGAATCTCAAACCTAGGCTCTAATACCAAACTAAATGTAACACCCTTATACCCTATAAACCTATAGTGCATACACCCGTTATGTAAAATACATATATTTAGTACAAGAATGCCACTGTTCTAACTATTACAAATTTTACCAAAAATTTTCAAAAACAAATAATTTATTTACTTAAGGATAATTTATTAGATAATCAAATATAATTATAAGTAATTTAAAAATTTACATAGTATTTATTCATGAAAATATCTAGAAAAAATTTCTAGAGTTTTTTTATAAATTGGGCATTCCCAAAATCCAACAAACTCAACCTGCAAAAACATAATGCACTGCCAATATACATTTAAATTTATCCAAACCTCCAACAACATTAACACATCCCAAAATCATCAAAATCACAAGTTCATTTATATACCTAAAATGTAATTTAATGTTTAAATAACTTAAACAAACTTTATATAAATATATGAAATATTTTTGATATTCACAACACTAAAACCAACACTAAGTTTTCAACATTTTTATATAAACCATAATTTATACAAAAATAATGTGATAAACTAACAACAAATTTTTACATGCTATGCAGTGGCTCTGGTATGATGGCAAACTGTTAAGCTTCTAGTAACATCCACAAGTCCTAGATGTAGTCAGGTCTAGCAGAACTCGTTATAACTACTTTATCATTTGCGCGATGAAATTCAATAGCACTAAACTACTAACTTAGGGTATATACTTTGATAAATAAACTAATTTAAAAATGATATAATATTCCCTTTCTATGATACTTATAATTTAACATGCAAATGTATTCAAAACTTATGCATTACTCGCGTAATTCCATCATATATCACAATTACATACATTGGGCTCAAATGACCCAATATAATATTCAGGTTCCATAGATATTATTTTGGTTTATCTTGACACATAGTGTCTAGCTCGAAGGCAAATAAAATCATAAGTGACATCCAACCTTTAGCCCAAAAAATCTAGAAAAATCTAAAATTTTAAACAAAAGTCCATATATGGGTCTAATGCCCATAGTTAAAAGTTTACAATCTTTGGTGGAGATATAATGATGAATGAAATGTTGAAAGTTGAGATTGACATGGAACTTATGAAGTCATGCAGATTTACTGATATGAGTAATAAATTAATTTTATATGATAAATGAATGAAGGAAATTATGAAAATTTATGTACGGATTGGTAGATTTATGAATAAGGAATATGAAGATTTTAAGAAATTAAGAACAAAGAGTTTATAAATAAAAACAAATGCAAAAACTAGTTTACAATAGCAATTTTGTTTATTATGGAAATATATACAAGATTTATTAAAGTGACTTATTGTAATGGTTAAGTTAAGATTTACTATGAGTGAATAAAAATTAAATGCTATTCTTTATCATAAGTGATTATCTATATTGAGTATTTTCTAAGATATAAATGAATATAAGCAATTAAAGTGTGAATTTGCATAAACAGTTTATTATGTTAATATGAGTTGTGGTTATACATGCAATCTATGTTTGGTTGTAAGACTGAGATATGTTAATAAATGTGTTAAGTGGAAATGGATGTTATGAGAAAAGTAATAAATATGTTTTTGGATATTTAAGGTGAATATAAAAATTTAATAATGGATATATAATGATTACATAATAAATGGATTCTAATTTATTTTATGAATGGTATTTGGTTGATTAACTTATGAAAGTTTAGAGTGAAATTAAATTGAGTTTTTAGCAAGCTAATTATTATCCATTTGATTTAAGTGGATGGAATTAACTAAGATAGGATGAGTTGGGGGTACTCATAATTGATACCAGAATATTAAAGGTAGAAATGAGACCAATTCATTGGATGAGTTTGAAAATAAGATTTACATTAAAAGAGTTTAATATATGTATACTGATTTAAAAAAAAGAGGGTGCATAATTGAAGAATGAATAAAAGATGATTGTACATGATCAAAAGATTTCACATTGATTATGAGAAAATAATACAATTTAAGAAACAACATAAAAAGTATGGCAAATTAAGAAATCATTGATGATTCTAGATAGTTGGGAGAGTAAGATAAGGAATCAAAGAAAAGAATCAAAGAATTTAAAAGTTAATGACATAAATGATTTGATATATATTGGTATATTTCTATATTGACATGGCTGAGTTGTTAGTTGGAATTTTGAATTCATATGTACAATATAAATGTTTAGTTAATGCTACTTATATAATTGATGATAGGTATTAACCTGTAATTGATTAAAGAAAGGAAGTATGGATTTGGAATTTAATTTTTTTTTGGAGAACTATAAATTATATATACATTGGATGTAAGAAAGTAAGGAATTTATATTTATTATTGATCTTTATAATCATAATTATAAAATGATTAAGAATATCTGTAAGGGGGAGAGTAAAAGACTATGTACTTAGTAATGATGATAAGTTGTGGCAATAATTTGATAGTTAATTATGTAGAAGGTGAAGATTAGTATTTAATTTTAGTGGAGTTTGATTACTACAGTATGTAATTTCGAGGATAAAATTATTTAAGGGGGGAGAGAATTGTAATATCTGTGGTTTTGGATAGATTAAATATGTATTTGGACGTTAATTAAAGCATTGGGAAGGTATATGTGTTGTACATACCTAATGTATACCTAGTGTCTACATATTATATACTTATTATTATATATGTTGGATATATATTATATACTTAATATATATATATATATGATATAAACATAATGTATACTTGATGTATACATGAGATATACATTACATATTCATATAAGTAAAAATATACATTAGATATATATATATATATAACATATACATATACATAAACTATGCCACACATATATATTAAGTATAAAGTGGTATTGGAAAAGTTAATAATAACAATAATAGAGGGAAAGAAAGTCAAAAGAAAAAAAAATATGTGGTTGGGAATTTATGAGAGAAATAATTAAATAATTAAAGATTTAAATAATAAAATAAGAATATATTAATAATAAGAATGATAATAGTAAATTAAATTAAATGTAATTATGGAAAGGTAGAATGAAAAATATCTAATAATTTAAATAATTAAATATTATGTAAATATTTAAATTAATGAGGGTAAAATTGGAAAGGAAATTTATAAAAGGCCTCATCTTCTTCATCATACCTGTATCCCACTATTAACACTATCACTTCATCTTCTTTCTTCTTCTTTTTTTCATTTTTACATGAAAAACCATGACTCCTTTGAAAGTAATTCAAGATTTTGATAGGATTTTGTTAGATTATGCATGAGTTCTCAAGGAAATCATTAAAGAACCAAAGAAATTGGGAAAAGAGATAGGAAGTGCTTGTCTCATAGCTTCCATCATAGGCCTAAACCAGGCTGGCGGAACCTCCTCCCCAGCTGGTCTACCCGACACCGAAGCAGGTGCCTCCTCAACACTATCAACCCTAGCTCCCTCAGCAGGAGCAATACTCTCGGCACTACCCTCAATCGACTGACGAGAGTGAGAATCCATCACAACCTAAGTCTGCAAACACAACAGAATACCTCTTATTAAAGATCAGAGACTGCCAATCCCAAACATGTATTTTTGTTCAAAAACTCACTTTTTAAGTAAAAATAGTCTTTTTCTTACATTTTACCTAGGTTGAGAATCTCAAACCTAGGCTCTGATACCAAAACAATTGTAACACCCCTTCCCAACCTACATATGTAAGCTGAGTAGAGGCGCCACACTAACCTAATGTTGCTACCAATTTTACTTAGTCAAATTTTAGTTCCGATTTTTACAAAATTTTTGCCATAGTTTCGCCTAAAAATTGAGTCCCAAGTGTCGACAAAACCGGTTTTTTTCTTATTTTTTTAAAAACATTTTACACAAACCAATGCAAACAAAATCATTCTCAGTACACTCCCAATAAATCCCCCTTGTAACCTCAACTACAACCTGCAAAAAGGATTTACACTTCTAGTATAACATAAAATAAAGATTTTGTGACAACTCCCATATTTAAATATTACACAGCGGAAGTTATAAAATATTTACATATTTACAAATTCATATACATCAAAACTCAAGTTTTACAACACATAAAATTTATACATGATTGGCAAGTCTGCTCTGATCTTTAAGCTCCCAAAATGGATTCTTCAAGGTCTACTCTCACTAGGTCTTGATGAACTCTCGGGTTCAACTCTATCCACTCTACTACCTGCGCGATTAAACACTATCGCGCTAAGCCAACGGCTTAGTAAGATAAAACATGCTAACGGTATGCTTTAATGAAATGCAATGCCACATATGTTATTGATAAGATCAACATCATAAATATAAAGTTAACCACACAATTATGCATTTCACAAATCATAGTCATATGAGCATACCACATTTCAACATTAATCAATCATACTCCATAACCAACATCTCATTTCATTAAACTCATAACATTATTTAGGACATTCATATAACCTTGACACCTATGGGCCCAACAAGTATTTAATACGATATTCAGAGTTCAGAGTTACTGCTTTGGTTCATAGTCACAATTCTCATAGTGTAACAGACCCAGTCTCTTGGACCATCAACTCAACACATTTGAGGAGATCCTCAACCCGGCAAGACTGTTACAAATCATATATTTCATATTCACAATTCTCATAGTGTAACAGACCCAGTCTCTTGGACCATCAACTCAACACATTTGAGGAGATCCTCAACCCGGCAAGACTGTTACCTTTCATCATTTCTTAGGCATGCCACCCAAATCCAGAACTCTGAAACTGAATAACATATTAAACAAACAATTCATTTATTATATACTTACCATTTCCATTCTCAAATTCTCATCACATTTAGGCAAACATGCCTTCTTTCTTTCAATATCATCATCATAGCCAATCACAATGGCATTGTCTCATATCATGTCTTATTTGAATTATCATTTCAATTTCAATGTATATCATTCATGAAACACATAACCATTCACAATGCATAACATAACATTGCTCAATCTCAACAATGCAATTAGGGCAAAGAACAATTGATATGATTCATATAAATAATACATTCTGGTTTTAGACTCCATTTTATCCTTATTTTGAAAAATTGTATAAAATAATCTACTTGACTAAAAATTCTAAAATTTTTAAATAATTTAGTTTTGTATCTTAAAATCATCCCTTTAAAATTTCAGATCAAACTGAACATAAAATCTTGGTCAAATAGTTCACCTAACCAGACTGCCCCAATTGCCCTGCATCCTGGCAGCAGTTCTGATCTTTGTGAATTCCATAAATCAAATTCAATCAAAGTGGTTCCAAATTATTTTTCTCAAATACTAGACTCACTAAGAAACAACATATCCAAAATTCAATTGAATATGATTTTTCTACATTTTATTAAAAATCCCGAAATATAGCTGTCCCAGTTAAGGTACCTGCTGGAACAGTTCTACTAAAAATAATTTTTCTAAACTCATAACCATTCCAAAATCGAATCAACATATTTTTCAGTCATTCTAGACTCATAGAGGCACAACATATCAAAAATTAACTTCAAGAACATTTTTCTAAAATTAATTAAAAATCATACAAATCACAGCCTTTACTAATCCTAAAACAGAAACAATTTCACTAAACACCAATCTTACTCTTCCATCACCAACACCAACCCAACTTCTCATCTATCAAGCAAAATCAATACTTACAATCATACCATAAGCAACTTAATTATACCACTTCATAAGAATTGAAGAAATTAGAGAAAAGATCTTACCTTAGTTAAAAACTTCTTAAATCAACACTTGAACACTTAATCTTTCTTCAATTTAAGCTTGAAATCATCAAAACCATCACTTGTCTCTTTCTTTCTCTTTGGCTATGGAGGGCCGGCCATCAACAAGAAGAAGAAGAAGAAATGATGAAGAAAACACAAGTCAAACCTTCTTTAAATATCCACCATATGATTTTATCCAAGCAATTACCAAAGTGCCCTTATTCACATAATTATCTTTTTGTCTTATATGTGCCCAATTAAGTAATTTACCAATCTCAAATAAATATCTTCTCTTGCATTGACCAAGCCTTTTGACCACTTTATATGTCATATATATTAACATATACACAACATATAAATTTGTCTCTAAACCCTATTTCTTCCCAAAATACATATACATATACTTTCTCTTCTCAATTTCTTTTCTCTTACAATTTAACACATATAATCAATCCAATATATAACAATAACAACAACAACAATATGCAAAACTTCTAGGGCATAAATGAGGATATTACATACCATACATATACCACTCCCAACTCTCTAACTATCCTTCACATTAATTATTCTATTGTATTTAAAATCACAGGTGTTACAATAATACATAATATGTGCATTGTAATATATAATATGATGCGAATCCCTAGTATATGGACTAAAGACTCATTCGGTTTTATGCTTGAAAGCGACTCCTTGAAAAGCCAAATCAGATCCTTGCCAAGTACTTGACCTAGTTCCAACCTATGGAATAAAACCTTGGAATTTTCTACTTTTAAGTGATTAACCTTCTGGTCGCAAACCTTGATCTCACAAGAAACCAAAAACAAGAGATGAAATCTCTTCAAAGAATAAAAGTTCTTAACTTTTATCAATCCATCAAAAAATAACCCTTAGATTTTAAAAATAAGAAGTATTTATATGTTACAAAACTTACTAATCCTAATCATAAAAGGAAAGACAAATTAAAACAAAATAAGAAAACTAAAGAATATAAATTTCATGCAGAAACTTTGGCACCAATTTTTGATTTGATACCATCTGAATATGGGTTAGGCTCTTTATAAGAATTGTATCTCTGGAAGTTTATATGACTTTATGCTTTTGAATCACTCAATTTGTGCTTTGAAAACTCAAGTTATGGCCTTTTAAAGTAAACTGGGATAGACATAAAATCCTATTTCAATCTAGATTTGTGGTTCTAACTTTGCACAACTGTTTGGAGGCCTAAAAAACTCATATTTGTACAAATAAAGCCATTATTGAAATCTTGAGATGTCTTTTAAAAACTTCATGAAGATTGCTTTCTCATTCTAAAAATCTAGGATCATCAAAATCTCAAGTAAACCTTCAAAGATCAAATCTGCACTAATATGGAAAATCGCAAAATATATCCCATTTATGCTCTTTCACCTACAATGCTCCCATAATCAGCGTTCTATGTAATATCTGTAATTTTGATATACATAAAAATAATTAATATGAGAGAATAACTAGATTTATTGGAAGGGAGATACATAATATATACACTAGATATATATAATACATACATTGGATACATAATATATATACTAGATATACATAATACATAAGCTAGATACATCATATATACAAAAGATGTACATAATGTATACACATATACATATATGCATATTTAAGTTGGAAAAGTAAAAGTAAATAAATAAATAAATAAATAAAAGTCAAAGTAAGAAAGAAATTATTTATGGTTAGGATTTAAATAAAAATAAATATATAATATTTATATAATAATTAATTAATAGGTAGTGTGTATATATATATGGATGATAAAGGAAGATCAAAATTAGAAAAAATATCATCTTTTGTTCTTTCTTCCACCTCCATGGCCAAATTTTAAAGCTTAAAAGGGGAGGAAATTTTTCTTAGATACACTAAATTTCACTAAAAGCTTAAGTATTTCAAGTGGGTTTTGAAGAAATACCAAGGAATCAAGTAAGATGAAATATACCAAGGAATTTACTTAATATATATATTTTTTAATTATAAGATGATAATTAAAATTAACTAAGTAATTAATTAATTATATATATATATGGCTAGGAATGAAAGAAGAGTTAAAAAGTCAAAATATCGCATTTTCTTCATCTCCTTCTTCTTCCTTTCTCTTTGGCCTAAATTCATGGGGCTTGAAGGACAATTTTTAGTCTTTCAGATTCATAAAATTTCATTAAAATTTCAAGGGTGATTTTGAAGGATTTCCAGGTTATAGGTGAGGATTCTTTAGTTTTTTTTTTCTAGTTTTCTTTTATAGAGATGAATATGTGTAATTTGAGTTTTTGAAGGGGATTTCAATAATTTTTAAAATGGCTAGGAATGATGTTATTTTGATGTGGAAGTGATGATTTTAAGGTTGGATGGTTTAAAATATTGGGTTTGGTTATAGTTTGGAAGTAGTAGTATGATAATTAGGGTTTCTTGGTGAATTTGGGTAGAATTGATGTAATTGTTGTTTGAATGGTTAAAATGTAACACCCCGATACCCTATATAAGTACTATGCGTATACCTAGTATACATACAGTAAATATATAAAGTATAAGGATGTCACTTTTCGTTACCTTTTAAAAACCTGTAACAGAGTTCAAACCATAATACATTAATTTAAATAACATTTACAAAATCATTATCTTTATCAAAACTTCATTTATACATATAAATACTCTCTCGTCAGAAATACATCATAATTAAAGTTCAGAAATACATCATAATTAAAATTTATACATGTATGCATTACCCTCTAGTTGGACTCGACAAACTTTACTCTTCTTGTGGCATAATAAAAGACTTTATATCTTCCATCTATATACTTGCGCGAATAAACACCCGCGCTAAGCCCGAGAGCTTAGTAGTCCAACTATAAAATATAAACATATAGTATAGAAGTATTGACATATAATGATACATATATACATAATATTATCACCAACCCCAATGCATCACCAATACTCAAAACCAATATATATTAATACCTCTACATTATATATACCATACCAATCATTATTGCAATACACAAATTACATATCATACAAATCATAAATCACATTTCCAATAAAGACAACCTTTATCATCAACCACAATTCATTTACATATTACACTTAATAACATTATATTATTCACAATTCACCAAGCATAATTCATTATTAATACTCACAATCAATATTTCAACACTTGTAATTCACATTGACAATAAAGACAGACTCGGGCCCAAAACACTAATATGTTATTCAAAGTTCAGAGTTACTGCTTTGGTCTATAATCATAATTATCAAGCCCGTAGGCATCATATATCAATATCTCTATCCATGGATAGCGTAACAGACCCAGTCTCTTGGATCATCAACTCGGCTAAACTCGAGGTGATCCTCAACCCGGCAAGACTGTTACCAATCATATATCTCATAATCACAATTTCTCATAGTGTAACAGACCCAGTCTCTTGGATCTCAATTCAACTCAAAATGAAGAGATCCTCAACCCGGCAAGACTGTTATTTTTTTTTTCATTTTATAGGCATGCCTCCAAACCCAGAACTCTGAAATCGAATAACACATTAGTTACACAATTCATTTATTATTTCATTATCCATTTCATTCTCAATTGAATCATTATCTAGGCAAACATGCCTCATTTATCACAATTGAATCATCATAGCCAATCACAATGGCTTCACATCTCATTTGAATCATCATTGCCAATCACAATGGCTTTATATCACATTTAAATCATCATTGCACATTTGAATCATCATATCACATTTCATTCATTATATCACATTTGAATCATCATAGCCAATCACAATGGCTTCACATCATACACATCATTATTGATATATATATATATATATATACAACACCAATTACATTAACTACACGAACATGTCATTATTCGAACATACATCATTAATTTCATTGCATATGTATCTTAAATTCATCGTCATATAAACAATATGTCTATTTATTTCATTTCAACCATTTCTCATAGACACATTAACATCATTCATTATTAAAACGTTTATCATAACAAATTACATTGTACGTACCTTTTTGAATGATCATCGCCTCTTTCGCGCTATATAAGTCATAACACTAGTCACGTTATGCAAACAATATAATACATTACCATTCACAATACATAATATAACATTGTTCAATCTCAACAATGATGTTAGACAAATGATCTCTATTTTGATCCTTGACAACTCATATGGATGATCTATTTAACATGTATTTGAGAATCTTGTTACAAAATTAAATTGCTTCAAATAAAGCAGAACAGAACACTTCTAGCGGTCGCGCCTCACCTGAATACGACCGCGCCATACAGTTACACGATGAAACCTTATCACAGTAGGTTTCGCGGTCAGAAGTCCGACCTAAGTCGCGACCGCACATGACTAAATAGCGACCGCCCATGACTAATAGCGACCGTCCCAAATTACGTCTCTCATACATAAACCCTAAATGTAGCCAAACTTCTTTTGGTTAACTTAAAACACATTGTACACAACATAACCTCATTCAAATGGACATAATCAACATCATTAGCAATTACTTTACATACTCATCACAACATTTTCATCACCAACATATAACAATCAAACTTTCAAACAACTTCAATTAGCAAGAGAAACAAATGTGTACTTACCTTAAGCACCACTTCTAAACACTTCCTTTTCCAAGACTTCTTCACTTCCCAAATCAATGACAATTCACTTCCTTCAAAACTTAATACTTAAAAACACATCACAAACACACTTAATCAACCATCCATATCAACTCACCAATCCCAAACACAATTTCAAAAGAACAAAGGAAAATCAAGAGAAAGAACTTACCTAAGTTGTTGAATTCCACAAATCTTCAATTAAATCCTTTGATTCTCCCTTCAATTTGATGTTAGAATTAAACAAATCTCACTTTGCTCTCTCTTGTCTAAGGAGGAGCCAACCAACGTGGAGAAGAGAAGAAGAAGAAGAAGGAAATGAAGAAAAGACAAAATATCACCTCTTTAAATCTCCACCAAGTGATTCAACAAGAGTAATTACCTAAACACCCTTATACCATTTGTCTTGATTACCATTCATTACATGCCCTTTATAGTAACTTCACACTTAACAAAAATAAATATCTTCTTTCCTTGACTCTTCATTTTGACCAACTTATATGTTATATATATCATCATATACACAACATATACCATTCTCTCTAAACCCTAAATTCTTTCCCAAATCACATATACATAAACATTCTTTTCTCTATTTCTTTTCTCTTGTAATTTAACACATATATTCAATCCAATTATATAACAACAACAACAACATAATCACAACTTCTAGGGCATATATGAGGATATTACATAAAATGTGTTAGAATAAATTTATAATGCTATATTTGGGCTTATAACTTGGTTTAGGACTGAGGAAAGTGGACTTGCCCAATTATTGAAGGGCTTTTGGAAAAGTGGAAGTTGGAAGAGTAATTTGGCTTTAGTTTTGGCATTTTAGAGGTTTGTGCATGCCTTGATGCTTTATACTTAAGTTGCATATGGTTTACCATAACACATAGTGTTTTCATGATGGTGCTATGCTACTTTAATTTTAATTTCCATATAGTGCATTATTTGACATAAAAGTGTATATAATGTTTGATAAGTGTGATGATAAGCCAATGTATTATGGCAATTGTTAATAATATGTATAAATTGTGAAAACATGAGATGTGCATTGTTAATGTGATAAATAGTCACATTATAATGGTGACTAAGTATTATGTATGTTGTGAATGAAAAAGTGAGAAAAGAATAAGGAATGTGATATAAAGTGGGAAAAGAACAAATATGATTAAATGTGAATAAATTATGTGATGCATGTTGACTTATACAATAACTAATTCCATAAAGTTGTATTTGGTATTGTTTGGAATGCTATGTGCCTTCGGGTGAGACACGTTGGTGTCATAGATTTGGTTATACCACTGGGCACACTAGTATAATTAGGGTACATGCTTTCAGGCGGGATTTGACACTTGCATCCCTAGTGTTGAGATAGATCGAATTAATATTTTTGGAACTTAAGCATTATATAAGGATTTTTGGGCCCAATGTGTGTTGGTGATTATGGAATGTTGATGAATTAAATGTGTAATGCATGTTATTAAGGAATAATGCATTTCTAAGTAATTTTATGCATTATATTATTTACTACTATCAAGGTATCTACCATTAAGCAAGTGGCTTAGTGTGATTTATTTATCGTACAAGTAATAGCTACATCTAGGTTGAGAGCCTTGATAGACCTGACCAAATCTAGGTTTTTGGATTAATACTTAAAGTTTCTTTATTCGCCCCAAGACTAGAGTTTAGCAGCATATCATGTAAATTCTTATTTTTGTAACTTAGTATGTTCACATATTATGATGATATATGTCGACAATGTAAATTTATGATTTGATATTGGAGAATATTGGAGTTTGGGTTAAATATATGTATATTGGGAGTGTACTTTTATGCAGGTTTGGTTTTGTTTAACTTTGGGAAGCTTCCAATTTATAGAAAAAACTTTGGTAAACTTTTCACATAGATTTACTTTTAAATTTGTATTTTTATCATTTAAATATTAATATATAAATTTATTTACTCATTAAATTTTTGTTTAAAGAATAATCTATTTTATTATAATTATAGAGAATTTTCTAATGATATGATAGTGACATTCTTGTATCCTGTATATGTATTTTATATATACGAGATATATATATTATGCGAATATAGGGTATAAGGGTGTTACAATAGGAATATGATTTTAATTGAAGGATTGAACCTTTATTTGGTTTATGAGTGGATAGGCTTAATTGAAGCAAGAGGTAAAGCTTAGGGCTTTTTGAATTGGAAGCTTGAAAAGTGATTTTGGTTTGATTTTGAATCTAAATAAGGTTTGATCATACTTTCACAACATATACTTTAAATATGTTGTTTGGCATAACCACATTGGTACTTTAAAAGTTTGTTGTTTAACTTTAAAGTGAGATTATTCATATATCTTATGAAATTTTAAAAAAAATGTGTCTTGAGAATTATTTTGAGTTTAAAACCAATATGATATGGTGATTTGAGACATTTTAAATGAGGCACATTATTGTTATTGAGTATAATGTGCATTTGTGAAAAATGTGAAAAATGATGATGTGAAATGAGAATGTGAAATTGTGATGTAATGTTGTGTGACTGGTTGCCCTATTCAATTACTTGTTCTAGAATATTGAATTTGATAATGTTGAGTTGGCATGCCAATGATATGTCATGACATTTTAGATGCCTTCAGGCAAGATACATCGGTATCACTTCTATTATTATGCCTTCGACTGAGACACATTGGTGTCAAACACTTCGGCGTTGAGGAGATGACCTTTGGGTGAGAGTGACACATTGGTATCACATGACAATTAATCTCTAAGGTTGGACCTTTGGGTCATAATAGGCCAAATTAATCTTTCTAGAACTTAAAAATTGTATAGGGATTTATTGGGCCCAATGTATGCTAATGTGATGTGTTTTATAAAATTTAGGAGATGATAAATTGTTAATTATGTATCGTAACCTTTTAATGATGAATATTCTTTTATGCATAAAAAGAAATGTTTGTTTTAAAGACATTATATGATCAAAGTATGTATAACTAAGCTTTTAGCTTAGCACAGCTAGATTGTAATGCACAGGTGATAAGGAAGATAAAGAAAGCCCTGACAAAGTTGAGCATGTCTAGGGTTGAGGCTAGTGTTGAAGTGTGAGTTACTTGCCACAAGACCTATTTCATCAGTGCTACACTACATTGCATGTATTTTTTTTTGATACTAGTGTGGTTTGGTTATGTACATTGTATATATTTTATAAATATATTTTGATATACAATGTTTTGTAATATATTGAATATATATAAAAAGTTATACATTATTTATATTTGTTAAACATTTGGATATGTGTGATCGGGGATTTTTTGCCCCCACTTTCGGTGGAATGGTTCTTACAACTTCTACACTGATAGGCTCAGGACCTTAGAGAACACGGGCCTAAACCCAAAAAAAATGGAGTCGCCACCCAGAAGGGTCGGGAAAAAGAAAGGGGTGGATGACTCAATTCCTAAGGAATCTCCAACCCCCTATTGGGTTCAAAAAGTTGGATACATGTGGGGAATGTGAGAATCACCCAGCACCCCCACAATGCCTGATTCATTAGAACCGGCCTCCTTTTCATATCTTAATATTATAAAATTCTTAAATATAATGACATTATCCATACTACATATGATCATAAGAATAAATAAATACTTTATTAAGAATCATGGTAATGTCCAAACAAAATAAATAAGTGGACACCCATCCAAGGATGGAAACATGCCCTTACATCGTCCAATATCTAAAACTAAATAGGACACCCACCAAAAGGTGGAAACGTATCCTTTACATTAATCCCAAAATATGAAAATAATTTAAATTACATGAAGCTTAATTAATGAGGTATCCACAAGGTGGAAACTTAGCTCTTACATAATGAAAAACAAAATAAACTAATAAAAGACATTCGACCATTCATCATGAAAGTAAACCATTCATTATAAGTCAAATAAAGATCAAGATATGAAGATGTAAACTAAGAATACAGTATGTAAAGCAGGATTCAAATAACAATTAAAGACTAAATATACAAGCTAGGGTTTTATGAATTTTAATAATTAAATTAGGGTTTAGGATTTCTTTTTTTAAAAATAGGATTAGGGTTCTAAAGTTATTAGGGTTTAGATTCAAAAACTAAGGTTTTAGGGTTTGGAGAAATTAATATTATTGTAATTATTTTTTAAGTATTAGGCTACTGTAAAGATTTTAGAAAATAGAATTAATTAGGATTTAGGGCTCATACCATGCAATTAGGATTTAGGAAGAAATAAATAAGGGTTTTGGAATTTATAAAAATAATAATCAATGCTTTGAAGTTGGAATAAACAAGCTACTGCTAAAAATATTTGAGAAAAATTAAGTGTAGCTATTGTGATAATGCATCACAAAAACTTTAAACAAAGCTATTAGTATGTTGACTAAATAATCATATATTTGGAAAAGGTTATGCTAACAAGCTACTGGATTCAATTTTAAACAAATTTCATGCATGTTCAATGTTAAAAATTATTAAAAGCATGTTATAATGAATTAATTAAGAAAATACCGTAGTTTGTTGGTTCCACCACAATTGCATCGTTGAAATTTTGGGGGAGCTTGATCAAGACAACACAGCCTTGTTGCCTTGTGAAATGGAGTGTTCTTTTTTTTTTTTTTTATTGCTTAAGGTTGCTTTTTGTTTTTCCCAATTCAAAAGTCCGAGAATAATTATTGAATAATTTTTTACCGTCCTTGGTTCTTTGTTTAAAACTGCTATTTATAGGAATTTAAAATAAAATCTAATATGTTAAGGAAATTAAAAACTATTTAGGAAATTAATTGAAGTTTTTGACTAAAATAAAGTTCTGGTAAAAATTGGCCAACACGCTAGCAAGAGCTGCTGGGACGCGAGCAACGGGCGAGCAAGCAATGAGGTTGGGCGAGGCTTGGCCTGCGGCGAATTAGGGCAGGCCAATTGGCCGTATGTTATGCCTACGGCGAACTAGCTTGCCGTGTGCCGCTCACTGATTAGTCCGTCTGATTTTTTTATTTTTTATTTATATATATTAAACAAATAAATATTATATATTATTAAAAAATAAATAAAAATAAATAAAATAAATATTAAAAATAAGTATTAAAATAAATAATAAATATTAAAATAAAAAATAAATACAATAAAAATTATTTCGAACTTGTTTTAAAATATTGGACTGGACTTAGTAAAAAATTAAGGCCTACAGTTTGCCCCCTGCTTGAACGATCTGATACTTTCAGTAGAAGGTAGTGAAAAGCAATATGACTTTGAGAAGATTTTGGATGAGGATGGATTCTCGACCCAAGATTGGCAATGGTTTGGGTACTCGAATCGATACTGAATTTGATTTGGGTACTTGGACTCGAGACGAGAGTTGGGTGCTCGACCCAAAATTAGATTTGGATGCTCGCCATGTGATAGGAGTTGGGTACTCAATCTGATATTGGATTTTGGGTGCTCGACTCGAGATGAGTTCGGGACTCAAAAGTGATTTGGATTCTGGACCCGGTGGTGAGTTCTGGACTAAAAAATAATTTGGGTTCTGAACCCGGTGGTGAGTTCTAGGCTAAAAAATGATTTGGGTTCTAGACCTGATAGTGAGTTTTGGACTAAAAAATGATTTGGGTTCTGGACCCAGTGGTGAGTTCTAGATTCAAAAATAATTTGGGTTCTGGAACCGATGGTGAATTCTGGACTAAAAAATGATTTGGGATCTGGACTCGGGGGTGAGTTATGGACTCAAAAATGATTTGGGTTCTGGACTTGGTGGTGAGTTCTGGACTAAAAAATGATTTGGGTTCTGAACCCAGTGGTAAGTTCTGGACTAAAAAATGATTTGGGTTTTGGACCCAGGGTGAGTTCTGGACTAAAAAATGATTTGGGTTTTGGACCCGTTGGCGAGTTCTGGACTCAAAAATGATTTGGGTTCTAGACATGGTGGTGAGTTCTGGACTAAAAAATGATTTGGTTTATAGACCCGGTGGTGAGTTATGGACTAAAAAAATGATTTGGGTTCTAGACCCAGAGTGAGTTCTGGACTCAAAAATGATTTAGGTTTTGGACCTGGTGGTGAGTTCTGGACTAAAAAATGATTTGGGTTCTAGATCCGGTGGTGAGTTCTGGACCAAAAAATGATTTGGGTTCTGGACTCGTGGTGAGTTCTGGACTAAAAATTTATTTGGGTTCTTGACCCGTTGGTGAGTTCTGGACTAAAAAATTTGGGTTCTGGACTCGAGGTGAGTTCTGGGCTAAAAACTAATTTGAGTTTTGGACCCGGGGTGAGTTCTGGACTAAAAAATGTTTTGGGTTTTGGACCCGTTGGTGAGTTATGGACTAAAAAATGATTTGGATTCTAGACCCGGTGGTGAATTCTGGACTAAAAAATGATTTGGTTTCTAGACCCGGTGGTGAGTTCTGGACTCAAACATGATTTGGGTTCTGGACCCAGAGTGAGTTGTGGACTCAAAAATGATTTGGGTTCTGTACCTGGTGGTGAGTTCTGGACTCAAAAATGATTTGGGTTCTATACCCGGGGTGAGTTCTGGACTTAAAAATAATTTGAGTTTTGGACCCGATGGCTGTAAAAGATAATTGTTGTTAGTAGGATATTAATGAAAAATCTGCAAAACTGTAAAAAATTTAGCTATTTTTTACCATACCTATATCCTCTTGCCCTCTGCGAGGAAAAAATATTTTTTTAATAGTACAAAAAATATTTTTAGGCATGCAAATAGCTGAATAATTGAATAGAATGATTTGAATTTACTATTTAGACATTGTTCATCACTATTTGCTCACTATTTAACAATAGTAAATTCACTTTTTTTCACGGGCATTACTGTTTTCCTTTTTCTTTTTATCTTTTCAGTTGCCATTTGCCTATATAAAGGCTCGACTTACCAACATTTCTCATTCACTTTTCATTACTTACATTACAAACAAAGAGAGCTTAAGTTTGAGTAGAGAGAATAGAGAGTTTATCCATCAAATCAAATGGAAGGAAGGCATGCTTCAAGATTCAGACCTCGATCTAATGCTGAGTTGCTAGAATTTATTCAACAACATGAACGTGAAACTGTCAATCCACTAGCTGGAATACAACTTCATCATAGTTCTAGTATAAAGACTGAGGTAACACTCCAACTTTAGCAGCACAAATATTTATCATTTTATTTTATTATTATTTATTTTATTATTATTATTATTATTATTTTAGTTATAATTTAGTATATTAGTGAATGAATTGTAACAAATAGTAAAAAATATTCTAATGCTAAAAATAAAAATAACTAAATAGAGTAATGAGTAATTTTAGACTTTGAAACAATAGTAGTTGTGAGATAATATACTTATCTTGTATTGGCTTACCTTGTTCGGTGTCAGCGTGATCGCTGCTATAAAGCCTAGCAATGGTATGATGCAGCACCTTCTCGGCTAAGCTGAATCATCCGAGAGTGTGGTTTTGAAAGCTTTATTCTATAATTACCATTCGAGGAATGTCCAATAGACCGTAGTGTAGTCAAGCATTGTCGGAGCGGTGGATGGACACGACCCATACTTTCCACCTACCTGTGGGAGAAATGACTATTGGCCAAGTCAATTTTTTAGCTATAACTGGTATCCGGTTCTATGGCTTTTCGGTTCCTCTTACCAACGATATCCTAACACATAAAGAAATTCAACAGTTAATTGGTATAGAACCATCACTGAAAGAGCCCTTTAAGATAAAAATTGAGCCGATTCGGAGTTATTGGATGAGCTATGATGGATAGGTTCATAGAGAAATAGCCAAACAATATGCTCAAGGATTTTTGCTGTATTCACTTGGGTCGACCATTTTATGCAGTACAGAATCCGCCATCCATTTATCAGTATTGAGGGCCCTTGTTGAAATGGATATGGTATCGTTTTACGGCTGGGATGAAGCTGGCCTTGCCTGTCTCTATCATGGCCTTGACAAGATTAGCAGGAATAAAAAGTCTTTCATTAGCTTTATGGTGATTGTCGAGGTACTATCTCCTGCCATTGTTAATTCAGCTCATATATTCGCATGAATTGATTTACATTGTTATTATAGGTATGGGCTTATGAGCACAATCTCGTAAGGGTGCTTGATATGTCCCGAGAGATAGTCAAATATTTAAGGTTAGGTTTTTAGTTGTCCGATCACACAATAGTTCTTGACTCTCATCATATGCACACCCAGCGTTATCACTTGAGTTGCCTAACCTGGGACCAGGTAAAATAGTATTAGTATGCTTTACAGTTTATATAAAAAAGTTTACTTACCTTTTGTCATCCTGCAGGTTGACTTGGCTTGGTGGAAAGTTGAAGAGTTGGTGAATTGGACTCCTTTATGAATGTTGCACTGTCTTACCAGCACTCCCACCGAATCATTGCTGGTCCTGTGTCTAGTGGCTAGTTTCTCAGGGAAAGGGTGTATGATTGGTTCCTTAGTCTTGAGCAGCGAAGGGTCCTAATGAACTGTCCAGCGTAATGCTGGAGAATTTGTGGCGGTTAGTTCGAAATGGCAGCTTAAATCACTTGTTATATTCTAGCCCCATATTTATATCATTCTCCCATTCTTTTAAAATGATTTGTCCTTGAATCATGCATCAAGGTAATATAAGAGAATGGAGCTTCTCTTGGCAAGGCCATCCTTCCCTTATTGGTGTGAACTCATCCTTTAACCTTGAAGCGTTGAAGGAAGAAAATTAATTTTCCACAAGGTTGCCATCTTTCTTCCATGATGATATTAAGGCCTTGAAGTATATGAAGAGTAGGGGAACCTACTAAAACAACATCAAATATATCATTGGGAATAACAAAATTTGTTAGTGAAGTTGATATTAAATCACAGTCTTTTTTGTTGTCATGAACAACAAGAGAAAATTTATGTTCATCTTTAACTTCATGTATTTTGGATTTAATCAACATTTCTTCTTCGGCTTCTTCGACCTCTTCTTGAGTCATATCCTTTTCTTCATTAAGATCATCATCTGCTTCACCTTCTAAAGATGTTGTCACAAGATGGCAACCAAGGGGGGGGGGGTGCAAATTGGTTATTATGAAGAAATGGTAGCAAATTAAAAAATTAAAATAATAAGAATAACAAAATGAAGGAGTAGAGTATAGAAGATTGAACACAAAGAATTTATAGTGGTTCGGATTACCTCAATCCTACATCCACTTCCTTAATGACTTATTAAGGTTCCCCTAACCTTGAATTTTTACAAGCTTAACTCTAACTTAGTATTTTCACAATCTTCCACACAAATGCAATGTTTGAGTATTATCCTCACAACCCTGTAAAAGTTTTCCTAAGGCTCACTCTATAACCTAAGTGTTTCAAAGCTAACACTCAACTTTTACAATGGTGTTTTGATGCTCACACCCAACATTCAATCAATACAAATATAAGTTTTGATATAAAGAATTGAAAGCAGTTTGCCTTAGATATATCAATCACAAATCCTCTGAAATAAGAGGTATCTTCTGGTATATATAACCAACAGGACTCTAACTAGCCATTTGAAGTGGTTCCCACACGTTTGGTTCTTGTTTTCCACTTAAATTATTGTTGAGACACTTTGTGTTGTCACCATTTATATTGAGTGATTACACGACTTAAATTTTTCTTCAATGACTATTGCCAACGATAAACTTAAGTTGCCCAATAGGATCATATCTGCCCATCCTATCATGTTTTGCAATTGCACCAATGATTAGTGCAGTCACATAATGCATAATTATTGTTGAACTTGAAATCCTTCTTCTACATGTCTAATCATCATTGTTCCATCATGTTTGGTGCTAAAATTCAAATTTGCTAGTATGGTGTGGTCGCACAAATTGAGTTTCTCACCGCACTACATCATCACTATTTCTTTTGTGATTTGGTGGAAGTTTTAGTCATGTATTGTGTGGTCGCACAACATAAAGAGTGGTCATGTAAGTGTTTGTGCATTGATGCTCAACCATACATTCTATCCACTATCCCCTCTATGAGTTTTGAGATTTTTATCCATTGGGTTGTGCAGTCGCTCAAAGGTTTAGAGAGGTTACATAATGTGCTTGTATTCCATTGTCGCAGCACCAAAGATCGTGATTTCTTCTATACTTTCAAGGAGTTTCTTTCCCTTAGACTTTTTATGGTCATTCAGTATATTGGGCGGTCGCACAAAGCCTAAAATTGAGTACCTATAAAAACAAACTTATTTGAACTTATTAGTACCCATCAATATGTTTGTCAATGATCAAAATAGAGTTTATTTGTCCAACAATCTCCCCTTTTTAATTTTTTCAATAAAATTGAATTTAAACTTTAGGCCAAATTTGGTATGGTCGGGAAATGGCCTGCGAACTTGTTACAAAAATTTCTAGGGTTTGTATGAATTTGGTATCTTCTTTGGTTGTTTTTAAGGTTTGAAACATTATTTTGGCAACCACCAACGCAAAATAAACACAACTTTGAACTAAAACAAGATTAATAACAATTTTTAAAAATTGATTTCTTTTCTTTTTCTTTTCTTTTTTAATAGCTATATAATAGGAACAAACTCGAGAACAATGCTAGAACAAGAACAAGATTAAATCAAGCAATAATTCAAAATGTAATGGTATAGATAGAATGGGTACCTGATTTAGAGCCTAAGCTCTGATACCAAAATGATGTAAACCCCTAGTATATAGACAAGAGACAGACTCGCCTTTATGCTTGGAAGTGAACCCTTAGAAAGCCAAATTAGATCCTTGTTAAGTCCTTGACCCAATTCTATCATATGGAAGAGAACCTTGGAATTATCTACTTCAAAGTGATTAAACTTATACTGAGATCTCACAAGAAACCAAGAACAAAAGATGAAATCTCTTTAAAGATAAAAGTTCTTAACTTTTATTAATCCATCAAAAACCAACCCTTACATTCTGAAAAGAAGAAGTATTTATAGGTTACAAAACTTAACCATAATCCTAGTCATAAAAGGAAAGACAAATCAAAATAAAATAAGGAAACTGAATAATATAAATTTCTTACAAGAATTTGATGCCAATTTTTGTTTTGGTACAATTTGAATATGGGCTTGAGCTTTTCATAAGAACTGTAGCTATAGAAGTTGTAATATCCCAAATTTTTTGAAAATTTCTAATTTTTGAAAATTTGATAAAATAAATTATAATTTAAATGGATAAATTAAATTAATAATTTTAAATGAAAAATGAAGGGATTTTAAATGAAAAAAGTGGAATATATATGTGATATATATACAAAATATATATAACATATAAAAGTCAACACTGTTTAAAAGAAAAGTCAAAAGTAAAATTAAAAGGGTATTTTGGTAATTAAATCTTACAAATTCTAAATTATTAAATTAATTCAAAAATAAATAATTTTTGAATGGAAGATGAATTTTTGGACTTTTAATTTATTAAATAAATAAATAAATAATTATTTATTAAAATATTAATATATATATATATGGTTTAAAATAAAAGATGAAAGGAAAGAGAAATTAAAGTTGTCTTCGTTTCTTCTTCTTCTTCACCAAGGCCGAACCACCATGGGAGCATAGACCAAAGTTTTAATTCTTCTATACTCCACAAATTGAAGGATTTTAACAAGTTTAAAGTGAATTTTTGGTGATTTCCATCAAATTTAGTAAGTTTCCGACTCTTTTATTTGAATTCCATGGAAGTTTGGATTATGTGTGATTTTGAATATTTAAGTAGTATGTTATAATTATTGGAATTGGTGTGTATGATGTTATTTTGTGTAGTTAACAATGATTTTAAGGTTGGATTGAAGAGATGATAGAGTTTGGATAAAGAATGGTGAAGAGAGAGAATTTAGGGTTATGGAGTTTTAGGGTTTGAGAAATTATGGTTTTTAATTGTGAAAATTGGTTCTAAATGAGTTGTTTTGGTGCATAAACAAGTATTTTAAAGTCAAATATTGGATTTGGTTGTGTTTGGTTGGAGTTTGAGAATGGAAGTGGAGATTTAGGGTTTTGGAAAAGTGATTTTCAAAAGTTGTTGAATTGTTTGATTTTATTTGTTTAAGCATGTTGTTTAGTGTTAAAAGTGATGAATATAAGCTTGAAATGATTAATGGATTGTGTTGAAATGGAAAACCTTTAATGGGGGAAGGTTATGCCATTTTAGGATTTTGTATATAAGAGTGTGTTTTTGTAATGTAAATGGTTTAAATGTATTAAAATATGTTTTGAATAATATAAATAAACTTAAAACACTAATTTAAATGGAATAGAATGGTATTCTAATGTTAAAGTCAGGAAAGGCTAAATTTTTGGAATTTGTAGGGGTGATGTTTAATTATGGTTTAATATTGAAAATGCCATTAAATGTGATACTAAATGATTATTTGCTATCACATTTGGTTTAGGCATTGAGGAAGGTTTATTTGCTTTATCCAAGTGGTGAAGGGCAAGTTGGAAGGATAAGATTGGAGGTTGTTTTAAGCTTGTTTTGGTTGCTATTTGAGGTAAGTACAAACTTTGAATACATTGGTTATGTTTGCATGACATTTGGGCTTAACACATTTTGGTTGGAAAATGTGTTAAGCTCCTTAATACATTGGTTATGTATGAATAATGTGCTATGACATTTGTAATGTCATCTATGAGTTAAATGCATTTTTAAAAGTCATTGATAAGGGCTAAATTGTGTAAAAATGTGAAATATGTGTATTATATGAAAATGACCCAAAGTGTTTGGGTAATGCCATTTGTTGTGTATGCATTAAGTGCATTGTTAAAAAAGCCATTGGTATTGGCTAGATTACATTAAATGTGATTAATATGTGAATTATGTTGAAATACCCAAGATAATTTGGTAATGTGGTGTAATGTAATGAGATATGTGGAAACATAATGAAATGAATTGATATTGATACAAATGGCAAATATGAATAAATTGTGTGCCTAGTATGTTATTCAATTTTCAAAGTTCTATGTTTGGCGGCATGCCTATGATTTGCCTATGGGCTAAATGCTGGGCGTCACTATGAAAATATTTTTGAGATGAAATGATCGGGTTGTAAGCCTCAAAAATAAGTCCTTGAAGCTAGGCTGGGTGAAATGACCGGGTCGTAAGCTTAGACCTAGTTGGATTATTACATTGATATATTGCTTACGGGGCTAAACACATGGTGTCATTGTAACACCCCCATATCCAATGCACACACACTACAACCACAACAATGTAGCATAAGTGCACCAAACATAGGGATGCTACGGTTTTCTTAATATTCAAAACACTTTAAACTTGATACAATACCTTTATCATTATACATTATAGAAAAGTAAATCATTTACTGATAAAACAAAACATATTAGTTATATATATATACATTTAAATATTACACAGCGGAAGTTATAAAATATGTACATATTTACACATTAAACATTTCTTTACAAAATATACAGAAGTATACATGATTGGCAATTCTCTTCTGATCTTTAAGTTCCCAAAATCAACTCTTCAAGGTCTACTCTCACTTGGTCTTGATGAACTCTCGGGTTCAACTCTATCAACTCTATTACCTGCGCGATTAAACACTATCGCGCTAAGCCAACGGCTTAGTAAGATAAAACATGCTAATGGTATGCTTTAATGTAATGCAATGTCACATATGTTATTGATAAGATCAACATTATAAATATAAAGGTAACCACATAATTATGCATTTCACAAATCATAGTCATATGAGCATACCACATTTCAACATCTTTCCACATTCAACATTAATCAATCATACTCAATAACCAACATCTCATTTCATTAACTCATAACATTATTTAGGACATTCATATAACCTTGACACCTATGGGCCCAACAAGTATTTAATACGATATTCAGAGTTCAGAGTTACTGCTTTGGTTCATAGTCACAATAATCACGCCCGTAGGCAATGTATATACATGTATCTCTATCCATGGATAGTGTAACAGACCCAGTCTCTTGGACCATCAACTTAACATATATGAGGAGATCCTCAACCCGGCAAGACTGTTACAAATCATAGATCTCATATTCACAATTCTCATAGTGTAACAGACCCAGTCTCTTGGACCATCAACTCAACACATATGAGGAGATCCTCAACCCGGCAAGACTGTTACCTTTCATCATTTCTTAGGCATGCCACCCAAATCCAGAACTCTGAAACTGAATAACATATTAAACAAACAATTCATTTACTATATAGTTACCATTTCCATTCTCAAATTCTCATCACATTTAGGCAAACATGCCTTCTTTCTTTCAATATCATCATCATAGCCAATCACAATGGCATTGTCTCATATCATGTCTTATTTGAATTATCATTTCAATTTCAATGTATATTATTCATGAAACACATAACCATTCACAATGCATAACATAACATTGTTCAATCTCAACAATGCAATTAGGGCAAAGAACAATTGATATGATTCATATGAATAGTACATTCTGGTTTTAGACTCCATGTTATCCTTATTTTGAAAAATTGTATAAAATAATCTACTTGACTAAAAATTCTAAAATTTTTACAGAATTTAGTTTTGTATCTTAAAATCATTCTTTTAAAATTTCAGATCAAACTGAACACAAAATCTTGGTCAAATAGTTCACCTAACCAGACTGCCCCAATTGCCCTGCATCCTGGCAGCAGTTCTGAACTTTGTGAATTCCATAAATCAAATTCAATCAACGTGGTTCCAAATTATTTTTATCAAATACTAGACTCACTAAGAAACAACATATCCAAAATTCAATTGGATATTATTTTTCTACATTTTATTAAAAATCCCGAAATATAGCTGTCTCAGTTAAGGTACCTGCTGGAACAGGTCTAATAAAAATAATCTTTCTAAACTCATAACCATTCCAAAATCGAATCAACATATTTTTCAGTCATTCTAGACTCATAGAGGCACAAAATATCAAAAATTCACTTCAAGAACATTTGTTTATAATTAATTAAAAATCATACAAGTCACAGCCTTTACTAATTGTAAAACAGAAAGAAATTTCACTAAACACAACTCTTACTCAACACAATCACTTCCAACACCTTCACCAACTCAACTTCTCATCTATCAAGCAAAATCAATACTTAAAATCACACCCTAAGCAACTTAATCATACCATCATCAAATCACAACTCAACTCAAGCATAACTTCAAAAATAACAAGGGTAACCAAGAGAAAACTTACCAAATAATGAAATTCCTTGAAACTCCAACTTGTAACTTTGAAAACTTCCTTCACTTTGAGCTTGAAATCATCAAAACCATCACTTGTTCTCTTGCTCTCTTGTCTCTTTGGTGAGCCGGCCACACAACAACAAGAAGAAGAAGAAATGATGAAGAAACACAAAGTCAATAGGCATTAAATACCCATCCAAAAGAAAATTACTATAATACCCTCATCCATTTAACTAAGCTTTTGTCATATCTATACCCATTTAAGTAATTTCACAACCAACACAAAAATATCCTCTTTCCTTGACTTTCCATTTTGACCACTTTATATGTTATATATATCACCATATGAGCAACATATACAATTATCTCTAAACCCTCTTTTCTTTCCCAACCACCATACAAAAACATTCTCTTCCAATTTCTTATCAACTTATCATATATACATAATTCAAGTGCAACAACAATAACACCAAGACTACTAGGGCATAATTAGGGATATTACAGTCATTATAGACCAAAATAGTAACTCTGAAATTTGAATAGCATATTAGTTATCTTTGGGCCCATGTTTGTGTTTGTTTTATGAGAATCGTGGATTGTGGAATATTTGAAAATTATGAAAAAATGGAATAATGTGATATCCATATGCATTGTGCATGGGCATTTCAATTGATTTTTATTATTATCAAAGTTTGTATTAATAGGCTTTTGGCTTAGCGTGATTGTTTACATTGCGCAGGTGATAGGGTAGATTAAGCTGAGCCAGAGAGTTCTTCTAGACCAAGTCGGGTCTAGACTTGTGTTTGTGCTTGTAGAGTTTATATCAAGATCAGAAACACTGTCAGTAGCATGTATATATTTTATGTTATCGTATATTTTGGGTATTATGCATAGTATATTATGTTTTTTTTTGGATTTTATGTATTGTAAACTATAAAGAATGTTTGGGTTAATTTATTTGAAATGGGAGTGTAAATGTGTTCTAAATTATATATATATCTATATATAAACGTTTGAGAAACTTGGTGAAATTTAGGAGTATGGTTGAGATGGTGATATGAAATTATTTGGGAGTGTTTTCTTTTTCCAGGTTGTATAATTGATAAATTTTTGAATGTCCAAATTACAGACAAAACTCTGGAGAATTTTTTCCAGAGATTTTCATATAAAATGTTTATTTTAGGTTCCTATAATAAGTAAAGAATATTTATATACTATTTAATTTTATATATTTAGTATTTGAAATTTTAAATCAAAAATGTGAAATTTTTTTTATCAAACCGGTCTGTGACATTTTTGTACCATATATGTGTATTTTACATATGCTGAAAATATGTATTGTACATATTTAGGGTATAAGAGTGTTACAGAAGTTTAGATGACTTTAGGCTTTTGAATAACTCAATTTAGAAACTCAAGTTATGGCCTTTTGAAGTGAACTAGTTTGGACAGAAAACCTTATTCCGATATGTATTCATGGTTCTAACTTTGTATAGCTATTTATAGCTACAAACAAACTCAGATATGTAAAAATAAGCCCATTCTGGAAAGCTTAAGATGTCTTTTAAAATATTCATGAATATGTCTTTCTCATTATTGAATCTATGATCATTAAAATCTCAAATAATCCTTTAAAGGTCAAATATACCCTAATATGGAAAATTACAAAATGTATCCCATTTATGCTCTTTCACCTCCAATGCATAATCAACATTCCAGCCCCATATTTGTATCATAATATTTATATTATCATATGTATTTTATAATATATAATATATATATATATTATATATAATGTAGTGGGTCTCCACGGGGGAGGGAAACGAGGATTCGTATGGGGGGGAGTACATTCTCCTTCCTCGCCCTGCCCTAGCTAATGAGGAGAGTTTTTCCCTCATTCCTATGGGGGAAAGATATGGGGAATCCCCACCCTGTTTAGGGTAAATCCCTATTCCCCCACCCTAATGGCAAGCGAGGATTGTTTTAGTTCCTATTTCGTGTTGAGGACTTGCCCTATCCTGATTACATCTAAGGGAGTCTGCTTCCCTTTGGGCCTTAACTTTAGAAGTTAGTACATCTTAAAACATCAGCCTAGCATGCTCCATTAGGAGGGGACAAATTGAGCGCACCTGCCCTTCTGCTCCATAGTAGGTACTAACAATTATAAGTTTTTTCCATTCTTATTTGTCTCATCTTTTATTTTCTGAGTCCTTTCACAACCTAACTTTTATTTCTTTCTTTCATCCACCTCTTTAATCTTTCCATCAAAAGCGTCAAGAGACAGAGATCTTAAGTGAGGAGACCTTGGCAGCATGCCCTTACTCAGATTTCCTCGCCCTTCTTCGACGGCACCTCTGGGTTCTTAACAACCACATCCTTCTTTGTCCAATTGTACCACCCTTATCTCAGGCATACCCAAATAGCACTGTCTACCTTTCTTTTACTTGTATAGGGAAGAAGCACCCCCTAGCAAAGAAAGGCTCATTTTGATGATAAACATTGTTCTCAGGATCCCCCTAACATGACCCATGTGAGTTTTATCTTAATATTTCCTCTTTTATGCAAGCTAGTCTTTGTTGATGAATAACTTTATTATTCTCTTCACTTATAAGTGCCATGGGAGACTTATAAGGAGGCATACTCTCTCTTTGCTGCTGTGATTGCTCAACTCTCATCCCTTTTGATGCAACTAGTATTATGTACCTGTCAAAAGGTCTTTTATCAGTATGAGCATGATATTGAATATATTTTACACTTACCAATTCCCCTACCAAATTAAATAATGAAATTACCACTTGGTATGAGAGGATCCCAGCTTTAGTGGTAAGTTCTTTTCAATATGCAAAATTCATTGGTTAATTGATACATTTATGCAAATGTATGCTGATGACTTTAATAATGGATGCCAAATTTCATATTTCCTAACTTACAGGCTCAAGTCATGGTAGAGATAGAGGTGTATCAATCCTAGCAAAGGCAACTATAGAGTGCATAGGAGAAGAATTATGAGATGAAGGATGACATAGTTGCTTTGAAGGACCAAATCTCACATTTGAGGAGATGACTAGGAGAGTGTAACTTTGATTCAAAAGATTGTGCACCCATTGATCCTCTTGCGGCTCATTGAGTTGCTGAGGGAATTGGTAGCTTTGCCACAGATGGAGATTCTGAGGAGGAGGAGAGCTAGAGTTAGTCAGAGACTGCTGATGACCTATCTCCCGAGGCTAGGGATGTGACTATTCCATCTAATGGTGGTGTTCTCCCTTATGCTAGTGATGAGCAAAGAGATGATGCCAATGATGAGGCAAAGACCACACAACAAACTATAGAGGCTAGAGCGTCGGGGTACATAAGATACAGAAGCCATGGTGGATGTTATGATCTCTGAGCCTAATGCTGAGAGGCCTAGATCAAAAGTTCTTATTGGAGTGCTTGAGGTTTTGGTAAGTATTCTAGCTAGTATAAATACTACTGGTTTTATTAGAGAGTAGTCTGTTGTGCCTACTGGGAGTAGCTTTGAGACTATGACTGACAGAGTGTAGGTTGCCACTCTTCTTAATAATTCACCAGTGATCCCCTAGGACCTCTTTGATTTCTTTCATCCTATAGACCCTTAATTTTTTCCCTAAATAAATATGGTCCTAATTTAAAAAGCCTAAATTTGGTCTTGCCCAATGGAAAAGCCTAAATTGAGTCTGGTCCAATTTAAAGAAGCCAAACAGCTCAAAAGTCTTGATAAATTGGCCATGCTTATGGCAAATTGGCCTTGGCCAGTTTACTACTAGCTTTAAGCCAAGGCCTAATTCATTTTTTATCTTAAATGTCCTCATTCTACTTAAACCCTAATGCATTTGGATATGCAGTAGCTTTTCTAATAGAATTTGGATTGTTTAACCGAGATGGAGCCAGATTGTTACACTAATATTGCCTATAAATATAATGCAATTATGAGCAATTAAGTGTAGCCATAATTAGTAATTAAAAGGAGAGAAATATCTAAGAATGGGGTAGAAACAAAGGATACAGGGAGTGACTTAGAAATATGAAAAAAAATAAAAAGAGAGGCAGAGAACAATCAACAAAGAACCAGGCGTTTTGGGGGTGCTAGGTCATTTCTCACCTTCCTCATATGTACCTAACTTTTCAAACCCAATAGGGGCGGGGAATTCCTTAGGAATCGAGTCATCCGCCACTTTTATCTTCTTCCTAGCCCATCCATGTGTCGACTCATATTCTTCGGGTTTAGGCTAGTATTCTTTAAGGTCTAGAGCCCAACAATACCAAAGTCGCAAGAACCATTCCACTAAAAATCATCGCTCACAGTGGTGACTCCACTAAGGACAAGAGAAGTTAATTTCATTAGTCTTTATATTATTTTATTTTTACTTATTATGATATTATTCATTGCATCATTTAGATTTGCATTATGTGTGCGTGAGTTAGGATGCCCTATGGAACCCGTGTTATGTATATGTAAATGATACCATACTTTCATTCAAGGTATGAAGATCGAGCATTGTATTACCACCCATATAGCCTTGTGCCTTTTGGTATATACTTGCTATGTGAACCTAAGCCTTTTACCCTCAATACTAAAGTCCATATAGTTGGCCTAGTAATTTTCCTTAGCTTTACTGTAAATGCTTATTGTTTGACTATAGTTAACATGTCTTAGTTTGAGCAATGGCCCATTTATTTTTTCTTTTTCAAATATGACCTGATTATAGTATAAGTCCAAAATTATTTTATGGTCCAAAAATTCTTTTAAGCCCAAAGCCCAAATCATTTTCATAACTTTTTAAAATAAGCTTGAAGTCTTTTTAACAAATTTTGGTCAACAATTACTTTCTAACTCGTGACCCATGTATGAAGCCCAAATTGATTTTTGAAATAAAATGTTATAATGGGCTTTGAAATGCTCCTAAATAAGGGCCCAAAACCAATTTTCACTTTATGGCCCATTTATCAAAATCAAGCTTTCATTGGGCTTCGAAAAGTAAAATCTTTTATAATTTTTTCAAAATTTTTAAAATGGGTTTTCAATTAGTTTGGTCAATTATGGAATATTAAAATCAATTATGGGTCTTATTTATACCAAGACCTGTTAGTTATGGACTTATTTGTAGCATGGATCATTAGTTACTTTTTCAAGTAAGAATTCTATTTATAACAAACCTATTAATTTAGTTTTAATCTAAAATGTGGCAGAAATGCTACTTGAATTTTTTAGTGGACCCAAAGGATTAAGGCTTAATTAAGGAGAATTATCATAGGCTGACTTCTATATTTGAAAAACATAATTAATGATCAATTTGTATAAGAGATTCTCAAAAATAAAATATATCTTGTTGATATCTTTGTTGACCACAACACCTTGTGAGCGAGGATTTTCGCCCCACTCCCGGTGGAATGGTTCTTGTGACTTCAGCACTGTAAGGCTTAGGGCCTTAGAGAACATGGGCCTAAACTCAAAGAAAATGGAGTTGCCACCCGGATGAGCTAAAAAAAAAGAAATGGGTAGATGACTTGATTCCTAAGGAATCCCCAACCCCTATTGGGTTCGAAAAATTTTGTACACGTGGGGAAGATGAGAAATGGCCCAACACCCCCACAGCGCCGAGTTCATTGGAAACAGCCTCCTTTTCAGGCCTTCATATTAAAAAATTCTTGAATATAATGATATTATCCATAATAACATGCAATGATAAAAATAAACAAATACATTATTAAAAATCATAGCAACGTTCAAACAAAACAAATAAACAGACACCCATCAAAGGATGAAAACATGTCCTTACATCATCCAATGTCTAAAACTAAATAGGACACCCACCAAAAGGTGGAAACATGTTTTTTACATTAATCCCAAAATATGAAAATAATTTAAATTACATGAAAATTAGTTAATGGGGTACCCAATCATGGAAACATACTTCTTATAGTTTTAATAAATAAATAATAATCAAGAAATTAATCATTCATGATAAATTAAACCAATCAAACATTGAAATCAAATAAATCAATCATCAAAATATATAATAAACTACATAATCGCATCTAAAACTAAATAAAGCAATAAATGTACAAGTTTAGGGTTTACATCTTAAATTAGCGTTTCTTGAATGAAATTAGGGTTTAGAGGGTTTATGTTTAACAATTAGGGTTGAGATTTAAACTTAGAAAATAGGGTTTTGATTTTTAAAAAAACCAACATTATTATTATTCTTTTAAAAAGATTATGGCTATTGTGTAATTAGAAAGAAATAAAATTTAACAAGGAATTTAGGGTTTGAGTGAATTATTTGTAAAATTCTTTGAATTAAGCTACTGTAATAATTAAAGGTCCTTTGAAAAATTATTTATTTGTATTAGGGTTTGGAATTTATGAAAATAGGATCAAAGTTTTGAAGAGAGAAAGAAATAAGTTGCTGTGAATTCAAAAATTAAAAACCACTATCCATTGATTTTATTGGATTACTGCACAGGTTTTTAGAGTTACAATTATCAATTTTAATGGATTAATTGCTAATGGATGAAGATGATTTTTTATAAACAAAAATAGATAAACATACCTACGATTGAAGGCTCCACCAAAATCGTTGGATGAAAATTCTAGATGAGCTATACTAAGACAACACTGGTTGCTGCCTTGATTATGGATTGTTTATTGTTGCTAATCATTCTCTACCGTTCCAAAAGAATTGTATCCAAATCAACCAAAAGGTCCTTCAAAAATCAAAAGTCTCTGAACAATTTTTCCAAGTTTGAATCTCTAAATCAATTGCTAAAAGTCCTTTTTCAATCTTATGACTGTGTTATTCATAGGAAAACAAAAAAAAAACTAATACTATTTTGATAAGGAAATATAAACTGTTTAGAAAAAATAAAAAAACAAGTAAAATAAGGTTTTGGCAAGAATTGCCAGTGGGTGCGGGCTGCGAGGATTGGGCCTGCAACGCTCGAGGGGCTGCTGCTAGGATTGGCCTGCTGCGCGTGAGAGGATGCTGTGAGAATTGGCCTACTGCGCGAGGGGCTGCTGTGAGGCATGAGGATTGGCGTGACTTGCAGTAGGCCTGTCTACCTGCGGTGAATTGGCTTGCCACGCCAGCGCTACCGCGTCGCTTGCCAATTCGTCCAATTTTTATTTTTTATATATTTTTTTATTTTTATTTTTATTATTAAAAATAAATATGATATTTAAAATAAATATTTATAATTTTCTTTTTTCTTTCAATATATTAAATAATAAATATTATAAATAAATAATAAATATTATAAAAATTATTTCATAGTGTTTTAAAATATTGGACTAGACTTGGCCAAAAAATAAAGGTTTACAATTTGCCCCTGCTTAAACGATCTGAGACTATAGTAAAAGAGAGTGAAAAGCAATATGATTTTTTATTGGGTTTAGAGCTGGAGTAACCCCATATTCGAAGTCGGATTGAGTTATGGACTCAAACAATAATTTTGGGTTCTGGACCCGAGGGTCAGTTCTGGACTAAAAAATTGATTTGGGTTCTCGACCCGAAGGTCAGTTCTGGACTAAAAAAATGATTTGGGTTCTAGACCAAAGGGTGAGTACCAGACTCAAAAATAATTTAGGTTCTGGTTCCGAGGTGACTTTTTGACTAAAAAATGATTTGGGTTCTAGGCCCGAGGTGAGTTCTAAACTAAAAAATGATTTAGATTCTAGACCCGAGGTGAGTTTTGGACTAAAAAATAATTTAGATTCTGGACCCGAGGTGAGTTTTAGACTATAAAATGATTTAGGTTTTGGACCCGAGGTGAGTTTTGGACTCAAAAATAATTTGGGTTCTTGACCCGAGGTGAGTTCTAGACTTGAAAATGATTTGAGTTCTGGACCCGATGTGAGTTATGGACTCAAAAATAATTTAGGTTATGGACCCGAGGTGAGTTTTGGACTAAAAACTAATTTGAATTCTAGACCCGAGGTGAGTTTTGGACTAAAAAATAATTTACATTCTGGACCCGAGGTGAGTTTTGGACTAAAAAATAATTTAGGTTCTGGACCCGTGCCTGCAAAAGATAATTGTAGTTAGTATGGTATTAATAAAAATTCTGCAAAAAATTTAACTATTTTTTATCATACCTATATCCTCTTGCCCTTGCATGGAAAAATATTTTAAAAGTACAAAAAATATTTTTAGATATGCAAATAACTAAATAATTGAATTAAATAATTGAATTTACTATTAAGACATTGTTTATCACTGTTTGCTCACTCTTCACTAATAGTAAATTCACTGTGGTTTTTTACCATGGGAATTACTGTATTCCTTTTTTTCTTTTTGTCTTTTCCTTCATTGTTTGCCTATATAAACATCGGTTGCCATCATTTTTCATTCATACTCATTTTTCATTACTTAGTTTGAGAGAATAGAGAGTTTAGCAAACAAATGGAGAGAATGCATGCTTCAAGATCTAGTACTCAATCTAATGCTAAGTTATTGGAAGTTATTTGATAGTACAAAAATTGAACTATCGATCTACTAGCTGGGATGTAGCTTCATCGTAGTTCAAATAAAAAAACTGAGGTAACACTGCAATTTAATATTTTAAAAGCACAAATATGTATTCATCATTTTTTTTTCATTTTGTATTTAGTTTTTTGTTTTGAATTTAGTTATCAATCTCTATTCTAATCAGGAAACACTTTAATACTAAAAGTAAATTAACTAATGGACTATTAATAAAAATTTATAAATAAATAGATTTAAATAGAAAGTAATGAGTAACATTAGGCTATAAAATAGTAATATTAGTGAGATGATATGCTTACATCATATTGGCCTACCTAGTTCGGTGCTAACATGATCACTGTGTTGTCCAGGGCAGAGGGTGTGTCTATAAAGCCCGACAATGGTATGATGTAGCGCCTTCTCAGGTAAAATGGATCATCCGAGAGTGCGGTTTTAAAAGCTTTATTTTGCAATTACCATCCGAGGAGCATCCGATAGACAGGAGTGTAGTTCAAGCATTATCGAAATGATGGATGGACACAACTCATACGTTCCACCTTCCCGTGGGAGAGATGACCATTGGCCTAGTTGATTTTACAAATATAACTGGTCTTTCATACCTTGGCCTTCCGGTTCCTCTTACTAATGAGATCCTGACACATGATGAAATTCAACAGTTAATCAGTATGGAACCTTCATTAAAAGAGCCATTCAAGATAAAAATTGAACCGATTCAGAATCATTGGATGAACTATACTGGACAGATTCATGGAGAAATGGCTGAGCAATACGCCCGTGGATTTTGCTATATTTGCTCGAATCAACCATCTTATGCAGTACCAAATCTGCCATCCATTTGTCAGTGTTGAGGGCTTTTGCAGATATGGATTTCTTACGACTTTACAGCTGGGGTGAAGCTGGCCTTACTTGTCTCTATCATGGTCTCGATAAGTTATGCAGGAACAAAAAGTCTTTCATTGGCTTCAAGGTGATTGTTGAGGTACTATCTTCTACCATTTATCAATTCAACTCATATACTAGCATGAATTTGATTTCCATTGTTATTACAGCTATTGGCTTAAGAGCACAATCTCGTGAGGGTGCCTGATGTTTCTCAAGAGATAGTTGGATATCCAACGTTAAATTTTTGGTAATCCAATCGCATAGCAGTTCTCGGCTCTCATCATGTGCACACCCAGCATTATCACTTGAGTTGCCTAACTTGGGATAAGGTAAAATAGTATTAGCATGCCTTATAGTTTATGTAAAAAGTTTACTTACCTTTTGTCATCTTGCAGGTCGATTTGGCTTGGTGGAAAGTTGAAGAGGGGCGAATTGGTCTCCTTTTATGAATGCTACACTACCTTACCAGCACTCCTACCGAATCATTGCTGGTCTTATGTCTAGTGGCCGGTTTCTAGGGAAAAGGGTGTATAATTGGTTCCTTGGTCTCGATAGTGAAGGATTCTGATGAACTGTCCAGCATATACTTTGAATATTACATCAATGCTAGAGAATTCATGGCGGTTGGCTCGAAATGGCTATGATGTTGAAAATTATCTTTATATATCGGGCGCATCATACACCCAATTCATTCGAACACAACTCTTAAACTTTGATGTGTCTCCTGTTGTCATCTAAGGATTTCCTGAGGAAGAAGAAGGAAATTACGAGGAAACCAGTGATGAAGAGAAGGAGAGAGAATTTATCTCTCATTCTGGGGTTGGAAACTCTCAGGTAAATACGTGTCATTCTATCATTGCAATTGCTTCTTTTTTTAACTTATTTTGACTATTCTCATGATTAATACAGGCTGCCGGCTCATTTGATCATGAGGTTGGACCTTCCTCTGTTGTTCCCCCATTTGTTCCTTCTTACCAATCAGAAGTGTCATCTTATCCGCAAGGCTCTGATATGAGTTACCTGGTAGGTCATCTTGTTCCATGATTATTAATGCTATATGTATGCATGATTATGTATGCTCTTACCCTTTCCTTTTCTGACTCATGGCAGATGCTTGAGGAGAAAAACAAGAAATTGCAAAAGGAGTTAGCCACTAGCCGCTAATAGATTGCCCATCTCGAAAGATTGTATCATCAGTCAGAGCGAAACTTTTGATACTTCCGGTTCCAGGGAATAAGGGATCCTGGTGCTTCATCTTCTAGGAGGCCCTAAACTGATGACTATGAGATTCCTTTATCTACTTCATAAGATGACTGCTATAGGCCTGAATTTCAAGAAAATAGGGACTTAGGTACTTCTCCTCCGAGCGGAACCCAAATGGGTGATATGCTTCCTCCTCGATTGGGCGATGATTTTTTTAGGGTTTTATTTGATCAAGGTCCACCTCCTCCTTCTCAGTGATCCATCTTTGTATTAATTGAGAAAATATTATATTAATAATAATAATAATAATAATAATAATAATAATAACAATGATAATAATAATAAAAATAAATTTTACTTTTACTGCAACTTTTGACTTTCAAATTTTTTTTATCATTTTGTATTATTATTTATTATCATCATTATTATTACAGTATACATAGAAATCCTTTCACTTACAATTTAGAATCCTAAAGTATCACGGATTTACAAAAACCAAAAGGAACATGACAAGTCAAAAATTGTTTCAACGTTGATTTTCTATCCTTGCGTGTCTCAATCTCAAGCCGTTCCTCGTCAACTTCGGTATAGCCAACCTCCTATATAAACTCTCCTTCAATGTTATAACCCCAAATAAAAACCAAGGAATTCTCCATGAAATTTTATTTTAGCATCAAAATCTCTTTCAACAATTTTAAGTTTTTCTTTAACTTCAACAATGACATGACTCAATTTGAAGAAAATTAAAGGTTTATTTAAAACCATGAAAGCTATTCATTGGGAGTAAATATCTTAGTCTCAAATTAACACTTTGAAGTGCTTTCAAAATGTTAAATTGGACCATTCTTTTCTACATGCCATGATTTCCTTTTGGGATGTGAATTCTAGGACATTTAAGATAAATGACTTTGAGATATGTCCCATGATTGAAGAATTTGAGACCATCCTTGGATATCCAAGCAATCAACCAATGGCATTGCCCATATTGACTTCTAAGACTCAACAAAAGATGCAAATATTGTTTCAAATTTCAAAGCCCAAAGTTCTACAAGTGACTAGAGGTGAGAAAATTCTGCTTGGTCCCTTGATTGACTTTTGCACTTCTCATTTGGCTCCCACCAAGGAATGGGGATGCACGCTTTGTCTATCCCTGCTTGGCTAATTTGTACTTGTTTTCTCTAATGGTGGCATTGATCCATGAGTACTAGATATCATGGACCAAATGGAAGGAGGTTTGTCTCTGATACTCGTTATCTTGGTTGAGACCCTAGTTGGATTTGATCAATTCAAGTTAGAATCTTCAAGGAGATTGGCTGAAAGTCCCTTGCTGCTATAGGTAATTACCTAAACTGCCCTTTTGGGTTTTCAAATTAAGCCTTTTTATTTTTATTGCTCTAATTTTTACCTAGTTCACCCTTGTGGGTTTTCGAAACTAGCGAGCTCTCCTAACTTTTGCCTAAGTTGCCCTTGTAGATTTTCAACTTAGCAGGCACCTTTTTCTTAATTTTTTTTATTATTGGTTCTAATTTTTGCCTAGACTACCCTTGCGAGTTTTCAAAACTAGCGAACCACCTTAACTTTTGCTTGGGCCTCCCTTGTGTGTTTTCAACCTAACGGGCATCATTTTTTTAATTTGTTTTCTTGGGCTTACAGATTTGGCTTCAAGAGTACCTCTGCTTGCTCGGCACTCCATCCATGGGTTTTTCCAAATATTTGCCTCAACATCATTCTACCAGGAAACTTCTCCATCCTGCTTCTTCATATGCCAATTGGATCAACTGGATTCGCTCTTGAGCTGCAGTTATTATCCGTTGGTTGGTATCTTGGTGGAAGATCACTCATGTCACCACTCGAACGTATTTGATGTATGTTCCCCTTGCTGCACTTTGTTGATATAACTACTATAATCATCACAGACTTAATAGTCACTATGGAGCTGAGCCTCGAGGTTCTAAGTTTATTTTTGATTTGGACATGCCTTGACTGACTGAGGCCTTCTTGGATTGATTGAAGCAAAGCTGGCCTGCTGATGATGGATCTATGCTATCGTAGTGTTACTGCAAGTGCACAGGTCGCTCAAGTAATAAAAAAGTGAGTAAGATATCGCTCCACTGGGGACAAGGTTAAATATTAGTGCAAATTTTAACTATTATTTAGCAAATCAATAGTTTGTGTGATGATTAAAATAAAAGACAAATTACTCAATAAACTAAAGTGAAGAAAAATTGAATATTGTGCAACAAAAGTTGGTGATGAAAAGACTATCCAGATATTGAATCCCGCTAGCCATAAGAAGTATTTATGAATATCAATTCAATTAAATCAAATAATAGAGCTGAATTGGTATTCCCCTAAATTAGATTAAAATCTCTCTCAAGTGAATTAATCCCTAATCACTAAGTAGAATGCTAGGAATCTCTTCTCAAGCATAATTAAATAGATCTTGCAATAAGAACAAGGAACTTTAAACCAAAGGGTCTTATAAGTCCATCTCTAGCAGTCTAATCAACCCTCAATCCTAATGAGCATTCTGTTCATATCAAGCTTTCTCAAGTCAATAATATGAAAATTGCAACCAATCAATAAGCATGCTATTATCAATTGGAAATAAGAAATTAAGAATCAAAAGGATAAAACAACTCAATCAAATGATTTAATTTAATAAGAACTATTCAATACATACAATAAAGCTAGGGTTCATCAATATCAGGATAGATAAAATGTTTAGCTCATGTTCATAACCAAAAAACCAAAATAGAGGAAATTAGTAAAAGAATTCAAACAATCCATAATGAATGATTTGTGTTTCTTCACTTTAATCCTTAGATCTTGGATTAAATCTCGTAGGAATTGGGTCTTCACCTTCACTCTTGGCTGCCAAAAACTCTCTTTTTCTTAGGAGGTCGGCTTTAAAAAATAAAATATATCCCTAATTCGCTCTTTAGCTCAGATTTTATAGCCTAGATATTTTTGCCTGACATGCCCATGGACACGCCCGTGTCTGTGGGCATGTCAACGGTATTGTTTTGAACTTTAATGACACAGGCAGTGACATGCCCATGTCCTTGGGCATTTTGTTGCTACTGCAATGTTGAGTTAGGGACACGGTCATGGACATGCCTATGTCATTGGGCATGTCACAGCTTCTGCAAGTCAGAAGTAATGGAACGTTTAATGACACGCCCATGTCTCTAGGCATGTTGAAGCTTCTATAAAGTAGTTGAATGACACGGCCACGAACACGCCCATGTCACTGGGCGTTGTAGACCCTTAATTTTTGACCCAGTCTAGTTCGATATTTTTTTATAGTCCAAAATAATTTTTTTTGGTATTTTAATTAAATAATATTTATTTTAGTATTTATTATTTAGAATTTTTAATAAAAATAAAAATGGTAATATGTGTAAAGTTAAAAATAAATAAATACAAATATAAAAATGAAAAAATAAAAATCGGTGACGGAAAAATCGACGACGAAAAAATTCATTGCCAAAGGTGAATCGGCCACAGGCCAATTTGCCCGCAGCCATCTCGCAATCCTCGCAGTTTTCGCCAGCAAGTTTTTCGTCAGTGTAATTTTTCAACGCAGTTTTTTCCGAAACCAAATTCTATTTGGTTATTTCCTACTTGGTTTTAATTTCCTTAAACAATTAGAAGTAGGTTTAAGATTTTTCCTATAAATACCACATTAAAACATAGAATTAGGGGTCGAAAAAATTGTTTTACAAGGGGAGAAAATTGTTTTACTGGATCAAAAATTGGTTTTTACTGGAGGAATAGAGAGATAGAAAAATCCTAGCACAAGAGACATTAGCAACAAGAAGCAATCAACAATCCATCAAAGGCAACATCACTGCCTTTGTCATTGTTCATCCAGAAATCAGTTTTGGTAGAACCAACGAACGGAGGTTTGATTATAAATCTTTGCTTCGATTGTATTTACAATGTTATTGCCATGTTTCTTTTAAATACATCTATCATTGATTTTTGTTTTAGTAACCTAAATCATTAAACTTGGTAATATGTTCATCCAATAGCCTTAATCAGTGACCAAAACATCAAAAATCCTAAAGTATTTCTCTCCCATTTCCACAACATTAAAAGCCCTAAATTGTTTTTTCTGTTTCCAAAAACCTTAAAAACACTAAATTGTTTCTTCTGTTTCCAAAACTTTAAAACCCTAAAACTATTCTTCTTTTTCCAGAAACCTTAAAGACCCTAAAACTATTCTTCTGCTTCCAAAACCTTAAAAACCCTAAATTGTTTTCTCTGAACTATTTTCATCTAAATCCTAACTTTTTGTCCAAAGTTTCCAAATGTCTTCTTAAATCTCCAAACCCTAATCTTCTTTACAGTTTCTAAAAATTGTAACTATTTTTATGAAACCCTAAGCTGTTTTCTTAAATCCTAAAATCAAATATGTTTTTCAAAATATCAAAAACCCTAATTTTCTCAAAAACTAATACAGTAAACCCTAGTTTTCCTAAACCCTAATTCTTAAAACCTTAAATTCTTATGACAAATAAATATAAACCCTAAAGCCATGATCCAATAAAACTAAAATCACAATCCAGTAAATCGTGAATTACAAACCCTAATGTTTTAAGATTCCAAAACCCTAATTTCATGATGTTACCCTTAAACCCTAATTTGATTAGCCAAAAAACCTTACTACTTCTTAAATGTATAAAACCCTAATTCAATCCAATTTTCCAAAATATTTACAGTAGCTTAAATAATAATAATAATTATTATAAAATCCAAAAACCCTAAATGTTAATTAAAGAACTCTAAATTGAAACAATAAACCCTAATTTGTAGCTTTATTTGCATTATTTAATTTTAGATTTGATTATGTAGTTTATTATATATTTTAATGGTTGATTTAATTTCAATGCTTGATTTATTTAATTTACCATGGATGATTATTTTTTTTATTGTTATGATTATTATTTGTTTATTTTAGTATTAAAATTGTAAGAGGTATGTTTCCACTTTGTGAATATCTCATTAGTTAAATATCATGTAATTTAAATTTCTTTTATATTTTGGACCAAAGTAAAGGACATGTTTCCACCTTTCAGTGTGCATCCTATTTAGTTTAGACACAGATGATGTAAGGACATGTTTCCATCTTCGGATGGATGTTTTATTAGTTTTTGTTATAGATTTGTATTTTATTTATTATGATAATTATTGTTTTCTTTAGGTATTTTGGTAGTCTCAATCGGTTTATTTAGTGTTTTCATTAATTTTGGTAGTTTTAATTTATTTCAGTGTTTTTGTTATTTTTATCCTAATTTTAAGTGTGGTGTCATGTTTAGATTGAGCCGTCAAAGAACATTAGTGTTTTGATATCTTGTTTTCTTTGATATTTTGATTACACTTTGATTAAACTAGTCTAGATTAGATTTGTTCTTGCCATTGATACATTCTTCGAGCAAGTTCTGAGCAAGAGATTCTTCAAGAGCTAAGAAGTTTGTAATTTGGTTTTGTTCTCAAACTTTATCTCTTTAATTTCATTGGAATTGTATTTAAGAATATTATCATGTCTAATTTGATTTCTTTGAATTTTAATGAGATGAGTATGTTTGATAGCATTATGAACTAATTTGATCTAATCTAGGGTTTGTATGGATCGGCTATGATTGTATGAATTGGTTATTACTCTTAACTTAATTATTTCTTTAGCCTTTATTGAATGGATTATTGCTAATATATAATTGATTGGCCAGCAATTATGTGTTTTAAGGTATTAGATGAAGGATTGAGAGATGAAGTCTAATGCTAGAATAATTCAATTAGGGACTTAGGTGAATTAGAGATATAACCTAAGAAAAGGATTATTTCAATTGTAACAAGATTAGTTGAAAGAGGTTTGAATGCGAGAGCTTATTTCCTTGATTCGATTAATTAAGTTACTTGAGATTTAATCTTTGAAATTAAATTGGTTGAGAGGAATAACCGTTCATACATATAAGTAGTAGAGAAGTGCAAACCCTAGACCATTCTATTAAGTGAATCAATACATCAGTCCTGTTTACTTTTATTTGTTTTAGATTATTTTTCATTGTTTACTTTTTATTTTATTTGTCTTTTGCTTTTAATAATTCTTTTGTTCTAGAAGCTTTGTTTATGCAAGGCAGGAGATCACTCAGAGGAGAACTACACCCAGTCAATCCAGAAATTCAGAGAGTGAAAAGGAGCAGAGAAGAGTTTGAACTGTACACCGGATTTGATACTACAGAGGAGGACACTTCTGATTTTGAGTTGAAATCTGCACAATCTACCAACATGGGAGAAGAAAGACAAAGGACTATGAGAGATTTTGCTAGACCTGTCATTGGAACTTCCACCTCTTGCATAAGATTGACGGATGCAGTAAGAAATTATGAGTTGAAGAACATTCATTACAACATGCTGCCATCATTCTATTGAGTTCAAAATAAAGATCCCTTGAACTTTATTCGGGATTTCTATTCCACCCTCAACACTTTTCCGTTGGGAGGACTAACAGAGGACCAGTTGAGGATGAGATGTTTCCCGTATACATTGAAGGATAGGGCAAAGAGCTGGCTTATTATGTTGCCCAAAAATTCTTTGACAACTTGGGAGCAAGTTTATAACAAATTTATGGGCAAGTTTTACTCACATCAAAAGACAGCTGAATTGAGAGGGAAGATTGCTACATTCTCTCAATTTGAAGGAGAGCCGGTTCATGAGGCTTGGGATAGATTTAAAATGTTATTGATCCAGTGTCCACACCATCACTACCCACTTCAACTTCTGAATCAATTTTTCTATGATGGTCTAACCCAGCAATTTCAGAACACTGTTGATAACGCAGCTGGGGGAGCTATGGGAGAAAAGACAGTTGATGAAACTTATGAGATCTTTGAGATGTTGGGAGCTAATTCTCAACAGAAAAGTGTAAGAGGAAGGAGTAAAGGGGTGAATCAATTAGAATCCAACAGTGAGATGGTCAATCAGATAACTGAATTGACAAGGCAAGTGCAGATGCTGAACATGAAGAACAATTCTCCTTCATCCAGTCAAGAAATTTATGGAACTTTTGGGCATGGAGCAAATATTTGCCCCTCCGAATATGAGTCTTATGGGAATGAAGCTGAGCAAGTCAATGCTATGGGGGGATTTCAACCAAGGGCCCAGAATGATCCTTATTCGAATACTTACAATCCTGGTTGGCGGAATCATCCTAATTTTTCCTGGGCAACAAATAATTCTCAACAGCCTTTCCCTTTGCTCCAGAGACAGAACCAACAGCAGGGTCAATCCTCAAATCAAGGGCAGCCTAAGAGAGAGAGTTTGGAGGAAAGTTTACAGGCTTTTATCCAAGTCAGTGCTAAAAATCAAGAGATGAACAACAAGAGGCTGGATTCCTTAGAAGGATCTTTTAAAAAAGTGGAGACTCAAGTGGGACAACTTGCACAACAGTTGCAGATTCAACAAAAGGGGAAATTCCCAAGTCAACCTGAGCAGGCACAATCAGTGACTGTTCTTAGAAGTGGCAAGGTAATTAACAATAATGTTGAAAATAATTCTGTGAATGCAGGTGAGCAAGAGAATAAAAAGGAAGGAGAATCTGAGAACAAAGGTACTAGAGAAGGATCAATGGAGAAGTCCCCTACAACAAATTTACACAAGGCAAGTAATCCATATCGGCCACCTATACCATTCCCCAACAGGTTGAAGAATGATAAACAAGATAAGCAATTTTTGGACATCTTCAGCATGCTGTCTAAGGTAAGTATTAACCTACCCTTACTTGAAGCAATAAAGAACATGACGGCTTATGCTAAATTCTTCAAAGAGTTGAACACCAAGAAAAAGAGGTATGAGCCGAATGAAAAGTTGATAGTTTTAGAGGTAGCTAGTGCTGTTCTGCAACATAAACTACCTCCAAAGCTAAAGGATCCTGGAAGTTTTATAATTCAAATTACTATGGGGAATGGAAAGGGTACTGATGGCATGTGTGATTTAGGAGCTAGTGTAAATTTGATGCCTTATTCTGTGTACCTTGAATTAGAACTGGGGGAACTTAAACCAACCAAAATGGTGTTGCAATTAGCTGATAGATCTCTTAGATTCCTGAAAGGGGTTATAGAAGATGTGTTAGTTAAGGTTGGGGGGTTGATAGTACCTGTGGATTTCATAGTTCTTGACATGGAAGGAAGTAACCCTACACCATCCGCACACACTATTATTCTTTGTAGGCCTTTTATGGCGACTATCAACACCTTGATAGATGTTAAAAATGGTAAATTGATAAAGACTGTCTTAGGACAAACGGTTGAATTTTTTATTTTTAACACTTCTCCTATTCCTATAACTGCATTATATGAGGATTGCTCCTTAATTGATTGTATTGATGCAGTTATTTAAGATGTTTTCTTACAGACAAGTTCCTCAAATAAATTGGAGTTGGCACTGACTTTAGATGGTGGTTTAGATATTTTTTATTCAGAAATTGCCAGTTGCCTTGAGACATTAGAGAGTGTTGAAATAGAGTAACTTAAGGAGGACCCAGTATATGAACTTCCCTCCATTCAAAAAGAAGAGAAGAACCCTTCACTTGAGTTAGAGCTGAAAGAGTTACTTAAAACCTGAAATATGTGTTTTTAGGAGATCACAATACCTTGCCTGTGATAATATCTAGTGAACTTAGTGAAGAGGAGGAGATGAGATTGGTAAGTGAGCTTAGAAGATTGAAAAGAGCAATAGGATGGGGATTGAGTGACATCAAAGGTATTAGCCTGTGAGGGAGACCCAAAGGCGCCTTAGAAGAGGGAGCTAAACCTGTGAGGGAGACCCAAAGGCGCCTTAACCCAAATATGAGTGAAGTGGTTAAGAAGGAAGTGCTCAAATTGCTGGATGAAGGAGTAATTTATCCAATTGCTAATAGTGAGTGGGTGAGCCCAGTACATGTAGTTCCTAAGAAGTCAGGAATCACTGTGGTGAAAAATGAAAATAATGAATTGGTTCCTACTAGGACTACTACCGGGTGGAGAATGTGTATCGATTATAGGAAGTTGAACAATGCTACAAAGAAAGACCATTTCCCTCTTCCTTTTATTGATCAGATGTTAGATAAGCTTTCTGGACACTCACATTATTATTTTTTGGATGGCCTTTCAGGTTACTATCAGGTGTCGATAGCACTAGAGGATCAGTCCAAGACTACCTTTACTTGCCCTTTTGGGACTTATGCATTTCGGCGTATGCCCTTTGGCTTGTGCAATGCACCTGCAACCTTTCAGAGATGCATGATGTCTATCTTCTCAGACATGATTGATGATTTTATTGAGGTATTTATGGATGACTTTACTGTTTTTGGTAGTTCTTTTGATAATTGCCTCAATAAACTTGTTCTTGTGCTTGAGAGATGCATTGAATGTAACCTTACTTTAAGTTGGGAAAAGAGTCATTTCATGGTTACTCTGGGCATTGTATTAGGTCATGTTGTGTCAAGTAAAGGGATTGAGGTGGATAAGGCCAAGGTAGAATTGATTGCTAAATTACCCCCACCTACCTCTATTAAGGGAATAAGAAGTTTTTTAGGGCATGCAGGTTTTTACTAGAGGTATATTAAGGATTTTTCCAAAATAAGCCAACCATTGTGCCATTTGTTGGGGGAAAGATGTTCCATTTGAATTTATAGCACAATGCATGCAAGTTTTTAATTCCCTTAAAGAAAAACTAACTAGTGCACCGGTAATAGTAGCTTCTGTTTGGTCTTTACCTTTTGAAATCATGTGTGATGCCTCTAATCATGCAGTAGGAGCTGTTCTTGGGCAAAGGGTTGATAAATTTTTGAGAGTCATATATTATGCTAGCTTGACCCTGAATAGTGCGCAAATGAATTATACAACAACTGAGAAGGAAATGTTAGCTGTTGTTTTTGCTTTAGATAAGTTTAGAGCATATTTAATTGGGTCGAAAATTATTGTGCATTCTGATCATGCAGCTCTAAAATATCTTTTAACAAAACAACATGCTAAACCGCACTTAATTAGATGGGTGTTATTACTGCAAGAATTTGATTTCAAAATCAAAGATACTAAGGGAAGTGAAAATGTTGTTGCTGATCATTTATCTAGATTACCTTTCTTTAGTGAAAATCTTGCATCTGATAGCATTCATAAAAATTTAGAAGCATTTCCTGATGAGCAACTATTTGTGGTAATTGATGCACCTTGGTTTGCAGATATTGCTAACTATCTTGCTTGTGGTATATTGCGTTCTAACATGTCATTTCAGGAAAAGAAAAGGTTTTTGCTCGTGAGTAAATTTTATTTTTGGGATGAACCTTACTTATTCCGGATTTGCAAAGATGAGATAGTTCGCAGGTGTATATCTGAAGGAGAACAACTGAGTGTTCTTAAATTTTGTCATGACCTTCACTGTGGTGGTCGTTTTGGAGGGAGAAAGACTGCAGAAAAGGTGCTTCAAAGTGGTTTTTACTTGCCTACTCTATTCAAAGATGCTCAAGAGTATTGTAAGCATTGTGACCGCTGTCAAAGAGTGGGTAACATTGGGAGGAGGAATGAAATGCCCCTTCAATCATATATTATTGTTGAACTGTTTGATGTGTGGGGAATAGACTTCATGGGTCCTTTCCCCAAGTCTTTTGGATATGAATATATTTTAGTTGCTGTTGATTATGTTTCAAAATGGGTGGAGGCAATCCCCACCCGTACTAACGATGCTAATGTGGTTGTTAAATTTGTGAAGGAAAATATTCTTAGCAGATTTGGCACACCAAGAGTGATAGTCAGTGATGGGGGAAGCCATTTTTGTAACAGACTTTTTGAGAAGTTAATGTACAAATCTGGTATGAAGCACAAGGTGGCAACCCCATACCATCCACAAACTTCTGGGCAAGTTGAAACATCCAACAAGCAAATAAAAGGTATTCTGGAGAAAACAGTCAACTTATCAAGAAAAGATTGGGCGAGTAGATTGCATGATGCATTATGGGCATATCAGACTACTTTCAAGACTCCTTTGGGTATGAGTCCATACCGATTGGTTTTTGGTAAGGCTTGTCATTTACCAGTGGAGTTGGAGCACAAAGCATATTGGGCAATCAAGACTCTGAATTTGGACTTGGACAAGGCGAAGAGAGAACGATTTTTGCAAATTTCAGAGTTAGATGAGCTGAGGAATGAGGCATATGAGAGCTCGAGGATTTATAAGGATCACACTAAAGCACTTCATGATAGAATTATAGTGTGAAAGACTTTGAGTCCAGGTATGAAAGTTTTACTTTTTAACTCTCGTCTCCGTTTGTGTCCAGGTAAACTCAAGTCTAGGTGGAGTGGTCCTTTCGAGATAACTCAGGTATATCCTTCTGGTGCCATTGAATTACTTAACTCTCAAACAAATGAGACTTTTAAAGTAAATGGACAGAGAGTTAAGCCATATAATGAAGGATTTCAAGAAGTGAGGATCATTGACAGCACTTTGATCCACAATCCCTAAGTCTTGCAGTGATGTCCAGCTATATGACATTAAAGAAGCGCTAAATGGGAGGCAACCAATCGGTTTGTATTTCTTTTTCATAGTTATAATTTTAAATTTAGCAAATTTTGATTTAATGTTTCTTTAAATAAATGGAATGGGTACTTTGATCGGTTTATTTTTCTAATATGTTTCAGGGTTGATCGAAGAAGAGATTTGCAAATTCTTTAACATTTGGTGATATATATATATATAAGAGTTAAAATTGGCAGAAGGAGACACGGCCAAGGAGCTTGGCCGTGTCACATGGGACACGGCCAAGCTTCAATTAAAAAAAAATTGCTTTTCTTTTATTTTTGCAAAGTTTTTCACAGTAGGTGACACGGCCAAGGAGCTTGGCCGTGTCCCTTGGCCGTGTCACATGGGACACAGCCAAGCTTCACCAAAATTTTCTTTGTTTTTATTTTTGCATCTCTTCTTACAGCAAGTGACACACCCATGGGACACGGCCAAGTCACTGGCCGTGTCCCTCAAAACACACTAGACACGGCCGTGTCCACCCAAACTTGGCCGTGTCCCTTCACTTTTACACTTTAAAAACATGATTTTTGCACTGTTTGCTCATTCCAATCCCTAGATCTATTTTGTTTTCTCTCTTTCTCTTTCGACTTCTCTCTCCCAAAACTCCATTGTTGTGTTTCAAAGCTTTTAAACCTCCATTAAATCTCAATTTTCCTCACCAAAACTACAATTAATCCATTAAAACTTCTTATTCTCTCACAAAAGATCAATTTAATCCGTTTTAATTCCAAATTTTTTTAGATCTTTCAAGATGCCAAGAACGAAGATAGTTTCCCACCACAAGAAGAAGAGACCTACAACTGAAGGTGCATCTTCATCTTCATCGTTTTCATCTTTGAAGAGAGCGAATCTTTTGGCTCGGGGTTTTTTTCCGACGAGGTATGTCAATGATGAATCCCTCAATGCTCTTAATATTAGGGATAATTTTTATCATTATGTTCAAATCCTTGGGTGGGAGAACCTAGTCTCTTTGCGACCTTTGCAATTTGAAGAGCTTACTTTAGAGTTCTTAATTTCTCTTAATGTTGAAAGAGATGCGCAGAAAATTTACTCTAGGTTGAGTTTTAAGTTGTTTGGAAAATCATTTGTGATTAGTATTGAACAATTAAATGGTATATTTGGTTTCCATCAACATGGTGAAAGGTCGGTACCTAAGGAATTTAAACAACAATTTGCTTGGGAAGCTTTGGGCTCGGGGACAAATGTGGCCAAATCGGCCAAAGCAACTAAATTGAGCAATCCCGCTTTGAGGTATTTGCATCGTTTTATGTCCTGCGGATTCTTTGTTAGGAAGGAAAGCCAGGGTGTAGTTGAACTGAGTGAACTATTTTTCTTAGATTGTGTGGTTAATGCAGTGCCTATTAGTTTCGGCTATTGGTTAGCCGATGTTTTTGATAGTGTGGCAAACAAGAAGAAGGGGGCTATCTGTATTGGAGGATTGGTTACCTCATTGGCCATAGCCCTTTTTAATGATTTTGACCCGAGTACCTGTCGCATGACTAGAATTATGGGTAATGACTCATTGGATTTGGCTACACTAGAGAAGATGCATATGGTGGTGCATAGGAGAGGGGCTTATATGATGGCTTCAGCTTAGCCAGAAGTACAGGGGGACAGACAGAAGAGACCTCGAGTCTGACTCAGATTCTCTTGATTTAGATGAAGATGCTCCACTCTCAGGTAATCAAGATACTTAATAGGATTGAGGCACTGGAGGGCAAGGTAGATCGTAACCATGCTGCTGTCTTGCAACAGTTGGAACAAATTAATAGCAACCTTGCTAAGATTTTGAGTCTCCATCCCTCGGCTGCATCATCTTCACATCCTCCTTCACTGTAGATCGCATTGGCTCTAATCTTTTGAGAGATTTTCCATACTTTCTTGTGTTTAGTTATTTCATATTTTTGTTATTTTTTGTTTTTGTTTTTAATGTTAACATTTTATATTTTGGATATTTTATTTTATATATTGTACTTTGTTTTTGAACATTTGTGTTTGTGATGAAAAGTTAGGGTTTTGCCTCACCAGGGTACGATGAAAGACAGGTTGTCCTTTAACTCTTTTTCTTTATTATTCTTGTTTTCCATTGAGGACAATGTAAATTCTAAGTGTGGGGTAATCTTTAAACTTTTCTTTAATTCTTGTTTTGTTGTGTGTTGTGCATGGCATAATTGTTGAAAACTTATTGACTTTTCTTTGATTCTAGCATTATAGTTGAGACTTTAGAATCGGCATAGCGATTAGCATTTGAATTCATTCAGGATCAATTTTCACATTCTGCAATTCATGACATATAAATCTTTGCAAACCCACCTTTGTGAGTTTTGAGCCTCATAGATTGAATTTTATTGTCAATTGATTTTCTTTTCTTAAGTGTGTACCTTCATGATTTTGCATCTCTAGAGTTTGCTTTCACATACTAATTGAACTCACATTATGATTTCATCTCAAGTTTTAAAATGATGAAGGCAAATTAGGTTAACCCTTTAGCTTAAAAAGACCTCCCTTAATTATGAATTCCTTAGTGAGCCAAGTTGAGCCTTTGACCTTTTATTAATTGATCAACACAATTCTCAACTTAACATGTTCTTACTATCATCATACCTGCATTAAGGAATGGAGTTTTATGATATGACTATAGGGTCGTTTAATTCAAAAGTGTGGGGTAAGCAAGTAAAAAAAAACAAAAAAATGGTATTGCTATTTGGGGTTGAAATGCATACTTTGCACATTGTATTTGATTAAGAGTTGATTATTCTTTTCCTCTACATTTTAAGCTAGATGTTCCATGCAAGTTTATCTTTTGTATATATAAATATTAAAAAAAATGATGATAAAAATAAAAGAAAAAGAAAATGAGAAAATAGAAGAAATAAATAAAACAAAAAGAAGATATATATATATATACAAAATTCATATATTTTCTAGCATTAGAGGAATGTTGACTCTTGTATTTTTCTTCAAATATGCAAGTATGTGAAAGTATCAAGGGTTGGTGAATATGCCATTTGAGGGAGTTACGAGTTTCTTAGCAAGAGTATTGTCTAATTTAGATACTCCATTTCTTGATGCTCCAGCTTAAATGTCTTTTCTCACACCTTCACCTTGGCCCCATTACATCCAAATGAAAGACCTTCGGATTATTTCTTGAGAAAATCAGTGAGAGAGATTGGATAATTAAGCAAGTTTATGGTAGTATGCAGTCATGAGTGGTTTGAGTGAATTAACCTTTGAAATCGAGTGAAACACTTAGATGAGAGATAAGATTTGTATGTCTGGATTAATGAATGAGTTAAGAAAATCCTTGATTGAAGTAAATTGCAATTATTTATGGCTGAGTTTTAAAGGATTTCATCTTATATACTGGAATTATAGTTAAGTTGTTTGAGTTTTTAATTTATGCCATGTGAATTTGCTTGAGGACAAGCAAAGTTTTAAGTGTGGGATAGTTGTTTTATTAGTTTTTGTTATAGATTTGTATCATATTTATTATGATAATTATTGTTTTCTTTAGGTATTTTGGTAGTCTCAATCAGTTTATTTAGTGTTTTCATTAATTTTGGTAGTTTTAATTTATTTCAGTGTTTTTGTTATTTTTATCCTAGTTTTAAGTGTGGTGTCATGTTTTGTTGGTTAATATTTATTTACTTCTTGTTAAAGTTTGTTTCAAGTTTTGTTTTAGGTTAAAAAGCTAAGGAACCAAGAAGAAAGAAAAAATGGACAGTAGTTGACACATGCAGAGGACACCGCCAAGCCACTGGTCGTGTCCCATACCAAGCTAAGGAAGAAGACCAAGACACAGAAGGTGACACATGCAAGGGACACGGCCAAGCTTGTGGCCGTGTCCCTCCAAAATTGTCCAACACGGCCAAGTTGTTTAAGCTTGGTCGTGTCACATTCAAGTCCAAAGCAAAAGAAAGATGAAAATCAAGCAGTAGATGACACCTTCAGGGGACATGGCCAAGCTTGTGGCCGTGTCCCTCCAAGAACCTCAAACACGGCCAAGTTCCTTTGAGTCTGGCTGTGTCACTCATGGATTAATGAAGACGCGAATTTTTGGAGCGGAGGTTTCGTATAAATATTAAGATTAGGGTTTTTAAAGTGGGTGTTGAAAGTTGTTGAGAGTTTGAGTTTAGATTGAGCCGTCAAAGAACATTAGTGTTTTGATATCTTGTTTTCTTTGATATTTTGATTACACTTTGATTAAACTAGTCTAGATTAGATTTTTTCTTGCCATTGATACATTCTTCGAGCAAGTTCTGAGCAAGAGATTCTTCAAGAGCTAAGAAGTTTGTAATTTGGTTTTGTTCTCAAACTTTATCTCTTTAATTTCATTGGAATTGTATTTAAGAATATTATCATGTCTAATTTGATTTCTTTGAATTTTAATGAGATGAGTATGTTTGATAGCATTATGAACTAATTTGATCTAATCTAGGGTTTGTATGGATCGACTATGATTGTATGAATTGGTTATTACTCTTAACTTAATTATTTCTTTAGCCTTTATTGAATGGATTATTGCTAATATATAATTGATTGGCCACCAATTATGTGTTTTAAGGTATTAGATGAAGGATTGAGAGATGAAGTCTAATACTGGAATAATTCAATAAGGGACTTAGGTGAATTAGAGATATAACCTAAGAAAATGATTATTTCAATTGTAACAAGATTAGTTGAAAGAGGTTTGAATGCGAGAGCTTATTTCCTTGATTCGATTAATTAAGTTACTTGAGATTTAATCTTTGAAATTAAATTGGTTGAGAGGAATAACCGTTCATACATATAAGTAGTAGAGAAGTGCAAACCCTAGACCATTCTATTAAGTGAATCAATACATCAGTCCAGTTTACTTTTATTTGTTTTAAACCTTAATCAATTTGTCTTCTTTAATTGTTAGCAATTTTAATTTATTAATTACTTGTTATTTATAATCTGATAATCAATTAGCTATTCTAGCTTCCTAGAGAGACGACCTTGGGGCGATCATTTTTGCTATAGCTACCTCGTATACTTGCGAGTGACGCTTTGTGGTAGAGTTAATTAGAGCGCAACAATGGATGTCCATTTATTTGCTTTATTTGGACATTGCTTTGATTTTAATATAATGATGCTTTATTTTAATTGTTGCATGTAATATGGATGATATTGTTATACTTAAGAATTTTATAATATTAAGACCTACAAAGGAGGCCGGTTCCAATGAACCTGGCGTTATGGGGGTGCTGGGCCATTTCTCACCTTCCCCATACGTACCCAACTTTTCGAACCCATTAGGGGGTTGGGAATTCCTTAGGAATTGACTCATCCACCCCTTTCTTTTTTCTGGCCCGTCCGGGTGGTGACTCCATTTTTTTTTCTGGGCTTAGGTCCATGTTCTCTAAGGGCCCGAGCCTAAACAGTGCCGAAGTTGCTAGAACCATTCCACCGAGAGTGGGGGCAAAAATCCTCTCTCACAGTGGCGACTCCACTGGGAATAAGAGAAGTTGATTCTGTTGGTCTTTATATTATTCTATTCTTTCTTATAATGATATTATCAATTGTATCATATTAGATTGCATAGTGTGCGTGAGTTATGACGCCCGTGTTACCCATGTTGTGTTATGTAAGGGATACCATACTTTCACTCAAGGTATGGAGATCGAGCATGGCATAACCACTCAAAGCCTCGTACCATTTGGTATATACTTGCTATGTGAACCTAAGCCTTTTCACCCAAAGACTAAAGCTCATGTAATTGGCCTAGTTACTTTCCTTAGGATTTTACCCCAAATGCTTGTTGTTTGACTATGGTTAATTTATCTTTGCTTAAATCATGGCTTATTTGGTTTGTTCTTTTTCTAATATGACCTAAGTACATTATAAGCTCAAAATAAATTTTTTTCTTTAAAGTCCAAAAGTCCAAAGCAATTTTAAAAAAATTTTTCAATGGTCTTTGGATGTAAAACTTTTCCAAATCAAAAATTATTTTTTCATGACCCAAATACAAAGCCCAAAATCTATTTTTTCTAAAATATTTTTACAATGGGCTTAGAAACAAAATTGTTTTTATCCAAGCATTTCTTACAAAGAGCTTGCAAATTATTTAGGTCAATTACGAAATACCAAAAATCAATTGTGAGCCTAGTTTATACTAAGAGTTATTAATTATGGGCTTATTTTTGGCATGAATCAATAGTTACTTTTTCAAGTGAGAAATCTATTTATAATAAACCTTCTAATTTAGTTTTAATCCAATATAGCATAAAAGCTACTTTAGTTGGTTGAATGGATTAAAATCTAATTAATGGGAATTATCATGAACTGATTTTCATTTTTGAAAATATAACTATTGGTTGAAACGTTCGAGGGAAATCACTACAAAAATATCTGCGATGGACTTGTTTCTGTAGCAAATTAATGGGAATTATCATGAACTGATTTGCGACGAATATCTACGACGGACTTGTTTCTGTAGCAAATTTGCTACGGATCTGCGACAGATTTGTGACAGAAGGACAAGTTAGAGGAATTTTGAGAAATTGGTCGCAAATCGGTTGCAAATCCGTAGTAAATCTGCTACGAAAATCATTCCATCGCAAATAATCTTTGCAAAAGTTGGCGCGTATACTTGGTGGGAGAGAGACCCGCGTATATTTTTTAGCAAAAAATTTTTCCGTCGCAGATTGGTTGTAGAAAACACTAAAAAAAGCAATTTTCAATGAAAATCTACTACGGTCTTATTGCCGTCGCAAATTTGCGACGGTTGGTTGCAATGGAAATATTAAAACTACTGCCCGAAACTTAAATGCATTCACTCTCTCGCTCTTCATTTTCCTCGCCCCTCCCTCCCTCTCTGTTTCTTCTTTCTTCCATTCACCCAACCAACTACAACCCACCAGACCACCACCTACCCTACTCACGGCCTCACCATCACTCGCCGATGCTCAGTCTCAGTCTCACTAACCCACCACCGGTTACCACCACCCTCATCTCATGATTCTTAATCGTTAAACCTAAAAGGTTAAAACCTAAAACCTTAAATATAAAAACCTTCACCGCCGCTGCTCTGCTGCTCCTCACGGCTCCTCCCTGTCCATCAAAATTCATTTGTTTTTGTTGCTGCTCTACTCGACTGCTCCTCGCTGATGCTGTAGTTCAGGTAAGTGCACTTTTGGTTATCAGAGGAAAAAAAATCATTAGAGCTCCATTGATGAGTTTTGGAAAAGAAAAATCAGTTATTGGTTTAAGAGGAGAAAAGTCATTAGAGCTCCATTGATGGTTATTGAATATTGTTCTACATACAGGTTGCTTTGCTTTATAGCTTGGTGAATGGGAAGGTCTTCATGGAATGGGTAAGTCCAGCAGTGCTAAAAGCTTTTCAATGGCAAGTAAGTAATACAGTATATAAAACTAACTTTTCATAAACAAACTTATTTATTTAATTAGTATAATAATGAAACATTTATATAATATGATTTTGTTTGATCAGATTAGTGCATTGGAAACCAGTTATAGAGAAATTTCAGACATATATGATACAAATGGAAATAGAGGGCTGTCCAAGAATTGCATTCAAATGCTTCCTCAACTAAAATTCCAACATGGTTCCAACTTTGAAGAGGTTTCTTGTTCCATTTGTTTGCAGGTACGTACTAATTGTTAATTTTTAATTTTTCAAAAAGTTTTTTGTTTGTAAAGTAATATATTATATATACAGATTTTGTTGTCTGGAAGTGCAGGATTTTAAAGAAGGGGATTCAATAAGAAAGGTTCCTCATTGTGGGCACTTGTTTCATTTGGAGTGTATAGATAAATGTTTGAGTAGAAATGGGAGCTGTCCAATTTGTAGAAATTGTATTTCAGTGGACTGTGATATATATAATATTAAATGATTTTGACTTTCCAATTTATCATCAAACTATAATAAGTATATGAAAACAAAATACTACTACATATTAATCGTAAAACCACTAGAACTTGTGTAGGTTGGGTTCTGATTCAAGTGATCTTATTTGGGTCCATTTTCCTTGTACAGACAAGGGGATTCATATGTCATCAATGGGACCAAGTGGTGGACAATTGGAGCCATGGATCCAAGGTGTAGAATTCTTACAGTTATGGTTAGTTCCTCAATCTTCCAGTATAGTTGTGAAGCGCTGTTCTGTTAATCTTTTGTGCAATTGAAGATCTTTTGAATGAATATATGCAGGGAAAAATTGACTTCAATGCGGCTAAGCATAAGCAACAATCCATGATCTTAATGGATGTTCAGACTCCTGGAATACACATAAAGAGGCCTGAAAGGTGGTGGCCGAGCCTCTGCTTGAATCTTATTTAACCAACCAGATAGAGTAACTGAAAGCAGAATAGCAAGAGTAGCCATAGCTAAAGAGTAAGCCTTCATTTTCTTACTGTAGTCTGTATTATACTTGAAGTTCTTAAATTTGCTTTAGCAAAGTGAAAAGTTCAGTAAAAAATATCAGTGTTACAGCTGCCTTATGATTCGAAAGCAAGAAATTCGTGCCATATGTTTTTCTTTATTATTATCTTTTCTAGTAATACAGTTGTTTAGACCAACTGGTCTCAGTTTTGAAAAAATAGACGATTTTAGCAACTAAATATGATCTCGTAGCTCAATACATACAACTGTATAACTCAAAATCCCCCGAAATCTAAGTTTGAACCAAGGGTGATTTCCAATATATTATTATACAAAAACCAGTGTCATTGAGCAAAATTTTTGTAAAAATCTAAATTGGGATCTGATGTCAAGTGGGATCATGTGCTATAGTTTGACTGTTTACAAGCTTTGTGTTGTTGTGTTGTGTCTGATTGATTTTGATAAACAGATAACATAATATTGGAAAGTGTCATGTGATTAATCACGTGATGTTTCTAATAATTCTTTCCTTTTTTGTTTCCCTTATTCTTTTTTTTTGGGAATGGGGAAATAAATTATATATTCTATTTAGTTAGTATTTCAAGAACAGGCTTTGGATACCTTATTAGTATTATTATTATTGAGGCAGGCAGGTGTTGGTTCAGCTGCAAATAAGCTCTACTTTTGTTTTTCTTTGAACACAATATTGTTGCATATGAAATTGGCATAACAATCTAATCACTTGTTTTGTTTCATTCTTTATTCATGGATAATTTTTCTTTTTGTCCAATAATTCATTAGTTACTTGCAAGTTTTGCTTTCCATCTTAATAATTTGAACTCGAACTCGAGACTTTTGATTGATTGAAAAATTACAATTTAAATTTTGTGCAAAATTATACATGCATCAACTAGATGACTTATAACCAACTTTTATTTTGTATTTGTTTATTTTGTAAGTCACTTCGACCTTTGGTACTTGTATTGTTTCTCCTATACCCTTGACCTCAGCCATGAACTTATTGTTGGTTTTCGGTCAAGTGTGATGTTGTTTTGACTAATATTTTGGTGGGTTTTAGTTGGTCATTGGTGAAACATGCAAGTGACTGTTCATTGGTACATTTTAGGAAAATGAAATAATTAGCACAAAGGCTTGGAATGCAGAGTTCACAAAGTTGATACTTGACTTCCAAAGAAAACTTCAGGAAAGTTGAATATGGAGGTAAAATTTATTTCTCATTGATGTTTCAATGTGGTAATTTTCTTAATTGTGGTAACTTCATTTTATGTTTCCCATTAGGTATCTGTCCTTAAGCATGAAAAAGACATGTTGTCAAGTGCTGAAAAAAGAGCTTCTGATGAAGTCCATAGTTTTTCGGAGAGAGTTTATCGCTTGCAGGTATAGAAAGCAACTTCTTGTTTCTTGATATGATAAATGTTATTAACGTTCTAACTTTGACTATAAATTCAGGCTAGTTTAGACACTATTCAAAGTGCTCAAGAAGTTTGTGAGGTATGTTATCTTAATTTTATTATTTGCAGCTTTTATATTTACATTAATTTTAATTGATGTTTCTTCATGGGTACTTCAGGAATCAAGGGCTGTTGAGAGGAAAAAACAGGAGGAACACATAAAACAAATTGAGGTGTGTCAATTCATGTTATTATCGCCTATGTTATCAATGATGATCTGGGTACATTTGGTGTTATTTTCGTTATGATTTTGCCGGAAACATTTCATACTGATGCCTTTCTTAGCACAACATTTCAAGTGTCTTTGAAAGTCACCTGTTCTGAGAACGGCACCACTAGCCATGTTGTTGTGCCTGTTGCATGACTGTAGAATATGTCCCAAGTTCCTTACCTTTCACTTATAGATATTATAGCTTCTGCATTCCTTAATTTTTCTTGGGTCTCTTCGGAATATAATGTAAAATAGTAGTGCATTGAACTGTCATTGGATCTTTTGTTGTGTTGCAAACTCTTCATATAGAAAGTTTTATAGATAATTTATAAGAACTTAAAACTAAGGTTTCTATTATAAAATTGATTTAAATTTATGCTACTATCAAAAGTTTATTTGACCATTATGTAACTGAGGAATGATCTGTGTCTGCACTCATATTTGGACAATATAATTGTAAGTTCATATATAGAAATATATTGGTCTCAAGGTCAATAATGCCCCTATTTTTCCTTTTTATGTTCATGACTGGTATGTCATTGAATTATCGTAATTCCATTTTTAGAATTGCTATTGATGCTGGTGAAGTTTTGATATCAAGCTTTATGTTACATTTATTAGGAAAAGGATCAGATTCAAATTCAATATGTGTTGTGTGCTGTTTATGTTCTTTGATATAGAATTCTTGAGTCATCTTAAGATTTGCCTTCTGTTTTGCTACAAATTACATGATATTGCTCATATTGCAACTTATTAATGCAAATGTTTGTTCAGGTTCTCTTAAGAGGTCCAAAGAATGCCCGTGAAGCTGTGAAACACTTTGGCCCAGCTCCTGGTGTGCCACACAGCCATACTAAACCCTATGTGCGATCAAAGGGAAGGAAGTTTGAGAGAGCTAGAGGAAGGAGGAACAGCAGAGGATTTAGAGTTTGATTTGTTTTTAGTTCTATATTGTGAGACACTTGTGTTACTTTTTCCCAAATATTGTTATTTTCAAGATAGATTATTTGTAGTAGTGTTCTTAACACATGCATAATTAAATTGTAAAATATTTTATTATATTGAAGATTAATAAAAGAATTATTTTTATCAATGTAATTAGTGTTTTTTTAGATTGTGTTTAAATGTTCCAAATGTATTTATAAAGTTCTCATAAAATTAATTGATAATACAAATAGTTCCAATAAAAATCAATATTAAATTGTTACGGATTTGCTACGAATCTGTGACGGATATCTGAAATCTATGACAGAATCTGAGACGGAATTCGCGACGACAATCTGCGACGGAATTTGCAATGAATTTACGACCGAAATCTGCGACAAAATCTGCGACGAGAATCTGCGACAGAATCTACAACGGCTGCCCTTTACCCGCGAAATTTTAAGCGCGAGATTTGCAACCGCCGAGTGGTAGCAAATCCGTTGCAATCTGTGACGGCCTGTTGCAAAATTGAAAATTGCTACGCCTTTTTTATTAACGGATCGTATCCGTCGCAGATCGGTCGCAAATCTTGATTTGCGACGGATTTGCGATGGATCTGCAATGGATTTTGTCCGTTGCAGATAGCTTATTTTTTTGTAGTGAATATTCAAAAACAAGATACCCCATGTTGGTATTTTGTTAACTATATACCTAGGAAAAGAGACTCACCATTCATGTGTGGATGTTATAAGGTTAGAAGGAACGTCCTATTTGTCCTTGTTTGTTAATTGTTTATGCATACATGCATACATGCATATATTTGCATCTCATATCATTGATCTTTTCTAGCTCATAGCCTTGGATTACGACAGTTCAAAAGCTTACGACAATCCAACCTACGCCAGAGATGAAGAATCTAGCAACAACTCAATTTCTTTTTGCCAAAAGCAATGGAGCCTGAACAAATTCAAAGAATGGTGGATGATACCCTCAATGCCAAGATGGAAGAAATAAAAGAGGCCTTGGCTGAAACCATGAAGAACTAATTGGCTGCAATTTTAGGAAATAATGTCGAAGCATCTGCTAGCACCAAGAAAGACAAGGGGAATGAGGCAGTTTTTAGAATTAGGGAAACCGCTGTCTTGGATTCTCAATAAGCTACAAAATAAAGGGTTATTACAACCATTGGCTCTTCGACTGCTACATAATCCCCTACAACCAAACTTTAATGTTGAGGCCTTCTGTCAATTTCATCAAAGGCCTGGACACAAAACGGATAATTGTATGAAGTTGAGGCATGAGATCCAAAATTTAATTGATAATGGCAAGTTGCCTGAGCCGGATAAGCCCAATACCAAAGGTAATCCATTTCCAACGTTCAACAGGGTGCCACCACCAGTAACCTTCATGGTAGGAAAAGGATTGGAAGAAGATTTTGTTTTATCATCCTTTTAAGATGGGGATATTGAAGATGTGAAAGGAAAAGAAGCTTAACTCAATAAACTTTCCTTAGCTTCAATGCTGCTTTTCAAATTTTACTTTAATATTTAATTGGAACAATCTTATTTTTCAAATTTAAATTTATTTGAATAAATTACTTTCATAAAAAATTTTATTGGTCTTTGTTCATTTTGGAGCTCAAACAATGAGGAATCTAGCTTGATATTTATAAATTAGCGTATTTATGCATCATGACTTGAATGACTTTACTAGGTGAGGAAATTGCTCTATAGAATTGAGTTGTATATGCTTACTTAGAGAGGGCTCCTACATAATTACCTTTGTCTAGGTCCTAGTCAGTCTTAGAACAAGCTTTGACAAACTTTCGAGGCAAAATTGAACTCTGCTTATTTAAGGGAGAGATGATCTAGGCATTGTTTGATAAGCCAACAACTAGTATCCACTCAATTAAATATCGATCCCTAGTTGTCCCTTTGAGCCTTCATAAAATTTTAGCTTTCTTTTCATTGGCTTACAAACCCCAACAACCTACCCTGAGCTGTTTTGATACTTTTGACAAGTCTTATGATCACTAAGGTGAAAAGGCAAGAAGATCAAAGAATGGAATGCATAGCTAAAGCCGTAAGGATAGTTGATGTTATCAAGACCATAAGGGTAGTTGAAGTTCTCCTAATATCCCCAATCTATCAAGATGACATCAGAGTAACAATGATTTATCCCTGTTAAAGAAGATTTAAGTCACTCCACTCATCCATTATTGGAAACCCAAGTTGGTACAAACAAGACAACTCTTTTAGGGCTAGGACAAAAAAAAGAAAAGGAAAAGAAAAGAAGAAAAAGAGAAAAAGAAGAAGAGAAAAAAAGGACAAAATAAGAAAGAAAAATAAAAAAATAAAATAAAATAAAACCTAAAAAGGTGGTTCAGAAAACCAACTGAGTTCTCTTTTAGCTAAATCAACAAAAGGCTTCCATTTGGTTTATAAGGATACTTTGACTTGAATTGGTCCAACCCGACCAAAGATACCACAAAATCAAAGAAAAAGGAGAAAAACCATCCAGTTCTTGAAAGTTCTGTACTTGACAGTCCTACAAGGAAGAAGGACAAAATGATAAAATGCTCAAAGAAAGGGAAGAGTAAGAAAAATAAAAAGAAAGAAAAGGGAGAAGAAGAAAAGAAACAAATTTGGGTACCAAACCATTTGCAAAGGCAAAGACTATCCCAATCAAGATTCAGGTTAACGCCAAAAAGAAAGAAGAATGTTCAAAGCTCTGTCTTTACATGCTCCCAACTGTCTAAAGTTTCAACAAGCAGTTTGAAGTGTGAAGGTTTGTCCATTGTGTCACATCACCTCCTATCTCAAAATGGCCTTCATTTAAACCCGTGTCCGTTATAGACCCCATTTCAAGCCTATCAAAGACCTGTTGATCTCTCTTGGTAGGTAGAGTATATTAGTGGAGATAGTTTGGATAAGCATGCATATGAGATAGACAATATTTAAACTCAAAATAGATCTTTGACCAAGTAATGTGTATGTGCCTATCTGAAGTGCAACAATTCTTGCATAAATAGAAATAATTCCCAAGTTCAGTACGGTAACTAGGGTTGTCATGTTATAGATATGTTAATTTGGAAAAATCAAGTCGTGAGGTACATTAACATTGATTTGGCAAAGCCAACACTTGATTTCAAAATCAAAATTCAAAAAATAAAAAATGTTTTTATTACACGAAGCCTTCAAGTTAAGAGAAGTTTGTTGTATCATCAAAACTCGAAGGACACATTGGGCAATAGAAATGATTACTGAAAAGGTTATGAAGAAGCTATCAATTGACATACCGAATCATAATTTGAAATGGATGCATCTCTACTGTTTGGGGCCTCCATTATTCATATTTTTAACATCTTAAAGATAAAAGCCATAAATGTGGAGCATTGTGTCATTCCAATGCAAGACCTAAACGAGCATCTGAAAGGAACCAATGAGAACACTTTTGCTGATCACCTCGATCTGTGAGTTGATGGAATGACTATAAGTATTATTCATACATATCATGCTTACATGAGCATATCACATTGCACTTTCTTGTCTTGTATTGTCTATTCTTTATCAAAGTGAACAGCAAACACCCTGTGAAGTAAACAATCAAAAGAAGATGTCAAATTAGGGGGGCATGAAAAGCCCATTGCTTGAGAAAGCTCCAGTAATTTTGTAAAGAGAAGAAATGCGTTCTTGTGTAAAGAACTAGACAACAAAAACATCAATCAAAGCTTGCATGGAAAAAATCTTTGGTTTGAGCCTACACAGGGGGCAAAATTTCTCCTTTTCAATTTTTTAAGTTTATATACCAAACATTTTCAAACTCACTTGCAGATATTTCACCACACAGGGGGCAAGGAGAAGATATGAGGGCCAACTAAAAATAGCTGAATTTTTGCAAAAGGAAGAATAAAACAATGGAACATCCAGTTAAGCCAGAATCCTCAACTGATAAATGGTCGGTCAAATCAAATTCAGTGTCAGGTCCAAGTACCCAATCTCGGGTCCAAGTATCCAAATCAAATTCAATCTTAGGGCCAAGTACACAATCTCGAGTCTAAGTACCCAAATCAAATTCAATCTCGGGGCCAAGTACCTAATCTAGGGTCCAAGTACCCAAATCAAATTCAATCTCGGGTCCAAGTACCCAAATCAAATTCAATCTTGGGTCCAAGTACCCAAATCAAATTTAATCTCGGGTCTAAGTACCCAATCTTGGGTCTAAGTACCCAAATCAAATTCAACCTTAGGTCCAAGCATCCAAATTAAATTTAGTCTCGGGTCCAAGTACCCAAATAGAATTCAATCTCGGGTCTAAGTATCCAATCTCGGGTCCAAATACCCAAATCAAATTCAACCTCGGGTCCAAGTACCCAATCTCGAGTCCAACTACCCAAATTCAATCCAGTCTCAGGTCCAAGTACCCAAATTCATGCCGGTTCAACTGTTTCAAAGTATCCATGCCCAACAGTTTGGGGAGCCCATCCAAAGTCATTGGGAGGCATCATCCAACACCCCCAAGATACGAGCATGTCTCATAACATACATGCCACAGTGCAAGTTACTCGGTGCCCCTTTCTTGGACTACTCATAGAAAAAATGCATGATAGCATGAGCTACGTTGAATCAGATCTTATGGACCATGCAATTCAAGAAGAACAACTCTCTCAGGCCAACAACTCCCGTACTGCTAAGCTGAGCCACAATGGTGAGAACCAATAGATTATGCACTACTCGACAGGGGAAAGACTCAAAATTTGATGCCTTGGATACCTTCGGCTGATACTTGGTGGCATTCGGTGCAAGCGTGCTCCAAACCCTGGGAGGAATGACATCATACTTCTCAAAGTCTACCTCGGAGTTAAGATACTCTACAGTCTGCACCTCCTTCACAGTAAATAAACCCAAATATATGCCAAGTTTGTTGATGGTCATGTGAAATCGCTGACCGCCCAATTGAAATTTCATCATCGGCTCGATGATGGAGATCTTATTTTTATCAAATTGAAAAGTGCAGAAGAACTCCAGGGTTAACTCTCTGTAGGAAGGCTCACTGATGGAGAAGAGTTGTTCCCATCTCGGCTGGTTGATCAATTCCCGAACCTCAGTCATTATGTTGGCTCACTCTATGGCACCCCAATCCAAAACCCTAGGTGGCGACAAGTCCTTGATCCCTAATAGTTCAAACCGACTTCGCTCCTCCGCAGTTGAGAATTGAAGGCATTTGTGGCCGGCCATGAATTTCGAGATGGGATTGGTAGTAGGTCGACTTGAGCTACCTTTACCTCTAGCCCGTTTAGATGATAATTTAAATGGTACTTGTTTGTGAGGACCCATGATCTACAAAATAAATAAGAATAGCCTCAAAACAAAGTACACCAAACAATCCAAAAAGAGCGACATAATATACCAACCCAACAAAACCAACAATAGTAAGGCATTATCAAACAATAACAACAATGGCACTAAACCAATGAGAGAACAATGAAATTTTTCTCAACAAGGGCAACCCCCTATTCATGTAATAATCATTTACCAAGCATCACCCCAATTCAATATCGCCATAGCCCAACGAAATAAAACATAGGATGTCGACTCATTATGCATAAACAATCAAAAATAGTGTGTCAATATACACAACTTGATTCTAACCATAGAGTCAAAAACATAATGAGTAAATCACAAAACATCCACAAAAGTCAAATAAAACTCGAAAGCCTATAGTTAAATAAATAATTCAAAATCCCTAGAAACTAGCTATGGCAAATAAATAAATCAACAATAAAGTTTTCATGTTTCTAGAATCCAACTAAACAAAGCCAAAGCCAACAATTAACATATCTGAAAGACTCTCCAAACAACTCGCAAGAAATCATAAACAACAAAATAACATTTCAAAAGTTAAGAGTGTGTACCTTAATAGCGTGAAAAAAATGCGATAAAAGTGAGGGAAAATGGATGAAATCCTCTCCAAATCATGAAATGGGAGTCAAAATCTCCTCTAGGATGAATGGGCATGTGATTTTGAGTGTGAAAAAATTGAGAGAAAATCAAAAAGGAGGGGAAGAGGAGAGAGGAAATTATGTTCTATTCAAAATTGGCATGACTTAAAAACTCATGGACATGCCCATTGACACGGCCATGTCTGTGGGCATGTTATAACTACTGTTTCTGAATAAAACAACATGCTCACTGACAATGGCATGTTAGTGGGCGTGTTGTAGCTACTATGACTCATTTAAATCAATACGGCCAGTGACACGGGCATGTCACTGGGCATGTTGTAGCTATTGGGAATCTTAAATTTAACCAAATCGACACAACCAATGACACGGGCGTGTCAGTAGGCGTGTTGTAGCTACTGTGGTGCCATCTAAATGACACATCCAGTGACACGTGCATGTCACTGGTCGTGTCCTAGCTATTTTCTCTTAAAATTAATGACACGCCCACTCACACGGGTGTGTCCCCAAATAAGCTCAAGTTACCCCTCAAAGAAAATTTCCTCTACAAATTCAAATGAATTCAAGGCAAACACACCACCAACCAATGATAGAAGAATAAAAATAAATAAAAAGAAAAACAACAAAACAAACTAAAAACTTGAAAAATATAGAAACAAATATCAAAACAAATAAAATAGTGGGTTGCCTCCCACACAACACTTCTTTAATGTCGTATTAGTTTGACGTTTGGGATTGGTTCATCTTTAATCTTGGAGGTATAAAACCTCCTTCAACTCACTCAAGTCCCCCCTAAATACAGTTTAAGCCTTTGCCCATTAACCTTAAAAGTCCCTTTCTCTGAATGAGTAATTTCAATAGTCCCATGGGAAAAAGCCTCTTTGACTAGAGATGGACCAGACCATCTTGATTTTAACTTACCTGGAAAAAGTCAAAGCCTGGAATTGTACAATAATACCTAATCGCCAACTTGAAACTCTTTCCATTCCTTAATGTGAGCATCATGCCATCTCTTAGTCCCTCCTTATACATCCTTGCATTGTCATAAGCTTGTAATCTCCATTCATCCAGCTCCTTGATCTATAATTTCCTCCTGTCACCTGCACTAGCTAGATCAAGGTTAATCTGTTTTATAGCTCAATAAGCATTATGTTCAATCTCCACAAGTAAGTGACAAGCCTTTCCATATACTAGCCTAAATGGCAAAGTACCCAATGGAGTTTTGAATGCAGTCCTAAAGACCCATTGAGCATTGTCTAATTTCTCAGACCAATCCTTTCGGGATTGCTCTACAGTTTTTTCAAGGATCCTTTTTATTTCTCTATTTGTGTTCTCAACTTGGCCACTAGTTTGGGGATGGTAAGGAGTAGAGAACCTATGTGTAACACCTAGCCTTTTGAAAACTTTCTCAAGCTGAATGTTTCAAAAGTGACTATCACTTATGATCGCTTTTGGTGTACCAAATCTTGAAAATAACTTTTTCAAAAACCTCATCACTACCCTGGCATCATTTGTTGCCAAAGCTTGGGCTTCAGGCCATTTGGAAATATAGTCTATAGCTACAAGAATATATTTGTTACCAAAAGAATTAGGAAATGATCCCATAAAATTGATCCCCCATACATCAAAGACTTCACACACTAGAATTCCATTTTAGGGCATCTCATCACGAGAGGAGGTGTTTCCAATTCTCTGAAAATGATCACATCATTTCACAAAATCATAGCTATCCCTAAACAGTGTGGGCCAATAAAATCCTAATCCTAGCACTTTTGAGCAGTCCTATTGGCTCCCATATGACCACCATCTGGTCTAGCATGACAATGATGAAGAATATTCAATGTTTTAGGCCATGCCACGTAACGCCGGATTATGTGGTCCTTACATAACCTAAACAATAAAGGATCCTCCCATAAGTAATATTTCAAGTCAGAAAAGAATTTCTTCTTCTCTTGATACGTCATATCTTTAGGGAGTTCCCTAGGTGTCAAGTATTAGCAAAATCTGCAAACCAAGGTGCATCAAAAGTTGAAACACTTACCATGGCATAAAGCTGCTCATCAGGGAAATAATCATCAATGATTCCTTCTTCAAACTTCTCCAACGTTGGGTTCTCTAAGTGTGAAAGGTGATCTGCTGCTAGATTTTCAGCTCCCTTTTTGTCTTGAATCTTCAAAGCAAACTCCTACAATAACAAAACCCAATGAATTAGCCTAAGCTTTGCATATGTTTTGGCAAATAAATACCTCAAAGCCGAGTGATTTGTATACACAATCACTTTGGACAAGATCAGATATGATCTAAACTTGTCAAAAGTAAAAACCACAACTAGAAGTTCTTTCTCTATAGTTGTGTAATTGGCCTGGGCTGCGTTCAGCGTCTTGCTTGTATAATAAATGGGATGAAAATACTTCTCTTTGCATTGACCCAAAACTTCCCCCACTACAATATCACTTGCATCACACATTAGTTTGAATGGTAAATTCTAATCAAGAGCTACCATGATTGGGGCATGGGTCAATTTTACCTTAAGAGTTGTGAAAGCTCTTAAACATTCTTCGCCAAACACAAAATCAACATCCTTCTCAAGGAGTCTTGGTAGAGGATGAACTATCTTAGAAAAGTCACGTATAAACCTCTGGTAGAAGCCTACATGTCCCAAAAAGCTTCTGATAGCCTTGACTAATGTGGGGTGGTATTTTTTCAATGGTTTCCACCTTAGCCTGGTCCACTTCAATACCCTTGTGTTAGACAAAAGATCTCTATTTTGATCCTTGACAACTCAAATGGATGATCTATTTAACTTGTGTTTAAGAATCTTGTTGCAGGATTAGGTTGCCTTAAGTAAAGCAAGACAGAACAATTCTAGCGGTCGCACCAGACCAGAATACGACCGCTACATGCAATTACAGAATGAAACCTTATCACAGTAGGTTTCGCGGTCAGAAGTTCGACCTCAGTCGCGACCGCGCCTCAAGAATGGCGGCCGTCCAAAATACTTGCCCGACCGCTACTCAAGGAACTTAAATCATTACAATCACAGTAAGGTTCGCGGTGACAAGAACGGTGAATGATTCGACCTCGCTAATCAATTTAGTGACCGCCCATTCAGAATCGCGACCGCCCAACAATTCAAGAAGAAATTGCTCAAAGAGACAGTAGTGTTCGCGTCCACAGGTGCGTCCAGAAGTTCGACGCGAAACTGTGAGTTCGATCGCGAGATTCTGCATAGGGCGACCGCGAGATTCAAATTATGGCGGACATTCAGTTTTGCTCTGTCAGAGAATGACACGTAATATGACCGTTGTAAACCCACTTGAAGATTCAAAAAGGGCGACCGCACCTCTGCTTGGCGCGACTGTCCCGACAAACAAAGCATGGGCAAGAAACGGTCCGACAAACACAGCATGGACAAGATTCCAGCTGCAGAGCACTAAAATTCGACCGTTGTAGCTTTTTCAAAAGCAGCGACCGTCCCTTGTTAAAGGACGACTGCGAGAAGCATGAGCGCGACCATCCTTGCATGAAGGGCGACCGCGAAGTGCTTCGGACAGTTTAAGTAAAGAAGGTCTATTCTGCCAAGACTTTATTCAAAACTTCAATAACGGCTAGTAAGACCACATTGGCTATAAATACAATGTCTTTATGAGAAAACACATAGTGAAGTGAAAAGAACAATCAAGAAATCAGATTTTCATAGCCAAGCAACAAATTTTCTTTTACTTAAACTTACAATTAAATTGTAATGAATGTTAGGTGTGATCATTGAAAACACCATTGTATAAGTTTGAGTGTAAGCTTGGGAAACACTTGGGTTGTGAGAGTGAGCCTTGTAAAACTCTTGATTGGGTTGTAAGTGTGAGCCTTAGAAAAACACTTGTGAAGTTAGGTGTGAACTTGTGAAAACACCAAAGTTGGAAGTGAGCTTGTAAAAACTTCAAAGAATAGTGGAACCTTAACAAGTTGTTAAGGAAGTGGATGTAGGATTGAGGTAAATCCGAACCACTATAAATCTTGTGTGTTCTTTCTTTCTTTCATTACTCAACCAACTTTCTATTCCGCATTTGTGTTTGTTGAGTTTTTTAATTTGCCATCATTTCGTGAGGAAACCAATTCACCCCCCCCCCCCCTCTTGGTTGCCATCTTGGGACAACAATTGGTATCAGAGCCCTGAGATTTCTTAAACTTAATTGTGAAATTTGATCCACTATGGCAACTTCTTCTTCATCAAGCTCTCATGGAAATCTTAACTCTATTCTTAGACCCTATTTTGATGGAACTGATTACTCATACTGGAAACACAAAATGTACTTGTTTCTAGATAGTGAAGGGATTGAACTATGGGATTTCGTGGAAAGTGAGTGGAAATCTCCTACTCATGAAGTTGACGGTATTCAAGTTCCTCTTCCCAAAGCTTAATGGTCAACTAGCAATATCAGAGATCGATTCAAGAACAATAGAGCTGCTTCCATCTTGATGAACTCCATTCAAGAGAAGAAGGTGGAAGAGTTCAACATTTAACTTGTGCACATTGCATTTGGAAAACACTTGAAAACTACCATGAAGGTACGACTCAAGTAAGATTCACCAAAAAACAAATGCATGTTCATGAGTATGAGCTATTCAAGATGAAACCAAATGAAAACGTCACCGACATGACAAATCGCTTGCTAGCTATTGTCAATGAACTAAAGAAGTATGGCAAGGTATATGATCAAGGTGATGTAAACAGTAAAATCTTGAGAGCCCTAAGAGCTAGAAAGAACTTTGAATCCAAAGTATCATCCATAGAAGAAGCTCATGATCTCAGCACATTAAGAACCGACGAGCTAGTTGGTAAATTACTCACTTTTGAGCTGCACAGTGAAAAAGAAGAAGATCAAGGTGAGAAAGAAAAGAGAAAACCAATTGCACTCAAAGCAATCAAAGAAGCTGAGAGCTCAAGCAATGAAGGTACTGATGATGAAGATGAAATGGCAATGTTCTCAAAAAGAATCAATGAATGGAAAAGAAAGAAAAGATTACAAGCAAACAAAGGTACACCTCCTAAATTCTCCTTCAAAGATAAAGAAAAGAAAATTGAGGTAAAGTGCTATGAATGTGGAAAAACTGGTCACATCAAATCGGATTGCTACAAATTAAAGAACAAAAGGAAATGGGATAAAGAAAAGAAAAAGTCTCTCAAAGCCACATGGGATGACTCTTCTTCAAGTGAGGAAGAAGAAGAAGAAGGAATTGCAAATCTATGTCTCATGGCTATTGAAGATGACTCCAATGAGGTATGCCTAAAATCTACTACCAATGAAAGCACATGGCTTGTGGATAGTGGATGCTCAAGGCATATGACTGGAAATGCAAAGCTCTTTACAAATATTACCTACAAACATGGAGGTAACGTAACTTTTGGAAACAATGCTAAAGGTAAAATTCTTGGTGTTGGCTCCATTGGTTCTATTGGTAAGGATTTAATTGAAGATGTATGGCTTGTTGATGGTTTGAAACATAACTTGCTAAGTGTTAGTCAACTTTGTGATAAAGCATACTTTGTCGAGTTTGATTCCAAGGAATGCAAAATCACAAACTCAAATGATGTTATCATATTTAAAGGTACTAGAACAAACAACACTTACAATGTCAGCATACATTCAAATCATACATGTTTAATGTCCACTAATAATGATGCATGGTTATGGCATAGAAGACTAGGACATGCTGGTATGGATCAATTGAAATATATTTATAATGAGAACTTAGTTGATGGCTTACCTAAGATAAAATATGATAAAGACAGAATTTGTGAACCTTGTCAACATGGTAAGCAACATAAAAGCTCATTTAAATCAAAGAGTATTATAAGTACCTCTAGACCTTTAGAGCTCATTCATTTAGACTTGTTTGGACCAAATAGAGTTACAAGCTTAGGAGGCAAATCATATGCATTTGTTCTTGTTGATGATTACTCTAGATTCACATGGGTTAATTTCTTAGCTCAAAAGAATGAAGCCTTTAATTGCTTCAAAACATTTGCAAAAAGAGTTCAAAATGAAAAAGGATATGTGATCACATCTATTAGAAGTGATCATGGTAAAGAATTTGAAAATGAAAATTTTGAAACCTTTTGTAATGAACTTGGCATTTCACATAATTTTTCTGCTCCTAGAACTCCACAGCAAAATGGTGTAGTTGAAAGGAAAAATAGAACTTTAATTGAAATGGCTAGAACAATGCTCAATGAATATGATTTACCATCTTATTTTTGGGCAGAAGCCATTAATACAGCTTGCTACATTGCAAATCGTGTTTACAAAAGGCATTTAACTAATAAAACTTCTTATGAGCTATGGAATGGAAGAATACCCAGAATTGGATATTTTAGAGTATTCGGATGCAAATGCTTCATATTGAATACCAAGGATAATCTTGGAAAATTTTCATCCAAATCAGATGAAGGCATATTCTTAGGATATTCATCATATAGCAAAGCATATAGAGTATTTAACATGAAAACTCTAGTAATAGAAGAATCAATGCATGTTGTATTTGATGAATCATCTAAACTTGATCAAAAGAAAGGTATTACTTTTAATGACCCTGCAGATAATCTTGAACCTCTTGAATCTATTGATGCTCCAAAGATCAATCAACTTGAAGAAAAGACTCAGGATCTACCTAAGGATTGGCAATACAAGAAAGATCATCCAAAGGAACTCATCATTGGAGAAACATCTAAGGGAGTAATCACTAGATCTAAAATTAATCATGTTGATGTTAATTTTGCTTTTGTTTCTCAAATTGAACCAAAAACTGTTGAGGAAGCTTTAAATGATGAAAATTGGATAACTGCAATGCAAGATGAACTTAATCAATTTGAAAGAAATAATGTTTGGCAACTTACTCCTAGACCTAAAGATCATTCTATAATAGGATGCAAATGGGTTTATAGGAATAAGCTTGATGAAAATGGTCACATTATTAGAAATAAAGCAAGATTGGTAGCCAAAGGTTATAATCAAGAAGAAGGTATTGATTATGATGAAACCTTTGCCCCTGTAGCCAGATTAGAAGCTATTAGAATATTACTTGCTTTTGCATGTCATATGAATTTTAAGCTTTATCAAATGGATGTTAAAAGTGCATTTCTAAACGGACTCATAAATGAAGAAGTTTATGTTGAACAACCTCCTGGATTTGAAAACTACAAATTTCATGATCATGTTTTCAAACTTACCAAAGCTTTATATGGATTGAAACAAGCACCTAGAGCATGGTATGATAAACTTAGTGCATATTTGCTTGAAAATGGTTTTGCAAAAGGAAAAGTAGACACAACTCTCTTTGTTAAAAAGGATAAGCATAACATTTTGATTGTACAAATTTATGTGGATGACATAATATTTGGAGCTACTGATGAAGCCTTGTGCAAAGAATTTGCTTCTTGTATGACCAGGGAATTTGAAATGAGCATGATGGGTGAACTCAAGTTCTTCCTTGGATTGCAAGTCAAGCAATGTAAAGATGGGATCTTCATCAACCAATCCAAATATACAAGAGAACTCATGAAGAAATTTGGAATGGATGGCTGCAAAACTAGCAAAACTCCCATGAGCACATCCTTGAAATTAGGTAAAGATGACAATGGTAAAGCAGTAGATGAGAAGAAATATCGAGGTATCATCGGATCACTACTTTACTTAACCGCATCTAGGCCTGATATAATGTACAGTGTATGTCTATGTGCTAGATTTCAAACCTGTCCTAAATAATCACACTTGAATGCCACTAAAAGAATCTTGAAATATTTAAGTGGTACAATGCAATTAGGACTTTGGTATCCAAAGAACACATCATTTCATATTATAGGATTTTCAGATGCAGATTATGCAGGTAGTATCTTAGATAGAAAAAGCACAACAGGAGCATGTCACTTTCTTGGTAATTGTTTAGTTTCTTGGCATAGTAAGAAACAAGCATCAGTTGCTTTATCCACAACGGAAGCTGAATATGTTGCAGCTTGTTTTTGTTGCACACAAGTATTATGGATGAAACAACAATTGCTTGACTATGGTAAAGTTTTTAACAATATTTCCATTAAATGTGACAACACTAGTGCTATCAATTTGTCTAAGAATCCTATACAACATTCTAGATCCAAGCATATAGATATTAGACATCATTTTTTGAGGGAAAATGTGCAAAATCAGAACATAATTCTAGAATTTATTGAAACACAAAATCAACTTGCGGATGTCTTTACAAAACCATTGAATGAAGATAGACTTAATTTTATTAAACTTAATTTAGGAATGATTGATGGAAATACTTTGAATTAATTGCCTATCAATGAAGTTTCTATGTGCATGAATTTAATGGTTCTTAACACTCTAGAAATATTTTCTATCTTTCCATGAATCTTTCAATTTTTAAGTCTTTAGCGGTCGCTCCAGAGTCCTTTCGCGATCGCTATCTTGTCTGACAGTTTCATTCAAACTAATGACTCTGTGCGCGGTCGAGAAAATTGTGTGCGCGGCTGCACCAATTTGAATAGTTTCGACCGTTACAGACAATTTCTTCTCTCGCGAGCGTACTTATCTTGAAAATGGTCGCTAGACCTCATTTCGCGATCGCACCTTGTTCAATGTGCGACCGCACCCTGTACACTCTGCTCGAAAATTTATAACCGTTGGCTGTGTGACAGGTCGCAAATCTTGACTTTCAACAGTCTATTTTCATTATTTCATCTATTTAAGAGCATAATAAATAATTTTCTTTGATATTTTGCTTCTAAAAACATTCTGAAACCCTAAAATCTTCTCCTCATCATCTGTCATTCAATTGAACCTCTGTTTTCCTGCTCTCTTCTGTTCTTTCTGTTTCAATGGCTCCCAAAAGAAAAACCACCTCCAAAATTAAGGGTCAAGCCAAGAGAGTTCCAGGAATCACCATTAGAGAACCTGTTGTTGAACCTCCATCTCCTCCTCAATCCAAAAGAGGTGAGAAAATTCACAAACCTCACCACCAAACCTCTGAGGAAGACATTAGGTATGCTATGCTTAAGAAAAAGAAGGTTGAAGGCACCAAATCACCTTTTGGTGGAATGCTTTCTGCATTGGGCATCAAGGACGAAATTGAGAGATTGTTGGATGTCCTTAGATGGAGAAAATTTGTCTTTCCAGAAGAGGTAGGCTACTCTAGTCTTAGCAAAGAATTTATGATGTCTCTTCAAATAGAAAAGAGTGCAAATTCTGCACTAGGGTGGTATGGAGTTAGATTTAAGCTCTTTGATCAATACCAAGCCCTATCTCTAGAAGATTTTGGTAGCATTTGGAACTTCCCTTCTGAAGGTATAACCTCTTACAATGACCAAATGTTCTCCAACCGAACCCTTTCTGATTTCTGGCAAGAAATTTCCATTGAAACTTCCTTTGAAAAAGAATCCAAAGCTAGACATATCAAAACTCTCACCCACTGGATGCTCCATAGGATTATCACTTATACCATCCACCAAAGACCAGATGGAAATGAGAAAGTCACCAAAAGAGACCTCATCTTTTTGTATGCTTTCACCCATAACATCAAAATAAACTCCACCAAGTTCTTGATAGACACCTTCTTTCATCATGCTGTTACAAGAACTGGTACATTCTTCCTATCCTCTCAAGTTACTCAAATAGCTAGGCACCTAAACCTTCTGAATGATTTGAACTTAGCTACCTTGAGAAACCCTTTCACTCTAGCTTCCAGTGCTATCACAATAGATTACTTAGAGCATGCTAGATGTGTTAGGAAAATTGAAGGATCATATGTATACTACTTTGGCAAGAAAGGAGTAATGGATAAACAAAAGAAGAGGCCAAGATATACAATTGAGGAAGAAGGAGATTCAGTTGAAGTTGCTGTGGAATTACCTCCAAAAGCAACTTCATCAAAAGTTGCTCAAGAAACTACTTCATCCTCCACTCAACTCATCCTCCAAGCTATCAAAACTCTTTCCAGGAAATTCTCCAAGTTCAAGAAAAGTGTCTCCAAGAGATTTCAGCACTTGAACAAGAGAATTGACCTTATATCTCATATGCACCATGATCTCTATGACATGCAAGGAAAATTGGACTTGCCTCAGTGCAACCTTGAAGATTGGGATATAAGTGATCATACCCAAAGCATTCCTGAAGAAGAAGAGTCCATCAGCACTAGCTCTGCCTCTGTTGCTCCTAAAGATAAAGGAAAAGCTCCTTTAGTTGAAGAAGAACTAGATGTAGATGATGACTCTGAATAGCTTAAAACTTTTTGTCTCTATTGTTTGCATTTTCATATGATTATTGCTTTATTTTTTGCCTTTGTACTTTTCTCTATCCTTAATAAACATGTTTGTTTCAAATGTTATTTGTTTTTCCTTATTTGTTGTTGTTTTGATTGTTGCTTTTAATATCTTATCCAATGGAAGACACATTTGTTTAAACATTTGATTTATTTTGCCTATGACAATGGGGGAGAAAATAACAACATAATGGAATGAGAAAATAACAACATAATGGAATGAAACTCAGTAAACATAATAGGGGAGAAACAATGGGGGAGAAAATAGTACAATGAATTGTTTAAACATAACCTAATGCACCAAGATTATCACAATGCTCTTAATCATGACTTATGCATAAATCAAGGGGGAGCATTTTAGACTTATTATTTTTTCATCATTCCATTTGAATTGTCAAAGTCAAAATGGGGGAGATTGTTAGACAAAAGATCTCTATTTTGATCCTTGACAACTCAAATGGATGATCTATTTAACTTGTGTTTAAGAATCTTGTTGCAGGATTAGGTTGCCTTAAGTAAAGCAAGACAGAACAATTCTAGCGGTCGCACCAGACCAGAATACGACCGCTACATGCAATTACAGAATGAAACCTTATCACAGCAGGTTTCACGGTCAGAAGTTCGACCTCAGTCGCGACCGCGCCTCAAGAATGGCGGCCGTCCAAAATACTTGCCCGACCGCTACTCAAGGAACTTAAATCATTACAATCACAGTAAGGTTCGCGGTGACAAGAACGGTGAATGATTCGACCTCGCTAATCAATTTAGCGACCGCCCATTCAGAATCGCGACCGCCCAACAATTCAAGAAGAAATTGCTCAAAGAGACAGTAGTGTTCGCGTCCACAGGTGCGTCCAGAAGTTCAACGCGAAACTGTGAGTTCGATCGCGAGATTCTGCATAGGGCGACCGCGAGATTCAAATTATGGCGGACATTCAGTTTTGCTCTGTCAGAGAATGACACGTAATATGACCGTTGTAAACCCACTTGAAGATTCAAAAAGGGCGACCGCACCTCTGCTTGGCGCGACCGTCCCGACAAACAAAGCATGGGCAAGAAACGGTCCGACAAACACAGCATGGACAAGATTCCAGCTGCAGAGCACTAAAATTCGACCGTTGTAGCCTTTTCAAAAGCAGCGACCGTCCCTTGTTAAAGGACGACCGCGAGAAGCATGAGCGCGACCATCCTTGCATGAAGGGCGACCACGAAGTGCTTCGGACAGTTTAAGTAAAGAAGGTCTATTCTGCCAAGACTTTATTCAAAACTTCAATAACGGCTAGTAAGACCACATTGGCTATAAATACAATGTCTTTATGAGAAAACACATAGTGAAGTGAAAAGAACAATCAAGAAATCAGATTTTCATAGCCAAGCAACAAATTTTCTTTTACTTAAACTTACAATTAAATTGTAATGAATGTTAGGTGTGATCATTGAAAACACCATTGTATAAGTTTGAGTGTAAGCTTGGGAAACACTTGGGTTGTGAGAGTGAGCCTTGTAAAACTCTTGATTGGGTTGTAAGTGTGAGCCTTAGAAAAACACTTGTGAAGTTAGGTGTGAACTTGTGAAAACACCAAAGTTGGAAGTGAGCTTGTAAAAACTTCAAAGAATAGTGGAACCTTAACAAGTTGTTAAGGAAGTGGATGTAGGATTGAGGTAAATCCGAACCACTATCAATCTTGTGTGTTCTTTCTTTCTTTCATTACTCAACCAACTTTCTATTCCGCATTTGTGTTTGTTGAGTTTTTTAATTTGCCATCATTTCGTGAGGAAACCAATTCACCCCCCCCCCCCTCTTGGTTGCCATCTTGGGACAACACCTTGCTTGAAATCTTGTGTCCCAACATGATTCCTTCTTGAACTATGAAATGACATTTTTCCCAATTAAGTACCAAGTTTGTTTCCTTACATCTTATCAAGACCCTCTCAAGGTTTTCCAAACAACCTTCAAATGAGCTATCATAAATCGAGAAATCATATATGAACACTTCCATAATATCCTCAATGAGCTCATCGAAGATTGCCACCATGCACTATTGAAAAGTTGCAAGTGCGTTGCATAATCCAAATGGCATCCTTCGATATGCGAATGTCCCATATGGCAGGTGAATGTAGTTTTCTCTTGGTCTTCGAGGCTATAGGAATTTGGAAGTAGCCTAAAAGGCCATCCAAAAAGCAATAATACTCATGCTCGGACAATCTCTCCAACATCTGATCAATGAAGGGAAAAGGAAAATGGTCCTTCTTAGTTGCATCATTCAACTTCTGGTAGTCAATGCTAACCCTCCAACCTGTAACTATTCTTATTGGAATTAACTCATTATTCTCATTAGGAATCACCGTTGTCCCTCCTTTCTTTGGTACTACTTGAACCGGACTCACCCAAGAGCTATCTGAAATTGGATATATAATTTCAGCATCAAGTAGCTTAATCACTTCATCTTTAACTACTTCTTTCATCTTAGGGTTTAGTCTCCATTGTGGTTGCACCACTGGCTTGAACTCATCCTCCATCAGTATTTTATGAGTGCAATAGGACAGACTAATATCCTTGATGTCTGCTATCTTCCAAGCTATAACCTGCTTATGTTTTTGTAATAGCTCAATGAGTTTTACCTTCTGCTCAAAAGATAGGTGGGAACTTAAAATAATGGACAATTTATTCTCCTCTCCTAAAAATCCATACTCAAGATGATCCGGAAGGATCTTGAGTTCTAAATTAGATGGATAAATCACAGATGGTCGTGGCTTCTGTTCTTTTGGATTTTCAATGGTTTCATATGTTCAACTTTAAAATGACTTGCTTGCTTCAAGATAAGCAAGCTGCTTCAGTGCTTCCTAATCCTCAACATTATCCTATAATAAACACAACTCAAGGGGATCCTTGGAAACAATGTTAGTAACACAATTTAATATTTCATGCTCAATGATATCATTGCATGAATCCACCTTATTGAGTGTAAGTGGGTGCTTCATAGCATAATGTATTTTAAAAACAACTTTCTCGATTCCCACACTTAAGGTCAATGTTCCATCATGGACATTAATAAAGGCACGGGCTGTAATAAAAAATGGCCTACCAAGGATAAGCAAAACATTTGCATCCTCATCCACTTCAATGACAACAAAATCATTGGGGAAAATGAAATCCCCAACTTTTACCAACATATCCTCTATAATGCCATGAGGGTGAATTACTGACTTATCAGCAAGTTGAATGGTCATGAGTGTTGGTTTAGGTTCTCTGACTCCTAAATCTTTAAAAATCTTGTAGGGCATAACACTTATGCTAGCCCCCAAGTTAGCCAATGCACTTTGAACTTCAAGATTACCTATCAAATATGGAATAGTAAAACTACCAAGATCTTTTAATTTCTTAGGTAATCTCTTCTGCAAAATTGCTAAACTCTTTTTTGATAATTGAACCAAAGTTGCTTCCTCAAGTTTCCTTTTTTTAGATAGGATTCCTAAAATTTAGCTTATTTGGGCATCTGCGATAAAGCTTCAGCAAATGGAATATTAATGTTCAATTGTTTAAAGAGTTCAAGGAACTAACCGAATTGAGCATCCATCTTGTCCTTGTTTAACATTGCTGGATATGGCACTCGAGGTCAGTATTCCTTCACTACTAGACTAGGTTCTTGAGGTTGATTTTCTTTTTCATTTCCTCTGCAGCCTTCTCTCCTGAAGTGACAGTAGAGTTATCTTCTTCTGCTTTCTGAGTCTCAACCTCTTTTGCTTGTAACTCTGCTTCTTTTTCAACTACTCCACCCTTATTTTCCTTTCCACTCCTTAGAGTAATTGCCTTTAGCTGCTCCTTTAGGTTTGCCTTAGTATTGCTAGGTAAACTCCCTTGTGGTCGTTCACTAAGTAACTTTACTATTTGCCCCATCTGATTTTCCAAATTGTGAATGGAGGCTTACTGATTTCTAAGGGTAGTTTCTGTTGATTGAAATCTAGTTTCCGAAGCTGCTATAAACTTCTCCATCATTTCCTCCAAATTGTTCTTTCTTGGAGGGACAACTTGTTGATGTTGAGGATGCTGAAATCCAGGAGGAGACCTTGGATTATTCTGATTATTCCAAGAAAAATTGGGATGATTTCTCCACCCTGGATTATATGTGTTGCTGTAGGGATTGTTTTGCTGTTGCCTAGGCATGTTTCCAACATAATCCACCTACTCTTGTCTAGCAAACATATTGCCACTTTGGCAATCATGACTTTGATGTCCACCCCCACACTATTCACAAGACATCACCTGCATTAATTTTTCTGAAGATGAAGCTAAAGAATCAATCTTTTTATTCATTGCTTCCAACTATGCTGTCAAAGCAACTATGGGATCCAATTGATGTGAACCAATAACCCTTAATTTTCCTTGTTCCCTTGGAATTTGCCACTGATAATTGGTAAGGGCCATATCTTTAATCAAATCCCTTGCTTGTTAAGGTGTTTTATTATTTATGGTACCTACGCCAGCTGCATTGATGGACTGCTTACTTGCATAATTCAATCCATTGTAGAAAGTTTGAATATGTAGCCATAACGGAAGCCCATGGTGAGGACACCTTCTCAATAAATCTTTGAATTGTTCCCAAGCATCATAAAGAGTTTCACCATCTTGCTGGAGAAAAGATGAAATATCATTCCTCAACTTGGCAGTCTTGGACGGTGGAAAATATTTCTCTAAGAATTTTTCTGCCAATTAACCCCATGTAGTGAAAGTGTTTGGGGGAAAGATTTTAGCCATTTCTCTAGTCGATCTCTAAGCGTGAATGGGAACAACCTCAGTCTAATTGTATCTTCGGAGACATTCTATCACATCCGTGATTTTGGAGAAATTAAATAAGTAATTGGAGATATAAAAGTTGTATATAATCAATATATATATCTAGTGTATATATAACATATACATATGGTATATTAATTGTATATGTTGGATTAATACATTACATACTTAATATATTTAATACACATATTAGGTACATTTGATGTGTATATAAGATACACATTACTTGTGCATATGTGTAATATCTCAAATTTTTGAAAAGTTCTAATTTTTGAAAATTTGATAAAATAAATTATAATTTAAATGGACAAATTAAATTAATGATTTTAAATGAAAAATGAAGGGATTTTAAATGAAAAGGTGGAATATATATGTGATGCATATGTAAAATATATACAACATATAAAAGTCAACATTTTTTTAAAAGAAAAGTCAAAGTAAAAGGATATTTTGGTAATTAAATCTTAGAAATTAAAAATTAATAAAATAATTCAAAAATAAATAATTTTTGAATGGAATAGGGATTTTTGGACTTTTAATTTATTAAATAAATAATAAAATAATTAATTATTAAAATATTAAATAATATATATATACATGGTTATAATTAAAGGATGAAAGGAAAGAGAAATAAAAATAAAGTCTTCTTCTTCTTCTTCTTCTTGGCCGAAATCACCATGGAGAGTAAGAGAAGTTTTTCTTCTTCCAAGCACTAAGAATTGAAGAGATTTTAAGGATTCAAGTGGAGTTTTAGAAGTTTCTTCATCAATTGGTAAGCTTTCTTACCAAAATTTCAAATTCTATGGAAAAGTGTGTTATGTAAATTTTGGAATTTTATAGTAGTGTGATTTAATTGCTTAATTGGATATGAATGAAGTTTTTTTGATTGGTTATTAATGATTTTAAGGTTAGATTGAAGAAATGATTGAATATAAGTTGAGTTTGGTGAAGAGAGAGAATTTAGGGTTATGGAACATTTGAGTTTTTGAAATCATAAGTTTTAATTGTGCAAATTGGTTTCAAATATGTATGCATAAACAAGGATTTTAGAATCAAATGATGGATTTAGTTAAGTTTGGATAGAGTTTGAAGATGGTAGTAATGATTTAGTGTTTTGGAAAAGTGAATTTTCAAAGAATGATTAATTGTTTGATTTTAATGCTTAAATCATGTTATTTAATGATATAAGTGGTGGAAATATGATTTAAATGATAATTGGATTGAGTTGGAATGGAGATCCTTCAATGGTGAAGGTTATGCCATTTTAGGATTTTAAACATAAGCATGTGGTTAATTAATGTAATTGGTTTAAACATGTTAAAATATGTTTGTAATGATATAAATAAACTCAAAACAATCATTTAACGGGTTAATATGGGTTTGCTAAGTTAAAGTAAGGAAAGACTTAATTTTTGAAAATTTGTAGGAGTGTTGTTAAATTAAGGTTTGATGTTGAGAATGCCTTAGAATGTGATATTAAATGATTATTTATGATCACATTTGATATAGGCATTGAGAGGAAGTAGTTTAGCCAAACCAAGTGTTGAAGGACAACTTGGAAGAGAAGGTTGGTGAGAGTTTTAAGATTATTTTGGTTGCTATTTGAGGTATGTACAAACTTTGAATATATTGTTTATATTTGCATGACATTTGGGCTTAATACATTTTGGTTGAAAAATGTGTTAAGCTACTTGGTACATTGATTGTGTATGAATAATGTGCTATGACATTTTTATTGTCATATATGTGTTAAATGCATTGTGAAAAGCCATTGATAATGGCTAAATTATGTAAAATATGAAATATGTATATTATGTGGAAATACCCAAAGTAATATGTTGTGAATGCAAAAATGAGATATGTGGTATAATGAAATGAATTGATATTGATAAAAATGAGAAAAGTGAGAAAAGTGAGAAAAATGAGAAAGATGTGAAAAATGAGAAAAGTGAGAAAAAAAATGTAAAAATAAGGCAATGTGCCTAGATTGAATATGTAAAAATGAGAAAGAGATTAATAATGAGAAATATGAATAAATTGTGTGTCTAGCATGTTATTCAATTTTTAGAGTTCTGTGTTTGGCGGCATGCTTATGATTGCCTACGGGCTAAACGCTGGGCTGGTGAAAAGACCGGGTCATAAGCCAGGCCTGACTGATAAATATGATATTTTTGGGATGAAAAGACCGGGTTGTAAACCTCAAAAACAAATCCTTGAAGCTAGACTGAGTGAAAAGACCGGGTCATAAGCTCAGATCTAGTTGGATTATCCATGGATATATTGCCTATGGGGCTAGACACATGGTGTCATTATACACTAAAACAGTAACTCTAGAATTTGAATAGCATATTAGTTGTCTTTGGGCCCATGTTTGTGTTTGTTTATATGTGAATTGTAGATTGTGAAATAATTGAAGAGTATGAGAAAATGGAATGATGTAGTGTTCATAAGCATTTTTCATTGGCATTACTTTACATTTTTATTATTATCAAAGTTTGTACCGCTAGGCTTCGGCTTAGCCCGATTGTAATTCATCGCATAGGTGACATGGATGTTTTGGTAGAGCCGGAGAGTTCTACTAGACCTGGTCAGGTCTAGGTTTGTATTTATTGAGCTTGAAGAGTTGTTTTTGGGTACATCAAGATTACAGCGAGTTGTCAGCATGTAGATATTTGATATTACAGTATATTTTGATATTATATATGTTAAGATATGTTTTTGAAGTATATAATGTAAATTGTAAAGAATGTTTTTAATAAATTAGTTAGGATGGGATCTTATATGTGTTGTTAATATATAGACCAATATATAAGTATTTTGAGAAAATATGGAGAAATTGAGAAGTATTGGTGAATTGATTTTATTAGGAGTGTTCATTTCATGCAGGTTGTGTTTTATTGAATTTTTTGGAACGTCCAAATTACAGACAAAACTCTGGCTAATTTTTCCTAGAGATTTTCATATAAAATGTTATTTCGGGTTACTATAACAAGCAAAGAATATTTATATACTATTTAATTTTATATATTTAGTATTTGAAATTCTAAATTTGAAATGTGAAAAAAAATTTATTAAACCGGTCTATGATATTTTTATATCGTCTATGTGTATTTTACATATGCTGAAAATATGTATTGTACGTATATATGGTATAAGAGTATTACATTTATTTTGGTATTAGAGCCTATGTTTAAGGTTCTCGACCTAGGTGGGTTGTTAGAGAGAGAAAATTAGAATTAAAAAAAATAATTTTCAATTGTGATGCATAGATTGGCACTGGCAATTTATCTGATTCCTGATGTGGCAATGTCCGTTCGACATAATGGATATGAGTTGAGATGACGTCTGGGTTATATAGATTAGAGTGGCACAGTAGAAGCATCATTCTGGACCTTATAGATTAAAATTTTTTGGAACTTCTATTCGAAATTAAGATTCATAGTTGATTCAATTGATGAATAAGTGGAATTAAGAAAAATAATTTATGAAATGACTCAGAATCTATAGAAATTGAGAAACATATTTAAAATCTATGGCAAACCAACCCAGAAAAATAAGAAAATTTACACCCAATATCATATGTATTCCTATAACATATGGTTAAAATTTCATAAATTTTTATTAAGGTATGATGTATAAAAAAATGGACAACCGGGTGCTGCCAGAGAAATTATTAAAGAGACAGATTCTCTAATTTTGGAAGATTTAATTTTTAAATATATTAAATCAACTTGGAAAAATCTAAAACTTTAAATATAAGTCCATATATGTGTCAAGTAAACATGGATAAAAGTTTACAAGCTTTTATAAAGAATTGGTAAGGAATATAAAAAATTGAAAGTGAGAGTGACATGAAACTAAGGAAGTTATACAATTTTCTGTACATGAGTAATAAATTAATTTCATGAGACAAATGAATAAGAAAAATTATGAAAATTTATATACAGATGGGTAGAAGTATAAAGAAGGAATATGGGATTTTTAATAATTTGGAACAAAGAGTTCATAAAAAAAAACAAATGTGAGAGAGATGTCACATTGGAAATGTGACTAAGATTTATGTGAAGTGTTAAAAAAATATAATAAGAAACTTATTTAAAAGATTGGTGATTAAATAAGAAAGATGTTAATTATGTTGTGGTCAAAGTGTATATATATGTTGAATTGATGAATAACCTAAGTAATGTCAAAAGAATGAGAAATGATAATGTTCTCTGAAAGGTGATAAATGTTAACTTTGTATAAGTTGTATGTAAAAGAGGAATTACGTATAATTGTATAAATGTGACTTACTTTCCACATTATCGAGTGTTTATTACCTTATACAATTACTTATCTAGTGATATTGAGAATGATATTGCAAGTATTAATATACCTAGGAGAGATTAGGTCTTGACCTACGTAGAGTTAGGTCATGTGATGAAATTGAGATTGAGAATGGACCCGAGCAATATTGGACGGTGAAATTGTTATTATAACAACTAAACTTGATGATTGTGTAGTGTTTTGGGCCCAAAGTATATGCATATAAATAAGAGATTGTAAGGAAAAGAAAAGTATAGTGAAGAAAGTATGGAAGTGAAAAAAATGATGCATGATTTAGGGATTGAGTATGTAAAATTAGGATATCTAAATGGATGAGATTTGGTGAGGTTCATGTTGATGGTTGCATTATATGGAATTTTAATTTTTGAAATGGGTTTCCATAATTGTGAAAGTGATGTGTTTTGATGTTATATTAATATAAAAATAATGTTTATAAAGTTAGATCTTGAAAATGAGATTAATAGAATGAAGTTTAAGTAAAGTAGTAAGTTGAAAATTTACAGTTGTAGGGGAATTTCGATGAAGGTTGTTTAGATATTGATAGTTTAATGTTTAATAAGCTTGTGAGTAATATTATTTATGAAAGTACTAACTAAGGTGTAATGTGGTTGATAATATAGAAATTTATTATGAAATAAAGGGAAATGACTAAGCAAGTAAAAATGAGTTACTTTAGGTAATTGAATTGGAAATGATGAAAATGGATATGAAGAGTATAATAATTGTAAAAAAAAAAATAATGAAAATTTTTATAAGAGATAGATTAGAAATGGAGTAATAAATGAAAATTGTATAAAATTAGCATATGAATGAATGTGTATATGTAAGAGATGTTAATGATAATATTGTTGAAACATGAGTTAGGCTAATGATGATCAAGTGATCAAAAGTAAATTGCTTTGAAATAGAGCTGAAATGTGTTAACTCTTCATGTAGTAAGAGTTTAAAGAACTTATATGTGATTTTAAAATGCCACAGATGTGTGACCATTAAGACATGGGTGTAGTTTCGAGATTAGAGCTGTTTGAGAAAGAATTATAATGAAGGCGGTGTTTATTTATAACCTACAGATGTGGACTTAAGATGATACAATTGTGAAATTTATTGATTGAAATTGATAATTTTTGTTTCATGAGATACAAGCAAGATTTATGGCTGGTAAAGTTGGACTCATAACCTTATGTAGAAATTTATCTATGACCATGGATAGTGTGGAAAGAGAAAAGAATTGTGAAAATATGATAAGCTATAAATGATGTATAAGAAAAGCGATTTTTGTAAATATGGTAACTATAAGAAATGTGAGAAAAGGATAAATGAAAGGAATTATGAAATGTGAGTAAGAGCTGTATCGAATGTGTTTGAAAGTGGTATAAAATGAATAAGTTGATGAAAATGACATTTAAAGTGAATGAGATTACAGGAAATGAATATTATCTGTAATGATGAATTCAAAGAGAATTAAGATTTAAGAATAAATTTGACCTAATAGAATTAGGTCATGAATTGAAAACAGATTGATGAATTTAAAATAGACTAAAGGTTGGTCAGAATGGATTAAGGCTGTGATGGTCATATTTTGATAGTTAGATCAATTGATCTAAAATATAATAAGTTTACAGGTATTTATTGAAATTCAATGTATGTAGTTGTATTAAAAATATGCAAGCTATATGATAATGCATAGTACATCATTCTGATATGCATATGCACATGAAAGGAGCTAAGTTATGTTAGTTTCAAATAAGTATAAGAGAAAAACGTTAGTTATAGTACAATTGGAATGAATCTTATTAAGGAAATAAGATTTTGTTGTTGTATAATGGTGATATTAAATTAATATGTGGTAATTGTATAAAGAGTAAGATCAAAGTGAAGGTGTGTAAAATTATGGTGTTAAGATATAAGTTATTAACATTTGAATTTAATGTTATGAGAGTATATTTTTAAGATAATGAAGTGATCAAATATCTTGAGTGCAATAGGCGTGTGGTGTACATATATTAAAGAGATGAACTATTTTTGTCTAATGACAATTCGATTGATGATATGATAATCTATTGTGACTGTTTGAGTAAATAGATAGTATAATGATGAGTTATGGAATGGTAGAAAGGTAATTGAGAATGAACCTAAGGGGGAGAATAGAAATTATGTAATTTGATGAAATAATGATTTGATGAGATGATTAATTTAATATAAGATTTTAAGATTTTATTTTATTTGGATGATTTATTACCATACTGAATAATTTCAAGGACGAAATTATTTAAGGGGGAGAAAATTATCACATCCGTAATTTTGGAGAAATTGAATAAGTAATTGGAGATATAAAAGTTGTATATGCATAATATATATATCTAGTGTATATATAATATATACATATGGTATATTAATTGTATATGTTGGATTAATACATTACATACTTAATATATTTAATACACATATTAGATACATTTGATGTGTATATAAGATACATATTACTTGTGCATATGTGTAATATCTCAAATTTTTGAAAAGTTCTAATTTTTAGAAATTTGATAAAATAAATTATAATTTAAATGGATATATTAAATTAATGGTTTTAAATGAAAAATGAAGGGATTTTAAATGAAAAAGTGGAATATATATGTGATATATATGTAAAATATATATAACATATAAAAGTCAACACTTTTTTAAAAGAAAAGTCAAAGTAAAAGGGTATTTTTGTAATTAAATTTTAAAATTTAAAATTAATAAAATAATTTAAAAATAAATAATTTTTGAATGGAAGAGGGATTTTTGGACTTTTAATTTATTAAATAAATAATTAATTATTAAAATATTAAATAATATATATATATACATGGTTATAATTAAAGGGTGAAAGGAAAGAGAAATAAAAATAAAGTCTTCCTATTCTTCTTCTTCTTCTTGGCCGAAATCACCATGGGAGAGTAAGATAAGTTTTTCTTCTTCCAAGCACTAAGAATTGAAGAGATTTTAAGGATTCAAGTGGAGTTTTAGAAGTTTCTTCATCAATTGGTAAGTTTTCTTACCAAATTTTCAAATTCTATGAAAAAATGTGTTATGTAAATTTTAGAATTTTATAGTAGCATGATTTAATTGCTTAATTGTATATGAATGAAGTTGTTTTGATTGGTTATTATTGATTTTAAGGTTATATTGAAGAAATGATTGAATGAAGTTGAGTTTAGTGAAGAGAGAGAATTTAGGGTTATGGAACATTTGAGTTTTTGAAATCATGAGTTTTAATTGTGCAAATTAGTTCCAAATGTGTTGTTTCGATGCATAAACAAGGATTTTAGAATCAAATGATGGATTTAGTTAAGTTTGGATAGAGTTTGAAGATGGTAGTATTGATTTAGGGTTTTGGAAAAGTGAATTTTCAAAGAATGATTAATTGTTTGATTTTAATGCTTAAATCATGTTATTTAATGATATAAGTAGTGGAAATAAGATTGAAATGATAATTGGATTGAGTTGGAATGGAGATCCTTCAATGGTGAAGGTTATGCCATTTTAGGGTTTTGAACATAAGCATGTGGTTAATTAATGTAATTGATTTAAATATGTTAAAATATGTTTGCAATGATATAAATAAACTCAACATAATAATTTAATGGGTTAATATGGATTTGCTAAGTTAAAGTATGAAAGACTTAATTTTTAAAATTTTGTAGGAGTGTTGTTAAATTAAGGTTTGATGTTGAGAATGCCTTAGAATGTGATATTAAATGATTATTTATGATCACATTTGATATAGGCATTGAAAGGAAGTAGTTTGGTCGAACCAAGTGTTGAAGGGCAACTTGGAACAGAAGGTTAGTGAGAGTTTTAAGATTATTTTGGTTGCTATTTGAGGTAAGTACAAACTTTTAATATATTGTTTCATGACATTTAAGCTTAACACATTTTGGTTGGAAAAATATGTTAAGCTACTTGGTACATTGATTGTATAAGAATATGTGCTATGACATTTGTAATATCATATATGTGTTAAATGCATTGTGAAAAGCCATTGATAATGGCTAAATTATGTAAAATGTGAAATATGTATATTATGTGAAAATAACCGAAGTAATGTGTTGTGAATGCAAAAATGAGATATGTGGTATAATGAAATGAATTACTATTGATAAAAATGAGAAAAGTGAGAAAAATGAGAAAGATGTGAAAAATGAGAAAAGTGAGAAAAAAAATGTAAAATTAAGGCAATGTGCCTAGATTGAATATGTGAAAATGAGAAAGAGATTAATAATGAGAAATATGAATAAATTGTGTGTCTAGTATGTTATTAAAATTTCAGAGTTCTGTGTTTGGCGGCATACCTATCATTGCCTATGGGCTAAACACTGGGCTGGTGAAAAGACCGGGTCATAAGCCAGGCCCAGCTGATAAATCTGATATTTTTGGGGTGAAAGACCGGGCTGTAAGCCTCAAAAAATAAATCCTTGAAGCTAGACTGAGTGAAAAGACCGAGTCGTAAGCTCAGATCTAGTTGGATTATCCATGGATATATTGCCTACGGGGCTAGACACATGGTGTCATTATAGACCAAAACAATAACTCTAGAATTTGAATATCATATTAGTTGTTTTTGGGCCCATGTTTATGTTTGTTTATATGTGATTTGTGGATTGTGAAATAATTAAAGAGTATGAGAAAATGGAATGATATGGTGTTCATAAGCATTTTGCATTGGCATTGCTTTACATTTTTATTATTATCAAAGTTTGTACCACTAGGCTTCGACTTAGCATGATTGTAATTCATCGCGTAGATGACATGGACGTTTTGGTAGAGCCGAAAAGTTCTACTAGACCTGGTCAAGTCTAGGTTTTTATTTATTAAGCTTGAAGAGTTATTTTTGGGTACATCAAGATCAGAGCCAGTTGTCAGCATGTAGATATTTGATATTACAATATATTTTGATATTATATATGTTAAGATATATTTTTGAAGTATATAATGTAAATTGTAAAGAATGTTTTGAATAAATTAGTTAGGATGAGATCTTATATGTGCTGTTAATATATATACCTATATATAAGTATTTTGTGAAAATATGGAGAAATTAAGAAGTATTGGTGAATTGATTTTATTAGGAGTGTTTGTTTTATGTATGTTGTGTTTTGCTGAATTTTGGGAACGTCCAAATTACAAACAAAACTCTGGTGAATTTTTCCTAAAGATTTTCATATAAAATATTATTTCGGTTTACTATAACAAGTAAATAATATTTATATACTATTTAATTTTATATATTTAGTATTTGAAATTCTAAATTTGAAATGTGAAAAAAAAAATTTATTAAACCGGTCTGTGATATTTTTTTACCATATATGCTTATTTTACATATGCTGAAAACATGTATTGTACGTATATATGATATAAGGGTGTTACACATTCTATATCTTGAATGTGTCACATATTTCCAAAAAAGTCTCAATATGTGCATTAGGATCTTCATCTGGGAACCCATCAAACTGACAAGTCTGCTGCATCATTTGAATTACATTTGTCTTTATCTAGAATTTATTTACAGCAACTACCAGTCTCTGTATGCTTGAATCGGCCCCATTAAGAGTAGGCCTAGCAAATTCCTACATTGTCCTTGGCTCATTTCCTGCCATCGTTTCCCATTCTTCTGAACTGAGATCTTCAAAGTTTGGTTCCATTTCTGCCAAAACTGCTTCCTCTTCTTCCTTTTGCTTTCTCCTTAACATTTTCTCTAGCTCTTAATCTAATTCAAGTAGTTGGGAAGAGCTAGGTCGGGTCATAAACAGGAAGAAGTACCTAGAATGACAATCACAAGCAAGAGCTAATGTTAAAACAAATAAAATAAAAACTAAATCAATAGTCTTGATTATATTACTAATATTGAAAACTGTTGTCCCCGGCGACGGTGTCAAGAACTTGATGACGGATCTATGCTATCACAGTGTTACCTCAAGTGCATGGGTCGCTTAAGTAATAAAAAAGTGAGTAAGATATCATTCCACTGGGGACAAGGTCAAATATTAGTGCAAATTTTAACTGTTATTTAGCGAATCAATAGTTTGTGTGATTATTAAAATAAAAGACAAATTACTCAATAAACTAAAGTGAAGAAAAATTGAATATTGTGCAACAAAAGTTGGTGATGAAAATACTATCCAGATATTGAATCCCCCTAGCCATAAGAAGTATTTATGAATATCAATCCAATTAAATCAAATAATAGAGTTGAATTGGTATTCCCCTAAATTAGATTAAAATCTCTCTCAAGTGAATTAATCCCTAATCACTTAGTAGAATGCTAGGAATCTCTTCTCAAGCATAATTAAATAGATCTTGCAATAAGAACAAGGAACTTTAATCCAAAAGGTCTTGTAAGTCTATCTCTAGCACTCCAATCAACTCTCAATCCTAATGAACATTTTGTTCATATCAAGCTTTCTCAGATCAATAATATGAAAATTGCAACCAATCAATAAGCATGCTATTACCAATTGGAAATAAGAAATTAAGAATCAAAAGGATAAAACAACTCAATCAAATGATTTAATTTAATAAGAACTATTTAATCCATACAATAAAGCTAGGGTTCATTAATATCTAGATAGGTAAAATGTTTAGCTCATGTTCATAACCAGAAAACCAAAATAGAGGAAATAAGTAAAAGAATTAAAACAATCCATAATGAATGATTTGTGTTTCTTCACTTCAATCCTCGAATCTTGGATTAAATCTTGCAGAAATTGGGTCTTCACCTTCACTCTTGGTTGCCAAAAACTCTCTTTTTCTTGGGAGGTCGGCTCTGAAAAATAAACTATATCCTTAATTCGATCTTTAGCTCAGATTTTATAGCCCATATATTTTTCCTTGACACGCCCAAAGACACGCCTGTGTCTGTGGGCATGTCAACGGTGCTATTTCAAACTTTAATGACATGAGCAATGACACGCTCATGTCCTTGCTACTATAATGTTGAGTTAGGGACATTATCATGGACATGCCCATGTCATTGGGCATGTCACATGGGTGTCTCACAGCTTCTGTAAGTCAGGAGTTATGGCACATTCAGTGACACGCCCATGTCTCTAGGGGTGTCAAAGCTTTTGTAAAGTAGTTGAATGACATGGCAACGGACACGCCCATGTCACTGGGCATGTCACTTGAAGAATCTACCCAAAATAGTTTCTTCCCTTGTCTTTAACCTGTGATTTCAGCCTAAATAACCTTAAGGTCCCCACTGTCAAAAGTTCCTGGAATCAACCCTAATAAACACTTGAACAAACAAATTAAACTCAATTTTACAATAAATATATTAAGAAATAGGGACAAAAATATCATCAATTATACACTTATACCTACACGCTACACTTATTATCTGCCATAGATTGAACATTTCTTAATTTTTTAGAACAAATAATGTTAGGATGAATAATAATAAAAATAATAAGAGATGTTTCTTTTCCATTTATAACTTGTCATCACCTTTCGCTATTGTGTTATTTATCTCACCATATTTGGTCAAATAGTTAAAATAGTACACATAGAATAATTTTAATATTACCTCTATTTTATTAAATTGGGGAACAACCAAACATAAAGCCAGCATACACAAGATCACTCCTATCACCAACCAGCCCTTTCAAGTTTTCTAATTGATAATTTTCTCTTCTTTAGCCCTAATTATTGCCTAGTTCGCCCTTTTGGGTTCTTGGAACTAGCGGAATGCTCTAACTTTTTCCTAGGCTGCCCTTTTGGGTTTTCAACCTAACAAGCTCTTTTTTTTTCTTTTTTTTATCTATACATAAAACCTCTTCAACCTGTCCATGTTCACCGGCTCACTAAACTCGTTCCTGTCCATGTCTGATATTTTAACTGCACCCTTGCTCATGACTTGTTTCACAACATATGGCCCTTCCCAACTAGGCCTAAAATTTCCTCTTGGATCGGAGACATTAGGCTTACACTGCTTCAACACTAATTGCCGACACTGAACTTTCTAACCTTAATCCTTCTATTGTAGCCCGAGCTATCTTCCTTTGATACAACTGATGATGATACAGTGCTTTCAACCTCCTCTCTTTTAATAAAGCTAACTTTGTGTATCTGCTTACTACCCACTCCGTCTCAGGCAGTTCAACTCCTAGGACCACTCTTTGATCTCTATCTCAATTGGTAACACTGCTTCCATCCCATAAACCAAGGAAAACAATGTCATTCCATTTGGCATTCATAAACTTGTTCTATATCCCCATAAAGCAAAAGGAAGCATCTCTAACCAATCCCTGTATGTCTTGGTCATCTTGGACAGAATCTACTTAATTGTCTTATTTATTGCTTTTGATGTACCATTAGCCTTCAGTCTATAAGGGAAGGATCGGTGATGATGAATTTGATACTTCGAGAATAAGTCCCTAACTACTCCTTAAAACTATACCCCATTGTCTGATATCACACTATATGGGACCCCATATCTGCAGATGAGATTCTTTCAATGAACCTAGCCATTTGCCTTGCCCCCAACTTGTTGAAATATTCAAGTTTGACCCATTTTGAAAAATAATCCACTTCTATTACGATAAAGCGGTGAGCGTGTGAAGCCGTCAGATGTATCTCTCCTATAATGTTAATCCCCCAAATCGCAAAGGGCCTGAGTGAAGACATAAAATGCAATTCTTCAAGAAGCATGTGATTCAAATTACCATACATCTGACATTGCTGGCACTTCTTCACAAACTCGATACAATCTCTCTCCATGGTCAACCAGTAGTAACCTTGTCGATTTATCTTCTTAACCAGGGCTAACCCATTCATGTGTGGACCACAAGTTCTCGCATGTACTTCAGACATGATATGCTCAGCTTCAGGCTTCAAGCTCCTCAAGTGCACCCCATCAGGCCATCTTCCATACAACTCTCCCTAAAAGGTGATGTATTGTAAGGACCATCACCTTATGCTCTTCTCTCTTCCCTTGTTGCCTCCAATGAGTATTCCTTATTCTCTAAAAACTCTCTTATGGTGTCATACCATGCACCATTGTCTTTATTAGTTTCCATGATTGATTCATATTCATAACAAGGAGTTGATGAACTAGTCAAGACCAGAGGTTTAAGAAATAAGTTGATAGGATTTTTTCATACCGAAGCCAATGTGGCTAGGTCATCAACCATCTGGTTTTCTTCTCTTAGTAGGTGTATAAACCTACACTCCTTAAAATTCTTCTTCATCATGGCCAAGTAATGGTGGTATGGTTTTAGCTTCTCTTCTTTCAACTCCCACTCTCCATTTACTTGTGATACTACTAGCAATGAATCACCAAAGACCTGCACATTATCCACTTTCATAATTATCGGGTTTTCCAAACCAAATATACATGCCTTATACTCCGCCATATTATTGGTTGCCCTAAACTTCAACTTCTTAGCAAAAGGGATAACCTCCCCTTCGGGTGATTCTAGTATGACTCCCAAACCTGATCCTTTTCTATTTATTGCTCCATCAAAATACATCTTCCATCCTTGTACTTCTATGGCCTCTAATTGTTCATCAGGATATTCCAAGACTACCTCTTCACTATCCGGCAATGGTTGCTGAGCTAGGAATTCCGCTACTACTCTACCTTTGATTTTTTCCTGGTTACATAATCTCAAATTCTTCCAAAATTATCAACCATCGATCATATTTCCCTATCAAAGAGGGTGTCTCCCTTAACTACTTCACCAGATCCAACCTAAAAATCGCTTGCACACTATCATACTAAAAGTAATGCCACAACCTCTTAGAAGACAAAACCATAACTATACAAGTCTTTTTAATGATACTATACTTGATTTCATACGGTTAGAGCTTTTTGCTCAGATAGCAGACTGCGTGCTCAACCCTTGACTCATCTGTTTGGGCTAGCATAGCTCCTATTGACTCTTCCTCTACTGCTAAGTATAGTAATTACCGTGCTTAGGTGGTTTCAAGATAGGTGGATTCAACAAATACTCTTTTACACACTTAAAGACCCTTTGACACTCTTCATTCTACTTGACTGGCTGGTTCCTTTTAAGCAACTTGAAGATAGGTTTGCAAATTATGGTGAGCTTTGCTATGAACCTACTAACATACTATAACTTGCTAATGAACCCCCAAACTTCTCTCTCTGTCTTAGGGTTTGGCATATCCCTGATTGTTTTAACCTTGTCATGGTCAATCTCAATGACATTTGGACCAATCACGTGTCCCAACAACATGCCTAAAGTAACCCCAAATACATACTTTTTTAGGTTTAGCCTTAGCTTATACTTTACTGCTCTCTTAAAGAATAATTCTAAGTTCTGGAAGTACTGCTCCCCCGTATCCGATTTCACCATCATATCATCAACGTAGACCTCAACTTCTTTATGCATCATATCATGAAACAAGGTGGTGGCCATCCTCTGGTAGGTTGCTCCGGCATTCTTTAACCCAAACGACATCACCTTATAACAAAATATACCCCACATAGTAAGAAGGTAATTTTGGCTTTATCCTCTTGGGCCATTAACACTTGGTTGTATCTTAAAAATCTATCTACGAATGAGTGTAGCATGGTAGAGGTTGCACTATCAATAAGGACATCTATATGGGGTAAAGAAAATCATCTTTAGGGGAAGCCTTGTTTAAGTCTCTATAGTCTACACAGACCCTAATTCTTCCATCCTTCTTCGGCATGGGCACAATGTTGGCTAGTCAATTTGGATAATCTATCACTTCAAGGAACTTTACTTGTATCTATTTAGTAACCTCTTCTTTAATCAATTTTGTCCTTCTGGTCTTAACCGTCTAAGGTTTTGTTTGACAGGCTTCATGTGAGTATAAGTAGGAATCAGGTGTTCGATTATGTCTTGATCTATTACAGGTATTTCCTCATAAGACCAAGCAAATGCCTCTTCATATATTTTAAATATTTTTTTCTAATCTCTCTCTCTCTCATTAGAAGTAAGGGCGGATGCTATGCTAATATTTTTAGGATTATCGGTTGTTTTCAAATTTAATGATTGCGTATCAATAGAGTTAATATTAAAAATGCTCATGTGACCACTATTTGAATGTATGAAACCACCAGGAGAAACATCACACATGTAAGCAAAATCAAACTTTATTGCATTCAATTTGGAAAAGAAAACATCATCATCCTCATAAAAAGCAGATAAATTAAAATCAAAATCAACATTATTGTTCTCAAAATCATAAGGCAAGACGTCTTCAAACTTCTCTTCAACTAAAGCAGCAATTTCCTTGGGAGTCTTCTCGGCTTTCAGGATAGCTTCCTTCTTTCCTTTCAGATTAGGCTCCTTGTTAGCTCGTAGGGTGAGCTCTTTCTTCACTTGTTCCACCTGTTCAGCAACATCAGTAAAAATCTTAAAACCCGAGATCAGTTTTCCTATGAACATGACTGGCTTAGGCTTCCCTTGGAGTGGTCCCATGTTTGGAGCTTTGACAAAAATATTTTCAAGTGGTGAGAAACTCATCTTCTCATTCTTCTTTGGTTGAACATTTTTATTGTCTTCCTCGTATCCCAACCCTCTCTTGGAAGTCTGAGTCTTGAAATTTAGAAGTTTTGTCACACCTGTCTTACCCTTTCCAAGACCAACACTAGGAAGGTAGTTCATGTTCTTTATCATATTCTAGACTTTGGAGTCTACTACTTCATCATAAGAAATTGCAGATAGTTAGAAACCATTGAGAGGCTTCTCAATCATTAAAGCATTTACCACTTCATTATCCTCAGCCTTAATGACCACTATCTCATCTCCATTTGGGAACTTGATCTTTTGATGGAGCATAGAGGGAACTCCACTAAGAGGATGAAACCAGGGTCGCCTCAATAGTAGTACAAAAGTAACAAGAATATCCAAAACCATGAACTCCACCATAGATTCAATTGGACCAGCCTTCACAATAGCTTTAAAAGTCCCTTCGGTGTGCCTCTTAGTATTGTTATAAGCCCTAATGGTCACTTTGGTTGGGCTCAAATCCCTTATTGATATAGCAATCTTTGGCAAGATTTTAAGTAGACAGACATTTATGGTGAACACATCATCAACCATCACACATGAAGTCCTTTTTCCTTTGACATCTACCTTGATAAAGAGAGGGCGGATGTAGTCTCTTCCCTCTTCTGAAAAATCCGCATCCTAAAATGATATCATTCCCACTTCAACATCTCTTTTCTTTTGAATATCTTCGTACTTCATCACCCTTTCATCTTTCACAAAATTAACTAGCTCATCTCGTGTTATGGAAGTGGAAATTGGCATGCTAGCCAAATCCTTGGCCATAGTTTCTCAGTGCTTCTTGGATGTGGTCAATAGATCCCAAATACTAACACTTGCTTGGGTCCTCTTCAATTCCTTAAGAACAATGTCATTTTTAACTTCTTTGTTTATAGTTTCAACTTCCTTCCCCTTATCAACGTCTACTTCCTTCGGTGGTGGCCTTGCATAAGGCTTACTAGAGCGAGTGTTAATTACTTCATCTTCCTCGCTGGGCTCAGAATCAGGTCCATTCTTCCTTCTTTGGCTCAGAATCATCCTCACTGTCAGTTGGGTCCCAAAACTCACCCACCATACAAACAGTTACTTCCTTTTCAACTACAGCTGGCTTCACTTTGCTAAACATCACTTCCTCTTTGACCATCTCTCTATCTACATTTTGGAGAGAAGACATGACAAACTCCTCACTTAAACCACCCCTAATCATGAAAGTCGCCGATGTGGCACCCTATTGAACCTTGGCAACTGATTATCCTTCGTGTTTTGCTTGTTAGGTTCGGGCAACTTCCTACTATCGATCAAATTCTGAATTTCATGTCTCAACCTTATGCACTTATCCATCTCATGCCCTTGCATCTGGTGAAACTAGGAAAATGCCTTTGCATCAAAATTAGGTGGCAAAGGACTTGGCAATGGATGAGGAGTTAATGACTGCAATAGTCCCTTCTTTTGTAGCTTATTGAAAACCCAGTGTAAGGGCTTTCCCAATTATGAAAACTACCTTCTACTCCCTTGGCCAGTTGTATTGACATCAACTGCCTTTTGTGTGCCTTGATTTCCAGACTAGTAGTTCCCTTTTTTATTTCTTCTTATAAAAAACTAGTTCTTCTCCCTCTCCCATTCTTCAATTTACAAAGCAGCTTGAAGAAGATCCTTAAAATCTCTAATAAGAGTGTGGGACATCCTCTCACATAGACTAGGCAGCACTCCTCTTACAACCATCCTAATCTGATCTGATTCATCAGGTCTCTTCTTGAGAAAAGCCACCTTGTTCCTCCATCTCTTCACATAGTCGATAAAGTTTTCATTCGATCTTTTCCTAATTGATTCGACTTCCATCAAGGAGACCTTTAATTCAGCATTATACACATATTTTTGGATGAAGGTCTTATACAACAAATCCCAGCTCTTTTGAGTACTATCCTATAAGGTGTTGAACCAATTCTGCACAACCGGATCCAACGAAAGCATGAAGTACCTTTGAGTTTGAGCCTTAGTAGCTCAGGCAGAATGTATAGCCGTGATATACTGTTTCACATGAAGATGAGGGTTGCCAATTTCATCAAATTTAGCAAATGATGGCATCTTGAACATATAAGGGACCTCATCATCTTGTTCAAATGGTTTGTCGACCATGGACATCTCTTCGATTTTCAGCTTCTTCTTAAATTTCTTCTCCAAATCAGTAATTGTTTAGTTCATTTCTGTACTAGTTTTTAGTATGATTTTATGTGTGTTTTAGTTAATGTTTTGATTGATTTTTGTTTTAATTGTGTTTTAAGTGTTGTTTTTAGGTTTAGGTGTAAAAACACCCTTGGAAGATCAAAACCGGGCAAGAAAAGCATGAACCAAGCAAGACATGGCCAAGCCAAGCAAGACATGGCCATGTCCCTCAAAAGAAATTCAAGGCAGAAGTAGACACACCCAAAGACATGGCCAAGCCTCTGGCCGTGTCTCATTCAAAGGGCAAATCAAAGAACAGGCAAAAGAAGAGAAGGAAAAGAAGGAAAATGAGCAACAGAAGTGGACACACCCAGTGACACGGCCAAGCCTCTGGCCGTGTCACATGACACGGCCAAGATAAGAATGGCTTGGCCATGTCCCATTCATACCAAAGAACAAGAAAGCAAGCAAAGATGAAAAGAAAAGAACCAGAGACTTACACCATCAAGGGACACGGCCAAGACACTGGCCGTGTCACCTGACACGGCCGTGTCTCATAAAAATAAACAACACAGTGAGGGACACGGCCAGGAGCTTGGCCGTGTCCCAAGAAAGAAAATCAAGAGACACGGCCAAGCTCCACATGGCTTGGCCGTGTCACCTCTCACCACCAAAGAAAGAAAAGAAAGAAAGAAAGAGGTACAGTGAGGGACATGGCCAACTGGCTTGGCCGTGTCCCATGAAGAATCAAGAGACACGGCCAAGCCAACCTTGGCTTGGCCGTGTCACCTCAAGGAAAGAATAAAAAATTATAAGAGACACGGCCAAGCTTGTCATGGCTTGGCCGTGTCCCACCTGATAAAATTGAATTTCTTTGTACGAAGTGGGAGACAATGGCTTTTGCTTGCAAAAAGAAATACTAAACAAAGAAATAGTGGGGAAAAAGTGAAATGGGTGAGTTGGAAGGCATGGGTGTTGATTTTTGAGGAATTAAATAGAGAAGAAGAGGGAAATGGAAGGAGTTCTTGGCTTCTTGGAGCCAAATTTATGCAAAAAATGTGGGAGAGGGAGAGAGTGACACTCTCCCTTGTCCCTTCACCTCCAACCTCCATTTCCATCCTCTCCACCTTCTCCATCTTCCATTGATAAGATCTTTGAGATTCTTTGGGATAAATTGGGTTAAACAAGCTCTTGAAGGTTGAAGAAGCTTCATTGAAGAGATTGGTGACTTGCGAAAGCTCCATTCCATCTTCCAAAGGCAAAATCAATTGAAGAGTTGGTGACTTGAGAAAGCTCCATCCAAAGGTTTGGTGACTTGAGAAAGCTCCATTCCACATTGCAAGGGGAATCAACCATTGAAGAGGGCTTGAGTTCTTCATCAAATACATCAAGTGGAGCTAGGAGGAAGACTAGCAATCCTAATCTTGGCATCTTCACAAGGGGTTTTTCTATTCTCTCTTTTAATTCATTTCTTATTGTTGTTGTTGTATTAAGAGATTGATATTGCAATGAAATATTTGTATTTGTTTTATATTGAGTTGAATGAATGTTATAAATTGATGATGTTGAGCTAAATACCTATGTTTAGGGTTTGTAGTATATTTGATTGAATTTCTTGATTTGATATTTTCATTGATGTTCCTTGTTGATTGGTTGATTGTGTTGTATTAAATGCTAGGTTGATAGATTAGCTACCTATTGATCTTTGAATATTGGATGACGGACCGAGAGGTGAAATTCGATATCGGAACTATATAATCGACCACCCTATGAATGAATTAGAAATATAAGTTCTAGGGTTTATTAATTTGGTAATGTAAAAGAATTGGTCATTGTTAATTCGTGAATGTGAGAACTAATGGATTGGTAATTGACTAATTAACCTTAACGAACAAATTAATTACAAGGTTATGTTAATGGATAATTGAGAATTGAGCTTTGATTGAATGGACATATGAATCTAGGCACTTTCCCAAGAATCAATTTGATCTTGCACACCCATCACACACTTCAACCTACGCACGTTAATTTTAGGTTTAAATTAATCTTGCACATTTCATACAACAAACACTTCCGCATTTAAATACTTGTCAATCAAGCTATTACGAACCACACCTTCTTGGGGAAACGACCTTGGGGCGATCACCTTTGCTACAGCTACCTCGTTTACTTGCGAGTGATGCTTTGTAGTAGTACTTAATTTGAGCGCAACAGTAATCAGTTTCTCAACATCTGAAGTTTTAGTCTTTTCCATGGTTGATCTTTCAACAACCTTCGGCTCCTTCTTGTCTTGAGGATCTTGGAAGTATTGGGCCCACTATTCATCACCATCCATAACCATCTTGTCATCATCGAAGACTACTTCACCAACTTTAGCCTTTCCTTTGTCTTTCTTGGTGCTTGCAGATGCTTCAGCAGTATTTCCAAACATTCTAGACATTTGACTTTTCATGATCTCAGCTAGGGCTTCCTTTAATTCTTCCATCTCGACTTCAAGGGCATCATCCAACATCTTTTGAATCTGCTCAGGTTCCATTGCTTTTGGTGAGAAGCTAACTGAGTTGTTGCTTGATTCTTCATCACCGGTGTATGTCAGATTGTCATAGGCTTTTGAACTATTGTACTCTAAATCTATGAGCCAAAAAAGATCAATGATATGTTATGCAATGCATGCATGTACAAACAACAAACAAACAAAGATAATTAGGGCATCCCTTCCAACCTTATAACTTTTACACATGAATGGCAAGTCTCTTTTCCTAGGTATATGATTAACAAAATACCAACATGGGATATTTTATTTTCAAAAAATTCCCTCAGATGATTTTAACCAATAGTTATATTTTCAAACATGAAAATTAGTTGATGATAATTCCCATTAATTAGGCTTTAATCCATCCAATCAACTAAAACAACTTTTATGCTATATTGTATTAAAACTAAATTAAGAGGTTTATTATAAATAGATTTCTCACTTGAGAAAATAACTAATGATTTATGCCAAAAACAAGCCCATGATTAATAGTTCTTAGCATAAGCTAGGCTCATAATTGATTTTTGGTATTCCATAATTGACCTAAATATTTGCAAGCTCTTTTTGTAAACTTTGATAATAAAAAATTTTGCTGCAAAACCCTTGGGCCATAGGGTAGAAAAAGATTTTTGACCCATCTTGAAAGATTTGAACATTTAAGATTTTGGTCTTTTAAAGGAAAAAAAATTATTTTTGAGCTTACAATATAGGTAGGCCATATTAGAAAAAGAACAACCAAATAAGTCATAATTTAAACCAAGATAATTTAACATAGTCAAACAATAAGCATTTGGGGTAAAACTTAAGGAAAATAACTAGGTCAATTACATGAGCATAAGTCTTTGGTTTGAAAGGTTTTAGGCTCCCATAGCAAGTATATACCAAGAGGTACAAGGCTATGAGTGGTTATGCCTTGCTCGATCTCCATACCTTGAGTGAAAGTATGGTATCCCTTACATAACACAACACAGGTAACACGGGGGCGTCCTAATTCACGCACATGATGCAATCTAAATGATGCAATGAACAATATCATAATAAGAAAGAATAAAATAATATAAAGACCAATGGAATCAACTTCTCTTATCCCAGTGGAGTCGCCACTGGGAGCAGGGATTTTTGCCCCCACTCCCATGTGGAATGGTTCTTATGACTTTAGCACTGTTAGGCTAGGGCCTTAGAGAATACGGGCCTAAACCTGGAGAAAATGGAGTCACCATGCGGACGGGCCGAGAAAAAGAAAGGGGTGGATGATTCAATTCCTAAGGAATCCCCAACCCCCTATTGGGTTCGAAAAGTTGGATACGCGTGGGGAAGGTGAGAAATGGCCCAACACCCTTACAGCACCCAGTTTATTAGAATCGACCTCTTTTTCGGGTCTTAATATTATAAAATTTTTAAATATAATGATATTATCTATAATAACATGCAATGATAAGAATAAACAAATACTTTATTAAAAATCATAACAATGTTCAAACAAAACAAATAAATGGACACCCATCCAAGGATGGAAACATGTCCTTACATCATCCAATGTCTAAAACTAAATAGGACACCCGCCAAAAGGTGAAAATGTGTCCTTTACATTAATCCCAAAATATGAAATTAATTTAAATTACATAAAAATTAGTTAATGAGGTACCCAATCATGGAAACAAACCTCTTACAATTTTAATAAACAAATAATAATCAAGAAAATAATCAATCATGATAAATTAAACAAATAAAACATTAAATCAAATAAATCAATAATCAAAACATATAATAAACTACATAATCCCATCTAAAACTAAATAAAGCAATAAATGTATAAGTTTAGGATTTACATCTTAAATTAGGGTTTCTTGAATGAAATTAGGGTTTAGAGGGTTTATGTTTAACAATTAGGGTTTTAAGATTTAAACTTAAAATTTAGGGTTTTGATTTAAAAAAAAACCAACATTATTATTGTTCTTTTAAAAAGATTATGGCTACTTTGTAATTAGAAAGAATATAATTTAACTAGGTATTTAGGGTTTGAGTGACTTATTTGTAAAATTCTTTGAATTAAGCTACTGTAATAATTAAAGGTCCTTTGAAAAATTATTTATTTGAATTAGGGTTTGGAATTTTTTAAAATAGGATCAAAGTTTTGAAGTAGAAAAGAAATAAGCTACTATGAATTCAAAAATTAAAAACCACCGTCCATTGATTTTATTGGATTATTGTACAGGTTTTTAGAGTTACAATTATTATTTTTAATGGATTAATTGCTAATAGATGAAGATGATTTTTTATAAACAAAATTAGATAAACATACCTACATGTGAAGTCTCTACCAAAATCATTGCATGAAAATTTTAGATGAGCTATACCAAGACAACACTTGTTATTGCCTTGATTATGGATTGTTTATTGTTGGTAATCATTCTCTGCCGTTCAAAAAGAATTGTCTCCAAATTGGCAAAAAAGTCCTTCAAAAATCAAAAGTCTCTGAATAATTTTTCCAAGTTCAAATCTCTGAATCAATTGATAAAAGTCCTTTTTCAATCTTATAACTGTGTTATTGATAGGGAAAAAAAACTAATAATATTTTGATAAGAATATATAAACTGTTTAGGAAAAATAAAAAACTGAGTAAAATAAGATTTTGTCAAGAATTGCCAACGGGTGCAGGCTGCAAGGATTGGACCTGCTGCACGCGAGGGGCTACTGCGAGGATTGGCCTGCTGCTCAAGAGAGGCTGCTGCAAGAATCGGCCTACTGCGTGCAAGAGGCTGGTGTGAGGATTGGCCTGCTACGCGAGGGGCTACTGCGAGGAGTGAGGATTGGCATGCCTGCGGCAAATTGGCTTGCCACTCCAGCGTTGCCGCATCGTTCGCTGATTTGTCCAATTTTTATTTTTTATTTTATATATATATTTTTTATTTTTATTTTTATTATTAAAAATAAATATGATATTTGAAATAAATATTTATAATTTTCTTTTTCTTTCAATATATTAAATAATAAATATTATAAATAAATAATAAATATTATAAAAGTTATTTCGTAGTGTTTTCAAATATTAGAATGGACTTGGTAAAAAAATAAGGGTCTACACACCTAAGAAAAGCAACTTGCCACTTGTGTGTGGAAGATATAAAGTTGAAAGGATCATCCTAAATTTATTTATTTGTTTGTGACACATGCATACACGTATTGCATTGCATTGATCCTTTCTGGTTCATAGACCTAGAGTATAGCAGTTTAAGGGCTTACGACAACCTGACTTATGTTAGTGACTCAGAATTTAGTGAAGGTTCAGTTAACTTCACACTAAAGCCAATGGATCATGATCAATTTCAGAACTTGGTGAATGAGGCTTTAGCCTCAAAGATGGAAGAAATGAATCCTCACATAATCAATTCAAAACATCTTCAAATTCCTAATCCCAGTTACATTTTTCAAAATCAATTCAAACCACCTCAATTTTCATCATTCAGCTCCTGCCATCATCAATTCAAATCAATTGCAATTATTAAATTCAACCATGACTGAGTCTAATTTGGAAAAGGTGAAGAATTTATTTAAAAATATCAAGACAAGACATTGGGAACAAATGTCATGGTCCCAACTCAATGTCTTGAAATGTTTTCAAAATGTAAAATTGGACCAACCATTCTTACATGCCATGGCTTCTTTTTAGGATGTGAAAACTAAGACTTTCAAGGTAAACAATTTTGAAACATGTCCTCTGATTGAAGAATTTGAAGCCATTCTTGGATATCCAAGCAATCAACCAATGGCATTACCCATACTAACTTCCAAAACTCAAGAAAAGATGCAACTGTTGTTTCAACTTTCTAAACCGGAAGTTCTGTAATTGACTAGAGGTGAGAAAATTTTTCTTGATCCCTTAATCGATTTTAGCACTATTCATTTGGCTCTAACTAAAGCTTGGGTAATGCTTATTTTGTTTTTGTTTTCTTGGCCAATTCTTACTTCTTTCTACTGATGGTGACATTGATCCACGAGTACTAGACATCATGGACCAAATGGAAGGAGGCTTGTCACCAGTACCTAAAATCTTGGCTGAAACCCTAGTTAGATTGGACCAATTCAAATAAGAATCTTGGAGGAGGTTGGTTGGGAGTCCTTTGCTACTTCAGGTAACCACCGAAACTGTAACACCCCTATATCCCGTATACGTACCAAGCATGCTTAAACGATCGTAATATACGTATACTGAATATAGAAAATGCCACAGTTTAAAAAGACACAACAAATATCTTTGTAAATAAATGAAACCAATCTCAAACATTTAAAAGAAATCCAAAAGACACCATATATAAAATGTTTAATAATTCACAGCGGAAGTTATTACAAATATGTTATAAATCAAAGTTTACAAAACATAGAATATATATACATGATTGGCAGTTCTTCTCTGATCTTTAAGTCCCAAAAGAAAATCCTCAATGTCTAGTCTCACTTGGTCTCGAGGAGCTCTCAGGTTCAACTCTGTCACCTGCGCGATCAAACACTATCGCGCTAAGCCAACGGCTTAGTAGTACAAATTATGCTAGCATTATGCTTTAGTGCAATGCAATGTCACACATTTTATTAACAAATCAACATCATAGATGAAAGGCTAACAACATATCTTTATATTTCATAAACTACACATATATATACATATCACATTTCAACATCCTTCCATATAACTCATTAGTCAATCATTTTACTATTCATGAATCACATTAAACAAAGACAAGCATGGGCCCAAAACACACTAATATACCATTCAATTTTTAGAGTAGATGTTTTGGTTCAATCATCACATTTATCATTATCATAAACCCAACTAGGCTTCAAGGATTAGGTTCAACCAAGCTTCAAGGGGAACAAAGCATGCTAAGTCTCAACCCAACTTGGCTTCAAGAACCAACCCAACCTAGCTTCAAGGGTTGTAACATCTCAATTAGGCTTCAAGGACTAGACCCAACCAAGCTTCAAGGGGAGTAAAACATGTTAAACTTCTACCCAACTTGGGTTCAAGGATCAAGCCCAACCTAACTTCAAGAGAATGTTACTATCATTAGGCATGCCACCAACAACAAACTCTGAAAATTGAATAACACATTAGCCACACAATTCATTTTATTATTTCATTCTCAATTCTCATCATCAATTAGGCAAACATGCCTTATATCTTTCAATTGAAACATCATAGCCAATCACAATGGCTTCACATCACATTTGAGTTACCATAGCCAATCACAATGGCCTCATATCATATCATATCTCAATTCATATTATACATATAGCATCATTGATATAACCTTTCAAAGTATATTACTCATATAACACATTACCATTCACAAAATTCACAATGCATAAAACATAACATTGTTCATATAGTATCATATGCATCATCATTATCTTCAAATGTATATTCAATCTCAACAATGTAAGAAGAGCAAAGAAACAATCATAGGAGCCAACACACTCAAGGGACACGGCCAAGCTTGTGGCCGTGTCTCTCAACACAAATTGGCAGTGGCAGACATGGGCAAGGGACACGGCCGTGTCTCTCCAAAAATCATCCAACACGGCCAAAATTTCCTTAGACTTGGCCGTGTCTCCCAAAATTCTTTAGTTTGGCCGTGTCTCTTCCTTGGTTTGGCCGTGTCTCTCATGATTAAAAACCCTAAACATGGCCAAATCTCTTTTGATTGAATTTAAACACATTATGCATAACATAACCTCATTCAAATGAATATACACAATGTCATTAACACATATCTTGCATGCTCATCACAACATTCACATTAACAATACATCAACAACACATTTAATCACTCACCACTTCGAAACCCTAAACCAACATCACTCTTATTCTTTCAAAATCAACATCCACTTAACTTACCATCTTCAAACCAAAACCAACACCAATTTAACTTTGTAACTTACAATCAATCTCAACACTTATAAACACATCTCAAACACACCTAATCATAAAATCAACAATTCATAACTCACTTCAAACACAACCTCAAAAGAACAAAGGAAAACAAGAGAGTACTTACCACAATTGAAGAAATTTCACAAATCTCCAACTTAATCCTTTGATTCTTCCTTCAATTGGATTTTAGAAATAAACAAATCTCACTCTTGCTCCTTTGCTATGGAGGGCCGGCCAACATAAGAGAAAGAGAAGAAAAAAAGAAAAATGAAGACACGTCAACTTCTCTTCTACTTTAAATCTCCACCAAGCAATTCTAACAAAGCAAAATTACTTAAATGCGCTTTTCTATTTGTTCACACTTCCTTTAAAACTCTTGCCCTCTTTAGTAATTTCACTCATCCCAAATTAAAATATCTTCTTCCCTTGACTCTCCATTGACCAACATATATGTTATATATATATATTAACATATATACAACATATACATTCCATTAACACAATCATTTCCTTTGCAAAAACATATATACATTAAATTCAAATCAAACAACAATTGCATTAAAACTTCTAGGGCACACTTTGGGGTATTACAATTCTCCCCCTCTGAAAAGAAATTTCGTCCTCGAAATTACCTGGTATCAAGTCCAAAACAACTGAGGATACTGATCTCGCATGGTTTGTTCACTTTCCCAAGTTGCCTCTTCTTTTGCATGGTTCTTCCACAAAATCTTCACAAGTGGCACTTTCTTATTTCTCAATTCTTTCACATCACGTACCAAAATAGCAATTGGTTCTTCTTCAAATGTCAGATCTGGACTCACTTCGTTAGATTCAATTGGCAACACATGAGAGGGATCCGATCTGTACCTCCTCAACATAGAAACATTGAATACATTATGGATCCTATCCAACTCAGGTGGCAAGGCAAGCCGATAAGCAACTGGTCCAATTCTTTCTAAAACTTCATACGGTCCAATTAAACGAGGACTCAATTTCTCTTTCCGACCAAACCTCAAGATCTTCTTCCAATGAGACACTTTCAAAAATACCTTATCCCCCACATCAAACTCTATGTCTCTTCTTTTCAAATCCGGATAAGACTTTTGTCGGTCTGAAGCTGTTTTCAACCTATCTCGAATCATTTTCACTTTCTCTTCAGTTTCTTTAACCAGATCAGGACCAATTAACTTACTTTCTCCAAGTTCATTCCAACATAGAGGTGTCCTACACTGTAATATCCTCATATGTGGCTTAGAAGTTTTGATTTTATTGTTGTTGTTGTTGTTGTTGTTATTGTTAAATTGAATTGAATGCATATGATGGGGTAAGAAAAGAATTGGGATGAGAATGCTTGTGCATATGTGTTTTGGAGAAAGAATTAGGGTTTAGAGACAAATGTATATGTTGTGTATATGATGATATATATAACATATAAAGTGGTCAAATGAAGAGTCAAGGTGATGGTTAAGTGGAAGAAGATATTTTTGGTTGTTAATGAAATTACATATAAGGACTTATATGAGACAAAGGTTAGTTATATGATTGAGGGTGTTTTAGTAATTGCTTGGATAAGAACACTTGGTGGAGATTAAAAGCAAAATTTGACTTTGTATCTTAATCATTGTCTTCTTTCTTCATGAAGTGGCCGGCTCTCCAAATTGAAAAGAGAAAAAGAAGTGTTCTTGATGATAGAAGCAAGTTGATGAAGCAATCCAAGGTTTTGACAAAGGATTTGTGGAATTTCTTCTTTTCAAGTAAGTATTTTCTTGTTTTCTTTACTTATTTGGAAGTTGTGTTGGAAGTAAAGTAGGGTTTGATGATTTTGTGATTTGGTGGATTTGAGATGTGTTTGGTTGTGCTTTCAAATGTTAAATTGATTTTAAGTTATGAGTTTAATTGAAGGTTGTTGTTGGAAATGATGGTTGTTGATTTGGATGGAGGGAGAAGGATGTTGGATTTTAGGGTTTTGTGGTGAATATGTGTTTAATTGTGATATTAATGTGTGGTGAAGTAGTTTTTATGATGAATATGTGTTTAGAACATTGATTATGTTCATGTGAAATATGTTATATGATGAATATTGTGTTTGAGTGCAATTGAGAAAGGGTTGGTTTTAGTTAAGGTTTTATGATTTGGTGACACGGCCAAAATCAATTTAGGGGAGTGGGCGTGTCAATTGTTTGAATTAGCTACTGCCTCTTTTCTTTTTAAGGACACGGGCGTGTCACTCAAGTTGGTTGGGCGTGTCATTTATTTGAGGAAGCTACTGCCTCTTTTTTTTTTAAGGACACGGGCGTGTCACTCAAGATGGTTGGGCGTGTCAATCAAGTGAGTTGGGCGTGCCCTTCAAATGATTTGAACATTGTTTGATTTCTTGGTTCTCTTTGCATGGTTTAAATTCTTCAAAAGTTCCATTGTTCCTAAACTTAAACATGAACATTATAAACATGTTTCAAACACAAGAATGATCTAATCAAATGAATGTGGATGGTCCTAAAGCTATGAATCATGTCAATTGTGTTTTGCCCTAGTTGCATTGTTGAGAATTAACAATGTTATGTTATGCACTTTGAATGGTAATGTGTTTTATGAGAAATGTGGAATGAAATGTTAATATTTATGAATGAAGCTATGTGAGATAAAAATACACTTGAATAATGAAGTGTTATATTGTGAAATGAAAGGTGGAGCCATTGTTATTGGCTAAGGTGATTTAATGGAGATAAATGAGGCATGTTTGCCTAAATGATAATGAGAATTGAGAATGAAATCTAAATGAATTGTGTGGCTAATGTGTTATTCCATTTTCAGAGTTTGTTGTTGGTGGCATGCCTAATGAGTGTAACAATCTCTTGAAGTTAGGTTGGATTGAATCCTTGAAGCCTAATTGAGATGTTACAACCCTTGAAGCTAGGTTGGGTTAGTTCTTGAAGCCAAGTTGGGTTGATGCTTAGCATGCTTTGCTCCCCTTGAAGCTTGGTTGAACTTAATCCTTGAAGCCTAGTTGGGTATATGATATTGATATTGATAAATGTGATAACAAAACCAAAGCATTAACTCTGAAAATTGAATGGCATATTAGTGTGTCTTGGGCCCATGCTTGTCTTTGCTTAGTGTTGTTCATAAATGATTAAATGATTAACTAATAAAATATATGCAAAGATGTTGAATTCTGATATACATATATGTATGTTAGGTTATGAAATGTAAAAGTATGTTGTTAGCTTTGCATTTATGTTGTTACATGTATGATAAATTAGAATTGGCATTGTATAGCATTTAAGCATGTTTATTGCATGTTTTATCTTACTAAGCCCTTGGCTTAGCGCGATAGTGTTTAATCGCGCAGGTGATAGAACTGATAGAATCGAACCCGAGAGCTCTTCGAGACCGAGTGAGAGTAGACATTGAAGAATTTATTTTGGGAGCTTAAAGATCAGAGCTGACTTGCCAATCATGTAAAAATTTTTTTTTATATTGTGTAAAGTTTTGTTGATAATGTAAATATATGTATAATAGTAAATATGTATTCAAATGTTTTCATATATATACATATTTTATAACTCCCGCTGTGTAATATATAAATGTATATATATATATAGATAACTAATATGTTTTGTTTTATAAGTAAATGATCTATTTTGTTAATAAGATATAATGATATGGATATGGTATCAAGTTTTAAAATGTTTTGAATGTTAAGGAAACCGTTGCATCCCTATGTTTGGTGCACTTATGCTACATTGTTGTGGTTGTAGTGTGTGTGCATTGAATATGGGGGTGTTACAATTGTTTTGGTATCAGAGCCTAGGTTTGAGATTCTCAGCCTAGGAAAAATGTAATAAAAAGAATATTTTTACTTAAAAAGTGAGTTTTGAATGACATATACGTTTGAGATTGGCAGTCCCTGATCTTTAATAAGATGTAATCTGTTGTGTTTGCAGTATTAGGTGTTGATGGATCCTCACTCAAGACAGTCAGTTGAGGGTAGTGCCGAGAGCATTGCTCCTGCCGAGGGAGCTAGGGTTGATAGTGTTGAGGAGGCACCTGCTTCGGTGTCGGGTAGACCAGCTGGAGAGGAGGTTCCGCCAGCCTGGTTTAGGCATATGATGGAAGTAATGAGGCAAGCACCAGTACAGCCACCTCCACCACCACCCCAGCCTCAGGTTCAGATGAGACAGTATGATAAATTGAGGAAGTTTGGGGCGGAAGATTTTATGGGAACCACTGATCCAGCAGTGGCTGAGCAATGGTTAGGCAAAGTGCAGAGAATCTTTATTCAGTTACAAGCCACCCCTGAGGAAAAGTTTGATTATGCCAGGTCATTACTGCAGAAGGACGCATATGACTGGTGGAAGACAGTGCCACACTCTATGGATGATCCTCCAACACTGTCTTACACTGATTTTCTGAGGGAATTTGAGTTGAAGTATACTCCTAGGGAGTATAAGGATATGAAGAAGATGGAGTTCTTAAGCTTGAAACAAGACAGCAAGACTGTTACTGAGTATGAAGTTGAGTTTATTCGACTGAGTCAGTATGCTGGGGGTATCATTGCTGATGAGATTGATCGATGTCGGCGATTTGAGGAGGGATTGAGGCCCTCAATTATATGTCATGTGGCAGGCTCCAGGTATCAGGATTTCTCCCAGTTAGTTGCAGCAGCTAGGAGTGTAGAGAGAGCCCAGGCCATAGTTGCAGTTGCTTCTGAAGAGGAGGTTAGAGTTAGAAGGCCCCAGTTCGAGGCAGGGTCTTCTTCTGCTAAGAGGGGTAGAGGAAGTTTTGTTCCTCGGAGTAGTAGAAGTCATAGATCAGCTGGTAGGCCAGTGCAGTTCCAGAGGCAGAGATTTAGACCTGCAGCTTCAGTGGCGAGTGCTCCGACCCCGATGATTCGGAGATCCACTCTTCCCATCTGCATCCATTGTGGGAGGCCACATGGTGGTCCTTGTTGGAAGGCTGGTGTTGCAGGGGTATGCTTCAAGTGTGGATCACCAGACCATTTTGTGAGAGATTGCCCTGAGAGGCAGGAGCAGATGCCAGTTGATTCTGCTGCTTCTCGAGCTAGTGTGAGAGGAGGTAGAGGAGGAAGAGGTGTCAGCCGAGGAGGTAGGCCAGGGTTCAGTTCTAGAGGAGGTGCTGCATCCAGAGAGGGTAGACCAGAGGAGGTTGGTTCTTCCCAGAGGATGTATGTTATGCAGAGGCAGCCAGATGCATCGGCAGTCATAGCTGGTACTTTTTCTTTATTTAATACTCCAGTACTTGCTTTGATTGATCCGGGTTCCACGCATTCTTATGTTAGTGTATCTGTCTTGCCTGTATCTGATGTGCATGCTGAGTCCCTAGGATTTGATGTGTTGGTGACAAATCCGTTAGGGCATAGTGTGGTTGTGAGTAAGGTGCACCGGGATAGTGTAGTGAGGGTGCAGGGTGAGGAGTTCTTTGGAGATTTGATTGAGATGCCATTTAAGGAATATGATGTGATCTTAGGTATGGATTGGCTATCTCGACATGGAGCTGTGGTGGATTGTAAAAAGAAAATTGTTTCTTTGAGAACCGTTGATGGTAGAGAAGTGATAGTATCTAATGAGCAGGAACAGCTAGCCTCCTTATTTGTTTCAGCTGTTGCAGCCAGGAGGTTGATTAGAAAGGGGTGTGAAGCCTATCTCGCTCATGTGATAGATACTAGAATGAAGGGTTTTCCCATTGATAGCATTGCCACAGTTGCTGAGTTCCCTGATGTGTTTCCAGAGGAGTTGCCTGGATTGCCTCCAGAGAGAGAGGTGGAGTTTGGTATTGAATTGTTACCTGGTACCACTCCTATCTCTATTACTCCTTATAGAATGGCACCAGCAGAATTGAGGGAGTTAAAAGTGCAATTACAGGAGTTGTTGGACAAAGGATTTATTCGCCCCAGTGTTTCTCCTTGGGGAGCTCCTGTGCTATTTGTGAAGAAGAAAGATGGTACTATGAGGTTATGTATCGATTATAGGCAATTGAACAAAGTGACCATTAAGAATAAATATCCTTTGCCTAGAATCGATGATCTCTTTGATCAATTAAAAGGTGCAGCTGTATTTTCTAAAATTGATCTGAGATCTGGGTACCATCAGCTGAGAGTCAGAGCTGAAGATGTTCCGAAGATAGCTTTCAGGACCAGGTATGGGCACTATGAATTTTTAGTTATGCCTTTTGGTCTGACGAATGCACCTGCAGCTTTCATGGATTTGATGAATAGGGTGTTTAGGCCCTATCTGGATCAGTTTGTTGTGGTCTTCATCGATGACATTCTAGTGTATTCGCGGAATGAAGAGGAACATGATATGCATCTGCGGATTGTGTTGCAGATTTTGAGAGAGAAGCAGTTGTTTGCCAAATTGTCGAAATGTGAGTTCTGGTTGGATCAAGTAGCTTTTCTCGGACATATTGTTTCAGCAGAAGGCATTAGAGTTGATCCAAGTAAAGTTAAAGCTATTCTGAATTGGAGTCCACCCAAGTCTGTGACAGAGATTAGAAGTTTTCTGGGTTTAGCAGGCTATTACCGGCGGTTTATAAAAGGGTTTTCTTTGATAGCTACTCCACTCACCAGATTGCTTCGTAAGGGAGTGAGATTTGTGTGGACGGATCAGTGTCAGGCTAGCTTTGAGCAGTTGAGAGATATGTTAACTCAAGCGCCTGTTTTAACTTTACCTGTTGAAGGCAAACCATATGTGATCTACAGTGATGCTTCACATAGAGGTTTGGGATGTGTATTGATGCAGGAAGGGAAAGTTATAGCTTATGCATCTCGACAGTTGAAACCGCATGAGCTTAACTATCCGACCCATGATTTGGAATTAGCTGCCATTGTGTTTGCATTAAAGATTTGGTGCCATTATTTATTTGGGGAAAAATGTTTCATCTACACTGATCACAAGAGTTTGAAGTATTTGGGTGTCCAGAAAGAACTCAATCTTCGTCAGAGGAGATGGTTAGAATTGATTAAAGACTACGACTGCTTAATTGACTATCATCCAGGTAAAGCAAATGTTGTTGCTGATGCTCTGAGTCGGAAGTCTTTAGCTGGTTTAACAGTTTACTCGCTCTCGTTGCTTGTTGAGTTGAGAGCATTGCATGCCAGTTTTGTACCTTGTGATGATGGTGCATTGTTGGCACAGTTGCAATTGAAGCCAGTTTTGTTAGATCAGATCAAAGAGGCTCAGTTGGTTGATATGAAGATTCAGAAGATTATTTCAGATTGCAAGATTGGGAAGACTAGAGATTTTGTTGTGAGAAATGATGGGAGTCTCTGGTTTAAGAACCGATTGTGTGTGCCCGAGGATGCTAATTTGAAAAGAATCATTTTAGAAGAAGCTCATCAGTCGATGTTTGCTATGCATCCGGGTAATACGAAGATGTATAATGATTTGAGACAACATTATTGGTGGATTGGTTTGAAGAGAGACATTGCAGATTTTGTGTCGAAATGTCTCACTTGTCAGAAAGTTAAAGCAGAGCATCAAGTTCCAACCGGGTTGCTTCAACCGTTGTCAGTGCCTGAATGGAAGTGGGAAAGAGTGACAATGGATTTTGTGTCTGGATTGCCATTGACACAAAGGAAACATGATGCCATTTGGGTGGTTGTGGATAGATTGACTAAGACAGCTCATTTCCTTCCGGTGCGGATGGATTACTCTTTGGAGAGGTTGGCTGAGCTGTATATCCAGGAGATTGTGAAACTGCATGGTGTTCCAACTTCTTTAGTGTCTGATCGAGATCCCAGGTTTACTTCAAGATTTTGGAAGAGTTTGCATAATGCTTTGGGTTCTCGACTGCACTTCAGTACTGCTTTTCATCCACAGACGGATGGACAGTCAGAGAGGGTGATACAGATTCTTGAAGACATGTTAAGGAGCTGTGTCATCGATTTCTCTGGAAGTTGGGATAGGTTTTTACCTCTTGTGGACAGTCACCAATCCAGCATTGGTATGGCACCATTCGAAGCATTGTATGGCAGACGGTGTAGGACACCTCTTTGTTGGAATGAGCTTGGAGATAATAAGTTGGTTGGTCCTGATTTGATTCAAGAAACTGAAGAGAAAGTAAAATTGATTCGAAGCAGGTTAAAAGCAGCTTCTGACCGACAGAAGTCTTATGCAGATCTGAAAAGGAGAGACATTCAGTTTGATGTTGGAGATAAGGTATTTTTGAAAGTGTCTCCTTGGAAAAAGATTTTGAGGTTCGGTCGGAAAGGAAAATTGAGTCCTCGTTTCATTGGGCCGTATGAAGTGTTAGAAAGAGTTGGGCCAGTTGCTTATCGACTTGCTTTGCCACCTGAGTTGGATCGTATTCATAATGTATTCCATGTTTCCATGTTGAGGAGGTACAGGTCGGATCCATCTCATGTGTTGCCATTTGAATCAATTGAAGTGAACTCAGACTTGACTTTTGAAGAGGAACCAGTTGCTATCTTGGCACGTGATGTGAAAGATTTGAGAAACTAGAGAGTGCCATTGGTGAAGATTCTTTGGAAGAACCATGGGAAAGAAGAAGCAACTTGGGAAAATGAGCAAACGATGCGAGAGCAATATCCTCAGTTGTTTCAGAGTTAATTTCAGGTAATTTCGAGGACGAAATTTTCTTTTTAGAGGGGGAGAATTGTAATATCCTCATATATGGCTTAGAAGTTTTGATTTTATTGTTGTTGTTGTTGTTGTTGTTATTGTTAAATTGAATTGAATGCATATGATGGGGTAAGAAAAGAATTGGGATGAGAATGCTTGTGCATATGTGTTTTGGAGAAAGAATTAGGGTTTAGAGACAAATGTATATGTTGTGTATATGATGATATATATAACATATAAAGTGGTCAAATGAAGAGTCAAGGTGATGGTTAAGTGGAAGAAGATATTTTTGGTTGTTAATGAAATTACATATAAGGACTTATATGAGACAAAGGTTAGTTATATGATTGAGGGTGTTTTAGTAATTGCTTGGATAAGAACACTTGGTGGAGATTAAAAGCAAAATTTGACTTTGTATCTTAATCATTGTCTTCTTTCTTCATGAAGTGGCCGGCTCTCCAAATTGAAAAGAGAAAAAGAAGTGTTCTTGATGATAGAAGCAAGTTGATGAAGCAATCCAAGGTTTTGACAAAGGATTTGTGGAATTTCTTCTTTTCAAGTAAGTATTTTCTTGTTTTCTTTACTTATTTGGAAGTTGTGTTGGAAGTAAAGTAGGGTTTGATGATTTTGTGATTTGGTGGATTTGAGATGTGTTTGGTTGTGCTTTCAAATGTTAAATTGATTTTAAGTTATGAGTTTAATTGAAGGTTGTTGTTGGAAATGATGGTTGTTGATTTGGATGGAGGGAGAAGGATGTTGGATTTTAGGGTTTTGTGGTGAATATGTGTTTAATTGTGATATTAATGTGTGGTGAAGTAGTTTTTATGATGAATATGTGTTTAGAACATTGATTATGTTCATGTGAAATATGTTATATGATGAATATTGTGTTTGAGTGCAATTGAGAAAGGGTTGGTTTTAGTTAAGGTTTTATGATTTGGTGACACGGCCAAAATCAATTTAGGGGAGTGGGCGTGTCAATTGTTTGAATTAGCTACTGCCTCTTTTCTTTTTAAGGACACGGGCGTGTCACTCAAGTTGGTTGGGCGTGTCATTTATTTGAGGAAGCTACTGCCTCTTTTTTTTTTAAGGACACGGGCGTGTCACTCAAGATGGTTGGGCGTGTCAATCAAGTGAGTTGGGCGTGCCCTTCAAATGATTTGAACATTGTTTGATTTCTTGGTTCTCTTTGCATGGTTTAAATTCTTCAAAAGTTCCATTGTTCCTAAACTTAAACATGAACATTATAAACATGTTTCAAACACAAGAATGATCTAATCAAATGAATGTGGATGGTTCTAAAGCTATGAATCATGTCAATTGTGTTTTGCCCTAGTTGCATTGTTGAGAATTAACAATGTTATGTTATGCACTTTGAATGGTAATGTGTTTTATGAGAAATGTGGAATGAAATGTTAATATTTATGAATGAAGCTATGTGAGATAAAAATACACTTGAATAATGAAGTGTTATATTGTGAAATGAAAGGTGGAGCCATTGTTATTGGCTAAGGTGATTTAATGGAGATAAATGAGGCATGTTTGCCTAAATGATAATGAGAATTGAGAATGAAATCTAAATGAATTGTGTGGCTAATGTGTTATTCCATTTTCAGAGTTTGTTGTTGGTGGCATGCCTAATGAGTGTAACAATCTCTTGAAGTTAGGTTGGATTGAATCCTTGAAGCCTAATTGAGATGTTACAACCCTTGAAGCTAGGTTGGGTTAGTTCTTGAAGCCAAGTTGGGTTGATGCTTAGCATGCTTTGCTCCCCTTGAAGCTTGGTTGAACTTAATCCTTGAAGCCTAGTTGGGTATATGATATTGATATTGATAAATGTGATAACAAAACCAAAGCATTAACTCTGAAAATTGAATGGCATATTAGTGTGTCTTAGGCCCATGCTTGTCTTTGCTTAGTGTTGTTCATAAATGATTAAATGATTAACTAATAAAATATATGCAAAGATGTTGAATTCTGATATACATATATGTATGTTAGGTTATGAAATGTAAAAGTATGTTGTTAGCTTTGCATTTATGTTGTTACATGTATGATAAATTAGAATTGGCATTGTATAGCATTTAAGCATGTTTATTGCATGTTTTATCTTACTAAGCCCTTGGCTTAGCGCGATAGTGTTTAATCGCGCAGGTGATAGAACTGATAGAATCGAACCTGAGAGCTCTTCGAGACCGAGTGAGAGTAGACATTGAAGAATTTATTTTGGGAGCTTAAAGATCAGAGCTGACTTGCCAATCATGTAAAAATTTTTTTTTATATTGTGTAAAGTTTTGTTGATAATGTAAATATATGTATAATAGTAAATATGTATTCAAATGTTTTCATATATATACATATTTTATAACTTCCGCTGTGTAATATATAAATGTATATATATATATATATAGATAACTAATATGTTTTGTTTTATAAGTAAATGATCTATTTTGTTAATAAGATATAATGATATGGATATGGTATCAAGTTTTAAAATGTTTTGAATGTTAAGGAAACCGTAGCATCCCTATGTTTGGTGCACTTATGCTACATTGTTGTGGTTGTAGTGTGTGTGCATTGAATATGGGGGTGTTACATACACCGTCTACGATTCAATGCCTCGAATGGTGCCATCCCAATGCTGGATTGGTGACTGTTGTTGTAAGCAAATTCCACAAGTGGTAAGAATTCATCCCAACTTCCAGAGAAATCAATGACACAGCTTCTCAACATGTCCTCAATAATCTGTATCACCCTTTCAGACTGTCCATCTGTCTGCGGATGGAAAGCAGTGCTGAAATGCAATCGAGAACCCAATGCACCATGTAAACTCTTCCAAAACCTGGAAGTAAACCAGGGATCTCGATCAGACACTATAGAAATTGGGACACCATGCAACTTCACAATCTCATGGATGTACAGCTCAACTAATCTCTCCAAAGAGTAATCCATCCGAACTGGAAGAAAATGAGCTGTCTTAGTCAACCTATCAACAATGACCCAAATAGCATCATGCTTTCTTTGTGTCAATGGTAGACCAGATACAAAATCCATGGTTACTCTATCCCATTTCCATTCAGGCACTGACAAAGGTTGAAGCAACCCGGTTGGAACTTGATGCTCAGCTTTTACCCTCTGACATGTGAGACATTTGGACACAAACTCCGCTATGTCTCTCTTCATACCGGACCACCAGTAATACTGCTTTAAATCATGATACATCTTTGTATTGCCCGGATGCATAGCAAATACTGACTGATGGGCTTCTTCTAAAATGATCCTTCTCAAATTGGCATCATCAGGTACACACAATCTGTTCTTAAACCAAAGACTCCCATCATTTCTTATAATAAAATCTCGACTCTTTCCATTATGGCAATCTGGAATAATCTTTTGAATCTTCTTATTAGCCAATTGAGCCTCTTTAATCTGATCCAACAAAATTGGTTTCAAACGCAACTGTGCCAACAATGCAGCATCATCACAAGATACAAAACTGGCATGCAAAGCTCTCAACTCAACAAGCAACGAGAGCGAGTAAATAGTCAAACCTGCTAAAGACTTTCGACTCAAGGCATCAGCAACAACATTTGCCTTACCAGGATGATAATCAATCAAACAATCATAGTCTTTAATCAACTCTAACCATCTCCTCTGTCGAAGATTGAGCTCTCTTTGGACACCCAAATATTTCAAACTCTTATGATCAGTATAGATAAAACACTTCTCCCCATACAAATAGTGTCGCCAAATCTTCAATGCAAATACAATGGCTGCTAACTCTAAATCATGGGTAGGGTAATTGAGCTCATGCTGTTTCAACTATCGAGAAGCATAGGCTATAACTTTACCCTCTTGCATCAGAACACAACCCAAACCATTATGTGAAGCATCACTATAAATCACATATGGTTTATCTTCCACAGGTAAAGTAAGAACAGGCGCTTGAGTCAACATTTCTCTCAACTGATCAAAGCTAGCCTAACACTGATCTGTCCACACAAATCTAACTCCCTTTCAAAGCAATCTGGTAAGTGGAGTGGCTATCAAAGAAAATCCTTTCACAAACCGTCGGTAATAGCCTGCCAAACCCAGAAAACTTCTAACTTCAGTCACAGACTTTGGTGGACTCCAATTCAAAATAGCTTCAACTTTACTCGGATCAACTCTGATACCTTCTGCTGAAACTATATGACCAAGAAAAGTTACTTGATCAAGCCAAAATTCACACTTCGACAGTTTAGCAAACAATTACTTCTCTCTCAAAATTTGCAACACAATCCGCAGATGCATGTCATGCTCCTCCTTATTACGCGAATACACCAAAATGTCATCAATAAAGACTACCACAAACTGATCCAAATAGGGCCTAAACACCCTATTCATCAAGTCCATAAAAACTGCAGGTGCATTCGTCAAACCAAAAGGCATAACTAGAAACTCATAATGCCCATACCTGGTCCGAAAGGAGGTCTTAGGAACATCTTCAGCTCTGACCCTCAACTGATGGTACCCTGATCTCAAATCAATTTTGGAAAACACTGCTGCACCCTTCAATTGATCAAAGAGATCATCAATTCTAGGCAAAGGATATTTATTCTTAATAGTCACCTTGTTCAATTGCCTATAATCGATACACAATCTCATAGTACCATCCTTCTTCTTCACAAATAAGACAGGAGCCCCCCACGGTGAAACACTAGGGCGAACAAACCCTTTATCCAACAACTCCTGCAATTGCACCTTCAATTCTCTCAATTCAGCAGGTGCCATTCTATAAGGAGTAATAGAAATAGGACTGGTACGAGGCAATAATTCAATACCAAACTCCACCTCTCTCTCAGGAGGCAACCCTGGCAACTCCTCTGGAAACACATCTGAAAACTCTGCAACTGTAGGTATACTATCAATTTGAGAACCCTTTACTCTAGTATCTACCACATGAGCAAGATAAGCGTCGCACCCCTTTCTAATCAATCTCCTAGCTGCAACAGCTGAAACAAACAAGGATGCTAGTTGTCCCTGCTCACTAGATACTATCACCTCACTTCCATCACCAGTCCTCAAAGTAACAATTTTCTTTTTACAATCCACCACGGCTCCATGTCTAGATAACCAGTCCATGCCTAGGATCACATCATATTCCTTAAAAGGCATCTCAATCAAATCTCCAAGGAACTCCTCACCTTGAACCACTACTGCACTATCTCGGTGCACTTTGCTAACAATCACACTATGCCCTAAAGGATTTGTTACCAATACATCAAATCCTAGGGATTCAGCATGCACATTAGACACAGGCAAAACAGATGCACTAATATATGAATGTGTGGATCCGGGATCAATCAAAGCAAGTACTGAAGTATCAAATAAAGAGAAAGTACCAGCAATGACTGCAGAAGCATCTGGTTGTCTCTGCATCACATAAATCCTCTGAGAAGATCCAGCCCCCTCTGGTCTACTCTCTCTGGATGTAGAACCTCCTCTAGAACTGAACCCAAATCTGCCTCCTCGACCTCCCCTCACACTAGGTCGAGAAGCTGCAGAATCTACTGACATCTGCTCTTGCCTCTCCGGACAATCTCTAACAAAATGATCAGGTGATCCACATCTAAAGCATACCCCTGCTACACCAGTCTTACAACAAGTACCACCATGTGGCCTACCACAATGAATACATACGGGTAGAGTGGATCTCTGAGTCACTGGGGTCGGAGCACTCGCCACTGAAACTGTAGGTCTAGATCTCTGCCTCTGAAACTGTACTGACCTACCAGCTGGCCTCTGACTCCTACTAACCTGAGGAATAAAACTTCCTTTACCTCTCTTTGCAGATGAAGACCCTGCCTCAAACTGGGGTCTTCTAACCCTGATCTCTTCCTCAGAAGCAACCGCTGTAATATTCTGAGCTCTTTCCACACTCCTAGCTGCTGCCACAAGCTGGGAAAAATCATGATATCTAGATCCAGCCACAAGACACAGAATAGAGGGCCTCAATCCCTCCTCAAATCTCCTGCATCTATCTATCTCATCAGATATAATACCCCCAGCATAATGGCTCAACCGTATAAAATCAACCTCATATTCCGTTACGGTCCGGTGATCTTGCTTCAAGCTTAGAAACTCCATTTTCTTCACATCTTTGTACTCCCTTGGAGTGTACTTCAATTCAAACTCTCTTAGAAAATCAGCATAGGACAATGTAGGTGGATCATCCATAGCATGGGGCACTGTCTTTCACCAATCATATGCATCCCTCTGCAACAATGATCTTGCATAATCAAATTTTTCTTCTGGAGTGGCTTGTAACTGAACAAATATTCTCTGTACTTTATCTAGCCACTGCTCAGCTACAGCTAGATCAATAGTACCCAAAAAGTCTTCTGCTCCATACTTCCTTAATTTATCATACTGTCTCACTGATACCAAAGGCTGTGGGGGTGGCGGTGGTTGCACAGGTGCTTGCCTCAAAGCCTCAACCACATGCCTAAGCCAAACTGGTGGAATCTCCTCACCATCTGGTCTCCCCAACACAGAAGCAGGTACCTCTCCAACACTATCCACTCTAGCTCCCTCTCTAACGTCAACAGGAGCTACGCTTTCCGCACTACCCTCTACTGACTGTCGCAAGTGAGAATCCATCACAACCTATGTCTGCAAACACAGCAGATTACATCTTAATAAAGATCAGATACTGCCAATCCCAATCATGTACATTATTCAAAAACCAACTTTTTAAGTCAAAAAACTCTTTTTCTTACACTTTACCTAGGTTGAGAATCCCAAACCTGGCTCTGATACCAAAACAATTGTAACACCCCTATATCCCGTATACGTACCAAGCATGCTTAAACGATCATAATATACATATACTGAAAATAGAAAATGCCACAGTTTAAAAAGACACAACAAATATCTTTGTAAATAAATGAAACCAATCTCAAACATTTAAAAGAAATCCAAAAGACACCATATATAAAATGTTTAATAATTCACAGCGGAAGTTATTACAAATATGTTATAAATCAAAGTTTACAAAACATAGAATATATATACATGATTGGCAGTTCTTCTCTGATCTTTAAGTCCCAAAAGAAAATCCTCAATGTCTAGTCTCACTTAGTCTCGAGGAGCTCTCAGGCTCAACTCTGTCACCTGCGCGATCAAACACTATCGCGGTAAGCCAACGGCTTAGTAGTACAAATTATGCTAGCATTATGCTTTAGTGCAATGCAATGTCACACATTTTTATTAACAAATCAACATCATAGATGAAAGGCTAACAACATATCTTTATATTTCATAAACTACACATATATATACATATCACATTTCAACATCCTTCCATATAACTCATTAGTCAATCATTTTACTATTCATGAATCACATTAAACAAAGACAAGCATGGGCCCAAAACACACTAATATACCATTCAATTTTTAGAGTAGATGTTTTGGTTCAATCATCACATTTATCATTATCATAAACCCAACTAGGCTTCAAGGATTAGGTTCAACCAAGCTTCAAGGGGAACAAAGCATGCTAAGTCTCAACCCAACTTGGCTTCAAGAACCAACCCAACCTCGCTTCAAGGGTTGTAACATCTCAATTAGGCTTCAAGGACTAGACCCAACCAAGCTTCAAGGGGAGTAAAACATGTTAAACTTCTACCCAACTTGGGTTCAAGGATCAAGCCCAACCTAACTTCAAGAGAATGTTACTATCATTAGGCATGCCACTAACAACAAACTCTGAAAATTGGATAACACATTAGCCACACAATTCATTTTATTATTTCATTCTCAATTCTCATCATCAATTAGGCAAACATGCCTTATATCTTTCAATTGAAACATCATAGCCAATCACAATGGCTTCACATCACATTTGAGTTACCATAGCCAATCACAATGGCCTCATATCATATCATATCTCAATTCATATTATACATATAGCATCATTGATATAACCTTTCAAAGTATATTACTCATATAACACATTACCATTCACAAAATTCACAATGCATAAAACATAACATTGTTCATATAGTATCATATGCATCATCATTATCTTCAAATGTATATTCAATCTCAACAATGTAAGAAGAGCAAAGAAACAATCATAGGAGCCAACACACTCAAGGGACACGGCCAAGCTTGTGGCCGTGTCTCTCAACACAAATTGGCAGTGGCAGACATGGGCAAGGGACACGGCCGTGTCTCTCCAAAAATCATCCAACACGGCCAAAATTTCCTTAGACTTGGCCGTGTCTCCCAAAATTCTTTAGTTTGGCCGTGTCTCTTCCTTGGTTTGGCCGTGTCTCTCATGATTAAAAACCCTAAACATGGCCAAATTTCTTTTGATTGAATTTAAACACATTATGCATAACATAACCTCATTCAAATGAATATACACAATGTCATTAACACATATCTTGCATGCTCATCACAATATTCACATTAACAATACATCAACAACACATTTAATCACTCACCACTTCAAAACCCTAAACCAACATCACTCTTATTCTTTCAAAATCAACATCCACTTAACTTACCATCTTCAAACCAAAACCAACACCAATTTAACTTTGTAACTTACAATCAATCTCAACACTTATAAACACATCTCAAACACACATAATCATAAAATCAACAATTCATAACTCACTTCAAACACAACCTCAAAAGAACAAAGGAAAACAAGAGAGTACTTACCACAATTGAAGAAATTTCACAAATCTCCAACTTAATCCTTTGATTCTTCCTTCAATTTGATTTTAGAAATAAACAAATCTCACTCTTGCTCCTTTGCTATGGAGGGCCGGCCAACATAAGAGAAAGAGAAGAAAAAAAGAAAAATGAAGACAAGTCAACTTCTCTTCTACTTTAAATCTCCACCAAGCAATTCTAACAAAGCAAAATTACTTAAATGCCCTTTTCTATTTGTTCACACTTCCTTTAAAACTCTTGCCCTCTTTAGTAATTTCACTCATCCCAAATTAAAATATCTTCTTCCCTTGACTCTCCATTGACCAACATATATGTTATATATATATATATATTAACATATATACAACATATACATTCCATTAACACAATCATTTCCTTTGCAAAAACATATATACATTGAATTCAAATCAAACAACAATTGAATTAAAACTTCTAGGGCACACTTTGGGATATTACAGAAACTATCCTTTTGGGTTTTCAATTTAGACTTCTATTTTTATTGCTCTAATTTTTGCCTAGTCCCCCCTTGCAGGTTTTTTGAACTAACGAGTTATCCTAACTTTTGCTTAGGTTGCTCTTGCGGGTTTTCAACCCAGTAGACTTCTTTTATTTTGATTTTTGCCTTATTAGCCCTTGCAGATTTTTGAAACTAGCAATCCGCATTAATTTTTGCTTAGGCCGCCCTTGTGCGTCTTCAACCTAACAAGCTTTTCTCTCTCTTCTTTTTTTAGTATGGCTATCCTTTTACAGATCTTGCTACATAAGCGCCTCTGCTCACTCGATACCATGTCTGTGGACTTTACCCAATATCTGCAATGACATCATTCTGCAAGCAAATTGCTCCTTCATGCTTCCTCATATGTTGACTGGATTGATTGGATTCTCTCATGAGTTGTAATTAAAATCCATTAGTTGGTACCTTGGTGAAAGATTACCTATGTTACCAATCAGATGTATATGATGTGTGTTCCTCTTGCTGCTCTTCGCTGAGGCACCTGCTATGATCCTCATCGACTTGACTGCCAATATGGGGCCTAGCCTCAAGGTTTTAAATTTACTCCTAATTTGGACATGCCTTGTCTGACTGAAGCCTTCTTAGATCGACTGAAGCAAAGCCAGCCTGCACGTTACACTTATCATCTGCCAAAGATTTTACATTTGTTAATTTTCAGAATAAATAATGTTAGGATGAATAATAATGATTAATAAAAGATATTTTCTTTCCTTTTATAATTCATCATCACCTTTTTCTATTGTGGTATTTATCTTACCCAAATAGTTAAATAATTCAAAATAGTGCCACATAATAATTTTAAAATCAACTCTGTTTATTAAATTAGGGAACAACCAAAAACATTAAGCCAACATTTACAAGATCACTTATGTCTCCAATCAACACTTTTGGGTTTTCTAATTGATAATTTTCACTCACTTAGTCCTAATTGTTGGCTAGATCACCCTTTCAGATTTTTCAACCAGCGAGCTCTTTTTTTTAAAAAAATTTCAAACATAGAACCTCTTCAATCTGTCAATGTTTACTAGCTCACTCAACTCATTCCCTTCGATGTTTGACAACTTAATTGTGCCCTTGCTCATGTCTTGCTTCATGATGTATGACCCTTCCCAACTCTAAACTTCCCTCTCTGGTCAGGGACATTAGGCTTGCAATGCTTCAACACTAAGTCACCAACCTTAAGCTTTCTAACCTTAACTCTCCTATTACAAGTCCAAGCAATTTTTGTTTAATACAGTTGGTGATGATACAATGCTTTCAACGTTCTTTCTTTTAACAAGGCCAGTTGTGCGTATATGCTTGCTACCCATTCTGTCTCGGGAAATTCTACTTCCAGAACCACCCTTAGTGATTTGATCTAAATTTCAACTAGAAAAATGACTTTCATCCCATAAACCAAGGAAAATGGCATCTTTCCAGTTGGGGTTCGCACACTGGTCCTATACCCCCACAGGGCAAAAGGTAGCATTCTGACCAGTCCCTATACGTCTTGGTCATCTTGGATAAAATCTACTTAATCATTTTATTCATCACTTCCACTGCACCATTAGCTTTCGGTCCATAAGGAGAAGACCAATGATGACGGATCTGGTACTTTGAGCATAAATCCTTAACTGCTCCTTAAAATTACACCCCATTATCCGACATCACACTATGCGGGACCCCATATCTGCAGACAAGATTCTTCTCAATATAACCTGGCCATCTGTCTTGCCCCTAGCTTGTTAAAAGACTCAACTTTGACCTACTTCAAAAAATAATCCACTGCCACTATAATAAATATGTGGCCATTTAAAGTTGTAGGCTATATTTCTCCAATAATGTCAATCCCCCAAGTTGTAAAAGGCTAGGGTGAAGACATAGAATGTAATTCTTTGGGAGGCATGTGGTTCAAGTTTCCATGCATCTGGCATTGCTGAAATTTTCTCAAAAAATCAATACATTCTTTTTCATGGTCAACCAATAGTAACCTTGTCCGATTATCTTCTTAACCAGGGTCAACCCATTCATATGGGGTCCATAACTTCTGGCATATATTTCGGACATGATCTGCTCGACTTCAGGCTTCCTTAAACATCTTAAATGCACTCCATCGAGCCATCTTTGATACAACTCTTTATAAAAGGTGATGCATTGCAAAGATCACCACCTTATAGCTCTTCTATCTTCTTTAGTTGCATCTTGTGGGTACTCCTTATTTTCCAAAAATAGTCTTATGGTGTCATACCACGCATCATGGTCTGTGTCAGTTTCCATGACCATTTCATACTCATAACAAGGAGTAGATGACATCAGGGTCAAATAATCATGGTACAATTTCAAATTTTCTTCCTTCAACTCCTACTCTCCATTTACTTGGGACACTACCAATAAAGAATCACTAAAAACCTGTACTTTATCTATTTTCATGATCTTTAGGGTTTGCAGGCCAAAAATGCAAGCTTTGATTTGACCATGTTATTGGTTGCCCTAAACTTCAACTTCTTAGCAAGATGAATGAGCTCCCCTTCGGGCGATTCCAAAATTACCTCTAAACCAACACCTTTTCTACTTACTGCTCCTTCAAAGTACATCTTACACCCCTATACCTCTATGGTGACTAAATTTTCATCAGGAAATTCCAAGACCACTTCCTCACTATCTGGTAATGGTTGTTGGGCTAGGAATTCTCATATTGCTCTTCCTTTAATGGTTTTTATGGTTATATATTCAATCACAAACTCTTCTAAAATAATCAACCATTGACCGTACTTTCCAATCAATGAAGCTGTTTCCCTTAAATACTTTACGGGATCCATCCTGGAAATCACTTGCACACTATAAGACTGAAAGTAATGTCACAACTTCTTAGACGACCAAACCATGGTTGTGCATGTCTTTTCGATGATACTATACTTGATTTGATAAGGCATGAGCTTTCTACTTAAGTAATAAATTACATATTCAACCACTGATTCATCTGCTTGGCCGAGCATTGCTCCTGTTGATTCTTCCTCTACTGCCAAGTATAATAACAAAGGTCTACCAGGTTTAGGTGGTTTTAAAATAGGTGGATTTAGCAAATATTCCTTAATACACTCAAAAGCCTTTTGGCATTTATCATTCCACTTGATTGGCTAGTTCTTCTTCTTAAGAAATTTAAAGATTGGTTAATAGATTGTGGTTAGTTTTACTATGAATATGCTAATGTACTATAACCTGCCAATAAACCCTAAAACTTCCTTCTTAGTCTTAAGGGCCGACATATCATGGATTGTCTTAACTTTGTCAAGGTCAATCTCAATGCCATTTGGACCAATCACATGCCCTAATAACTTTCCTGAAGTAACCCCAAATACGCACTTCTTCATGTTCAACCTTAGCTTGTGTTTTACGGCCCTCTCAAAGAATAACTCTAGGTTCTTGTAGACCCTTAATTTTAGCTCTAAGCCTATCCAGTCTATCTAAATAATTTTAGGTCTATTTTTAATAGCTTAAACCTATTCTAGGCTTTCAATTAAATTGTTATGATTTTTATAAATGCTAAAATAAGCATGGATAAATCTTAAAATAAAAGACAAATGGATCTGAGGTAAAACCCGAGATGAATTGGCCCGAACATGCCCACTTTGCTAGAGGCCCATGCCTACAGCCAATTGGGCATGCCAATTCTCCACAGGCATTTTCCTGTGGTGAATTAGCTTGCCCAATTTGCCATAGGCACTGGCTGTGGTGAATTGGGCATGCCAATTTACCACAGGCCCTGCCTCCCAACTTTTGTTCCGAATATTAGGCTAATTGAGTCTAGATTTGGTTTGTGTCCAATTCCAATTTGAATTCTAATCTTGGGAATTTTTAAACAAGCAAAGGGTTTTCCTACAAATAGATCATTAAAAGAGGGAAACCCGAATAACAAAAAGAAGGATAGAAACAAATAGCAACTATCAAGGAAGCAGTATCCAAAATAGCAAACAAAACCCTAACAGCTTAAGTGAGCAGTGAGAAGAAACACCAAATCGTCAAACCAAAGGCAGTGCTATATGTTTGCCTTTACCTTGTTCAACCAAGATTTTACAAGATCGATCCACGTGAAATATTGGTGGAACCAATGATGGAGGTTTGCAGTCCATTATCTAATTTATTTTAAGCTTACAACACTTCATTCTTCTTGTTTTATTGTTCAATTTTCATTCATGTTTCATTGTTTCATTTTTGTTTACATTATTATGAATATTCAGTAACCTTAGTTGAAAATCCAATAATCCATATAGTTAAGCATGATTTATACGGATATTTATTGCTTCCTGTGTTTATTGTTCAACAAATAGCATTAAACTAATTAACTGGTTTTCAAGGCAACCTGTTTAAATCAAAGTTTAATACCATAGTTGCTAAGTCTTTTTCTAAAAACCCTAAAACCCTAACTTTGTTTTCTAAAAACCAAAACCCTAAATTCTATTCTTAAATACCAAAACCCTAAACTTATTTTTAAAAACCCTAATTTATGTGTAAAATCCTAGTTTAAGTAAAACCCTAGTTTAGGAAAAAAATCTAATTCTCCAACAAACCATATCATGTAAATCATTTACCTTTTAGGGGCACTACCCTCAAACCCCACAAAGGGCGCTGCTTCCTTGACCCTAGCCCTCTAACTGGCTAGGGGGACCGCCGCATGCGCGGCATCCTATATTTCATTAAGGGAGTTAATGTTTGCTTATGTATTTTACCTTTTTGTGATTTCATTATATTTAAGTCCTAATTTATTATTGTTTAATGATAATGTGTATTGTTATGATTTATTTGCTTATGGATTTTAATTTCTTATTATTTGGGATTTCTTGAATTATAAGAGGTACGTTTCTACTTTGTGGGTGCTCGATTTTCATTTTATAATTTAGTTTATCATTTAAAGATTTTGGAATTATTGTAAAGGACATGTTTTCACCTTTTGGTAGGTGTCCTATTTTATTTTTTTTATGGACATTTAGACATTGTAAGGGCATGTTTCCATCAGTTGATGGGTTTTCATTTATTTATTTGTTTGATTTTAATACAATGAATATTTATTTTAATTTGCATGTAGTATGGATGATATCATAATTTTTAAGAATTTAATAATATATAGACCTGAAAAGGGGGCCGGTCCCAACGAACCGGATGTTACCCTATTCATACAAGGCTTTGAATAACTTCCAATTAATGTGGAATATAATGTGGAATTGGAATATGGATATAAAGCCTTTATTCAATAGTATGGATATAAAGCCTATACAAGGCTTTGAATAACTTCCAATTCAATGGATATAATGTGGAATTGGAATATGGATATAAAGCCTTTATTCAAGCCTTTATTCAATAGTATGGATATAAAGTCTATACAAGGCTTTGAATAACTTCCAATTCTCACCTTTCCCATACGTACCCAACTTTCTGAACCCATTGGGGGGATGGAGATTCCTTACGAATTAAGTCATCCACCCCTTTCTCCTTTCCCGGCCCATCCAGGTGGTGACTCCATTTTCTGCGAGTTTAGGTCCGTGTTCTCTAAGGCCCTAAGCCTAACAGTGCCGAAGTAGCAAGAACCATTCCACATGGTAGTGGGGGCAAAAATTGACACTCACAGTGGAGACTCCACTAGGGACAAGAGAAGTTGATTTCATTGGTCTTTATATTATTTTATTCTTTCTTATTATAATATTATACATTGCATTATTTAGATTGCATTGTATGCATGAGTTAGGACGCCTGTGTTACCTGTGTTGTGTCATGTAAGGGATACCATACTTTCACTCAAGGTATGGAGATCAAGCATGGCATAACCACTCATAGCCTCGTACCATTTGGTATATACTTGCTGTGGGAGCCTAAGCCTTTCTAACCCAAAGACTAAAGCCCATGTAGTTAGCGTGGTTACTTTCCTTAGGTTTATACCCAAATGCATGCTTTTTGACTATGTATTTAGTTTAAATCATGGCCTATTTGGTTTGTTCTTTTTGTAATATGACCTAATTATATTGTAAGCCCAAAATAATTTTCAAAGCCCAAAATCATTTTTAAAACTTCTTCAAATATGGTCTTTAAAAATTCTTTTAAGATGGGTTAAAAAATTCTTTTCACCTTATGGCCCAAACTCAAAGCCCAAAATTCATTTTTGAAACAAATATTTTATAAAGGGATGTGAAATAAAACCATTTTTAAAACCTTTTTCAATGGGCTTTTAAACAACTTTTTCTTTAATGGGCTTGCAACTAGTTGGGTCAATTATGAAATATTCAAAATCAATTATAGGCCTAGTTTTCACTAAGACTTATTAACCATAGGCTTGTTTGTGGCATGAATCGCTAGTTGTTTTTTCAAACCGAAAAATCTATTTATGATAAAAAAAATTTAATTTAGTTTTAATCCAATATAGCATAAAAGCTATCTTATGTTGATCTAATGGATTAAGACTCAATTGATGGGGATTATCACTGACTAACTTCTAAGTTTGAAAATACAATTATTAGTTAAACATCTGAGTGAATTGTTTGAAAATAAGATACCCCATGTTGGTATTTTGTTGGTCATATATCTAGAAAAAGAGACTCTCCATTCGTGTGTGAAAGTTATAAGGTTGGAAAGTTTGTTCCTACTATGTTAAGTTGATTTGTTTCGTTTGTTATTTGTACAACCATGCATACATGCATTGCATATCATGTCATTAATCCTTTATGGCTCATAGCTCTCGAGTACAGTAGTTCAAAAGCTTATGACAATCCGGCCTACATTAGTGACTGAGAGTTCAGTCAACTTCACATCAAAATCAATGGAACCTGAACAGATTCAAAAGATAGTGGATGATGCAATCAACTTTAAGATGGAAGAACTAAAGGAGGTCCTGGCTAAGACCATGAAAAGCCAAATGGGAACACTACTGAAGCATCAGCTAGTACTAAGAAAGACAAGGGAAAGGCTAAGGTTGGTGAAGTAGCCTTCAATGATGACAAGATGGTTATGGATGATGATGAATAATGGGCTTAGTACTTTTAAGATCCTCAAGATAAGAAGAAGGAACCCAAGGTTATGGAGAAATCAACTATTGAAAAGATCGAGACTTATGATGTGGAGAAGATGATTGTTGACTTTGAGAAGAAGTTTGAGAAGAAGCTAAAAATTGATGAGATGTCAGAGATAGACAACCTATTTGAACAAGATGAGGAAGTCCCTTATAAGTTCAAGATGCCTTCTTTTGCTAAGTTCAATGGAACTAGTAATCCTTATCTACATGTCAAGCAATACATCACAACCATTCAGTCTACTCGAGCTATTAAAGCTAAAATCCTAAGGTACTTCATACTCTCATTGGGCCCAGATGTGCAAAAATAGTTCAATACCTTAGAGGAGAACACCCAAAAATATTAAGATCTACTATACAAAGCCTTTATTCAATAGTATGGATATAATGTGGAACTGAAAGTTACCCTAATGGATGTGGAGACTATTAGACAGAAGCAGAATGAGAATTTTGTTGATTATATGAAAAGGTGGAGAAGTAAAGATGCTCCTCTCAAAAAGAGACCCGATGAATCTGACCATATCAGAATGATAGTGAGAGGTATCTTGCCCAACCTCTATGAGAGACTATCTCATACCCTTATAAGAGATTTCAAAGATCTTCTCCAAGCTAGCTTGCAATTAGAAGAGTGGGAAGGGAGAAGAATAGCTTTTCTAGAAGAAAGAATGAAAGAGGGAACTACCAATCTAGCAGTCAGAGTGCACGAAAAGAAGTGGGTATCAATGCAACTACTGGTTAAGGGAATAAGAGGCAATTTTTAGACTTAGGGAGACCCTTATCTTTGGTTTTCAATAAGGTGCAAAAGCAAGGGCTATTGCAGCCACTGGTTCCCCGACCATTACCGAATCCTCTGTCACCAAACTTTGATACCAATGCATTTTGTCATTTCCATCAAACACAGGGGCATGAAATAGACAAGTGTTTTAGGTTGAAACATGAGATTCAAGACTTGATTGATAGTAGTAGGCTACCTAAACCTAACAAGCCCAACACTAAAATCAATCTGTTTCCTAAGTTTGGAAGAGTGCCACCACCAACAACCTTCATGATAGAGAGAGGATTGGAGGAAAGTTATGTCTTGTCGTCTTTTCAAGTTATGGATGGAGAAATTATGGATGAGGAGATGATGAACATTGCCCCTGACATGTCCGAGTATATGAAGCACTATTAATTATAATTCAACAAACTTCCTTCGGCTTGAGTGCTACTTATTTTACTTTTGCTTTCTTTAATATTTTTGGAACAATTATGTTTGTTAAATAAAATTGTTTGAATAAATTACTTTTATCAATTTTTTGTTTATATTGGTCTTTGTTTTAGTGTTCCACCAATGATGAATCTAGCTTCATATTCATAAATTAGTGTATCTATGCATTATAATCTGAATAACTTTAAGCGAGGGAGTTTTTCTATAGAAATGAGCTGTGTATGCTTACTTAGAGAGGGCTCCTGCATAATTATGGGTGTCTAGGACCTAGTAAATCTTAGAACATGCTTTGATGAACTTTTGAGGCAAAATTTAACTTCACTTATTTAAGAGAGAGATGATTCGGGCATTGTTTGTTTAGCCAATGATTAGTATCCACCTTATTAAATATCAGTCCCTTTTTTGTTCCCTTGAGCCTTCATAAGATTTTTAGCTTGATTTTATTGGCTTATAAACCCCGATAACCTACCTTGAGTTGTTGTGATACTTATGGCAGGTCTAATGATCTCTAAATAATAAATGAGAAACAAGATCAAAAAGATGTATAGTCAAGACCACAAAAATAGTTGAAGTTTACCTGAATTTGACTTAATATCTCAGATCTATCGTGGAGCTGAAGGATTTGTTCTCATTGAAGTAGACTCACTCAAAGTAGACTCACGCTACTCTACTCATCCATAGTCAGAAGGACAAAATGGTGCAAACTTGTCTTAGAACTAGGATAATAAATAAATAAATAAAAAGACAAAGAAAGAGGAAAAAAAGAAAAAAAAGAAAAAAGAAAAAAAAAGTAAAAGAGAAAAGGAAAATAAAATCCCAAAAGAGCGGTTTAGAAAGCAAATAGAGTTCTTCTTACCTAAAGCATCAGAAGTCTTCAACTTAGGTTACGAGGCCAACCAAAGAAAATCAGAGAAACAAGGGAAAGACCATCTTTCATCTTATCCAACGAAGCTCCAAATTCGTAATCTTAAAAATCTTGATACATGATATTCCAAAGGATAGTGGTACTGAGTTTTTTGCAAAAGGAAAAGATCAAGAATTTCACCAAGAAGATGGAGGGAATTCAAGCTTTGTATTTTCATGAAGTCAAAAGAAAATGATGCCCAAAAGGCAAAAATAAAACCTCTAATAGTATACTGTTTTGACAAGAAGATTATAGTGTGAAGGCTTGTCAGTAGTGTCACATCGGCTTTAATCTAAAAGTGGCCTTTATTTAACCTGTGTCCCTTATAGACCCCATTTCAAGCCTATTAAAGAATTATTGATCTCTCATTGTAAGTAGAGTCTATTAGTGGAGATAGTTTGAATAAGTATACATATGAGATAGATAATATTTAAACTCAATGATACCTTTGGCCAAGTAATGTGTATATGCCTATCTGAAGTGCAGCAGTCCTTACTCAAATAGAATTGATTCCTATGTTTAGTATGGTAACTAGGGTTATCATGTTATAGATACATTAGTTTGGAAAATCAAGTCCTAAGCTAAATTGATATTGATTTGACAAAGCCAAAATATGATTTTGAGATGTAAAAATAAAAAAAATAATAATAATAAATAATAATAAAATATTTTTACAAAGCCTTCGAGTTAAGGGAAGTATGTTGCATTGTCAAACCCAAAGGACATATTGGACAAATGTGGCTAATGGAAGGATTGTTTGCAAGGTCATGTCATGAAGAAGTTGCCAACCAAATGGATGTCTCTTGTGTCTCTACCCTTCTGGAGCCCCTATTACTTACACTTTGTACATCTGAAAGATAAAAGTCATAGATGAAAAGTCTTATGTTGTTCTAATCATCTCATTCTATGAGTCAAAGAATCACTGTAAGAATTATTCATGCATATCATGCACACACAAGCAAATCACATTGCATTTTGCTATCTTGTGTTGCCTATTCTTTGAAAAGCAGATACCCGGTAAAGTAAATAATCATAAGCAGATATAGAATCAGGGGGCATGAAATGGCCATTGCAAAAAAAGAAAGAGAAGATGCATGCTTGTGCAAAGGACTAGACAAAATAAAGACATCAGTCATAGCATACATGATGAGGAAACTATAAGCAAGCTTGATGAATCTACACAAGGCAGCAAATATGTTGATGATATCATTATGCCAAGTGGACCAATCACAAGATCACAATCAAAGAAACTCCAGCATGTGTACCAACACTTCATTCAAAGGTGGATTAATTAAAAGGGAGACCAACTGTCACATCTGCCCACGACATTTATGCATGGCAGGCACGTGCACAGTGAGAGAAGGGGAAAGGAGAAGTCAATTCTTGACAACGGCCCCAGATAAGGCTATAGGACCAATGGGACCTAATTGAAAAAAATGCAAAGTTTTGGGGAGGTAACTGTAATTTCCAAAAGTTGTACTAGAGGTTCTTAATAGTGCACATAACATACTCCAAAAATGGAGAGTAGAGAAAAATCGGGTCGCAACGACGCGTAACGGTTTTTCCAGGAAACGCCCCGTTAGAGAGAAACGAAGACATGTAGACTAGGGGCATTTTGGTCATTATTAATTAAAATTTATATATGAATCCAAAGTAGGAAATAAACACACGAGTGCATAGAGGACGTCGAGGGGTTGAATATGAAAAGATCGTCAGTAGAAACGGAGCCCGGGCAAACCTGAGCAAAGAAAGGACCTAAAGGGAATTTTGTAAAAAGTCGAGGGCTTATTGGTAATTTTTCAAAATAACTTGGAAACCTAAAATAGACTTTTAAAAATAGAAATTAGAGGTCGAGAGGATCAAAACCATATGTAGTTTGCCTCGTGGAACTGAACGGTTTAAAAGTTACGATTGATTAATCGCCGGAGCGTAAAATGGGCCCGGTTCCTTGTAGGTACCATATGGGTGATATGGAACAAATTGGGGTACCAAAATGGGAAGAGGGACAGGTTGGAGGACTTAATTGGAAAGAAAAATATAAAAATCTTTTGATGGCCAATCATAATTAGCCATTTAGAATTTATTAAAAGAAGAAAAGAAAAAGGGATGGACAAATAGCCCTAAAGAATTCATCCACCCCAAAAGTGGACATCATTTCCACTATATATATCATAGCAAGAAGAACAAAAACTCTCTCCCACAAACACTCCAAACCGTCGGCCTACATAAGAAGAACACCAAAGAATTTCTAATTTTTGTCAAGTTTGATTCAAGTTCAAGGTAACTTTTAGGGTTTTAAAGCATGTAGAATTAAATTCTAGTATCAATTTTAAGTATTTATATATCTATTGGAAGATTGGAAATTACAGTTCATAAAGGTTGAATTTGGGGAAAGTTTGTAGGATGGTTAGAAAATGAATTTAATAGAAAAATATGTTGATTAATGATGAGAGATGGTTAATTTAGGTAGAAATTCATAGGAATTTGGAGGGTAGCTTATTGTTCTAAATTTCTAAGGTTTATGTTTAAGGTTGTGTTCTTGAATTTCTTGAAGGAAAAACAAAGATTAAGGAAGGAGAAGAAGGAAAAACAAAGGGGAATTAAAAGAACAAGGTTTGGTACTTTGCCTTGGAAGAATTAATTTTCCTTTCATTTTCTTACCAAAACTTTATCTATGGAACTTTTGCTATGGATGCATAAATGTGTTGTTTGAGTTTGAATTCAATTGTTGAGTGGTATTTTTAAATCCATGTAGTGATTGGGTTGTTTAAATTCAAATGAAATATAATATTTCCAATGATTTTGGTAAAAGAGTTTATGAACTCCATTTAGTTCAAATTGATTTAAACAATCAAGTTATTTTAAAAGGGAAGTGTCTAAGTCTTCATTACATTATTAGGGAAGCTTTGAAATGGGTTTAAAACAGAAAAATAAACAATTTTGCACCAAATGGAAGTGTGGGCCGAATTGGTGCCCATTGGGATCCAATTCTGGACCTAATTTTGGGCAGCCAGTTGAGGCAGCAATCGATGAGATTTTTTGGCGAAATTTTACATGCAATTAGTCAACATATGAAATAAGTTTCCTGTAAAATTTCAGCCAAAAATAAGATCATTTACCTGGTCAAATGTAAGACTGAAGTAGACTGAAATTTTGACGAAAACCCAGATTTTACTATTCATTTAGCGCTTGCCTTTTTGCGTTGCCGATTTTATGCGCCGCGACACTATTCATTTGGTCAATTTGTAATCTTTTGAGGAATGCTTTGAAATGTTTGATATGTTTATTGTGGATGTTAAATATGTGAACAAGGGTAATGGTTTGACTAAAGAATGTGGTGCGCGGCGTAAATGGCAAAGCGCGACGGGAATTAAAATGATTTCTCGAGTTATTCTAAAATGAAGTTTGACACTTAAATTGAATCATTTTAACCTTTGTGCTCTGCTGGTTAGTTGGGAGTGGTAGATAAGGGTATGGTGCACTATACTAACTTATGCAGTACTGCTTGATATTGTGATTGAATTGTTATGATCTGAACTCAATGGTGAGGGCCATTGAAGCCAGTGGTGAGGGCCATTGGTTATAACCAGGATGGTGAGGGCCATTCCTGTGATATTATAATGGTGGTGAGGGCCACCTATGTTAGAGTGGTGAGGGCCACTGCCTTATCGCTATGGTTTCCTATATACCAGTAGAGCCAAAGTCCTGTTTTTTTTTAAACTACGTAATGCAAAATGAGTTTGAATTATGGATTTTACATTTGTTGAAAGCATATTTACACTGAATGTACAATAACTTCCATTGGTTTAATGTTGGTTGATTTTTGATTCAATTATTTCCTTTTATTTCAAATGCTTTCATGTTTTACTTTTATTTCCATTGGTAAAGTACCCACTGACCGACATTGCTCAGCGAGTTAAGTTTTCCTTGACTCGTAGGTTCGGAGCAGTAGCTAACTCTTGGGAAGCGACGACCAGACCCACAGCATGTCAGGGTAGATCTCCTAGTTTCCATTATGAGATAACTAGTTGTGGCATGTACATGTATATATAAGTTTGAGAATTACTATGTTATACTGTACGTTAGTAGTATGTAATAATAATAAATCTCTACTTTATTTTGTACTAGAAGTGTAAATTCTTCTTGCAGGTTTGTAGTTGAGGTTATAAGGGGGATTCATTGGGAGTGTATTAATACTTATTGTGTTCACATTGGTTTGTGTAAAAATGTTATCAAAAATCAGAAAAACCAGTTTTGTCGACACTTGGGACCCAATTTCTAGGCGAACCTCTAGCAAAATTTATGTAAAAACCGAAACTAAAATTTGACTAAGTAAAATTGGTAGCAACATTAGGTTAGTGTGGCGCCTCTACTCGGCTTATACACGTAGGCCGGGAAGGGGTGTTACACCAACTTGTACTAAATATGATGGATCATGAAGAGAAAGTCAAAAACTCACCAAGAAGCATGAAGAATCTGCCCATAAGTATGGTGATGGGCATTAGCACGAATTTGGAATATAATATTGATGTGGTTTAGTGCTAGTGTGACTAGACACATGTGAACCAACACCAAAATGCATGTAGAATCTGCCCATCAGTGTTGTCAGAATTATGGGCAGTAATTTAGGTTATAATATTGATGTGGATGAATAATTAATGCTATTATGACTAGATACATGTAAACCTAGACTTTTAAGCCATTAGTTCTTCTTTTCTAACTATATAGAGAGGGGAAAAAGAACTCAAGAGGGTTACCACGAATTTTCAGTTGTTGAATGTAATTGTTGTGTTTTTAAGTTTGAGAGGTTTTCTTCTTATTCTTGTTGCATGAAGAATTGGTTCTAACTTATCAAGTCTGACTTGTGGCATTTAAATCAATTCATTTCTTCATCCCAATCACCCAAGTTCTCAATTATAGGTTAGTTGTGGGTTTGGTAGGGAGGATTTGTTTTTTGAATTCTAAGATTCTATGCTAGATGTGTATGTGGGGTTCTAGATGTAATATTTGATCCATGGGTTCCGCATCATTTGGTATCAGAGCTTTGGCTTGAAGATAAATCTCTAGGTATCTTTTATATTTTAATTATCCAAAGAAAAAAAAGAAAAAAAAAGAGAACCAGATTCAGTTTCTTGTTTCTTCATTTTCTGTTCTTGTTACACCTTATTCTTGTTCTTCAAATCTTTGGACTTTTGTTTAACTTTTCAATTTCTATCCTTTTTTACTGAAAGTTCAAAAAAAAAGAAGAAGGAAAAGATCAAAATAAAAAAAAAGAATCAGATTCAACTTCCTCAACATAAAAGAAAAAAAAATCGTAACTGTTTCTGTCCAATATTTTTCTACACAAGTGTTTGAGATTTTTTGCATATTTATACCATTAACAGCTTGCTAACTTATAATATTTGATCAAATTACATCAGCTCCTCATTATGCATCCATTTAGCATTTAAAATCTGATATTTAGAGCATAGCTTGCATTGGGAACAGATTTAGGTTGCATATTCAGATTACTCATTGGAGTGATTTGAATTCTATTTTTCAATATCCAGAATTGTTTTTCTTTGTATTCTTAGTTTCATTCCTTCATATACCTCTAGTTTCTTGTATGCATTAAGTAGCTAATTCTCAATCATAGTTACTTTGGTTTGATTAACACAAATACTTTTTGCTTCTTGTGTTAACTTTCAGTTCTTGTTGTTTAAAATTAAATTGCTTCTAGAATTGCTGAATTCATTTTGTTCATTAGGTTCCTTGTAGAGTCTTTAAAACAAAACTTGTTTTACTTGATTTAAGTGGATTCAGTTCTGAAATTCAACTTGATAAAAGAAGAATTGAGAGGTAAAAAGGACCAAGTTTTGAGTGAAATACAAGAGGAGTGACAATCTGATCTTGAGTGAAACACGTAAGGGAGTGAGGTGAGGAAATTTTCTTTACTAACATTTTCTTGTAGGTTCTACTTTCACCATGTCAAATTCTGGAAGTGAAAAATGTGATATGACCATAAATGACATAGCCTTCATGTTAGAGTCAATGCAAAGGAGATTTGAAAGGTTTGATTTGGCCATAAACAACGTGAGAGGTGATGTAGACAGCATAATGCAAAGGCAACGGAATGATACTAATCGAAGGGGGCAGAATAGAGGGAGAGGAAACATGATGAATGATGATGAGGTAGAAAGGGAAGATGATGAAGAAAGTGAGGAATCAATTGCTCAAAGAAGACCTCAATAAAGGGACAGTAATATATCTTCCATAAAAATGAAGATACCATCATTCAAGGGGAGAAATGATGCTGAAGCTTACCTTGAATGGGAAAGAAAAGTTGAGTTGGTGTTTGATTGTCATAATTATAGTGAAATGAAGAAAGTTAAAATTGCAGCAGTTGAATTCATAGATTATGCACTAATTTGGTGGGATCAATTGATGATTTTCAAGAGGAGAAATGGAGAAAGAACCATCTTGGGCTGAAATGAAAATTGTGATGAGAAAGAGATTTGTACCATCTTACTACTATAGGCAGCTTCACCAAAAATTGCAGCGGTTAACTTAAGGATCCATGTCAGTGGAGGATTACCATAAAGAGATGGAGATGATCATGAGTAGAACTAATATAGAGGAGGATCCAGAAATCACTATGGCTCGATTTTTGGGTGGGCTGAATAGAGAGATTGCTAACATAATTGAATTACACCATTATGTGGAGCTTAAAGATATGGTGCACATGGCCATGAAAGTGGAGAAGCAACTAAAACTCAAGGGAGCAGCAAGGGGATTTTCTAATTCCAACTCTAGTTTCACTTCAAAATGGCCAAAGAAAGATGATAATCCTAAAGGGAAGGAGGCTGCCTAGAAAGGAAAGGAAAAACAAGTTCCAGCTTACCCTAAAGGTAACTCTAAAACATCTAACTCTAATCAAAAGCATAGTACCATTAAATGCTTTAGGTGTTTAGGAGTAGGGCATATAGCATCTCAATGTCCAAATAAGAAAATCATGTTGATATGAGATAATGGTGAAATTGATAGTGCTAGTGAACATGAAAGTGATGATAATGATAGCATGCCACCATTAGAGGAAATTGAACATATCATTGAATATCCTGCCCATGGTGAATCTTTGGTTATTAGAAGAGCGTTAAACATGCAAATTAAAGATGAAGAAAGTAATCAAAGAGAGAACATTTTCCATACCCATTGCATTGTGAATGGAAAAGTGTGCAGCATGATCATTGATGGGGGTAGTTGTGCAAATGTTGCTAGTACTGATTTTGTAGATAAATTAGGGTTAGCATGCACAAAACATGCTAGCCCCTACAAGCTGCAATGGTTGAATGATTGTGGGGAGGTGAGGGTAACAAAGCAGGTTTTGTTTTCTTTTGCAATTGGGAGATACAAAGATGAAGTTTGCTGTGATGTTGTGCCTATGCATGCTAGCCATATCCTTCTTGGTCGTCCATGGCAGTTTGATAGAAGAGCTTTGAATGATGGCTTTAAGAATCATTATTCTTTCAGCCTAAATGGTTTAAATTTCACTCTTGCTCCATTGTCACCTAAACAAGTGTATGAAGATCAAGTAAAGATTTTAAGATAATTTGAAATGAATTCTGGTGGTGAGGGTAAAACAAATAAAAATGGAGTACAAGAGCCCAAATGTGAGAAAAGGAATGATAAAAATGGCCCATTACTGAGAGAAAAAGAGAAAGGGAGAGAAAATAAAAGAGAGTGTTTCTATGCAAAAGGAAAAGAGTCAAGGAGTGCTTTTTGTGAGAAAAGAAGTCTGGTTATACTTAGGTATAAAGATACCTTGATTTCTACATCTGACCTTGATAACCCTTTGCCTAGTTGTGTTAGTTCTCTTTTACAGAAATTTAGAGATGTTTTTCCAGAAGATGTACCAAAAGGTTTACCACCTTTAAGAGGGATTGAGCATCAAATTGACTTCATTCCGGGCTCAACAATTCCTAACCGACCAGCTTATAGAAGTAATCCGGAGGAAACCAAGGAACTTCAAAGGCAAGTGGAGGAGTTGCTAGCAAAGGGACATGTGCATGAAAGTCTTAGTCCATGTACTGTTCCGGTTTTACTAGTCCTAAAGAAGGATGAATCATTTGCCCAAAAAGCAAATAAAAGAAGGAAACATGTGATTTTCCAACCTGGTGATTGGGTATGGGTTCATGTGAGAAAGAAAAGATTTCCTAAACAAAGAAAATCCAAGTTGGATGCAAGGGGAGATGGCCCATTCCAAGTTTTAGAACAAATCAATGACAATGCCTACAAAATTGATCTACTAGGTGAGTATAATGTTTCTGCAACTTTCAATGTTAGTGATCTTTCTTCTTTTGATGTAGGTTCAGATTTGAGGACAAATCTTTTTGAGTAAGGTGGGAATGATGAGGAAACTATAAGGAAGCTTGATGAATCTACACAAGGCAGCAAAAATGTTGATGATATCATTATGCCATGTGGACAAATCACAAGATCACAATCAAAGAAACTCCAGCATGTGTACCAACACTTCATTCAAAGGTGGATTAATGAAAAGGGAGACCAACTTGTACTGAATATGATGGATCATGAAGAGAAAGTCAAAAACTCACCAAGAAGCATGAAGAATCTGCCCATAAGTATGGTGATGGGCATTAGCACAAATTTGGAATATAATATTAATGTGGTTTAGTGCTAGTGTGACTAGACACATGTGAACCAACACCAAAATGCATGTAGAATCTGCCCATCAGTGTTGTCAGAATTATGGGCAGTAATTTAGGTTATATTATTGATGTGGATGAATAATTAATGCTATTATGACTATATACACGTAAACCTAGACTTTTAAGCCATTATTTCTTCTTTTCCAACTATATAGAGATGGGAAAAAGAACTCAAGAGGGTTACCATGAATTTTCAGATTGTTGAATGTAATTGCTGTGTTTTCAAGTTTGAGAGGTTTTCTTCTTATTCTTGTTGCATGAAGAATTGGTTCTAACTTATCAAGTCTTACTTGTGGCGTTTAAATCAATTCATTTCTTCATCCCAATCACCCAAGTTCTTAATTACAGGTTAGTTGTGGGTTTGGTAGGGAGGATTTGTTTTTTGAGTTATAAGATTCTATGCTAGATGTGTATGTGGGGTTCTAGATGTAATATTTGATCCATGGGTTCCGCATCACTACATTGGTTTGAGACTACACATGGGGAAAAACTTATCCTTCTATGCTTTTGAATTTATAAAATATCTTCAGACTTACCTTCAATATATTGCTACACAGGGGGCAAAAGCGAGGCTATGATGGCCAAAAAATACCTGAATAACCAAATTTTTAGCAAAAGTTCAAAGTGAAACAAGAAGAAAATCAGAACTCTAAATGAATGAAGATACAAAAGATAAAAGATCAGCCTAGCTAAAAGAGTTGAAGTTGATCCATTGAAGAATGGTACAAGTGGCTAAAAGAAAGCTCGCACTCTCAAATGACAAAAGGTCATTCCATCTAAAAGAGCTAAGGTGAATCCATTAAAGGATGAAACCAATTGGCTAGAAGAAAGCCAAAATTCTCAAACGACTAAAGGATGACCAAGCTAGAAGAGCTTAAGTCTTGGATCGAGCACCCTAATCTAGTTTCTGGTCAAGCACCCAAATCATGTTTCAGGTAGAGCACCCAAATCTAGTTTTGGATCGAGGACCCTAATACAGTCTTTAGTCGAGGACCCTAATCCAGTCTTTAGTCGAGGACCCTAATCCAGTCCTTAGTCGAGGACCCTAATCTAGTCTTTAGTTGAGTACTATAATTCAGTCTAGGGTCAAGTACCCTAATCCAGTCTTGGGTTAAGTACCTTAATTTATTCTAGGGTCTGGTACCCTAATCTAGTCTTGGGTCAAGTACCATAATTCAATTTTGGGTCGAACACCCTAATCCAATTTCAAGTCAGGCACCCTAATCAAGTTTTGGGTCTAGCACCTTAAAACAATTTGGGTCTAGAACCCTAATCTAGTCTTGGGTCAAGTACCCTAATCCAGTTTTGAGTCGAGCAACCTAATCCAATTTCGTGTCGTGCACTTTAAGCCAATCTGGGTCCAGAATCGTAATCTAGTCTTGGGTCGAGTATCCTAATCTAGTTTCGGGTCAAGCACCCTAATCTAGTTTCAGGTTGAGCACCTTAAACCAATCTAGGTCTAGAACCCTAATCCAGTCTTAGGTTGAATACCCTAATCTAGTTTTGGTTTAACCACCCTAATCCAGTTTCCAGTTGAGCACCTTACACCAATCTGGATCCAGAATCCTAATCCAGTTTTGGGTTAAGTAACCTAATCCAGGTTTGGGTCAAGCACCCTAATTCAATTTCGGGTCGAGTGCCTTAAACCAATCCAGGTCTAGAACCCTAATCCAGTCTTGGGGCGAGTACATTAATCTAGTTTTGGGTTGAGCACCCTAATCAAGTTTTTGGTTGAGCACCTTAAACCAATCCAGGTTTAGAACCCTAATCTAGTCTTGGGTCGAGTATCTTAATCCAGTCTTGGATCGAGAATCCTAATTTAGTTTTGGGTCAAGAACCCTAATCCAGTTTTAGGTTGAGAACCTGAATCCAGTATTGGGTCGAGAACCTAAATCCAATCTTGAGTCAAGTACCTAAATCAAATCCAGTCTTGAGTAGAGTATCCAAATCAAATCCAAACTCGAGTTGAGTGTCCAAATTAAATCCAATCTCGGGTCGAGTACCTAAATCAGATGTAATTCTCAGGTCCAGAACCCAAATCCATTGTTTAGGTCCAAAACCCATCCTCATAAAAAATTAGCTCAAAATCGTGTTACTTTTCACTCTCTTCTGCTGAAGTCTCAAATCGTTCAAGCAGAGGGCAAACTGTAGACCCTTAATTTTAGCCCTAAACTTATCCAGTCTATCTAAATAATTATTGGTCTATTTTTAATAGCTTAAACCTATTTTAGGCTTTCAATTAAATTGGTATGATTTTTATAAATGCTAAAATAGGCCTGGAAAAATCTAAAAATAAAAGACAAATGGATTCGACCTAAACCTGAAACAAGTTGGCCTGAACATACCCTCTTTGCTAGTGGCCTATGCCTCTGACAAATTGGGTATGCCAATTATCCCTAGGGCAATGCTTGTGGAAAATTAGACTAGCCAATTCACCTTAAGCACTTGCCTGTGGTGAATTAGGCAGCCCAATTCACCATAGGCACTGCCTGTGGTGAATTGGCTAGCCTAATTCGTCATAGGTCCTGCCTCTGAAGTTTTATTCCAAATGATAGGCTAATTGCATGCAGATTTGGTTTGTGTCGAATTCCAATTCAAACTGTAATCTTGAGAATTTTTAAATAGGGGAAGGGTTTTCCTATAAATAGATCATTAAAAGAGGGAAACCTGAACAACAACATAAGAAGAACGGAAACAAACAACAACTATCAAGGAAGCAGTAACTAAAGTAGCAAACAAAACCCTAACAACTTGAGTGAGCAGTGAGAAGAAACACCAAATCATCAAACCAGAAGGCAGTGCTATATGTCTATCTTCACCTTATTCAACCATGATTTTACAAGCTTGATCAACATGAAATATTGGTGGAACCAACGACGGAGGTTTGCAGTCCATTATCTAATTTATTTTAAGCTTACTGCAATTCATTCTTCTTGTTTTATTGTTCAATTTTCATTCTTATTTCATTGTTTCATTTTTGTTTACATTATTATGAACATTCAGTAACCTTAGTTGAAAATCCAATAATCCATATAGTTAAGCATGATTTATACGGATATTAATTGCTTCCTGTGTTTATTGTTCATCAAACTGCATTAAACTAATTAACCTATTTTCAAGACAACCTGTTTAAATCAAAGTTTAATACCACCGTAGCTAAGTTTTTTTTTCTAAAAACCCTAAAACCCTAACTTTGTTTTCTAAAAATAAAAACCCTAAATTCTATTTTCAAATACCAAAACCCTTAACTTATTTTTAAAAACCCTAATTTACATGTAAAACCCTAGTTTAAGTAAAACCCTAATTTGTATAAATATAAAACCCTAGTTTATGAAAAACTCTAATTCCCCAACAAACCATGTCATGTAAATCTTTTACCTTTTCGGGGCATTGCCCTCTTGACCCCTATCCACAAACTTGCTAGTGGGACCATTGATGTGCACCTTATATTTTGTTAACAGAGTTAATGTTTGCTTATGTATTGTACCTTTTTGTGATTTCATTACATTTAAGTTCTTTGCACAATAATTTCTCTAAATATTTTGCTTCCCTCTATTAGTTTCGTCACTCAATTCAACAACCCCTAATAAATTTATAAATTCAAAATGATATTTGCAACTCATATAAGTACTTTTAAGCTCTTTAATCTTCCTCTAACTCAAGATTAGCCAAATCCCTTATAAAACCTTATTTTTCATCTCTACCGCTCCAATTTCAAAACAAATATATTCCATCACTCACCCAAGTTTTAATTTCATCATTTATGCTGATTAACTTCATTTTAACCATTTAAATAATCATTCAATTTATTAGAAATTCTACTCAAAAGAAAAATTCATCAAAAGTTAGAGAAACTTACTTGTTACTTGAATTAAAATTCAAGCATCTTTCAATCCTTGTGAAAAACTAACTAAACTTGATGAATTGAAGAATCCAAATAACCTCTTTGCTAACAATGGAAGTCAGCCACGTAGAAAGGCAAAAGAAAGAAGAAGAAAGGAAAATTCTAAAAAATGTTTTGATGTCTCATATTTTTCCACTAAGTATATATGTATTATTTAATTAAGATATTTTATATAAAATATTATTATTTTATATTTTAACTTTTAACTTTTACTTCTTTACTACTTATATTTAACCTTTATATATTATACATATATATCATTTATATTTAACTTTTTATATGTGAAGTAAATGTTGTTTATACTTCTATCTCTTTTATCTAGACCATTCTTAATCTCTCACCAATTATTGTATAAATAGATTCAATAAAAATCAGGGTATTACAATTATGATATTATCCATACTATATGCGAATAATAAAATAAAATATCATTATATTAAAATTAGAATAATGTTCAAAATAAAATAATAAATGGGCACCCACACGAGGTGGAAATGTACCCTTACAACCAAATATAATGTCTAAAACTAAGTAATTATGGTACCCACTAAAAGGTGGAAATATATCCTTTTACATTAATCCAAAATCTTTAACCAATAAATTCAATTACATAATAAAACCGAGGCACCCACAAAGTGGAAACGTGCCTTTTACAATTCAAGAAATCAAATAAATAATTAATTAAGCAAATTAAATCATTCAAGCATGATAATTAAAATAAAGCATTCATCATAAAGTAAAACAAACCATCCATCATATAAAAAATGGCAAACCAAATAAATAATTAAAACTAAAGTTTAAATACTAAGTAAATAAAATTAGGGCTTGAGATTTTGAAATTAAGGTTTTAGGGTTTGGGATGATGGTTACTGAGCCAGGATTTGAAATTTAGAAAATAAGGTTTTCAATTTTAAGGTTAAAGAAATATGGGTTTTAGAACTAGGATTTAAGATATTAAGGTTTGGATTTATGGTTTCTTGGAAACTAGGGTTTACGGTTTTGAAATAAAATTGGAATTTATGGGCTATTGGACATTTGGATTAAGGAATTTAGAAAATAAGGTTTGGAAATTAGGGTTTGGAATTTTAGTTACTGGATTAGATTTTGGAATTTTGGAAGTTAGGGTTTGAGAGTTAGAGTTTAGGTTTTAGGGTTTTGTAAATTAGGGTTGGAGTTATAAGTTTTGGATTTAGGGTTTGGCTTTAGGTTACTGGATTTAGGGTTTGGTTTAAGTTATTGGATGTTTAGGATTTGGTTTAAGTTTTGGGAATTAGGTTTACTGGATTAGGGTATAGTGAAAATAAATTAGGGTTTTGATAGTTTAGAAAAGTAATTAGGGTATTTGAAAATTAATAATGTAGTTTAGGGTTTTGGAAAAAATAGTTTAAGGTCTTAGAAAAACAAGAGAACAATTAGGGTTTTTGGAGAAATAGTTTAGGGTTTTGGAAAAACAATTTAAGATTTTAATGATTGAGCCATGATTGAAATCAAATCTTAAGCTACTAGTGAATGAATTCAACCTTGGTTTATAAAACAAATAATTAGGATTTAACAATTTATGCTACTGGAAAAATTAATATCAAAATAAGTAAACAAAACATTTAAAAGTAGACATGTTATGGCTACTGTATGTTTGGGTAAATTAAGTTTAATATACAAAACTTGCATTGAAAGCTTCACCAAAATGGTTTTTGATTCCAAGCTGCTGCCTCCACCAATGGTTGTTTTTGGCCGAGTAAATGTCAAAGTCAGTGATAACTGCCTAGTTTAATGTTTGATGAAAGTTGATTGCCCCTAACTATTGTTGCTTTCCTTGCTAAAATTATCGATCCTTGTTTTAGTATTAAGCATTATTATTTATAGGCAAAATCATCACCCTAAAAACCCTAAACCTAATTTGAGTCCATCTTTAAAATGAATCCTAACTTAATTATAACACCAAATGGCCAGCCAAAACTCAAATTAATTCAATACCATGTCGATCTATTGTCCTAGATTGACATGGGCTATGGCCATGTCGATCTGGGCAACTAGATTGACATGAGCTAGTCCAAGTCGACATGAGCTTTGGCTCATATTGATTTGGACCAACAAATGGACATGAGCCTTGCTCATGTAGACCTAGGCCCTTCAGGTCAACATGAGCAATGCCTCAAGTTGACCTGGGTTGCCCCGACTCAAATGACTATTTTATTTTTTAATTTCTAGATCATAAAGCTTTTTAATTTGGGCCTAAAAGTTTAATTTAGGGTTTTGCAGTTGAATTTGTGCCTTTTGAAACTGGACCAACTTTATTTAAAAGCTATAAATTAAATTCACATCTTTTAAAATTGGATAGAATTTATTATGGCATCTGAAATTAAGACTGTAACATCCCTACATCCCGTACACGCAAACTACATAGCACCACAGTGTAGTATACGCACACCGAACATAGAGATGCTACGGTTTCCTTTAACACTTGTATCATTTTAAAACATAAGACATTCTTTCTCATTATACAATATAGAAAATAAAGTAGTTTACTTGTATTATAAAACAAAGTAGATATAAATTTTTACTTAATACGTAGCTGAAATTTTAAATATATTTACATATGTGAATACATTCAAGTCCATGTTTACAGTTTTACCTAAATTTACGTTAAAGTCAATACTTTACAAAACATGAAGAAATTATACATGATTGGTAGCTTTTCTCTGATCTTTAAGTCCCAAAATAAATTCTTCAATGCCTAGACTCACTCGGTCTCAAGGAACTCTCGGGTTCAACTCTGTCACCTGCGCGATGAACCACAATCGCGCTGAGCCAACGGCTCAGTAGTACAAATGATACTAACAATATGCTTTAATGCAATGCAATGCCACACATTTCAATGACTTTCCATAGATTTCATTATTCAATCATTCAATCATTATTGAATCACAATTACACAAAGACAAGCATGGGCCCAAAAGACACTAATATGCCATTCAATTTTCAGAGTTAATGCCTTGGTTCAATTATCACATTTATCAATATCATTATCCCAACTAGGCTTCAAGGATTAGGTTCAACCAAGCTTCATGGGGAACAAAGCATGCTAAGTATCAACCCAACTCGGCTTCAAGAACAAAACCCAACCTAGCTTCAAGGGTTGTAACATCTCAATTAGGCTTCAAGGATTAGACCCAACCAAGCTTCAAGGGGAGTAAAACATGTTTAACTTCAACCCAACTTGGCTTCAAGGATCAAATCCAACCTAACTTCAAGAGATTGTTACTAATAGGCATGCCACCGACAACAAAACTCTGAAAATGGAATAACACATTAGACACACAATTCATTCATTATTTCATTATCAATTCCATTTTCAATTCTCATCATCAATTTGGCAAACATGCCTCATTAAAGTCATTATAGCCAACCACAATGGCTTTACATTCCATCACATCTCAATACCCATCTTAGCAATTCATCTTTCAAATGTACAATCATTTGCATCATCATATCATTCATATAATACATATATATATCATCATTGATATAAGCATAGCAAAGTACATTCTTCACAATAAATCAACAATGCAATAATGCAAGATGTGTACTTACCTCAAAAGCAATTCACACAACTCAAAACGCTCCCTTTCCCAAGGTTCTTATGCTTCTTAAATCAATGACAAATCACCTTCTTCAAGACCTAATCCAAGAATAATAACATATACTTGCTTAGGGATACACATGAGATAATCAAGTTAAGAGTTAACTAGGGCAAACTCTACACATGACACGCTCAACCACACGGGTGTGTTCCTGACCGTGCCCTAACTCCATAACACAGAAGCTATTACACGCTCATGACCACGGGCGTGTCACTGGGCGTGTAATACATACTGCCTCACACAAAAACATCGACACGTCCAACAACCTGAACGTGCTCCTGGCCGTGTCAATTTTCCATTCTCACAGTAGCTATGACACGCTCAATAACACGGGCGTGTTACTGGCCGTGTCAAACCTACTGCCACAAAGAACAATTGACACGCCTAAGGACCCTGGACGTGCTCATGGGCGTGTCAGGCCAAAAACCCAAATTTTGGCCAAAACAACACCACAACTAACTAATCACTTCTATCCACCAACATCCACTTCAAACAAACTTAACAAAACATACCCAAAACCATCTTAACTTACAAAAATACCCAAAACAACTCCACTTCTATAACAAACACAAATCACAAATATCATCACAAAACCCTAAACACAAATACAACACCATCTCTTCCAACCAACTTACTCTTTTCTTCAATCCAACCCCAAAATCCAAAATCAAATTAACCAAATACTCTTAAACCCAACACAATCAAACCAAACACATTCTCAAACACAACTTCAACTCACAAATCCACATAACTTCAAAAACAACACAAGAAATCAAGAGAGAACTTACCAAAGATGGAGAACTCTTAAACCTCCAACTTGATCTCTTGAAAACTCTCTTCAATCTTGAACTTGGAAGAACAAATCTCTTTCTCTCTTTCTTCTTGATGGCCGGACAACACAGAAAAGCAAAGAGAAGAGAAGGAAAGAAAATGGTCCACGGCAAAGGAAGAAAGAAAGAAGAAAAGATAGAAAGCAAAAGTCAAATAATCTCCTCAAAACCCTCTCCTCCAAGCATTTAATTTAAAATAATACAAATATCTTCTTCCACTCCACTAACTCTAATCCCACTTATAATTAAATAATCCCTTAAACACAATTAATCAATAATTAATCTCTTCCTTTGACTTTCCCATTGACTTGTGTACATGTTATATATATTTACATATATACAACATATAAACTCTCTTTTCACTTATTTTCCTCTTTTCCAATTAAACACAAATACACTTACTTCAATTACAACAATTATTACACCAAACTTCTAGGGTATATTTTGGGATATTACAAAGACTGTCTCAACTTAGGGCCAAAATTAAGGGTTTATAGTGTTGTTGCACTTCAGATAGGCACATACACATTACTTTACCAAAAGTCTCATTGAGTTTAAATATTGTCTATCTCATATGCATTCATATTCAAACAATCTTTACTAATAGACTCTATATACCAAGAGAGATCAATAATGTATTATCCCGATTTTTGATATATTTTAGAATAGTAAATACAAGAGATCATATGGGTGTAATGGGTAGAGAAAATATGAGATAGATGTTTATGATGGATGCTATATATATACTATAAATATTTAAAATAAACATGACATATATAAGACATACATATATCTAACATATACATAAGGTATGATTGGTTGTAGGGAAAGTTGATTTTAATTAAATAATAATAATAACAATAACAATAACAATAATAATAATAATAATAATAATAATAATAATAAGTGAAGAGGAGAAAGTCAAAGGAAGGAAGAAGATGTGTAGTGGAGAATTAAAGTGGAATTATTTATAATATTTTATTTATATAAGGATAAGGATGAATAAAGAAGAGGGAAGTTCTTCTCTCCTTCTTTTTCTTTTTCTTTTCAATGTGAGATAGAGAGAGAAATTGGAAAGAGTGGACTTTTCATGCTACATATCAAAGTTTATAAAAGATTCAAGAGGGATTAAAGACAATAGTCAAGTTTTGGCAAGTAATTTAAGTAAGTACTTTCTTCTTGAGCTTATTTTATGGATTATATATATGTATGATATAGTTAGTGAGAGAAAGTGATGATTAATTTAATAATATGATGATAATGATATATTGAAGTGTATATATATGTTGAATTGATACATAGATGAAGTAAATATGGTTAGATGTTGAGGATAATGATGAGCAGTTGGAATTGAGGAAAAGAGTAAGGGTTTAGTAAAGTTGAATTGCGGATTGGGTGAATTGATATATGGATGATGGTATGTGACAGCAGGAACCTATGCTATTGCAATACCGCAAGTGCACAGGTCACTCAAGTAATAAAGTAGTGAGTGAGTTATCGTTCCACTGAGGACAAGGCTAAGTACTAGTGCAAATTCTGACTGTTGTTTAGCGAATCAATAGTTTTGTGAAGTTTTGTAATTAAAGATGATTAACTTAATAAATAAAAATAGAGAGAGATTGAGTGTTGAATAAATTGATTGATGATGATGTTACTATCCAGATATTGAATCCCCTAGCCACAATTATATTCATGAAAATCAATTCAATTAAACCAAATAATAGAGTTGAATTGGTATTCCTCTAAATTAGACTAAAACATTTCTCAAGCGAATTATCCCTAATCACTAAGTATAATGCTGGAATCTCTTCTCAAACATAATTAAATAGATCTTGCATTAAGAATATGGAATTATAAACCAAAGGATTTTGTAAGTCTATCTCTAGTACCCCAATCAATCCTCAATCCTTTTGAGTATTCAATTCATATCAAGCTTTCTCAAGTCAATAATATGAAAATTGCAACCAATCAATAAGCATGCTATTATCAATTGGAAATAAATCATTAAGCATCATAAGAATAAAACAACTCAATCAAATGATTTAATTAAATAAAATTATTCAATCCATACAATAAAGCTAGGGTTCATCAATATTTAGATAGAGAATAAATTAGTTAATGTTCAAAATAAAAAAACCAGAATAAGAGAAATAAGAAAAAGAATCCAAACAATCCATTGCGAATAATTCGTATATCTTCACTTGAATCCTTGAATCTTGGTTTAGATCTTGCTTAGAGTATGTCTTCACCCTCAATTTCAGCTCCAAAACTCTCCTCTTTGCTTTAGAAGTCAGCTCTAGGTTATAAAATATGAAATTCGGATCCTTAATTCGTGCTTCAGCGCAGCTTTTATAGTGCAGATAATTTCGCCTGACACGCCCATTGACATGCCCATGTCACTGGGCGTGTCATTGCCACTGAGATTTTGAACATAAGGCACGTCCTGTGACACGCCCATGTCATTGGACATGTGTCATAGCTACTGTGAAACATTGCAAAAAGCACGCTCGGTGACACACCCATGTCACTGGGCATGTTAATGCTTCTGTATGTAGCAGCAAGGGCATGTCCATTGACACGTCCATGTCCATGGGAGTGTCCATTGATGAATTTTGCTCTTTTCTTCTACTTTCATCTGTAATTCCTTTGAAATGATCATAAGCCTCAAAATACAGAGAATTCCTGAAATTAACCCTAAAAAACACTTGAACAAACAAATTAAACTCAATTGGATAATAATCATATTAAGAAATAGGAATAAAATATCATCAATTGCGCACTTATCAAATTCCCCCACACTTGAGTTTTTGCTTGTCCTCAAGCAAACTAAATCACTGTAATAAGCAGAAATGACGGACCCCTTTTATATTCAAAAAGAAAAGAAAAGTTTTGACAATACTCGAATCAGAAAACCCCACTATCTCAACCAAAAACTAATTCACAATCATAACAGCTGAATCAAGAAGTTTCAAAACAAAAATTTCACAGACCTAAAACCTAAAAATCCAGAATTAAAAAATTGAGCATAAAATTCCAGAAAATCCAAAAGCCATGAACAAAGTATGAAAAATGTAAATTTTCTCTTAAGTTCTCTAATCCTTTTTTTTAAATGTATATACACATATATATACATTTTAAGGAGCCCAACTTGTTTGAACTGATACTAACCTTTTGACGCGAAGGTAAATATTTGTGATGCCGACCCCCGTTACTCAGCCAGAATCACCGTTCAAATGGCTACTAGCACTATTCATGATTCCAACTCATTTGTTTTAATTCAAGAGTAAAAATCAGCGGAACAGGGATATATTTTCAAAGCTCCTTTAATTTGAATTATTTATTTTTATTTATTTATTTATTTATTTTTAATTTTTTAAACAACTTAAGGGTCAGAAACTTAAGGGGTCATACTAAGTCCGACTCAAGAATCTAAGAAATTATAACATGCTCAAAAATGTAACTAAGGTTTTAAACTTTAGATGTGTTCAATTTCCATCAATCCACAACCCAATTATAGCTATTACAATCAATCCTCAGTAATTGATCAAGATCACTAAGTTAAACTCAACAAGAAATTGACATTTAGGAAATCACAAATTAATTAAACATATAAAGGGGAACCATCTCAATTCACACTTATTACAACAATCTAGCTTACTTAAATCCAAAAATAATTTGTAGAAATTAAATGAGACAAATGAATCAAATCAAAAGAATGAAGTAATAAAAACTCAATCAAGAAAGTATACCTCTCCCCCACACTTAAGACACACATTATCCTCAATGTATGTGCAAAACAAGAAATAATGAAGAGAGAGAAAAACTGTCCTTCCATGTCCATTAATGGATAAATATGAGTACGGTGCCAAGAGTATGGTGAAGGCAAATTTTCTTCAAAACAAAAATCTAAAATGCAAAAACAAGGTTAAGACATAAATAAATGAAATAAACAAACAAAAGAAACAGTTCGTAAAGAAAATACCAATTGTCCAAAAGGAATAAAAAATAAAGAAACATAAAAAGGATATTAAATAAGCAAAGAAATGAAAATAGAATAAAATAAAATAAAAATGTGGGCTAGTAAAAAATTGGCGCATTGCCGAAATCGTCACCGCTGGTCTCATCATCGGAGACATCAATATGAGGTGCAGGTACAGGAGCAGGGGCAGGTTTTGGTAATTTCTTCTTCTCCGCCAAAAATCCATACTCAAGGTGATCTGGAAGGGGCTTTAGTTCCAAGTAGGGTGGATCAATCACCGATGGTTTTGGCTTCTCTTCCTTTGGCATCTCAATAGTCTCATATGCCTTGCATTTGAACGATTTGCTCGCTTCAAGAAAAGAAAGCCGCTCCATTGCTTTTTGATCCTCAACATTTTCCTGCAATAAACACAACTCAAGGGGATCCTTGGAAACAATGTTAGTAACACAATTTATGGTCTCATGCTCAATAACATCATTGCCTGATTCCGCCTCATCAAGTGAAAGTGAATGTTTCATAGCATCATATATCCTAAAAATAACCTTATCACCACCCACTCTCAAAGTTAGGGTGCCATCATGAACATCGATAAGGGCACGGTCTGTATTTAAAAATGGCCTACCAAGAATAAGTGAAACATCTGCATCCTCATCAATATCAATGACAACAAAATCATTGGGGAAAATGAAATCCTCAACTTTTACCAACACATCTTCTATAATGCCACGAGGGTGGACTACTGACTTATTAGCAAGTTGGATGGTCATTAGTGTTGGCTTAGGGTTAACAATGCCTAACTCTTTAAACATTTTATAAGGCATAACACTTATGCTAGCCCCCAAATCAGCTAATGCACTTTTAACCTCAAGGTTACCTATCAAACATGGAATGGTGAAACTACCTGGATCTTTTAATTTCTTAGGTAACCTCCTTTGCAAAATTGTCAAACTCTTTTCAAACAAATGCACTAAAGACACTTCCTCAAGTTTCCTTTTATTAGAAAGGATATCTTTCAAAAATTTAGCATATTTAGGCATCTGTGACAAAGCCTCAACAAATGGAATGTTAATGTGCAATTGTTTAAAAAGTTCAAGAAACTTACCGAACTGAGCATCAATCTTGTCCTTGTTCAACCTCACCGGATATGGTACTCTAGGTCGGTATTTCTTCACTATGGAGCTGCTGTCTTGTGGCTGCTTCTCTTTCTCATTTTCTTGTGCAGCTTGCTTTTTTGAACTGACAGGAGGATCGTCTTCTTTTTCATTTTCTTGTACTTCAGCCCTTTTCTCTGCCACTTTTCTTTTTTTTTCTCATCCACATTACCCTTGATCTCTTTTCCACTACTTAGTGTAATTGCCTTAAGCTACTCTTTAGGATTTGCCTCAGTGTTGCTAGGCAAACTTCCTTGTGGTCTCTCACTGAGCAACTTGGCAATTTGCCCCACCTAATTCTCCAAATTATGAATAGAGGCTTGCTGATTTCTTAAGGAGGTTTCAGTTGATTGAAACCTGGTTTCAAAAGCTACTATAAATTTCTCCATCATGTCCTCCAAATTACTCTTTCTTGGAGGGGCAACTTGTTGATGTTGGGGCTGCTGGAATCCAGGGGGAGGATGTGGATTATTCTGATTATTCCATGAGAAATTAGGATGATTTCTCCACCCCAGATTGTATGTGTTGCTGTAGGGATTATTCTGTTGTTGCCTTGGCATGTTTCCAACATAATCTACTTGCTCTTGCCTAGCAAACATGTTGCCACTTAGGCAATCTTGACTTTGATGTCCACCCCCACACCATTCACAGGACATCACCTGTATCACTTTCCCTGAAGAAGAAGAAGAAGAAGATAAAGAATCAATCTTTTTGTTCATTGCTTCCAACTGTGCTGAAAGAGAAACTACGGGATCCAATTGATGTGAACCAGCAACCCTTAATCTTCCTTGTTCCCTTGGGGTTTGCCACTGATAATTTGTATGAGCCATGTCTTCAATCAAATCCCTTGCTTCTTTAGGTGTTTTATTGTTTATGGTACCTCCTCCAGCTGCATTGATGGACTACTTACTTGAGTAACTCAATCCATTGTAGAAAGTTTGGATCTGAAGCCATAGCGGAAGACCATGGTGAGGACATCTTCTCAATAAATCCTTCAATCTCTCCTAGGCATCATATAGGGTTTCACCATCTAGCTGGAGAAAAAAAGAAATATCATTCCTCAACTTAGCAGTCTTGGACGGTGGAAAATACTTCTCTAAAATTTTTTTCGCTAGTTGGTCCCATGTAGTGAAAGTGTTAGGAGGAAAAGACTTCAGCCACTTCTTTGGTCGGTCTCTGAGCGTGAATGGAAACAACCTCAGCCTGATTGCATCTTCAGAGACATTCTGTATCTTAAATGTGTCACATATTTTTAGAAAAGTTTCAATGTGTGCATTAGGATCTTCATCCGAAAATCCATCAAACTTACAAGTCTGCTGCACCATTTGAATGACATTTGTTTTTATCTCGAATTTATTGGCAGCAATCACTGGTCTTTGTATACTTTATTTAGCCCCATTAAGAGTAGGCCTAGCAAACTCTTGCATCGTCCTTGGCTCATTTTCTGCCATTTCTTCTTCTAGGATGAGATCTTCAAAGTTTGGTTCCGTCTCTGCCAGAACTATTTCCTCTTCTTCCTCTCGCCTTCTTCTCAATGCTCTCTCTAATTCTTGATCTAATTCAAAAAGTTGGGAAGAGCTAGCTCGGGTCATACATAGGAAGAAGTACCTAGAATGACAGTTAAAAAGCAAGAACTTATGTTAAAACAAAATAAAATAAAAACTAAATCAACAGTCTTAATTATATTACTAATACTAAAAATTGTTGTCCCCGGTAGCAGCGCCAAAAATATGACAGCAGGAACCTATGCTATTGCAATACCGCAAGTGCACGGGTCTCTCAAGTAATAAAGTTGTAACACCCCTTCCCGACCTATAATAAGCCGAGGAGGAATGCTACATCAAGATACGAGCTCTGGTTATGTCAGCTTACTTAATGTTCCTTATAAAAATTTTTTCAAAAAAATTTTGACGGAGTCTCCCTTAAAATTCTAGGTCCCAAGTGTCGACAAAATTGATTTTTCTTATATTTGAAAAACATTTTGTTTCACAATTCAACTCAAGTACACTCCCAATAATCCACCCTTATAACCTCAACTATAATCCTGCAAGAAGAATTCACACTTCTATATTCACAATCCAACTCAATTTAAAACCATACAGTTATTATACATTACTAGATTTATACATATAAATACTCTCTCGTCAGAAATACATCATAATTAAAATTTATACATGTATGCATAACCCTCTAGTTGGTCTCGACAAACTTTACTCTTCTTGTGGCATAACAAAAGACTTCATATCTTCCATCTAAAAACCTGCGCGAATAAACACCCGCGCTAAGCCCGAGAGCTTAGTAGTCCAAATATAAAATATAAACATATAGTATAGAAGTATTGATATGTAATGATACATCGATTCAATATATAATTAGTTCTTATCATATCTTCTTTTCTTTTTAACTTTATCTTTAATATATCCTAGCTAATTTCATATAAGATGTATATATATATATAATATTATCACCAACCCCCAATGCATCACCAATACTCAAAACCAATATATTAATACCCCTACATTATATATATACCATACCAACCATTATTGCAATACACACATTACACATCATATCACTCATTATTGCAATACACAATCTACATATCATATAAATCATAAATCATATTTCCAATAAAGACAACCTTTATCATCAACCACAATTCATTTTCCTATTACACTTAATAACATTATATTATTCACAATCCACCAAGCATAATTCATTATTAATACTCACAATCAATATTTCAATACTTGCATTTCACATTGACAATAAAGACAGACTCGGGCCCAAAACACTAATATGTTATTCAAAGTTCAGAGTTACTGCTTTGATCCATAATCACAATAATCAAGCCCGTAGGCAACATATATCATATCTCTATCCATGGAGAGTGTAACAGACCCAGTCTCTTGGACCATCCACCCGACTAATCGAGAAGATCCTCAACCCGGCAAGACTGTTACTTTTCATATATTTCACATTTATAATTCATATAGTGTAACAGACCCAGTCTCTTGGACCATCAACTCAACAACTTGAGGAGATCCTCAACCCGGCTAGACTGTTACATTTCATATGTTATAGGCATGCCGTCAAATCCAGAACTCTGAAAGTTGAATTAACATATTAGACACAACTCTTTTCATTTATATCTTTGTACATTTCTTTCTCAATTCATTTCATTTTCAAAACAGGCAACCATGCCTCAATTATAATTCATTTACATTCTCGTAGCCAACACAATGGCTTCACATCTCATTTGATTCATCATAGCCAATCTCAATGGCTTCACCTCTTATCATATTTCAATTCACGTTATAGCACTTCATCATTCAAGTATACATAAACAATTATATTGAGCATATATCTTAAATTCATCATCATATAATCAACATGTCTATTTATTTCATTTCAATCATTATTACCAACCACAATTACAATACATTTCATCATTTCTCAAAACACATTAGCACAATTCATCATTACAATATTTATCATAACAAATTGCATTGTACTTACCTATTTGAATGATCTTCATATCTTTCACATCATCCAATCATAACCTTAATCAAATTATATTGACAATATAGTAATTCACTTAACACATTTACAAACAAATGTGTTAAGTCTTAATTCATGTAAATAAGTGCAATCATATAAACTTTGTACTTACCTTAAAACCAACTTACACCACTCTATACACCTACTCTTCCAAGAATCCTCAACACTTAGATTAGGGCAATTCAACCTCTTCACAACCTAATCCAAAAGGAATATTAGCAAAATGACCATATGAATAGTAAATTCTGGTTTTAGACTAAATTTTATCCTTATTTTGAAAATTTGTATAAAATAATATACTTGACTAAAAACTCTAAAATTTTTACAGAACTTAATTTTACATCTTAAAATCATTCCTTTAAAATTTCAGATCAAACTGAACACAAAATCTTGGTCAAATAATTCACCCAAACAGACTGCCCCAATTGCCCTGCATCCTGGCAGCAGTTCTAAACTTTGTGAATTCCATAAATTAAATTCAATCAACTTGGTTCCAAATTATTTTTCTCAAATACTAGACTCATTAAGCAACAACATATCCAAAATTCAATTGAATATAATTTTTCTACATTTTATTAAAAATCCCGAAATATAGCTGTCTCAGTTAAGGTACCTGCTGGAACAGATCTAATAAAAATAATTTTTCTAAACTCATAACCTATCCAAAATCGAATCAACATATTTTTCAGTCATTCTAGACTCATAGAGGCACAACATATCAAAAATTCACTTCAAGAACATTTTTCTATAATTAATTAAAAATCATACAAATCACAGCCTTTACTAATTGTAAAACAGAAACAATTTCACTAAACACAAACATACATCAATTATTCCATTTTCCAACTCATATATATATCAAACCCTTACTAACCAATTTAATAATCCATCATCATCCTCACAAATAACCATTTAAATCTACACATATTTTTCAATCTTTCACTATTATCATCTTAACATACTAACTACATCCCATATCAACACAATCAATGGAAATCAATTCAAAGAAATGAATACTTACTTGAGTAGTCTTTGCCAAATCTTCAATCTTCACTTCAATTCTCTTTAAGCCCTTAAAAAATTTTGATGTGCATAATTAAAATCTCCTTTCTCTCTTTCTCTCTCTCTCTCTCTCGTAAGAAGAAGAAGAAGAAGGAGACAAGAAGATTTTTCTTCTTTTCTTCATACTTATCCTATATATATATATAATAATAATAATATTAATTATTTCTAAAAATTCTCCACCACAACCTTCATTCAACCCTTTGACTTTCTTTTCTTCTTTCTCTTTTATAAATATTATTATCATTATTATTAATTAATTAATATTATATATATATATATTCACTTTTCCTACACCACTTTATACATTATGTATATGTGGTGTATATGTGGGTATATGTATATTCCTTTTATATTTCCCATATATTTTCCAAATACCAAATATACATCTCATCCCTCAAATACATCTACCTCTTCATTTCTTTTCTCTTTTCATCAAACATATACATTTAATCCAAATACAACAATAACTCTAAAACTTTTAGGGTATATTTTGGGATATTACAATTCTCTCCCCCTTAAATAATTTCGTCCTCGAAATTATCCAGCACAATAACAATTCATTTATAATAAAACACCATCTTAATTCATATGAAGGTAATCGTATTCTTATATTATGATTTCATCAAATTACATAACTTTTACTCTTCCACCTTTAGTCAATCATCTTTTCCAATTCACAACTTATCATTATATAGCTATATTTATCTTATTACTTTTTCAACAAAACACCCAAAATAACTCATTACATTTCAAAGAAATTTTCTTTTATACAATAATCAAATCATCTTATAATCTATAAATATACCATTCATCTATTACATTCAAGATATTTATCACTTCATTTTTTTGTAGGCAATCTTTTAACTTTAATCTTGGAAATTATTGAATTAAATCTTACTATAGATTATCCTGTTATTACAATCACTTTTGAAAATAACCACTTATCAAACCTTGATTGATAACAATATTTTCATTTCTTATACTTAAATCCCTCTTTACCATGTTTTTCACTTAATATTAATATCGATACAATCTTTATAAATTTACTTTACAGATAATCAACCTTTTTCCTTTCATTATCTTTAATAACTGATATATCATAACTCATTCATGTATCAGCATATCACTTCATATATACATTATCATATATATCTTATACTCTTAGCATAACTATACATATTAAATCTCGATAATAATTCACAATCTTAATGAATTCTAGATCAATTGATCTAGCTGTCATAAAATAACAACATTTCAATCTTATTCCATTCAAACCAACCATTAACTTATTTAAGTTTATCATCACATATCAATATACATAACACAATTCTATTAGGTCAAACTCATTCTCAACTTCTAATCCCTTAGGATCCATCTGTTCGACTCCTTACTAACAAATTACTTCAAATTATCTTTCAATATTCATATATATCTTCTGCTTTCAATAATAGCAGTGCAATCTCCCATAATTCTCATAATTTTTCTCATACTATAATTATTACCCATAGTTCATTCACTTAACATTGTTTCCATCAATTAATTCATCTTATAACAAAAATATATTCAGTATCATTTTCAATCACATTTCATAAATTTCTCCCATTTATCATATTCTCACATTATCATACCATTACTATGATTACATAATCACTTTTTATTCATTCTTTACAATTCAAGACATTTACACGGTTCTCTTCTCTATTCATATTTTTCATAATTATAAACAAATTTCTAACATAGAATTGATAAGATACCACTTTACCAATCACAACTCCTAACCATATTTCTTGAAACAAAATTATCAATCTCACCCACATAATACTACAATCATATCACCTTAGGCCCAAATCTGCTGATAACAAACTTAACCAGCCAATTACACTAAACAAATTATATAGCCAGAGTATATTAATAGTCACATATGTAGTTTATAAATCAATATTGTTCCTCTATTATTCTTCTTCAAACATTTCCAACTATCTCAAAAGTTGACATAATTCAACTTTGTCTCCAAAACAATTTGTTCTTGATCATATGATTATCATTAGCCTAACTCACATCAACAATATTACTTATAACACTTATGTGTACAACATTCAATCATATACAAACTTTATACAACTTCCATTTCTAACCTATCTCTTATAAAACTTTTCATACATTATACTTTCCATCTTTATTAAACACATATACATATAATATATTTCCACAAGCATAATCCTTCAACCAGAAAGCATTATATGATAGTCTAGCTCAGTTATTATCATAACAATTTCATCGTCCATTGTTACTCGAGTCCTTTTTCACTTTCCATTACAATCCATAGTCTAACTCTTCATAAATCAAAACTTAATTTCTCATAGATCCACTAATACATGCCATATCATTCTTCATACCACTATACAAATAATTATACCACATTCACATACATAGGTCACGTTCACAATGTGACTTGCTTTCATATTTCTTACACTTTACAATTATATTTAATTCCTCTTTTTCATACCATCAATACACATTTAACATTTATTATTTTTCATTGAACAACACCATTTTCATCTTCTTCTTCTTCTTCTTCTTCTTTTTTTTTTTTTTTTTTTTTACATGACTTAAATTATTTATATATATCTCACATATTTATACATATGTCCCTTACATCCAATCATATACACATCGCCCATTAATCCCTATAAAATTTCCAAATTTCGTTATCACAAATCTCAATTTCTTGAACTAACATTGCTCAATCCAATTCTCACTATTAATATTATCACATGACCTAACTTTGCACAAGTTTATCAATGCAAGAGTACTCATTCTCAACACTAATAGATATGTAGTTGTATAGGTTACAAACACGCAATACTATGCGTACATTACACTTTCAAGTGATCAACTCAATCCTTGATCACTAGCATCTTACATCCCATTATCACCTTCCAAGTAGTCAACCTTATCATGATTACTTCATCACTTGCCAACTTTTAGTTCATCAAATTACATATCTGTAAGTCATTCTTAATATGCAAAAATTTTCATTCCACTTAACTCATATACGTACTATACATTAAATTTTCGATATTTAAATAATCTTTATCCAAATTCCGTTAACATTATAAATTCTCCTCTTACTACTTTGCTTAAACTTCAATTTACTCATCTCGTTTTATTAATATAAACTTAAGTAAACATCTTATATATACATACTACAAAGCAACATCAAAATATATCCTTTTTACAATCATTAAAGCTCATTTCAAAAATCCAAATATTACACATTATCACCATTAACATGAGCTTTAACAATACTCAAGCATATTATATTCCTACCATTCAAACCACAATGTTTACATTAAATTAACAATACTAACAACACCATTTTATCTCCTTGCTTAACCCCTATCATTTTTTTTTTTTAATCTTAACTTTACATATTCAAACCTTAAGTTATCACACTTTGTCTATATCAATCAACTCATTCAATATTCCCCCATATTCTCTTCATTATAATTACATATCCATCCATATTATCCATCAACAATATTTCCTCTCCCTTGCAATCCAAACATAAGCTTTATTAGAAAGAGATTCAAATAATAGAGGAAAGATTACATACTTTGATTTTAATTTTGTTTTTAATTCATTTTTTTTTAACTTTATTTTCCTGATCATTTCTTTATATTATAATCATATTTCACATTTTCTTTCCTCAAGGAAACTACCATTCTTTAATTTATCACTTAAACTTACATAAATTTTTCCATCTCATTGCTTTCTTTAAATTTCCATTCATATAGAACTTCATCCACACATTATTATCCATTTCATACAATTCAATACATTTCAATTCATATAATACCACATTCGAGACCAACCTAGATGTTAATGCATATGCATGTATCAAAAATTTCATTCTTTTCATTTTCATTCATCATCATTTTTCTTTTTAAAACATTTCCTTTTTAAATTTACTTAGGCCGAGAATCTCGAACCTAAGCTCTGATACCAAAACAATTGTAACACCCCTTCCCGACCTATAATAAGCCGAGGAGGAATGCTACATCAAGATACGAGCTCTGGTTATGTCAGCTTACTTAATGTTCCTTATAAAAATTTTTTCAAAAAAATTTTGACGGAGTCTCCCTTAAAATTCTAGGTCCCAAGTGTCGACAAAATTGATTTTTCTTATATTTGAAAAACATTTTGTTTCACAATTCAACTCAAGTACACTCCCAATAATCCACCCTTATAACCTCAACTATAATCCTGCAAGAAGAATTCACACTTCTATATTCACAATCCAACTCAATTTAAAACCATACAGTTATTATACATTACTAGATTTATACATATAAATACTCTCTCGTCAGAAATACATCATAATTAAAATTTATACATGTATGCATAACCCTCTAGTTGGTCTCGACAAACTTTACTCTTCTTGTGGCATAACAAAAGACTTCATATCTTCCATCTAAAAACCTGCGCGAATAAACACCCGCGCTAAGCCCGAGAGCTTAGTAGTCCAAATATAAAATATAAACATATAGTATAGAAGTATTGATATGTAATGATACATCGATTCAATATATAATTAGTTCTTATCATATCTTCTTTTCTTTTTAACTTTATCTTTAATATATCCTAGCTAATTTCATATAAGATGTATATATATATATAATATTATCACCAACCCCCAATGCATCACCAATACTCAAAACCAATATATTAATACCCCTACATTATATATATACCATACCAACCATTATTGCAATACACACATTACACATCATATCACTCATTATTGCAATACACAATCTACATATCATATAAATCATAAATCATATTTCCAATAAAGACAACCTTTATCATCAACCACAATTCATTTTCCTATTACACTTAATAACATTATATTATTCACAATCCACCAAGCATAATTCATTATTAATACTCACAATCAATATTTCAATACTTGCATTTCACATTGACAATAAAGACAGACTCGGGCCCAAAACACTAATATGTTATTCAAAGTTCAGAGTTACTGCTTTGATCCATAATCACAATAATCAAGCCCGTAGGCAACATATATCATATCTCTATCCATGGAGAGTGTAACAGACCCAGTCTCTTGGACCATCCACCCGACTAATCGAGAAGATCCTCAACCCGGCAAGACTGTTACTTTTCATATATTTCACATTTATAATTCATATAGTGTAACAGACCCAGTCTCTTGGACCATCAACTCAACAACTTGAGGAGATCCTCAACCCGGCTAGACTGTTACATTTCATATGTTATAGGCATGCCGTCAAATCCAGAACTCTGAAAGTTGAATTAACATATTAGACACAACTCTTTTCATTTATATCTTTGTACATTTCTTTCTCAATTCATTTCATTTTCAAAACAGGCAACCATGCCTCAATTATAATTCATTTACATTCTCGTAGCCAACACAATGGCTTCACATCTCATTTGATTCATCATAGCCAATCTCAATGGCTTCACCTCTTATCATATTTCAATTCACGTTATAGCACTTCATCATTCAAGTATACATAAACAATTATATTGAGCATATATCTTAAATTCATCATCATATAATCAACATGTCTATTTATTTCATTTCAATCATTATTACCAACCACAATTACAATACATTTCATCATTTCTCAAAACACATTAGCACAATTCATCATTACAATATTTATCATAACAAATTGCATTGTACTTACCTATTTGAATGATCTTCATATCTTTCACATCATCCAATCATAACCTTAATCAAATTATATTGACAATATAGTAATTCACTTAACACATTTACAAACAAATGTGTTAAGTCTTAATTCATGTAAATAAGTGCAATCATATAAACTTTGTACTTACCTTAAAACCAACTTACACCACTCTATACACCTACTCTTCCAAGAATCCTCAACACTTAGATTAGGGCAATTCAACCTCTTCACAACCTAATCCAAAAGGAATATTAGCAAAATGACCATATGAATAGTAAATTCTGGTTTTAGACTAAATTTTATCCTTATTTTGAAAATTTGTATAAAATAATATACTTGACTAAAAACTCTAAAATTTTTACAGAACTTAATTTTACATCTTAAAATCATTCCTTTAAAATTTCAGATCAAACTGAACACAAAATCTTGGTCAAATAATTCACCCAAACAGACTGCCCCAATTGCCCTGCATCCTGGCAGCAGTTCTAAACTTTGTGAATTCCATAAATTAAATTCAATCAACTTGGTTCCAAATTATTTTTCTCAAATACTAGACTCATTAAGCAACAACATATCCAAAATTCAATTGAATATAATTTTTCTACATTTTATTAAAAATCCCGAAATATAGCTGTCTCAGTTAAGGTACCTGCTGGAACAGATCTAATAAAAATAATTTTTCTAAACTCATAACCTATCCAAAATCGAATCAACATATTTTTCAGTCATTCTAGACTCATAGAGGCACAACATATCAAAAATTCACTTCAAGAACATTTTTCTATAATTAATTAAAAATCATACAAATCACAGCCTTTACTAATTGTAAAACAGAAACAATTTCACTAAACACAAACATACATCAATTATTCCATTTTCCAACTCATATATATATCAAACCCTTACTAACCAATTTAATAATCCATCATCATCCTCACAAATAACCATTTAAATCTACACATATTTTTCAATCTTTCACTATTATCATCTTAACATACTAACTACATCCCATATCAACACAATCAATGGAAATCAATTCAAAGAAATGAATACTTACTTGAGTAGTCTTTGCCAAATCTTCAATCTTCACTTCAATTCTCTTTAAGCCCTTAAAAAATTTTGATGTGCATAATTAAAATCTCCTTTCTCTCTTTCTCTCTCTCTCTCTCTCGTAAGAAGAAGAAGAAGAAGGAGACAAGAAGATTTTTCTTCTTTTCTTCATACTTATCCTATATATATATATAATAATAATAATATTAATTATTTCTAAAAATTCTCCACCACAACCTTCATTCAACCCTTTGACTTTCTTTTCTTCTTTCTCTTTTATAAATATTATTATCATTATTATTAATTAATTAATATTATATATATATATATATTCACTTTTCCTACACCACTTTATACATTATGTATATGTGGTGTATATGTGGGTATATGTATATTCCTTTTATATTTCCCATATATTTTCCAAATACCAAATATACATCTCATCCCTCAAATACATCTACCTCTTCATTTCTTTTCTCTTTTCATCAAACATATACATTTAATCCAAATACAACAATAACTCTAAAACTTTTAGGGTATATTTTGGGATATTACAAAAGTAGTGAGTGAGTTATCGTTCCACTGAGGATAAGGCTAAGTACTAGTGCAAATTCTGACTGTTGTTTAGCGAATCATTAGTTTTGTGAAGTTTTGTAATTAAAGATGATGAACTTAATAAATGAAAATAGAAAGAGATTAAGTGTTGAATAAATTGATTGATGATGATGTTACTATCCAGATATTGAATCCCCTAGCCACAATTATACTCATGAAAATAAATTCAATTAAACCAAATAATATAGTTGAATTGGTATTCCTCTAAATTAGACTAAAACCATTCTCAAGCGAATTATCCCTAATCACTAAGTATAATGCTAGAATCTCTTCTCAATCATAATTCAATAGATCTTGCATTAAGAATAAGGAATTATAAACCAAAGGATTTTGTAAGTCTATCTCTAGTACCCCAATCAATCATCAATCCTTATGAGTATTCAATTCATATCAAGCTTTCTCAAGTCAATAATATGAAAATTGCAACCAATCAATAAGCATGCTATTATCAATTGGAAATAAATCATTAAGCATCATAAGAATAAAACAAATCAATCAAATGATTTAATTAAATAAAATTATTCAATACATACAATAAAGCTAGGGTTCATCAATATCTAGATAGATAATAAATTAGTTCATGTTCAAAATCAAAAACCAGAACAAGAGAAATAAGAAAAAGAATCCAAACAATCCATTGCGAATAATTCGTATATCTTCACTTGAATCCTTGAATCTTGGTTTAGATCTTGTTTAGAGTATGTCTTCACCCTCAATCTCAGCTTCAAAACTCTCCTCTTTGCTTTAGAAGTATGCTCTAGGTTATAAAATATGAAATTTGGATCCTTAATTTGTGCTTCAGTGCAGCTTTTATAGTGCAGATAATTTCTCCTGACACGCCCATTGACACGCCCATGTCACTGGGCGTGTCATTGCCACTGAGATTTTGAACATGAGGCACGTCCAGTGACACGCCCATGTCACTGGGCATGTGTCATAGCTACTGTGAAACATTGCAAAAGGCAAGCTCGATGACACGCCCATGTCACTGGGCGTGTCAATGCTTCTGTATGCAGTAGCAAGGGCACATCCATTGACACGCCCATGTCCATGGGCATGTCCACTGATGAATTTTGCTCTTTTCTTCTACTTTCATCTGTAATTCCTCCAAAATGACCATAAGCCTCAAAATACAGAGAATTCCTGAAACTAACCCTAAAAAACACTTGAACAAACAAATTAAACTCAATTGGATAATAATCATATTAAGAAATAGGAATAAAATATCATCAATTGTGCACTTATCAGTATGAATAAAATACATGATGATTTTTATTAAGATTTTGTGTTTAGATTAACAAGAAGTAAGTAAAGAAGAGTAAGCTTGGAATAACCAAAGATTTGTATATATAACTTCTTTGGTTTGTATATATGATCTTAAGAATATTTATATGATTTTGAGATTGTGCATATTTGATTTAACATGGGTTGGAGTTGCTATGTGATATGTGAGTGTTGTATTGATGAAATGGAGTGAAAGAGTATTTTTGCAAAGTCATGGGCATACCAAAAAATTTAGCCTAACACACCCATGACCCTGGGCGTGTCGTACTCACTGTAATACATAATTAAGGACACGGTAAGTGACATGCCCATGTCCCTGGGCATGTTGTAGCTACTATAAGGTAGCATTAAGGACATGAGCAGTGACACACCCATGTCTCTAGGCATGTTGTAGATACTGTAAGGCAGCATTAAGGACACGGGCAGTGACATGCCCATGTCACTGGGCGTGTCGTAGCTACTGTAAGGTAGCATTAAGGACACGGGCAGTGACACGCCCATATCCCTGGGCATGTCAATGTTTCTAGAAGTTGAGTGTGTCACTTGAAGAATTAAGAGAAAATATGTTAATTATGCTACAGATTTTTATGTTGATGAGTCATATGGTGAGTGCAACTCATAATTGCATGATGAAAGTATAAAATGGGAAAATGTTGTTGGATGTCAAGTGTGAATTATAAATGAATAATGATTATGATACAGATGAGATGATCAATGTTCTATGACATGTGATTTGTCACGTATGCATTTAATGCATTGTGAAGCCATTGATAATGGCTAAATTGAGTATAAAGTGAAACATGTGCAATATGTGAAAATGACCCAAAGCGTTTGGGTAATGTGGTTTGTTCTATATGCATTAAAGATATTGTGAAAAGCCATTGGCCATGGCTAGATTGCATAAAATTTGATACATTGTGATGATATGACATTGAAATTATGAAATGATATGCTATGATATTGAAATGAATGAGAAAAATGAGAAATGAGGCAATGTGCCTAGTTCAATGTGAGAAAATTTGAAAGAAATGGAAGATGAGTATTGTTAATGCATGTGATCTATCTATGAATGGTGTGAACTGGTAATGTGATGTGATCATGAATAGTGATGATCATTGGAAAAGTATAAACTAAAGTGATGCTATATACATGTAACCTATATCATTACTTGTCTAATTGTTTTGAGATTGATTGGATATGCATGAGAGGTCCTAAGAAGAGCTAGACCTAGAGGTGCATATGTTAATAGACTTGAGCAAAGCTAGGTCTTAACCCAAGTAGGGCTAGGTCATGTGTTTGAGATGACGGTTGACCTGAGCAGAGTTAAGTCATGTGATTAAAATTGAAAATGGACTCGAGTAGAGCTGGGTTGAGAAACTGATAGTGTGACAACTCAACTTAGTAAATGCAATGATGTGTGAGTGGGATGTGAAGCCCAATAGTCGTGTACGAATATGGAATGTGATTTCCAATAGTGTAATGATGTATAAGTGGGATGTGAATCCAAATATTGTATTTCTGTATATTATATGTGGATAAGGATGGGATATTTGTATTTGTGTATTTGTATGTACATATTGTTTATATGGACCACTAAGCTTTGAAGCTCAGCGCGGTTGTGTGAATCACACAGGTAAGTAGATTGCTGATCTAAGAGTCGGATATTTGTGCCATGAGAAGACTGAGGGTGTGCCAGAGACCAACTAGAAGGTGGTCTATGCATGTACATTTTGTTATTTTGTAGTTTGACCATGTGTATTTGTATATAAGTAAATTTTTGGAAAGACAATGAATAAATGTATATATGTAATTAAATGAAAAGTTTTAATGATTTTGGAATTGTTATTTTTCAAGAATAAGATTTGATAATGTAAAATGTTTTTATATTCTTATACAATAAGATTTGTATAAATACTATAATGAAAGGTTTAAATGGATCTATAACGTGGCATTATTATGTCTTATATACATATTGTACATATATGGGGTATATATGTACAGTATGTATATAGGGTATAGGAGTATTACAAACAAGTCTTTAATAGGCTTAAAATAGGGTCTACAAGGGACATGGGTTAAATGAAGGCCATCTTTGAGTTGGAGTTGATGTGACACTGCTAATAAATTTTCACACTAGGAACTTCTTCTCAAAACTATATACTAATGGAAGCATTTTTAAATTCTGAGCACCATTTTCTCCTACTAGGCGTCTTGTTATCTACCTTCATGAAAAGACAGAGCTTGAATATTCTTCCATCTTTTTTGCAAAAATCTATATTTAATTAGTATGATCTTAATCTTTTCCTTTTTACAAAAAATCAGGGCCATTATTCTGTCCTTTTCCCCTTTGGAATATCAAGTCTAAGACTTTTAAGATTGTGGACATGGAGCTATGTTGGATAAAATAAAAGATGGTCTTTCCATTAGTTCTCTAATTTTATTTGAGCTTTTGGCTGGGCTAGACAAATTTAAGCCAATTTTCCTCATAAACTAAGTGGAAGTCTATTGATGCTTTAGGTAAAAAGAACTCTGTTAGCTTTTTGAACTGCCCTTGTTGGGTTTTATCTTCTATCCTTTTCCTCATTATTTCTTTTTGCTTCTTTCTTTTTCTTTTTTTTTATTTTTTTTCTAGCTCTAAGAAAGTTATCTTTTCTACACCATTCTATACTTCTGATTATGGATGAGTGGAGTAAAGTGAGTTTGCTTCAACAATGATAAATCATTTGTTGCCCTGATATCATCTTAATAGATCGAAGATATTAGGTCCAGTATCAGGTGAACTTCAACTATCCTTATGGTCTTGTCTATGCATTCCTTTCTTTAATTTTCTTACCCCTTCACCTTAGTGATCATAAGACTTGTCATAAGAGTCACAAATAGGCTAGGTTATTAGGCTTAAAAGCTAATAAAGTGCAAGCTAAAATCTCATGAAGGCTCAAAGTAACAACTAAGGATTGATATTTAATTGAGCTAATTCTAGTTGTTAGCTTACCAAACAATGCCTAGATCATTTCTCTCTTAAATAAGCAATGTTTAATTTTGCCTTGACAGTTCATCAAAGCATGTTCTAAGATTGACTAGGACCTAGACACTCATGATTATGTAGGAGCCTTGTCTTAGTAAGCATACACAGCTCAATGATATAGAATAACTCTCTTACCTAGTAAAGTCATTCGAATCATGATGCATAGATACACTAATTTATGAATATCTAGGTAGACTCATCATCAGTTGAGCATCAAAATGACAAAGACCAATAAAAAAATAAAGAAAATAATTTATTCAAACAACCTTAATTTGAAAAACATAATTGTTCCAAAAACACAAAAAAAAAATGAAACAAAAACCAAACAAGACAAGGGATGTTTTATTGATTTGAAGTTGAAAGAGCTTTCTCTAATTGGACAATCAGGGGCAATGGTCATCATCTCCTCATCTACAGTTGGTCCAAGATTGCTCAGTAGAACCTCCTCTTTGGCAGTTCCTCCATCTACATCTTGAAAAGATGTCAAGATAGAACTTTCCATTAATCCTCCTTCTATCATGAAGGTCGTTGTCGGTGGCACTATGCAATGGATTGCTTAGTGTTGGGCTTTTCGGGCTCAGGCAGCTTGCCACTATCGACCAGATATTGGATCTCATGACTTAAGTGAACACATCTATCTATCTGATGCCCTTGTACTTGATGGAATTGACAGAAGGCCTTGGCATCAAAGTTCAATGACAGAGGATTCGACAAAGTTCGGGAAGTCAATGGCTGTAATAACCCATTTTTTTGCAACTTATTGAAAACCAAAGATAGAGGTTTCCCCAACTCTATAAACTGTCTTTTTGTTGCTTGACCAGTTATTCCATTGTCATCTATTGACTTCTATGTACCCTGACTACCAGACTGATAATTCTTTCTCTCATTCTTTCTTCCAAAAAATGGCTCTTCTCTCATTCCCATTCTTCTATCTGTAAGGCAACTTGGAGAAGATCTTTGAAATCCCTTATAAGAGTGTGAGACATTCATTCACACAGACTGGGTAGGACACCCCTTATTATCATTCAAATTTGGTCTAACTCATCTAGTCTCTTCTTAAGCAATACATTATTGTTTCTCCACCTCTTCAAATAGTCAACAAAATTCTCATTTTGCTTCTGCTTGAGTGACTCTACCTTCATTAGGGTAACTTCCAATTCCACATTATACCCATATTGCTAGATGAAGGCTTTGTATAGCAAATTTTAGTTCTTTTGAGTACTTTACTCTGAGGTATTGAACCAATTCTACACAACAAGATCCAATGAGAGCATGAAATAACTTAGAGTTTGAGCTTTTGTAGCTTTGGTAGACTGCATGGCAGTGATGCACTGCTTAACATATAAATGAGGATTTCCTGTACCATTGTACTTAGCAAAGGAAGGCATCTTGAACTTATAAGGGACTTCTTTATCTTGTTCAAATAGTTTATCCACATCCGATACCTCTTCAGCCTTTAGCTTCTTTTCAAACTTGTTCTCTAAATTGGCAATTATCTTCTCCACATATGAAGTTTAAATCTTTTCAATAGTAGTTTTTCCACAGCCTTTGGCTCTTTCTTCTCATCTTGAGAATATTGAAAATAATGAGCCCAATCATCATCATTAATCATTACTTTGTCGTCATCAAAGGCTGCTTCACCAACTTTATTCTTTCCCTTGTCTTTCTGCTTCTTAGTACTAGCAGATACTTCAATAGTGTTTTCCAATAATGCAGCCAGCTAGCTTTTCATGGTCTCAGCCAGGGCGTCCTTCAGTTCTTCCATCTTGGAGTTAAGGGTATCATTCATAAATTTTTAAACTTGCTCAGGACCCATCGCTTTTGATGTGAAATTGACTGAATTCTTACTGAACTCTGAGTCACTGACGTAAGTCAAATTGTCATAAGCTCTTGAACTACTGTACTCCAGGTTTGTGAGCCAGAAAGGATCAATGGCATATAATTCAATGCATGTATACATGTATGCACAAATAACAAATAAAGAAAGATAATTAGGACATTACTTCCAACCTTATATCTCCCATACACGAATGACGAGTCTCTTTTCCTAGGTATATGGTTAACAAAATATCAACATAGGATATCTTGTTTTCAAAAAATTCACTCGGACAGTTTAACCAAGAGTTGTATTTTCAAACTTAGAAATCGATTCATGATAATTCCCATTAATTAAGCCTTAATCCATTGGATCAACTAAAAATAACCTTTATGCTATATTTGGGATTAAAAACAAATTAAAGAGTTTATAATAAATAGATTTCCCATTTGAAAAAGCAACTAATAATTCATGCCACAAACAAGCCCATGATTAACAATTCTTAGTATAAATTAGGCCCACAATTGATTTTTAGTATTTCATAATTGACCTAAATAGCAGTAAGCCCATTTATGTTAAGAAAAGTTGTAATTTGAATGAAGTGAAAATTAATTTTATTTCAAAGTCCATTGTAAAAATGTTTATTTAAAAATTAATCTTGGGCTTTGTACTTGGGCCATGAGGTAGAAAGGAATTTTTGACCCATTTTAGAAAAGTTTTATGTCTAAAGATCATCTTGAAAGTTTTAAAAATAATTTTGGTCTTTTAGGCTTAAAAGAATAAAATTGTTTTGGGCTTAAAATATAATTAGGTCATATTAGGAAAAGAAAAAACCAAATAGTCCATGGTTCAAACCAAGATATATCAATCATAATCAAACGACAAGCATTTGGGTAAAAACTTAAGGAAAGTTAATAGACTAATTACAAGAGCTTTAGTATTTGGGTTGAAAAGTTTAGGTTCACATAGCAAGTATATACCAAAAAGTATAAGGCTATGAGTGGTTATGCCATACTCGATCTCCAAACCTTGAGTGAAAGTATGGTATCCCATACATAACATAACACGGGTTACATGGGCGTCCTAATTCAATCACACAATGCAATCTAAATGATGCAATGGATAATATCATAATAAAAAAGAATATAATAATATAAAGACCAACAGAATCAACTTCTCTTATCCCCAGTGGAGTTGCCACTGTGAGCGAGAATTTTTGCCCCCACTCCATATGGAATGCTTCTTATGACTTTAGCACTATTAGGCTCAGGACCATAAAGAACATGAGCCTAAACTCTAAGAAAATGGAGTAGCCACCGGATGGGCCAAGAAAAAGAAAGGGGTGGATGACTTGATTCCTAAGGAATCCCCAACCCCCTATTGGATCCAAAAAGTTGGGCATGCATGGGGAATGTGAGAATGATCTAACACCCCCACAGCATCCAGTTCATTAGAATTGGCCTCCTTTTCAGATATAAATATTATTAAATTCTTAAGCATTATAATATCATCCATACTACATGCAATTATCGATATAAGTAATCATTACATTATAAATCAAACAAACAAATAAATGGACACCCATCAATTGAAGGAAACATGCTGTTACAAATGTCCAAATGTCCACAAAGAAAATAAATAAGATAGGACACCCACCAAAAGTTCGAAACGTGTCCCTTACAATTGTTTCAAAATCTTTAAATAAATCAAATTATAAAAAATAAATAAATTGAATAAATAAGGCACCCATGAGTGGAAACATGCCTTTTACATCCTTAAAATCCAAATAATAAAATTAATACCTTTCAACCATTCATAGCAAAATAAATAATCCAAACATATAGTTTAATCATTACAAAAATAATAATAAATTAGAGTTTACCAAAAGGAAATTAAGGTTAATCACAAAGAATTATAATCCATAAATAAATATTGACCTCATTGACGAGGGATCGCGTATGGCGGGGGTCAAGGGGGGCATTGCCCCAGTAAGGTAAATGATTTATAGGATAGGGTTTTGGATAAAATTAGGGTTTTTGGATGAAATTAAGGTTTTTGGATGAATTTAAGGTTTTAGATGGAAAATTAGGGTTCTTTGGATTAATTTAGGGTTTTAATTGGGAAACTAGGGTTTTAAAGTTTGAGATCCAGGTTTTGTTTTACAGATTAGGATTAGGGTTTTTGTGTAATATCCCAAAGTGAGCCTAGAAGTTTGATACAATTGTTGTTTTGATTTGAATTAAATGTATATATGTTTTTGCAAAGGAAATAAGTGTGTTAAGAGAATGTATATGTTGTGTATATTGTAATATATATAACATATAAAGTGGTCAAATGGAGAGTCAAGGTAAGAAGATATTATTGTTTGTGATTTGTGCAATTACCAAAATGGGCATATATAAGACAAGAGTTAAGTTAAATGGATGAGGGCATTTAGGTAATTGTTGTGTAAGAAATGCATGGTGGAGATTTAAAGAGATAATCCTTTGTCTTTTCTTCATTTCTTCTTCTTTTCTTCTCCATGGTTGGCCGGCTATCTAAAACAAAGAGAGAGCAAGAGTGAGTTATTATTTTAAACATCAAATTGAAGGGTGAATCAAAGGTTTGAGTTGGAGATTTGTGAAATCTCTTCAATTCAAGTAAGTACTTTCTTGTTTTCCTTTGTTATTTTTGAAGTTGTGTATGAAATGAGTTTTGATTTGTTGAGATTATGATTTGGTGTGTTTAAGATGTGTTTATGATTGTTGAAATTGATTGTAAGTTAAAAGGTTGAATTGGTGTTGGTGATGGAAGAGTAAGAGTGTGTTAAGTGAATTCTTTTTCTGTTTTACAATTAGTAAAGGCTGTAACTTGTATGATTTTTAATTAATTATAGAAAAATGTTCTTGAAGTGCATTTTTGATATGTTGTGCCTCTATGAGTCTAGAATGACTGAAAAATATGTTGATTCGATTTTGGAATGGTTATGAGTTTAGAAAGATTATTTTTATTAGACCTGTTCCAGCAGGTACCTTAATTGAGACAGCTCTATTTCGGGATTTTTAATAAAATGTAGAAAAATCATATTCAATTGAATTTTGGATATGTTGTTGCTTAGTGAGTCTAGTATTTGAGAAAAATAATTTGGAACCACGTTGATTGAATTTGATTTATGAAATTCACAAAGTTCAGAACTGCTGCCAGGATGCAGGGCAATTGGGGCAGTCTGGTTAGGTGAACTATTTGACCAAGATTTTGTGTTCCGTTTGATCTGAAATTTTAAAGGAATGATTTTACGATACAAAACTAAATTCTGTAAAAATTTTAGAATTTTTAGTCAAGTATATTATTTTATACAATTTTTCAAAATAAGGATAAAATGGAGTCTAAAACCAGAATGTACTATTCATATGGTCATTTTGCTAATATTCCTTTTTGGATTAGATTGTGAAGAGGTTGAATTGCCCTAACCGTGTCCCTCATGTGTGCTGCCCGTGTCCCTCAAATGTGTTGGTTCATGTTTTTTGTTCTTGTTCTTCTTGCATTGTTTTGATTCTCCTAAGGCATTGTTATGCCTAAACCTAAACTTAAACACTTTAAGCACATGTTAAACAAAGAATGATCTAAACAAAGGTATGAGGAAGATCCTAAAACTATGAATAATGTAAATGGATATATATATATATATATACATTTGATAATACATAAGATACTATATGGACAATGCTATGTTGTATGCATTGTAAATCTTGTGAATGATAATGTGTTATATGAATAATGTATTTTGTAATGTTGCATCAATGATGTTATAGGTAAAGTGTGAGGGATATGATGAGGTAATGGAGTATGTATAGCTTGATGGGAGTAGTTCTTGATGTAAGTACAAATCTACCTAGATGCATTCTTTTATATGATGTTGAAACCTAAAACAATATTAAGTAGATTGTTATATTGTTAATACCAAGTGACTAATGTTGTTATTTGTATAGTGTGAAAACTATAGTGGTTATCCAAAAAGGTATGTGCAATGCTATTTGTTATGATAAATGTTTTAATAATGAATGATATAAATGTGTCTTGAAATATGATGAAATGTGATGTATCATGGTTGATAATAATGATCAAAATGAAATAAATGGACATTTGGTTTATATGACAATGAATTTAAGATACATGTGCAATGTGATTGATTATGTATGTTTGGATGATAAAGTGTATAATGTGAATTGATTCAAATGTGATGTGAAGCCATTGTATTTGGCTATGATGATTCAAATGTGATGTGAAGCCATTGTGTTTGGCTATGATGGTTCAATTGAGTTAAATGAGGTATGTATGCCTAGATGATGATGAGAATTGAGAATGAAAGTGCTAATGAAATAATAAATGAATTCTGTAGCTAATGTGTTATTCCATTTTCAGAGTTTGTTGTTGGTGGCATGCCTAATAATAGTAACAATCTCTTGAAGTTAGGTTGGATATGATCCTTGAAGCCTAATTGAGATGTTACAACCCTTGAAGCTAGGTTGGATTGGTTCTTGAAGCCAAGTTGGGTTGAAGTTTAACATGTTTTACTCCCCTTGAAGCTTGGTTGAACCTAAATCCTTGAAGCCTAGTTGGGTCAATGATAATGATAATGTGATAATTAAACCAAAGCATTAACTCTGAAAGTCGAATGGCATATTAGTGTTTTTGGGCCCGAGTCTGTCTTTGTTGTTAATATGATATATAAATGTTGAAGTAAATGAGTAATGAGATTTATGATTGACTTTGTTGGTAATGTGATTTATGATTTGTGAATTGTGAACAAAGAAATGTTATGAAGTATGATGTGTAATGTGTATATTGATATATTGAGTGTGAGAATTAATGATGAAATGTTATGAAGTATGATGTGTAATGTGTATATTGATATATTGAGTGTGAGAATTAATGATGATATGTATATAATATATTAAATTAGTTAAGATATATGAAAGATGAAATTCAAAAGATGAAACATGTTAAGAATCTAGTAGTACATGGAAGTGATATTTCATTATATGTTAGAAATTATATAATGTATGGTTATATGTTATATTTGTACTACTAAGCTTTCGAGCTTAGCGTAGATTTGTATTTGCGCAGGTGACTAGGTGGAAGATATGAAGTCCTTCATATTGCCACGAGAAGAGTAAAAGTTTGTCGAGACCAACTAGAGGGTTATGCATACATGTATAATTTTTTTATTATGATGTATTTCTGACAAGAGTATATTTATATGTATAAATGAAATTTTGATAAAGATAATATCATTAAAGGTATGATGATTTTGTAAATGTTCCTTAAATTTATGTATTATGGTTTGAACCCTATTAAAGGATTTTGAAAATGTAACGAAAAGTGACATCCTTATACTTTATATACTTACTGTACGTATACCAGGTGTATGTATAGTACTTATATGGAATATCGGGGTGTTACATTTTGGGTTTTTCAAAACTTATAAACCAGTATGTAAATAAAAGGTTCAAGTTAAATCTTAAGTTATTATGAATCTGAAACAAATAAAAGATGACTAATGAGCTACTAGATTAAGCAAAGTTAAATATGTAACCTACTATGAGTTTAAAGTCAGTCAACATAAGCTACTGGACATGTTTTAATAAATACATATGAATTGAAATCAATGAATATAAACTACTAGAGTTATTTGGACAAAAGAATAAATATAAATATATTCAATGTTAAACATCATCATCAAAGTATCATGTGTTGAATTAAAATGAATTAAGCTTAGAGAACATACCTTTGTTTGTTGGCTCCTCCAAAATTATACGTTGATCCAAACTTTTCTTGCACCAACTTTGAACACCGGCTGAGCAAAACAAAGATAGTGGTCATTGCCTTTGTATGGTGTGTTCTTTGTATTGATGATATTCTGTGTGTTAATGGTTGCTGCTTGCCTTTTGCTAGCTCTCTGGTAAAAGTTCTTAATCCTTCTTGCTAATTCTTATTGCTAATCCTCCTCCTTTTTACTTTTCATGCTTTTTTAATTGTGTATTGATAGCCAATGAAAATTTATTCTCAAACCCTAATCTGCTAATCCGAGGGTTATTTGAAGTCTAACATTAATTAGGAAGCCTAATCTCTCCCAAAAACTAAATTAAAAGATTCATGGCAAATTGAAGCTCCAATTCACCATGGATAATGGTCCATGGAGAATTAAAACCTCCTAATTCACCATGGTTCCAAGGCCATGGCGAAATGGGGGCTCAATTCACTATGGGTCCAAGGCTTTTTAGTTTTTAAGGGTAAATCGGGCTTGGTGAAATTTGTTTGGGCTTTTAAAATTAGAAAAAAAATTTAATTCAAGCTTTTAAAATTGAGTTAGAGTTGATTTGGTCCTTTGAAAATAAATCATTAGGGTTTTAAAAAGTGAAACAACTTAATTTAGGCTGTTTAAAACTGGACTGACTAATTTCAATGCTATAAACTATGCTTAAGCTTTTAAAATCAGACCAAAATTAGCTTGGCCTTCTTTAATTGAGATCGAATTAGCTTGGCCAAAAATTAGGGGTCTACATAGAGGTCAAAGGAAAAAAGGACTCCATGTGTAATGGTTGATGATGGATCTACCATAAACATGTGCCTACTCAAAATCCTACCAAAGCTAGCTATGTCAACAAGGGATCTAAGCCCAACCAAAGTGACGATTAGGGCTTATGATAACACTAAAAGGCATGCCGAAGGAACTTTCAAAGTTATTGTGAAGGCTAGCCCTATTGAATCCATGGTATAGTTTGTGGTCCTAGATATATCGGTCACCTTTACATTGTTATCGGGATGACCCTGGTTTCATCCTCTTGTGGAGCTCTTTCCACACTCCATCAGAAGATCAAGTTCTCAAATGGGAATGAAACAGTGGTTATCGAGGCTGATGATAATGAAGTGGTGAATGCTCTAATGATTGAGAGGCCTCTCAATGGATTTCAAGTGGCTGTTGTTTCTGATAACAAGATAGTGGGCTACAGGATTTTGATTATGATGAAGAAAATGAATTACCTACTTGGCACTGGCCTTGCGAAAGGAAAGAAAGGTGTGACAGAGCTTATAGATTTCAAGACTCAAACTTCTAGGAAAGGGTTAGGATATGATGAAGCTAATGAAGGTGTCCTACTAAAAAAGAATGAGAAGATGAATTTTCCTCCACTTGAAGAGGTTTTTGTCAAAGTTCCAGACATGAGACCACTCTAAAGGAAACCTGAGCCAATCATGTTCATAGGAAATATGATTATGGGTTTTGAGATCTTTGTTGATGTTGCTGAATTAGTGGAACAGATGGAGAAAAAGCTTGTCCTACCTGCTGATAAGGAACATACCCCAGAAGTGAAGAAGGAAGTTGTCATGAAGATCCAAAAGACTATAAAGGAAATTGCTGCTCTTATCGACGAATAATTTGAAAGACTTTTTGTTTATGATTATGAAAACAATGACTCTGATTTTGATTTTAATTTGTCTATTATGTAAGAGGATGATGATGTTTTCTTTTTCAAGATTAATACAATAAAGTCTGATTTTATTTACTTGTGTGATGTTTTTCCTAATGGTTACACACATTCAAGTAGTGGTTACATGAACATTTTTAATATTAACTCTGTTGGCACACAATAATTAAATTTGGAAAGAACATAAAGTCCTAAAAATATTAGCATAGCATCCGACATTACTCCTGAAGAGAGAGAGAGATTAGAAAAAATATTTAAAAAAGTACGAAGAAGTCTTTGATTGGTCTTATGAGGATATGCCTGGAATTGATGGAGACATAGCTGAGCACATGATTCCTACTTACACTCACATGAAACTTGTGAAACAAAAGTTTAGATGGTTAATGTAATATCCCAATGTATGCCCTAGAAGTTTGGATATAATTGTTGTTTGTTTGAATTAAGTATATATGTTATGTTGATAAGAAAAGAAATTGAAAGATAATGTATATGTGTTGTTTGAATGGGAAGTATTGTGTAGAGAGAAATGTATATGATGTTTATATGATTATATATATAACATATAAGTTGGTCAAATATGTGGTCAAGGGAAGAAGATATTTTTAGTTGAGATTGGTGAAATGTCTAAAAAGGGCAAGTGTTTTAAAGAGAAACAAAACAATTTGTAGAAGGGTGTTTTGGTAATTGCTTGAATTGAAACACTTGGTGGAGATTAAAAGAAGAGTTGACTTTGTTTCTTGTGGTTCATTTTCTTCTTTCTTCTTCGTGTGGCCGGTTTCTCCATAGACAAAGGAAAGCAAGAGACAAAGTGAAGATCTTGATGTGTTAAGCTCAAATTGAAGGAAGATTGAAGTGATCTAGTGGATGATACAAGAAGTCTTATAACTTTGGTAAGTTCTCTTGTGATATTTGTGCTTATTTGAAATGATATTTGAGTTTGATAGATTTTTAAGAGTGTGTTGGTTGATTTTGAGATGTGAGAAGTGTTTGAGTGATTTGATGATGGATTTTGAGTATGGATTGAAGAAAAGAGTAAGTGGTTGGAAGAGATGATGTTGTATATGTGGTGAGGGTTTTGAGATGATTTTGTGTTTTCTGTTTGATATGTGTTTTGGTTTGTTTTGGTGTTGTTGCAAGTTTGAGATAGGTTTTTGGGTATGTTTTGTGAAGATTGGTTGAAGTGAATGTTAGTGAATAGAAATGTGTTGTTGAGTGGTTGGTTGTTTTGATCAGAGTCTTGATTTGTGGCCGGACACGTCCATGAGCACGTTCAGGGTTTTTAGGCGTGTCAATTGTGTTGGAGGCAGTAGGTTTGACACGACCAGTAACACGCCCGTGTTATTGAGCGTGTCATAGCTACTGTGAGTTTGGAGAATTTACACGCCCAGGAACACGCCCATGTTGTTGAGCGTGTAAATGCTTCTGTGTTGTGGAGTTAGGGCACGGTCATGGACATGCCCGTGTGGGTGAGCGTGTCAGGGTTAGGGTTTGCCCTAATTAATTCCTAATTGGATTATCTCTTGTGTATCCCTAAGCAAGTATATGCTATTACTTTTGATTTAGGTCTTGAAGATAGTGATTGATCATTGATTTAAGAGGTAGAAGGATCTTGAACAAGGAATTGTTAAGAGTGGTGTGATTTGCTTTTGAGGTAAGTACAAAACCTATATGATTGTATGTAAGTACAAATGTGGCATTATTACATTGTTAATTTATATGAGCAATGTGTGTTGTTATGTTTATATCAATGATGATATATATATATATGAATAATGTGAATGACATGATGATGCAAATGATTGTGTATATGAAAGATTGAAATGTTATGATGTGAATTGAGATGAAATGGAATATAAAGCCATTGTGATTGGCTATGTTAATTCATTTGAGAATGAAATTGATAACAAATTAATGAATGAGTTGTGTGGCTAATGTGTTATTCTATTTTCAGAGTTTGTTGTTGGTGGCATGCCTAATGATAGTAACAATCTCTTGAAGTTAGGTTGGGCTTGATCATTGAAGCCAAGTTGGGTTGAAGTTTAACATGTTTTACTCCCCTTGAAGCTTGGTTGGGTCTAGTCCTTGAAGCCTAATTGAAATGTTACAACCCTTGAAGCTATGTTGGGTTTGGTTCTTGAAGCCAAGTTGGGTTGAGACTTAGCATGCTTTGTTCCCCTTGAAGCTTGGTTGAACCAAATCCTTGAAGCCTAGTTGGGTATATGTGATAATGATAAATGTGATAAAACCAAAGCATTAACTCTGAAAATTGAATGGCATATTAGTGTGTTTTGGGCCCATGCTTGTCTTTGTTTATATGTGATTCATTGATGGCAAAATAATTAAATAATGAAATTCATGAAAGGACTTTGAGATGTGATATGCTTATATGATTATGATTTGTGAAAGGCAAAGGTTTGATGTTAGCTTTTCACTTATGATGTTGATATTAATGGAATGTGTGACATTGCATAGCATACAAGCATAATGTTAGCATGTTTTGTACTACTAAGCCCTTGGCTTAGCGCGATAGTGTTGATCGCGCAGGTGATAGAGTTGATAGAGTTGAACCCGAGAGCTCATCGAGGCCGAGTGAGAGTAGACATTGAAGAGTTGATTTTGGGACTTAAAGATCAGAGAAGATTTGCCAATCATGTATAACTCTTTTAATATTTTGTAAAGTATGGTTTATAATGTGAATATATGTACATTTGTAAATATAAATATTTAAATGTTTTCCTATATGTAAATAGTTGTTAAATTCCGCTGCGTAATAAGTATATATATATCTACTTTATTTTATATTACAAATTAATCACTTATTTTTCTATAATGTGTAATGAGAAAGATTATAGTATCATTGGAAATGTTTTGAATGTTAAGAAAATCCGTAGCATTCCTGTATTCGATGCATGTATACTACATTGTGGTGTATGTAGTGTGCATGTATTGGATGTGGGGGTGTTACAATTGTTTTGGTATCAGAGCCTAGGTTTGAAATTATCAACCTAGGTAAAGTGTAAGAAAAAGAGGGTTTTTGAATAACATACATGTTTGGCATTGGCAGTCTCTGATCTTTAATAAGAGGTATTCTGCTGTGTTTGCAGATATAGAATGTGATGGATTCTCACTCACGTCATTCAGTTGAGGGTAGTGCTGAGAGTATAGCTCCTGAGGAGATTAGAGAGGGAGCTAGAGTGGATAGTGCTGGAGAGATACCTGCTTCTGTATCGGGGAGACCAGCTAGTGAGGAGGTTCCACCAGTTTGGCTTAGGCATGTGATAGAGGCTTTGAGACAAGCACCAGTGCAACCACCGCCACCAACCCCACAACCTTTGGTATCAGTAAGACAGTATGATAAGCTAAGGAAGTATGGAGCTGAAGATTTTATAGGTACCATTGATCCAGCTGTAGCAGAGCAGTGGCTAGACAAGGTACAGAGAATATTTGTTCAGTTGCAAGCCACTTCAGAGGAAAAGTTTGATTATGCAAGATCATTGTTGCAAAAGGATGCATATAATTGGTGGAAGACAGTGCCCCATTCTATGGATGATCCACCAACTTTATCCTATGCTGATTTTCTGAGAGAGTTTGAATTGAAGTATACTCCGAGGGAGTATAAGGACATGAAGAAGATGGAGTTTTTGAGTTTAAAGCAAGACAACCGGTCAGTAACTGAATATGAGGTTGAATTTATTCGGTTGAGTCAGTATGCTGGGGGTATCATATCGGATGAGATAGATAGATGCATAAGATTTGAAGAGGGATTGAGGCCCTCTGTCATGTGTCATGTGGCTGGATCTAGATATCATGATTTTTCTCAGCTTGTGGCAGCGGCTAGGAGTGTGGAGAGAGCCCAGGCTATTGCAGCTGCTTCAGAGGAAGAGATCAGGGTTAGAAGGCCCCAGTTTGAGGCAGGGTCTTCATCTGTGAAAAGAGGTAAAGGAAGTTTTGTTCCTCGGGTTAGTAGGAGTCAGAGGCCAACTGGTAGGTCAGTACAGTTTCAGAGGCGGAGATCTGGACCTGCAGCTTCAGTGGCGAGTGCTCCGACCCCGGTGACTTAGAGATCCACTCCATCCGTATGCATTTATTGTGGTAGGCCACATTGTGGTACTTGTTGGAAGACTGGTGTAGCAGGGGTATGTTTCAGATGTGGATCTCCTGATCATTTTGTGAGAGATTGTCCCGAGAGACAGGAGCAGATGTCAGTGGATACTGCAGCTTCTCGATCTAGTGTGAGGGGAGGTCGAGGAGGCAGAGGGTTCGGCAGAGGAGGCAGATCTGGGTTCAGTTCTAGAGGAGGTTCTACATCCAGGGAGAGTAGACCAGAGGAGGCTGGATCTTCTCAGAGGATTTATGTGATGCAGAAGCAACCAGATGCTTCGGCAGTCATAGCTGGTACTTTTTCTTTATTTGATACTTCAGTACTTGCTTTGATTGATCCGGGTTCCACACACTCATATATTAGTGCATCTGTTTTGCCTGTGTCTGATGTGCATGCTGAATCCCTAGGATTTGATGTATTGGTGACAAATCCGTTAGGGCATAGTGTGATTGTTAGTAAGGTGCACCGAGATAGTGCAGTAGTGGTTCAAGGTGAGGAGTTCCTTGGAGATTTGATTGAGATGCCTTTTAAGGAATATGATGTGATTCTAGGCATGGATTGGTTATCTAGACATGGAGCTGTGGTGGATTGTAAAAAGAAAGTTGTTACTTTGAGAACTGTTGATGGTAGAGAGGTGATAGTATCTAATGAGCAGGAACAGTTAGCATCTTTGTTTGTTTCAGCTGTTGCAGCTAGGAGATTGATTAGAAAGGGGTGTGAAGCTTATCTTGCTCATGTGGTAGATACTAGAGTGAAGCGTTCCCCTATTGATAGTATTGCCACAGTTGCAGAATTCCCAGACGTGTTTCCAGAAGAGTTGCCAGGGTTGCCTCCTGAGAGAGAGGTGGAGTTTGGTATTGAATTGTTGCCTGGTACCACTCCTATCTCTATTACTCCTTATAGAATGGCACCAGCAGAATTGAGGGAGTTGAAAGTGCAATTACAAGAGTTGTTGGATAAAGGATTTATTCGCCCCAGTGTTTCTCCTTGGGGAGCTCCTGTGCTATTTGTGAAGAAGAAAGATGGTACAATGAGATTATGTATCAATTATAGGCAATTGAACAAGGTGACAATCAAAAATAAATATCCTTTGCCTAGAATTGATGATCTCTTTGATCAATTAAAGGGTGCAGCAGTGTTTTCTAAGATCGATTTTAGATCAGGATACCATCAGTTGAGGGTCAGAGCTGAAGATGTTCCTAAGACAGCCTTTCGGACCAGGTATGGGCATTATGAGTTTCTAGTTATGCCTTTTGGTCTGACAAATGCACCTGCAGTTTTTATGGACTTGATGAATAGGGTGTTTAGGCCCTATCTGGATCAGTTTGTGGTAGTGTTTATCGATGATATTCTAGTGTATTCGCGTAATGAAGAGGAACATGACAAGCATCTGTGGATTGTGTTGCAAATTTTGAGAGAGAAGCAATTGTTTGCTAAACTGTCAAAGTGTGAGTTTTGGCTTGATGAAGTTACTTTTCTCGGTCACATAGTTTCAGCGGAAGGTATTAGAGTTGATCCGAGTAAAGTTGAAGCTATTTTGAATTGGAGTCCACCAAAGTCTGTGACTGAAGTTAGAAGTTTTCTGGGTTTGGCAGGCTATTACTGACGGTTTGTGAAAGGATTTTCTTTGATAGCCACTCCACTTACCAGATTACTTCGAAAGGGAGTTAGATTTGTGTGGACAGATCAGTGTCAGGCTAGTTTCGATCAGTTGAAAGAAATGTTGACTCAAGCGCCTGTTCTTACTTTACCTGTGGAAGATAAACCACATGTGATTTATAGTGATGCTTCACATAGGGGTTTGGGTTGTGTTTTGATGCAAGAAGGTAAAGTTATAGCTTATGCTTCTCGATAGTTGAAACTGCATGAGCTAAATTATCCGACCCATGATTTAGAGTTGGCAGCCATTGTGTTTGCATTGAAGATTTGGCGACACTATTTGTTTGGGGAGAAATGTTTTATCTACACTGATGATAAAAGTTTGAAATATTTGGGAGTTCAGAGAGAGCTCAATCTTCGGCAGAGAAGATGGTTGGAGTTGATCAAAGACTACGACTGTTTGATTGATTATCATCCGGGTAAAGCAAATGTTGTTGCTGATGCCTTGAGTCGGAAGTCTTTAGCAGGTTTGACTGTTTATTCGCTCTCGTTGCTTGTTGAGTTGAGAGCTTTGCATGCCAGTTTTGTATCTTGTGATGATGGTGCATTATTGGCACAATTGCAATTGAAACCAGTATTGTTCGATCAGATTAAAGAGGCTCAATTGGCTGATGAGAAGATTCAAAAGATTGTTTCAGATTGTCGGAATGGGAAGAGTAGAGATTTTATTGTGAAAGATGATGGGAGTCTTTGGTTTAAGAACAGATTGTGTGTGCCAGATGATATTAATTTGAGAAGGATCATTTTAGAAGAAGCACATCAGTCAGTGTTTGCAATGCATCCGGGCAATACAAAGATGTATCATGATTTGAAACAACATTACTGGTGGTTTGGTTTGAAGAGAGACATTGCTGATTTTGTATCCAGATGTCTCACCTGTCAGAAGATAAAAGCTAAGCATCAAGTTCCAACAGGGTTACTTCAACCTTTAGCAGTGCCTGAATGGAAATGGGATAGAGTAACCATGGATTTCGTGTCTGGTTTTCCATTGACACAAAGAAAGCATGATGTTATTTGGGTGATTGTTGATAGGTTGGCGAAGACAGCTCATTTTCTTCCAGTTCGGATGGATTACTCTTTGGAAAGGTTAGCGGAGCTGTATATCCATGAGATTGTGAAGTTGCATGGTGTTCCAACTTCTATAGTGTCTGATCGAGATCCCCGATTTACTTCAAGGTTTTGGAAGAGTTTACATGGTGCTTTGGGTTCTCGATTACACTTCAGTACTGCTTTTCATCCGCAAACAGATGGACAGTCAGAGAGAGTGATACAGATTATTGAGGACATGTTGAGAAGTTGTGTCATTGATTTCTCTGGAGGTTGGGATAGATTCTTACCACTTGTGGAATTTGCATACAATAACAGTCATCAATCTAGCATTGGTATGGCACCATTTGAAGCATTGTATGGTAGAAGGTGTAGGACACCTCTATGTTGGAATGAACTTGGTGAAGGTAAGATAATTGGTCTTGAATTGGTTAAAGAAACTGAGGAGAAAGTGAGGATGATTCGAGATAGGTTAAAAGCAGCTTCAGACCGACAGAAGTCTTATTCAGATTTGAAGAGGAGAGACATAGAGTTTAATCTGGGAGATAAAGTATTTTTGAAAGTGTCTCCTTGGAAAAAGATTTTGAGGTTTGGTCGAAAAGGAAAGCTGAGTCCTCATTTCATTGGACCGTATGAAGTTTTGGAAAGAGTTGGGCCAGTTGCTTATCGACTTGCTTTGCCACCTGAGTTGGATAGGATCCATAATGTATTCCATGTTTCTATGTTGAGGAGATACAGATCAGATCCATCTCATGTGTTATCAGTTGAATCTATCGAAGTAAGTCTTGATTTGACATTTAAGAGGAACCAATTGCTGTCTTGGCACGTGAAGTGAAAGAATTGAGAAATAAGAAAGTGCCACTTGTGAAGATTTTGTGGAAGAATCATGCAAAGGAAGAGGCAACTTGGGAAAGTGAGCAAACAATGCGAGAGCAATATCCTCAATTGTTTCGGACTTGATATCAGGTAATTTCGAGGGCGAAATTTCTTTTTAGAGGGGGAGAATTGTAATATCCCAATGTATGCCCTAGAAGTTTGGATATAATTGTTGTTTGTTTGAATTAAGTATATATGTTATGTTGATAAGAAAAGAAATTGAAAGATAATGTATATGTGTTGTTTGAATGGGAAGTATTGTGTAGAGAGAAATGTATATGATGTTTATATGATTATATATATAACATATAAGTTGGTCAAATATGTGGTCAAGGGAAGAAGATATTTTTAGTTGAGATTGGTGAAATGTCTAAAAAGGGCAAGTGTTTTAAAGAGAAACAAAACAATTTGTAGAAGGGTGTTTTGGTAATTGCTTGAATTGAAACACTTGGTGGAGATTAAAAGAAGAGTTGACTTTGTTTCTTGTGGTTCATTTTCTTCTTTCTTCTTCGTGTGGCCGGTTTCTCCATAGACAAAGGAAAGCAAGAGACAAAGTGAAGATCTTGATGTGTTAAGCTCAAATTGAAGGAAGATTGAAGTGATCTAGTGGATGATACAAGAAGTCTTATAACTTTGGTAAGTTCTCTTGTGATCTTTGTGCTTATTTGAAATGATATTTGAGTTTGATAGATTTTTAAGAGTGTGTTGGTTGATTTTGAGATGTGAGAAGTGTTTGAGTGATTTGATGATGGATTTTGAGTATGGATTGAAGAAAAGAGTAAGTGGTTGGAAGAGATGATGTTGTATATGTGGTGAGGGTTTTGAGATGATTTTGTGTTTTCTGTTTGATATGTGTTTTGGTTTGTTTTGGTGTTGTTGCAAGTTTGAGATAGGTTTTTGGGTATGTTTTGTGAAGATTGGTTGAAGTGAATGTTAGTGAATAGAAATGTGTTGTTGAGTGTTTGGTTGTTTTGATCGGAGTCTTGATTTGTGGCTGGACACGTCCATGAGCACGTTCAGGGTTTTTAGGCGTGTCAATTGTGTTGGAGGCAGTAGGTTTGACACGACCAGTAACACGCCCGTGTTATTGAGCGTGTCATAGCTACTGTGAGTTTGGAGAATTTACACGCCCAGGAACACGCCCATGTTGTTGAGCGTGTAAATGCTTCTGTGTTGTGGAGTTAGGGCATGGTCATGGACACGCCCGTGTGGGTGAGCGTGTCAGGGTTAGGGTTTGCCCTAATTAATTCCTAATTGGATTATCTCTTGTGTATCCCTAAGCAAGTATATGCTATTACTTTTGATTTAGGTCTTGAAGATAGTGATTGATCATTGATTTAAGAGGTAGAAGGATCTTGAACAAGGAATTGTTAAGAGTGGTGTGATTTGCTTTTGAGGTAAGTACAAAACCTATATGATTGTATGTAAGTACAAATGTGGCATTATTACATTGTTAATTTATATGAGCAATGTGTGTTGTTATGTTTATATCAATGATGATATATATATATATATGAATAATGTGAATGACATGATGATGCAAATGATTGTGTATATGAAAGATTGAAATGTTATGATGTGAATTGAGATGAAATGGAATATAAAGCCATTGTGATTGGCTATGTTAATTCATTTGAGAATGAAATTGATAACAAATTAATGAATGAGTTGTGTGGCTAATGTGTTATTCTATTTTCAGAGTTTGTTGTTGGTGGCATGCCTAATGATAGTAACAATCTCTTGAAGTTAGGTTGGGCTTGATCATTGAAGCCAAGTTGGGTTGAAGTTTAACATGTTTTACTCCCCTTGAAGCTTGGTTGGGTCTAGTCCTTGAAGCCTAATTGAAATGTTACAACCCTTGAAGCTAGGTTGGGTTTGGTTCTTGAAGCCAAGTTGGGTTGAGACTTAGCATGCTTTGTTCCCCTTGAAGCTTGGTTGAACCAAATCCTTGAAGCCTAGTTGGGTATATGTGATAATGATAAATGTGATAAAACCAAAGCATTAACTCTGAAAATTGAATGGCATATTAGTGTGTTTTGGGCCCATGCTTGTCTTTGTTTATATGTGATTCATTGATGGCAAAATAATTAAATAATGAAATTCATGAAAGGACTTTGAGATGTGATATGCTTATATGATTATGATTTGTGAAAGGCAAAGGTTTGATGTTAGCTTTTCACTTATGATGTTGGTATTAATGGAATGTGTGACATTTCATAGCATACAAGCATAATGTTAGCATGTTTTGTACTACTAAGCCCTTGGCTTAGCGCGATAGTGTTGATCGCGCAGGTGATAGAGTTGATAGAGTTGAACCCGAGAGCTCATCGAGGCCGAGTGAGAGTAGACATTGAAGAGTTGATTTTGGGACTTAAAGATCAGAGAAGATTTGCCAATCATGTATAACTCTTTTAATATTTTGTAAAGTATGGTTTATAATGTGAATATATGTACATTTGTAAATATAAATATTTAAATGTTTTCCTATATGTAAATAGTTGTTAAATTCCGCTGCGTAATAAGTATATATATATCTACTTTATTTTATATTACAAATTAATCACTTATTTTTCTATAATGTGTAATGAGAAAGATTATAGTATCATTGGAAATGTTTTGAATGTTAAGAAAATCCGTAGCATTCCTATATTCGATGCATGTATGCTACATTGTGGTGTATGTAGTGTGCATGTATTGGATGTGGGGGTGTTACAATTGTTTTGGTATCAGAGCCTAGGTTTGAAATTATCAACCTAGGTAAAGTGTAAGAAAAAGTGGGTTTTTGAATAACATACATGTTTGGCATTGGCAGTCTCTGATCTTTAATAAGAGGTATTCTGCTGTGTTTGCAGATATAGAATGTGATGGATTCTCACTCACGTCATTCAGTTGAGGGTAGTGCTGAGAGTATAGCTCCTGAGGAGATTAGAGAGGGAGCTAGAGTGGATAGTGCTGGAGAGATACCTGCTTCTGTATCGGGGAGACCAGCTAGTGAGGAGGTTCCACCAGTTTGGCTTAGGCATGTGATAGAGGCTTTGAGACAAGCACCAGTGCAACCACCGCCACCAACCCCACAACCTTTGGTATCAGTAAGACAGTATGATAAGCTAAGGAAGTATGGAGCTGAAGATTTTATAGGTACCATTGATCCAGCTGTAGCAGAGCAGTGGCTAGACAAGGTACAGAGAATATTTGTTCAGTTGCAAGCCACTTCAGAGGAAAAGTTTGATTATGCAAGATCATTGTTGCAAAAGGATGCATATAATTGGTGGAAGACAGTGCCCCATTCTATGGATGATCCACCAACTTTGTCCTATGCTGATTTTCTGAGAGAGTTTGAATTGAAGTATACTCCGAGGGAGTATAAGGACATGAAGAAGATGGAGTTTTTGAGTTTAAAGCAAGACAACCGGTCAGTAACTGAATATGAGGTTGAATTTATTCGGTTGAGTCAGTATGCTGGGGGTATCATATCGGATGAGATAGATAGATGCATAAGATTTGAAGAGGGATTGAGGCCCTCTGTCATGTGTCATGTGGCTGGATCTAGATATCATGATTTTTCTCAGCTTGTGGCAGCGGCTAGGAGTGTGGAGAGAGCCCAGGCTATTGCAGCTGCTTCAGAGGAAGAGATCAGGGTTAGAAGGCCCCAGTTTGAGGCAGGGTCTTCATCTGTGAAAAGAGGTAAAGGAAGTTTTGTTCCTCGGGTTAGTAGGAGTCAGAGGCCAACTGGTAGGTCAGTACAGTTTCAGAGGCGGAGATCTGGACCTGCAGCTTCAGTGGCGAGTGCTCCGACCCCGGTGACTTAGAGATCCACTCCATCCGTATGCATTTATTGTGGTAGGCCACATGGTGGTACTTGTTGGAAGACTGGTGTAGCAGGGGTATGTTTCAGATGTGGATCTCCTGATCATTTTGTGAGAGATTGTCCCGAGAGACAGGAGCAGATGTCAGTGGATACTGCAGCTTCTCGATCTAGTGTGAGGGGAGGTCGAGGAGGCAGAGGGTTCGGCAGAGGAGGCAGATCTGGGTTCAGTTCTAGAGGAGGTTCTACATCCAGGGAGAGTAGACCAGAGGAGGCTGGATCTTCTCAGAGGATTTATGTGATGCAGAAGCAACCAGATGCTTCGGCAGTCATAGCTGGTACTTTTTCTTTATTTGATACTTCAGTACTTGCTTTGATTGATCCGGGTTCCACACACTCATATATTAGTGCATCTGTTTTGCCTGTGTCTGATGTGCATGCTGAATCCCTAGGATTTGATGTATTGGTGACAAATCCGTTAGGGCATAGTGTGATTGTTAGTAAGGTGCACCGAGATAGTGCAGTAGTGGTTCAAGGTGAGGAGTTCCTTGGAGATTTGATTGAGATGCCTTTTAAGGAATATGATGTGATTCTAGGCATGGATTGGTTATCTAGACATGGAGCTGTGGTGGACTGCAAAAAGAAAGTTGTTACTTTGAGAACTGTTGATGGTAGAGAGGTGATAGTATCTAATGAGCAGGAACAGTTAGCATCTTTGTTTGTTTCAGCTGTTGCAGCTAGGAGATTGATTAGAAAGGGGTGTGAAGCTTATCTTGCTCATGTGGTAGATACTAGAGTGAAGGGTTCCCCTATTGATAGTATTGCCACAGTTGCAGAATTCCCAGACGTGTTTCCAGAAGAGTTGCCAGGGTTGCCTCCTGAGAGAGAGGTGGAGTTTGGTATTGAATTGTTGCCTGGTACCACTCCTATCTCTATTACTCCTTATAGAATGGCACCAGCAGAATTGAGGGAGTTGAAAGTGCAATTACAAGAGTTGTTGGATAAAGGATTTATTCGCCCCAGTGTTTCTCCTTGGGGAGCTCCTGTGCTATTTGTGAAGAAGAAAGATGGTACAATGAGATTATGTATCAATTATAGGCAATTGAACAAGGTGACAATCAAAAATAAATATCCTTTGCCTAGAATTGATGATCTCTTTGATCAATTAAAGGGTGCAGCAGTGTTTTCTAAGATCGATTTGAGATCAGGGTACCATCAGTTGAGGGTCAGAGCTGAAGATGTTCCTAAGACAGCCTTTCGGACCAGGTATGGGCATTATGAGTTTCTAGTTATGCCTTTTGGTCTGACAAATGCACCTGCAGTTTTTATGGACTTGATGAATAGGGTGTTTAGGCCCTATCTGGATCAGTTTGTGGTAGTGTTTATCGATGATATTCTAGTGTATTCGCGTAATGAAGAGGAACATGACAAGCATCTGTGGATTGTGTTGCAAATTTTGAGAGAGAAGCAATTGTTTGCTAAACTGTCAAAGTGTGAGTTTTGGCTTGATGAAGTTACTTTTCTCGGTCACATAGTTTCAGCGGAAGGTATTAGAGTTGATCCGAGTAAAGTTGAAGCTATTTTGAATTGGAGTCCACCAAAGTCTGTGACTGAAGTTAGAAGTTTTCTGGGTTTGGCAGGCTATTACCTACGGTTTGTGAAAGGATTTTCTTTGATAGCCACTCCACTTACCAGATTACTTCGAAAGGGAGTTAGATTTGTGTGGACAGATCAGTGTCAGGCTAGTTTCGATCAGTTGAAAGAAATGTTGACTCAAGCGCCTGTTCTTACTTTACCTGTGGAAGATAAACCACATGTGATTTATAGTGATGCTTCACATAGGGGTTTGGGTTGTGTTTTGATGCAAGAAGGTAAAGTTATAGCTTATGCTTCTCGATAGTTGAAACTGCATGAGCTAAATTATCCGACCCATGATTTAGAGTTGGCAGCCATTGTGTTTGCATTGAAGATTTGGCGACACTATTTGTTTGGGGAGAAATGTTTTATCTACACTGATCATAAAAGTTTGAAATATTTGGGAGTTCAGAGAGAGCTCAATCTTCGGCAGAGAAGATGGTTGGAGTTGATCAAAGACTACGACTGTTTGATTGATTATCATCCGGGTAAAGCAAATGTTGTTGCTGATGCCTTGAGTCGGAAGTCTTTAGCAGGTTTGACTGTTTATTCGCTCTCGTTGCTTGTTGAGTTGAGAGCTTTGCATGCCAGTTTTGTATCTTGTGATGATGGTGCATTATTGGCACAATTGCAATTGAAACCAGTATTGTTCGATCAGATTAAAGAGGCTCAATTGGCTGATGAGAAGATTCAAAAGATTGTTTCAGATTGTCGGAATGGGAAGAGTAGAGATTTTATTGTGAAAGATGATGGGAGTCTTTGGTTTAAGAACAGATTGTGTGTGCCAGATGATATTAATTTGAGAAGGATCATTTTAGAAGAAGCACATCAGTCAGTGTTTGCAATGCATCCGGGCAATACAAAGATGTATCATGATTTGAAACAACATTACTGGTGGTTTGGTTTGAAGAGAGACATTGCTGATTTTGTATCCAGATGTCTCACCTGTCAGAAGATAAAAGCTAAGCATCAAGTTCCAACAGGGTTACTTCAACCTTTAGCAGTGCCTGAATGGAAATGGGATAGAGTAACCATGGATTTCGTGTCTGGTTTTCCATTGACACAAAGAAAGCATGATGTTATTTGGGTGATTGTTGATAGGTTGACGAAGACAGCTCATTTTCTTCCAGTTCGGATGGATTACTCTTTGGAAAGGTTAGCGGAGCTGTATATCCATGAGATTGTGAAGTTGCATGGTGTTCCAACTTCTATAGTGTCTGATCGAGATCCCCGGTTTACTTCAAGGTTTTGGAAGAGTTTACATGGTGCTTTGGGTTCTCGATTACACTTCAGTACTGCTTTTCATCCGCAAACAGATGGACAGTCAGAGAGAGTGATACAGATTATTGAGGACATGTTGAGAAGTTGTGTCATTGATTTCTCTGGAGGTTGGGATAGATTCTTACCACTTGTGGAATTTGCATACAATAACAGTCATCAATCTAGCATTGGTATGGCACCATTTGAAGCATTGTATGGTAGAAGGTGTAGGACACCTCTATGTTGGAATGAACTTGGTGAAGGTAAGATAATTGGTCTTGACTTGGTTAAAGAAACTGAGGAGAAAGTGAGGATGATTCGAGATAGGTTAAAAGCAGCTTCAGACCGACAGAAGTCTTATTCAGATTTGAAGAGGAGAGACATAGAGTTTAATCTGGGAGATAAAGTATTTTTGAAAGTGTCTCCTTGGAAAAAGATTTTGAGGTTTGGTCGAAAAGGAAAGCTGAGTCCTCATTTCATTGGACCGTATGAAGTTTTGGAAAGAGTTGGGCCAGTTGCTTATCGACTTGCTTTGCCACCTGAGTTGGATAGGATCCATAATGTATTCCATGTTTCTATGTTGAGGAGATACAGATCAGATCCATCTCATGTGTTATCAGTTGAATCTATCGAAGTAAGTCTTGATTTGACATTTGAAGAGGAACCAATTGCTGTCTTGGCAAGTGAAGTGAAAGAATTGAGAAATAAGAAAGTGCCACTTGTGAAGATTTTGTGGAAGAATCATGCAAAGGAAGAGGCAACTTGGGAAAGTGAGCAAACAATGCGAGAGCAATATCCTCAATTGTTTCGGACTTGATATCAGGTAATTTCGAGGGCGAAATTTCTTTTTAGAGGGGGAGAATTGTAATATCCCAATGTATGCCCTAGAAGTTTGGATATAATTGTTGTTTGTTTGAATTAAGTATATATGTTATGTTGATAAGAAAAGAAATTGAAAGATAATGTATATGTGTTGTTTGAATGGGAAGTATTGTGTAGAGAGAAATGTATATGATGTTTATATGATTATATATATAACATATAAGTTGGTTAAATATGTGGTCAAGGGAAGAAGATATTTTTAGTTGAGATTGGTGAAATGTCTAAAAAGGGCAAGTGTTTTAAAAAGAAACAAAACAATTTGTAGAAGGGTATTTTGGTAATTGCTTGAATTGAAACACTTGGTGGAGATTAAAAGAAGAGTTGACTTTGTTTCTTGTGGTTCATTTTCTTCTTTCTTCTTTGTGTGGCCGGTTTCTCCATAGACAAGGGAAAGCAAGAGACAAAGTGAAGATCTTGATGTGTTAAGCTCAAATTGAAGGAAGATTGAAGTGATCTAGTGGATGATACAAGAAGTCTTATAACTTTGGTAAGTTCTCTTGTGATCTTTGTGCTTATTTGAAATGATATTTGAGTTTGATAGATTTTTAAGAGTGTGTTGGTTGATTTTGAGATGTGAGAAGTGTTTGAGTGATTTGATGATGGATTTTGAGTATGGATTGAAGAAAAGAGTAAGTGGTTGGAAGAGATGATGTTGTATATGTGGTGAGGGTTTTGAGATGATTTTGTGTTTTGTGTTTGATATGTTTTTTGGTTTGTTTTGGTGTTGTTGCAAGTTTGAGATAGGTTTTTGGGTATGTTTTGTGAAGATTGGTTGAAGTGAATGTTAGTGAATAGAAATGTGTTGTTGAGTGTTTGGTTGTTTTGATCGGAGTCTTGATTTGTGGCCAGACACGTCCATGAGCACGTTCAGGGTTTTTAGGCGTGTCAATTATGTTGGAGGCAGTAGGTTTGACACGACCAGTAACACGCCCGTGTTATTGAGCGTGTCATAGCTACTGTGAGTTTGGAGAATTTACACGCCCAGGAACACGCCCATGTTGTTGAGCGTGTAAATACTTCTGTGTTGTGGAGTTAGGGCACGGTCGTGGACACGCCCGTGTGGGTGAGCGTGTCAGGGTTAGGGTTTGCCCTAATTAATTCCTAATTGGATTATCTCTTGTGTATCCCTAAGCAAGTATATGCTATTACTTTTGATTTAGGTCTTGAAGATAGTGATTGATCATTGATTTAAGAGGTAGAAGGATCTTGAACAAGGAATTGTTAAGAGTGGTGTGATTTGCTTTTGAGGTAAGTACAAAACCTATATGATTGTATGTAAGTACAAATGTGGCATTATTACATTGTTAATTTATATGAGCAATGTGTGTTGTTATGTTTATATCAATGATGATATATATATATATGAATAATGTGAATGACATGATGATGCAAATGATTGTGTATATGAAAGATTGAAATGTTATGATGTGAATTGAGATGAAATGGAATATAAAGCCATTGTGATTGGCTATGTTAATTCATTTGAGAATGAAATTGATAACAAATTAATGAATGAGTTGTGTGGCTAATGTGTTATTCTATTTTCAGAGTTTGTTGTTGGTGGCATGCCTAATGATAGTAACAATCTCTTGAAGTTAGGTTGGGCTTGATCATTGAAGCCAAGTTGGGTTGAAGTTTAACATGTTTTACTCCCCTTGAAGCTTGGTTGGGTCTAGTCCTTGAAGCCTAATTGAGATGTTACAACCCTTGAAGCTAGGTTGGGTTTGGTTCTTGAAGCCAAGTTGGGTTGAGACTTAGCATGCTTTGTTCCCCTTGAAGCTTGGTTGAACCAAATCCTTGAAGCCTAGTTGGGTATATGTGATAATGATAAATGTGATAAAACCAAAGCATTAACTCTGAAAATTGAATGGCATATTAGTGTGTTTTGGGCCCATGCTTGTCTTTGTTTATATGTGATTCATTGATGGCAAAATAATTAAATAATGAAATTCATGAAAGGACTTTGAGATGTGATATGCTTATATGATTATGATTTGTGAAAGGCAAAGGTTTGATGTTAGCTTTTCACTTATGATGTTGATATTAATGGAATGTGTGACATTGCATAGCATACAAGCATAATGTTAGCATGTTTTGTACTACTAAGCCCTTGGCTTAGCGCGATAGTGTTGATCGCGCAGGTGATAGAGTTGATAGAGTTGAACCCGAGAGCTCATCGAGGCCGAGTGAGAGTAGACATTGAAGAGTTGATTTTGGGACTTAAAGATCAGAGAAGATTTGCCAATCATGTATAACTCTTTTAATATTTTGTAAAGTATGGTTTATAATGTGAATATATGTACATTTGTAAATATAAATATTTAAATGTTTTCCTATATGTAAATAGTTGTTAAATTGCGCTGCGTAATAAGTATATATATATATCTACTTTATTTTATATTACAAATTAATCACTTATTTTTCTATAATGTGTAATGAGAAAGATTATAGTATCATTGGAAATGTTTTGAATGTTAAGAAAATCCGTAGCATTCCTATATTCGATGCATGTATACTACATTGTGGTGTATGTAGTGTGCATGTATTGGATGTGGGGGTGTTACAGTTAAGGCCTAAATGGGTAGAACTATTCAAAGAAGAAGTTGCTAAGTAGTTAAAAGTGAAATTCCTCAAAGTGATAGATTATCCTAACTGGTTAGCTAATATAGTTCCCATAGTAAAAGAAAGATGGAAGAATTAGGGTTTATGTGGACTACAGAGACTTGAATAAGGCTTTCCCTAAAGATGATTTTCATTTACCCCATATAGATGTCCTTATTAATAGTGCAACCTCTAGTGTGTTACATTCATTCATAGATAGATTTTCCATATAAAACCAAGTGTTAATGGCCCAGGAGGATAAAGCCAAAACTGCCTTCATCACTACGTGGGGTATATTTTGCTATAGAGTGATGCCATTTGGGTTAAAGAATGTTGGGGCAACTTACCAAAGGATGGCCACCACCTTGTTTATGACAGGATTCATAAGGAAGTTGAGGTCTATGTTAATGATATGATGGTGAAGTCGGATACAAGAGAATAACATTTCCAAAACCTAGAGACCTTCTTTGAAAGAGCAATAAAGTATAAGCTAAGGTTGAATTAAAAGAAGTGTGTGTTTAGAGTTACTTCGAGAAAGATGTTGAGACACGTGATTGGTCCAAATGACATTGAGATTAACCCTGACAAGGTTAAGGCATTCAAGGATATATTGGCCCCTAAGACTGAGAAGAAGGTTCGAGGGTTTATTGGCATGTTACAGTATATTAGCAGGTTCATAGGAAAGCTTACCACAATTTATGAACCGATCTTTAAATTTCTTAAGAAGAACCAGCAAGTCAAGTGGAATGAAGAGTGTCAAAAGGCCTTTGAGCATATAAGGGAGTATTTACTAAATGGACCTATTTTGAAACAACCTAGACCCAGTAAATCTTTGTTATTATATTTATCAGTGGAGGAAGAATCGATAGGCACAATGCTAGCCCAAGCATATAATTAGGAGTTGAGCGTGGCATTTACTATTTGAGTAAAAAACTCCTGCTTTATGAGATTAAGTATAATATCATTGAAAAGAGCTGTATATCCATTGTTTGGTTTTCTAAGAAGTTGTGGCATTACTTTGTCTTATAGTGTGCAAGAAATTTCTAAGATGGATCCAATCAAGTATCTAAGGGAGATACCCTCATTGATTAGGAAGTATGGCCGATGGTTAATAATTTTAGAAGAATTTGAAATTAAGTATGTAACCAAGAAAACCATCAAAGGTAGAGCACTAGCAAAATTCCTAGCTCAACAACCATTACTGGACAGTGAAACAGTGGTTTTAGAATTTCTCGATGAACATTTAAAGGCCATAGAAGTACAAGGATAGAAAATATATTTTGACAGAGCAGTAAATGTAAAAAGGGCTGGCCTAGGAGTAATTTTGGTATCACTGGAAGGAAGAGCTTATTCCTTTTGCTAAGAAGTTGAAATTTAGGGCAACCAACAACATGGTGGAGTATGAAGCATGTATTTTTTGCCTAGAAACCTTAGTGGTCATGAAGGTGGATAAAGTGCAAGTTTTTGGGGATTTATTATTGGTTGTATCCCGAGTAAATGGAGAGTGGGAGTTAAAAGAAGAGAAAGTAAAGCCATACCATGATTATTTGAACATAATGAAAAAGAATTTCAAGGAATGTAGATTTATACACCTACCAAGAGAGGAAAACCAAATGACAGATGCCCTAGCCACCCCGGCTTCTGTATGGGAAGATCATGTTAAGCTATTTTTTAAGCCTCTGGTTTTAACCAATTCTTCAACTCATTATGAGAGTATGAGATAGCCATGGAAATTGATATGGACCATGATGAGTGGTATTACACTATAAGACGTTTCTTGGAAAATAGAGAATACCCATAAGATGCAACAAAGAAAGGGAGAAGAGCTATAAGGTGATGGTCCTTGCAATACATAACCTTTCATGAAAAGTTATATTGAAGATGGCCCGATAGGGTGTACTTAAGATGCTTGAGGAAGTCTGAAGTTGAGTATATCATGTCTTAATATATGCGAAAAGTTGTGGATCCCACATGAATGGGTTGGCCTTAGTTAAGAAGATAATTCGATAAGGTTTTTATTGGTTGACCATTGAAAGAGATTGTATAGATTTTGTGAAGAAGTGTCAGCAGTGCCAGATGTATGGAAACTTTAATCACTTGCCTTCAGAAGAATTACATTCCACATATTCACCTTGGCCTTTCACAACTTGGGGGATTAACATTATTGGAAAGATACATCTGATTGCTTCGAGCGGTCACCAATTCATTGTAGTAGCAATGGACTATTTTTCAAGATGGTTTGAAGCCAAATCCTTTAACAAGCTGGGGGTAAGGCAAATGTCTAAATTTATTGAAAAGAATCTCATCTACAAGTATGGTGTCCCGTACAGTGTAATGTCAAATAATGGAGTGCAATTTCAAGGAGTTGTTAAGGACTTATTCTCAAAGTATCAGATGCATCATCATCAATCCTCACCTTATAGACAAAAGGCTAATGGTGTAGTGGAAGTAATGAATAAGAAAATTAAGCAGTTTCTATCCAAGATGACTAAGACATATAGTGACTGAGACAAGTGTACGGACTCCAACTGGAGTGATGCTATTTTCCTTGGTTTATGGAATGGAAGCATTATTGCTTATTGAAATTGATATCAAATCACTAAGGGTGGTCCTAGAAGCTATAGGCAGTGAGTAGATATGCACCTGGCCTTGTTAAAAGAAAGAAGATTGAAGGCACTGTATCATCATCAGTTGTACCAAAGAAAGATAGCTCGGGCTTACAATAGAATGGTTAAGATAAGGAAGTTTAAAGTCGGTGACTTAGTATTAAAGCAGGGCAAGCCTAATGTCCCTAATCCTAAAGGGAAGTTTAGACCTAGTTAGGAAGAACCATATGTTGTGAAACATGTCATGAATAAGGTTGCAATCATGTTGTCTATATGAATGGGAATGAGTTTAGTGAGCCAGTGAACATTGACAGGTTGAAGAGGTTTTATGTTTGAAATAAATTAAAAAAAAGAGAGCTCGCTAGGTTGAAAATCCAAAAGGGCGACCTAGGCAAAAGTTAGAGAAGTCCTCTATTTTTGAAAACTTGAGAGGGCGGGCTAGGAAAGGAGAGAAATTTTCAATTAGAAAACCTGAAAGGGCTAGTTGGCGATAGGAGTGATCTTGTATATGTTGGCTTTATATTTTTAGTTGTTCCCCAATTTAATAAAACATAGTTCATGTGAAAATTATTATATGTGCACTATTTTGAATAATCTTACCATTAGGGTAAAATAAATAACATAATATCAAAACATGATGACAAATTATAAAAGAAAGAAAAACATCTTTTATTATCATTATTGTTCATCCTAACATCATTTTTTTCTAAAAAAATTCACAAGTGTGAAATCTATGGCAGACGATAAGTGTAACGTGTAGGTTGGCTTTGCTTCATTCGATTCAAGTAAGCTTCGGTTAGAAGGGGCATGTCCAAATTAGTAGGGAACTCAGAACCTTGAGGCTTGGTGCCACAGTGGCAGTCAAGTGGATGAGGATCATGGCAAATATGTCGATGGAGAGTAACAAGGGGAACATACATCAGATATGTCCAAATGGTGACGTGGGTAATTTTCCACCAATTACCAACCAATGGATGTTAATCATAGCTCGTGACTGGATCAAGTCAACCCATTCAACATATGAGGCAGCAAGATGAAGCAATTTCCTTGCAGAATGATGTCGGGGCAGATATTTGGTAAAGTCCACTGATGGAGTCTCGAGCAAATAGAAACTCTCCTGTAGCCAAATCTATAAAGACAAACATCAATTCATTATATATAAAAAGCTCATTAGGTTGAAAACCTGCAAGGGCAGCCTAAGTAAAAATAGAGCAGTTTGCTTGATCCAAAAACCCGCAAGGGAACTCTAGGTAAAAACTAGAACAAATAAAAAAAGAGTCCGCTTGGTTGAAAATCTATAAAGGCGGCCTAGATAAAAATTAGGACAGCTCGCTAGTTTCAAAAACATATAAAGGCAGACTAGACAAAAATTAGAGCAATAAAAAATGAAAGCCTAAATTGACAATCTAAAAGGGCGATTTAAGTAATTACCTGAAGCAGCAGGGACTTCCAACCAACCTCCTTGAAGAATTTGTCTTAAATTGGTCCAGTCCATCTAGGGTTTCAGCCAAGATCACAGGTACTGGTGAAAAACCTCCCTCCATTTGTCTATAATATCCAATAATTGTAGATTGATGTCACCATTAGAAGAAACAAGCAAGAATTAAGCGAGCAAGCATAGACAAAACATGCATCCCCACTCTTTGGTAGGAGCCAAATGGGAAGTGCAAAAATGGATCAATTGACCAAATAAGATTTCGCCCTCTCGTCTTGCACATGTCAAGTATACCTTGACCGGTACTATCGGATGGGCTCATATTTGATTTTTTAAGGTCCTCTAAAATGGGGCCTAACACTGATCAGCTGTCGAATTTCTTCCTAGGTTAAAATATTGTTGGTTAAAGGGACACGGATCCCATGACATTGGAGACCTATTATGGCAGCAAAATCTGTAACCCTTATACCCTATATACGTATAATACATACAACCCATATATGTAAAATATGCATATAAAGTAAAAGAATGTCACAAATTAAGTTAATAAAAAAAACTAAATTTTCATATTCCCAATTTAAAATCCCAAACAATTAAAATGTATTTCTAAAAAGTAGGTAAAATATTCAAAATTAATTGTAGTTACCCAAAATAAGCATTTTATATATAATAAATATCTCGAAAAAAATTTTAGAGTTTTGTTTGTAAAATGGATATCCTAAAAATTCCAACAATACTCAACCTACATAAAAACACAATCCTAATAAAAATAAATCAACATTTCACCCCAACTTCTCAATTCTCCACATTTTCCTCAAAAAATTTAGGTATGTACATATATATATTTATAAAGTATATATATACAATCCATTATCACAAAATTAGTCCAAAGGTTTTTAAAACTTTATAATACTTCCAAAAACATAGATATATTACACAAAATTATGGCATGTTCTAATAAATAGAAAATATACATTATAGCACCTGGCTCTGATCCTGTGGTAGTCAAAAACTTATTTCCAAGTACACTAATCCCAGGCCTAGACCTAACCAGGTCTAGATGAACTCTCCAGATCTAACAGATCAACCATGTCACCTGCGCTAAGCTAAAAGCATAGCGGTACATACTTTGATAATAATAAAACTTTAGAATAATAATAATGCACAATGTTGTATCATGATATTTTACAATTTAATATGCAATTCCACTTAACAACATAATCTTTAATCTTTTATACTTCACATTAACACATATGAAAGCATGGGCCAAAATAATCTAATAAATTATTCAAATCTCAGAGTTACTATTTTAGTCCATATTGACACACAGTGTCTACTCGAAGGCAAGTGACGCCTAGCGTCCAGCCCAAACGCAAATCATAGTGATGCGCAGTATCTAGCTCAAAGGCAAATCATATATCGATGACACCCAATGTCTAGCCCCAAAGGCAAATAATGAGGATAACCTTATAGGCATGCCACCAAACACAGAACTCTGGAAATTGAATAATATACTAGGCACACAAATAATACATATTTTCCATAATCAATTTTTCTCATTACATTGCCTCATTTTCTCATTTTTCTCATTCATAGCAATGTTAATCACTTTAATTCATCATATCTCATTACTTTGCATCTTTCACTCACTTTTCTCATTCATGGCAATGCCAAATCACTTTAACTCATCATATCTCACCACATTATCACAATGTATGTCATTTAACATTATGATCATTGTTGCGCTCGAATTAACTCTACCACAAAGCGTCACTCGCAAGTATACAAGGTAGCTGTAGCAAAGGTGATCGCCCCAAGGTCGTCTCATAAGGAAGCTAAAGTAGGTAATTGATTATTAGATTATAAATAACAAGCAATGAATAAATTTAAATTGCTAACTAATGAAGACAGATCGGTTGGAATTTTAGAACAATAAAAATAAATTAAGCTGATGTATTGATTCACTTAATAGAAAGGTCTAGGGTTTGCACTTCTCTACTATTTATATGTATGAACGGTTATTCCTCTTAACTAATTTAATTTCAAAGATTAAATCTCAAGCAACTTAATTAATTGAGTCAAGGAAATAAGCTCTCGCATTCAAACCTCTTTCAACTAATCTTGTTACAATTGAAATAATCTTTTCCTAGGTTATATCTCTAATTCACCTAAGTCCCTAATTGAATTGTTCCAGCATTAGACTTCATCTCTCAATCCATCATCTAATACCTTAAAACACATAATTGGTGGCCAATCAATTATATATTAACAATAATCCATTCAATCAAGGCTAAAGAAATAATTAAGTTAAGAGTAATAACCAATTCATACAATAATAGCAGATCCATACAAACCCTAGACTAGATCAAATTAGTTCATAATGCTATCAAACATACTCATCTCATTAAGATTCAAAGAAATCAATTTAGACATGATAATATTCTTAAATACAATTCCAATGAAATTAAAGAGATAAAGTTCGAGAACAAAACCAAATTACAAACATCTTAGCTCTTGAAAAATCTCTTGTTCAGAACTTGCTAGAAGAATGTATCAATGGCACGAACAAATCTAATCTAAGCTAGTTTTAAGCAAAGTGTAATCAAAAATCAAAGAAAACAAGATATGAAACCCTAAAACTCTCTTTGACGGCTGAAAACAAACTCAAACTTTCAACACTCTCAAGAAAACCCTAATTTTCACATTTATACGAAACCTATACTTTAAAAAATCCGCGTTGCCTTTGGTCCATGAGAGACAAGGCCAAGTTGGATGAGACACGGCCGTGTTGGAGGTGCATTAGAGGGACATGGCCACAAGCTTGGTCGTGTCCCTTGCTTGTGTCTTCTACTGCTTGATGTTGATCTTTCTTTTTCCTTTGGACTTAAGTGAGACACGGCCAAGCTTAAGCAACTTGGCCGTGTTGGAGCTTTTTTGGAGGGACACGGCCACAAGCTTGGCTGTGTCCCTTGAGTGTGTCCACCTCTGTGTCTTGGTCTTCCTCTTTAGCTTGGTATGGGACACGGCCACAAGCTTGGCCGTGTCCTCTGCATGTGTCAGCCACTGTCCAATTTTTCCTTCTTCATGGTTCATTGGCTTTTTAACCTAAAACAAAACTTGAAACAAACTTTAAACAAGAAGTAAATAAATATTAACCACAAAACATAAACACCACACTAAAAACTATGACAAAAATGACAAAAACACTGAAATACATTAAAACTATCAAAATTAATGAAAACACTAAATAAACCGATTGAAACTACCAAAATAACTAAATAAAACAATAATTATCATAATAAATAAGACACAAATCTCTAACAAAAACTAATAAAACAATCATATTACCCAAATATTTTTGGGTTATTGTTACATAATGTACATAAATCACATCTCAGTCATTTTAGCTGTTAATAATATCTTTACATAATGAACATAATGCATACTCAACAACTCACATGTTATAACACAATGTACATGAATGTTCAAGGTACCATGTAGCTTAACACATTTTCTATCCAAAATGTGTTAGGCCAAATTTAATGCAATATATCAAAATTATCAAAAGTTTGTACATACCTCAATTAGCACTCAAATACAAGCTAAAGATCACCCTCCAACCTTCACTTCCAAATTGTCATTCAACACTACGGTTGGGCAATTTAATTCTTCTAATGCCTATATAAAATGTGAACAAATACAATCATGTAGAATCACATTTCAAGGCAATTAAAACATTAAACCCTAATTAAACCTCACTGTAACCAATATCCCAAAATTTTGCCTTTCCTTACTTTAATATTGGAATTCTATTTTAATCCATTTCAATTGGTGTTTTAATTTTTTTATATCTTTAAAAAATGTATTATAACATGTTTTAACCAATCAAATTAAATAAACCCACATTCTTTATTAAAACCCTAAAATATCATAACCTTCATCAATTAAAGTTCTTCATTCCAACTCAATCCAAATGTTATTCCAAGCTTATTTTCATAATTTAAATCAATTAATAACATGATTTATTCATTAAAATCAAACAACAACCATACTTTGAAAATTCTCTTTCAAAACCCTAAATTTAATACTACCTTATCCAATCTCTAATCAAACTTGAGTAAATCCAACATTAGACTTTAAAATCCTTGTTTATGCATCAAAACAACACCTTTGGAATCCATTTGCACAATTAAAACACATGATTTCAAAATTCAGATTTGCACATAACCCTAAATCATGTTCTTCCTCCAAACCCCACTCAAACTTAATTCTTTCTTCAATTCAACTTAAGAATCATTAATAACTAATCAAAATAGCATCTTTCATACCCAAACAAGTAATTAAATCATGCTAATACAAAAACTCAAAATCAAAATATTTATATTTATATTTTTCTAAAAAACTTGCAAAATTGGTAAAGATGCTTACCAGTTGATAAAGAACTTCCAAAAACGCACTTAAATCCTTGAAACCTCTTCAATTTTTAGTGTTTGGAAGAATAAAAAGGCTCTCTTAGTCTCTAATGGTTGTTTGGCCACCTAGAAGAAGAAGATGATGATGATAAAGTTTTGATTTTTCTCTTTCCTTCCACTTAAATTAAGACCATATATATATTATTTTAATATATTTTTACTTAATTATTTATTTATTTAAAAAATCACAATTTACCTTTTCTATCCATAATTAATTTGTTTTTAAATTATTAAATTAATTTTAATTTTACAAAGTATATTTACAACTTTTCCATTTGCCATTTGACTTTCTTCCTTAAATATTGACTTTTGTATATATTATATATATTTCATAAATATTTCACATATACAATTTACTTTCTCACTTATAATCCTTCAATTTTCCATTTAAATTACTTATTTAATTTATTTAATTTAATCTTTGAAAATTACGGATGTTATAATTCTCTCCCCCTTAAATAATTTCATCCTCAAAATTATCTAGTAAGGTAATAAACCATCCAAATAAAAACATAATATTAAAATCTCATATGAAATTAATCGTTTCATCAAATCATCATTTCATCAAATTACATAATTTATACTCTCCCCCTTAGGGTCATTCTCAATAACCTTTTCAAAATTTAATAACTTATCATTATACTTTCTATTTAATCAAACAATCACAATAGATTATCATATCATCAACCGAATTGTCATTGTATAAAATTAGTTCATCTCTTTAGTATATATGCATTATGTAACACCCCTATACCCCATATACGTACACAGCATGCTAATACAATTGTAATATACGTATACTGAATATAGGAATGCCACGGTTTACTAAACAAACGACTCACCTCTTTATACAAAAATATAAGCAAACTTAAACGTTTAGGTTATACTATAAAACACAATAGATAAAAACGTTCAATCACTACGCAGCGGAAAATTTAGTTATATTTACATATATTTATATACATCAAAATACATAAACATCCAAATCAATTTTTAAAAAAACATAATATTTATGCATGTTTGGCAGTTCGTCTCTGATCTTTACGCCCACTATCAACACCTCAAGGTCTAGACTCGACTCGGTCTAGATGAACTCTCTGGCTCTACCCTGTCACCTGCGCGATGAACCACAATCGCGCTAAGCCAACGGCTTAGTGGTACAAACTACAATAACAACATGCTTCAATGCAATGCCAATGTCACACATTTCAACAATTAAGACAATATTCACAATTGATATCTTTATATTGTTCATAACACTACATTTCAATATTCTATTCACTTATTTTATCATTTATGAATTATATTGAAACAAAGACAAGCATGGGCCCAAAAGACACTAATATGCCATTCCACTTTCAGAGTTAATGTTTTGGTTCAATTTTCACATTTATCATTATTATTATCCCAACTAGGCTTCAAGGATTAGGTTCAACCAAGCTTCAAGGGGAACAAAGCATGCTAAGTATCAACCCAACTTGGCTTCAAGGACCAAACCCAACCTAGCTTCAAGAGTTGTAACATCTCAACTAGGCTTCAAGGACTAAATCCAACCTAGCTTCAAGAGATTGTTACCATTAGGCATGCCACCAACAACAAAACTCTGAAAATGGAATAACACATTAGACACACAATTCATTCATTATTGCATTATCAATTTCATTCTCATTTTCTTATCATCATTTAGGCATCCATGCCTCAATCATTTCATTTGCATCATTATAGCCAACAATAATGGCTTCACATCTTATCATTTCTCAATTCACATTAAAGCAATTCATCATAACCAATTGCATTGCACATACCTTTTGAATGATCATCATATCTTTCACAATATACAAATCATAACATTAATCAAATAGTAATAACAATATAGTAGATTACTTAACACATTTATAACCAAATGTGTTAAGTCTCAAAATCATGTAAATGAATGCAACCATGTAAGTTTGTACTTACCTCAAGAGCAACTCACACCAATTTATACACTTCCTCTTCCAAGAATCCTCAACACTAGGATTAGAGCAACTCAACTCTCTTCAAAACCTAAACCAAAGGTGATCATACACATGAGATACTATGGATAAAAACCAACTAGGGCAAACTCTACACATGACATGCTCAACAACACGGGCGTGTCTCTGACCGTGCCCTAACTCCACAACACAAAAGCTTTGACACGCTCAGAACCAGGGGCGTGTCACTAAACGTGTAATACATTCTGTTTCATAGAAGCATTGACACGTCCAACAACATGGACGTGTTCATGGCCGTGTCAAACCACCAACATCACAGTAGCTATGACACGCTCAGTGACATGGGCGTGTCACTGCTTGTGTCACCCATCCAAGAACACAGAACCATTGACACGCCTAAAGACCTGGTCGTGCTAATGGGCATGTCAGGACAAAAATGCAGATTCCGGCAACAATAACAACATATCCAACAAACCACTTACTTCCACCATTTTCCACTTCAAACAAACTTAACTAAACACACCCAAAAAGCATAACAAACTTGCAAAAACACCAAAACAACTCAAAACATACATCAAACACAAATCATAATCATCACCACAAACCCAAAACACAACCACAACACTTTCTCTTCCAACAAACTTACTCTTTCTTTCAATCCAACCCCAAAATCCAAAATCAATTGAACCAAACACTCTTAAACACACCACAATCAAACAAACACATATCAACCACAACCTCAACTCACAAACTCAAAGAAAATCAAAGAATCAAGTGGAGAACTTACCAAAGATGAAGAAACTCTTAAATTTCCAACTTGATCACTTGAAAACTTCCTTCAATCTTGAGTTTGGAAATAAAAACTATCTTCTCTCTTGCTTCTTTGATGGCCGGCCAACCCAAAGAGAAAAGAAAACAAAGAACAAAATGAATGGAAAATAACCAAGTCAACTCCTCTCTTTAAACCTCCACCAAGCAATTATATAATATAATATTCATAATATCCTCTTCCACTAACTTAATTTTCCATTTAATTTATTTAATTTAAAATCATTAAATAATCATCTTTTGACTTCCTCATTTTGACTTGTATATGTTGTATATATCAATATATATACAACATATACACTCTCTTTACTTCTTTTCTCTTCCATATAAACATATACATTAAATCCAAATACAATAATAATTCCAAAACTTCTAGGGCATACTTTGGGATATTACAATTCTCACCCTCTAAAAAGAAATTTCGTCCTCGAAATTACCTGATATCAATTCTGAAACAACTGAGGATACTGATCACGTATTGCTTGCTCACTCTCCCAAGTTGCCTCTTCCTTTGCATGATTTTTCCAAAGAACTTTCTCCAGTGGCACTTTCTTATTTCTCAACTCTTTCACTTCATGTGCTAAAATAGCAATTGGTTCTTCTTCAAATGTCAAATCCGAACTCACCTTAGTAGATTCAACTGGTAAAACATGAGATGGATCTGATCTGTACCTCCGCAACATAGAAACATGGAAGACATTGTGAATTCTATCCAACTCAGGAGGCAAAGCAATTCGATAAGCAGCTGGTCCAACTCTTTCTAATACTTCGTAAGGTCCAATAAAACGAGGACTTAGCTTCCCTCTTCGACCAAATCTTAAAATCTTTTTCCAAGGAGACACTTTAAAAAATACTTTATCTCCAACATCAAACTCTATGTCTCTTCTCTTCAAATCCGAATAAGATTTTTGTCGATCTGAAGCTGCTTTCAACCGATCCCGAATTATCTTTACTTTCTCTTCCGTTTCTTTAATCAAATCGGGACCAACTAACTTACCTTCTCCTACTTCATTCCAACATAGAAGCATCCTACATCTTCTACCATACAATGCCTCAAATGGTGACATTCCAATACTGGATTGATGACTGTTGTTGTAAGCAAATTCCACAAGTGGCAAAAATCTATCCCAACTTCCAGAGAATTCAATGACACAGCTTCTCAACATATCTTCTATAATCTGTATCACTCTCTCTGATTGCCCATCTATCTGCAGATAAAAAGCAGTGCTAAAGTGCAATCAATAACCCAAAGCACCATGTAAACTCTTCCAAAACCTCGAAGTAAACTGGGGATCTCGATCAGTCAGTTAAGAAATTGGAACTCCATGTGACTTCACCATCTCACTGATACACAGCTCAGCCAACTTCTCAAGAGAATAGTCAATTCTAACTGGAAGAAAATGAGCTGTCTTCGTCAACCGATCAACAATCACCCAGATAGCATCATGCTTCTTCTGAGTCAATGACAAACCAGACACAAAATCCATTGTCACACGTTCCATTTCCATTCTGGCACTGATAAAGGTTGAAGCAACCCTGTTGGAACTTGATACTCAGCTTTCACCCTCTGACAAGTGAGACATTTGGATACAAATTCCGCTATGTCTCTCTTCATACCTAACCACCAGTAATGCTACTTCAAATCCTGATACATTTTCGTACTCCCAGGGTGCATAGCAAAAACCGACTGGTGTGCTTCCTCTAAAATAATCTTTCTCAAACTAGCATCATCAGGAACACACAATCTATCTTTGCACCAAAGGCTACCATCACTTTTCACAAGAAAATCTCGATTCTCCCTATTTTGGCAATCTGACACAATGTTCTGAATTTTCTCATCAGCCAATTGAGCCTCTTTAATCTGATCCAACAATATCGGTCTCAAATGCAATTGAGCTAACAATGCTCCATCATCACATGATTCAAAACTAGTATGCAACGCTCTCAACTTAACAAGCAACGAGAGCGAATAAATAGTCAAGCCTGCTAAAGACTTCAGACTTAAGGCATCATCACATTCGCCATACCAGGATGATAATCAATCAAACAGTCATAGTCTTTGATCAATTCTAACCACCGTCTTTGCCGAAGATTAAGCTCTCTTTGAACCCCCGAATATTTCAAACTCTTATGATCTATACAAATAAAACATTTCTCTCCATACAAGTAGTGTCGCCAAATCTTCAAAGCAAACACTATGGCTGCTAACTCCAATTCATGCGTCGGGTAATTAAGCTCATGCGGCTTCAACTGTCGAGAAGCATAAGCTATGACTTTACCCTCTTGCATCAAAACACATCCTAAACCATTATGTGAAGCATCACTGTAAATCACATATGGTTTATCTTCCACACAAATCTAACTCCCTTTCTAAGAAATCTGGTAAGTGTTGCGCTTAAATCAACACTATCACAAAGCGGCACTCGCAAGTATACGAGGCTATTGTAGTGACGGTGATCGCCCCAAGGTCGTTTCCCAAGGAAGGACTTGCATGTAATAGTTCGATTAACATGAAATAATAAATTCGATTATGTGATTGGATTGGTGAATAGTAATTAACCTTAGAAATGAAAATGAGTGATTTTATGCAAGAGAATTTCAATTATGGAAATGATGCCTAGGGTTGTTGGTCCATTTAATCAAATGTTCAATTATCCGATTATCCATTAATATAACCTTGAATCTTAATTTGTTTCTTAAGATTAATTAGCCAATTATCAATTCACTAGTTCTCACATTTATGAATTAACAACAACCAATTATTTAACATTAGAAAATTAATAAACCCTAGAACTTATGTTTCTAATTCATTCTTAGGGTAGTCAATTGCATAGTTCCGATATTAAACTTCTCCTCTCGGTCTGTCATTCAATATTAAGTAATCAATAGGTGGCCAATCTATCAAGTTACCTTTAATTTCAATGCAATCAACATATAACAAGGTATATCAATGGAATCATCAAATCAAATCATTTAATCAAATATACTACAACCCCAAGCATGAGTAAATTAGCTCATCATATGTTTTAAACAAATACTCATTTCAAAATAAACCAAATCAAAGTTATTCATTGCAGTATTAATGTTCTTGATACAACAACAACAAATAAGAAATGGATTAAAAGAAAGAGTTGGAAAAACCCCTTTTTGAAGATGCTAAAAATTGGACTCCTCGTCTCTTTTGTGGCTCCCTCTCGGTGTGAGATGATGAACTTCCAGCTCTCTTGAACAAATGGCTCTCTTCTTGAAGGAGTAGATGATAGCTCTCTCAAGTTCTCAACTCTCCAACCAAGTCTCTTAAAACCCTAATCCTCAAGAACTAGTAACTCACTTCAAGACCAACAATTGTCCTTGCTCTTGGTGTGTGAAAAGAAATGGTGAATGAAGATGGTGATAGTGTTATCTTGCTCTCTCAGATGAAGAAGATGATGAAGAAGTCTTGTGTAGAGAATGTCCACTAAATTTATTCAAAAATCCATTTTCTAATCCCCATGCTCTTCCACTTTGAATTGTTTAAGACACCCCTCATGCCTTGTCTCCCACTTACTAATTTCTTTATACCTTTCTTCCATAAAATCCTCCCACTTTTCGCTCTTTTTTATTCTTTTTGTCACCCACTAAAACACAACAGCTCACTCCTCGTGCAAGCCAGCTAAGGACCCAGAGTGACACGGCCAAGCCATATGGACCTTGGCTGTGTCTATTGACTTTCTTTCTTGGGTCCCATTCTGTGTGTTTTGTCCTTGTGAGACACGGCCAAGGACACAGCCGTGTCATGTGACACGGCCAGTGTCCTGGCCGTGTCCAGTGATGGTGTCTGTCTCTATTTCTTTCTTTTCTTTCTTTGCATTCTTTGCTCTTTTGTTCCTTTGGAGAGACACGGCCAGTGGCTTGGCCATGTCTCATGGCCGTGTTCAATTCTAGACTTGTTTCCTTGAGGGACACGGCCAAGCCATGTTAATCCTGGCCGTGTCTGATGCTTGTCCTGGTTCTTCTTCTTTTGATGAGGGACACGGCCAAGCCATGACAAGCTTGGCCGTGTCACTTGATTTTCTCCACAATTTCCACCAATTTTGATCAAATGGCTCCATCGAATGTACTTCAACCTAAATCAACAACTTCAAACAAACTTAAGTGCAATTTAACATGAAAATTAACTTAAAATTAACAAAAACATCATAAAAAATATATACAAAATTGATCTAAACAATTACCCCACACTTAATCCTTTGCTTGTCCCCAAGCAAAGTTAAAATAAAAATAAATAAAATAAGATAAATATTGTCAAGTTCAAGAGTTATAAGGATGCATTAAGACTCCCATCTTATTAAATCCGCAATCATAATCGAATCAAGAATAATCGGTACTCAATCAACATAATGGTCAATCTATGCATACCAAAATTGTCACTCCCTCACAAAGCCTCTCAAGTGTTTAATTGGGCAGTGTTTAAGCTCTCAACATTCAATGAAAGATTAGGACTATAGGCTTGCTTATCCATCAAATTTCCACCACCTAATCACAATCAAGCATCAATCATAAGGTCTTTTATTTGGTTGTAACGGGGCTAAGGAAAAGGTATGACATTTGGGAGAGTGAGTTAGTTCATTTAGGTCAAGAGTACTTCAAGAGTGAAGTAAGCAATGTAGCATGATCAACAATCCCATAATTCATCTCAATCACTTAGCACTAAACATTTATGTTGCATCATTCGTCAATGAACACCATGCTTTCCACCATTTTTGCAACTTCGATTTCCTCCAAGTAGGGCTTCACCCTTTGTCCATTGACCTTGAACGTCTCGTTGGTTTTTAAATTAAGCAACTCAACAACCCCATAGGGGAATGTTTGAGTAACTTGAAAGGGTCCACTCCAACGTGACTTCAATTTTCCGGGAAACAACCGCATTCTTGAATTGAAGAAGAGGACTTTCATTCCCGGTTCAAAAACCCTTCAAAGAATCATCCTGTCATGAATAGCTTTGTTCTTTTCCTTGAAGATCCTTGAACTCTCATAGGCTTCATTCTGAAGCTCATAAAGCTTGAAAATTTGTAGCATTCTTTGCTCCCTTGCTTCACCTAAGTCCATATTCGTAGTCTTTATTGCCCAATAAGCCTTGTGCTCCAATTCCATCGGGAGGTGGCATGCCTTGCCAAAGACCAACCTATAAGGACTCATTCCCAATGGGGTTTTATAAGCAGTCCTATAAGCCCCTAATGCTTCCGAGAGTCGGATTGACCAGTCCTTCCGAGTTGTGCTCACTGTCTTTTCTAAAATCCCCTTGATCTGCTTGTTCGAAATCTCAGCTTGCCCGGATGTTTGGGGATGATATGGAGTTGCCACTTTGTGTCGGATGCCCATCTTGGTCATCAACTTTTCAAACCATTTGTTGCAAAAATGGCTTCCTCCATCACTCACTGTCGCCTTGGGGGTTCCAAACCTGCTCAAAATATTCTCTTTCACAAATTTTAACATAATGTTAGCATCATTGGTCCTAGTGGGGATTGCCTCAACCCACTTGGACACATAATCTACTGCTAAAAGAATATATTCAAAACCAAAGGATTTGGGAAATGGCCCCATGAAATTAATTCCCCATACATCAAAAATATCAACCACAATAAAAATATTAAGGGACATTTCATTCCGTTTGCTAATGTTTCCTACTCTTTGGCATTCATCACATCTTATACAAAAATGATAAGCATCTTTAAAAAGGGTAGGCCAATACAAACCGCTTTGAAGAATTTTCTCAGCGGTCTTCTTTCCTCCAAAATGTCCCCCACAATACAAATTGTGGCAAAATTGTAGCACTTGCTTTTGTTCTTCTTCCGGCACACATCTTCTTAACACTTCAACCCTGCAAATTCTAAACAAGTAAGGCTCATCCCAAAAATAATACTTACATGTATGCAGGAATCTCTTCTTTGCCTGGAAGCTCAAATCCTTTCTCACTACACCACAAGAAAGATAATTAGCAATATCAGCATACCATGGTGCTTGAGTTAAGGGAAACAAGTGTTCATCCGGAAATTTCTCGAAAGCATTTTCACAAGCAATTTCAGCATTATTTTCACAAGAGTTAAGTCTAGAAAGATGGTCGGCCACTACATTTTCGCTTCCCTTCCTATCTTTGATTTCAACATCGAATTCTAGTAACATCAACACCCACCTAATGAGCCTAGGTTTAGCTTGTGGTTTGGTCAGCAGGTATTTCAAGGCTGTATGATCAGAAAATACTATGACCTTAGAACCTATCAAGTAAGATCTAAATTTGTCTAGTGCAAATACCACAGCTAACATTTCTCTCTCAATGGTCGTGTAATTTACTTGTGCATCATTTAAAGATAAACTTGCATAATAAATTACACACATCAACTTATTCACTCTTTGGCCCAACACAGCTCCGATGGCAAAATTTGATGCATTGCACATAATTTCAAATGGCAAATCCCAATTTGGGGCAACAATTATAGGGGCAGAAGTTAGTTTTTCTTTCAAAATTTTAAAAGCTTCTAAGCACTTTTCATCAAAAACAAATGGGACATCTTTTCCTAACAAATGACACAAAGGACGTGAAATTTTGGAAAAATCCTTTATAAACCTTCTATAAAATCCTGCATGTCCCAAAAAACTTCTAATTCCCTTAACTGATGTTGGTGGAGGTAGGTTCACAATTAATTCAACTTTAGCTTTGTCTACCTCAATCCCTTCATGGGAAATAACATGCCCTAAAACAATTCCATAATCAACCATAAAGTGACTCTTTTCCCAACTCAATGTAAGATTACATTCAATACACCTTTTAAGTACTAGAGTCAACTTTTCCAAACAATCATCAAAGGAATTACCAAAAACAGAAAAGTCATCCATGAACACCTCAATGCACTTGTCTAACATATCAGAAAATATGGAAAGCATACACCTTTGAAATGTTCCCGGTGCATTGCAAAGTCCGAATGGCATCCTTCGAAATGCAAATGTCCCAAAGGGACAAGTAAATGTAGTCTTTGGTTGATCTTCCGGTGCTATCAGGACTTGGTAGTAACCTGAAAGACCATCAAGAAAACAGTAAAAGAATGTCCAGATAATCTATCAAGCATTTGATCAATAAATGGCAAAGGAAAGTGATCTTTCTTAGTGACTTTATTTAATTTCCTATAATCTATGCACATCCGCCACCCAGTTTGTGTTCGAGTCGGTACCAACTCTCCTTTATCATTCTGGACCACTGTCAGCCCTGTTTTCTTAGGCACAACATGAATGGGACTAAACTATTCACTATCAGCAATAGGGTAAATTACCCCTTCATCTAGTAATTTAAGGACCTTTTTCTTAACAACCTCGCTCATGTTAGGGTTTAGCCTCCTTTGAGACTCTCTCACCGGTTTAGCCCCTTCCTCTAAGATAATCTTGTGCATGCACATAGAGGGACTAATACCCTTAATGTCACTCAACCCCCAACCTATAGACTTCTTGAATTTTTTCAACATTGTTACAAGCTTATTTTCTTCCTCACTGGTAAGGGTAGCAGAAATTATCACTGGTTGAGAGTTATTTTCCCCAAGAAAAATATATTTTAAATGCTTGGGGAGTTCTTTAAGTTCAATCCCTTGTAGTTGAACTTGCTCTTTTTCAACTTCAAATTCCTCCTCAACACTCTCATCGTCCAAAATGGAATTGTCTTCTTTATCCTCCTCATTGGAATTCTCTGCTTCTTCTTGCAATTTAAGAGCCTTTTCAAGCTTGTGTTCGCCATTTTCCTACAAGAAAACTTCTTGGACAACACTATCAGTAAGATCAATGAAAGAGCAATCTTCATATAAAGCACTAGTGGGAATGGGGGAAGTGTTAAAAATTAAAAATTCTACAGTTTGTCCCAAAATGGTCATGGTTAATTTTCCATTTTTAACATCAATTAAAGTGTTAGTTGTGGCCATAAAAGGCCTTCCTAACAAAATTGCATGTTCGGCATCCCATGGAATTTCTCCCCCCGTGTCTAAGACAATGAAATCGACGGGTACAATCAAACCTCCTACCTTCACTAGAACATCTTCTATGATTCCCCTAGGATATCTAAGAGTTCTATCTGCTAATTGTAAAACCATTTTGGTCTGTTTGAGTTCCCCTATCTCTAGATTCAAATAAATTGAGTATGGCATAAAATTAATACTAGCTCCAAGATCACACATGCCAATGGTCTCTTTCCCATTCCCCATAGAGATTTTAACTATAAAGCTCCCAGGAACTTTTAGTTTAGGAGGTAACTTATGTTGTAAAACAACACTTGTTACTTCCGAAACTATCACCTTCTCATCCAACTCATACCTTATCTTTTTAGTGTTTAGCTCTTTTAAGAATTTGGCATAAGATGTCATATTCTTTATTACCTCTAGTAAGGGTAGGTTGATACTTACCTTCGAAAGCATGTTATAAATTTCAGAAAATTGCTTATCATGCTTTTCATTTTTTAACCTACTGGGAAACGGAATTGGTGGTCCGTATGGATATGGAGATTTGTGCAGCTTTGGTGCAACGGATGCCTCCTCTTTGTCCTCCTTAAGCTCATTTGGTTCAGCTTCTTCTTCTTGCATTTCCTTGCCATTGCCTTGCATTGTACCTACATCAAAGGAATTATCAATGTTATTATCACCGATTTTATTATCGAGTACCTTACCACTTCTCAAAACGGTGATTGCTTTGGCCTGCTCCGGTTGGCTTGGAAATTTCCCTTTTTGATTGGCTTGAAGTTGATTAGCCAATTGGCCCACTTGAGTTTCAACCTTCTTAAGCAATGCTTCTAAAGAGTCAAACCGCTTATTGTTCAATTCTTGATTTTGAGTGCTTACTTGAATGAAAGCATTCAAATTGTCTTCAAATGAAGGTTTCTTGACCTGCTCTTGATTTGAGGGTTGCCCTTGAAATTGGGGACCTCTGTGATATGGTTGGAAAGGTTGTTGAGGTGGACCATGTTGTTGATTTTTCCATGAAAAATTGGGGTGATTCCTCCAACCGGGGTTATAAGAATTTGAATATGGGTCATTCCTACCCCTTTGTTGGAACCTTTCAAAAGCAAAAGCTTGTTCTTGCTCCTCTTGGAATGTATCAAAATTTGAGGGGCACACATTTGCTTGATGGCCTACAAGACCACATGATGCGCATGACTCTTGGCTTGGTCCCGACAAGTTCCCCTTGGCATTCAACAATTTTACTTGTTTTGTCAGTTCTGCAATTTGCCTAGCCATTTCCAAGTTTGCACTTATCTCATGTGCTCCTCTTCTTCTTTCTCCAATGCACTTTTGTTGGGAATTTGCCCCCAACATTTTGAATAATGCAATTGTTTCTGCAGCTGTTCTTTCACCCATTGCACCCCCTGCTGCATTATCCACTGTATTTTGAGATTGTTGAGTTAGCCCATCATAGAAGAATTGATTGAGCAACTGTTGTGGATAGTAATGGTGAGGGCACTGAAATAATAATGATTTGAAGCGATCCCACGCCTCATGAAACGGTTCTCCATCAAATTGGGTGAAAGTGGCAATACTTCCCCTAAGCTCCTTGGTTTTTTGATGTGAATAGAACTTTCCCATAAATTTGTTGTAGACTTCAGTCCATGTGGTTAAAGAATTCTCCGGTAGGGTCATTAACCACGCTTTTTCTCTGTCCTTCAAACTGTATGGGAAACATCTCAGCTTGAGTTCATCTTTCGTTAGTGTTTGCAAAGGGAACGTATGCAATGTTGAGTAAAAATCTCGAATGAAGTTGAGAGGATGTTCATTCGGCAGTCCGTGGAAGGATGGTAGCATACTATAGTGAGTATTTCTGAGTTCGTTGTTTCTCGCTGCGTTGCTAAACCGGATACAAGATGTGGTCACTCCAATGATTGGTCGAGCAAACTCCTTCATAGGTGGCTCTTGTGCATCACCATTTCTGTTTTTGTGTTCTCCTCAAACTGCTCGTCGGTATTTTCTCTTTCTTGCTCAAAAGGATTTGGTCCCTCGGGTCTTGGAAGTCTATGGTTGTTGTCTATAAATGGAACAAGTTCGTTTCCTTGGGACCTTCGTCCATGCATAAAGTACCTAAGCAATTCAAAAAGAACACTTTAAACAATTTAACAAATAAATTAAAACAATCAAACTATCACAAAAATTGCCTTCCCCGGCAGCGGCGCCAAAAACTTGTTGCGCTTAAATCAACACTATCACAAAGCGGCACTCGCAAGTATACGAGGCTATTGTAGTGACAGTGATTGCCCCAAGGTCATTTCCCAAGGAAGGACTTGCATGTAATAGTTCGATTAACATGAAATAATAAATTCGATTGTGTGATTGGATTGGTGAATCGTAATTAACCTTAGAAATGAAAATGAGTGATTTTATGCAAGAGAATTTCAATTATGAAAATGATGCCTAGGGTTGTAGGTCCATTTAATCAAATGTTCAATTATCCGATTATCCATTAATATAACATTGAATCTTAATTTGTTTCTTAAGATTAATTAGCCAATTATCAATTCACTAGTTCTCACATTTATGAATTAACAACCAATTATTTAACATTAGCAAATTAATAAACCCTAGAACTTATATTTCTAATTCATTCTTAGGGTAGTCAATTGCATAATTCCGACATTAAACTTCTCCTCTCGGTTCGTCATTCAATATTAAGTAATCAATAGGTGGCCAATCTATCAATTTACCTTTAATTTCAATGCAATCAACATATAACAAGGTATATCAATGGAATCATCAAATCAAATCATTTAATCAAATATACTACAACCCCAAGCATGAGTAAATTAGCTCATCATATGTTTTAAACAAATACTAATTTCAAAATAAACCAAATCAAAGTTATTCATTGCAGTATTAATGTTCTTGATACAACAACAACAAATAAGAAATGGATTAAAAGAAAGAGTTGGAAAAACCCCTTTTTGAAGATGCTAAAAATTGGACTCCTCGTCTCTTTCGTAGCTCCCTCTCGGTGTGTGATGATGAACTTCCAGCTCTCTTGAACAAATGGCTCTCTTCTTGAAGGAGTGGATGATAGCTCTCTCAAGTTCTCAACTCTCCAATCAAGTCTCTTAAAACCCTAATCCTCAAGAACTAGTAACTCACTTCAAGACCAACAATTGTCCTTGCTCTTGGTGTGTGAAAAGAAGTGGTGAATGAAGACGGTGAGAGTGTTGTCTTGCTCTCTCAAGCAAGAACCAAGGAAGAAGATGAAGAAGATGATGAAGAAGTCTTGTGTAGAGAATGTCCACTAAATTTATTCAAAAATCCATTTTCTAATCCCCATGCTCTTCCACTTTGAATTGTTTAAGACACCCCTCATGCCTTGTCTCCCACTTACTAATTTCTTTATACCTTTCTTCCATAAAATCCTCCCACTTTTTACTATTTTTTGTTCTTTTTGTCACCCACTAAAACACAACAGCTCACTCCTCGTGCAAGCCAGCTAAGGACCCAGAGTGACACGGCCAAGCCATATGGAGCTTGGCCGTGTCTAGTGACTTTCTTTCTTGGAGACACGGCCAAGCTTCTGGCCGTGTCCCATTCTGTGTGTTTTGTCCTTGTGAGACACGGCCAAGGACACGGCCGTGTCCAGTGATGGTGTCTGTCTCTGTTTCTTTTTTTTCTTTCTTTGCTCTTTTGTTCCTTTGGAGAGACACGGCCAGTGGCTTGGTCGTGTCTCATGGCCGTGTTCGCTTCTGGACTTGTTTCCTTGAGGGACACAGCCATGCCATTTTAATCCTGGCCGTGTCTCATGCTTGACCTGGTTCTTCTTCTTTTGATGAGGGACACGGCCAAGCCATGACAAGCTTGGCCATGTCACTTGATTTTCTCCACAATTTCCACCAATTTTGATCAAATGGCTCCATCGAATGTACTTCAACCTAAATCAACAACTTCAAACAAACTTAAGTGCAATTTAACATGAAAATTAACTTAAAATTAACAAAAACATCATAGAAAATATATACAAAATTGATCTAAACAGTAAGTGGAGTAGCTATCAAAGAAAAACCCTTTACAAACCGCCGATAATAGCCTACCGAACCCAGAAAACTTCTAACCTCAGTCACAGACTTCGGTGGACTCCAATTCAAAATGGCCTCAACTTTACATGGATCAACTCTTATACCATCTGCTGAAACTATATGACCCAGAAAAGTTACTTGATCAAGCCAAAACTCACTCTTCGACAGCTTAGCATATAATTGCTTCTCTCTCAAAGTCTGTAACACAATTCGCAAATGTTTTTCATGATCCTCTTCATTACGCGAATACACCAAAATATCATCAATAAAAACCACCACTAACTGATCTAGATAGGGTCTAAACACCCTATTCATCAAGTCCATGAAAGCTGCAGGTGCATTCGTCAGCCTAAAAGGCATCACTAAAAACTCATAATGCCCATACCTTGTGCGGAAAGCTGTCTTAGGAACATCTTCAGCTCTAACCTTCAGTTGATGGTACCCTGATCTCAAATCAATCTTGGAAACACTGCTGCTCCTTTCAATTGATCAAAAAGATCATCAATCCTAGGCAAAGGATGCTTATTTTTGATAGTCACTTTGTTCGATTAACTATAATCGATGCACAACCTCAAAGTACCATCCTTCTTCACAAACAAAACAGGAGCTCCCCACGGAGAAACACTAGGGCGAACAAACCCTGTATCCAACAACTCCTGCAACTGCACCTTCAACTCTTTCAACTCAGCAGGTGCCATTCGATAAGGAGTAATAGAGATGGGAGTGGTACCAGGCAACAAATCGATACCAAACTCAACCTCTCTCTCAGTGGGTAACCCTGGCAACTTCTCAGGAAAAACATTTGGAAATTCCGCAACTATGGGTATACTATCAAGTTGAGAACCCACTACTCTGGTATCCACAACATGAGCAAGATAAGCATCACACCCTTTTCTAATCAACTTTCTAGCTGCAAAAGCCGACACAAACAAGGATGCAAGTTGTCTCTGCTCACTAGACACTATCACACTTCTACCATCACTAGTTCTCAAAGTAACACACTTCTTTTGACAATCTACCACAGCTCCATGCTTAGACAACCAATCCATGCCTAAGATCAAATCATACTCTTTAAAAGGCATTTCAATCAAATCACCCAAAAACTCCTCACCTTGTACCACCATTGAACTATCACGATGCACCTTACTCACCACAACACTATGCCCTAACATATTTGTCACTAAAACATCAAATCCTAAGGACTCTGAATACAATTCAGACACAGGCAAGATAGATACACTTATGCATGAATGAGTAGATCCTGGATCAATCAAAGAAAGAACTGAAGTATCAAATAAAAAGAATGTACCCGCAATAACTGCTAAAGCATCCGGTTGCCTCTGCATCACATACACTCACTGAGATGGCCCAACCTCATCTGGCCTACTGCCTCCAGATGTAGAGCCTCCTCTCTGACTGATCCCAGGTCGACCACCTCTACTGAAACCTCTGCCCCCTCGACCACCTTTGCTAAAACTAGGTCGAGAAGGTGCAGTATCAATCTGTCTGTCATCCTGCATCTCAGGGCAATCTTTGATGAAATGAGCTGATGACCCACATCTAAAGCCTACTCCTGATCCACCCGTCTTCCAACAAGTACCCCCATGGGTCCTACCACAATGAACACATACAGGAGGAATGGATCTCTAAACCACTGGAATCGGAGCACTTGCTACAGAAACTGTAGGTCTCGGTCTCTACCTCTAATACTGAACTGACCTACCTGACTGTCTCTGGCTCCTACTAAGTCTCGGAATAAAACTTCCTCGGCCTCTCTTAATAAATGAAGACCCTACCTCAAACTGAGATCTCCTAACTCTGGTCTCCTCCTCAGTAGTAGCTGGTGCAAAAGCTTGTGCTCTCTCAACACTTCTGGCTGCTACAACCAATTGAGAAAAGTCTTGGTACCGGGAACCAGCAACAATACACATAATAGAGGGCCTCAACCCCTCCTCAAACCTCCTACACCGATCAATCTCATCAGAAATAATCCCACCGGCATAGTGACTCAACCAGATGAATTCTACCTCATACTCTGTCACAGTCTGGTTCTCTTATCTCAAATTCAGAAATTCCATCTTCTTGACATCCTTATAATCCCTCAGAGTATATTTCTGCTCAAACTCCCTCAGAAAATCATTATAAGACAATGTTGGTGGATCATCCATGGCATGTGGAACCGTCTTCCACCAATCATAAGCATCTTTCTGCAGTAAAGATCTAGCATAATCAAATTTCTCTTCAGAAGTGGCTTGCAACTGGATAAATATCCTCTGCACTCTATCCAACCACTGCTCAGCCACTGCAGGATCTGTAGTACCAAGAAAATCCTCAGCCCCAAATTTTCTTAATTTATCATAATGTCTCACCGGCACCTGTGGCTGTTGTAATATCCTCATATATGGTCTAGAAGTTTTGATTATGCTGTTGATGTTGTTGTTATTGTTGTTGTAGTGATATATTGGATTGAATATATGTGTTAAATTGCAAGAGAAAAGATTTTGGAAAGTGAATGCTTGTGTATATGTGTTTTGGGGAAAAGAATTAGGGTTTAGAGAGAATGGTATATGTTGTGTATATGATGATATATATAGCATATAAATTGGTCAAATGAAGAGTCAATGGAAGAGATATTTATTTGTGTTGAGTGTGTAATTACATATAAGGGCTTATATGAGACAAAAAGTTAGTTATATGATTGAGGGTATTTTGGTAATTGCTTGGATAAGATCACTTGGTGGAGATTAAAAGCAAAATTTGACTTTGCTTCTTGATATTTTCTTTTTCTTTTCCCATTGTGGCCGGCTCCTCCTTAGACAAAGGAAGGAAGAGGCAAAGAGAAGATCTTGTTGAGTGAAGCTCAAATTGAAGAAAGATTAAGTGATCAAGTTGGTGATTCAAGAAGTTTTGTAACTTTGGTAAGTTCTCTTGTGATCTTTGTGTTTATTTGAAATGATTTTTGAGTTTGATAGATTTTTAAGAGTGTGTTGGTTGATTTTTGAGATGTGAGAGGTGTTTGAGTGATTGGATGATGGATGTTGAGTATGGATTGAAGAAAAGAGTAAGTGGTTGGAAGAGATGATGTTATATATGTGGTAAGGGTTTTGAGATGATTTTGTGTTTGGTGTTTGATGTGTGTTTTGGTTTGTTTTGGGTGTGTTGCAAGTTTGAGATGAGTTTTGAGTATGTTTTGTTAAGTTTATTTGAAGAGGATGTTAATGTATAGAAGTGTGTTGTTGAGTGTATGGTTGTTTTTGATTGGAGTCTTGATTTGTGGCCGGACACGCCCATGAGCACGTCCAGAGTTTTTAGGCGTGTCAATTGTGTTGGAGGCAGTAGGTTTGACACGACCAGTAGCATGCCCGTGTTATTGAGCGTGTCATAGCTACTGTAAGATTTGAGAATTTACACGCCCAGGAACACGCCCATGTTGTTGAGCGTGTAAATGTTTCTGTGTTGTGGAGTTAGGGCACGGCCATGAACACGCCCGTGTGGGTGAACGTGTCAGGGTTGAGGTTTTCCCTAATTAATTCCTAATTGGATTATCTCTTGTGTATCCCTAAACAAGTATATGCTATTACTTTTGATTTAAGTCGTGAAGATAGTGATTGATCATTGATCTAAGAGGTTAAAGAATCTTGGACAAGGAAATGTTAGGAGTTGTATGAATTGTTAGTAAAATAAGTACAAATCTTGTATTATTGCATTGTTGCATATGATGATAATGGCAATGTATATGATACTATGTGAACAATGTGATATTTCATGTATTGTGACTCATGTGATGAGTAATGTGTTTGGTTATGTTTATATCAATAATGCTATATGTATAATGAGATGGAATAAAATGCCATTGTGATTGGCTATGGTATATGTGATGTGAGGCCATTGTTATTGGCTATGATGAGAGTTGAGAATGGAAATGATAATTAAATAATAAATGATTTGTGTGGCTAATGTGTTATTCCATTTTCAGAGTTTGTAGTTGGTGGCATGCCTAATAAGTGTAACAATCTCTTGAAGTTAGGTTGGATTGAATCCTTGAAGCCTAATTGAGATGTTACCACCCTTGAAGCTAGGTTGGGTTGGTTCTTGAAGCCAAGTTGGGTTGATGCTTAGCATGCTTTGCTCCCCTTGAAGCTTGGTTGAACCTAATCCTTGAAGCCTAGTTGGGTTTATGATATTGATAAGTGTGATGATAAAACCAAAACATTAACTCTGAAAATTGAATGGCATATTAGTGTGTTTTGGGCCCATGCCTGTCTTTGTTTAGTGTTGATTATGAATGACTAAATGAATACTAATGAGGTATATAATAAGATGTTGAAATATGATATGTCTATTTATGTTGAGTTATGAAATGTAAAGGTATGTTGTTAGCTTTGCATATATGATGTTACATGTATAATATGGATTGAGAATTGGCATTGCATTGCATTAAAGCATAACATCAGCATGAATTATCTTACTAAGCCGTTGGCTTAGCGCGATAGTGTTTGATCGCGCAGGTAATAGGGTTGAACCCGAGAGCTCTTCGAGACCGAGTGAGAGTAGACAGTGAAGAGTTGATTTTGGGAACTTAAAGATCAGAGGAGACTTGCCAATCATGTATAACTCTTTTATATTTTGTAAAGTAATGATTTTAATGTACATATGTGTATATTTGTAAATATGAAATTAAATATTTTCATATATGTAAATATTTGATAAATTCCGCTGCGTAACAACTAAATGTATCTATATATATATATATATATCTATTTAGTTTTGTATTACAAGTTAACTACTTATCTTTCTATAATGTATACAATTGAAAAATTGTGGTATCATTTAAAATGTTTTGAATGTTAAAAAAATCCGTAGCATCCCTATGTTTAGTGCATGTATACTACATTGTGGTGTTTGTAGTGTGCATGTATTGAATGTAGGGGTGTTACAATTTTTGTTGCCGGTGGCGGTGGCGGCTGCACTGGAGCTTGTCTCAACAATTCTACCACATGCTGTAACCAAACCTGCGGAATCTCATCAGTAGCTGATCTCTCTGGCATAAGAGCAGGTGCCTCACTAGCTCTCTCAACCCTAGCTCCATCTCTACCCTCTTCAGGAGCTACACTCTCAGCACTACATTCTATGGACTGACGTGACTGAGACGCCATCACTACCTATATTTGCAAACACAGTAGAATATACCTCATCAAAGATCAGAGACTGCCAATACTAAAACATGTATTTTATTCAAAAACCAACTTTTAAAATCAAAATATTCTTTTTCTTACAATTGACCTAGGTTGAGAATCTCAAACATAGGCTCTGATACCAAAACAAATGTAACACCCCTATACCCCGTATAAGTACACAGCATGCTAATACGATCGTAATATACGTATACTGAATATAGGAATGCCACGGTTTGCTAAACAAATGACTCACCTCTTTATACAAAAATATAAGCAAACTTAAACGTTTAGGTTATACTATAAAACACAATAGATAAAAACGTTCATTCACTACGTAGCGGTAAATTTAGTTATATTTACATATATTTATATACATCAAAATACATAAACATCCAAATCAATTTTAAAAAAAAAACATAACATTTATACATGTTTGGCAGTTCATCTCTGATCTTTACGCCCACTATCAACACCTCAAGGTTTAGACTCGACTCGGTCTAGATGAACTCTCTGGCTCTACCCTGTCACCTGCGCGATGAACCACAATCGCGCTAAGCCAACGGCTTAGTGGTACAAACTACAATAACAACATGCTTCAATGCAATGCCAATGTCACACATTTCAACAATTAAGACAATATTCACAATTGATATCTTTATATTGTTCATAACACTACATTTCAATATTCTATTCACTTATTTTATCATTTATGAATTATATTGAAACAAAGACAAGCATGGGCCCAAAAGACACTAATATGCCATTCCACTTTCAGAGTTAATGTTTTGGTTCAATTTTCACATTTATCATTATTATTATCCCAACTAGGCTTCAAGGCTTAGGTTCAACCAAGCTTCAAGGGGAACAAAGCATGCTAAGTATCAACCCAACTTGGCTTCAAGAACCAAACCCAACCTAGCTTCAAGGGTTGTAACATCTCAACTAGGCTTCAAGGACTAAATCCAACCTAGCTTCAAGAGATTGTTACCATTAGGCATGCCACCAGCAACAAAACTCTGAAAATGGAATAACACATTAGACACACAATTCATTCATTATTGCATTATCAATTTCATTCTCATTTTCTTATCATCATTTAGGCATCCATGCCTCAATCATTTCATTTGCATCATTATAGCCAACAACAATGGCTTCACATTTCATCATTTCTCAATTCACATTAAAGCAATTCATCATAACCAATTGCATTGCACATACCTTTTGAATGATCATCATATCTTTCACAATATACAAATCATAACATTAATCAAATAGTAATAACAATATAGTAGATTACTTAACACATTTATAACCAAATGTATTAAGTCTCAAAATCATGTAAATGAATGCAACCATGTAAGTTTGTACTTACCTCAAGAGCAACTCACACCAATTTATACACTTCCTCTTCCAAGAATCCTCAACACTAGGATTAGAGCAACTCAACTCTCTTCAAAACCTAAACCAAAGGTGATCATACATATGAGATACTATGGATAAAAACCAACTAGGGCAAACTCTACACATGACACACTCAACAACACGGGCGTGTCTCTGACCGTGCCCTAACTCCATAACACAGAAGCTTTGACACGCTCAGAACCAGGGTCGTGTCACTGAACGTGTAATACATTATATTTCACAGAAGCATTGACACGTCCAACAACACGGACGTGTTGTTGGCCGTGTCAAACCACCAACATCACAGTAGCTATGACACGCTCAATAACATGGGCATGTCACTGCTCGTGTCACCCATCCAAGAACACAGAACCATTGACACGCCTAAAGACCTGGTCGTGCTAATGGGCGTGTCAGGCCAAAAATGCATATTCCGGCAACAATAACAACATATCCAACAAACCACTTACTTCCACCATTTTCCACTTCAAACAAACTTAACTAAACACACCCAAAAACCATAACAAACTTGCAAAAACACCAAAACAACTCAAAACATACATCAAACACAAATCATAATCATCACCACAAACCCAAAACACAACCACAACACTTTCTCTTCCAACAAACTTACTCTTTCTTTCAATCCAACCCCAAAATCCAAAATCAATTGAACCAAACACTCTTAAACACACCACAATCAAACAAACGCATATCAACCACAACCTCAACTCACAAACTCAAAGAAAATCAAAAAATCAAGTGGAGAACTTACCAAAGATGAAGAAACTCTTAAATTTCCAACTTGATCACTTGAAAACTTCCTTCAATCTTGAGTTTGGAAACAAAAACTCTCTTTCTCTCTTGCTTCTTTGATGGCCGGCCAACCCAAAGAGAAAAGAAAACAAAGAACAAAATGAATGGCAAATAACCAAGTCAACTCCTCTCTTTAAACCTCCAACAAGCAATTATATAATATAATATTCATAATATCCTCTTCCACTAACTTAATTTTCCATTTAATTTATTTAATTTAAAATCATTAAATAATCATCTTTTGACTTCCACATTTTGACCTGTATATGTTGTATATATCAATATATATATACAACATATACACTCTCTTTACTTCTTTTCTCTTCCGTATAAACATATACATTAAATCCAAATACAACAATAATTCCAAAAATTCTAGGGCATACTTTGTGATATTACACATTATATATCTGTTACACTCAAAATATTTTTTTATCACTTCATTATCTTAAAAATATACTCTCATAACCTTAAATTTAAAGGTTAATGACTTATACCTTAACACTGACTATTCAATCATCATAGTCATTTCTAGAATTGTATCTAATTACTCCTTGTTTATATTTACAAATAGTTATTTGCAAAAATCACAAATGATAAGAATTCCCAATTTTCAATTAACAAGTCTTGACATAATAAATTTACACATCCCCACTTTGATCTCACTCTTTACACAGTTACCACATGTTAATTAATATCACCAATATACAATAACAAAATCTTATTTCCTTATTAAGATTTATTCCCACAAGTTATTCATCAACCCAATATATATATACATTCCAGTCATAACATAATTAACATCTTTCTCTTATAATCATTTAGAACTAATATATCTTAACTCCTTTCATATTCACACACATATCAAAACATTACATCATATACATTGTCACATATCTCTTACACTCTTAATACAACTATATATTTCGAATCTCAATAATTTCTTGTAAACTTACCACATTTCAGATCAATTGATCTAACTATCACAATATAAACATCACATCCTTATTTTATTCTAGTCAACCTTTAGCCTATTTAAATTCATCATTCTGTTTCAATTCATGGCCTAACTCTATTAGGTCAAACTTATTCTGAAATCTTAATTCTCTTTTTATCCATCATTACAAATAATATACATTTCAATTTATTAATATTATACCATTTTCAAACACATTCAATATAACTCTAAATCACATCCCATAATTCCCATCATTTATCATCTCCTCACATTTCATATAGTTACCATATTTACATAATCACTTTCTTTCCTTACACATCATTTATAGCTCATCATATTTTCACAATTCTTTTCTGTTTCCACACTATCTATAGTTATAAATAAATTTTTATCATAAGGTTATGAATTCCAACTATACCAACAACAAATCTTGCTTGTATCACTTGAAGCAAAACTATCAATCTCACCAAATGTATTTCACAATCGTGTCATCTCATGCCCATGCCTGTAGGTGATAGATAAATACTGCCTTCACTATAACTCCTTTTGAAATAGTTCTTATCTCGATGCTACACCCATATTTTAGTGGTCGCACGCTCGTGGCTTCTCAAATCACACATTTACTCTCTAACTCTTATTATACAAAGTGTTAACACATATTAACTCTGTTGTGAGCGGGGATTTTTGCCCCCACTCCCGGTGAAATGGTTCTTGCGACTTCGACACTGTTTAGGCTCAGGGCCTTAGAGAACATGAACCTAAGTCCGGAGAAAATGGAGTCGCCAAAGAAATCCCCAATTCCTAAGGAAAAAGAAAGAGATGGATGACTCAATTCCTAAGGAATCCCCAACCCCCTAATGGGTTTGAAAAGTTGGGTACATGTGGGAAAGGAGAGAAATTGCCCAGCACCCCCACAACGCCCGGTTCATTGGAACCGGCCTCCTTTACAGGTCTTAGTATTATAAAATTCTTAAATATAATAATATTATCCATATTACATGCAACGATTGAAATAAAGCATTGTTATATTAAAATCAAAGAAATATCCAAACAAAGCAAATAAATGGACACCCATCCTATGATGGAAACATGTCCTTACATCAGCCATGTCTAAACTAAATAGGACACCCACCAAAAGGTAGAAACATTCCCTTTACATTGGTCCAAAATATAAAAGCAATTTAAATTACATGAATTTAACTAATGAGGTACCCACAAAGTGGAAACATACCTCTTACAACATTTGGAAATAAAAAATAAATCGATAAAAGTAAATAACCATTCATCATAAATAAATCACTCATCAAAGATATATATAAATCAAAATATATAAAATAAACATCCATCCATGATAAATTAAATAAATCATGCATTAAAATTAAATAAATCAACAAAACATTGAAAATAAGTTAAAGCATATAATAGACTACATAATCAAATATAAAATTAAATAAACCAAGTAAAGATACAACTTAGGGCTACTGTTTCTATTTAAGATTCTTTATTTAATGTTTAGGGTTTTGGAATTTTAGCATATTAAGGTTTATAATTCTTAACTACTGGATTGTTGTTTTTAGGCTTACTGTGTTGAATTTTTAATATTTAGGTTTATAATGTTTCAAGGTTTTAAGGATTAGGGTCTAGGAAAATTAGGGTTTACTGTAATATCCCAAAATGTGCCCTAGAAGTTTTAGTATAATTGTTGTTTTATTTGAATTAAAATGTAAATGTTAATTTGGGAGAGAAAAGAAATTTAAAAGAAAGTGTATATGTTGTGTATATGGAAGTATATACAACATATATACAAGTCAAATGTGATGGTCAAGGGATGAAGATAATTATTTTGTCCTTTGTGAAATTACTAAATAGGGTAATAAGTGAAAGAGAAGTAAAATAAATAGGTGAGGGTATTTAAGTAATTTCTTATTTTGGAATACTTGGTGGAGGTTTAAAGAGATGAGATATTTGACTTTTCTTCATTTCTTCTTCTTTCCTTCTCCATTGTTGGCCGGCCATCCTAGACAAGAGAGAGAGCAAGAGTGAGTTGGTGTTTAAAGATCAAATTGAAGGAGATTTCAAATAAACAAGTTGGAATTTCAAGAAAATTTCATTATTTTGGTAAGTTCTCTCTTGATTGCTCTTGTTGTTTTTGAAGTTATTTTTGGAGTTTGATGAAGTGCTGTTGATAATATTGTTAGGATTGCTTGTGGTGTGTTTGTAAGTGCTGAAATGGAATTAAAGATAAGAAGTTAGGTTGGTGTTGGTGATGGAAGAGGAAGAGTGGTGTTTAGTGAAAATTTTTCTGTTTTACAATTAGTAAAGGCTGTGACTTGTATGATTTTTAATTAAATATAGAAAAATGTTCTTGAAGTGAATTTTTGATATGTTGTGCCTCTATGAGTCTAGAATGACTGAAAAATATGTTGATTCGATTTTGGAATGGTTATGAGTTTGGAAAGATTATTTTTACTAGACCTGTTCCAGCAGGTACCTTAACTGAGACAGCTATATTTCGGGATTTTTAATAAAATGTATAAAACTCATATTCAATTGAATTTTGGATATGTTGTTGATTAGTGAGTCTAGTATTTGAGAAAAATAATTTGGAACCACGTTGATTGAATTTAGTTTATGGAATTCACAATGTTCAGAACTGCTGCCAGGATGCAGGGCAATTGGGGCAGTCTGGTTGGGTGAACTATTTGACCAAGATTTTGTGTTCCGTTTGATCTGAAATTTTAAAGGAATGATTTTAAGATGTAAAATTTAGTTCTGTAAAAATTTTAGAATTTTTAGTCAAGTAGATTATTTTATACATTTTTTCAAAATAAGGATAGAGTGGAGTCTAAAACCAGAATGTACTATTCAATGGTCATTTTGCTAATACTCCTTTTGGATTAGGTTGTGAAGAGGTTGAATTGCCCTAGCCTAAGTGTTGAGGATTCTTGGAAGAGTAAGTGTATAGATTGGTGTGAGTTGGTTTTAAGGTAAGTACAAATTACATTATTTCATACATTCATATGATGTTGAGATTTAACATACATTTGATTGTAAATGTGTTAAGAAATCTAATGCATTATTAATGCATATTAATAATGTATGTTTGGTATGATGTGAATGTTGTGATGAGTATGTAAAATATGTGTTAATGCCATTGATTATATCCATTTGAATGATGAAATGAAATATGGAATATGAAATGTAAAAGATGTGATGATGAAATGAAATGTGAAAGATATGATATTATGAAGAATTGCCCTATTGTGATTTGAGATCATATGAGATATGAGACCATGGTTGTTGGCTATGATAATGCAAATGAAATATATAATGGAGGCATGGTTGCCTAATTAATTATGAGAAATGAAATGAAAAGAAATTGATAATGAGATAAATGAAATGATTGTGTGCCTAATATGTTTATTCAATTTTCAGAGTTCTGGTTTTGGCGGCATGCCTATGAATCACTGGATAGGTGAAATGACCGGGTCGTAAGCCGATTCCAGTTGAAAAATGTGAAATGTGATATTTTTGGGGTGAAATGACCGGGTTGTAAGCCTCAAAAACAAATTATTGAAACTAGATTGGGTGAAATGACTGGGTCGTAAACTCAAATCTAGTTGATTATCCATGGATAAATGTATTGATGATTATGATTATAGACCAAAACAGTAACTCTGAACTTTGAATAGCATATTAGATTATTTTTGGGCTCATGCTTGTGTTTGTTTAAATGTGACTATTGAATGGTTAAACAAATGAATAATGAGATGACTACTATACACACGTTATTGAAACCGGTAAAATTTGAAATATAATATTCTCTTGATTATGTGACATTAGCATGGCATTAAAGCATCATAGCACTGTAATTTGTACCACTAAGCCGTTGGCTTAGCGCGAATGTGATTCTTCGCGCAGGTGACAGGGAAGAACCAGAGAGTTCCTCTAGGCCGAGTCGAGTCTAGATTTTGAAGTGTTGATAGTGGGCTTAAAGATCAAAGACTGACTGCCATAGAAATGTATAAATTTTATGGGTTGTAAAACTTGAGTTTGGATATATATGAATTTGTAAATATTGTTATTTTTCGCTGCATAGTGAACAGATATTTTATCTACTGTATTTCATAATAAACCTTTACTTAATGTTGTACTAGAAGTGTAAATCCTTTTTGCAGGTTGTAGTTGAGGTTATAAGGGGAATTTATTGGGAGTGTACTGAGAATGATTTTTTTTCATTGATTTGTGTAAAATGTTTTTAAAAATCAGAAAAAAATAGTTTTGTCAACACTTGGGACTCAATTTTTAGGCAAAACTATGGCAAAATTTCTGTAAAAATCGGAACTCAAAATTTAACTAAGTAAAATTGGTAGCAACATTAGGATAGTGTGGCGCCTCTACTCGGCTTACATATGTAGGTCGGGAAGGGGTGTTACATTTATGGTTTTGGTTTTGAGAGATTTAGGGTTTTTGGAGTTTTGAAAAACATGTTTTGGTTTTAGGATTTGAGAAAACAGTTTGTAGTTTTATAAAGTTTTATGTGATTTTTAAAAACTGTAAAGTGAGTTTTGAGTTTGGAGTTTAGATTTTTTAAAAGCTTTTGGAAATAAACAAAACGATTTAAGGTTTATAGAAATAGAAAATATATTTTTTAGGGTTTTTGGAAATAAAAGGATTCAATTTAGGGTTTTAAGGTTTTTGAAAATTGGAAAGCGGATTAGGGTTTTGGTAAATTAATAAAATGATTTAAGGTTTTGAAAAGTTGGAAAGTAGATTAGGGTTTTATTATTTTGAAGAAATAGATTAGGGTTCTTAGGTTTTAGAAGAAACATAAAATTAATTTTAAGGTTTTTGAAAAACAAGGAAACGATTTAATGATTCAAGCCACTGTAAAGAAAAAAGAAATTAGATATTCATACCTTCGTTTGTTGGTTCCACCAAAAATTACTTCTTGGATGAATAAGCACAAAGGCAAGATGGCCGCCTTTGATGGATTAGATTGCTTCCTCTTTTAAATGTTTAATCGATTTGTAAAGTTCCAATTCAAAATTCCAGTCTAAAGTTTGATTCCTCTCTCCTTCTCCTCCCCATTTCTATGTTGTTTTTAGTCTTATTTATAGGAAATTTAGATGATTAATTCAACTTGTTTACGGAAACTAACATTAATTAAGAAAAGGAAACCGAAACCAAATAGAATTTGGTTTCGGAAAAATTTTGCTGGCGAAAAAAACTGCTGCTGAAAAATTTCGCTGGAGAAAAAACTGCTATGGCTGGCTATGAGGACTGGAGAGCGAAAATTGGCACTGGTGCACGCTGGTGGGCTGCAGGCCATTTCGTTCCAACACTGTTTTTTGGTGATGAATTTTTTTGTCACCGATTTTTCCATCACCGATTTTTTATTTTTTATTATTATTATTATTTTTTATATTTTATTAATTATAAAAACTAAATACTAAATCAAATTTTATTTAATTAAGATAACACAAGAATTATTTTGGACAAATATATTGGACCGGATTGGGTCAAAAATTAAGGGTTTACAGTTTGCCCCCTGCTTGAACGATCTGAGACATTAGTAAAAGAGAGTGAAAAGAAATAAGACTTAATTTTTAAGATGGTTGAGATTTTGGGTTCTAGACCCGATTCGAGTTCTAGACTCAAGGATAATTTTAGGTTCTGGACCTAAGTGTAATTTTAGGTTCTAGACCATGGCTAAGTTTTGGACTTAAAAGATAATTTAGGTTCTGGACCTAAGGATAATTTGGGTTTTGGACTAGAGCTAAGTTCTGGACTTAGAAGAGATTTTAGGTTCTGGACCTAAGGAAAATTTGGGTTCTGGACCCGAGAGATTTGGATACTCGATCCTAAAATAGACTTGGATACTCGATCCTAACTGGATTCGGATACTAAATCCTAAACTGGATTTGGATACTCGATCCTAACAGGATTTTGATACTCGATCCTAATTTGGATTGGAATACTCGATCCTAACTGGATTTGGATACTCGATCCTAACTGAATTTGGATACTTGATCCTAAACTAGATTTGGATACTCGATCATATCTGGATTTGGATACTTGATCCTAAAATGGATTCGGATACTCGATCCTAATTTGTATTGGGATACTCGATCCTAACTGGATTTGGATACTTGATCCAAACTGGATTCGAATACTCGATCCTAAACTGGATTGGGATACTCAATCCTAATTTGTATTGGGATACTCAATCCTAACTGGATTTGGATACTCGATCCTAACTGGATTGGGATACTCGATCCTAAATTGGGTTTGGATACTCGATCATAACTGGATTTGGATACTCGATCCTAAACTTGATTCGGATACTTGATCCTAAACTGGATTGGGATACTTGATCCTAACTGGATTGGGATACTTGATCCTAACTGAATTTCAATACTCGATCCTAAACTAGATTCGGATACTCTATCCTAAACTAGATTGGGATACTCGATCCTAACTGGATTTGGATACTCGATCCTAACTGGATTTGGATACTTAATCCTAAATTGGATTGGGATACTCGATCTTAAATTGGATTAGGATACTCGATCCTAAACTGGATTTGGATACTCAATCCTAACTGCATTTGGATACTCGATCCTAAATTGGATTGGGATACTCGATCCTAACTGGATTTGGATACTCGATCCTAAATTGGATTGGGATACTCGATCCTAAACTAGATTTGGATCTCGATCCTAACTAGATTTGGATACTCGATCCTAAATTGGATTGGGATACTCAATCCTAACTGGATTTGGATACTCAATCATAAATTGGACTGGGATACTCGATCCTAAATTGGATTTGGATTGGGATACTCGATCCTAAATGGATTGGGATACTTGATCCTAACTGGATTTGGATACTTGATCCTAAACTGGATTGGGATACTTTGACTAGAGATTGAATTCGATTTGATTGACCTTTTATCAGTTGAGGATTTTGGCTTAACTTGTTATTCCATTCTTTTGTTCTTCCTTTCGCAAACATTCAGCTATTTTTAGTTGGCCCTCATATCTTCTCCTTGCCCCCCTGCATGGTAAAACATTAGAAGTGAGTCAAAATGTTTTTTTCATACATAAACTTAAAATTTGAAAAGGAGAAACTTTGCCCCCTGTGTAGGCTCAAACCAAAGATTTTTTCCATGCAAGCTTTGATTGATGTTTTTGTTGTCTAGTTCTTCGTACAATCACGTATTTCTTCTCTATGCAAAATGACTGAAACTTCCACAAGCAAATAGGCTTTCCATGCCCCCCTTGATTCAATATCTTCTTTTGATTCTTTACTTCACAGGGTGTTTGCCGTTCACTTTAATAAAGAATAGACAATACAAGACAAGAAAGTATGATGTGATATGCTCATGTATGCATGACATGCATGAATGATACTTACAGCCATTCCATTGACCCACAGACCGAGGTGTTCAGCAGAAGTGTTCTCATTGACTCCTTTGAGATGCCCATTCAGGTCTTACTTCGGAATGATAGGATGCTTCACATTTATGGCTTTTATCTTTAAGATGTTGAAAATATGAATAATGGAGGCCCCAAATAGCAGAGATTCATCCATTTTAAATTATGATTCAGCATGTCAGTTGGTAGCTTCTTCATGACCTTACAGTAATCATTTACTTTGCCCAATGTGTTCTTCAAGATTCGACAGTTCAACATACTCCCCTTAACTTGAAGGTTTTGTATGACAAAACATTTTTGAATTTTTTGAGTTTTGATTTTGAAATCAAATGTTGGCTTTGCCAAATCAATGTCAATGTACCTCAGGACTTGATTTTCTAAATTAACATATCTATAACATGACAATCCTGGTTACCGTACTAAACTCGGGAATCATTTCTATTTAAGGAAGAATTGTTGCACTTCAGATAGGCACATACGCATTACTTGGCCAAAGGTCTCATTGAGCTTAAATATTGTCTATCTCATATGCATGCTTATCCAAGTTATCTCCACAAATAGACTTTACCTACCAAGACAGATCAACAGGTCTTTAATAGGCTTGAAATGGGGTCCATAAGGGATACAGGTTTAAATAAAGGACAAACCTTCACACTATAAATTTCTTGTTGGAACTTTAGACAATTGGGAGAAATCTTGCTAGACTCCAAATTCCTTCTATGTTCTTATCATTAATCTAGATCTTGATTAGGACAATCTTTGCACTCACAAAAAGTTTGTTACCCAAATTTGTTTCTTTTCTTCTTCTCCCTTTTCTTTCTTTTTATTTTTCTTACTTTTCCCTTTCTTTAAGTATTTTATCATTTTGTCCTTTTTCCTTGTAGGACTGTCAAATGCAGAACTTTCAAGAATTGAATGGTCTTGCTCCTTTTTCTTTGATTTTGATTGAATATTTGGTTGGGTTGGACCAATTCAAGTCAATCCATCATTATAAACCAAATGGAAGCCTTTTGTTGTCTGAGGTAAAAGAGAACTCAATTGGCTTTTTGAACTGCCTTTTTAGGTTTTATCTTTTTTCCCTTTTTTTCTCTTCTTTTTTTTGTTTCTTTTTTTTTTGTTTCATTTTTTCCTCTTTTTTCTTTTTTCTTCTCCTTTTTTTTTGGGTTCTAACTCTAAAAGAGTTGTCTTGTTTGTACCAACTTGGGCTTCTTATAATAGATAAGTGAAGTGACATAAATTTTCTTTAACAGGGATAAATCATTTGTTACTCTAATGTTATCTTGATAGATTGGAAATATTAGGTGAACTTCAACTACCCTTATGGTCTTGAAAACCCCAACTACCCTTATAGTCTTGAGAACTTCAACTATCTTCATAGTCTTGACTATTTATTTCTTTCTTTGATCTTCTTGCCTCTTCATCTTAGTGATCATAAGACTTGTCAAATGTATCACAATAGCTCAGGGTAGGTTTTTGGGATTATAGGCCAATGAAAAGAAAGCTAAAATTTTATGAAGGCTCAAAGGGACAACTAGGGATTGATATTTAATTGGGTGGATAATAGCTGTTGGCTAACCAAATAATGCCTAGATCATTTCTCTCTTAAATAAGTAGAGTTCAATTTTGCCTCAAAAATTTGTCAAAGCATGTTCTAAGACTGACTAGGACCTAGACAAAGGTAATTATGCAAGAGCCCTCTCTAAGTAAGCATACACAACTCAATGCTATAGAGCAATTCCCTTATCTAGTAAAGCCATTCGAATCATGATGCATTGATATATTAATTCATGAATTGTCAAGCTAGATTCCTCATTGGTTGAGCACAAAAATGAGAAAAGACCAATAAAAATTTTGATGAATGTGATTTATTCAAACAAATTTAAACTTGAAAAACAAGATTGTTCCAATTAAATATTAAAAAAAGTAAAATTGAAAAGCAACATTCAAGCTAAGGAAAGTTCATTGAGTTTAAGCTTCTTTTCCTTTGACATCTTCAACATTCCCATCTTGAAAAGATGATAAAACAAAATCTTCTTCCAATCCTTTTCCCACCATGAAGGTTGCTGGTGGTGGCACTCTTCCAAATTTAGGCAAAGGGTTGTTCTTAGTATTGGGCTTATCCGACTCGGGTAGCTTACCACTGTCGATTAAATCTTGGATCTCATGCCTTAGACGAGCACATTTATCTGTTTCAAGCCCTTGCATTTGATGAAATTGATTGAAGGCCTCGGCATTGAAGTTTGGTGGCAGTGGATTATGTAACGATCGAGGAGCTTACGGTTGTAACAACCCTTTCTTTTGTAGCTTGCTAAAAACCCAAGATAGAGGTTTCCCCAATTCTGAGAATTGTCTTTTATTTCCTTGACCAGTCGCATTAACATCAACTTCTTTTTCCGTGCTTTGATTGCTAGGCTGATAATTCCCTTTCTCATTCCTTTCTTATTGAAAAGTGATTTTTCTCCCTTTCCCACTCTTCAATTTGTAGACCAGCTTGGAGAAGATCTTTGAAATCCCTTATAAGGGTGTGAGACATCCTTTCACGGAGATTGGGTAGGACACCTCTCACGATCATCCTTATTTGATCAGATTCATCGGGCCTTTTCTTGAGCAAAGCAGCCTTATTTCTCCACCTTTTCACATAGTCCACAATATTCTCATTTGGCCTTTATCTAATAGACTCAACTTCTATTAAGGTAACTTCCAACTCGACGTTATACCCATATTGTTGGATGAAGGCCTTGTATAGCAAATCCCAATTCTTTTGTGTTCCATCATCTAAGGTATTGAACCAATTTTGGACAATAGGGTCTAATGAGAGCATAAAGTACCTTAGAGTTTGAGCCTTAGTAGCTCGCGTAGACTGCATAGCAGTGATATACTGCATCACATGGAGATGAGGATTTTTTGTTCCATCAAACTTCGCAAAAGATGGCATCTCGAGCTTGTACGGAACTTCGTCATCTAGCTCAAATAATTTGTCAATCTTGGACATCTCTTTGGTTATTAGTTTCTTCCCAAATTTCTTTTCTAAATGAGCAATCATCTTCTCAACATCGGATCTCTCGGTCTTTTTAATATTTTCCTTCTCAACAACCTTCGGCTCCTTTTTATCTTGAGGATCTTGGTAGTATTGGGCCCAATCATCATCATCAATGATCACCTTATCATCATCAAAAGCTACTTCACCAACTTTAGCCTTCCCCTTGTCTTTCTTGGTGCTAGCAGATGCTTCGGTATTGTTTCCTAAAATTGCAGCTAGTTGATTCTTTATGGTCTCGGCCATGGCCTCTTTTATTTCTTCCATCTTGGCATTGAGGGCATCATCCACCATTCTTTGAATTTGTTCGGGCTCCATTATTTTTGGTGAGCAAGTAATTAAGTCATCGCTAGATTCTTCGCTTTCGGCGTAGGTCGGATTGTCGTGAGCTTTTGAACTACGGTAATCTAGGGCTGTGAGCCAGAGAGAATCAACGATATGAGATGCAAATGTATGCATGTATGCATATATGCATAAACCATTAACAAACAAGGACAAATAGGACGTTCCTTCCAACCTTATAACATCCACACACGAATGGCGAGTCTCTTTTCCTAGGTAATATGGTTAACAAAATACCAACATGGGGTATCCTATTTTTGAATATTTTCCTCGGACGTTTCAACCAATAGTTATAATTTCAAAAATGAAAATCAATTTATAATAATTCCCATTATTTAGGTTTTAATCCATTTATCCAACTAAAGTAGCTTTTATGCTATGCTGGATTAAAATTAAATAAGAGGTTTATTATAAATAGATTTCTCACTTGAAAAAGTAACTAATGATTCATGCCAAAAACAAGCCCATGGTTAATTATTTCTTAGTATAAACTAGGCTCACAATTAATTTTTGGTATTTCGTAATTGACCCAAATATTTTTGCAAGCTCTTTGTAAGAAAAGGTTGGATAAAAATAATTTTATTTCTAAGCCCATTGTAAAAAGATTTTAGAAAAAATGGATTTTGGGCTTAGTATTTGGGCCATGAGCAAAAGAATTTTTGATTTGTTTTTAGAAAAGTTTTATATCCAATGACCATTTTGAAAAATTTTGAAAATTACTTTGGTCTTTTGGATTTTAAAGAAAAATTTATTTTGAGCTCACTATGTATTTAGGTCATATTAGAAAAAGAACAAACCAAATAAGCCATGATTTAAGCCAAGATAAATTAACCATAGTCAAACAACATGCATTTGGGGTAAAAACCTAAGGAAAGTAACTAGGCCAATTACATGAGATTTAGTCTTTGAGTTAAAAGGCTTAGGTTCCCATAGCAAGTATATACCAAATGGTACGAGGCTATGAGTGGTTATTCCATGCTCGATCTCCATACCTTGAGTGAAAGTATGGCATCCCTCACATAACACAACACGGGTAACACGGGCATCCTAACACATGCACATAATGCAATCTAATATGATGCAATGGATAATATCATTATAAGAAAGAATAGAATATCATAAAGACAAATGGAATCAACTTCTCTTATCCCTAGTGGAGTCGCCACTGTGAGTGGTGATTTTGCCCCCACTCCTGGTGGAATGGTTCTTGCGACTTCGGCACTGTTTAGGCTTGGGGCCTTAGAGAATACGGACCTAAGTCCGGAGAAAATGGAGTCTCCACTCGGACAGGGTAGGAAAAAGAAATGGGTGGATGACTCGATTCCTAAGAAATTCCTAACCCCTTAATGGGTTCAGAAAGTTGGGTACGTGTGGGGAAGGTGAGAAATGACCCAGCACCCCCACAATGCTCGGTTCATTGGAACCGGCCTCGTTTACAGGTCTTAATATTATAAAATTCTTTAATATAATAATATTATCCATATTACATGCAATGATTGAAATAAAGCATCGGTATATTAAAATCAAAGCAATGTCCAAACAAAGCAAACAAATGGACACCCATCCGAGGATGGAAACATGTCCTTACATCATCCATGTCTAAACTAAATAGGACACCCACCAGAAGGTAGAAACATGCCCTTTACATTGTTCCAAAATATAAAAGCAATTTAAATTACATGATATTTAACTAATGAGGTACCCACAAAGTGGAAACATACCTCTTACAACATTTAGAAATCAAATATAAATCGATAAAAGTAAATAATCATTCATCATAAATAAATCATTCATCAAAGATATCAATCAAAATATATAAAATAAACATCCATCCATGATAAATTAAATAAATCATGCATTGAAATTAAATAAATCAACAAAGCATTGAAAATAAGTTAAAGCATATAATAGACTACATAATCAAATATAAAATTAAATAAAGCAAGTAAAGATACAACTTAGGGCTACTGTTTCTATTTAAGATTCTTTATTAATGTTTAGGAGGGTCTAGGAAAATTAGGGTTTATGGTTTTGGTTTTGAGAGATTTAGGGTTTTTGGTGTTTTGAAAAACATGTTTTGGTTTTAGGATTTGGGAAAATAGTTTGTAGTTTTGTAAAGTTTTATGTGATTTTTAAAAACTGTAAAGTGATTTTTGAGTTTGGATATTTAACAAAACATTTGGAATTTTGGAAAAGAATTAGAAGAAAACCAGTTTAGAGTTTTTAAAAGCTTTTGGAAATAAACAAAATGATTTAAGGTTTATAAAAATAGAAAATATATTTTTTAGGGTTTTTGGAAATAAAAGAATTCAATTTAGGGTTTTAAGGTTTTGGAAAATTGGAAAGCAGATTAGGGTTTTGGTAAATTAATAAAACGATTTAAGGTTTTGAAAAGTTGTAAAGTAGATTAGGGTTTTAAGATTTTGAAGAAATAGATTAGGGTTCTTAGGTTTTAGAAGAAAAAGGAAATCAATTTTAAGGTTTTTGGAAAACAAGAAAATGATTTAATGATTCAAGCTACTGTAAAGAAAAAAGAGATTAGATATTCATACCTTCGTTTGTTGGTTCCACCAAAAATTAGTTCTTGGATGATCAAGCACAAAGGCAAGATGGCTGCCTTTGATGGATTTGATTGCTTCCTCTTTTAAATGTTTGATCGATTTGTAAAGTTCCAATTCAAAATTTCAGTCTAAAGTCCGATTCCTCTCTCCTTCTCCTACCCGTTTCTGTGTTGTTTTTAGTCTTATTTATAGAAAATTTAGATGAATATGCAATATCCCAAAGTGTGCCCTAGAAGTTTTGATATTATTATTGCAATTGGATTGAATGTATATGTTAATTTGAAAGAGAAAAGAATTTAAGAGAGAGTGTATATGTTGTATATATGGAAATATATACAACATATACACAAGTTAAAGTGAGTATAGTCAAGAAGATATTTATTTATTTTTGAATTAATGAAATTAATCAAAAGAAAATAAATTAAATGGAAGAGAGGAATTGGATTATTATATTATTATAAATGCTTGGTGGAGATTTAATTGAAGAGTAAATATTTGACTTTGCTTCTTTTACTCTTCATTTTCTTCTTTTCCAATTGCTTGGCCGGGCATCACTAAGACAAGAGGGCAAGAGAGGGTTTTTGAATTCTAAGAGCAAATTGAGGAAAGAATCAAGTGATTAAGTTAGAAAATTTTGAAGTTTCATCAACTTTGGTAAGTTCTCTCTTGATTTCTCTTGTTTTATTTGAAGTTGTGAATGAGTTGGTTGTTGATTTGTGATAGTGTGAATAGGTTTGATTATGGTATGTTTGTATGTGTTGGAATTGAGTTAAAGATAAGAAGTTAAGTTGGTGTTTGTGATGGAAGAGTTAAGTTGTGGTGGTATTAGGGTTTTGAATTGGTGATGTGTGTTGTGGTTGTGTTTTGAGTTTGTGGTGATGATTATGATTTATGGTTGATGTATGTTCTGAGTTGTTTTTGTGTTTTTGCAAGTTTGTTATGATTTTTGGGCGTGTTTAGTTAAGTTTGTTTAAAGTGGAAAAGGGTGAAAGTAAGAGGATTGTTGGATGTGAGGTTGTTGTTGCCGGAATCTGTATTTTTGGCTTGACACGGCCATGAACACGGCCAAGTCTTTGGGCGTGTCAATGGTTCTATGTTGCAGTATTTTTTACACGTCTAGTGACACGCCCATGTCACTGAGCGTGTCATAGCTACTGTGTGGGTGAAGGATTGACACGGCCATGAGCACGTCCATGTTGTTGGACGTGTCAATATTTCTGTGAGACAGAATGTATTACACGTTCAGTGACACGCCCGTGGTTCTAAGCGTGTCAAAGCTTCTGTGTTGTGGAGTTAGGGTATGATCATGGACACGCCCGTGTTGTTGAGCGTGTCATGTTTAGAGTTCGCCCTAGTTGGTTCTTAGCTTTATTATCTTATAAGTATTTCTAAGTGAGTGTGTATGATTACCTTTGGTTTAGGTTGTGAAGAAGTTGATTTGCCCTAATTCAAGTGGTGAAGAAGTGTTGGAAGAGGAAGTGTATAGATTTGTGTGAGCGGTGCTTAAGGTAAGTACAAACTACATTTGATTGTAAATGTGATAAGAAATCTAATGTATTGTTGATGCTTATTAATAATGATATGTTTGGTATAATGTGAATGTTGTGAAGAGCATTCAAAATGTATGTTCAATGCAATTAAGTATATATATTTAAGAGATGAATTGAGATATAGTGAGATGAAAAACCAATGTGGTTGGTTATAATGATGTAAATGACATATTTGAGGCATGTTTGCTTGGATGATGTTCAATGCAATTGATGATATTTATATACTCTCTTGATGAGATAAGGAGCCATGATTGCTCGCTAAAATGATAATGATACCAATGAGAGGATTGAGGCATGGTTGCCTAAGTGATGATGAGTAAATGAGAATGAAATTGATAATTGAATAATTAATGAATTGTGTGTCTAATATGTTATTCCATTTTCAGAGTTTTGTTATTGGTGGCATGCCTATAGTAACAATCTCTTGAAGTTAGGTTGGGCTTGATCCTTGAAGCCAAGTTGGGTTGAAGTTTAGCATGCTTAACTCCCCTTGAAGCTTGGTTGGGTCTAGTCCTTGAAGCCTAATTGAGATGTTACAACCCTTGAAGCTAGGTTGGGTTTGGTTCTTGAAGCCAGGTTGGGTTGATACTTAGTGTTGCGCTCGAATTAACTCTACCACAAAGCGTCACTCGCAAGTATACGAGGTAGCTGTAGCAAAGGTGATAGCCCCAAGGTCGTCTCTCAAGGAAGCTAAAGTGGCTAATTGATTATCAGATTATGAATAACAAGTAATAAAGAAATTTAAATTGCTAAATAATGAAGAAGATTGATTAAAGTTTAAAACGAATAAAAGTAAACAAGAGCTGATGTTTTGATTCAATTGATAAAAAGGTCTAGGGTTTGCACTTCTCTACTACTTATATGTATGAACGGTTATTCCTCTTAACTAATTTAATTTCAAAGATTAAATCTCAAACAACTTAATTAATCAAGTCAAGGAAATAAGCTCTCGCATTCAAACCTCTTTCAACTAATCTTATTATAATTGAAATAATCTTTTTAATAGGTTATATCTCTAATTCACCTAAGTCCGTAATTGAATTGATCCAGCATTAGACTTCATCTCTCAATCCATCATCTAATACCTAAAACACATAATTGGTGGCCAATCAATTATATTTAAAATATTTCATTCAATCAAGGCTAAAGAAATTATTAGCTAAGAGAATAACCAATTCATACAATCATAGCAGATCCATACAAACCCTAGACTAGATCAAATTAGTTCATAATGCAATCAAACATATTCATCTCATTAATGTTCAAAGAAATCAAAATAGACATGATAATATCCATAAATACAATTGCAATGAAAATAAAGAGAATAAGTTCGAGAACAAAACCAAGTTACAAACTCCTTGAAGCTTCTGAAGAATCTCTTGTTCAAATCTTGCAAGAAGGATGCATCAATGGCTAGAACAATCTAATCTAAGCTAAAGTAATCAAAAGTGTAATCAAAATTAAAGAAAACAATTGTCAAAACCCTAAGCTCACTCTCAGACGGCTAAATCAGCTCTCCAAATCGTCAACAGTCCCAAACCCTAGCTTCTCTCTTCTTTTTATATGAATCGTCCACTTTAAAAACTCGCTACGGCTTTGGTTCATGAGAGACACGGCCAAGTTGCATGTGACTTGGCCGTGTGAGTGCTCTTTGGAGGGACACGGCCACTGACTTGGCCGTGTCGCTTGCATGTGTCCGCTTCTGTCTCAGAATTCCTTCTTTTCTTCTTGGATTGAGTGACACAGCAAGTTGAAGCTTGACTTGGCCGTGTTGGACTATTTTGGAGGGACACAGCCACTGACTTGGCCGTGTCCCTTGCCTGTGTTTGCTTCTGTGAAGATGTAATTCTCTTTTGCTTTGGAACTAAGTGAGACACGGCCAAGTGAAGGTGACTTGGCCGTGTCCCTTGCTTGTGTCTGCTACTGGGACTTTCTCTTCCTTTCTAACTTGGTATGGGACACGACCAGTGACTTGGCCGTGTCCTCTGCCTGTGTCAGCCACTGCCCCTTTCTCCTTCAATTTGTTTCCTTGCCTTTTTTAACCTAACACAATACTTGCAACAAAACTTTAAACAAGAAATAAATAGACAATAACCAACAAAACATAAACACATACTAAAAACTAGATCAAAAATAACATAAACACTTAAATAAACTAAAATACCAAAATTAATAAAAACACAAAACAAACCGATAAAAACTAACAAAATACCTAAATAAAACAATAATTATCATAATAAACAAGACAGAAATCTATAACAAAAACTAATAAAACAACTACCCTACACTTAAAACTTTGCTTGTCCTCAAGCAAATTCACATGGCATAAATTAAAAACTCAAACAACCTTAACCATAATTCCAACATATAAGATGAAATACTTTAAGAGTCAGACATAAATAATTGCAATTACTTTCAATCAAGATTTTCTTAACTCATTCATTAATCCAGACATACAAATCTTATCTCTCATCTAAGAGTTTCACTCGATTTCAAAGGTTAATCACTCAAATCACTCATGACTGCATAATACCATAAACTTGCTTAATTATCCAATCTCCCTCACTGATTGTCTCAAGAAATAATCCGAAGGTCTTTTATTTGGATGCAATGGGGCTAAGGTGAAGGTGTGAGAAAAGACATTTAAGCTAGAGCATCAAGAAATAGAGTATCTAAATTAGACAATACTCTTGCTAAGGAAACTCATAACTCCTTCAAATAGCATACTCACCAACCCTTGCTACCTCACATACTTGCATAATCAAGAAAAAAAAATGCATAAGTCGACTTTCCTCTTTTGATAACGAATGCTAGAACATATTTGACTTTAGTATATATATATATATATATCTCTCTTTTTTTTATTTTCTCTTTTTCTTTTTCTTTTATTATATATAATAATTTTTTTTAATACATATATATACAAAGTATAACATTGCATATATCGTCTAGCTTAACATGTAGAGGAAAAGAATAATCAACTCTTAATCCAACACAATGTGCAAAGTATGCATTTCAACCCCAAATAGCAATAGCATTTTTTTTTTACTTACCCCACACTTTGAAATAAACTACCCAATTGTCAAAACATAAAAACTCCATTCCTTAATGCATAGGTATGATGATAATAAGAACATGTTAAGTTGAGAATTGTGTTGATCAAACAAGAAAAGGTCAATGGCTCAACTTGGCTCACTAAGTAAATCAATATTAAGGGAAGTCTTTTTAAGCTTGCTAACCTAATTTGCCTTCATCATTTTAAAACTTGAGATTAAATCATAATGTGAGTTCAATTAGTATGCAAAAGCAAACTCTAGAGATGCAAAATCATGAAGGTGCACACTTAAGAAAAGAAAATCAATTGACAATAATATCAAATTTATGAGGCTCAAAACTCACACAGGTGGGTTCACCAAGATTTATATGTCATGAATTGCAGAATGTGAAAATTGATCCTGAATGAATTCAAAAGCTCATTTCTATGCCGATACTAAAGTCTCAACTATAATGCTAGAATCAAAGAAAAGATCAATAAGATTTCAACAATTATGCCATGCACAACAGACACAATAAGCAAAACAAAACAAAAATTAAAGGAAAGCTTAAAGAGTACCCCACACTTAAAGTTTACATTGTCCTCAATGTAAAACAAGAATAATAAATAAAAAGAGTTAAAAGACAACCTGTCTTCCATCGTACCTGGTGAGGCAAAACCCTAGCTTTCCATCACAAACACAAAAGTTCAAAAACAAAAGTACAATATATAAAAATAAAATATCCAAATATAAAAACATTAACATGAAAACAAAAACAAAAAATAAAAACAAAAATACACTAAACAAAATAAAACAAGGAACTCAAAATCTATGGAAAAGGCTAGCGTGAAGATGATGCAGCTGAGGGATGGAGACTCAAGATCTTCGCAAGGTTGCTATTAATCTGTTCCAACTGCTGCAAGACCTCAGTATGGTTATGGTCCACCTTGCTATCCAGTCGATCCACTTTGCCCTCCAGGGCCTCAATCCTCAGAAGTACCTCTTGACTTTCTGAAACCGAAGCATCCTCATCTAGGTCAAGAGAATTCGAGTCGGACTCCTCTTGGACCCGTGCTCTCTTCTGCCTGTCCTCTGGTGCTGCAGGCTCAGCTGAAGGCATCACATAAGTCCCTCTCCTATGCACCACCATGTGCATCTTCTCAAGTGTAGCTAAATCCAAAGAGTCATTACCCGAAATTCTAGTCATGTGACTAGTACTCAGGTCAAAATCCTCAACAAGGGCTACTGCTAATGTGGTAACCAATACCCCAACACAAATTGCCCCCTTTCTTTTGTTAGCCACAGAATCAAAAATATCGGCTAACCAATTGCCGGCACTAACATGCATTGCATTAAAAGCACAATCCAGGAAAAATAATTCACTCACTTCAACCACACCCTGGCTCTCCTTCTGAGCAAAGAATCCGTAAGCCATAAACCTATGCAAATACCTCAAAGCGGAATTTCTCAATTTAGATGCTTTGGCCGATTTGGCCACATAAGTACCTGAGCCTAAAGCTCCCCAAGCAAATTGTTGTTTAAATTCTTTGGGTACCGACCTTTCCCCATGCTGATGAAAACCATATATATCATTTAACTAGTCAATATTAAGCACATATGATTTACCCAGCAATTTAAACATTATTCTAGTGCAGATTTTCTTATCATCTCTTTCAACCTTGAGAGATGTCAAAAATTCTAAAGTAAGTTCCTCAAACTGCAAAGGTCTCAAGGTGACTAGAGTTTCCCATCCAAGAAATTACACATATCGATCAAAATTAGTCCTAATTTGCAAGGCATCAAGAGATTCATCATTAACATACCTTGTCGGGAAAAAACCCTGAGCCAAAAGACTTGCTCTCTTCAAAGATAAAGATGATGAAGAGGAAGAAGCTCCTTCGGCTGTAGACTTCTTCGTCTTGCAGTGTGACACAATCTTAGTTCTCAGCATCCTTAGAAATCTGAAAATTCAAACCAAAACTTGATCAAATCAAAATTATATGAGCAAAGAAGAAGTTTTTAGTGATTATCTCTAGTTTTGGGGAAGAAATTTGATGTTTAAAGGAAGATTTGGAGTTTTGAATCACAAGCTATGAATTTTGCGATACAGAGAGAAAGAGAGCGAGAGAGACGAAGAACAGGAAATTAGGGATCTAATGGAAAGAAACTGGGCAAAATCAGGTTTTTAAAGTGTAAAAATGAGGGACACGGCCGTGTTTAGGTGAACTTGGCCGTGTTTGGTGTGTGAAAGTGAAGAGACACGGCCAAGTCAAGGTGACACGGCCGTGTCTGATACTTTTGGAGGGACACGGCCAGTGACTTAGCCGTGTCCCATGGGTGTGTCCTCTTCTGTATAAAAATTTGCAAAAACAAAAGAAATTTGATGAAGCGTGGCCGTGTCCAGTGTGTGACACGGCCAAGTCCTTTGGCCGTGTCACCTACTGCCTTTTATTAACTTTTAACTCTTTTTTTTTTAAATTCTTAAAGATTTTGCAAACCTTCTTCTTCAAACACCCTGAAACACAAAATAAAGAAAAATCAATCAAAGCAGCAATTCCATTTATTTAGACTAAACATAAAATCAAAACTTGCTAAATTTAAAATTACAACTATGAAAAATAAATGCAAACCGATGGGTTGCCTCCCATTTAGCGCTTCTTTAATGTCATAGCTGGACATCATGCAAGGCCTAGGGATCATGAATCAAAGTGCTATCAATGACCCTCACTTCCTAAAATCCTTCATTGTATGGCTTAACTCTCTGTCCATTCACTTTAAAAGTCTCACTTGTTCGAGAGTTAAGTAATTCAATGGCACCAGAATGATACACCTGAGTTATCTCGAAAGGACCACTCCATCGAGACTTGAGTTTACCTGGAAAAAGATGGAGTCGAGAGTTAAAAAGTAAAACTTTCATACCTGGACTCAATGGCTTTCGCACTATAATTCTGTCATGAAGTGCTTTAGTGCAATCCTTGTAAATTCTCGAGCTCTCATACGCCTCATTTCTCAGCTCATCTAACTCTGAAATTTGCAGAAATCGTTCTCTCTTCGCTTTGTCTAAGTCCAAATTCAGAGTCTTGATTGCCCAATATGCTCTGTGCTCCAACTCCACTGGTAAGTGACAAGCTTTTCTAAACACCAATCGGTATGGACTCATACCAAGAGGAGTCTTGAAAGCAGTCCGATAAGCCCATAGTGCATCATGCAATCTGTTTGCCCAATCCTTCCTTGATGTGTTGACTGTTTTCTCTAGAATTCCCTTAATCTACTTGTTGTATGTTTCCACTTGTCCAGAAGTCTGTGGATGATATGGGGTTGCCACCTTGTGCTTAACACCAGATTTGTGCATTAACTTCTCAAAAAGCCTGTTGCAAAAATGGCTCCCCCCATCACTGACTATCACCCTTGGCGTACCAAATCTGCTAAGAATATTTTCCTTCATAAATTTAACAACTACATTAGCATCATTAGTACGGGTGGGAATTGCCTCCACCCATTTGGAAACATAATCAATAGCCACTAAAATATACTCATATCCAAAAGACTTGGGGAAAAGACCCATGAAGTCTATTCCCCACACATCAAACAGTTCAACAACAATATATGATTGAAGGGGCATTTCATTCCTCCTCCCAATGTTACCTACTCTTTGGCAACGATCACAGTGCTTACAATACTCTTGAGCATCTTTAAATAAGGTAGGCCAGTAAAAACCACTTTGAAGCACCTTTTCCGCAGTCTTTCTTCCTCCAAAATGACCCCCACAGTGAAGGTCATGACAAAATTGAAGAACACTCAGTTGTTCTTCCTCAGATACACACCTGCGAACTATCTCATCTTTGCATATCCGAAATAGATAAGGTTCATCCCGAAAATAAAACTTACTCAAGTGTAGAAACCTTTTCTTTTCCTGAAAGGACATGTTAGATCGCAAAATACCACAAGCAAGATAGTTAGCAATATCTGCAAACCAAGGTGCATTAATTACCACAAACAAATGCTCATCAGGAAATTCTTCTAAATTTTTATGAATGCTATCAGATGCAAGATTTTCAATAAAGAAGGGTAATCTGGATAAATGATCAGCAACAACATTCTCACTACCCTTAGTATCCTTGATTTGGAAATCAAATTCTTGAAATAACAACACCCATCTAATTAAGCGCGGTTTAGCATGTTGTTTTGTTAACAGATATTTAAGAGCTGCATGATCAGAATGCACAATGATTTTTGACCCAATTAAATATGCTCTAAATTTGTCTAAAGCAAAAACAACAGCTAACATTTCCTTTTCAGTTGTGGTGTAATTCATTTGTGCACTATTCAGGGTCAAACTGGCATAATATATTACTCTCAAGTATTTATCAACCCTTTGCCCAAGAACAGCTCCTACTGCATGATTAGAGGCATCACACATGATTTCAAAAGGTAAAGACCAAACAGGAGCTACTATCACTGGTGCACTAGTCAATTTTTCTTTAAGGGAATTAAAAGCCTGCATGCGTTGTGTTGTAAATTCAAATGGAACATCTTTCCCTAGCAAATGGCACAATGGTTGGCTTATTTTGGAAAAATCCTTAATAAACCTCCTGTAAAATCCTGCATGCCCTAGGAAACTTCTTATTCCCTTAACAGAGGTAGGTGGGGGTAATTTAGCAATCAATTCAACTTTAGCCTTATCCACCTCAATCCCTTTACTTGATACCACATGACCTAAAACAATGCCCTGGGTAACCATAAAATGACTCTTTTCCCAACTTAAGGTGAGGTTATATTCAATGCATCTCTCAAGCACATGAACAAGTTTATTGAGGCAATTATCAAAAGAATTACCAAAAACAGAAAAATCATCCATAAATACCTCAATAAAATCATCTATCATGTCAGAGAAGACAAACATCATGCATCTCTGAAAAGTTGCAGGTGCATTGCACAAGCCAAAGGGCATACGTCGAAATGCATAAGTCCCAAAAGGGCATGTAAAGGTTGTCTTGGACTGATCCTCTGAACATATTGGCACCTGATAGTAACCTGAAAGGCCATCCAGAAAACAATAATGTGAGTGTCCAGAAAGTTTATCTAACATCTGATTAATAAAAGAAAGAGGGAAATGATCTTTCTTTGTAGCATTGTTCAACTTCCTATAATCGATGCACATTCTCCACCCAGTAGTAGTCCTAGTAGGAACCAATTCATTATTCTCATTTTTCACCACAGTGATTCCAGATTTCTTAGGAACTACATGTACTGGGCTCACCCACTCACTATTAGCAATTGGATAAATTACTCCTTCATCCAGCAATTTGAGCACTTCCTTCTTAACCACTTCACTCATATTTGGGTTAAGGCGCCTTTGAGTCTCCCTCACAGGTTTAGTTCCTTCTTCTAAAGTGATTCTATGCATGCACATGGAAGGGCTAATACCCTTGATGTCACTCAATTCCCATCCTATTGCTCTCTTTAATCTTTTAAGCTCACTCACCAACCTCATCTCCTCCCCTTCACTAAGTTCACTAGATATTATCACAGGTAAAGTGTTGTGATCTCCTAAAAACACATATTTCAGGTTCTTGGGTAACTCTTTCAGCTCTAACTCTAGTGAGGGGTTCTTCTCTTCTTTTTGAATGGAGGGAAGCTCACAAACTGGGTCCTCCTTAAGCTCCTCTATTTCAGCACTTCCTAAGGTCTCAAGACAACTGGCTATTTCTGCATAAAAAATTTCCAAATCACTATCTAAGGTCAATGCCAGCTCCATTTTATCAGAGGAACCTATCTGCAAGAAAACATCTGAAACAACTGCATCAACACAATCAATGAAAGAACAATCCTCATATAAAGCAGTTGTAGGAATAGGAGAAATGTTAAAAATAGAAAATTCCACAGTTTGTCCCAAAACAGTCATTGATAATTTACCATTTTTAACATCTATCAAAGTGTTGGTAGTCGGCATAAAAGGCCTACCCAGCAGAATGGTGTGTGCAGATGGTGAAGAGTTACTTACTTCCATGTCAAGAACAATGAAATCCACAGGTACTATTAACCCTCCAACCTTAACTAACACATCTTCTATAACCTCTTTCGGGAATCTAAGAGATCTATCAGCTAATTGTAACACCATTTTTGTTGGTTTAAGTTCCCCTAATTCCAAATCAAGATAAACAGAATAAGGCATTAAATTCACACTAGCTCCTAAATCACACATGCCATCAGTACTTTTTCCATTCCCCATAGTAATTTGAATAATAAAACTTCCAGGATCCTTTAGCTTAGGAGGTAGTTTATGCTGCAAAATAGCACTAGCTACCTCAGAAACTATCACCTTTTCATTCAGCTCATACCTGTAACACCCCATACTCTATATAAGCACTATACATATACTTAGTATACATACAATGCGTATATAAAGTATAAGAATGTCACTTTTAGTTTCTATTTAAAAATCTTTATCCATGGTCAAGCAATATTATATTAATTTAAGAAACATTTATAAGAATCATTATTGTTATCAAAAATAAAACATAATTAAAATCATACATGTATGCATCACCTTCTAGTTGGTCTCGAGACACTCTTACCCTTCTCGTGGCATAGCAACTAGGCATCCAGATCATCCACATAAATACCTGCACGATTACATAACCGCACTAAGCTTGAAAGCTTAGTAAGACAAATGAACATTAAAATATACTTTACAAAATATTCATACCTCATGTTTTTAGCATTATGTTCTATTATTCGCTTATCCCATTTTTCCTTTCTCAAAACATTCTTCATATATTCCTACTAATCTCAGAAATTATACACATATTTATATAAAACATTCACAACATAATATCTACAATTTTTATCTCATATACATATGCATAAACATCATTTCAACAAATCACCCTTATTTGGCATATCCAAACTTCCATGGAAACAATTATCACAAATTCCACATTCACATACACTTTACATATCACACAACATTTTCATAAGCTCATATCTCAACAAAACTCCTCAAGCCATATTCACTTTCAATATATCAATACACCTATTACATCATAACATCATTTTATTCACAATTCATTAATCATGAAATACATTTCCATCAAAAGCATTCATAGATCTCATTTATCAATCATGTTACAATTCATGACTCACATTACACAAAGACAAGCATAGATCTCATTGCTTATATATTCCATCATTTGCATATCACATTGAAAACAAAGACAGACTCGGGCCCAAAAGACACTAATATGTTATTCAAAGTTCAGAGTTACTGCTTTGGTCTCTAATCATAACCATCAAGCCCTTAGGCATCATATATATATCTCTATCCATGGATAGTGTAACAGACCCAGTCTCTTGGACCATCAACTCAACATGCTTGAGGAGATCCTCAACCCGGCAAGACTGTTACCATTCATATATCTCATATTCACAATTTCCATAACGTAACAGACCCAGTCTCTTGGACCTCAATTCAATTCAAATTGAAGAGATCCTCAACCCGGCAAGACTGTTACTATAATTCATAGGCATGTCGCCAAATGCAGAACTCTGAAACTTGAATCAACATATTAGACACAACATCATTCCATTTATAACTTTATACATTTCTTTCTCAATTCATTTCATTCTCATCATTATAGCCAACACTCATGGCTTCATATTTCACAATCATAATAGGCAACCATGCCTCAATCATCTCATTAGTATCATTATAGCCAATCACAATGGCTTCATGTCTCAAATCATGTTGTATGATTTCATTATTAAATTATACATAATCAATTACTTCATCATATCCTTCACATTATATATATATAGCATCATTGATATAACATCACAATTTACATTATTCACATACCACATTACAATTCACAAGGTTCACAATGCATAAGACATCACATGGTTCATATAGTATTAACACTATCATCAAATCATATTGATCAATATATCTTCCACATTTCCTATATTATCATTGATATATTCATACATAACCATTTACCATATTCAAGGACTTAGAATCTTCCATATACATTTGGTTGAATCATTATTGTTTTAAGTGTGTTTAGGTACAAAAGACATTTGAAGATCCAACAATGTTTGAAGACCAAATAACAAACACAATTGCAAACACCCTCAAGGGACACGGCCAAGCTTGTGGCCGTGTCTCTCAACACAACATCCAGTAGCAAACACGCCCAAGGGACACGGCCAAGCTTGTGGCCGTGTCACTCAACACCAATTCAAGTAGTAACAAACATGGGCAATGGACACAGCCAAGCCAGTGGCCGTGTCTCTCAACACCAAAATCCAGTACCAGACACGGGCAAGGGACACGGCCGTGTCTCTCAACACAAATCAGACAGTAGCAAACACAGGCAAGGGACACGGCCAAGCCAGTGGCCGTGTCTCTCCAAAACTCATCCAACACGACCAATTTTGCCCTAACTTGGCCGTGTCCTTCAATAATTCAAAGACCAAACACTTCGAAATTCATCTAAACCAAACTCTAATTCAACATTTCATCATTTTCCTCACAATTTTCTCAACTCATCATCACTTAGATATCAATTCCACACATTTACATACTTCAATCTCTTGTTATCATCATTTTACACACCAATCATACCCAACATAACCTCAATCCAAAAGAAAACCACACAAGAAGGTATATACTTATATATATGTATAATCAATAAAATTCATTCAAGAAATGTGTACTTATCTGTATAGCTTGCCAAATCTTCATCTCCATCTTCAATACTCTTAAAATCCTTAAGAAATTTGATGAAGATCAATCTCTCTCTCTCTCGTGCTCTCTCTCTCTCTCTCGTGCTCTCTTGTCCACGAAGAAGAAACAGAAGAAGAGGAAAAAGGAAGGTTCTCCATCCTTCCTTCTTTCTTATCTTATATATATATATATATAATAATAATAACAATAATAATAATAATAATAACAATAACAATAATAATAACAATAATAACAATTATACCATTAAATCTCCACCACACACAATTCCTTTTGACTTTCTTCTTCTTTTCTCTTTCCTTCAATACACACATTGAATCCAAATACAACAGTAACCCCAACACTTTTAGGGTATACTTTAGGATATTACAATTCTCTCCCCCTTAAATAATTTCGTCCTCGAAATTATCCAGTATAATAACAACCCATTAAGAATAATTCACCATCTTAATTTTCATATGAAGATAATCGTATCTTACAATATAGTTTTATCAACTCTCATATCTTCTACTCTCCCCCTTAGAGATAATCATCTTCTCTGAAATTCATAATTCATCATTGTATAGGTATATATATATATCTTTACATCTTATTACTTTCTCAACAAAGCAATCAAGATAATTCATAACATCTCCAATAAATTTTATCTTGTACTAGAGTCAGATTATCACTTTAACTCTTTATAGATATTCTCTTAACTTTAGCCTCAAAAATTATTAATCAATATCTTAGCATTGTTTATTCCATTCTTACCATCACTTTCAAAATAAACATTTACCAAACCTCAATGGATAACTAAATCCTTACTCTCTTAAGCTTGTTTCTCACCATGTACAATTAATATACTTCAATTTATTTATGTTCATTCATAAATCAAAATATTACATCATACACCTTGCCATTAAATCTCAATATTGTCTTGCAACTTTAGCAAAACCTAGATTAATCGATTTATCTATCACAATATACTAACATTTCAACTTTATTTGATTCAAACCAACAGTTAACTTATTGAAATTTATCATTGGATTTCACCATATATACATATATATAACCTAAGTTCATTAGGTCAAACATATATTCAAATTCTAATCTTTCCAAATTCATATATTCAATCAATATGAATCATGCTTATACATATACATTTCCTTATTTCAATAATTATATTATCATTTCCTATACTCATTCAAAGTTTATCAATATAGCCAACAACTATATCTTCATAAACGTACTTTTCCCCCAACCAAAATTGGCAATCCAAGTTCGATTGCCCAACACATTGGGTCAGCATGGTTCCGCAGAAGGCAGGTACGTCCGTTCATTTATCTTTTCACAATTCATTTTTCATAATCAATTAGGTACTCTACCTTCATTATAATTCATTTCTAACACCATTGCCAACAATTATGATTTCTCATCATATCAAAATAGTATACTTATATATCATCAACTATTTTGAACACCTCATTATTCAATCATATCATTTCCAACATTATTGATATATACATATTAATTTACATTATTCATACTCCCATAAATTTTAAGTTTAATCACTTAATCACTTTATACTGTAAATATATTCAGTATAACTTTCAATCATGATTACAATTTCTTTCCTTTTATTATTTCTTCACCCAATATTACTATATTTATATAATTATTGTTCTATTACACAATTCATAACTTAAAACATTATCACAATTCTCTTCCCTTGCTTTACTTCTCATAAGTATAATTAACTTTTTAACATCGAAATTACAAAATATAACTTCCCCAATCATATCTTTTAACCATGTTTCTAGAAACATAGTTATCAATCTCAGTTCTAAATCTGAAGATAATAAAATTAATCAACTAATCACACTAACCAAATCATATGACAATGATATATTAACAATCACACTTAAGGGTTGTAAATCAATATTGTTCTTCTATTATTCAATTTCCAACCTTTACAATTATAATACTAACTTGTATCACATAAATTATATATATTCTCCAAGCTTTTATTACATCAAGAATTAACACATTTTAACTCCATCTCCAAAACAATTTGCTTTTGTTGAATTGATCATTATTAACCCAACTCATGTTCAATAATATTATCTTTAACATATCCTATGCCCAACCTTCAATTAGATACCAATCCTACACAAGTATCTTTCATTACTCCATGTCCAATCCATCTCTTCTAGAAATTTTCAAATACATAATTCCTTCCTTATAATTCTTATTATACATTTATACATAAAACATTTTCACACTCAAATACTTTGAGTTCCAAAACATCTTATAATAACCTCATTTAATTATTGCCATAACAATTTCACTGTTCAATATTACCCAGGTCCATTCTTACTTCTAATACCATTAAACATTTAATGGTATAAAATAATAAACGTATTATATACACCTTCATAGGTCACATTCATATCGAAAAGTTCATTTCACAATCCTCTTTATACAAACACATAATTATGCAATTTACTGAATTTCCCTTCTGCATATAATTTATACGAATTTAATATTTATCACTTTCCTTTAACTATTATCAGTCTCATTTGTTTACCATAACTTAAGTTATTCATTAACTTCAATAAATATACATACTCTACTTATAATATTATTTCACAAGGAACTTAATCACATTTCCAATGTGATATCTGTAACACCCCCACATCCAATGCACACACACTACAACTACAACCATGTAGCATAAGTGCACCAAACATAGGGATGCTACGGTTTTCTTCAACATTCAAAACATTTAAATAGATACAATACTATTATCATTATATAATATAGAAAAGTAGATCATTTACTTTTAAAATAAAACACATTAGATATATATATACATACATATAGTTATTTCACAGCGGAAGTCATAAAATATTTACATATTTGAAAACACTTAATTCCATATTTACAAATATACAAATATGTACATTTAATCAATACTTTACAAAATATAAAAAGAGTTATACATGATTGGCAAATCTCCTTTGATCTTTAAGTCTCCAAAATCAACTCTTCAATGTCTACCCTCACTCGGTCTCGAAGAGCTCTCGGGTTCGATTCTAACAGTTCTATCACCTGCGCGATTAAACACTATCGCGCTAAGCCAAGGGCTTAGTAAGATAATCATGCTAATGATATGACTTCGTGCAATGCAATGTCATTTCTCAAACCATAATATATATGTAACATCATATATGCAAAATTTACAATATACTTTCACATTACATATCACATTTTATTATCTTTTCATATACCTCATTAGTATTCATTTAATCATCAATACAAAGCAAAACAAACATCATTCATGACTCACATTAACCATAGATAAGCATGGGCCCAAGACACACTAATATGCCATTCAATTTTCAGAGTTAATGTTTTGGTTCTATCATCACATTTATCAATATCAATATCATAGACCAAACTAGGCTTCAAGGATTAAGTTCAACCAAGCTTCAAGGGGAGCAAAGCATGCTAAGCTTCTACCCAACTTGGCTTCAAGAACTAACCCAACCTAGCTTCAAGGGTGGTAACATCTCAATTAGGCTTCAAGGATTCAATCCAACCTAACGTCAAGAGATTGTTACTATCATTAGGCATGCCACCAATAACATACTCTGAAAATGGAATAACACATTAGCCACACAATTCATTTACATATCAATTATCATTTCCATTCTCAATTCTCATCAACATTTAGGCAAACATGCCTTCATTCTCTCAATATTATCATCATAGCCAATAACAATGGCCTCACATTTCATTTCACAATATAACACTTCATTATTCAAGTGTATACTTATCTCATCCATGATCACATTATATCTCATATAGCATCATTCATCATAGCCAAACACAATGGCATTGTCTCAAATCATATCTTATTTGAATTATCATTTCATCTTTGATACAACATTTCAAGGTACATTACTCATAAAATACAATACCTTTCACAATGCATAACATAACCTTGTTTAAATCTCAACAATGCAATTAGGGCAAAGAACAACTTATATGATTCATAGCTTTAGGATCTTCCATATGCATTTGATTAGTTCATTCATTGATTCAAGTGTGTTTAAAGTGTTTTAGGGTTAGGTTTAAGAACCAACCCACCTTTGAAGAACCAAAACAATGCAAAAAGAACAAAGAAACAAAACCCTAACCAACTCATTTGATGGACACGGGCAGCACACATGAGGGACACGGCCAAGCTTGTGGCCGTGTCTCTCAATTCAACTTTGGCAGTAGCAAACACGGCTTAGGGACACGGCTGTGTCACCCAAAAATTAATCCAACACGTCCAAAATCATATGACTTGGCCGTGTCTCACATGGCCTTTGGCCGTGTCTCCCAAAACCAAAACCCTAATTGTAACCAACTCTCTTCCAAATGCATTAAAACTCAATATACATCATACCACATGCTTCAAATGAACATCATCAATGTTCTAAATACATAATCATTACAATAATCACTTTAAAACACCTTAATATCACAATTAAACAAACACCATCTCAAAACCCTAACTCAAACTCTACTCTTGATTTTTCCACTATCAATCTTCACTTATTTTTCCATAATCACAACCAAACCAACACAACCTCCAATTTTTAACTTACAATCAACTCTAACACTTATAAACACACATCAACACACTAAATCATCATCTCAACAATTCTCAATACACCTTAACCAAAATTTCCAAATTAATAAAAGAAAACAAGAAATTACTTACCTAAAGTGAAGAAATTCCACAAATCTTCAACTTGATTCTTCAATTCTCCCTTCAATCTTGATCTTACTATCAAGAACACTCCTCCTTCCCTTTTGCTAATGGAGAGCCGGCCACTACCATCAAGAGGAAGAGAAAATGATCAAGAATCACAAAGTCAATCTTCCTTTTAATCTCCACCACAAAATTTCCAAAAGTAAATTACCTCAAGGCCCTTAACCATATAACTAACCTTTTGTCTTATATGAGCCCATATATGAACTTTCACACTCAACAAGAAAATATCTTCTTCCACTAACCAACACTTTGACTCTCCCTTTGACCATTTTATATGTTATATATATCACAATATACACAACATATAAACTTGTCTCTAAACCCTAAATTCTTTCCCAAAACACTTATACTTTTCTTTCTCAATTTAAACCAACAATCCAATAACAACAACAACAACAACATGCAAAACTTCTAGGGCATAAATGAGGATATTACAATTCTCCCCCTCTAAAAAGAAATTTCGTCCTCGAAATTACCTGATATCAAGGCCGAAACAGCTGAGGATATTGCTTTCGCATGGTTTGCTCACTTTCCCATGTTGCTTCTTCTTTTGCATGATTCTTCCAAAGAATCTTCACCAATGGTACTCTCTTGTTCCTCAATTCTTTCACTTCCCGTGCCAAGATAGCAACTGGTTCCTCTTCAAATGACAAGTCTGGGCTCACTTCAATAGATTCAAATGGCAACACATGAGATGGATCTGACCTGTACCTCCTCAACATAGATACATGGAACACATTATGAATACGATCCAACTCAGGTGGCAAAGCAAGTCTATACGCCACTGGCCCAACTCTTTCTAACACTTCATACGGTCCGATGAAACGAGGACTCAATTTTCCTTTTCGACCGAACCTCAAAATCTTCTTCCAAGGAGATACCTTCAAAAATACCTTATCCCCAACATCAAACTGAATATCTCTCCTCTTCAGATCTGCATAAGACTTCTGTCGGTCTGAAGCTGTTTTCAATCTGCCTCGAATCAACTTTACTTTCTCTTCAGTTTCTTGAATCAAATCAGGCCCAATCAATTTGCTATCACCAAGTTCACTCCAACAAAGAGGTGTTCTGCACCGTCTGCCATACAATGCCTCGAATGGGGCCATTCCGATGCTGGATTGGTGACTGTTATTATAAGCAAACTCCACAAGAGATAAGAATCTATCCCAACTTCCAGTGAAATCAATGACACAGCTTCTCAACATATCCTCAATGATCTGTATCACCCTCTCAGACTGTCCATCCGTCTGTGGATGAAAAGCAGTACTGAAATGCAGTCGAGAACCCAAAGCACCATGCAAACTCTTCCAAAATCTCGAAGTAAACCTGGGATCTCGATCAGACACTAAAGAAGTTGGAACACCATGCAATCTCACAATCTCATGGATGTATAGCTCAGCCAACCTCTCCAAAGAGTAATCCATCCGAACCGGAAGGAAATGAGCTGTCTTAGTTAATCTATCCACAATCACCCATATGGCATCATGTCTCCTTTGTGTCAAAGGCAACCCAGACACAAAGTCCATTGTCACTCTTTCCCACTTCCACTCTGGCACTGACAACGGTTGAAGTAACCCAGTGGGAACTTGATGCTCTGGTTTAACCTTCTGACAAGTGAGACATTTCGATACAAACTCAGCAATGTCTCTCTTCAACCCAATCCACCAATAATGCTGTCTCAAATCATGATACATCTTCGTATTACCCGGATGCATAGCAAATAAAGACTGATGAGCTTCCTCTAAAATGATCCTCTTCAAGTCAGCATTATCGGGTACACACAATCTATTCTTAAACCATAGGCTCCCATCATCCTTCATAACAAAATCTCTAGTCTTTCCACTCTCACAATCTAAAACAATCTTCTGAATCTTCTTATCAGCTAACTGAGCCTCTTTGATCTGATCCAACAAAACAGGCTTCAATTGTAACTGTGCCAATAATGCACCATCATCACAAGGTACAAAACTGGCACGCAATGCTCTCAACTCAACAAGCAACGAGAGCGAGTAAACTGTTAAACCAGCTAAAGACTTCCGACTCAAGGCATCAGCAACCACATTTGCTTTACCTGGATGATAATCTATCAAACAGTCGTAGTCTTTAATCAATTCTAACCATCTCCTCTGCCGAAGGTTGAGCTCTTTCTGAACACCCAAATACTTCAAACTCTTGTGATCAGTGTAAATGAAACATTTCTCCCCAAACAGATAATGGCGCCAAATCTTTAATGCAAAAACAATGGCAGCCAACTCCAAATCATGGGTAGGATAGTTAAGCTCATGCGGTTTCAACTGTCGAGATGCATAAGCTATAACTTTCCCTTCCTGCATCAATACACACCCCAAACCACTATGTGACGCATCACTGTAGATCACATATGGTTTGCCTTCTACAGGTAAAGTAAGAACAGGCGCTTGAGTCAACAAATCTCTCAACTGTTCAAAACTAGCCTGACACTGATCTGTCCACAAAAACCTCACTCCCTTACGAAGCAATCTGGTGAGTGGAGTAGCTATCAAAGAAAATCCTTTCACAAACCGCCGGTAATAGCCTGCCAAACCCAGAAAACTTCTAACCTCTGTCACAGACTTGGGTGGACTCCAATTCAAAATGGCTTCAACTTTACTCGGATCAACTCTAATGCCTTCTGCTGAAACAATATGTCCGAGAAAAGCTACCTGATCCAACCAGAACTCACACTTCGACAATTTGGCAAATAGTTGCTTCTCTCTCAAAATCTGCAACACAATCCGCAGATGCAAATCATGTTCCTCTTCATTCCTCGAATACACCAGAATATCATCGATGAAGACCACTACAAACTGATCCAAATAGGGCCTAAACACCCTATTCATCAAATCCATAAAAGCTGCAGGTGCATTCGTCAGACCAAAAGGCATAACTAAAAATTCATAATGCCCATACCTGGTCCGAAATGCAGTCTTCGGAACATCTTCAGCTCTGACTCTCAGCTGATGGTACCCCGATCTCAGATCAATCTTAGAGAATACTGACGCTCCCTTCAACTGATCAAAGAGATCATCGATTCTAGGCAAAGGATACTTATTTTTAATGGTCACCTTGTTCAATTGCCTATAGTCGATGCACAACCTCATAGTACCATCCTTCTTCTTTACAAAGAGCACAGGAGCTCCCCAAGGAGAAACACTGGGGCGAATGAATCCTTTATCCAACAGCTCCTGTAATTGCACTTTCAACTCCCTCAATTCTGCTGGTGCCATTCTGTAAGGAGTAATGGAGATAGGAGTGGTACCCGGCAACAGCTCGATACCGAACTCCACCTCTCTCTCAGGAGGCAATCCTGTCAACTCCTCTGGAAAAACATCAGGGAACTCTGCAACTGTGGCAATGCTATCAATAGGAGAACCCTTCACTCTAGTATCTACCACATGAGCAAGATAGGCTTCACACCCCTTCCTAATCAACCTCCGGGCTGCAACAGCTGAAACAAATAAGGAGGCTAACTGTTCCTGCTCATTAGATACTATCACCTCTCTCCCATCACCGGTTCTCAAAGAAACAATTTTCTTTTTACAATCCACCACAGCTCCATGTCGAGATAGCCAATCCATGCCTAAAATCACATCATATTCCTTAAATGGCATCTCAATCAAATCTCCAAGGAACTCCTCACCCTGCACCCTCACTGCACTATCCCGATGCACTTTACTCACAATCACACTATGCCCTAACGGATTTGTCACCAAAACATCAAATCCTAGGGACTCAGCATGCACATCAAACACATGCAATACAGATGCACTAATATAAGAATGGGTGGAACCCGGATCAATCAAAGCAAGTACTGCAGTATCAAATAAAGAAAAAGTACCAGCTATGACCGCCGATGCATCCGGCTGTCTCTGCATAACATACATCCTCTGGGAAGAACCAACCTCCTCCGGTCTAGTCTCCCTGGATGCAGCACCACCTCTAGAACTGAACCCTGCTCTACCACTTCGGCTGGCACCTCTGCCTCCCCTCACACTGGCTCGAGAAGCGGCAGAATCAACTGACATCTGCCTCTGCCTCTCAGGGTAATCTCTCACAAAGTGATCCGGTGACCCACACCTGAAACATACCCCAGCAACACCAGCTTTCCAACATGGACCACCATGGGGCCTCCCACAATGGATGCAAATAGGTAAGGTGGATCTCTGAACCATAGGGGTTGGAGCACTTGCCACTGAAGCTGCAGGTCTGAATCTTTGTCTCTGGAACTGCACTGATCTACCTGCTGGTCTCTGGCTCCTAATACTCCGAGGAACAAAGCTTCCTCTACCCCTCTTCACTGAAGAAGACCCTGCCTCAAACTGGGGCCTTCTCACCCTAACCTCATCCTCTGAAGCAGCTGCAATCACTTGAGCTCGCTCTACACTTCGAGCTGCTTCCACTAACTGGGAGAAATCATGATATCGAGATCCAGCCACTAAACACATGATCGAGGGCCTCAATCCCTCCTGAAATCGCCGGCATCTATCAATCTCATCAGCAATGATGCCCCCAGCATACTGACTCAGTCGAATAAACTCAACTTCATACTCAGTAACAGTCTTGTTATCTTGCTTCAAGCTCAAGAATTCCATCTTCTTCATATCCTTATACTCCCTTGGAGTATACTTCAACTCAAATTCTCTCAAGAAATCAGTGTAAGACAGTGTTGGAGGATCATCCATAGAATGGGGCACCGTCTTCCACCAATCGTAGGCATCCTTCTGAAGCAAAGATCTTGCATAGTCAAACTTTTCCTCAGGGGTGGCTTGTAACTGAATAAAGATCCTCTGAACTTTGTCAAGCCACTGTTCTGCCACAGCTGGATCAGTGGTACCAATAAAATCCTCAGCTCCATACTTCCTTAACTTGTCATAGTGCCTCACTGGCACCAAAGACTGAGGGGGTGGTGGCACTGGTTGTACTGGCGCTTGCCTGAAAGTCTCCATCATATGCACAAACCAAGCTGGTGGAACCTCCTCACCAGTTGGTCTCCCCGACACCGAAGCAGGTGCCTCCCCAGCACTATCAACCCTAGCTCCCTCATCAGGAGCAACACTCTCCTCACTGCCCTCAACTGACTGTCTCAAATGAGAATCCATCAACACCTAATACTGCAAACACAACAGGACACACCTTATTAAAGATCAAAGATTGCCAATCCCAAACATGTATTTTCTTTCAAAAACTCACTTTTTAATTCAAAATATTCTTTTTATTACATATTACCTAGGTTGAGAATCTCAAACCTAGGCTCTGATACCAAAACAATTGTAACACCCCCACATCCAATGCACACACACTACAACTACAACCATGTAGCATAAGTGCACCAAACATAGGGATGCTACGGTTTTCTTCAACATTCAAAACATTTAAATAGATACAATACTATTATCATTATATAATATAGAAAAGTAGATCATTTACTTTTAAAATAAAACACATTAGATATATATATACATACATATAGTTATTTCACAGCGGAAGTCATAAAATATTTACATATTTGAAAACACTTAATTCCATATTTACAAATATACAAATATGTACATTTAATCAATACTTTACAAAATATAAAAAGAGTTATACATGATTGGCAAATCTCCTTTGATCTTTAAGTCTCCAAAATCAACTCTTCAATGTCTACCCTCACTCGGTCTCGAAGAGCTCTCGGGTTCGATTCTAACAGTTCTATCACCTGCGCGATTAAACACTATCGCGCTAAGCCAAGGGCTTAGTAAGATAATCATGCTAATGATATGACTTCGTGCAATGCAATGTCATTTCTCAAACCATAATATATATGTAACATCATATATGCAAAATTTACAATATACTTTCACATTACATATCACATTTTATTATCTTTTCATATACCTCATTAGTATTCATTTAATCATCAATACAAAGCAAAACAAACATCATTCATGACTCACATTAACCATAGACAAGCATGGGCCCAAGACACACTAATATGCCATTCAATTTTCAGAGTTAATGTTTTGGTTCTATCATCACATTTATCAATATCAATATCATAGACCCAACTAGGCTTCAAGGATTAAGTTCAACCAAGCTTCAAGGGGAGCAAAGCATGCTAAGCTTCTACCCAACTTGGCTTCAAGAACTAACCCAACCTAGCTTCAAGGGTGGTAACATCTCAATTAGGCTTCAAGGATTCAATCCAACCTAACTTCAAGAGATTGTTACTATCATTAGGCATGCCACCAATAACATACTCTGAAAATGGAATAACACATTAGCCACACAATTCATTTACATATCAATTATCATTTCCATTCTCAATTCTCATCAACATTTAGGCAAACATGCCTTCATTCTCTCAATATTATCATCATAGCCAATAACAATGGCCTCACATTTCATTTCACAATATAACACTTCATTATTCAAGTGTATACTTATCTCATCCATGATCACATTATATCTCATATAGCATCATTCATCATAGCCAAACACAATGGCATTGTCTCAAATCATATCTTATTTGAATTATCATTTCATCTTTGATACAACATTTCAAGGTACATTACTCATAAAATACAATACCTTTCACAATGCATAACATAACCTTGTTTAAATCTCAACAATGCAATTAGGGCAAAGAACAACTTATATGATTCATAGCTTTAGGATCTTCCATATGCATTTGATTAGTTCATTCATTGATTCAAGTGTGTTTAAAGTGTTTTAGGGTTAGGTTTAAGAACCAACCCACCTTTGAAGAACCAAAACAATGCAAAAAGAACAAAGAAACAAAACCCTAACCAACTCATTTGATGGACACGGCCAAGCTTGTGGCCGTGTCTCTCAATTCAACTTTGGCAGTAGCAAACACGGCTTAGGGACACGGCTGTGTCACCCAAAAATTAATCCAACACGTCCAAAATCATATGACTTGGCCGTGTCTCACATGGCCTTTGGCCGTGTCTCCCAAAACCAAAACCCTAATTGTAACCAACTCTCTTCCAAATGCATTAAAACTCAAAATACATCATACCACATGCTTCAAATGAACATCATCAATGTTCTAAATACATAATCATTACAATAATCACTTTAAAACACCTTAATATCACAATTAAACAAACACCATCTCAAAACCCTAACTTAAACTCTACTCTTGATTTTTCCACTATCAATCTTCACTTATTTTTCCATAATCACAACCAAACCAACACAACCTCCAATTTTTAACTTACAATCAACTCTAACACTTATAAACACACATCAACACACTAAATCATCATCTCAACAATTCTCAATACACCTTAACCAAAATTTCCAAATTAATAAAAGAAAACAAGAAATTACTTACCTAAAGTGAAGAAATTCCACAAATCTTCAACTTGATTCTTCAATTCTCCCTTCAATCTTGATCTTACTATCAAGAACACTCCTCCTTCCCTTTTGCTAATGGAGAGCCGGCCACTACCATCAAGAGGAAGAGAAAATGATCAAGAATCACAAAGTCAATCTTCCTTTTAATCTCCACCACAAAATTTCCAAAAGTAAATTACCTCAAGGCCCTTAACCATATAACTAACCTTTTGTCTTATATGAGCCCATATATGAACTTTCACACTCAACAAGAAAATATCTTCTTCCACTAACCAACACTTTGACTCTCCCTTTGACCATTTTATATGTTATATATATCACAATATACACAACATATAAACTTGTCTCTAAACCCTAAATTCTTTCCCAAAACACTTATACTTTTCTTTCTCAATTTAAACCAACAATCCAATAACAACAACAACAACAACATGCAAAACTTCTAGGGCATAAATGAGGATATTACAATATCTCTCTTACATTTGTTTATAAATATCTTTAACACATCTTTCATAGTCATTTTTCATCCTTCCCAATCAAATTACTTAAACTAACTCATTTTCTTTTGCTCAATTCCTTTTCTTTCATTTCACACCAAATTTTCCTACTATCAATCACATCTCCCAATTCATAATACTTTCATGAGCACTAATATTCATTTCATATATCTCATGTATTAAATACATTAAACTATCAATATTTCATTGATCTTCATCCACATTCCATGAAAACTATAAATTTCCAACTTACTAATTTACTCAAACTTCAATTTATTCATCTCATACTCTTCATATTAACTTTAAAACATCTTATATGTATATACCACAAAGTAACATCAAAACATATAAGTTTCACAATTATTAAACTCATTCCAAAGAAAATCTAAATATCTCATATCTCAACCATTAACATAAGCTTTCACAATATTCAAACATATCATATTTCTAACATTAAAATCACCATGTTTGCATTAAAAAAACAATACAAACAACACCCATATCACCTCGTACTTAACTAACATCATCTCTTTTTCTTTTTTAATCAACCTTAACTTTACCGACCCACCCTTTAAATTATCACACCTAATCTATATCAATCAACTCATTCAATAGTTCACTGTACTCTTTGCATTTACATAACATATATTTTCATATTACCCATCAAACAATATTTCCTCTTTCTATAAATCTAAACATAAAGTTTATTGGAATTAGATTCAAATATTAGAGGAAAGATTACACACTTTAATCTTAATTTGTTTCTAACTCATTTCCAACTTTATTCTTCTAGCCATTTCTTTAAATATCATACACATGTCAATAATCAAACTTTTTACTTATACCTTCCATATCATTTCTTTGTATCACACTCATCTCTTAATTATCAACATTTCAAAATCTGCTTTTATATGAAACCTCATTTATACACTATCATTTATTTCATGTAATTCAAATACATCACAATTCACATAATGCCACGTTCGAGACCAACCTAGATGTGAATGCATATGCATGTCTTACCAATTGCATTTAAAAAATCTTCTTTTCACTTCTTATTTAAACTCTTCAAAAAATTTTCTTTTAAATTTCACTTAGGCCGAGAATCTCGAACCTAAGCTCTGATACCAAAATAACTGTAACACCCCATACTCTATATAAGCACTATACATATACTTAGTATACATACAATGCGTATATAAAGTATAAGAATGTCACTTTTAGTTTCTATTTAAAAATCTTTATCCAAGGTCAAGCAATATTATATTAATTTAAGAAACATTTATAAGAATCATTATTGTTATAAAAAATAAAACATAATTAAAATCATACATGTATGCATCACCTTCTAGTTGGTCTCGAGACACTCTTACCCTTCTCGTGGCATAGCAACTAGGCATCCAGATCATCCACATAAATACCTGCACGATTACATAACCGCACTAAGCTTGAAAGCTTAGTAAGACAAATAAACATTAAAATATACTTTACAAAATATTCATACCTCATGTTTTTAGCATTATGTTCTATTATTCGCTTATCCCATTTTTCCTTTCTCAAAACATTCTTCATATATTCCTACTAATCTCAGAAATTATACACATATTTATATAAAACATTCACAACATAATATCTACCATTTTTATCTCATATACATATGCATAAACATCATTTCAACAAATCACCCTTATTTGGCATATCCAAACTTCCATGGAAACAATTATCACAAATTCCACATTCACATACACTTTACATATCACACAACATTTTCATAAGCTCATATCTCAACAAAACTCCTCAAGCCATATTCACTTTCAATATATCAATACACCTATTACATCATAACATCATTTTATTCACAATTCATTAATCATGAAATACATTTCCATCAAAAGCATTCATAGATCTCATTTATCAATCATGTTACAATTCATGACTCACATTACACAAAGACAAGCATAGATCTCATTGCTTATATATTCCATCATTTGCATATCACATTGAAAACAAAGACAGACTCGGGCCCAAAAGACACTAATATGTTATTCAAAGTCCAGAGTTACTGCTTTGGTCTCTAATCATAATCATCAAGCCCTTAGGCATCATATATATATATCTCTATCCATGGATAGTGTAACAGACCCAGTCTCTTGGACCATCAACTCAACATGCTTGAGGAGATCCTCAACCCGGCAAGACTGTTACCATTCATATATCTCATTTTCACAATTTCCATAACGTAACAGACCTAGTCTCTTGGACCTCAATTCAATTCAAATTGAAGAGATCCTCAACCCGGCAAGACTGTTACTATAATTCATAGGCATGTCGCCAAATGCAAAACTCTGAAACTTGAATCAACATATTAGGCACAACATCATTCCATTTATAACTTTATACATTTCTTTCTCAATTCATTTCATTATCATCATTATAGCCAACACTCATGGCTTCATATTTCACAATCATAATAGGCAACCATGCCTCAATCATCTCATTAGTATCATTATAGCCAATCACAATGGCTTCATGTCTCAAATCATGTTGTATGATTTCATTATTCAATTATACATAATCAATTACTTCATCATATCCTTCACATTATATATATATATATAGCATCATTGATATAACATCACAATTTACATTATTCACATACCACATTACAATTCACAAGGTTCACAATGCATAAGACATCACATGGTTCATATAGTATTAACACTATCATCAAATCATATTGATCAATATATCTTCCACATTTCCTATATTATCATTGATATATTCATACATAACCATTTACCTTATTCAAGGACTTAGAATCTTCCATATACATTTGGTTGAATCATTATTGTTTTAAGTGTGTTTAGGTACAAAAGACATTTGAAGATCCAACAATGTTTGAAGACCAAATAACAAACACAATTGCAAACACCCTCAAGGGACACGGCCAAGCTTGTGGCCGTGTCTCTCAACACAACATCCAGTAGCAAACACGCCCAAGGGACACGGCCAAGCTTGTGGCCGTGTCACTCAACACCAATTCAAGTAGTAACAAACATGGGTAATGGACACAGCCAAGCCAGTGGCCGTGTCTCTCAACACCAAAATCCAGTACCAGACACGGGCAAGGGACACGGCCGTGTCTCTCAACACAAATCAGACAGTAGCAAACACAGGCAAGGGACACGGCCAAGCCAGTGGCCGTGTCTCTCTAAAACTCATCCAACACGACCAATTTTGCCCTAACTTGGCCATGTCTCCCATAACTTGGCCGTGTCCTTCAATAATTCAAAGACCAAACACTTCGAAATTCATCTAAACCAAACTCTAATTCAACATTTCATCATTTTCCTCACAATTTTCTCAACTCATCATCACTTAGATATCAATTCCACACATTTACATACTTCAATCTCTTGTTATCATCATTTTACACACCAATCATACCCAACATAACCTCAATCCAAAAGAAAACCACACAAGAAGGTATATACTTATATATATGTATAATCAATAAAATTCATTCAAGAAATGTGTACTTACCTGTATAGCTTGCCAAATCTTCATCTCCATCTTCAATACTCTTAAAATCCTTAAGAAATTTGATGAAGATCAATCTCTCTCTCTCTCGTGCTCTCTCTCTCTCTCGTGCTCTCTTGTCCACGAAGAAGAAACAGAAGAAGAGGAAGAAGGAAGGTTCTCAATCCTTCCTTCGTTCTTATCTTATATATATATATATATAATAATAATAACAACAATAATAATAATAATAATAACAATAACAATAATAATAACAATAATAACAATTATACCATTAAATCTCCACCACACACAATTCCTTTTGACTTTCTTCTTCTTTTCTCTTTCCTTCAATACACACATTGAATCCAAATACAACAGTAACCCCAACACTTTTAGGGTATACTTTAGGATATTACAATACCTCTTTTTCTTGGTATTCAGTTCTTTGAAGAATTTAGCATAAGCCGGCATGTTCTTAATTGCTTCAAGTAAGGGTAAGTTGATACTTACCTTAGACAACATGTTGAAGATATCTGAAAATTACTTATCTTTTTTATCATCCTTCAACCTGCTGGGGAATGGTATAGGTGGCCGGTATTGATTGCTTGCCTTGTGCAAATCTGTTGTAGGGGACTTCTTCATTGATCTTTCTTCAGCACCTTTGTTCTCTAGTTCTCCTTCCTTTTTATTTTCTTGCTCACCTGCATTCACAGAATTATTTTCAACATTATTATTAATTACCTTGCCACTCCTAAGAACAGTCACTGATTGTGCCTGCTCAGGTTGACTTGGGAACTTCCCCTTTTGTTGAATCTGCATCTGTTGAGCAAGTTTCCCCACTTGGGTCTCCACCTTCTTAAAAGATGCTTCCAAGGAATCCAGCCTCTTGTTGTTCATCTCCTAATTTTTAGCACTGACTTGGATAAAAGCCTGTAAACTTTCCTCCAAACTCTCTCTCTTAGGCTTACCTTGATTTGAGGATTGGCCCTGCCCTTGGTTCTGTCTCTGGAGCAAATGGAAAGGCTGTTGAGCATTATTTGTTGTCCAAGAAAAATTGGGGTGACTCCTCCAACCAGGATTGTAACTGTTGGAGTAAGGATCATTCCTGGCTCTTGGTTGAAATCCCCCTATAGCATTAACTTGCTCAGCTTCATTCTCAAAAGACTCATATGCAGAGGGACATATATTTGCTCCATGCCCAAATGTCCCACAGAAAAATATTGTTCTTCATGTTTAGCATCTGAACCTGCCTTGTCAACTCAGCTATTTGACTGACCATCTCACTATTGGCTTCCAGTTGATTCACCCCTTTACTTCTTCCCCTTACACTCTTTTGTTGAGAATTAGCTCCCAACATCTCAAAGATCTCATAAGTCTCATAAGCTGTCTTTTCTCCCATGGCTCCCCCAGCTGCATTGTCAACAGTGTTCTGAAATTGCTGGGTGAGACCATCATAGAAAAACTGATTAAGGAGTTGAAGTGGGTAGTGATGATGCGGACACTGGATCAATAGCATCTTAAATCTGTCCCAAGCCTCATGAAATGGCTCTCCTTCAAATTGAGAGAATGTAGCAATCTTCCCTCTCAACTCAGCTGTCTTTTGGTGTAAATAGAACTTGCCCATGAACTTGTTATAAACTTGCTCCCAAGTTGTCAGTGAATTTTCAGGCAACATCATGAGCCAGCTCTTTGCCCTATCCTTCAAAGTATAAGGGAAACATCTCATCCTCAACTGATCTTCTGTTAGTCCTCCCAAAGGAAAAGTGTTGAGGGTGGAGTAGAAATCCCAAATAAAGTTCAAAGGATCTTCATTTGGAACTCCATAGAATGATGGCAGCATGTTGTAATGAATGTTCTTCAACTCATAGTTCCTTGTTGCATTTGTCAGTCTTATGAAAGAGGTGGAAGTCCCAATGATAGGTCTAGCAAAATCTCTCATGGTTCTTTGTCTTTCTTCAGCCATTTTAACTGATTGTGTAAAATCTGACTCAAATTCAGAAGTGTCCTCCTCTGTATCAAATCCGGTGTAGAGCTCAAACTCTTCTCTGCTCCTTTTCACTCTCTGGATTTCTGGAATGAATGGATATAGCTCTCCTTCGATTGATCTCCTGCCTTGCATAAACAGAAATTTTCTAGAAAAAGAAACAATTAAAAGCAAAAGACAAAATAAAATAAAATGAAAATAGTGAAAAATAATCTAAAATATATATATATATATATATTTTAAATAAACAATTACGCCAATTAGCTTCCCCGGCAACGGCGCCAAAAACTTGTTGCGCTCGAATTAACTCTACCACAAAGCGTCACTCGCAAGTATACGAGGTAGCTGTAGCAAAGGTGATCGGCCCAAGGTCGTCTCTCAAGGAAGCTAAAGTGGCTAATTGATTATCAGATTATGAATAACAAGTAATAAAGAAATTTAAATTGCTAAATAATGAAGAAGATTGATTAAAGTTTAAAACGAATAAAAGTAAACAAGAGCTGATGTTTTGATTCACTTGATAAAAAGGTCTAGGGTTTGCACTTCTCTACTACTTATATGTATGAACGGTTATTCCTCTTAACTAATTTAATTTCAAAGATTAAATCTCAAACAACTCAATTAATCAAGTCAAGGAAATAAGCTCTCGCATTCAAACCTCTTTCAACTAATCTTGTTATAATTGAAATAATCTTTTTAATAGGTTATATCTCTAATTCACCTAAGTCCCTAATTGAATTGATCCAGCATTAGACTTCATCTCTCAATCCATCATCTAATACCTAAAACACATAATTGGTGGCCAATCAATTATATAATAAAATATTTCATTCAATCAAGGCTAAAGAAATTATTAGCTAAGAGAATAACCAATTCATACAATCATAACAGATCCATACAAACCCTAGACTAGATCAAATTAGTTCATAATGCAATCAAACATATTCATCTCATTAATGTTTAAAAAAATCAAAATAGACATGATAATATCCATAAATACAATTTCAATGAAAATAAAGAGAATAAGTTCGAGAACAAAACCAAGTTACAAACTCCTTGAAGCTTCTGAAGAATCTCTTGTTCAAATCTTGCAAGAAGGATGCATCAATGGCTAGAACAATCTAATCTAAGCTAAAGTAATCAAAAGTGTAATCAAAATTAAGGAAAACAATTGTCAAAACCCTAAGCTCACTCTCAGATGGCTAAATCAGCTCTCCAAATCGTCAACAGTCCCAAACCCTAGCTTCTCTCTTCTTTTTATATGAATCGTCCGCTTTAAAAACTCGCTAAGGCTTTGGTTCATGAGAGAAAGTTGCATGTGACTTGGTCGTGTGAGTGCTCTTTGGAGGGACACGGCCAATGACTTGGCCGTGTCCCTTGCATGTGTCCGCTTCTGTCTCAGAATTCCTTCTTTTCTTCTTGGATTGAGTGACACGGCCAGTTGAAGCTTGACTTGGCCGTGTTGGACTATTTTGGAGGGACACGACCACTGACTTGGCCGTTTCCCTTGCCTGTGTTTGCTTCTGTGAAGATGTAATTCTCTTTTTCTTTGGAACTAAGTGAGACACGGCCAAGTGAAGGTGACTTGGTCGTGTCCGTGTCTGGGCTTCATTGGAGGGACACGGCCAATGATTTGGCCGTGTCCCTTGCTTGTGTCTGCTACTGGGACTTGCTCTTCCTTTTTAACTTGGTATGGGACACGGCCAGTGACTTAGCCGTGTCCTCTGCCTGTGTCAGCCACTGCCCCTTTCTCCTTCAATTTGTTTCCTTGCCTTTTTTAACCTAACACAATACTTGCAACAAAACTTTAAACAAGAAATAAATAGACAATAACCAACAAAACATAAACACATACTAAAAACTAGATCAAAAATAACATAAACACTTAAATAAACTAAAATACCAAAATTAATAAAAACACAAAACAAACCGATAAAAACTAACAAAATACCTAAATAAAACAATAATTATCATAATAAACAAGACACAAATCTATAACAAAAACTAATAAAACACTTAGCATGCTTTGTTCCCCTTGAAGCTTGGTTGAACCTAAATCCTTGAAGCCTAGTTGGGATAATGATAATGATAAATGTGATAATCAAACCAAAACATTAACTCTGAAAGTTGAATGGCATATTAGTGTCTTTTGGGCCCATGCTTGCCTTTGTTTTCAATGTAACTCTTGAATGGTGAAACCAATGAAACTATGAAGATACAATATTAATGTTTTGATATGATATGATAGTGAACAATGTAAGGATTTGAAATATAATATTCCTTTAAATGGGGTAAGAAATTGATTGTGTGACATTGACATTGCATTGAAGCATAGTAATTTTGTAGTTTGTACCACTAAGCCTTTGGCTTAGCGCGATTATGGTTTATCGCGCAGGTGACAGGGAAGAACCGGAGAGTTCCTCTAGGCCGAGTAGAGTTTAGATCTTGAGGTGTTGATAGTGGAGCTTAAAGATCAAAGACATATTGCCAAACATGTATATATTTTATGTTTTGTAAAACTTGAGTTTTGATGTATATGTATTTGTAAATATTTGTTATATTTTCCGCTGTGTTTTGAATAAACATTTTATCTATTGTGTTTTATAAATTCCTTTAAATGTTTTAAATGTATTCATATTATTGAAAAGGGATTATTTGTATGTTTTATAAACCGTGACATACCTATATTCAGTATACGTATATTACGGTCGTATTAGCATGCTGTGTACGTATACGGGGTATAGGGGTGTTACATTTGTTTTGGTATCAGAGCCTAGGTTTGAGATTCTCAACCTAGGTGAATTGTTAGAAAAAGAATATTTTGATTTTAAAAGTTGGTTTTGAGTAAAATACATGTTTTGGTATGGCAGTCTTTGATCTTTAATGAGGAATATTCTGCTGTGTTTGCAGATATAGATAGTAATGGAGTCCCATTCACGTCAGACTGTAGAAGGAAGTGCTGAGAGTGTAGCTCCAGGATAGAGTAGAGATGGAACTGGAGTTGATATAGTTAGTCAGGCACCTGTTTCTATGCCAGAGAGATCAGCTGCAGAGGAGGTTTGGCCGGGTTGGTTAAGGCATATGATAGAACTATTGAGGCCAGCTCTCGTGCAGCCACCACCACCACCACAGCCTCAGGTGCCGGTAAGACATTATGATAAGTTGAGAAAATATGGGGTTAAAGATTTCTTGGGTACTACCGATCCTGTAGTGGCTGAGTAGTGGTTGGATAAAGTGCAGAGGATATTCATCTAGTTGCAAGCTACTCCAGATGAGAAATTTGACTATGCCAGATCCCTCCTGCAGAAAGATGCCTATGACTGGTGGAAGACAATTCCTCATGCCATGGATGATCCACCTACATTATCTTATGGTGATTTTCTAAGGGAATTTGAGCAGAAATATACTCCGAGGGAGTATAAAGATATTAAGAAGATGGAATTCTTGAATTTGAAACAAGAAAATCGGACGGTAACAGAGTATGAGATTGAGTACATCCAGTTGAGCCGTTATGTCGAGGGAATTATCTCTGATGAAATAGACCGGTGTAGAAGATTTGAGGAGGGATTGAGGCCCTCTATTATGTGCATTGTGGCTGGTTCTCGGTACCAGGATTTCTCTCAGCTAGCTGCAGCAGCTAGAAGTGTTGAGAGAGCACAGAGCATTGCAGCAGCTGCTACTGAGGAGGAGACTAGAGTAAGGAGACCCCAGTTTGAGGCAGGGTCTTCATCTGTGAAGAGGGGTAGAGGAAGTTTTGTTCCGAGGATCAGTAGGAGTCAGAGACAGTCGGGTAGATCAGTACAGTATCAGAGGCAGAGGCCGAGACCGAAAGTGTTTGTAGCGAGTGCCCCGACTCACGTGATGCAAAGGTCTACTCCACCTGTATGTGTTCACTGTGGTAGGCCCCATGGGGGTGTTTGTTGGAAGACTGGTGTATCCGGAGTATGCTTTAGATGTGGGTCACCAGATCATTTTATTAAAGATTGCCCTGAGATGCAGGATGATAAACAGACTGATACTGCAGTTTCTCGACCCAGTGTCAGCAGAGGTGGTCGAGGGGGCAGAAGTTCCAGTAGAGGTGGTAGACCCGGGTTTGGTCAGAGAGGAGGATCTTCATTCAGAGGTAGTAGGTCAGATGAGGCCGGATCTTCTCAGAGGGTATATGTGATGCAGAGGCAGCCGGATGCTTCAGCAGTTATAGCGGGTACATTCTCTTTATTTGGCATTTTAGTTCTTGCTTTGATTGATCCGGGATCTACTAATTCATATATAAGTGTATCCATATTGCCTGTGTCTGAATTGCATTCAGAGTCCTTAGGATTTGATGTCTTGGTGACAAATCCTTTAGGTCATAGTGTTGTAGTGAGTAAGGTGCATCGTGATAGTGCTGTTGTGGTGCAAGGTGAGGAGTTTCTTGGTGATCTGATTGAAATGCCTTTTAAAGAATATGATTTGATCTTAGGCATGGATTGGTTGTCTAAGCATGGGGTTGTGGTAGATTGTCAAAAGAAATGTGTTACTTTGAGAACTAGTGATGGTAGGAGTGTAATGGTATCTAGTGAGTAGAGACAACTTGCATCCTTGTTTGTATAAGCTGTAACAGCTAGAAAGTTGATTAGAAAAGGGTGTGATGCTTATCTCGCTCATGTGGTGGATACTAGAGTAGTGGGTTCTCAACTTCATAGTATAACCACAGTCGCAGATTTTTCGAATGTGTTTCCTGAGGAGTTGCCAAGGTTACCCCCTGAGAGAGAGGTTGAGTTTGGTATTGATTTGTTGCCTGGTACCACTCCCATCTCTATCACTCCTTATCGAATGGCACATGCTGAATTGAGAGAGTTGAAGGTGCAGTTACAGGAGTTGTTGGATAAAGGGTTTATTCGCCCTAGTGTTTCTCCTTGGGGAGCTCCTGTGTTGTTTGTGAAGAAGAAGGATGGTACTTTGAGGTTATGCATTGATTATAGGCAATTGAATAAAGTGACTATTAAGAATAAATATCATTTGCCTAGGATTGATGATCTCTTTGATCAATTGAAGGGAGCAGCGGTGTTTTCCAAGATTGATTTGAGATCAGGGTACCATCAATTGAGGGTTAGAGCTGAAGATGTTTCTAAGATAGCTTTCCACACCAGATATGGCCATTATGAGTTTTTGGTGATGCCTTTTGGGTTGACGAATGCACCTGCAGCTTTCATGGATTTGATGAATATGGTGTTTAGGCCCTATCTGGATCAGTTTGTGGTAGTTTTCATCGATGATATTTTGGTGTATTTACGTAATAAGGAGGAGCATAAAAAGCATATGCGGATTGTGTTACAAATCTTGAGAGAGAAGCAGTTGTATGCTAAGCTGTCCAAGTGTGAGTTTTGGCTTAACCAAGTAACTTTTCTGGGTCATATAGTTTCAGCAGATGGTATAAGAGTCGATCCAAGTAAAGTTGAAGCTATTTTGAATTGGAGTCCACCAAAGTCTGTGACTGAAGTTAGAAGTTTTCTGGGTTTGGCAGGTTATTATCGATGATTTGTGAAAGGTTTTTCTTTGATAGCTACTCCACTCACCAGATTGCTTCGGAAGGGAGTTAGATTTGTGTGGACGGATCAGTGTCAAACTAGTTTTGAGCAGTTGAAAGAAATGTTGACTCAAGCGCCTGTTCTTACTTTACGCGTGGAAGATAAACCATATGTGATTTATAGTGATGCTTCACATAATGGTTTAGGATGTGTTTTGATGCAAGAGGGTAAAGTCTTAACTTATACTTCTCGGCAGTTGAAGCCGCACGAACTTAACTATCCGACTCATGATTTGGAGTTGGCAGCTATAGTGTTTACTTTGAAGATTTGGCGACACTACTTATATGGGGAGAAATGTTTTATCTATACGGATCACAAAAGTTTGAAATATTTGGGTGTTCAGAAGGAGCTGAATCTTCGGCAAAGGCGATGGTTAGAACTTATTAAAGACTACGACTGTTTGATTGATTATCATCCTGGTAAGGCGAATGTAGTTGCTGATGCCTTGAGTCGGGAGTCTTTGGCAGGTTTGGTTGTTTATTCGCTCTCGTTGCTTGTTGATTTGAGAGCGTTGCATGTTAGTTTTGAAGTATGTAATGATGGTGCATTATTGTCTCAGTTGCAGTTGAGACCAGTATTGTTAGATCATATTAACGGGGTTCAATTGGCTGATGAGAAAATTCAGAAGATTATATCAAATTGCCAAAGTGGGGAGAACCGAGATTTCCATGTGAAAAGTGATGGTATCCTTTGGTTCAAAGATAGGTTGTGTGTTCCTGATGATGACAGTTTGAGAAAGATTATTTTAGTGGAAGCACACCAATCGATTTTTGCTATGCATCCGGGTAGTACAAAGATGTACCATGATTTGAAACAGCACTACCGGTGGTCTGGTATAAAGAGAGACATAGCGGAATTTGTATCTAAGTGTCTCACTTGTCAGAGGATAAAAGCTGAGCATCAAGTTCCAACAGGGTTGCTTCAACCTTTAATTATGCCTGAATGGAAATGGGAGAGGGTAACAATGGATTTTGTGTCTGGTTTGCCATTGACTCAGAAGAAGCATGATGCTATTTGGGTGATTGTTGATCGGTTGACAAAGACAGCTCATTTCCTTCCTGTTAGAATGGACTATTCTCTTGCAAGATTGGTTGAGCTGTATATAAGTGATATAGTGATGTTGCATGGAGTTCAAATTTCTTTGGTGTCTGATCAAGATCCCCGGTTTACTTCGAGGTTTTGGAAGAGTTTACATGGTGCTTTGGGTTCTCGATTACACTTTAGTACTGCTTTTCAACCATAGACAGATGGGCAGTCAGAGAGAGTGATACTGATTATTGAGGATATGTTGAGAAGCTGTGTCATTGATTTCTCTGGAAGTTGGGACAAATTTTTGCCACTTGTGGAATTTGCTTACAACAACAGTCATCAATACAGTATTGGTATGGCACCATTTGAGGCATTGTATGGTAGAAGATGTAGAACACCTCTGTGTTGGAATGAATTTGGAGAAAGCAAATTAATTGGTCCTGATTTTGTTAAAGAGACTGAAGAGAAAGTGAAGATAATTCGGGATCGGTTAAAAGCAGCTTTTGATCGACAGAAATCTTATTCATATTTAAAGAGGAGAGACATAGAGTTTGATATTGGAGATAAAGTATTCTTGAAAGTGTCTCCTTGGAAGAAGATTTTAAGATTTGGTTGAAAAGGGAAGCTGAGTCCTCGTTTCATTGGACCATATGAAATTTTAGAAAGAGTTGGGCCAGTTGCTTATCGTCTTGCTTTGCCGCCTGAGTTGGATAGAATCCATAATGTATTCCATGTTTCTATGTTACAGAGGTATAGATCAGATCCATCTCATATTTTGCCAGTTGAATCCATTGAGGTGAATTTGGATCTGACATTTGAAGAAGAACCAGTTGCTATTTTGGCACATGAAGTGAAAGAGTTGAGACATAAGAAAGTGCCACTAGTGAAGGTTCTTTGGAAGAATCATGGTAGAGAAGAGGCAACTTGGGAAAGTGAGCAAGCAATGCGAGATCAATATCCTCAACTGTTTCAGACTTGATATCAGGTAATTTCGAGGACGAAATTTCTTTTTAGAGGGGGAGAATTGTAATATCCCAAAGTGTGCCCTAGAAGTTTTGATATTATTATTGCAATTGGATTGAATGTATATGTTAATTTGAAAGAGAAAAGAATTTAAGAGAGAGTGTATATTTGTATTTATGGAAATATATACAACATATACACAAGTCAAAGTGAGTATAGTCAAGAAGATATTTATTTATTTTTGAATTAATGAAATTAATTAAAAGAAAATAAATTGAATGGAAGAGAGGAATTGGATTATTATATTATTATAAATGCTTGGTGGAGATTTAATTGAAGAGTAAATATTTGACTTTGCTTCTTTTACTCTTCATTTTCTTCTTTTCCAATTGCTTGGCCGGGCATCACTAAGACAAGAGGGCAAGAGAGGGTTTTTGAATTCTAAGAGCAAATTGAGGAAAGAATCAAGTGATTAAGTTAGAAAATTTTGAAGTTTCATCAACTTTGGTAAGTTCTCTCTTGATTTCTCTTGTTTTATTTGAAGTTGTGAATGAGTTGGTTGTTGATTTGTGATAGTGTGAATAGGTTTGATTATGGTATGTTTGTATGTGTTGGAATTGAGTTAAAGATAAGAAGTTAAGTTGGTGTTTGTGATGGAAGAGTTAAGTTGTGGTGGTATTAGGGTTTTGAATTGGTGATGTGTGTTGTGGTTGTGTTTTGAGTTTGTGGTGATGATTATGATTTATGGTTGATGTATGTTCTGAGTTGTTTTTGTGTTTTTGCAAGTTTGTTATGATTTTTGGGCGTGTTTAGTTAAGTTTGTTTAAAGTGGAAAAGGGTGAAAGTAAGAGGATTGTTGGATGTGAGTTGTTGTTGCCGGAATCTGTATTTTTGGCCTAACACGCCCATGAACATGGCCAAGTCTTTGGGCGTGTCAATGGTTCTATGTTGCAGTAGTTTTTACACGTCCAGTGACACGCCCATGTCACTGAGCGTGTCATAGCTACTGTGTGGGTGAAGGATTGACACGGCCATGAGCACGTCCAGGTTGTTGGATGTGTCAATGTTTCTGTGAGACAGAATGTATTACACGTTCAGTGACATGCCCGTGGTTCTGAGCGTGTCAAAGCTTCTGTGTTGTGGAGTTAGGGCACGATCATGGACACGCCCGTGTTGTTGAGCGTGTCATGTTTAGAGTTTGCCCTATTTGGTTCTTAGCTTTATTATCTTATATGTATTTCTAAGTGAGTGTGTATGATTACCTTTGGTTTAGGTTGTGAAGAAGTTGATTTGCCCTAATTCAAGTGGTGAAGAAGTTTGGAAGAGGAAGTGTATAGATTTGTGTGAGTGGTGCATAAGGTAAGTACAAACTACATTATTGCATACATTCATATGATGTTGAGACTTAACGCACATTTGATTGTAAATGTGATAAGAAATCTAATGTATTGTTGATGCTTATTAATAATGTTATGTTTGGTATAATGTGAATGTTGTAAAGAGTATTCAAAATGTATGTTCAATGCAATTAAGTATATATAATTAAGAGATGAATTGAGATATAGTGAGATGAAAAACCAATGTGGTTGGTTATAATGATGTAAATGACATATTTGAGGCATGTTTGCCTGGATGATGTTCAATGCAATTGATGATATATATATATACTCTCTTGATGAGATATGGAGCCATGATTGTTGGCTAAAATGATAATGATACCGATGAGAGGATTGAGGCATGGTTGCCTAAGTGATGATGAGTAAATGAGAATGTAATTGATAATTGAATAATTAATGAATTGTGTGTCTAATATGTTATTCCATTTTCAGAGTTTTGTTATTGGTGGCATGCCTATAGTAACAATTTCTTAAAGTTAGGTTGGGCTTGATCCTTGAAGCCATGTTGGGTTGAAGTTTAGCATGCTTAACTCCCCTTGAAGCTTGGTTGGGTCTAGTCCTTGAAGCCTAATTGAGATGTTACAACCCTTGAAGCTAGGTTGGGTTTGGTTCTTGAAGCCAAGTTGGGTTGATACTTAGCATGCTTTGTTCCCCTTGAAGCTTGGTTGAACCTAAATCCTTGAAGCCTAGTTGGGATAATGATAATGATAAATGTGATAATCAAACCAAAACATTAACTTTGAAAGTTGAATGGCATATTAGTGTCTTTTGGGCCCATGCTTGTCTTTATTTTCAATGTAACTCTTGAATGGTGAAACCAATGAAACTATGAAGATACAATATGAATGTTTTGATATGATATGATAGTGAACAATGTAAGGATTTGAAATATAATATTCCTTTAAATGGGGTATGAAATTGATTGTGTGATATTGACATTGCATTGAAGCATAGTAATTTTGTAGTTTGTACCACTAAGCCGTTGGCTTAGCGCGATTATGGTTTATCGCGCAGGTGACAGAGAAGAACCGGAGAGTTTCTCTAGGCCGAGTAGAGTTTAGATCTTGAGGTGTTGATAGTGGAGCTTAAAGATCAAAGACATATTGCCAAACATGTATATATTTTATGTTTTGTAAAACTTGAGTTTTGATGTATATGTATTTGTAAATATTTGTTATATTTTCCACTGTGTTTTGAATAAACATTTTATCTATTGTGTTTTATAAATTCCTTTAAATGTTTTAAATGTATTCATATTATTGAAAAGGGATTATTTGTATGTTTTATAAATCGTGACATACCTATATTCAGTATACATATATTACGATCGTATTAGCATGCTGTGTACGTATACGGGGTATAGGGGTGTTACAGATTAATTCAACTTGTTTACAAAAACTAACATTAATTTAGAAAAGGAAACCGAAACTAATTAGAATTTTGTTTCAAAAAAAATTGCGTCGAAAAAATTTTGCTGTTGTGGCTGGCTACGAGGACTGGCGAGCGAAAATTGCTGCTGGCGCGCGCTGGTAGGCTGTGGGCCATTTCTCCCGTAGGAAATTCTTGCTGGCGAAATGGCCAAGGCCATTTTCGCTTGCAGGATTTTCCTGCGAGCGAAATGGCAAAGCCATTTTGCCCGCAGTAAAATTCTGCTGGCAAAATGGCCCACGGCCATTTTGTTCCACTACTGTTTTTCGACGATGAATTTTTTCGTCGCCGCTTTTTTCGTCACCAATTTATTATTATTATTATTATTTATTTTTTATTAATTATAAAAATTAAATACTAAAATAAATATTATTTAATTAAGATAACACAAAAATTATTTTGGACTAATATATTGGACTGGACTGGGTCAAAAATTAAGGGTCTACATCTGTTTAAAATAATTTGCCTTCATTCACTTGTTCTTCATTAGCCAAAACACATTATCCACAAACAATATCATCAGCAACTCATATGTATATATACATATCCATTCACATATCAATTGTATATAATTATTCAACAAAACTAAATTTCCAATAATTATAAATTATGCCTAAATTTATCCAACAAGTTTCTTTTTTTTTTTTACCAATTTCTCCTTCTTAAATCAATAAGTAATGTTTAACTCTCTAACAATTATAATCATTTCCAAGTTTAAACTTTCATAAACAAACCAACAAGCGTATATCAATATGCTTACATTAAGTTCATTCAATAGCAATTATCTTTAATTAGATTATACACTAGCATTAATTATTCAATCATAATTTATATTTACTTATTCTAGTATCTCTCTTTTCTTTGTAAATTCATGAATATATATACTTTAACAATACAGATTAACAATCAGTACCATATCATATTTGACTCTACTTATGATTCCTTTAAATGAAAACCACCATTGAAATTTCAATCATTCTATAAATAAATTATTAAAGAATACTACCAAAGACTCTTCATTGTCCAATTTAGATTGAATTCCATCCCTCAAATACACATGGATTAGATAATATCACTCGCCCAAGTGATTTAAACCTCTACTACCATTCTCATATATATATATAAATAATTCATGGACACGGTTGTGTCAATTAAGTTGACTTGCCCCTGTAAAATAAATCTCTTCTACCTTAAATAAATTATTTCAACAATTCACATCACACCCATGTTTTCTCTATATATACACTCGTGTGAATCCAATCATCTCTATTTTCATCTTAATTGCCAACACAATATATAAATTTTACACTCTTAACATGTATTTACTTAGTCTCACTTCAATTTAACTTTTGTTTTCCATTTCTCTTTTAAACACCAATATAGGCATTAATAACTTGTAGATCTATTAATTTATATACCACCAAATATATGTATATATACAATCCTCAACCAGATAAATCAATAAGTCAAATGTATATTCACTTATTGAATCAAATAGTTAATATCTAACTTTCCCAAATTTCTATCAATTTCAAACCCCAATTTCCATTAATCTCAATGTTTGACTTTTCTTTCTCAAAATTATTATTGTTATATATTTATGTTTTTAACTATTTCAAGTCAATGACTATTCATCATTTTACAATTTTCTATACCTCAATTATCAAATTTACCTTTTCCTCAAAATGTTGTAATAATATACTAGTCATATCTAATTAATATTGATCCCTCCTTTAGGCATAAATCCAGTTTGTACATCCAATTACATATATCAATACTTTTTCCACTCTTCCCCACTTCTAAGTCTTATCAACAATCAAATTTGTCACACAATAATCTTAGAACCATTTCACCAATGATTACAAATACTCTCAAAATTCTATTAACATATCATTGTTAATTCCATCCATCTAAATTAAATGAATAATATTTAATATACCAAAATATTAGTTAAATTCAATTTTAAATTTCCACAAACGAATCAACTAGATATAATCCAATACATTTACATTAAATTCTATTAAATTAAACATCACTCTTCACTTACTTTTAGTGCTCATTCAATAGTATTTTTATCCCTTTTAACACCCACTAAGATCGAGAACCTTAAACCTAGGCTCTGATACCAAAATAAATATAACACCCTTATATCCTATATATGTATAATACATACATCCTGTGAGCGGAGATTTTCTCCCCCACTCCCATGTTGAATGATTCTTGTAACTTCAGTAATGTCGGGCTCAGGGCCTTAGAGAACACGAGCATAAACCCAGAGAAAATGAAGTCGCCACCTGGACAGGCCAGGAAAAAAAAGGGATAGATGACTCGATTCCTAAGGAATCCCCGACCCCCTATTGGGTTTAGAAAGTTGGGTACGCTTGGGGAAGGTGAGACGTGGCCCAACACTCCCACAACGCCTGGTTCATAGGAACTGGCCTCCTTTTCAGATCTAAATATTATTAAATTCTTAACTTATTAAAATATTATCCATACTACATGCAATAAAATAAAATATCATATTATTAATTAAAATAAATCAATCAAAAGATGGGCACCCATACAAGATGGAAACATGCCCTTACAAATGTCCAATGTCCAAAGGATAAACAAGATGAATAAATAAAATGAGACACCCACCAAAAGGTGGAAACATGTCCCTTATAACTGTCCCAAAGTCCTTAAATAATTTAAAATATAGAAAATAAATAAATTAGACAAACAAGGCACCCACAAGTGGAAACATGCCTTTTACAATCTCAAAATCCCAAATAATAAGAAAGTACAATCCATAAGCAAATAAATCATAATAATGCACATTATCATTCAACAATAATAAATTAGGACTTAAATATAATGAAATAAAAAAGGTACAATTCATAAGCAAACATTAACTCCCTTAATGAAATATAAGGCGCGATGCATACGGCAGTCCCGCTGTCCGGTTAGCTTGGGGGGGGGGGAAGGGGGCAGCGCCCCTTGCGGGGTTTGGGGGTAATGCCCTAGAAAGATAAATGATTTTTAAAATAAGTTTAGGGTTTTTAGGTTTTAGAAAATAAAGGGTTAGGGTTTTAGATATTTTAAGAACTAGAGTTTGAAAAATAATAAATTAGGGTTTTAGGATTTTAGGGTTTTTAATTATTTTGGAAAACAGATTAGGTTACTGGATATTAGAAAATAGATTTTACAAATTAGGGTTTGGGAATTGGAAAATAGATTAGGGTTTAGGTTTTTATGAAACTAGGTTTGATGCTTCCTGTGAAATTTAAAAGAAGTAAATATAAAATGGAATATTGAACAATAGTAACAGATTAGGTTTGAGTTTTATAAAATATTTACTTTAAGGTTTTAACACTTAAGCTACTAGATTAAAGTTATAACTAAAATAATAAATCAAAATGTTTAAAAGAAAAGATTATATGGCTACTGTGTGTTTAAACAACTTATAAATCAAAGGATGAAACTACTGTAAATATAAACAAATTAATGATTAAGGCCAAGCCTCCGCTATTGGTTCCACCAAATTGATTCTAGTTGAACAAAAATAAAGGCAGTGTTGTTGCCTTTGATGTATTGATGATCGATTATTGATGAATGTTGCTTGTTACTAATTAACTCTTGCTCGTTTTCTGCTTTTTTGATAAATGTTGCTTCATGCTTTTTTACGCTAATTGCTGATCTTTTTTTTTTTAGTATTAAGCATTATTAATTATAGGCAAAATCGTCACCCTGAAAAACACTAAACCTAATTTTAATCCATTTTTAAAATGAATTCTAACTTAATTAGGACACTAAATGGCTAGACAAAACTCAAAATAATTCAAGACCATGTAGATCCGGTGTCCCAGATCGACATGAGCCATGCTCATGTCGACCTAGGCCCTCTAGGTTGACATGAATAATGGCTCAAGTCGACCTGGCCGACACCAACTTAAATGACTCTTGTATTTTTTAATTTCTGGACCGAAACATTTTGGTTTGGGCCTAAAAAACTTGATTTAGGGTTTTACAGTTGAATTTGTGTCTTTTAAAATTGGACCGACTTATTTAAAAGTTGTAAATTAAATTCACATTCTTTTAAATTGGATCGAATTTATTGTGGCATTCTTTAATTAAAATCGTACCAACTTATGGCCAAAATTAAGGTTCTACGCATCCCATATATGTAAAATACGCGTATAAAGTGTAAGAATGTCACAAATCTATTTAATAAAAAAGGAATTTAAAATGTATTTCTAAAAAGTAGGTAAAATATTCATAATTAATTGTAGTTACCCAAAATAAGCATTTTATATAAAATAAATCTCTGAAAAAAATTTGTTAGAGTTTTTTTTCTGTAAAATGGATATCCTAAAAATTTCAACAATACTCAACCTACATAAAAACACACTGCCAACAAAAACAAATCAACATTTCACCCCAACTTCTCAATTTCTCCACATTTTCCTCAAAACATTTAGGTATGTACCTATATTTATAAAGTATATATACAATCCATTATCACAAAATTAGTCCAAAGGTTCTTAATATTTTATAATATTTCCAAAAACATAAATATATTACACATAAATATGGCATGTTCTAATAAATAGAAAATATGCATGACAACATCTGGCTCTAATCCTGTGGCAGTCAGAAACTTATTTCCAAGCACACTAATCCTAAGCCTAGACCTGACCAAGTCTAGATGAACTCTCCAGATCCACCGGATCAACCATGTCACCTACGCAATGAATTACAATCGCGCTACACTAAAAGCCTAGCAGTACATACTTTGATAATAATAAAACTTATGAATAATAATAATGCACAATGTTGTATCATGATATTTTACAATGTAATATGCAATTTCACATAACAACATAATCTTTAATCTTTTTATGCTTCACGTTAACACACAGGCAAGCATGGGCCCAAATAATCTAATAAATTATTCAAATCCCAAAGTTAATATTTTGGTCCATATTGACACTTAATGTCTAGCCCAAAGGCAAGTGACGCCCATCATCTAACCTGAAGGCAACTCATAGTGTTGCCCAGCATCTAGACTCAAGGCAAATCATATATCAGTGACGCCCAGTGTCTAACCCTAAAGAAAAATAATAAGGATAACCTCATAGGCATGCCGCCAAACATAGAACTCTAAAAATTAAATAATATACTAGGCACACAAATAATACATATTTTCCATAATTAATTTTCTAATCATATTACCTCATTTTCTCATTTTTCTTATTCATCGCAATGTTAACCCCTTTAATTCATCATATCTCACCACTTTGCATCTTTTACTCATTTTTCTCATTCATGGCAATGCCAAATAACTTTCACTCATCATATCTCACCTCAATTTATCACAATGTATGTCGTTTAACATTACGATCATGTTATCCAAACATTTTTGGGTTATTTTACATAATGCACATAAATCACATTTCATTCATTTTAGCCATCAATAATGGCTTTATATAATGCATATTCAACAACTCACATGTTATAGCATAGTGTACATGAATGTTCAAGATACCAAGTAGCTTAAGAAAATGTGTTAGGCTAAATTTAATGCAATATATACAAATTATCAAAAGTTTGTACATACCTCAATTAGCACTCAAATACAAGCTAAAGATCACCCTGCAACCTTCACTTCCAAATTTCCCTTCAACACTAAGTTGGGCAATTCAGTTGTTTCTAATGCCTATACAAAATGTGAACAAATAGAGTCATTTAGAATCACATTTCAAGGCATTTAAAAGATTAAACCCTAATTAAACCTCACTCCAACCAATATCACACAATTTGCCTTTCCTTACTCTAACATTGGAATTCTATTTTAATCCATTTTAATTGGTATTTTAAGTTTATTTATATCATTAAAAACATATTATAACGTGTTTTAACCAATCAAATTAAATAAACCCACATTCTTTATTAAAACCCTAAAATACCATAACCTTCATCAATTAAGGTTCTTCATTCCAACTCATTCCAAATGTTAATCCAAGCTTATTTTTATCATTTAAATCAATTAATAACATGATTTATTCATTAAAATCAAACAAACAATCATACTTTGAAAATTCCCTTCTAAAACCCTAAATTCAATACTACCTTATCCAATCTCTAATAAAACTTGAGTAAATCCATCATTTGACTTTAAAAATCTTTGTTTATACATCAAAACAACACCTTTGGAATCCATTTGCACAATTAAAATACATGATTTTAGAATTTCAATTTACACATAACCTTAAATCATGTTCTTCCTCCAAACCCCACTCAAATATAATCCTTTCTTCAATCAAACTTAAGAATCATTAATAACTAATTAAAATTGTATCTTTCATACCCAAACAAGCAATTAAATCATTCTAACATAAAAACTCAAAATCAACATATTCATATTTTTTCCAAAAAACTTGCAAAATTGGTAATGAATCTTACCAATTAATAAAGAACTTCCAAAAACTCCACTTAAATCCTTGCAATTTTAAGAAGAAAAAAGCACTCTTAGTCTCTAATGGTGGTTCGGTCACCTTGAAGAAGAAGAAGAAGAAGATGATAAAGTTTTGATTTTTCTCTTTTCTTCCACTTAAATTAAGGCCATATATATTATTTTAATATATTTTAATTAATTAATTATTAAAAAATAATAATTTACCTCTTCCATCCATAATTAATTTGTTTTTAAATTATTAAATTAATTTTAATATTATAAAGTATATTTACAACTTTGCCATTTGACTTTTGACTTTCTTCCTTAAATATTGACTTTTGTATATGTTATATATATTTCATATATATTTCACATAAACAATTTACTTTCTCACTTATAATCCTTCAATTCTCCATTTAAATTACCTATTTCATTTATTTGATTTTTGAAAATTGCGGATGTTACAAAATCAACTGGACCAATCATCATTTCTCCTATGGGCAAGTGAAAAGTATGGGTAGTGTCCATCCATCGCTCTGCAAGCGCTTAGATCACATTCCTATCAATTTAATATCCTTAGGATGGTGATTGCAAAACAAAGTCTTCAAAACCACTTTCTCGGATCATTCTTTTAATTGTCGATGGGGCCTAATCGTACCATTTGCGAGCTTTATGAATGTTTCCTCCTCCCTTAATTTCACAACAGTCATGCTATCTGAATATAGGTAAGTAAAGGTAAGTACACATATTTGTATTGCACTTTGATAAAACTTGATTACATTCATATCCATTTTTCAAAATCTCAAAACCCTAATTTGCTTTCCAATTTTACAATGGGCTTAGAAACAAAATTATTTTCATTCAAACTTTTTCTTATAAAGAGCTTGCAAAAATATTTAGGTCAATTACGAAATACCAAAAATCAATTGTGAGCCTAGTTTATACTAAGAATAATTAACCATGGGCTTGTTTTTGGCATGAACCATTAGTTACTCTTTTCAAGTGAGAAATCTATCTATAATAGGCCTCTTAATTTTGTTTTAATCCAATATAGCATAAAAGCTACTTTAGTTGGTTGAATGGATTAAAACCTAATTAATGGGAATTATCATAAGTTGATATCCATTTTTGAAAGTATAACTATTGGTTGAAACATCCGAGGGAAATATTCAAAAATAAGATGCCCCATGTTGGTATTTTGTTAACCATATACCTAGGAAAAGAGACTCGCCATTGGATGTTATAAGGTTGGAAAGAGCGTCCTAATTATCTTTCTTTGTTGATTGTTTATGCATACATGCATACATTTGCATCTCATATCATTGATCCTTTCTGGCTCACAGCCCTGGATTACGATAGTTCAAAAGCTTACAATAATCCGACCTACGCCAGAGACGAAGTATCTAGCAATGACTCAATCACTTGCTCACCAAAAATAATGGATCCTGAACAAATTCAAAGAATGGTGGATGATGCCCTCAACACCAAGATGGAAGAAATAAAAGAGGCCCTAGCTGAGACCATGAAGAACCAATTGACTGCAATCTTAGAAAATCATGCCGAGGCATCTGCTAGCACTAAGAAGCCAAAGGACAAAGGGAAGACTAAAGTTGGTGAAGCGGTTTTTGATGACGAAAAGGTGATCATTAATGATGATGATGATTGGGCTCAATACTACCAAGATACTCAAGAGAAGAAAAAAGAACCGAAGATTGTTGAAAGATCAACTATGGAGAAAACCGAAACTTCTAATGTTGAAAAGATGATTGCTGACTTAGAAAAGAAATTTGAGAAGAAATTGAAAACCGAGGAAATGTCCAAAGTTGACAAATTATTTGAGCTAGATGAAGAAGCCCCGTACAAGTTCAAGATGCCATCTTTCATGAAGTTTGATGGAACCGAAAATCCTCATCTCCATGTGAAGCAGTATATCACTGCTATGCAGTCTGCCTGAGCTACTAAAGCTCAAACCCTAAGGTACTTCAAGCTCTCATTGGATCATGTTGTCCAAAATTGGTTCAATACCTTAGATGATGGAACACAAAAGAGTTGGGATCTACTTTACAAAGCCTTCATCCAACAATATGGGTATAATGTGGAGATGGAAGTTACCTTAATGGAAGTGGAGTCCATTAGGCAAAGGCCAAATGAGAATTTTGTAGATTATGTGAAGAGATGGAGAAACAAGGCTGCTTTACTCAAGAAGAAGCCTGATGAATCCGATCAAATAAGGATGATTATGAGAGGGGTGTTGCCTAGTCTTCATGAGAGGATGTCTCATACACTCATCCGTGATTTCAAAGACCTTCTCCAAGTGGGTTTGCAAATTGAAGAATGGGAAAGAGAGAAGAACATTTTTTCAACAAGAAGGAACGAGAAAGGAAACTATCAGTCTGGTAGCCAAAGCATGCAAAAGGCAGTCGATGTTAATGCTACCAATCAAGGAACTAGGAGACAATTTTCGGATTGGGGAAAGCAATGTCTGGGTTCTCAATAAGCTTCAAAGAAAGGGATTGCTACAACCCTTAAATCCTCGTCCTTTGCCTAACCCTCTCCCACCTAATTTCGACACTAAAGCATTTTGTCAATTTCACCAAATGCAAGGGCATGACACGGATAGATGTGAGAGGTTGAGACATGAGATCCAAAATCTAATCGATAATGGGAAGCTATCCAAGCCCAATAAGCCAAACACCAAAGATAATCCCTTATCAAAGTTTAATAGGGTACCACCGCCAGCAACCTAATATGATTGGAGGAGGTTTGCATGAAGATTTTGTCATGTCTTCTTTTCAAGATGTAGGTGGAGAAGCAACAAAAGAAGAAGAGGTATTTGGCGGAATTAAACAAGTTATGGTGGGTAAAGAGGTAACAATTTGTGTTGTCAATGGATTTTGGGATTCAAGCGATAGTGATGGTGATCTTGTATCCAAGAAGGAGGAGTGGACTTGGTCCGAGCCCGAAGAAGATGAAGTAATGAACACTAGATCCGATAAGCCTTATACAAGGCCATCACCTAAGGAGGTAGAAACTAATAAGGGTAAGGAAGTTGAAGTAGGAAATAAAGAAGAGGAAGATGATGTTGTGCTCAATCAATTGAAAAGAACCCAAACAAGTGTTAGCATTTAGGACTTATTAGCTACTTCTAAAAAGCACCGAGAAACTTTGGCCAAAGCCTTGGCTAGCATGCCAATTTCTACCTCCACGACACCGGAGGAGCTGATCAACTTCATAAAAATTGCAGAAGTAATGAAAGGTGAAGAGGTTCATGAAAAGAGTGAAGTTAATATGGGAGCAGTTTCTTTCTCAGATGCGGATTTACCGGAGGAGGGGAGAGATCACATCCGCCATCTCTTTATCAAAATAGAGGTCAAGGGGAAGAGGACTCCATGTGTAATGGTCGATGATGGGTCTGCCATAAATGTTTGCCCACTTAAGATATTGCCAAAGCTAGCCATGTCAACAAGGGATCTAAATCCAACTGAGGTAACAATTCGCGCTTATGACAACACTAAGAGACGCGCCAAAGGGACTTTCAAAGGTGCTATCAAGGTTGGTCCAATTGAATCTATTGTTGAGTTTGTTGTTTTAGATATACCGGTTACCTTCGCCTTACTCTTGGGGCGACCATGGTTTCATCCTCTTGGTGGAGTTCCTTCCACCCTTCATCAAAAGATCAAGTTTCCCAACGGAGATGAGACAGTGGTCATTGAAGCTGAAGTTAATGAGATTGTTGGCGCTCTAATGATTGAGAGGCCTCTCAATGGTTTCCAAGTAACTGCAATTTCTGATGATGAAGTAGTGGACTCCAAAGTCTTGAATATGATGAAGAACATGAACTATCTTCCCGGAGCTGGTCTTGGAATGGGTAAAGCCGGTTTGACAAAGCTGCCAGATTTTAGAACTCAAACTTCCAAGAAGGGGTTGGGATATGATGAAGCCAACAATGTCCAGCTAAAGAAGGATGAGAAGATGAGCTTCCCACCACTTGAAGAAATCTTTGTCAAAGCTCCAGATAAGGGACCACTCCAAGGAAAGCCCGAGCCAATCATGTTCATGGGAAAGTTGATCCTGAGTTTTGAAATTTTTGCAGATGTGGCCGAGCTAGTCGACCAAGTGAAGAAAGAGTTCACCCTATCAGCCAACAAAGAATCCAATCTGAAAGAGAAGAATGAAGTTGTCCTGAAAGCCGAGAAGACTCCGGAGGAGATTGCTGCCTTGGTTGATGAAAAGTTTGAAGACATCCTGCCTTATGATTTTGAGAACAATGATTTTGATTTTAATTTTAATTTGTCTGCTTTGTATGAGGATGATGATGTTTTCTTTTCCAAAATGAATGCAATAAAGTCTAATTTTGCTTACTTGTGTGATGTTTCTCCTTATGGTTGCATACATTCAAATAGTAGCTACATGAGCATCTTTAATATTAATTCTGTTAACACACAATCATTAAATTTGGGAACAATTAAAAATCCTAAAAACATTAGCATAACATCCGACCTTACTCCTGATGAGAGAGAGAGATTTGAAAAATTATTCAAAAAATATGAAGAAGTATTTGCTTGGTCTTATGAGGATATGCCTAGAATAGATCGAGACATAGCCGAGCATCATATTCCTACTTACACTCACATGAAACCTGTCAAACAAAAGCTTAGGCAATTAAGACCTGAGTGGGCTGAATTGGTTAAAGAAGAGGTCACTAAACAAATACAAGTGAAGTTCCTTGAAGTGATAGAATATCCAGATTGGCTAGCCAACATAGTACCCGTGCCGAAGAAAGATGGAAGAATAAGGGTCTGTGTGGACTATAGAGACTTGAACAAGGCTTCCCCTAAAGATGATTTTCCTTTACCTCATATAGATGTTCTCATTGTTAGTGCAACCTCTAGCGTGCTACACTCATTTGTACATGGATTTTTCGGATACAACCAAGTGTTAATGGCCCAAGAGGATAAAGCCAAAACTGCTTTCATTACTACATGGGGTATATTTTGTTATAGGGTGATGCCTTTCGGCTTAAAGAATGTTGGAGCAACCTATCAAAGGATGGCCACCACACTATTTCATGACATGGTGCACAAAGAAGTTGAAGTATATGTTGATGATATGATGGTGAAATCGGATACAATGGAACAACACCTCAGAATTATTCTTCGATATAGCTTTGAAATATAAGCTAAGATTAAACCCGAAGAAGTGTGTATTCGGTGTTACCTCAGGTAAATTATTGGGACATGTGATTGGTCCAAATGGAATTGAGATTGATCCTAAGAAAGTTAATGCAATTAGGGATATGCCAGCCCCAAAGACGGAGAGAGAAGTTCGTGGATTTATTGGTAAATTACAATACATTAGCATATTCATAGGAAAACTCACAACAATTTGTGAGCCTATCTTCAAATTGCTTAAAAAGAATCAGCCGGTCATATGGAATGAAGAATGTCAAAAGGCCTTTAAGCGAATAAAAGAGTATTTGTTGAATCCACCTGTTTTAAAACTACCTAAACCCAGCAAACCTCTATTACTATACTTAGCAGTAGAAGAAGAGTCAATAGGAGCCATGCTAGCCCAAGCAGATGAGTCAGGGATTGAGCATGCAATTTACTATTTGAGTAGAAAGATCCTACCTTATGAAATTAAGTATAATATCATTGAAAAGACTTGTATAGCCATGGTTTGGTCTTCTAAGAAGTTGCAGCACTACTTTCAATCGTATAGTGTGCAAGCAATTTCCAGTTTGGATCGAATGAAGTACTTAAGGGAGACACCCTCTTTGATTGGGAAATATGGTTGATGGTTGATAATATTAGAAGAATTTTAGATTGAGTATGTAACCAGGAAAACAATCAAAGGTAGAGTGGTGGCTGAATTCCTAGCCCAACAACCATTACTAGAAAGCAAAGAGGTAATCTTGGAATTTTCGGATGAACATTTAGAAGCAATTGAAGTACAAGGATGGAGAATGTATTTTGACGGAGCAGTAAACAGAAAAGGAGCAGGATTGGGGGTTATACTAGAATTGCCCGAAGGGTAACTTATCCCTTTGGCCAAAAAGTTAAAATTTAGGGCAACCAATAATATGGTGGAGTACGAAGCTTGTATTTTTGGTTTGGAAACCCTAATGATTATGAAGGTGGATAAGCTGGAAGTTTATGGTGATTCATTACTAGTAGTATCCCAAGTAAATGGAGAGTGGGAGTTGAAAGAAGAAAAATTAAAACCATACCACCACTACTTGACCATGATGAAGAAGAGGAGTGTAGGTTTATACACCTATCAAGAGAAGAAACTCAAATGCCTGATGCCCTAGCCACATTGGCTTCGGTATGGGAAAATCCTGTCAGTTTATTTCTTAAGCCTCTGATTTTGACTAGTTCCTCAACTCCTTGCTATGAATATGAGACAATCATGGAAATTGATACAGACCATGATGCGTGGTATGATACTATAAGGCAATTTTTGGAAGAAAGAGAATACCCGCCGGGGGCAACAAAGAAAGAGAGAAGAGCCATAAGGCGGTGGTCATTGCAATATGTCACATTCCATGGAGAATTATATCGAAGATGGCCTGATAGGGTGCATTTGAGATGTTTAAGAAAGCCTGAAGTGGAGCACATCATGTCAGAGATACATGCGGGAAGTTGCGGTCTGCACATGAGTGGTTTGGCCCTAGTTAAGAAGATTATTCGACAAGGTTACTACTGGTTGACCATGGAGAGAGATTGTATTGAGTTTGTAAAGAAGTGCCAATAATGTCAAATGTATGGTAACTTGAATCACATGCCTCCTGAAGAACTACATTATATGTCTTCACCCTAGCCCTTTGCCACCTAGGGTATCAACATTATAGGAGAAATACAACTGACAGCTTCAAACGATCACCGTTTCATTGTGGTAGTAGTAGATTATTTTTCAAAATGGGTCAAAGCTAAATCCTTTAACAAACTGGGTGCAAGTCAAATGGCTAGATTTATTGAAAAGAACCTCATCTGCAGATACGGGGTCCCGCACAGTGTGATATCAGACAATGGGGTATAGTTTCAAGGAGCAGTTAAGGATTTATTCTCGAAGTACCAAATCCATCATCATCGATCCTCTCCTTATAGACCAAAGGCTAATGGCGCAGTAGAAGCAACAAACAAGACAATTAAGCAAATTTTGTCCAAGATGACCAAGACTTACAGGGATTGGTTAGAAATGCTTCCCTTTGCTTTATAGAGATATAGGACAAGTGTGCGAACACTTACTGGAATGACACCGTTCTCTTTGGTTTACGGGATGGAAGCAATATTGCCAATTGAAATTGAGATCAAATCATTGAGACAGTCTTGGAAGCCGAACTGCCTGAAATGGAACGGGTAGCAAGCAGATATACATAGTTAGCTTTACTATAAGTGAGAAGGTTAAAGACACTGTATCATCACCAACTGTATCAAAAGAAGATATCTCGGGCCTACAATAGAAGGGTTAAGGTCAGAAAACTGAGAGTCGGGGATTTGGTGTTGAAGCAATGTAAGCCTAATGTATCTGATCCAAGAGGGATGTTTAGGCCCAGCTGGGAAGGGCCATATATTGTGAAACAAGTCATGAACAAAGGTGCGGTGAAGTTATCAGACATGGATGGGAATGAATTTAGTGAGCCAGTAAACATTGACAGGTTGAAGAGGTTTTATGTATGATATATATGTATATATATATATAAAGCTCGCTAGGTTGAATACCCAAAAAGGGCGGCCTAGGCAAAAGTTAGAGCAGTTTGCTAGTTCTGAAAACCCAAAAGGGCGGGCTAGGCAACAATTAGGGCTAAATGAGAGAAAATCATCAATTAGAAAATCTGAAAGGGCTAGTTGGCAACATGAGTGATCTTTTGTATGCTGGCTTTGTGTTTGGTTGTTCCCTAATTTAATAAAATATAATTAATGTTAAAATTATTTTATGTGCATTGCTATAAGTATTTTACCAGATATGGATGAAATAAATAAACACAATAGCAAAAGGTTATGACAAATTATAAATGGAAAAGAAACATCTTTTATTACTTTAATTATTTTTCATCCTAACAATACACTTTCTGAATTGACAAATGTAAAATCTATGGCAGTCGATAAATGTAACATGCAGGCCAGCTTTGTCTCACCCGATCCAAATAGGCTTCAGTCAAGTGAGGCATGTCTAAATAAAGAGTAAAGTCAGAATCGCGTGGCTCAGCTCCATACTGACGACCAAGTCGGCGAGGATCATAGCATGTACCTTGACGAAGAGCAGCAAGGGGAACATACATCAAATATGTCCTCATGGTGATGCGAGAAATCTTCCACCAAGGTACCAACCAACGAATATTGACTTCAGCGCATGAGTGGATCCAGTCAACCTAGTCAGTATATGAAGAAGCAGGATGGAGTAGTTTCCTAGCAGAATGATGATGTGGCAGATATCTGGCAAAATCCATGGATGGAGTATCAAACAAACAAAGACGCTCCTGAAGCCAAATCTGTGAAGAAAGAATTAAATTAAATTTAAAAAAAAAGGAAAAAAGAGTTCGCTAAGTTGAAAACCCACAAGGGTAGCTTAGGCAAAAATTAGGATAGCTCGCTAGTTTTGAAAACCCACATGGGCTGACTAGGAAAAAATTAGAGCAATAAAAATATATATAATAAAAAGAGGAGGTCCGCTAAGTCAAAAACCCGCGAGGGCAGCTTAGGCAAAAATTAGGACAACTCGCTAGTTTCGAAAACCCATATGGGCGGACTAGGCAGAAATTAGAGCAATAAAGAAAAGAAGAAAAAAGAAAACCTAAATTGAAAACCCGAAAGGGCAGTTTAGTTAATTACCAGAAGCAGCAACGGACTCCCAGTCAGTCTCTTTGTTAATCCTGATTTAAGTTGGTCTAATCCAACCAAGGTCTCAGCTAAGATCACAGGTACCGGCGACAAGCCTCCTTCCATTTGGTCCATAATATCCAATACTCGTGGATCAATATCACCGTCAGAAGAAAAAAACAAGAATTGGCCAAGTAAGCAAAGACAGAGCATGCATCCCCATGCCTTAGTAGGGGCCAAATGCGAGAGACAAAAATCAATCAAGGGAGCAAGTATAATTTTTTCACCTCTCATCAACTGAAGAACTTCAGGTTTTGGACTTTGAAATAACATCTGCATCTTCTATTGAGTCTTGGAAATCAATGTGGGTAATGCCATTTGTTGATTGTTTGGATATCCATGGATGGCCTCAAATTCTTCAATCAAGGGACATATTTCAAAGCCATTTATTTTAAATACCCTAGAATCCATATTCCAAAAGGAAGCCACGACATGCAAGAAGGAGTGGTCTAATATAACATTTTGAAAACATTTTAAAACATCAAGTTTTGACCACGAAATTTGCTTCCAATGAATGGCATCCATATTCTTAAATAGAATTTTTATCTTCTTTAAATGATGTTCGGTCATGGTTGATGAATGAAGGAAAATCAAAATTGTTAAAGGGAGTTTTTATGTTGAAATGGAAATAATTTTGGATTATGTATGAAATATGGTATGAAAGGTGATTTATATAGAGGAAATAACCTTTTCCAAAATTGATAAGGTAAAGGTGAAGGAAAAGGAGGAAACCATGTTGTGTAAGGAAAAGAATTAGCGACAAAATCCTTTACCGTGTTGCATTTGGTTTTAGCAAATGGTGCGGCTGTGAAAAGGAAATTGTGATGCACTGATTATGATGTGATAAAAAAAAGTATAATAATTGTGGCGCAATAATAAAAAAAGAGAGAAAAAAAGTTGCAGTAAAGATGGAAATTGTATTTTTCATTATTGTACAATGTTTATATAATTGATACAATATTTACATATCACTAAGAGGGTGGTGGTAGGTCATCAAATAAAGCCCTGAAAAAGTCATCGCATGTTGGAGGAGGAGGCAAATTACTTTCCCCGGATCACCCAAAGCAGGAGCACCAAAATCCCTATTACCTTGATGTTCCGATCCGTCACGGTCCTCATCAGAAGAAGACGAAAGGATCTCATGGTCATCAGTCTGGGGGCCTCTTGATGAAGAAGTGCCAGGATCCCTCATCCCTTGAAATAGAAAGTCTCAAAAATTTTGTTCGGATTGATGATATAAATTTTCAAAATGAGAAGCCTACTGACGACTTGCAACCAACTCTTCTTAAAGTTTCCTATTTTGTTCTTCAAGCATCCGCTGTGAGCCAAAAAGGAAAAGGGTAAGAGCATACATAATCATGCATACATATAGCATAAATTACCATGAAATAAGGAATTTACCAGGTAATTCATATCAATACCCTGCAGATGAGATGGCATATCTGGCGGGCTAGAATGAGCAAATGAAGGGGCAATAAAAGAAGGTCCAGCCTCATGATCAAATGAGACAACAGCCTGCAACAATCATTAAAGAATCAAAAAAAGAAAGAAGCAGTTGCAAGGGAAAAATGGTAAAGTTTTACCTGAGAAGTACTAGCCTCGAGATGTGGAACAAACTCTCCTGCATCTTCGTGAAGTTCCTCTTCATCTCTACCTTCATTTCCTCAGGAATCTCCCGCACACCAACAGAAGATACATCAAAGTTCAAGAGCCTTCTTTGAATAAAATGGGCATAAGATGCACTCGGCGGATAGAGAAATCCTTCAATACCATAACCGTACAGAGCCGGCCACCAGGCATCCTTCGGCATCGACATAATATTTAAAGTGTATTTCAGGCAAGGCATCGAAATCCTCCGCTGCTCTGGACCGAGAAACCACTCATAAACTCTCTCTCCGAGAAACCAGCCACTAGACACTGGGCCAGTGATGACTCGACAAGAATGTTGGAAAGATAGCATAGCCTTCATGAAGGGAGACCAGTTTGTTTGCTCTTCTGGGTTCTACCAAGCCAAATTCACCTGCAAAATAACATACGGTAAGTAAACTTTCACATAAAATTTAAAGCATACTAATATTATTTTACCTGGTCCCAGGTTAAGCTGCTCAACATGAAGCAGTGAGTATGAACATGGTGAGAGCCGGGAACGTCCACTTGATCGAACAACCAAAAATTTAATCTCGGATACCGGATTCTCTCTCGGGAAATACCGGGTACCCTCATGAAATTGTGTTCATATGCCCATGCCTATAACAACAATAATAAGTTCAAATTCATACAAGAAAGGAATGGAATTGACATTGGTGGAAGAAGAATACCTCGACAACCGCCATCAAGCAAACAAAAGACTTCTTATTTCTGCAAAGTTTATCAAGACTATGGTAAAGAAAGGCGAGACTAGCTTCACCCCAGCCAGAAGATGGTACCATTCTGAAATAAGAAAGGGCCTTCAACACTGACAAGTGGATGGAGAATTCAGTGCTACCTAAGATAGTAGACCTAAGCAAATATAACAAAAATCCTCGAGCATACTGTTGGCCCGTGTCTCTATGAACCCATCCTTCATAGTTCATCCAATAGCTACGAATAGGTTCAATTTTTATCTTAAAGGGCCCTTTATATGATGGTTCCATACCAATTAATTCCTGAATTTCTTCAAATGTTAAAATATCATTGGTCAGAGGAACCGGAACACCATCATATCGAAGGTCGGTTATAGCAGTAAAATCGACCGGACCAATTATCATCTCTCCAATGGGCAAGTGAAAAGTGTGGGTTGTGTCCAACCATCGTTCTGTAAGTGCTTGGACTACGCTCCGGTCTATCTGATACTCCTTGGATGGTAATTGTAGGATGAAGCTCTCAAAGCCACAATCTCGGATAATCCGCCTTACCCGAGAAGGCACTACCTCATACCATTGTCGAGCTTTGTAGATACACCCTCCGGCCCGAACAACACAACGATCATGCTAACATGGAGCCAGGTAAGTTAATACCAGGTAAGTACATATTATTCAATCTGCTTAAATTAATTTATTTTTCCTAAATTTTCTAAAAAATAATAATAATATAAAAACATAACTAAAAAATAAAGACAATCATAAAGAATAAAGAATAAATAAAAATAATAAAAAATTAATAAAAATAACAGAAAGACGAGAAAAGAAAGAAAAAAAAAGAAAAAAATATATATATAAAGAAAGAAAAATAATAATAAAATAAAAAAGGGAAAAAATAATTACCGCACTCTTTTGGTTTGAACTTCGGTGAAGCGACATCTCGACTAGTAGATCTATATTTCCATCTTCATGATGCCGAATAAACTCCAATAACTCGGCATTAGAATGAGTCCCTAACCTTGAAGCATGTATTTTTTTGAAAACTATGTGCTAAATTTGAAAGAATTTGAGAGAATTATAGAAATTGAGAAATTTTGCTGTGAATCGAATGAAAGAATTAGTTAGTTTTTATAAAGAAACGGCAAGGAAAAAATAAAATTCAAAAGTAAGTTTACTGTTCATGAATAATAAAATTACTATTCTTGAATAGTGAATTACTAATGATGAATAGTGAATTACTATTTCCAATAGTGAAATACTATTTACTACTATTTACGAATTGTAAGTTACTATTTATGAATAGTAAATAGTGCATGAACAGTGACTACACAGTAATAAACAGTAAATGTCAATCATTCCATTTGATCATTCAAATGCTTGCGTGTGTAAACATATTTTTACACGCAACGGGCAAAAAAAGAAATGTGCATAAAATTTAGCCAAACTTTTTGAAATAAAAAAATTATTAGCTCGGGTCCAGAACCTAAATTACCCTTAGGTCCAGAACCTAGAATTTCTTTTAAGTCCAGAACTTAGCTCGGGTCCAGAACCCAAATTTTTCTTAGGTCCAGAACCTAGAATCTCTTTTTAAGTCCAGAACTTAGCTCGGGTCCAGAACCCAAATTTTTCTTAGGTCCAGAACCTAGAATCTCTTTTAAGTTCAGAACTTAGCTCCGATCCAGAACCCAAATTATCCTTAGTTCCAGAACCTAGAATCTTTTCTAAGTCCAGAACTTAGCTCGAGTCCAGAACCCAAATTATTTGTAGGTCTAGAACCTAGAATCCATTCTAAGTCTAGAACTTAGCTCGGGTCCCGAACCCAAATTTTCTTTAGGTCCAGAACATAGAATCCATTCTAAGTCCAGAACTTAGCTCAGGTCCAGAACCTAATTTATTCTTAGGTCCAGAACCTAGAATCTTTTCTAAGTCCAGAACTTAGCTTGGGTCCAGAACCCAAATTTTTCTTAGGTCCAGAACATACACTTAGGTCCAGAACCTAAATTATCCTTGAGTCCAAAACTCGAGCCGGGTCCAGAACCCAAAACCTCAACCATCTCAAAAATTAAGTCTTATTGCTTTTTACTCTCTTTCACTAAAGTCTCAGATCGTTCAAGCAGGGGGCAAACTGTAGACCCTTAATTTTTGACCCAGTCTGGTCCAATATATTTTAATTAGTCCAAAATAATTTTTGTGTTGTCTAATATATTTTAATTAGTCTAAAATAATTTTTGTTATCTTAATTAAATAATATTTGCTTTAGTATCTAATTTTCATAATTAATAAAAAATAAAAAATAATAATAATAATAATAATAATAATAATAATAATAATAAATCGGCGACGGAAAATCGGCGATGAAATTTTTCATCGCTGAAAAGAGTTGAGGCAAAATGGCCCAAAGGCCAATTCTCGCCAGCTACGGCGATTTTTTTGCCAGCGCATTTTTTCCGCAGCGGTTATTTTTTGCCAACGCAATTTTTCCGCAGCAGATTTTTTCGCCAGTGAAATTTTTCTGACGCAAATTTTTTCGAAACCAAATACAATTAGGTTTTGGTTTCCTTTTCTTAATCAATGTTAGATTCCGTGAATAACTAAAATTAATCAAAAAATTCTTCTATAAATAAAGACTAAAACAACACAAAAAGGGGAAAAATTTTTAGAGGAAATTTGAGACCGAAATTGAGGAGGAAAACTTTGAATTTTAAGAATTCCTTCTAGTAGTAAAATTTATCGGACTTTTGAGAGAGCAAACAAACAATTCAATCCATCAAAGGCAGCAAAGCTTGTCTTTGTTCTTGTTCATCGAAGAAGAAATTTTTTATGGAACCAACAAACGGAGGTATGAATGTCTAATTTCTTCACAGTAGCTTAAAACATCCAATTGTCTCTTTTGATTCAAAAAACCCTAGAACTTTAATTTACCTTTTCTAAAGCTTAAAAACCTTAATTCATTTATTTGTTTTCCAAAAATCATAAAATAGTTATTTTTGTTTCTTCAAAATCTTAAAACCCTAATTTGCTTTCCAATTTTTCAAAACCTTAAATTGAATCTGTTTCTTTTCAAAGCCTTAAATTGAATCTGTTTCTTTCCAAAAACTCTAAAAAATATCTTTTCTGTTTCTATAAACCTTAAATCATTTTGTTTATTTTCATAAAGTTTCATAAAATTATCAATTGATTTTCAAATTCTAAAATCTAATGCATTCTCCGAAACCCTAATTCTAAAATTCTAAAACCCTAATTCAACTCCAAAACCCAAAACAGTAAACCCTAAACTAGCTAACCTAAATCCTAAAGTTTTCTTAAACCCTAATTCCCTTAAAACCATTAAACCCTAATTTTTTTAAACCGTAATCCTTTAAACCTTAAAACCCTATAAACATAAATATTAAAATTCAAACACAATAAGCTTAAAACCATAATTCAGTAGCTAATAATCATAAATCCAATTTTTTAAAGTGTCCAAACCCTAGTTTCATGATTTCACTTCTCAAACACTAATCTGGTTAATCAAAGAACTTTATCAACCTCTTAAATTCTAAAACTTTGCTCCATTTCATGACGGGTTCCATTTATTTGTTTTGCTTGGACATTATTTTGATTTTCAATATATCGATGCTTTATTTTAATTATTGTGTAATATGGATAATGTTGTTATATTTAAGAATTTTATAATATTAAGACCTGTAAAGGAGGCTGGTTCCAATGAACCGGGCGTTGTGGGGGGTGCTGGGCCATTTCTCACCTTCCCCACACTTACCCAACTTTTCGAACCCATTAGGGGGTTGGGGATTCCTTAGGAATCGAGTCATCCACCCCTTTCTTTTTCCCAGCCTGTCCGGGTGGCGGTCCTATTTTCTCCGGACTTAGGTCCGTGTTCTCTAAGGCCCCGAGCCTAAACAGTGCCGAATCACAAGAACCATTCGACCGGGAGTGGGGGCAAAAATCCCCACTCACAAACATTTACGTACTACTAGGCCCACACTGGATTCATTATCTATCATGTGGTTAGGTATATTGCTATCCTAGTGTGATGGGACCTTTGGACTAAACCACCCTTTTGCATATAAAGGCCATAGACCCTAATTATAAGTGGTATTCATAATAATAAAGTCTTCATAAAAGATTCTCATCCATGTACCCATGCATCATTACATGCATATCATTCATACTACTTTAAAAAAAGAGAAAAATGATAAAATTTAGCCAAACTTGAGCCTCAACCACACCAGCTGTGCTAATCCTAAAAAATCAAAGAAACTGCAATAGTCCAGTTACTCAATAATCGGGGAGGCCCCATCTGCCCAACTGCTTCCTTAAAAGGAAAATGAACCTTACTCATTAAAACATGAGTCCTAGTTTTAGGACCCCACCATTAATGGTTAAATCCTTTTTGGTAAAAGTCTAAACAAACTTCAATAATAATTTCTAGAAGCAAATCTATGGGCCACCCAAATTCCCTGATTTTCTTGCCTTACCAATTTCTCCATTCCTAAAAGTTAAACCATGTATCAAGATTTCACAAACATACAAAAACATTTGTCCAAAGCCAAGCATCTTAAAATGTAAAATCCTGTTCACTAACCTCACCTTCTTTCATTTTCCTAAGGTACCCATGGCTCAAACAACTGAGTCTCATGAAATGCAAGCTTTTGTTGAAGCCATCCTCAATAAGCAAGAGGAGAGTTTTAAGAACATGCTAGTTATCCAATAGACTGATTTGAACAAGACGTTGATTGATTCTTTGAGTACACAACGCAACTCTATCATAACTAAGGTGCAAAACATGCTACGTGGAAAGTTGCATGATATTGGCTCATCTTCTAATCAAGCTCAACCTATGGTTGAGCTCACATAACAAAGGGCTACAATTGAGAATCCAAAAGCTCCTCTACCTAATCCCCTTATAAATCTTTTCAAAAGTGGGGCACCCTGAGACGTGCATAATCTTGGAGAAGTTAGAAGCAATGGAGAAGCAAATTGAGAATTTCAAGCATCATGATGAAGCCTTTGACCTTGAGTCCTTGACCTTATATCCTGAGGCTCACTTGCCACCCAAGGTCAAAAATGCCTAAGATGGATAAATTTGATGGCACCACTTGCCCTAAAACTCATCTCAAAATGTATGTGGGAGCCCTCAAACCTATGGGACTCAATGACGAGCTCCTTGCTTAATTGTTCCAAAGGCCTTCATAGGTACGGCTATCATATGGTTCATGGATCTTGACAAAAAGAAATATTAAACATTGGAGGAGGTTTGTAATGCTTTCACTAAGTAATACCACTATAACATTGAGGTGGATGTCACAAGGAGGGATCTAGAGGCCACTAAGCAAAACCAAAAGGAATCTTGCTCATCATTCCTTATGAGGTGGAGAGGAAAAGCAAAACAAATGGTCAATCATTCTTAAAAGAAAGAATACATTGATATTATTATTAAGAATTTGCTACCTACCAGACTCACATCCAAAACCAATATCTGCCAACTTTCAAGGCCCTTATTGCTACTGCCACCAAGATTGAGGATCTAATGCACACTGGCCAAATAAAGGATGAGGCAACCTCTTTTTAAAGATTAAAAAAAGCCCAAACTTCAATAACCCTCAGGCTACAATCCAGAAAGTAAGTGAAATGGTTAGTATTACTCCACAACCACAACTCTATTTGGAAAGGAACCAATAACAAAGAACTTTTACCAATATGGGAATGGCCCTTAGCTTGGTATACAAGAAAGCCTTGGAAGCTCATTTGTTTCAGCCTTTTGATCCTAAGCTCGCTTCAAATCCCCTTCCTAAGAAGTGGAATGTTAATGAGTATTATGAGTACCATCATAGCACCGGCCATAAAATTGATGTGCGCAGAAAACTCAAACACTGGATCCAAGATCTCATTGAAAATGGATCCATCCTGCCACCTAGGTGACCTAACATAACTACTAATCCATTGCAAGCTCATCAAATGATCAATACCATCACCTTATTGGTTGATGATGAAATGGATCCCTCGTTATTGATCCATGATTATTGTTGTGTGTTGGATTTGAATTATTTTGTAGGTAAAGTCAATGCAATGGCTAAAAGTGAAAGAATCATGCAGCCACCTTTGGACTATCATAATTAGTACCATCGCCAAAAACATTCATACCACCAAAGACAAACCCCACTCCTGAACCAGAAAAAGATCTTATATTGAAGCAACTCAAAAAGACTCAAGCAAGTCTTTCCATTTGGTTCCTCCTTTAATCTAGCTACCCTCATCGCTAAGCTCTTTGCAAGGCCTTGAGTCAAATTTAGCAATCGGTAGAAACCACTCCTAAGGCCTTGGTTGCATCTATGACCAAGTCATCCGGCATCAATTTTTTGAATAAGGATCTCCAAGTTGAGAGTGTACATAACCATGCTCTCTATATTAATGTCTTAGCTCGGGGAAAGGCAATACCTATGGTGCTAATAGATAATGGCTCGATATTGAATGTTTGCCCACTCAAAGTAGCAAGTTGCCTGGGGATTGAAATGGCTGAGCTAATACCTTCTAATTAGATTGTGAGAGCCTATGACAACACAAAAAGTGAAGTTTTAGGGGTGGCCAACATCAAAGTAACAATTGGCCTTATAGAAGAAGAAATCCCTTTTCAAGTTCTAGATGTTCTGGCTTGCCTTAACTTATTGCTAGGGAGACCTTGGATTCATTATGCAAAAGCTATCCCATCTTCTCTTCATTAGAAACTCAAATTCATATACAAAGATAGAGTGGCTACTATAAAAGAAGATCTAAATGGAAAGTCAAACCTCCCACCTCAAGAGCCAATTTTGAAAATTATGCTAGGACCCTCAGCCATAGCTTTGTCTGGATTCACCTTTGATTCAATTCAGTTCATAGAAGAAGAGGCAGGTAAGGAGCTTGTGCCCTTTGACTTTGACCCATACGGTAACCCTTGTAGTTGGTCACATTCTGTTTTATTAGTTTTTGTTATAGTTTTGTGTTTTGTTCATTATGATAATTATTGTTTTATTTAGGTATTTTGTTAGTTTTAATCGGTTTGTTTGGTGTTTTCATTAATTTTGGTAGTTTTAGTTTATTTCAATGTTTAGGTCATTTTTTATGTAGTCTTTAGTATTGTGTTTATGTTGTGTTGGTTATTGTCTATTGATTTCTTGTTTAGATTTGTTTTGAGTTTTGTGTTAGGTTAAAAAGGCAAGGAAGCAAATTTGAAGGAGAAAGTGGCAGTGGATGACACAGGCAGAGGACACGGCCAAGTCACTGGCCGTGTCCCATACCAAGATTAAATTGAAGAACAAGTCCCAGTAGCAAACACAAGCAAGGGACACGGCCAAGTCATCTGGCCGTGTCCCTCCAAAAAGACCCAACATGGCCAAGTCAAGCTTCACTTGGCCGTGTCTCACTTGGTTCCACAGGAAAGAGATCACAATTGCACAGAAGTGAACACAGGCAAGGGACACGGCCAAGTCATCTTGCCGTGTCCCTCAAACATAGTCTAACACGGCCAAGTCAGGCTTCATCTGGCCGTGTCACTCAAGCAAAGAAGAAAAGAAGGAAAAGGCAAGCAGTAGGTGACACATGCAAGGGACACGGCCGTGTCACCTGGCCGTGTCCCTCCAAAAGCCACTCACATGGCCAAGTCACATCTGACTTGGCCGTGTCCCTCATGAAGAAAACACGCAGCGGATTTTTAAAGCGACGTTTCATATAAAAGGAAGGGGAGAGCTTAGGGTTGAATTGTTGACGATTTGGAGAGTAGTTATCAGCCGTTAGAGAACAGAGATTAGGGTTTTTACTTTGTGTTCTTGAATTTTGATTAAACTTTGGATCAAAACTAGCTAGATTAGATTTTTCATGCCAGTTATTCATTCTTCTTGTAAGATTTGAACAAGAGATTATTCAGAAGCTTCAAGGAGTTGTAACTTGGTTTTGTTCTCGAACTTATTCTCTTTATTTTATTTGAATGGATATTATCATGTCTATTTTGACTTCTTTGAACATTAATGAGATGAATAAGTTTGATTGCATTATGAACTAATTTGATCTAGTCTAGGGTTTGTATGGATCTGCTATGATTGTATGAATTGGTTATTCTTTTAGCTAATAATTTCTTTTGCCTTTATTGAATGAAATATTGTTACATATAATTGATTGGCCACCAATTGTGTGTTTTAGGTATTAGATTATGGATTGAGAGATGAAGTCTAATGCTAGAACAATTCAATTAAAGACTTAGGTGAATTAGAGATATAACCTATTAAAAGATTGTTTCAATTATAACAAGATTAGTTGTAAGAGGGTTGAATGCGAGAGCTATTTCCTTGACTCAATTAATTAAGTTGTTTGAGATTTAATCTTTGAAATTAAATTAGTTAAGAGGAATAACCGTTCATACATATCAGTAGTAGATAAATGCAAACCCTAGACCCTTTTATCAAGTGAATCAAAACATCAGTTCTTGTTTACTTTTATCGTTTTAAACTTCAATTAAACCTTTTCATTACTTAGCAATTTAAATTTCTTTAATTACTTGTTACTTTTAACTTGATAATCAATTACCCACTTTGGCTTCCTCGAGAGACGACCTTGGGGCGATCACCTTTGCTACAGCTACCTCGTATACTTGCGAGTGACGCTTTGTGGTAGAGTTAATTTGAGCGCAACAAGTTTTTGGCGCCGTTGCCGGGGAAGCTAATTGGCGTAATTGTTTATTAAAAAAAATACTTTGGATTATTTTTCATTGTTTTCATTTTATTTTATTTGTCTTTTGCTTTTGATATTTCTTTTCCTAGAAATTTCTGTTTATGCAAGGCAGGAGATCACTCGAAGGAGAGCTACATCCATTCATTCCAGAAATTCAGAGAGTGAAAAGGAGTAGAGAAGAGTTTGAGCTCTACACCGGATTTGATACAGAGGAGGACACTTATGAATTTGAGACAGATTCTGCACAACCAGTTAAAATGGCTGAAGAAAGACAAAGAACCATGAGAGATTTTGCTAGACCTGTTATTGGAACCTCCACTTCTTGCATAAGACTAACAGATGCAGCAAGAAATTATGAGTTGAAGAATATTCATTACAACATGCTGCCATCATTCTATGGAGTTTCAAATGAAGATCCTTTGAACTTTATTCGGGATTTCTACTCCACCCTCAACACTTTTCCTTTGGGAGGACTAACAGAAGATCAGTTGAGGATGAGATGTTTCCCTTATACTTTGAAGGATAGGGCAAAGAGCTGGCTCATGATGTTGCCTGAAAATTCACTGACAACTTGGGAGCAAGTTTATAACAAGTTCATGGGCAAGTTCTATTCACACCAGAAGACAGCTGAGTTGAGAGGAAAGATCGCTACATTCTCTCAATTTGAAGGAGAGCCATTTCATGAGGCTTGGGACAGATTCAAGATGCTATTGATTCAGTGTCCACATCATCACTACCCACTTCAACTCCTTAATCAGTTTTTCTATGATGGTCTAACCCAGCAATTTTAGAACACTGTTGATAATGCAGCTGGGGGAGCCATGGGAGAAAAGACAGCTGATGAGACTTATGAGATTTTTGAGATGTTGGGAGCTAATTCTCAACAAAAGAGTGTAAGGGGAAGAAGTAAAGGGGTAAATCAACTGGAAGCCAATTCTGAAATGGTTAGTCAAATAGCTAAGTTGACAAGGCAGGTTCAGATGCTAAACATGAAGAATAATATTTCTTCATCCACTCAAGAGGTGTGTGGAATCTATGGGACATTTGGGCATGGAGCAAATATATGCCCCTCTGCATATGAATCTTTTGGGAATGAAGCTGAGCAAGTTAATGCTATGGGGGGATTTCAACCAAGAGCCAGGAATGATCCTTACTCCAACACTTACAATCCTGGTTGGAGGAGTCACCCCAATTTCTCCTGGACAACAAATAATGCTCAACAGCCTTTCCATTTGCTCCAGAGACAGAACCAACAGCAGGGCCAATCCTCAAATCAAGGTCAGCCTAAGAGAGAGAGTTTGGAAGAAAGTTTACATGCTTTTATCCAGGTCAGTGCTAAAAATCAGGAGATGAACAACAAGAGGCTGGATTCCTTGGAAGCATCTTTTAAGAAGGTGGAGACTCAAGTGAGGCAACTTGCTCAACAGATGCAGATTCAACAAAAAGGGAAGTTCCTAAGTCAACCTGAACAGGCACAAGCAGTGACTGTTCTTAGGAGTGGCAAGGTAATTAATAACAATGTTGAAAATAATTCTGTGAATGCAGGTGAGCAAGAAAATAAAAAGGAAGGAAAACTGGAGAACAAAGGTGCTGAAGAAAGATCAATGGAGAAGTCTCCTACAGCGGATTTGCACAAGGCAAACAATCCATACCGGCCACCTATACCATTCCCCAGCAGGTTGAAGGATGATAAAAAAGATAAGCAATTTTCATATATCTTCAACATGCTGTCTAAGGTAAGTATTAACTTACCCTTACTTGAAGCAATTAAGAACATGCCTGCTTATGCTAAATTCTTCAAAGAACTGAATACCAAAAAAAAGAGGTATGAGCCGAATGAAAAGGTGATAGTTTCTGAGGTAGCTAGTGCTGTTTTGCAGCATAAACTACATCATAAGCTAAAGGATCCTAGAAGTTTTATTATTCAAATTACCATGGGGAATGGAAAGGGTACCGATGGCATGTGTGACTTGGGAGCCAGTGTGAATTTAATGCCTTATTCTGTGTACCTTGATTTAGAATTAGGGGAACTTAAACCAACAAAAATGGTATTGCAATTAGCTGATAGATCTCTTAGATTCCCGAAAGGGGTTATAGAAGATGTGTTAGTTAAAGTTGGTGGTTTGATAGTACCTGTGGATTTCATTGTTCTTGACTTGGAAGTAGGTAATTCTTCACCATCTGCACACACCATTCTGCTGGGTAGGCCTTTTATGGCAACTACCAACACTTTGATAGATGTTAAGAATGGAAAATTATCAATGACTGTTTTGGGACAAACTGTGGATTTTTCTATTTTTAACACTTCTCCTATTCCTACAACTGCTTTATATGAGGATTGCTCTTTCATTGATTGTGTTGATGCAGTTGTTTCAGATGTTTTCTTGCAGATAGGTACCTCTGATAAATTGGAGCTGGCATTGACTTTGGATAGTGACTTGGAAATTTTTGATGCAGAAATAGCCAGTTGTCTTGAGACCTTAGGAAGTGCTGAAGTAGAGGAACTTAAGGAGGACCCAGTTTGTGAGCTTCCCTCCATTCAAAAAGAAGAGAAGAACCCCTCACTAGAGTTAGAGCTGAAAGAGTTACCTAAGAACCTGAAATATGTGTTTTTAGGAGATCACAACACTTTACCTGTGATAATATCTAGTGAACTTAGTGAAGGGGAGGAGATGAGGTTGGTGAGTGAGCTTAAAAGATTAAAGAGAGCAATAGGCTGGGGATTGAGTGACATCAAGGGTATTAGCCCTTCAATGTGCATGAATAGAATCACTTTAGAAGAGGGAGCTAAACCTGTGAGGGAGACCCAAAGGCGACTTAACCCAAACATGAGTGAAGTGGTTAAGAAGGAAGTGCTCAAATTGCTTGATGGAGTAATATATCCAATTGCTAATAGTGAGTGGGTGAGCCCAGTACATGTAGTTCCTAAGAAATCTGGAATTACTGTGGTGAAAAATGAGAATAATGAATTGGTTCCTAATAGGACTACTACTGGGTGGAGAATGTGCATCGATTATAGGAAGTTAAACAATGCTACAAAGAAAGATCATTTCCCTCTTCCTTTTATTGATCAGATGTTAGATAAACTTTCTGGACACTCACATTATTGTTTTCTGGATGGCCTTTCAGGTTACTATCAGGTGCCAATAGCTCCAGAGGATCAGTCCAAGACAACCTTTACTTGTCCTTTTGGGACTTATGCATTTCGACTTATGCCCTTCGGCTTGTGCAATGCACCTGCAACTTTTCAGAGATGCATGATGTCTATCTTCTCTGACATGATAGACGATTTTATTGAGGTATTTATGGATGACTTTTCTATTTTTGGTAATTCTTTTGATAATTGCCTCAATAAACTTGTTCGTGTGCTTGAGAGATGCATTGAATGTAACCTCACTTTAGGTTGGGAAAAGAGTCATTTTATGGTTACCCAGGGCATTATTTTAGGTCATGTGGTGTCAAGTAAAGGGATTGAGGTAGATAAGGCTAAAATTGAATTGATTGCTAAGTTACCCCCACCTACCTCTGTTAAGGGAATAAGAAATTTTTTAGGGCATGCAGGATTTTACATGAGGTTTATTAAGGATTTTTCCAAAATAAGCCAACCATTGTGCCATTTGTTGGGGAAAGATGTTCCATTTGAATTTACAGCACAATGCATGCAAGCTTTTAATTCCCTTAAGGAAAAATTGACTAGTGCACCAGTGATTGTAGCTCCTGTTTGGTCTTTACCTTTTGAAATCATGTGTGATGCCTCTAATCATGCAGTAGGAGCTATTCTTGGGCAAAGGGTTGACAAATACTTGAGAGTAATTTATTATGCCAGTTTAACCCTGAATAGTGCACAAATGAACTACACCACAACTAAGAAGGAAATGTTAGCTGTTGTTTTTGCTTTAGACAAATTTAGAGCATATTTAATTGGGTCAAAAATCATTGTGCATTCTGATCATGCAGCTCTTAAATATCTGTTAACAAAACAACATGCTAAACCGCGCTTAATTAGATGGGTGTTGTTATTGCAAGAATTTGATTTCCAAATCAAGGATACTAAGGGTAGTGAGAATGTTGTTGCTGATCATTTATCCAGATTACCCTTCTTTAGTGAACATCTTGCATCTGATAGCATTCATAAAAATTTAGAAGAATTTCCTGATGTGCATCTAAATGTGGTAATTAATGCCCCTTGGTTTGCAGATATTGCTAACTATCTTGCTTGTGGTATTTTGAGATCTAACATGTCCTTTCAGGAAAAGAAAAGGTTTATGCACTTGAGTAAGTTTTATTTTTGGGATGAACCTTATCTATTCCGGATATGCAAAGATGAGATAGTTCGCAGGTGTGTAGCTGAGGAAGAACAACTGAGTGTTCTTCAATTTTGTCATGACCTTCACTGTGGGGGTCATTTTGGAGGAAGAAAGACTGCAGAAAAGGTGCTGCAAAGTGGTTTTTACTGGCCTACTTTATTTAAAGATGCTCAAGACTATTGTAAGCACTGTGATCGTTGCCAAAGAGTAGGTAACATTGGGAGGAGGAATGAAATGCCCCTTCAGTCATATATTGTTGTTGAACTGTTTGATGTGTGGGGAATAGACTTCATGGGTCCTTTCCCCAAGTCTTTTGGATATGAATATATTTTAGTTGCTGTTGACTATGTTTCCAAATGGGTGGAGGCAATCCCCACTCGTACTAATGATGCTAATATTGTTGTTAAATTTGTGAAGGAAAACATTCTTAGCAGGTTTGGCACACCAAGGGTGATAGTTAGTGACGGGGGGAGCCATTTTTGCAACAGGCTTTTTGAGAAGTTAATGCACAAATCTGGTGTGAAGCACAAGGTGGCAACCCCATACCATCCACAGACTTCTGGGCAAGTGGAAACATCAAACAAGCAGCTAAAAGGAATTCTGGAGAAAACAGTCAACACATCCAGGAAGGATTGGGCAAACAGATTGCATGATGCACTATGGGCATATCGGACTGCTTTCAAAACTCCTCTAGGTATGAGTCCATATCGATTGGTGTTTGGAAAAGCTTGTCACTTACCAGTGGAGTTGGAGCACAGAGCATATTAAGCAATCAAGACTCTGAATTTGGACTTGGACAAAGCGAAGAGAGAACGATTTATTCAAATTTCAGAGTTAGATGAGCTGAGAAATGAGACGTATGAGAGCTCGAGAATTTACAAGGATCGCACGAAATCACTTCATGACAAAATTATAGTGCGAAAGACATTAAGTCCAGGTACGAAAGTTTTACTTTTTAACTCACGACTCTGTCTTTTTCCAGGTAAACTCAAGTCTCGATGGAGTGGGCCTTTCGAGATCACTCGGGTGTATCCTTCTGGTGCCATTGAATTACTTAACTCTCGAACAGGTGAGACTTTTAAAGTGAATGGACAGAGAGTTAAGCAATACAATGAAGGATTTCAAGAAGTGAGGATCATTGATAGCAATTTGATTCATGATCCCTAGGCCTTGCATGATGTCTAGCTATATGACATTAAAGAAGCGTTTAATGGGAGGCAACCCATCGGTTTGCATTTATTTTTGATAGTTGTAATTTTAATTTTAGCAAGTTTTGATTTTATGATTAGTCTAAATAAATGGAACAGGTGCTTTGATCGGTTTTATCTTTCTAATGTGTTTCAGGGTTGATCGGAAAAAAAGGGTGCAATTTCTTTGATCTTTGGTGATTTATAAATATATATATAAATATATAAAGAAGAAGATAAGTTGAAATGGCAGAAGGAAACACGGCCAAAGGACTTGGCCGTGTCCCTTGGCAGTGTCACTTGGACACGGCCATGCCTCAACAAAACCAAAAATATGCATTTGTCACAGTGAGCGACACAGCCATGGAACACGGCCGTGTCCCTTGGCCGTGTCACTTGGTATGGCCGAGCTTCACTATTTCATTTTTTTTGTTTTTATTTTTTGCACCTTTTCTTCACAGAGACAAACACTGGCAAGGGACACGGCCGTGTCCCTCCAAGACCATCAGACATGGCCGTGTCACCTTGACTTGGCCGTGTCCCTTCACTTTCACACACCAGACACGGCCAAGTCCACACTCACACGGCCGTGTCCCTCAAATTTTACACTTTTAAAACCCGATTTTGCCCAGTTCTTTTCATAAATCCCTAATTTCTTTTCTTCGTCTCTCTCTCGCTCTCTCGCTCTCTGTATCACCATAGCCATATTTTTATTTCAAAATTCCAACTTTTCCATTAAAACTTCAAATTTCTTCAAGAAAACTTGAGATAATCATTTAAAACTTCCTCTTTACTCATATTATTTTGATTTAATTCAGTTTTGGGTTGAATTTTCAGATTTCTAAGGATGCCGAGAACTAAGACTGTTTCACACCACAAGAAGAAGAGGCCTACAACCGAAGGAGCTTCTTCCTCTTCATCCACTTTATCTTCGAAGAGAGCAAGTCTTTTAGCTCGGGATTTTTTCCCGACAAGGTATGTTAACGATGAATCTCTTGATGCCTTGCAAATTAGGACTAATTTTGAGTGATATGTGCAATTTCTTGGATGGGAAACTCTAGTCACCTTGAGACCTTTGCAGTTTGAGGAACTTACTCTAGAATTTTTGACATCTCTCAAGGTTGAAAGAAATGATAAGAAAATCTGCACTAAATTGATGTTTAAATTGCTGGGTAAATCTTATGTGCTCAATATTGACCAGTTAAATGATATATATGGTTTTCATCAGCACGGGGAAAGGTCGGTACCCAAAGAATTTAAACAACAATTTGCTTGGGGAGCTTTAGGCTCGGGTTCTTATGTGGCCAAATCGGCCAAGGCATCTAAGTTAAGGAATTCTGCTTTGAGATATTTGCATAGGTTTATGGCTTGTGGATTCTTTGCTAGGAAGGAGAGCCCGGGTGTTGTTGAAGTGAGTGAACTATTTTTCCTGGATTGTGCTTTTAATGCAATGCATGTCAGTGCCGGCTATTGGTTAGCCGATATTTTTTATTCTGTGGCTAACAAAAGAAAGGGGGCAATTTGTGTTGGAGGGTTGGTTACCACACTAGCAGTAGCCCTGGTTGAGGATTTTGACCCGAGTACTAGTCGTATGACTAGAATTTTGGGTAATGACTCTTTGGATTTAGCTACTCTTGAGAAGATGCACATGGTGGTGCATAGGAGAGGGACTTATGTGATGCCTTCAGATGAGCCTGAAACACCGGGGGACAGGCAGAAGAGAGCACGGGTCCAAGAGGTGTCCGACTCGGATTCTCTTGACCTAGATGAGGATGCTCCGATCTCGAAACATCAAGAGGTACTTCTGAGGATTGAGGCCCTGGAGGGCAAAGTGGATCGACTGGATTGCTAGGTGGACTGTAACCATGCTGAGGTCTTACAGCAGTTGGAACAGATTAACAGCAACCTTGCGACGATCCTGAGTCTTCATCCCTCAGCTGCATCATCTTCACGCTCGCCTTTTCCATAGATTTTGAGATCCTTGCTTTATTTTGTTTAATGTATTTTTGTTCTTATTTTTCGTTTTTGTTTTCATGTTAACCTTTATATTTGGATATTTTATTTTTATATATTGTACTTTTGTTTTTAAACTTTTGTGTTTGTGATGGAAAGCTAGGATTTTGCCTCACCAATACGATGGAAGGCAGGTTGTCCTTTAACTCTTTTTATTTACTATTCTTGTTTTACATTGAGGACAATGTAAATTTTAAGTGTGGGGTACTCTTTAAGTTTTCCTTTAATGTTTGTCTTGTTTTGCTTATTGTGTTTGTTGTGCATGGCATAATTGTTGAAAATTTATTGATCTTTTCTTTGATTCTAGCATTATAGTTGGGACTTTAGTATCAGCATAGAAATGAGCTTTTGAATTCATTCGGGATCAATTTTCGCATTCTGTAATTCATGACATATAATCTTTGTGAACCCACCTGTGTGAGTTTTGAGCCTCATAAATTTGATATTTTTATCAATTGATTTTCTTTTCTCAAGTGTGCACCTTCATGATGTTTCATCTCTAGAGTTTGCTTTTGCATACTTATTGAACTCACATTATGATTTAATCTCAGTTTTAAAATGATGAAGGCAAATTAGGTTAGCCCCTTTAGCTTAAAAAGACTTCCCTTAATATTGATTTCCTTAGTGAGCCAAGTTGAGCCATTGACCTTTTCTTGTGTTTGATCAACATAATTCTCAACTTAACATGTTCTTATTATCATCATCCCTATGCATTAAGGAATGGAATTTTATGTTTTGACAATTGGGTAGTTTATTGCAAAGTGTGGGGTAAGTAAAAAAAAATCAAATAAAAAAAATATAAAAAAAAATGGTATTGCTATTTGGGGTGAAATGCATACTTTGCATATTGTGTTGGATTAAGCTATTTGGGGTGAAATGCATACTTTGCATATTGTGTTGGAGTAAGAGTTGATTATTCTTTTCCGCTAGATGTTCCATCAATTCTTAATTTTGTATATATATATATATATTTAAAAGAAATAGTAAAAGTAAAAAAAAAGAGAGAAAATAAAAGAAAAGTTACATATATATATACATAATTCATATATGTTCTAGCATTGGTTATCAAAAGAGGAATGTTGACTCATGTATTTTTATGCAAGTATGTAAGATTATCAAGGGTTGGTGAGTATGCCATTTGAGGGAGTTTTGAGTTCCTTAGCAAGAGAAGTGTCTAATTTAGATACTCCATTTCTTGATGCTCTAGCCTAAATGTCTTTTCTCACACCTTTACCTTAGCCCCATTACATCCAAATGAAAGACCTTCAGATTATTTCTTGAGAAAATCAGTGAGGGAGATTGGATAATTAAGCAAGTTTATGGTAGTATGCAATCATGAGTGGTTTGAGTGAATAAATTTTGAAATCGAGGGAAACACTCAGATGAGAGATAAGATTTGTATGTTTGGGTTAATGAATGAGTTAAGAAAATCTCGATTGTAGGAAATTGCAATTATTTATGTCTGATGTCTTTAAGTTTTTCATCTATATGCTGGAATTATAGTTAAGGTTGTTTGAGTTTTTAATTTATGTCATGTGAATTTGCTTGAGGATAAGCAAAGTTTTAAGTGTGGGGTAGTTGTTTTATTAGTTTTTGTTATAGTTTTGTGTCTTGTTCATTATGATAATTATTGTTTTATTTAGGTATTTTGTTAGTTTTAATCGGTTTGTTTGGTGTTTTCATTAATTTTGGTAGTTTTAGTTTATTTCAATGTTTAGGTCATTTTTGATGTAGTCTTTAGTATTGTGTTTATGTTGTGTTGGTTATTGTCTATTGATTTCTTGTTTAGATTTGTTTTGAGTTTTGTGTTAGGTTAAAAAGGCAAGGAAGCAAATTTGAAGGAGAAAGTGGCAGTGGCTGACACAGGCAGAGGACACGGCCAAGTCACTGGCCGTGTCCCATACCAAGATTAAATTGAAGAACAAGTCCCAGTAGCAGACACAAGCAAGGGACACGGCCAAGTCATCTGGCCGTGTCCCTCCAAAAAGACCCAACACGGCCAAGTCAAGCTTCACTTGGTCGTGTCTCACTTGGTTCCACAGGAAAGAGATCACAATTGCACAGAAGTGAACACATGCAAGGGACACGGCCAAGTCATCTGGCTGTGTCCCTCAAACATAGTCTAACACGGCCAAGTCAGGCTTCATCTGGCTGTGTCACTCAACCAAAGAAGAAAAGAAGGAAAAGGCAAGCAGTAGGTGACACATGCAAGGGACACGGCCGTGTCACCTGGCCGTGTCCCTCCAAAAGCCACTCACACGACCAAGTCACATCTGACTTGGCCGTGTCCCTCATGAAGAAAACACGCAGCGGATTTTTAAAGCGACGTTTCATATAAAAGGAAGGGGAGAGCTTAGGGTTGAACTGTTGACGATTTGGAGAGTAGTTTTCAGCCGTCAGAGAACAGAGATTAGGGTTTTTACTTTGTGTTCTTGAATTTTGATTAAACTTTGGATCAAAACTAGCTAGATTAGATTTTTCATGCCAGTTATTCATTCTTCTTGTAAGATTTGAACAAGAGATTATTCAGAAGCTTCAAGGAGTTGTAACTTGGTTTTGTTCTCGAACTTATTCTCTTTATTTTATTTGAATGGATATTATCATGTCTATTTTGACTTCTTTGAACATTAATGAGATGAATAAGTTTGATTGCATTATGAACTAATTTGATCTAGTCTAGGGTTTGTATGGATCTGCTATGATTGTATGAATTGGTTATTCTTTTAGCTAATAATTTCTTTTGCCTTTATCGAATGAAATATTGTTACATATAATTGATTGGCCACCAATTGTGTGTTTTAGGTATTAGATGATGGATTGAGAAATGAAGTCTAATGCTGGAACAATTCAATTAAAGACTTAGGTGAATTAGAGATATAACCTATTAAAAGATTGTTTCAACTATAACAAGATTAGTTGTAAGAGGGTTGAATGCGAGAGCTATTTCCTTGACTCAATTAATTAAGTTGTTTGAGATTTAATCTTTGAAATTAAATTAGTTAAGAGGAATAACCGTTCATACATATCAGTAGTAGAGAAATGCAAACCCTAGACCCTTTTATCAAGTGAATCAAAACATCAGTTCTTGTTTACTTTTATCGTTTTAAACTTCAATTAAACCTTTTCATTACTTAGCAATTTAAATTTCTTTAATTACTTGTTACTTTTAATTTGATAATCAATTACCCACTTTGGCTTCCTTGAGAGACGACCTTGGGGTGATCACCTTTGCTACAACTACCTCGTATACTTGCGAGTGACGCTTTGTGGTAGAGTTAATTTGAGCGCAACACATTCTCAAACACATGCACTATTTTCCTAGAATGTGGTTGGGAAAAAAATCAACAGGGAATACAACAATTCCCATATTATCCTTCAGTCTAGCCACCATTTGGTATGGAATATAAATCACCATAGAAGATGTGGAAGAGATGGAAGGGAGAGCAAAACAAATAACCCAATGCAAAAAGGCAAGGAAATATTTCACTGGCCCATGAAACCCTGCTTTAGAACTGTAAATGGATATTTTGTTAAAGAGGGAACATACTCCCTTTATTATGGATTTCTTGAATCATGGTTGAATCCCATTACCAATGATTTAACCCTAGGGTTTGGAATTTTCTTTGATGTCAGGCTTATCTTAGAAGATAGCATGCTTGCCTTGGAGATAGGGGAAGATTTTGAGGACAATATGGATCTTGGTCTATTTCACGTAGCTGTGTTAAAAGGAGCAAAATCATATTTCAACCATTGATCCAATCAGCCACAAAAGTACCCAGCAATTGGTATTTTGAAAAGAATGGCGGTCCATTGTCAAAGTCAATCTATGAGTGTAGACCCTTAATTTTGACCCTAAGCTAGTCTGATCCCAATTAATAGTGCCCAAGCCAAGATCAATTTGATTTTGGAAGCTAGTTTAAAGGCTTGAATTAAATCGGTTCAATTTTAAAAGACCTAAATATAACCCAGTTAAATTTTTTTTTTAAAAAAAAGCTCAAATTAGGTTTGAACTAAGTTAATTAATGAGGTTTGCTTCATTTTGGCTTGGGCTATGTCTAATTTGATATGAGCATAAGCTCATATGTAAATAGGCCAATTCGATATGAGCATAAGCTCATATCAAAATAGACCATTTTGATGAGCTATGCTCATGTCAAAATGGACATGGTCTATTTTGATATGAGCCATATTCATATCAAATTGATTAAGTCGAGTTTAAGATGTGCTTAATTTGGCATCCTGATTAGATTAAAAGAGATTCGGATGATCAAAGCAATCTTCTAGTAGGATTAGGATTGATAAATCTAATTAAACCCTTGGATTGCCTATAAAAAGAACCAGGGCAACCACAATAGAGAGGAGCTAGAGCAGGGAAGCAACAATAATTAAAATTAGTCAGTACCCAAAAGAACTTGGGGATGATTGAGAAAATTAAAAACACACAGAGACAAAAAGCACGAAAATCAAAAAAAGCAATAGCTTGATCCTTGGATCATTGAGGCACTAACCAAGAAATTAGTTGATCCAGACTTTCCCAATATTCAAACCATAAGCTTAGTTCAACAATATCACTTCGGTGGAGCCAACAATGTAGGTATAACCTATTAACTTATTTCATTTAATTTCCTTTGGAATCTTCATCTTTCCATGTTGTTAGAGTTCATCATCCTTTTAAATTAATTGGTTTGATTTCAAAAGTTACTTACAATTATAATTCTAGATTCAAGTGAAATGATAGCTTCGATTGCATGTTTCTAACTTTAATAATAAATATAAAACCCTAACTCATATTCCAAACCCTATTTCCATAACCAAACCTTGATTCCACAGCTAAAACCATAATTCCACAATAATACCTATTTTGTAAATCGTTTACCTTTAGAGGGACAGCTGTATGCGCGACGTCTTATATTTCATTAAGGGGTTACTGTTAAGATTTGCTCATGGATTACTTTTTTGTGAGTTCATTATTATTTAAGTCCTAATTTATTATTATTTAATGATTACATGCATTATTATTATTATTATTTATTTGCTTATGGATTGTAATTTCTTATTATTTAGGACTTTGAGATTGTAAAAGCATATTTCCACTTCGTGGGTGCCTTATTTATTTTATTTATTGTGACAATTGTAAGGGACACATTTTTACCTATAGTGGGTGTCCTATTTTATTTATTTTTACTTTCTTTTTTGGACATTGGACATTGTAAGGGCATGTTTTCATCCTTGGATGGGTGCCTATTTTGTTTGTTTTATTTCGATAATATGATTGATGCTTATTTCTTTTAATTGTATGTAATATGGATGATGTCATGATATTTAAGAATTTTTTAATATTTAGACCTAAAAAGGAGGTCGGTTCCAATGAACCGGGTGCTATGGGGGTCCTGGTTCATTCTCATCTTCCCCATGCATACTTAACTTTTCAAACCGAATATGGGGTTGGGGACTTCATAGAAATCGAGTCATTTACTCTCTTTCTTTTCATTCTCACTGTGAGCAGAGATTTTTTCCCCATTCCTGTGGAATGGTTCTTGCCACTATGATACTGTTAGGCTCTGGGCTTTAGAGAACACGGGCTGAAACTCAAAGAATAGGAGTCACCACCAACATGTGTTAGGAAAGAAAGAAGATAGGGTGAATGACTCGATTTCTAAGGAATTTTTAGCCCCTACTGGGTTCGAAATGTTGAGTAGACATTGGGAAGGTGAGAAATGACCTAGCACCCCTATAACATCTGTTTCATTAGAACCGACCTTTTTTTTAGGTCTAAATACTATTAAAATTTTATTTTGTTATATGAAAACAATTCAAAGTAAATAATATGCAAACAATATCATACCATAAATCAAACAAATAAACAATAAAAATGGGCACCCATACAAGGATGGAAACATGCCCTTACAATGTTCAAATTTCCATAATACAAATGAAATAAGATGGGACTCCCATAAAAAGAGTGGAAACATGTCCCTTAAAATAAACCCCAAATATAAATTAAATAAAAGAAAAAATTTAAATAAAGAAGGCATCCAGAAGTGAAAACATGTCTTTTACAACTTTAAAATCTAAATAATAAGAATTGCAACCCGAAAACATATAAATCATCATACACAAAGAATCATCGAAAGAATTATAACATTAGGGCTTAATTAAAAGAAAATTAAGATTAATCACAAAATTATGGTTTTGAAGCACAAATAATGGTTTGAATCATAAATTATGGTTTGGTGATAAAATTAGGGTTTAGTTATAAATTGGGGTTTTGGATCACAACTTAAATAAAACAACAAATCAAAATGTAATGAATCTGCATATTCATGTAACAAGAAAGGGATGATAATCTATTAATAGATATTTCTTATTAAACAACAAACTGCATTGTTGGCTCCACCAAAAAATTATATTGAACCAAATATTGGACTGGCACAATCCTCTATTAAAGTTGATGTTAGGATTTTTCCTTGGAGATTCTTTAATGGCCTGGGTCAATTTTATTTTGGTCGAGCAATATTACTCATGGGTTTCTTGCTTTCTGACTCTCTTGAATTCATTTGTTTGGTTGCACCTTGTTTCTTTTCTTTTCATTTATGTTTATGTGCTCTCTCTATGATTATTTGTCATCCATTTTGATTAAATTAATCCCCTTTTATAATGCTCAGTTACAGTTTTAATTAGAGTTACTCAGCTGAGAAGTCCCACTCTTATAAAAAAACTTTGTGTTTATCTGAATAACTGAGTTTAAGTAGGATTAGGAAGCTGGCACATAGCGAATATGTCATGGCTCATGGCCAATTGGCCATAAGCAAGACTGATGGTGAATTTGACATGAGCCCATATGCAATTTTACATGAGTCGATCATGAAAATAAACAATTTTCATGACTTTTTGTGGTCAATTTAGTAATTTTGTCTTTTAAATCAAGATCAAACTTGATTTAGGCTTCTAAAATTGGGATTGAATTTGGTTTAGGCCAAAATCAAGGGTCTATAATTTTGCCCCCTGCTTGAATGATTGGAGACTTTAGTAGAAGAGAGTGAAAATTAGTGATACAACTTCTAAATTTTGCACCAAGCATCATTGAACGAGTCTAATATTTCAATGGGTCATTGGGCAATTCTAATATCCTAATGGGTTTATCGAGCAACTCTAAAATCTCGATGAATCAAAACAACCATCGAGTAACTCTAATATCTCGATAAAACCACCAACCAAATCTAATATCTTAGTAAAATAACAACCATCAAGCAACTCTAATATGTCAATGAAATTTTAATATCTTTGTTAAACAATAACCATCGAGTGACTCTAATATCTCAATGAAACCACCAAGCAACTCTAATATCTTAATGAAACAACAACCATCAAGTGACTTTAATATCTCGATGAAACCACCAAGAAACTTTAATATCTTGATTAAACCGCCAAGTTATTCTAATACCTTAGTAAAATAATAATCATTGAGTGACTCTAATATCTCGATAGAATAGTGAGCGACTCTAATATCTCACTAGGAATAAACCTGGATACTTCAAAAAATCAAGAAAAACCATATGCCTTTGCAGAAATGGATCTTCATCTTGATTCTTTACTCTTACGAATGGTCCTTTTTCCTACATCGACTTAGCTGGCTAGACTAACCTTTTGTCATATCTTCAGTCATTTAAGAGTTTTGGCTTTCTTGTAGCACTTGTTCCATTATATTAATGGATTTCGCTTTGTAAAAAATTTAACTATTTTTTAGCCCTTATATCCTCTTTTTGCCCCCTACGTGGCAAACATTGAAAGAGATTTTAAAAATTTTTTATACACATATAAACTCAAAAATTGGAAAGGAGAAGCTTTGCCCCTTGTGTAGGCTCAAACCGAAGGTTTTGTGCCCATTAGACTTCAATCAATACTTTTGTCTTATTCTTTGTGCAAGCATGTCTCCATTTTTATAAAGTCATCAGATCAAGCAATGGGCTTTTCATGCCCCCTAACGCTATATTTGCTTATCATTGTTTGCTTCATAGAGTATCGATTGTTTACCTTGATAAACATGACTAAAAATGTAGTGTGACATACTCAGGTATGTGTGTATGCATGATATGCATTGGTGATACTTACAGTGATTTTATTGACTCATAGACCTAGGTGGTAGGCCGAATCACTCCAAGTGGTACCTTCAAAATATTCATTTAGACTTTGCATTAGGACGTCAGAAGACATCACTTCCATGGCTTTATCTTTAAGATGTATAAAGTATAAGTAGTAGGGGGCCCAAGCAAAATAGTCAGACACACATGAGGCTTCCATTCTAACTTATGATTCAACACATTGGTTGGTAACTTCTTCATGACCTTGCTAATGATCCTTTAATTAGCCCACCTTTGTCTAATGTGTCCCTAAAGGTTGGACAGTGCAATATACTTCACTAATCTTGAATTTTAGTTTAATTTTAAAATGACATGTTAGCTTTGTCAAACCAGTGTCAATATGCCTCGGTGCTTTATTTTTCAAAATTGACATATCTATAACATCACAATCCTAGTTACTGTAATAAATTTGGGAATGATTTCCATTTGAGAAAGAAATGTTGCACTTCAAATAGACATATACACATTACTTGGACAAAAGTCTCATTAGGTATCTCATGTGCATGTTTTTTTAAACAATCTCTACTAATAGACTCCACCTACCAAGAGAAATTAATAGGTCTTTAATAGGTTTAAAATGGGGTCTATAAGGGACATGGTTTAAGCAAAGGCCATTTTAATCGAAGCTGATGTGACACTACTGATAAATTTTTACATTACATACTTCTTGTTGGAGCTATAGACAATTGTAAAAATTAAACTCTAGACATCATTTCCACTTTTTAGGCATCTTGTTATCTTGCTTCATGAAAGATAGAGCTTGAATGTTCTTCCATCTTCTTGGAAAAAATCTGGATCTAATTAGGACGATCTTAATCTTTTTCTTTTCCTTTTGTAAAAACTCAAGACCCTTTATCTACCTTTTTGTTGTTGTTGTTGTTGTTGTTGTTGTTGTTGTTGTGGCATTTCATCATTCTGCCCTTTTTTCCTTTTGGAATATCAAGTCTAACACTTTCAAGACTTGGAGTTATGTTGGATATCGTGAACCAAATGAAAGATTGTCTTTCTCCTATATCTCTTATTTTAACTAAGACTTTGGTTGGGTTGGACCAATTAACATCAAACTCTTCTCATATGTTGAATGGAAGTCTTTTGCTGCTTCAAAAGAACTCTGTTGGCTTTTTGAACTGCCCTTTTGGGCTTAAAATTCAAACTTTTATTATTTTATCTTTTTTCCTTCTTCTTTTGTCTCTTTTTTCTTTTCTTTCATTTTCTTTTTTTGTTTTTTCTATTTCTTCTTCTCTTTCTCTTTCTCTTTCTTTTTTTTCTTTTTTTTGTCCTAGCACTAAGAAAGTTGTCTTGTTTGTACCATTTCATGCTTCTAATAATGGATGAGTTGCGTAATTCAAGGATGAATCCTTTGTAATCTTGATGTCATTTCCAGATGGAATAGTTTTAAGACATCAGATCTAATTTAGGTAAACTTTGACCGTCTTCATGGTCTTGATTGAGCATCCCTTTCTTCGAATTTCTTGTTCCTCAGTACCTCAATGATCATCAGACTTGTCATAAGTGTCATAATAACATAAGGTAGGTTATTGGGTTTATAAGCTGATAAAAAGCAAGCTAAAATCTCATGAAGGCTCAAAGGGACAAACTAAGGATTGATATTAATAGGGTGGATACTAGTTGTTGGCTCACTAAACAATTCCTAGACCAGTTCTCTCTTAAATAGGTAGAGTTCAATTTTGGCTCAAAAGTTCATCAAAGCTTGTTTTAAGATCAATTAGACATAGGTAATTATGCATGAGCCCTCTCTAAGCAAGCATACAAAGCTCAATGCTGCAAAATAATTCCTTTACCTAGTAATGTCATTCAAATCATGATGCATAGATACACTAATTTATGAACATCAAGCTAAATTCATCATTGGTTGAGCATCAAAATGAATAAAAAAAACCAATAAAATCATAAATGTAACAAAAATAATTTATTTGTAAAAAATATTAAATAAAAAAATAATTTTTCCAAAAAACACCAAAGAAAGAAAATGAAATGAGAACCACATAAGCCAAGGGAAATTGTTGAGTTGGAGTCAAAATTGCTTCATCTACATGGACATGTCAGGGGAGAGGATCATTTCACCATCAATGAAGTTTTGTATTTCATGCATTAATCATGTACGTCATTCTGTTTCATGATCAGGCACCTAATGAAATTGATAGAAAGCCTCTGTATCAAAATTAGAGGGCAGAGAATCCAGCAACAATCGGGGGCTAAAGGCTATAATAACTCATTCTTCTATAATTTGTTGATGACCCAAGACAGTGGCTACCCAATTCTAAGAATTGATGCTTCTTTGCTGGCTTAGTTGTTGTATTCACCTCAATTTCTTTTTCACTTTATCCACTAGACTGATAACCACTCTTATTATCCCCTTTTCTGTCGTATCTAATATTTTCTCTTTCCCAATCTTCTAATTGAAGACCTGCCTGAAGAAGATCCTTAAAGTCCCTTATAAGGGCCTGAGCCACTCTTTCATAGAGGTAGGGTAAAGTGCCTTGACTATCATTTGTATTTGGTCTGAGTCATCCGGTCATTTCTTGAGAAGAGTTATTTTATTCCTCCATCTTATATAGTCAACAAAGCTCTCATTTTGTTTGTCTGAAAGACTCTACCAAGTTTACCTCTAACTCGATGTTGTACCCATACTATTAGATGAAAGCTTTGCACAACAAATCCCAATATTTCTAAGTGCTCTCCTCTAAAGTGTTATACAAGTTTTACACCACAAATTCCAATGAGAGCATAAAGTACCTCAGTGTTTGAGGCTTAGAAGCTCTAGCATATTGCATTGTAGTTATGTACTGGTTAACATGCAAGTAAGGATTTCATGTACCATTGCACTTAGCAAAAGCAGACATTTTGAACTAGTATGGGAGATTTCATCCTCTTCAAAAAGGTTATCAACTTTTGATGCATTTTCAACTTTTAGCCTCTTTTCAAACTTCTTTTCCAGATCAACAATGAGCTTTTCCACATTAGCAGGCTCTATTTTTACTTCCATCTTCTTCTATTTCTTCTTTTCTTATTGATCTTGGAAATACGTGTCCCAATCATAATTATCAATCACCACCTTTTCTTCATCAAAGGCTACCTTAACTACCTTAGCTTTTCCCTTCTCCTTCTACTTCTTAGAACTAGCAGATGCCACAATAGTGTTATTTTATAGTGTTGAATTGACTTTTTAAGGTCTTAGCCAAGGCCCCTTTTATTTCTTTCATCTTAGCTTCTAAGATCTCATTCACTATGTTCTTGACTTGCTCAAGATCCATTGCTTTTGGTGCAAAGTTGACTAAAGACTCACTGAACTCTAAAGCACTGATGTAGGTCAAGTTGTCATATGCCCCTGAGCTATTGTACTTTAGGTCTATGAGCCAGAAATGATTAATGCAATGTATATATACATGTGTAACAAATAAAAAAATAGATTCAGGACATTCCTTCCAACCTTATTTCTTCCTAGACATGAGTGGTGAGTCTCTTTTCCTCATTGTTATAGTTAACAAAATATCAACAGCGGATATTTTATTTTTGAAAGAACCATTCAGATGAAATAACCAATAATTATGTTTTTCAAATACAAAATTTAGTCTATGATAATTTCCACTAATTAATTCTTAATCCTTTAGGTCCACTGAAAAATTTGAGTAGCATTTCTGCCATATTTGGGATTAAATTTAAATTAATAGGTTCATTATAAATAGACTCCTTATTTGGAAAAGCAACTAATGATTCCATAACTAATAAGTCTTGACATAAATAAGGCCCATAATTGATTTTAATATTCCATAAGTGACCCAACTAATTGAAAGCCCATTTTAAGGAAATCTTAATTTGGGTCATAAAGTGAAAAATGATTTTGAGTCATTCCTTGAAAATATTTCAAAGCCTAATATAAAAAGTTTATTTTAAAAATTAATTTTGGGCTTTGTGCTTGGGCCAGGAGGTAGAGAATGATTTTTGACCCATTATTAAAAAGGTTTTGAACTTAATTTGAAAAGCTTTTGAAAAAGATTTGGGCATATTTTGAAAACATCTTAAAGCCCATTGTAAAAATTAATTTTCTGACTCATTTCAATTGGAAAGGTTTTAAAGCCTATTTTGAAAAGTTTCAAAAATGATATGGTCTTTTGGGCTTAGAAGAATTTTTAGGCTATAAAATAATTTTGGGCTTGCACTATAATTAGGTCATATTAGGAAAAGACAAACCAAATGGGCCAAACCTCAACTAAGACATGTTAATCATAGTCAATCAACAAGCATTTAGGGTAAACATAAGGAAAATTACTAGGACAACTACATGGGTAAAATATTCAGGTTCCCATAGCAAGTATATACCAAAAGGTACAAGGCTATGAGTGATTACATAATGCTCGATCTTCATACCTTAGAATGAAAGTATAGTATCACTTATATACACATAACATGGGTTCCACAGGGCATCCTAACTCACACACACAATGCAATTCTAGTAATGTAATGAATAATATCATAATAAGAAAAATAATATAAAGATCAACGGAATCAACTTCTCTTATCCCCGGTGGAGTAGCCATTGTGATCAAGGATTTTAGCCCTACTCCCGGTGGAAAGGTTATTGCAACTTTGGTACTATTAGGCTCTGGCCCTAAGAGAACACGAGCTAAAACTCGAAGAATAGGAATCGCCACCGAACAGGCTGGAAAAAAGTAGAAGGGGTGGATTACTCGATTCCTAAGAAATTCCTAACCCCTACTAGGTTTAGAAAGTTAGGAATGCAGTAGGAAGGTGAGAAATGGCCTAGTACCCTCGTAATGCCTGGTTCATTAGAACCAGCCTCCTTTTCAGGTCTAAATATTATTAAAATTTTATTTTATTATGATGTTACTCATATTATTAACAATTCAAAGTAAATAATATGAAAACAATACCATACCATAAATTAAACAAATAAACAATAAAATGGGTATCCATACAAGCGTGGAAATATGCCCTTACAATGTCCAAATGTCTATAATACAAATGAAATAAGATGGGACACCCACAAAAGAGTGGAAGCATGTCCCTTACAATAATCTCGAAATATAAATTAAATAAAAGAAATAATTTGAAACATGCCTTTTATAAAACTTTAAAATCCAAATAGTAAGAAATGACAATCCAAAAATAGATAAATCATCATACATAAAGAATCATACAAAGAATCATAAAATTATGGCCTCATTAAATGGAAATTAAGATTAATCACAAAATTAGGGTTTTGAAACACTAATTATGGTTTTAAATCATAAATTAGGGTTTTGGTAATAAAATTAGGGTTTTACGATAGAGGTAGAGGTTTGATCAGCCCGAACACATCGTGAGGGCCAGATCAATGAGGTTGAATGGCCCAAGGCCTATCATGACCAGCTATTCATTATTGATGAGAAAAGAATGGATGCTTTTATAGGGTGTAGGGTTATTAGTAAAAGGTAGCAAGGCATTATGACAAGACGCCAGAGATAGAATTTTAAAAGAAAGGCAATTGGATTAAAAAAAAATTAGGGTCCCAGTACAAGACCCTAGAGGGAAATTCTAGCCCAATTGGACAGGGCCATAATTGTTCAAAAAGATCTTATAATTAAGAGTACTAATGCTCTTAGACCTGGATGGTATTGAGTTTTCAAGTCCATGCAATATGGATCAACTTAAAAGGTATTTTGTTTCAATTACACTAACACATTTGTAATAGAACTACATGGACATGATTCTAAAAAAAGAGCTCAGCGAGTTGAAAACCCGAAAGGGCAGCTTGGGAAAAATTATAATAATAAAAATAAAGAGATATGTAGAAAGCCCTTTTAGGGTTCAGTCCAAATCATTACACAACATTCATCCCATGCAACCCATAAAAGATATATATATAGAGAGAGAAAGGATATTTTTTTTTCCATAATACTCATAAAGGATTTCCATCATACCATAAACTTCCTATGTCCAAAATTAAATAATAAGCCAAAATTGAGTGCCGTCCTAAATAGTCTACTAAAAAAGTAAGCCTTAAAATCTAGGCAATCTCGACAGTAGTCTCCGTCTCTAGCTCGTTAATCAAAACCAGTGGTCAAACTTTCTCTCTAGGCCAAACTATAGTAATAAACTAGCGTCTATACCTGTCAGTAGTGTATGTGTAATATCCCAAAATGTAATCTAGAAGTTTTGAGATAATTGTTGTTTGTGTGAATCAAATGTATATGTGTTATTAGAAAGGGAAGAGTGGATAGAGAGAATGTATATGTTGTGTATATGGCAAGATATATAACATATATGTTGGTCAAAATGGAGAGTCAAGGGATGAAGATATTTATTTTGTTGTTTATGAAATTACTAATAAGGGTATGTAAGTGAAAGGAAGTTAAAATAAATAAGAAGAGGGTGTTTAGGTAATTGTCTTTTTAGAAATGCTTGGTGGAGGTTTAAAGAGATGCAAAGTTTGACTTTGTCTCTAATTTCATTTTCATTTCTTTTCTTTTCCTTTCTTGGCCGGCTATCAAGAAGACAAAGGAGAGCAAGAGAGGTTTTGAGTTTTAAGACTAAATTGAAGGAGATTTCAAGAAGATAAGTTGAAATTCAAGAAGTTCTTCTTTGTTGGTAAGTTTTCTCTTGATTTCTCTTGATTTTAATGAAGTTGTGTTTGAGTTGATAGATTATTGTTGATTTTAAGAGTGTGTTGTTTGATTATGATATGTTTAAGAGTGTTTGGTTATTTGATTATGGATTTTAATGATGGATTGAAGAAAAGAGTAAGGTTGATGGAAGAGATAGTGTTGAAGGTGTGTTTAGGGTTGTGATGATATTGATGATTTGTGGTTAATGTGTATTTTGTCTTGTTTTGGTGTGTTTGCAAGTTTAAGATGGTTATGGATGTGTGTAGTTGAGTTTGTTTGAAGCGGATGTTGGTGGAAGAAGTGGTTTGTTGGATGTTCTTTTGTTTTGGCCGGAATTTGTGTTTTTGGCCTGACACGCCCATGAGCACGACCAGGATTTTGGGCATATCGATGGTTTTGTGTTTTGGATGGGTGACACGAGTAGTGACACGCCCATGTCACTGAGCGTGTCATAGCTACTGTGTTGGTAAGGAATTGACAGGGCCATAAACACGCCCATGTTGTTGGACGTGTCAATATTTCTGTGAGACAGAATGTATTACACGCCCAGCGACATGCCCGTGGTTCTGAGCGTGTAAAAGCTTCTGTGTTGGGAAGTTAGGGCACGGTCAGGGACACGTCCGTGTTGTTGAGCGTGTCATGTTGAGAGTTTGCCCTAGTTGGTTTTTAGCTTTATGAACTCATGTGGGTTTCATCATTCTTTTTGAATAGGTTGTGAAGAAGGTGAATTACCCTAATTCAAGTGGTGAAAGATTCTTGGAAGAAGAAGTGTTTAGAGTTGTGTGGGTTGCTTTTGAAGTAAGTACACACCTTGCATTTTTGCATGCATTCATGAAATCATGGAACTTACACATTTGGATGTGAATGTACTAAGAAAACTTATTGCATTGTTGATATATGTATATATGAATAATGTTAACCTTGTGAAATGTAAGGTGTTATATGTTTATTGATGATGATATATGATATGTGAGATTGAGATATAATGAAGCCGTTATGGTTGGCTATGGTTATGAAAAATGAAATTGTTAAGGCATGGTTGCCTATGTGCTTATGAGATATGAATTGACAAAGAGAATGGTAAAGAAGTGAATAACTTGATTGTATGTTTAATATGTTATTCAATTTCAGAGTTCTGAGTTTGGAGGCATGCCTATAAAATGAAAAAGGTAACAGTCTTGCCGGGTTGAGGATCTCTTCAATTTGAGTTGAATTGAGGTCCAAGAGACTGGGTCTGTTACACTATGAGAATTGTGAATATGAGATATATAAATGGTAACAGTCTTGCTGGGTTGAGGATCTCCTCGATTAGTCAGGTTGATGGTCCAAGAGACTGGGTCTGTTATAGGTAACAGTCTTGCCGGGTTGAGGATCTCCTCAAGCATGTTGAGTTGATGGTCCAAGAGACTGGGTCTGTTACACTATCCATGGATATATATATATATATGTTGCCTACGGGCTTGATTATTGTGATTATGAACCAAAGCAGTAACTCTGAACTTTGAATATCATATTAAATACTTGTTGGGCCCATATGTGTCTATGTTGAATGACTATAGTGGATGATGATATAATTATTGAAATAATGAAATGTAACATTTTTAAGTATGATCTTTATTGGTTGAATGCATGGCATTGATATTGACATTGCATAATATCATTATGGTTTGTACTACTGAGTTGTTGGCTCAACGCGATTGTGGTTCATCGGGCAGGTGATAGGGTTGATATGGTTGAGACGGAGGATTCTTCTAGACCTAGTTGAGTTTATGCTTGAAAAGTTGGCCTAGAGCTTAAAGATCAGAGAGTCAAGCTGCCAATCATGTATATATATATATTCCATGTTTTGTAAATTTTGATTTTTGATGTATTTGTACTTGTAAGTACTTGTTATAATTTCCGTTGCGTATTAATAAATGTTTTTATCTATCATATATATTATTTATATCTTTTAAACGTTTGATAATTGTTTTATTTCTTTTTCAAGATATGACTTATGTTTGTTTTAAAACTATGACATTTCTATATTCAGTATACGTATATTACGATCGTATAAGCATGCTATATACGTATATAGGATATAGGGGTGTTACAATTATTTTGGTATCAGAGCCTAGGTTTGAGATTCTCAACCTAGGTCAATTGTAAGAAAAAGAATATTTTGATTTTAAAAAGTGGGTTTTTGAATAAAATACATGTTTGGTGTTGGCAGTCTCTGATCTTTAATGAGGTGTATTCTGCTGTGTTTGTAGATATAGGTTATAATGGATCCTCATTCACGTCAATCTGTTGAGGGTAGTGCTGAGAGTGTAGCTCCTGATGATGGTAGAGATGGAGCTAGAGGGGATAGAACTGGAGAGGCACCTGTTTCTGTGTCAGGGAGACCAGCTGGTGAGAAGATTCTGCCAGTTTGGCTTAGGCATATGGTTGAATTATTGAGGCAGGCACCAGTACAACCACCGCCACCCCCACCCCAGCCAGTGGTACCAGTGAGATATTACGATAAATTAAGAAAGTATGGAGCAAAAGATTTTCTGGGTACTATTGATCTAGCAGTAGCTGAGCAGTGGCTGGATAAGGTACAAAGGATATTCATTCAGTTGCAAGCCACTCCAGAAGAAAATTTTGATTATGCTAGATCACTGTTGCAGAAGGATGCATATGATTGGTGGAAGACAGTTCCTCATGCTATGGACGATCCACCTACATTGTCCTATAGTGATTTTCTACGGGAGTTTGAGCTGAAATATACTCCAAGGGAGTATAAAGATGTGAAGAAAATGGAATTTCTGACTTTGAGGCAAGATCACCGGACTGTGACAGAGTATGAGCTAGAGTTCATCCGGTTGAGCCACTATGCCGGGGGGATTATCTCTGATGAGATTGACCGGTGCAGAAGGTTTGAGGAGGGATTGAGACCCTCAATTATGTGTCTTGTGGCTGGTTCTAGATACCAGGATTTTTCCCAGTTGGTTGCAGCAGCTAGGAGTGTGGAGAGAGCCCAAAGTATTGCAGCAGCTGCTACCGAGGAGGAGACCAGGGTTAGGAGACCCCAGTTTGAGGCAGGGTCTTCATCTGTAAAGAGAGGTAGGGGAAGTTTTGTTCCCAGGATCAGTCGGAGTCAGAGGCAGGCTGGTAGGTCAGTCCAGTTACAGAGACAGAGATCAAGACCTACAGTTTCAGTAGCGAGTGCTCCGACTCCAGTAGTTCAGAGATCCACTCCATCTGTGTGTGTTCAGTGTGGTGGAACACATAGGGGTGTCTGTTGGAAGAGTAGTGGACCAGCTATGTGCTTCAGATGTGGTTCGCCTGATCATTTTATTTGAGAGTGTCCTGAGATGCAGGAGTAGAGGTCGGCAGATTCTGCAGTTTCTCGACCTAATGTCAGAGGTGGTCGAGGGGGCAGAAGTTTCAGCAGAGGGGGTAGACCTGGGTATAGTCAGAGAGGAGGATCTTCATCCAGGGATAGTAGACCCGATGAGGCTGGGCCTTCTCAACGAGTATATGTGATGCAAAGACAACCAGATGCTTCTGCAGTCATTGCGGGTACTTTCTCTTTATTTGGCATTTTAGTACTTGCTTTGATTGATCTAGGATTTACTCATTCATACATTAGTGCATCCATATTGCCTGTATCTGAATTGCATTCTGAGTCCTTAGGATTTGATGTTTTGGTGACAAATCCTTTAGGACATAGTGTGGTTGTTAGCAGGGTGCACCGAAATAGTGCAGTTGTGGTACAAGGTGAGGAGTTTACTGGAGATCTGATTGAAATGCCTTTTAAAGAATATGATTTGATTTTAGGCATGGACTGGTTGTCTAGACATGAAGCTGTGGTAGATTGTCAACATAAGTGTGTCAGTTTGAGAACTAGTGATGATAGGAGTGTGATGGTGTCTAGTGAGCAGAGACAGCTTGCATCCTTGTTTGTATCAGCTGTAATAGCTAGAAGGTTGATTAGAAAAGGGTGTGATGCTTATCTTGCTCATGTTGTGGATGCTAGAGTAGGAGGTTCTCAAATTTATAATATAACTACAGTTGCAGATTTTCCAGATGTGTTTCCAGAGGAATTGCCAGGGTTGCCCCCTGAGAGAGAGGTTGAGTTTGGTATTGATCTGTTGCCTGGTACCACTCCCATCTCTATCACTCCTTATCATATGGCACCTGCTGAATTGAGAGAGTTGAAGGTGCAGTTACAGGAATTACTGGATAGAGGGTTTATTCGCCCCAGTGTTTCTCCTTGGGGAGCTCCTGTGTTATTTGTGAAGAAGAAGGATGGTACTATGAGATTATGCATCGATTATAGGCAATTGAACAAAGTGACTATAAAGAATAAATACCCTTTGCCTAGAATTGATGATCTCTTTGATCAATTGAAGGGAGCATCAGTGTTTTCCAAAATTGATTTGAGATCCGGGTACCATCAATTGAGGGTTAAAGTTGAAGATGTTTCTAAAACAGCTTTCCGTACCAGGTATGGGCATTATGAGTTTTTAGTAATGCCTTTTGGATTGACAAATGCACCTGCAGTTTTCATGGATTTGATTAATAGGGTGTTTAGACCCTATCTAGATCAGTTTGTGGTGGTTTTCATCGATGATATTTTGGTGTATTCGCGTAATGAAGAGGAGCATGACAAGCATTTGCGGATTGTATTGCAGATCTTGAGGGAGAAGCAATTGTATGCTAAGCTGTCAAAGTGTGAGTTTTGGCTTGACCAAGTAACTTTTCTGGGTCATATAGTTTCAGCAGATGGTATAAGAGTTGACCCAAGTAAAGTTGAAGCTATTTTGAATTGGAGTCCACCAAAGTCTGTAACTAAAGTTAGGAGTTTTCTGGGTTTGGCAGGCTATTACCGATGGTTTGTGAAAGGTTTTTCTTTGATAGCTACTCCACTCACCAAATTGCTTCGGAAGGGAGTTAGATTTGTGTGGACGGATCAGTGTCAAGCTAGCTTTGAGCAGTTGAAGGAAATGTTGACTCAAGCACCTGTTCTTACTTTACCTGTGGAAAATAAACCATATGTGATTTACAGTGATGCTTCACATAATGGTTTAGGATGTGTCTTGATGCAAGAGGGTAAAGTGATAGCCTATGCTTCTCGGCAGTTGAAGCCATACGAGCTTAATTATCCGACTCATGATTTAGAGTTGGCAGCTATAGTGTTTGCTTTGAAGATTTGGCGCCACTATTTGTATGGGGGAAAATGCTTTATCTATACAGATCACAAAAGTTTGAAATATTTGGGTGTTCAGAAGGAGCTGAATCTTTGGCAAAGATGATGGTTAGAACTGATTAAAGACTACGACTGTTTGATTGATTATCATCCTGGTAAGGCAAATGTAGTTGTTGATGCCTAGAGTCAGAAATCTTTAGTAGGTTTGGCTGTTTATTCGCTCTTGTTGCTTGTTGAGTTGAGAGCGTTGCATGCTAGTTTTGAAGTATGTAATGATGGTGCATTATTGGCTCAGTTACAGTTGAGACCAGTATTGTTGGATCAAATAAAGGAGGCTCAATTGGCGGACGAGAAAATTCAGAAGATTGTTTTAGATTGCCAAAATGAGGAGAGTTGAGACTTTTATGTAAAGAATGATGGTAGTCTTTGGTTCAGGGATAGGTTGTATGTACCTGACGATAATAGTTTAAGAAAGATTATTCTAGAGGAAGCACACCAATCTATTTTTGCTATGCATCCGGGAAGTACAAAGATGTACCATGATTTGAGACAGCATTATTGGTGGTCTGGTATGAAGAAAGACATAGTGGAATTTTTGTCCAAATGTCTCACTTGTCAGAGGGTGAAAACTGAGCACGGGTTGAGGATCTCCTCGATTAGTAGGGTTGATGGTCCAAGAGACTGGGTCTGTTACAGGTAACAGTCTTGCCGGGTTGAGGATCTCCTCAAGCATGTTGAGTTGATGGTCCAAGAGACTGGGTCTGTTACACTATCCATGGATAGAGATATATATATATATATATATGTTGCCTATGGGCTTGATTATTGTGATTATGAACCAAAGCAGTAACTCTGAACTTTGAATATCATATTAAATACTTGTTGGGCCCATATATGTCTATGTTGAATGACTATAGTGGATGATGATATAATTATTGAAATAATGAAATGTAACATTTTTAAGTATGATCTTTATTGGTTGAATGCATGGCATTGATATTGAAATTGCATAATATCATTATGGTTTGTACTATTGAGTTGTTGGCTCAGCGCGATTGTGGTTCATCGCGCAGGTGATAGGGTTGATAGGGTTGAGACGGAGGATTCTTCTAGACCTAGTTGAGTTTATGCTTGAAGAGTTGGCCTAGAGCTTAAAGATCAGAGAGTCAAGCTGCCAATCATGTATATATATATATTCCATGTTTTGTAAATTTTGATTTTTGATGTATTTGTACTTGTAAGTACTTGTTATAATTTTCGCTGCGTATTAATAAACGTTTTTATCTATCATATATTATTTATATCTTTTAAACGTTTGATAATTGTTTTATTTCTTTTTCAAGATATGACTTGTGTTTGTTTTAAAACTATGACATTTCTATATTCAGTATATGTATATTACGATCATATAAGCATGCTATATACGTATACAGGATATAGGGGTGTTACAGTATGTCAGTCCAGATGGCCACAAAACATGAAAATCCTCCAGCCTAGCCATTTAAAATGGCTTAGACAGAAGCAGATGTTATGATCGAAGGAGTATGAGCTATACCATCAAGTGGGACTCCTTGAGAATGGTCCATCTGTTTGAGAATCTAGGTCCATGGGTAAAATGTCAACATAGACAAACATAACAAGCAAACAACCCTATAATTGAAGCTCATGGTCATAAAAGAGCGAATTTGATACTAAGGGTAATACCATAAAACCTCATTAGACCATGCTCCAATAACTCATGCCCTCTCTAAATCATGGCAGATGAGGATCTGTCTGCCTCTGTAAGAAAAGGGAGAATAAGGAAGTCTAGATGGCATAGCCACAACATGGAGGTGATCCTTTAACCAAACCTAGAAGTAGCAAAATAGGTTAAAAAATACCTAAAGAAGAATAGAAGTCATAGACCAATCCCCCTGGACCCTCTAAACCCTATCAAGGATAATAATTGTCTTAGCTAGAAAAAGTGCAGCAATGGAATGGGAATCCTCCATCTGCAAAGTCAATGGGATCAAATCAATCAAGCCCTAGCCTGGCTCTCCTGTGAATAGAAATTCACTAATTAGGCAAAATGCCAAAGCCCTCAGGTGCAGTTCTTATCTCACTCTTTCCTTAGTATCCTTCCAAAAATAAGCACTAAGCACACATCAGTTCATCTTATTGTCTCTCACAATGGGCGAAGCCTCACCATTAATCAAATTGAACAAACTCTAAAAGGCATGAAAATAAACAGCACGTTGCTCAAGAATCACCAGTTTAGATTCAGTGTTACATCTTAGAATAGCACTAAACTCCTCAAAAGTAGGACACAACTCCTCCATCATAGCCCCAAATCTAAATACATGATCCACAAATTTCAAACAAGCCTAAATAAAATCATTGTCCAATTTCACTCCCTTTAGTGTAATGGTTGGCGCAATGTCGTATTTGCCAAGATTAATTTTATCCATTGTTTAAATGGATGGTCCATAGATGCAAGGAATGACTAAAAAAGGCTCTATAGTAGCACAGTCTATTGGAAAACTCACAGAGAAAGCCTAAAAAACCATGAAAAGCTGACAGAGGTAGGAAAAGTTGTAACATCCCCCATTTTTAGTGCACATTAGAGCAATTGATATGGAGGATCAAGTAGATATGATTGGAAGATAGAAATATAAGATGCACATGCAATAGATATGAGATATATACACATATGATACATTTGAAGTATACATGAAATATACAAGACATATACATATATATAATACATACAACATATATGAAAAGTATATATTTGTGTTATGTATATTTAATTATTGTTGGTAGAGATAATAATAATAATAATAATAATAATAAAATAATAAATAGTAATGGATAAAATAAATTAAAAATAATAATAATTTTGGATAGTGAAGGATGATGGAACTTTAAATATTTATTAAATATTAATTAATTAATTAATAGTAATATTAACAATTAAAGAGAATGGAAATTCAAAGGAAGAGATAAATATTAAATTATTAAATTATATTTTAATTAATTAGTAAATTAATATATACATATATGGCTAGGAATAAGGGAAATGAAAAAGGTTTCTTTTCTTCTTCTTCTTGCTTTAGACGTGTACCATTGGAGAGGGTGAGGAGATTTTTGATTTATTTTATACATTAAATTCTACAAGGATTCCAAGGGATTTAAAGAGATTTTGAAGAAAAATAAGGATTCAAGTAAGTTATTATCATTTTAAACTTAGTTGTATTTTATTTAAGTTTATGTTTGAAATGGTTAGTGAGAGAAAATGGTTGTTAATTGAGAAAGATGACAATTATCAATTGATTAGGATGTATATCTGTTGATTTGATGAATAATTTATAGAAATGAACTTAAATGGTGAAACTAGGGTTTTGTAGTTAAATATGTGAAATTAGGGTTTTGGATGGTAGCAAGTATAATTATTGGAATGAATTGTTTTAGTGTTATTTTGATATATAGATAATGATTTCATGGTTAAATATTGGAAATGAGTGGGTTTGGTTGAAGTTTAAATACATTAGTAATGGTGAAAACAGGGTTTTGGTGAAAGTTTGTGTAGAAATTATGTAATTGGTGTTTGAATGACTGAAGTGTGTTAAAATGAGTTGTTAATGCTATATTGGAACTTATAATGTGGTTTAGGATTGATTAAGGTGAAATTGTACAATTAAAGAGAGGAAGGACTTTGGAAGAAGTGAACATTGGAGATTGAGATTTGCCTTGGTTTTGGCATACTAAAGGTTAGTACATACTCTAGTAATTATTGTTTAATTTACTTTGGTTTTGGCATAACACATTTGTGCATTTGAGAATGGGTTATTTTATTTTCTTGTGAGTTTTCACATGATAAATGTATTGTTTTAAGTAAAGTGAATATGAATTGCCAAGCCATTGTAGAATGGCTAATGTAACGATTAACTATTTAATGTGTAAAATGTGTATGATACTAATTATGTATGGAAAAATATCTTAAAAGAATAATGCAATAGGTAATGTGAAGGAAAATGCGGTATATAACTATGCATGTGGGAATTGTGAAAAGAAATGAATAATGTGTTAGAAATACTAAAAATATGAAATATGTGAAAATATGGAAAATTGATAGAATGAGATAATGTTTATGTTGTGTAAAGTGATATATATATACATATATAAATAAATAATGAGATAATGTATTTAGTACGATAAATAAATATTTTTGTTGCAAAGTGATAATGAGACAGGGGAAAGGAATCACATTATAGAATGTGATGTGTAATGTGAATAAGTTTTTGGATATGAGTAATGTCATTGTGATAATGGTTTAAGGTGATCACAAGGATCATGTAAAAAAATGAGAAATGTGGAAAGTGATATCAACATTGAGAAAGAGAAAAGGAAAAGGAAATGAATGATACGAATGACAAAAATGGGAAGTAGAATGGAAATAAACATATTGCGATGCATGTTGCCTTATCCAATATATAGTTTCAAAAAGTTGTATTTGGTGTTGTTTTCCATGCCTTACGCCTTTGGACAAGATACACTAGTGTCATAGATATGATTATGGTGGGTGAGACACACTGGTGTCACAAATATGATCATGCTTTTAACGAGACACATTGGTGTCATTAATATTATTGTGCCTTTAGGGCTAGACACAATGATGTCATGATAGCCCAAAAAAATGTTTTTGGTTCTTGTATATTGTATAAGGATTTTGGGCCCATTGTGTGTTTTGTATTTGTGATATATGCATAAAATTTGAACATTATTGAAAGATAAATGAATATTATATGAAAATGTTACTGAGCAACTATTAGAGTAAAAAATGAGAAGATGAGTACTAAGTGAATATATAATATAGTGATAATAAATTACTTACAAATCAATGTATGTATAATGAGGTGTTGTATATATACAATGAGCTAATGGCATAAAATAACAATGATACTATCTTATAATAATTGTCCAGTGGTATTTAAAATTGTTTATGTGCTTAAGTATGTGCCACTAAGCTCTTAATCTTAGCGTAGTAAGGTATATCGCAAAGGTAATTAAGAGTATAGAGTAAGAAAGTGTTATTAGACTCGGGCAGGTCTGAGTTCTAAGATTGAGACTTGAAGGTAGAGTGTTGCACTAGACCTACAGAGGTGGTGTTTCTTAAATGCATAGCATGTACAAGTGTTTGATCAAGTATATTATTTAAATGTATATTATACAATTGTATAAGTTCATTTATATAATAATGACCTTGAAAAGTTTTGTAAAAATATTTAAAGTTCATTGTATTAATGTTTGTGAAATTATTTGGTGATATTGGAGGAATTGAAAGTTTTTATGGAATATTGATTTGGAAGTGTTATTTTTCTTATAGGTTGAGTTTTATTAAATTTGAGAAATATTGAAATTTTAGATAAAACTCATGCAAAATTTTTTTAAAGATTTTATTTATTTGTTAATAATTATCTATATTAGTTAAAATGGGAATTTTTATTATGGAGTCTATCGTGACTGTTTTATATTTTGTATGTGTATTTTACATATATGGGGTATTTGTACTCTACATATATAGAGTATAAGAGTATTACAAAAGTAACCTAGATATAGGTAGAAGGTCCCATCAGCACACCAGGTAGACTTTCCACGCTGTCACGCGGATGGTCGCATAGTGTTCATGGCATTAGCCTAGCTCGTGGATGTGCCGTGTGGCCAGCAGACGGGCAGTGTGACAGGTAAAAAAATAAAAATAAAAATATATATAGTAAATAATAATAAATAATAATAAAAGATAATAATAATTAGACATAATATAACATTAAAATAATAAGGTTCGGAGTATTTACACTAAACAAGAAAATTATCCGAGTACAATCATCTATGACATCGCATGCATCATAGTGCATCATTAGGCATAAAGTCAAATACTATAGGAAGGCGAGCAAAAGAAAGGAAGTCTATCTTTTGCCACAACAGTGTCTCCCTCTACGCTCAACAGCTAGCTAGCTTAGGGTGATTGACAAATAGGCCTCATAATAGTGCACTGTCATACATGTATTATAGATCCATTCTTTAGGCCATTGCAAAGTACAATAAAGGATGAGTTGGAAGCCAAAAATAAGAAGGTCACAAGAAGTAAAAAAATGCAAGAAGTTTACCTCATGATGATTTTTTGATAATGGAGTGATGGGGATCGGAGGCACAAGAGCTCAGGCTTCAACCATGCCATAATCAACAACATATGTGTAACACCCATAAATTTTAGGTATTGTTAAATAATTAATTTGGAGGATAATGAGTATGTTGGTGAGGGAAATGCAAGGTATATACATGGTATATATATGATATATATATATAATATATATACTTGATATACCCATAATGTATACTTGATGTATGCATAAAATACACATTATATATATGCCACATATACATTGCATATAAACTACATATACATATACATAAAATATGTATAACATATAAATGGAATATAAATATATATGTATAAGTAGTGATGGGAAGATGATAAACGAGTAAATAAATAAATAAAAATAATAAAAGAAAAGAAAGTCAAAGGAAGAAAGAAATATGTGGTTAGGAAAAAAGGAAAATAATTAAATAAATAATAAAGTAATTAATTAAGATAATATTCATGGATGGGAAATAAGTAAGAACATAAAAATGGTCTTCTTCTTCCTCTTACATAACCCATGGCCAAAATTTTATGCAAAGAGAGAGAGAGAGAGAGAGGGAAATTTTTCTAAGACATCAAATTTAGCCAAGAATCAAAGAAATACAAGTTGGTTTTGAAGACAAATAAAGAAATCAAGTAAGTACTCTTCCTCAAGCTTGTTTTTATATAATATTAAGATTATGTTTGGTATGGTTAGTGAGAGTAAATGATGGATAATTGAGAAAGATGGTAGTTATGAAGTGATGAAATTAAGGTTTTATAGTTGAATATGTGTTGGTTTGATGAACAATTTGTGGAAATGAGCATAGTTGATGAAATTAAGGTTTTATAGTCAATTTGTCAGAATTTGGATATTAATTGGGATGTTTATAATTCTTGTAAATGGTTAATTTAATGTTTTTTTTAATATATATATATATAATGATTTTATGGTTATAAATTGATTATGGGAAAGTTTGAAAAAAGTTGATACATTTAGGGTTATGGAAAGGTTATGGAAAAATTAGGGCTTTGGTATGGATGTACATAATTATTGTTATGGGATAATTTAATGTTGTTTTAATGGATATGTTGTGATTTTATGATTAGAAAATGGATATGGGTAGGTTTTGTTGAAGTTAGGGTTGATAGGTATGTTATGTGTAATTAGGGTTTTTGAAAGAGGTGATGATAATTGTGAAAGTGAGTTGTTTTGCTGTTATCTTGGTATGTAAGTAATGTTTTTATGTTAAATATTGGAAATGAATTAGGTTGGATGAAGTTTAAGTAAAGTAGTAAGTGGTGAATTTGGAGTTTTAGTGGAATTTTGATGAAAATTATTTGGATAATGATAGTTTAATGTACATTGAGCATGGAAGTGAACTCAAGTGAGCAATGTAAATTGTTGTTGGGTTATTTGTATAATGTAGTAATGTGAGACACGCTAAAAATGATTTGAAAAGATGAAATTGAATAATATGATGAGTAATAAAAGAATTAAAAAGTGGAAAATAGCTAAATATGTGAAAATTATGGGAAATAAGAAAATGTGATGAAAATATGATAATGAGATGAAAAGTAAAATGTAATGTGATGTCTAATATGTATATACTTGTCAAAAGTATTAGAATGTGGAAATCAGTCACATTGTAAATGTGACTCATGGTTATGTAAGTGATTGTGTAATATGGAATATGGGAATTGTATGAAAATTACATGTGGGAGTGATTATGATAAGGTTGATCACTTAGGAAATGTGATAAAGAGATGTAATGTGTAAGTGATCAAGGATTGAGTTGATCACTTAAAAAGTGAGAAAATGTGTTATTGTGTGTTTATAACCTATACAGTTACTTGTCCTGTAATATCCCAAATTTTTAAAATTTTCTAATTTTTAAAAATTTGATAAAATATATTATAATTAAATTAGATAAATTAAATTAATGGTTTTAATAAAAAATGAGGGGATTTTAAATTAAAAAGTGGAATATATATGTGATATATATACAAAATATATATAACATATAAAAGTCAACACTTTTTAAAAGAAAAGTCAAAAGTCAAAGTAAAATGATATTTTGGTAATTAAATCTTTAAAATTCAAAATTATTAAATTAATTCAAAAATAAATAATTTTTGAATGGAAGATGGATTTTTGGACTTTTAATTTATTAAATAAATAATTAAATAATTAATTATTAAAATATTAAATAATATATATATGGTTTAAAATAAAAGATGAAAGGAAAGAGAAAATTAAAAAGTTTTTCATCTTCTTCTTCTTCTCACAAGGGCTGAACCACTATGAGAGCTTAGACCAAGGTTTTGATTCTTACATACTCCACAAATTGAAGGATTTAACAAGTTTAAAGTGGATTTTTGGTGATTTACACTAAATTTGGTAAGTTTCCAACTCCTTTCTTTGAATTCCATGGAAATTTTGATTATGTGCATTTTGGATTTTTAAGTAGTACGTTATAATTATTGGAATTGGTGTGTATGATGTTATTTTGAGTAGTTAACAATGATTTTAAGGTTGGATTGAAGAAATGGTTGAGTTTGGGTAAGAATGGTGAAGAGAGAGAATTTAGGGTTATGGACTTTTAGGGTTTGAGATATCATGGTTTTTAACTGTGCAAATTAGTTCTAAATGAGTTTTTTTGGTGCATAAACAAGTATTTTAAAGTCAAATACTGGATTTGGTTGTGTTTGGTTGGAGTTTGAGAATGGAAGTGGAGATTGGTTTTGAAAAAGTGATTTTCCAAAGTTGTTGAATTGTTTGATTTTATTTTTTTAAGCATGTTGTTTAGTGTTAAAAGTGATGAATATGAGCTTAAAATAATTAATGGATTGTGTTGGAATGGAAAACCTTCAATGGGGGAAGGTTATACTATTTTAGGGTTTTGTATATAAAAGTGTGTTTTTGTAATGTAAATGGTTTAAATGTATTAAAATATGTTTCTAATAATATAAATAAACTTAATATATTAAAATGAATAGCCTAATAAGAGAATCCAAAGTTAAAGTGAGGTTAGCCTTAAATTTTGGATTTTTGCATGAATAGGGTTTAATTATGGTTTAATATTGGAAATGCCATTAAATGTGATACTAAATGATTATTTACTATCACATTTGGTTTAGGAATTGAGGAAGGTTGATTTGCTTTATCCAAGTGGTGAGGGCAAGTTGGAAGGATAGGATTGAAGGTTGTTTTAAGCTTCTTTTGGTTGCTATTTGAGGTTAGTACAAACTTTGAATACATTGGTTGTGTTTGCATGACATTTGGGCTTAACACATTTTAATTGGAAAATGTGTTAAGCTACTTGATACATTGGTTATGTATGAATAATGTGCTATGACATTTGTAATTTCATATATGTGCTAAATGCATTGTGAAAAGCCATTGATAATGGCTAAATTGTGTAAAATGTGAAATATGTGAAAATGACCCAAAGTGTTTGGGTAATGCCATTTGTTGTGTATGCATTAAGTGCATTTTTAAAAAGCCATTGGTATTGGCTAGATTACATTAAATGTGATTAATATGTGAATTATGTGGAAATATCCAAAGTAATTAGGTAATGTGTTGTAAATGCAAAAAAATGTGGTATAATGTAATGAGATATGTGGAAACATAATGAAATGATTTGATATTGATATAAATGAGAAATATGAATAAATTGTGTGCCTAGTATGTTATTCAATTTTTAGAGTTCTGTGTTTGGCGGCATGCCTATGATTTGCCTACGGGCTCGACGCTGGGCGTCACTGTGAAAATATTTTTGAGGTGAAATGACCTGGTCGTAAGCCTCAAAAATAAGTCCTTGAAGCTGGGCTGGGTGAAATGGATCGTAAGCTCAGACCTAGTTGGACTATTACATTGATATTTTGCCTATAGGGCTAGACACATGGTGTCATTATAGACCAACATAGTAACTCTGAAATTTGAATAGCATATTAGTTATCTTTGGGCCCATGCTTGTGTTTGTTTTATGAGAATTGTGGATTGTGAAATATTTGAAAAGTATAAGAAAATGGAATGATGTGATATCCATATGCATTGTGCATTGGCATTGCATTTGAGTTTTATTATTATTAAAGTTTGTATTACTAGGCTTTTAGCTTAGCGCGATTGTTTACATCGCACAAGTGACAGGGTAGATTCAGCTGAGTCAGAGAGTTCTTCTATACCAGGTAGGGTCTAGACTTATGGTTATGCTTGTAGAGTTGATATTAAGATCAGAAACAATATCAACAACATATATATATATTTTATGTTATTGTATATTTTGGGTATTATGCATATTATATCATGTTTTTGGATTTTATGTATTGTAAACTATAAAGAATGTTTGGGTTAAGTTATTTAAAATGGGGGTTTAAATGTGTTCTAAATTATATATATATATATATAAATGTTTGAGAAACTTGGTGAAATTGAGGAGTATGGGTGAAATGGTAATTTGAAATTATTTGGGACTATTTTCTGATGTAGGTTGTGTAATTGATAAATTTTGGGATGTCCAAATTACAGACAAAACTTTGGGGAAATTTTCCAGAAATTTTCATATAAAATGTTTATTTTGGGTTCCGATAACATGTAAAGAATATTTATATACTATTTAATTTTATATATTTAGTATTTGAAATTTTAAATATAAAATATAAAATTTTTTATTAAATCCGTCTGTGACATTTTTGTATCGTATATGCATATTTTACATATGCTGAAAATATGTATTGTACATATATAACGTATAAGGGTGTTACATGTCCAGTAATATTGAGAAGGATTATGCATGTTGACAGACCTGAGTAGAGCTAGGTTTTGACCTAAGCAGAGCTAGGTCATGAGATTAAGACTATAAATGAGCCTGAGCAGAGCTGGGTTGAGAAACTGATGTTATGATAACTAGACTTGGGAATTATATAGGAGTTATTGAGCCTAATGTGTGTGTGGTTGGATGTAAGGTGTGTTGTGAATTTATTAAAAAATTCATTATGACGTGTTAATTTTGATATATATATATAATGATTGAGTTATAAATAAATGTTGATTATGATTATGGTAATGATTTAAATTATTCATGAGAAAGGTATTTAAATGTATATATGTATGTTGTTATTATATATATACCACTAAGCTTTCGAGCTTAGCGCGGTTGTGTGAATTGTGCAGGTAATTTAAAGTGAAAAGCAAGGAAGTGCTTTTAGGCCCGTAAGTCTAAGTTTAGGGACTGAGCTTGAAGGTAGGGTTTGCCACATGACCAGACTAGTTGTAATATCCCAAAGTATACCCTAAAAGTTTTGGAATATTTATTGTTGTATTTGGATTAAATGTATATGTTTAAGTGAAAAGAGAAAAGAGGTAAGGAGAAGAGTGTATATGTTGTATATATAGAAATATATACAACATATACAAGTCAAAGAAATGGGTGGTCAAAAGAAGAAATAATTAATTTTAATTAATTGAAATGGAAATTAAGTTGAAAGTGGATGATGATATTTGTAATACTATATTAATATAATTGCTTGGTTGAGAACAAAAGAGAGATTGAGTGGTTAAGTGAATAGGGAGAGTTGACTTTGCTCTTTTCTATTCATCTTCTTCTTCTTTCTTTGTTGGCCGGCCATCTCCATAGCAAGAGAGGAAAGATAGATTTTGCTCATCCAAACTCAAGATTGAAGGATGTTTCAAGTGATCAAATTGGAATGCTATGGGTTTTCATCACTTTTGGTAAGTTTTCCACTTGATTCCCTTGTTTTCTTTTAAGTTTGTGTTGTGGGTTTGGTGTTTGATTGTTGATGGTATATGTATATTTGATTATGGTGTATTTGAGGGTGTGTAATCTTCTTGGTGTTGATTTTTGGGGTTGGATTAAAGAGAAGGTGTTAGGTTTGGTGGAAGGGCAAGTGTTGTGATTGGGTTGTGTGTATGTGATGGTTGTGGTGTTTGATGTATGTTTTGAATTGTTTTGGTGTTTTTGCAAGTTATTATGGTTTATGGGTGTGTTTAGTTAAGTTTGTTTGAAGTGGAAAATGGTGGAAGTAAGAGGTTTGATGGATGTGTTGTTGTTGTTGTCGGAATCTGGATTTTTGGCCTGACACGCCCATGAGCATGGCCAGGTCTTTAGGTGTGTCAATGGTTCTATTTTCTGGATGGGTGACACGAGCAGTGACAGGCCCATGTCACTGAGCGTGTCACAGCTTCTGTGTTGTAGTACCATTTACACATCCAGTGACACGCCCATGTCACTAAGCGTGTCATAGCTACTGTGTTGGGGGGAGGATTGACACGGCCAGTGACACGCCCATGTCACTGAGCATGTCAAAGCTTTTGTGTTGTGAGTTTAGGGCACGATCAGGGACACGCCCATGTTGTTGATCATGTCATGCTTAGAGTTAGCCCTAGTTGGTTCTTATTCATATTATCTCATGTGTATCTCTAAGTGTGTGTGTATGATCACCTTTGGTTTAGGTTTTGAAGAGAGTTGAGTTGCCCTAATCCTAGTGTTGAGGATTCTTGGAAGAGGAGATTGGTGTTGTGTGAGGTGCACTTGAGGTAAGTACAAACCTACATTATTGCATACATTTTCATGACATTGAGACTTAACACATTTGGTTGTAAATGTGTTAAGTAATGTATTACATTGTTGATACATTGGATTAATATTATGATTTGCATAATGTGAAAGATATGATGATCATTCAAAATGTATGTCCAATGTAATTGGTTATGTATACTCTAATGATGAGATGTGATGCCATTGTTGTTGGCTATAATGATGCAAATGAAATAATTGGGGCATGGTTGCCTAAATGATTATGAGGAAATGAGAATGGAATTGATAATGAAATAATGAAAAAAATTGTGTGCCTAATGTGTTATTCACTTTTCAGAGTTTGTTGTTGGTAGCATGCCTAATAGTAACAATCTCTTGAAGCTGGGTTGGGCTTGATCCTTGAAGCCAAGTTGGGTTGAAGTTTAGCATGCTTAACTCCCCTTGAAGCTTGGTTGGGTCTAGTCCTTGAAGCCTAGTTGAGATGTTACAACCCTTGAAGCTAGGTTGGGTTTGGTTCTTGAAGCCAAGTTGGGTTTATGCTTAGCATGCTTTGCTCCCCTTGAAGCTTGGTTGAGCCTAATCCTTGAAGCCTAGTTGGGATAATGATAAATGTGATAATTAAACCAAAACATTAACTCTAAAAGTTGAATGGCATATTAGTTTCTTTTGGGCCCATACTTGTCTTTGTTTAAATGTGATTCATGAATGGTGAAACAAATAAATAATATGATATTCTTATGTATTGTTTATGATATATAAATGTGTGATATTAGCATTATAATAAAGCATATTGTTGTTGTGGTTTGTACCACTAAGCCATTGGCTTAGCGCGATCGTGGTTCATCGCGCAGGTGACAGGGTAGAACCGGAGAGTTCAGCTAGACCGAGTCGAGTCTAGACTCTAACGTGGATTTTATATTTTGTGGGCTTGAAGATCGGAGACAAACTGCCAAACATGTATAAATTTTATATTTTGTAAACATGGATTTTGATGTATTTATATATGTAAATACCACTACATTTTCCGCTGCATAATGAATAAATGTTTTATCTAGTATAGTTTATAATATAATATGAAGTGCTTTAAGTTTTCTTATATTATTGCAGAAGAGAAAAATTGGGTTATCTAATATAAACTGTGGCACTTCTATATTCGTTATACGTATATTATAGGTGTAGTAGTATGTAGTGTGCGTATACGGGGTATAGGGGTGTTACATCTGTTTTGGTATCAGAGCCTAGGTTCGAGATTCTCAACCTAGGTCAATTGTAAGAAAAAGAAAATTTTGATTTTAAAATATGGTTTTTGAATAAGATACATGCTTTGGCACTGGCAGTCTCTGATCTTTGATGAGGTATTTTCTGTTGTGTCTGCAGATATAGGTAGTGATGGCATCTCAGTCGCGACAGTCCGTAGAAGCTAGTGCTGAGAGTGTAGCTCCTGAAGAGGGTAGAGATGGAGCTATGGTTGAGAGAGCTGGAGAGGCACCTGTTCCTGTGCCAGAGAGACCAGCAGCTGATGAGGTTCCGCCAGTTTGGTTACGGCATGTGGTAGAATTATTGAGGCAAGCCTCGGTGCATTAGCTGCCACCGCCACTACAACCACAAGTGTCAGTGAGATATTATGATAAATTGAGAAAGTATGGGGCTGGGGATTTCTTTGGTACTACAGATCTTGCAATAGCTGAGCAGTGGTTGGATAGAGTGCAAAGGGTATTTATTCAGTTGCAAGCTACTCCTGAAGAGAAATTTGATTATGCTAGATCACTTTTGCAGAAAGATGCTTATGATTGGTGGAAGACAGTTCCACATGCTATGGATGATCCACCGACTTTGTTTTATAGTGATTTTCTGTGGGAGTTTGAGCAGAAATATACTCCGAGGGAGTATAAGGATGTCAAGAAGATGGAATTTCTGAATCTAAGACAAGATAACCGGACTGTGACAGAGTATGAGGTAGAGTTCATCCGGTTGAGTCATTATACCGGGGGAATTATTTTAGATGAGATTGATCGGTGTAGGAGATTTGAGGAAGGGTTGAGACCCTCTATTATGTGTATTGTTGCTGGTTCCCGGTATCAGGATCTTTCCCAACTTGTTGCACCAGCCAAAAGTGTTGAGAGAGCACGGGCTATTGCAGCAGCTGCTACTGAAGAGGAGACCAGAGTTAGGAGACCCCAGTTTGAGGCAGGGTCTTCATCTATGAAGAGAGGCCGAGGAAGTATTATTCCGAGAGTCAGTAGGAGCCTGAGCCAGTCAGGTAGATCAGTTCAGTATCAGAGGCAGAGATCGAGACCTACAGTTTCTGTAGTGAGTGCTCCGACTCCAGTGGTTCAGAGATCTATTTTACCTACATGTGTCCATTGTGGTAGGGCACATAGGGGTGCTTGCTGGAAGATGGGTGGATCAAGAGTTTGTTTTAGATGTGGGTCACCAGCTCACTTCATCAAAGATTGCCCTGAGCTACAGGAGGATAGATAAATTGATACTGCAGCTTCTCGAACTAGTGTTAGCAGAGGTGGTTGAGGGGGCAGAGGTTTCAGTAGAGGTGGTCGACCTGGGATCAGTCAGAGAGGAGGCTCTATATCCAGAGGCAGTATGCCAGATGAGGCTGGGTCTTCTCAGCGAGTGTAAGTGATGCAGAGACAGCCGGATGCTTCAGCAGTTATTGCAGGTGCATTTTCTTTATTTGGCATTTCAGTTCTTGCTCTTATTGATCCAGGATCTATTCATTCATACATTAGTGCATCTATCTTGCCTGTGTCTGAATTGCATTCTGAGTCCTTAGAATTTGATGTCTTGGTGACAAATCCTTTAGGACATAGTGTTGTGGTGAGTAAGGTGCATCGTAATAGTTCAGTTGTGGTGCAAGGTGAGGAGTTTTTGGGTGATTTGATTGAAATGCCTTTTAAGAAGTATGATTTGATCTTAGGCATGGATTGGTTGTCTAAGCATGGAGATGTGGTAGACTGTCAAAAGAAGTGTGTTACCCTAAGAACCGGTGATGGTAGAAGTGTGATGGTATCTAGTGAGCAGAGACAACTTGTATCCTTGTTTGTTTTAGCTGTTGCAGCTAGGAAGTTAATTAGAAAAGGGTGTAATGCTTATCTTGCTCACGTAGTAGATACCAGAATAGTGGGTTCTCAACTTGATAGTATACCCACAGTTGCGGAATTTCCAGATGTTTTTCCTAAGGAGTTGCCAGGGTTACCCCCTGAGAGAGAGGTTGAGTTTGGTATCGATTTGTTGCCTAGTACCACTCCTATCTCTATTACTCCATATCGAATGGCACATGCTGAGTTGAGAGAGTTGAAGGTGCAGTTGCAGGAGTTGTTGGATAAAGGGTTTGTTCGCCCTAGTGTTTCTCCGTGGGGAGCTCCTGTTTTGTTTGTAAAGAAGAAGGATGGTACTTTGAGGTTGTGCGTCGATTATAGGCAATTGAATAAGGTGACTATTAAGAATAAGTATCCTTTGCCTAGGATAGATGATCTCTTCGATCAGTTGAAGGGAGCAGCAGTTTTCTCCAAGATTGATTTGAGATCAGGGTACCATCAGTTGAGGGTTAGAGCTGAAGATGTTCCTAAAACAGCTTTCCGCACAAGGTATGGGCATTATGAGTTCTTAGTGATGCTTTTTGGGTTGATGAATGCACCTGCAGCATTTATGGATTTGATGAATAGGGTGTTTAGACCCTATCTGGACCAGTTTGTGGTAGTCTTTATTGATGATATTTTGGTGTATTCGCATAATGAAGAGGATCATGATGAGCATTTGCGGATTGTGTTGTAGACCTTGAGAGAGAAGCAATTATATGCTAAGCTATCAAAATGTCGGTTTTGGCTTGATCAAGTGACTTTTCTGGGTCATGTGGTGTCAGCAGATGGTATAAGAGTTGATCCGAGTAAAGTTGAGGCTATTTTGAATTGGAGTCCACGGAAGCCAGTGACCAAAGTTAGAAGTTTTTTGGGTTTGGCAGGCTATTATCGACGGTTTGTGAAAGGTTTTTAGCTACTCCACTAACCAGATTACTTCGAAAGAGAGTTAGATTTGTATGGACAGATCAGTGTCAGGTGAGTTTTGAGTAGTTGAAGGAGATGTTGACTCAAGCTCCTGTTCTTACCTTGCCTGTAGAAGATAAACCATATGTGATTTACAGTGATGCCTCATATAATGGTTTAGGTTGTGTTTTGATGCAAGAGGGTAGAGTCATAGCTTATGCTTCTCGGCAGTTGAAGCCGCATGAGTTGAATTACCTGACGCATGATTTGGAGTTGGCAGCTATAGTTTTTGCTTTGAAGATTTGGCGACACTACTTATATGGAGAGAAGTGTTTTATTTATATGGATCATAAGAGTTTGAAAAACTTGGGTGTCTAGAGAGAGCTGAATCTTCGGCAGAGACGATGGTTAGAATTAATTAAAGACTATGACTATTTAATTGATTATCATCCTGGTAAGGCGAATGTTGTTGCTGATGCCTTGAGTCGGAAGTCTTTAGCAGGTTTGACTGTTTATTCGCTCTCGTTGCTTGTTGAGTTGAAAGCGTTGCATGATAGTTTTGAATCTTGTGATGATGGTGCATCGTTGGCTCAGTTGCAGTTGAGACCGGTGTTGTTGGATCAGATTAAAGAGGCTCAATTGGCTGATGAGAAAATTCAGAAGATTGTTTCGAATTGCCAAAGTGGGGAGAGCCGAGATTTCCATGTGAGAAGTGATGGTAGCCTTTGGTTCAAGGATAGATTGTGTGTTCCTGATGATGCAAGATTGAGAAAGATTATTTTGGAAGAAGCACATCAATCGGTTTTTGCTATGCACCCTGGGAGTACTAAGATGTATCATGATTTGAAGCAACATTATTGGTGGTCAGGCATGAAGAGAAACATAGCGGAATTTGTATCCAAATGTCTCACTTATCAGAGAGTGAAGGCCGAGCACCAAGTTCCTACCGGGTTGCTCCAACCTTTAGCAGTGCCTGAATGGAAATGGGAGCGAGTGACAATGGATTTTGTGTCTAGTTTGCCATTGACTCAGAAGAAGCGTGATGCTATCTGGGTGATTGTTGATCGGTTGATGAAGACAGCTCATTTTCTTCCAGTTAGAATGAACTATTCTCTTGAGAAGTTGGTTGAGCTGTATATCAGTGAGATAGTGAAGTTGCATGGAGTTCCAATTTCTTTGGTGTCCGATCGAGATCCCCGGTTTACTTCAAGGTTTTGGAAGAGTTTACATGGTGCTTTAGGTTCTCGATTGCACTTTAGAACTGCTTTTCATCCGCAGATAGATGGGCAGTCAGAAAGAATGATACAGATTATAGAGGATATGTTGAGAAGCTGTGTCATTGATTTCTTTGGAAGTTGGGACAAATTTTTACCATTAATGGAATTTGCTTATAACAATAGTTATCAGTCTAGTATTAAAATGGCACCTTATGAGGCATTGTATGGTAGAAAATGCAGAACGCCTCTATGTTGGAATGAAGTTGGAGAAGGCAAATTGGTTGGTCCTGATTTGATTAAAGAAACGGAAGAGAAAGTGAAGATAATTAGGGATCGGTTGAAAGTAGCTTCAGATCGACATAAATCTTATTTAGATTTGAAGAGGAGAGACATAGAGTTTGATGTTGGAGATAAAGTATTTCTAAAAGTGTCTCCTTGGAAAAAGATTTTGAGATTTGCCAAGTCCTCGTTTTATTAGACCTTATGATGTATTGGAGAGAGTTGGACTAGTTGCTTATCGAATTGCTTTGCCACCTGAGTTGGATAGAATTCATAATGTCTTCCATGTTTCTATGCTGCGGAGGTACAGATTAGACTCATCTCATGTTTTGTCGATTGAATCTATTGAGGTGAGTTCGGATCTGACTTTTGAAGAAGAACCAGTTGCTATTATGGCACATGAAGTGAAAGAGTTGAGAAATAAGAAAGTACTACTTGTCAAGGTTCTTTGGAAGAATCATACAAAGGAAGAGTCAACTTGGGAGAGTGAGCAAGCGATGCGAAATCAATATCCTCAACTGTTTCAGACTTGAGATCAAGTAATTTCAAGGATGAAATTTCTTTTTAGAGGGGGAGAATTGTAATATCCCAAAGTATACCCTAAAAGTTTTGGAATATTTATTGTTGTATTTGGATTAAATGTATATGTTTAAGTGAAAAGAGAAAAGAGGTAAGGAGAAGAGTGTATATGTTGTATATATAGAAATATATACAACATATACAAGTCAAAGAAATGGGTGGTCAAAAGAAGAAATAATTAATTTTAATTAATTGAAATGGAAATTAAGTGGAAAGTGGATGATGATATTTGTAATACTATATTAATATAATTGCTTGGTTGAGAACAAAAGAGAGATTGAGTGGTTAAGTGAAGAGGGAGAGTTGACTTTGCTCTTTTCTATTTATCTTCTTCTTCTTTCTTTGTTGGCCGACCATCTCCATAGCAAGAGAGGAAAGATAGATTTTGCTCATCCAAACTCAAGATTGAAGGATGTTTCAAGTGATCAAATTGAAATTCTAAGGGTTTTCATCACTTTTGGTAAGTTTTCCACTTGATTCCCTTGTTTTCTTTTAAGTTTGTGTTGTGGGTATGGTGTTTGATTGTTGATGGTATGTGTATATTTGATTATGGTGTATTTGAGGGTGTGTAATCTTCTTGGTGTTGATTTTTGGGGTTGGATTGAAGAGAAGGTGTTAGGTTTGGTGGAAGGGCAAGTGTTGTGTTTGGGTTGTGTGTATGTGATGGTTGTGAATTGGTGTTTGATGTATGTTTTGAATTGTTTTGGTGTTTTTGCAAGTTATTATGGTTTATGGGTGTGTTTAGTTAAGTTTGTTTGAAGTGGAAAATGGCGGAAGTAAGAGGTTTCATGGATGTGTTGTTGTTGTTGCCGGAATCAGGATTTTTGGCCTGGTGCGCCCATGAGCACTGCCAGGTCTTTAGGTGTGTCAATGGTTCTATTTTCTGGATGGGTGACACGAGCAGTGACACGCCCATGTCACTGAGCGTGTCACAGCTTCTGTGTTGTAGTAGCATTTACACATCCAGTGACATGCCCATGTCACTAAGCGTGTCATAGCTACTGTGTTGGGGGAGGATTGACACGGCCAGTGACTTGCCCATGTCACTGAGCGTGTCAAAGCTTCTGTGTTGTGAGTTTAGGGGATGATCAGGGACACGCCCGTGTTTTTGAAAGTGTCATGTTTAGAGTTAGCCCTAGTTGTTCTTATTCATATTATCTCATGTGTATCTCTAAGTAAGTGTGTATGATCACCTTTGGTTTAGGTTTTGAAGAGAGTTGAGTTGCCCTAATCCTAGTGTTGAGGAATCTTGGAAGAGGAGTTTGGTGTTGTGTGAGGTGCACTTTAGGTAAGTACAAACCCTACATTATTGCATACATTTACATGGCATTAGGACTTAACACATTTGGTTGTAAATGTGTTAAGTAATCTATTACATTGTTGATACATTGGATTAATGCTATGATTTGCATAATGTGAAAGATATGATGATCATTCAAAATGTATGTCCAATGTAATTGGTTATGTATACTCTAATGATGAGATGTGATGCCATTGTTGTTGGCTATAATGATGCAAATGAAATAATTGGGGCATGGTTGCCTAAATGATTATGAGGAAATGAGAATGGAATTGATAATGAAATAATGAAAAAAATTGTGTGCCTAATGTGTTATTCACTTTTCAGAGTTTGTTGTTGGTGGCATGCCTAATAGTAACAATCTCTTAAAGCTAGGTTGGGCTTGATCCTTGAAGCCAAGTTGGGTTGAAGTTTAGCATGCTTAACTCCCCTTGAAGCTTGGTTGGGTCTAGTCCTTGAAGCCTAGTTGAGATGTTACAACCTTTGAAGCTAGGTTGGGTTTGGTTCTTGAAGCCAAGTTGGGTTTATGCTTAGCATGCTTTACTCCCCTTGAAGCTTGGTTGAGCCTAATCCTTGAAGCCTAGTTGGGATAATGATAAATGTGATAATTAAACCAAAACATTAACTCTGAAAGTTGAATGTCATATTAGCTTCTTTTGGGCCCATGCTTGTCTTTGTTTAAATGTGATTCATGAATGGTGAAACAAATAAATAATATGATATTCTTATGTATTATTTATGATATATAAATGTGTGACATTGGCATTATAATAAAGCATATTGTTGTTGTGGTTTATACCACTAAGCCGTTGGCTTAGCGCGATCGTGGTTCATTGCGCAAGTGACAGGGTAGAACCGGAGAGTTCAGCTAGACCGGGTCGAGTCTAGACTCTAACATGTTGATTGTGGGCTTAAAGATCGGAGACAAACTGCCAAACATGTACAAATTTTATGTTTTGTAAACATGGATTTTGATGTATTTATATATGTAAATACCACTACATTTTCCTCTGCATGATGAATAAATGTTTTATCTAGTATAGTTTATAATATAATATGAAGTGCTTTAAGTTTTCTTATATTATTGCAGAAGAGAAAAATTGGGTTATCTAATATAAACCGTGGCACTCCTGTATTTGGTATACGTATATTACAGGTGTAGTAGTATGTAGTGTGCGTATACGGGGTATAGGGGTGTTTCACTAGTAGTGTTGCATTTCATATATAAATTGTTTTGAGAACATTCTAGTATTGTATAATAGTTTCAATTATTTTGTGGATGTATTGGGAATGGAGGACGTTTCAAAGAAGTTCTACAAAAGTCTTTATAGTCCACCTCAAGGAGAGTGAAATTAGTGGCAAGGAGACCGGTGCAATAGTGAGGGTGAGCAGATGCATTTCCCTTTAGCTTTATAACTGTAGGTGGAGCACGTGGAACCAGCCTCCTCATAGATGTTTGATGCATGAAATGCTTGCCTAAATAGTATTTTTGGGTCTTTAGTGAGCGGAAGACTACTCAGAAGTTAGAGTAAAACATAGCCTGGTGCAAATAATTAGGGTTAGAGGGGATGAACCTTTTATTAAAGGGACACTATTTCACCTATTGAAAAGAAAGTGAAGTAAAAAAATAGCATGAGGTAGTTTGCGCGTAGTGTGGCTAGTCTGCACCATGCACGAACAAACAAACCATACAGGCAATTGAGCCATGCCTGTATGTCCGCATCTCGAGTGGATTGTCTGTACCACTTGCAGCTAGGTCCCAATTCTTGACTGCTATAAATAGGAGTCTGCTCCTCTTTTCTTACTATTGGAATTTCAAACTCTGAAACCCTGCCAAAATATATTTGTGATAAAAAATAATTAAAATACTAAATTTTTCTTAACTATTATTGGACTTTTTGCATCATTGTTAATAGGTCCTTTTGATTTTTCTGCACAAGTGGCGCTACAAAGTGGTAAGGCTCTTCAACTCTTTGTCATGAAAAACTGCTTACTCAAGGTATTGTGCATCTATCCCATCTCATTTTCAATTCGATAATTAATCAACTATAAAATTGGTTAATTAAAAGCCCTTTGAAATCAAAGGCACGAACTACTTACAACTCTGATTCTCATTTAATTGGGATAAGTAGGCATGCTCAGAATATCAATCCAAGCGACGAGCCCACACCTTAACAACTAACTACCACTTTCCCTTTTAATTCTCTTTTATGTTGTTTTTTTAGTTATTATTTTTAATATTATCATGATTTTCTTTACTTTGAGGCTCCATTTCCAATTTGGTGAGTCTTGCAAATGGATGCCCTATTGTTGGGCTTATTTTCCTTTCGTTTGAGTTTATCTATTAATTAGAGATTTGTGTTCAACCTAGGACCCATAAGGGCTAGAGTTGAAGCTCCCTGGGATTCATTATTTTGATGTAATATTTTATTATTTTTTACTGCATTTATGGATGCATAATTATTAAATGTTCATGCATTATAATATATTGTCATTCATAATTTACTATGATATAATCCATAAAAAAACTACATTTTTTCATAAAATCCATAAAAAGAAGGAAAAATCAATCAAAGAGAGATAAAATAATTTTTTTTTATCAAAATTGGTACAAAAACTTAGCTCGGGACCCATCATGATTGGTTTCGGGCTAATGTCTTTTTAGTTAAAAAAACTAACATAATTTTAGTGGAGTCAATCAAATGGGTTTTGCTTAAATTTTTCAAATAAAATAAACTAAGGTGGCTCCAACATTTATGGTTTTGGATAAATTAAATAAGTATTTAGAGGGTAATTAAGATGTTGGGAGAGGTATATGTGTAGTGTATACCTAATTTATACATAGTGTATCATAGTATATACCTAACGTATACTTATTATTTATGTTGAATACATATTATACACTTAATATATTTATATGATATACACATAATGTGTACTTGATGTATACATAAAATACACATTGCATATACATATAAGTAAAAATATACATAACATATACTTAAAATATAAATGACATAAACATATATCTAAGATATTAAAAACATATATATGTATAAATATGGATGGAAGATGGAAATTAAAAAAAAAAAGAAAGTCAAAAGAAGAGAGAAAATACTTTGTTGTAACTAAAAGTTAAATAAATAAATAATCAATTATATTAATATTTATGGATAGAAAATGAAGAAAGAAATAAAAAATGTGATCTTCTTCTTCTTTGGGTTGCCATGGCCAAAAATGGAGGTTAGAGAGAGAGAGAGAGAGAGTTTCTCTTAGACACATCAAATTTTGCAAAAAGATTTTATAAGATTCAAGGAGATTTTGAAGTAAAATCAATATTCAAGTAATTATTCTTTTAAGCTTGTTTTTGTTTAATTTTAAGATTATGTTTGGAATGGCTAGAGAGAGAAAGCTTATGTAAGTTTTTAAAATAGATAGTAATAAAGCTAAAGTGATGAGTAAATAATGATTTGGTGGTTAGTTGGTTGAAAGGAAAATAGTTGATGGAATTAGGGTTTTGTAGTGAATATGTGTAAACTAGGGTTTTAATATAGATGTTCATAATTCTTGTAATGTATTAATTTAGAGTTGTTTTAAATATATATATATATATATATTATGGTTGAAAATTGAATATGAGTGAGTTTGGATGAAGTTAGGTTTTTTAGAAGGTTATGTAAAATTAAGGTTTTGCATGAAGATGGATATAATTCTTGAAATGAGTTATTTTGATGTTATTTTGATATGTAAGCAATGAATTTATAGTTAAATGTTGAAAATGAGTTGAGTTGGTTGAAGTTTGGATAAAATATAAGTTGTGAATTTAGGGTTTTAATGAGATTTTGTTGAGAATTGTATAAATAATGGTAGTTTAACATACATTGGACATGGAAAGTGATTTTAAATGAATAATATTACTTATTGTTGGATTTATGTGTGTGTAGATCAAAATGGTGGAGTTTAGGATTTTGACTATGAAAGAATTTGGAGGGAATTTGGGAAGCAAATAGGTAAGTACATAATTTAATAATTAGTGTTTTAATGTTATTGTTGTTGACATAACACATTGTGACTTGTAAATGTGTTATGTCACTTTCATTTTGGTTTGGTAAGATATGAGTATTATATAAATAAAGAATGTGACTAATACATGATAATGTAAAGGTAAGCCATTGTAGAATGGCCATGTAATGATTATGTACCTAAAGTGAGAATTGCTAAAAGTGAATGGAACAGACGAGAAATGAGTAATGTAACAAGTAATGAGGTAGATAATGTGGAAACTAAGAAAGACTGAGTAAACATGATGACAATCAGAAATATGAAAATGATAATGTGTGCCTGTAACCTATACAATTACTTATCTAGTATGTTGAGATTAATTATGCATGTATTGATAGACCTGAGCAGAGCTAGGTCATGAGATTGAAATTAAAAATGGACCCGAGAAGAGTTGGGTCATGAAATTTATGTGACAACTAGGCTTAGTAATTATATAGGGGTTATTGGGCACAATGTGTGTGTGATTGTGGGTTGAACATATCTTCATATAACGAATGAAATATCAATAAAATGTGACTATATTTATGTTGCAAATACATTATAAAGTTAAAGTATTTCAATGTATATGTATGTTGTTATTTATGTACCACTAAGCTTTCTGGCTTAGCGTGGTTAGTTGTATTGCACAAGTAAGAGGACTGTAGAGCAGAGCGGTCTATAGTGAGGTGAAGATTGGAGTTTTTATTTTTCCACAAGACTAACAGTGCCAACTGCATACATGAATAGTTTTGATAATTATATATATATTTTAGTTTGTACTATATGATCATAAAATATGTGTATTGAACATGTTTTGTGGTATTTGATATGTTTATGTGATTATATTGGGTATTGTTTGTATTAAGAAGCTTTTGGATGTAGTTAATGAAAGAGTAATTCTAGAATGAAATGTTTGGTGATTATTGGAGCAAAAGATGAATTTTATGAAACTATATTTGGGGAGTATCAAGTTTTCTTTGTAGGTTGTTGTGAGCGGGAATTTTCGCCCCCACTCCCGGTGGAATGGTTCTTGCAACTTCGATACTGTTTAGGCTCGAGGCCTTAGAGAACATGGACCTAAGTCCGGAGAAAAAGGAGTCACTACCCGGAAGGACCGGGAAAAAGAAAGGGGTGGATGACTTGATTCCTATGGAATCCCCAACCTCCTAATGGGTTCAAAAGTTGAGTACGTGTGGGGAAGGTGAGAAATGGCCCAGCACCCCCACAACGCCCGGTTCATTGGAACCAGCCTCCTTTACAGGTCTTAATATTATAAAATTCTTAAATATAATAATATTATCCATATTACACATAATAATTAAAAGAAAGCATCATTATATTAAAATCAAAACAATGTCCAAACAAAACAAATAAATGGACACCCATCCGAGGATAGAAACATGTCCTTACATCACATGCCTAAATAGGACACCCACCAAAAGGTAGAAACATGTCCTTTGCATTGGTTCTAAACATCCATCCATGATAAACTAAATAAATCAAGCATTGAACTTAAATAAGTTAAAGCACATAAAGTAAATCAAAGCATAATCTAATATAAAATTGAATAAAGCAAATAAAGATTCAAATTAGGGCTAATGTTTCTACTTAAGATTCTTTAATTAATATTTAGGGTTTTGGAATTTATTGGTTTAGGCTACTGTGATTTTAAGGGAATTACAATGGATTAAAGTTTTATGATTTAAAAAGTTGGTAAAGTTCTTTGATTAACCAAATTAAGGTTTGAGATGTAAAATCATGAAATTAGGGTTCGAACACTTTAAAACATTGGATTTATGATTTACTGTCATTGGATTGTGTTTGAAAACTTCCTGTGTTTGAATATGTTTATAGGGTTTTAAGGTTTAAAGGATTAGGGTTTAGAAAACTTTAGGGTTTAGGTTTTAAGGAAGTTAGGGTTCACTGTTTTGGGTTTTAGAGTTGAATTAGGGTTTAGTGTTTTAGAATTAGGGTTTAGGAGAATGAATTAGTTTTTAGAATTTGGAAAATCAATTGATAATTTTATGAAGTTTTATGAAAATAAATAAAATAATTTAAGGTTTATAGAAGCAGAAAAGATGTTTTTTAGAGTTTTTTTTTGGAAAGAAACAGATTTAAATTAGGATTTTGAAAATTTGGAAATCAAATTAGGGTTTTGAGATTTTGAAGAAACAAAAATAATAATTTTAAGCTTTTTGGAAAAGAAAGCAACGAATTAAGGTTTTTTAACTTTAGGAAAGGGGAATTAAGGTTCTAGGGTTTTTGAATTAGAAGAAACAATAGGATGATTTTAAGCTACTACGAAGAAATTAGACAATTGATGCATACCTCCGTTTGTTGGTTCCACCAAAAATTTCTTCTTGGATGAACAAAAACAACAAAGACAAGCTTTGCTGCCTTTGAATTGCTTGAATTGTTTGACTGCTCTCTAAAAAAAAGTCAGATTGATTCAAAGCTTTTCCTCCTCAGTTTCGGTCTCAATTTTTCTCCAAATTTTCGTCCCAATTTCTTCATCCTTTTTGTGTTGTTTTTGGTATTATTTATAGAAGATTTTTTTGATTAATCTTAGTTATTCACGGAATATAACATTCATTAAGAAAAAGAAAACTGAAACCTAATTGTAATAGGTTTCGGAAAAATTTGCGTAGGAAAAATTTCGCTGGCGAAAAAAACTGCTGCGGAAAAATTGCGCTAGCAAAAAAAAAACTGCTGCAAAAAAAATGTGCTGGTGAAAAAGCTGCAACAGCCTGGGGGCGAATTGGCCTGCGGGCAATTTCGCCTGCAGGAAACTCCTGCTGGAGAAATGGCCCACGACTGCTGGTTTTCGGCGACGATTTTTTCGTCGCCGATTTTTATTTTTATTTTTTTATTTATTTTTATTATTATTTTATTTTTTATTAATAAAAATTAGATACTAAAGAAAAAATTATTTAATTAAGATAATAAAAATTATTTTTGACTAATTAAAATATATTTGACAACACAAATTATTTTGGACTAATTAAAATATATTGGACCGGACTGGGTAAAAAATTAATGGTCTACAGTTGTGTTGTTTGATTTTTGGGATTATTGAAATTATAGACAAAACTCTAGCAAAATTTTCCCTGAGAGTTTCTATTAAATATACAATTTTAAAATTTATAAAATGTATTAATTTATCATGTAAATTTTTCTTTAAATAGTATAAATATTTTGAGGATAATTATAATGGTTTTTATAGTGATTTGTTGTGACATTCTTATATTTTATGCATGTACTCTACATGTATGGGTATATGTATAGTATGTATATAGTGTATAGGGTGTTACAGTGGTGACTCTCAAATTTTTGCTTTACAAAATAAAAGCCACCGTCCCTTTTCAAAATAAAAGGATAGTTTCTTTTAAAAAATAAAAGAGATAAATCTTTTCAAAATAAAAGATCATTATAAACTCGAACTTATAGAACTGATTGGAGACCATACACAGTGATAACGTGTGGGACTAAGTCTAAATGAGCTTTTGGCTCCCCTTAGCTGGCTAAATGATGGAAATGATGCTTAAAGCGAGTGAAACAATGAGAAGTGATCATGATGGGAGATGATCACGAGAAATATGTGGAAAATATATGAAAATATGGAAAGTGTGGAAAATGTGGAGAATACATGAATAATAGTGATGAGAAATAGAAAAGGAAATGAAAATATGAAAGTGTGACATGATGTGATATGTTTGTTTTGTGTTGGCCTTACATGATTACTTGTTCTAGAAAGTTGATGTTGGTATTGTCGGGTTGGCATACCAATGATATGTCGTGATGTTTATTTTGCCTTCAGGGCAAGCCATGCTGATGTCATTACTGTGCCTTCAGGCTAGACACACTGGTATCATTGTGATTACTGTACCTTCAGGCTTGACACGCTGGTGACACTGATATTATAATGCCTTCAGGTCTAGACACACTGGTGTCATGATAGGCTAAATCAATATTTTCTGGAGCATGAATATGATGCAAGGACTTGTTGGGCTCATGTGTGTGTTTGTGAGTTATTAATGTTATTATACGATGAGTTAATGGATGAATTGTAAATATAATGTAGTAATGTTATTTGATATCTTTATGAGATAAAGGATATGTAATAAGTGTTGCATCTATTGATAGTATGATGTGTTTGTGTGTTATAAAATGTACATTGGATTTAAATTGTTTATATTATCAAAGTATGTACCATTAAGCTTTTGAGCTTAGTGTGGTAGTATGTATCCCACAGGTGTTAGATGTGCATACCGGGGTGATCCTGATTGTGATTGGAAGTTGGAGATTAAGGGTGCTACAAGCCCAACTTGAAAGGTGTTGCATTCATCTATTATTTATGAACTATGTAATTTTTGTTATGTATAGTAAAACATCATTTGTATATTAAACTTGTTGTGGGAAATATTATATATGTATGTGGGTGGTGTATTCTAACTATAACTCTTTTGGATGTAAATTAATAAAGTGATTATTTTGATGAAATGATGGATTTTATAAATAGATATTATTTTGGGAGTGAATTTTTTTTAATGCAGGTTATGTTTTAGTGATTTTGGGATTTGACAAAATTATAGATAAAACTCTAACAAATTTTTCCTAGAGATTTTCTTATAAATATTTACTGAATTACTAAATGTAAATGTATTTATTTATTAAAATGGTCATCTAAAGGTGTAATTATTTTAATAATCAAGAATATGAATTTTCTACAGTTATTTATTGTAACATTCTTATATTCTATATACGTACTCTACATATATGGGGTATATGTACTATATGTATATAGGATATAATGGTGTTACACGTACTTTATTTCTAGAAGGTAAATCGTTCATTGGTTTCTCATTCTTTTAAACCATGCAATGAACTTATCAGTCAAGTCTCCTGGTCTTTAAGTCATTCAAGATAATTCTGCAATATAGACCTCTGGTTCTGCCCAGCATAATTGTGTGTGGAACTGCCTCTCCATCTCTGGCCAAGATAATACTAAATTTGAAGGCAGAGTAGTTTACCAAGTGAAGCCATGTCCTGTTAAGGAATTTAGAAATAACCTTAACTTGAAGTTTGCAAAATTCTCAAAATTAGCTAGCTTCCTGCACCGGATAGAGAATCTGGTAATGTGCTCCAATGTTGACTAACCGTCCTATCCATAAGGATATGGGTTCTCTCGATCAATTGTTCGTGGGTATGGGTTAAAAATTTTTAGGCAACTAATCTGCCTCAAGCAAGGCCCATAAAGTTCTTTCACCACCTCTTTGACTGCTTTAACATCAACTAGTAGTTAATGCCTAGGTGGTTGTGGTAGAGGTTGGCAATTATGTGTATTAACTACAGTGGTGCCACTAATAACGAAATTCCCTAGTTCATACAAAATATGTTAATTTTATAGTGTGGTAGTGGCAAATACCTACTGAGGAGGAGGGCCTCCTCAGGTGAAATGAGCCCGATTTCCCCCAAATCTGCATGATCCACCATTTGTCTCTTCTCTTCTCCTCAAGGGTATGTATATGTCTTCTAATTATCCTTGAGGATGAGATGGTTCCTTAATTCTGAGAACTGTGGAATGGCCTCAGTGCTCTTCCATATTATTTTTCCCTAGCTGGGACAATACTTCCTGCCCCGAGGGATTCACCCCATGGGACAAAGTTTTGCTTTTTTGGATTTCTAGGACTGTTTTAGACAAATTGTCTTATCCTTCTCATAATTTCCTTTGCTGTAAATGAATCTCCCTAAGGATTTCAATTAGAGTCTTTGCACCTTATATTGCTACACCAAATGTAGCTTATTCTACTTATACATCCTAGATTTTTCTCAATTTGTTCCTCTAGTTGAGGAACATATCCTTCCGGTGGTGCTTCCTTGGATGGATCATTAAGAGGACCAATGTCTTTGGTATTTCCTTATTTTGGTGGAATTTTTTCACAAGAAAGTCCCATTGTGCGTGCCAAAACTATTACACTTGAGGAATGACAACCTTTGGCCTTTGCTGGTGTGATGTTGTGGCATGTCAGATGATTATAGATTCCTCAACAATTTGAGTGCACTGTCCTAACTTCTAATTCAACAAAAGTGTTAAGTTTTTCAAAAGACCTAAAAAGAACATTGTTCCTCAAGTTTCCCATTATAGTTCCCTTAAATCTTGTGAAAACAATTACTAATATAAGATTAACCTAACTGAGGAATAAGGTGCACCTTGAAAGTAACAAGCAACCAAATGAATTTAACTTGAAAAGGGTCAAAAAGTCACTAATGGACAAAATCTTAATGAATGAATCTAGAATATGATGAGGAAACTAATATGAACCTTGAGGCAAGTGATAAAAATTGAGGAATAAGCATATGACTACAAACTATTTACTTGAATACTTTAATAAACTGATTTAAAGAAATTAATTCATATGCAATGTTGTAACCGATGAAATGAGACATATTGAATTAAAGGATTAAATAAATAAAAAAAGATATGACTTACCAAAATTCAAGAAAGTTAACAACATGTGGATTTAGGAACTAAAGACTTTGTAACCTAAAAGCTCGATGAGATTAGACAAATTGAATAAAAGAACCAATAAACTACAAAAAGCTATGGCTACTACCAAATGATCTAAGGAATTGAAGGTACTGTATGCTTAAAGCCTGATGAGATTAGACAAATTAAAATAAAAGAACCAACAAACTATAACAAGCTATAACTAGTACTAAATGATCTAAGGAATTGAAGGTATTATATGCTTAAAGCCCAACAAAATTAGATAAATTGAAATAAAATAACTAACAAACTATAACAAGCCATGGCTACTAATAAATGATTTGAGGAATTGAAGGATGTTGTACACTTAAAGCTCAATGAGATTAGACAAATTAAAATAAAAGGACCAACAAACTAATAGCCCTAAGGAAATAAACTACTTTGTTTCCTATAACTATCAAGATTAGACAAATGTGCAGTTAAAAGGAACAAAATAAACTTGAGGAAACTAATTGTAAAGAAATAGTTAATAAACCCAAAGGAGATATTTTTGCTGTGCAAAAAATAGTTTACTCAACTTAATTGCATAAATCAAACTTTATGGCATACACCATAATTCAAAAATTCTTACAAGGATCTCCAAATAAGAATCTGAACAAGAATTTTACCAAATGGTTACAAGGAATTACTGGGAACAACTAAGCTACTGGGAACTGGTCAAATTTGAAGAACAAAGATATCAATAAAGACTAAAGCTACTGGCTATTTTTACTAAATTTGAAGGGGAAAAAAATTATTATTTGAATTGTTAATGCATTGTTTTGGATTTGATTGGTTGCCATTTTTTTTATTTTGAATTTCTCTATTTATACTCGTGCTGCCCCTATTTTCTTGGGTGATAGTTTGCCCCACGTTTTTTACCACCGCAACCAGCATACTTATTCTGTAAGCATTAATACCTCTCATATAATTGGCTTTGAATGTGCTAAATTGGTGTTTGTCCACATTCTCCATGGTTTCTTGTTTATGCTTCCTCAGCTTTCTTCCTTACGTCCCACTCCTCAACTAATCGATTTATCAAACTTTTGTCTTCCTCAAATACACCCTGAGGAATCTGTCCTCAAACCTATTCTTCCTTATTCCTTAGGTTTAGATTTTTATTTTTGTAAACATTCGCATCCCAAAAACCTAATATGTCGAAGGATGTGTTCATAGGATACCACAAGCCTAGATGCAAGGTGCCATTCAAGTATTTCAAAAGGCATTTTATAGCATGAAAATGAAATTCCTTAGGGCGTGATTGAAATCTAACACAAAGACATACACTATACATAATATCAGGTCTAAAGGTTGTTAAATATAGAAGTAAGCCAATCATACCTCTATAGGGATTTTCACCCACTTTCTTGCTCTTTTCGTCTTTACCTAATTTAGTTGATGTGTTCATTGGAGTTTTACTTCTCTTACAACTATCCATTCCAAATTTCTTGAGCAACTCCTTGGTGTATTTGGATTGGTTGATGAAGATACCCTTTTTGTATTGCTTCACTTCTAACCCAAGAAAATATTTGAGTTTGCCCATCATGCTCGTCTCCCAAGTCATACACTTGGAAAATTCTTTGTAAAGAGTTTTCTTAGTAGCACCAAATACAATATCATCAACATAAATTTGCACAGTCAATATGTCTTTGGTTTTTCTTTTTAATAAAAAGAGTGTTATCAACTTTGCTGTTTGAAAACTTATTTTTAATAAAATATTTACTAAGCCTATCACACCAAGCTCTAGAAGCTTGTTTCAAATCATATAAAGCTTTTGAAAATTTGGAAACATGATTTCAAAATTTATGGTCTTCAAAACCAAGAGGTTGACATAAACTTCCTCATTGATATAACCATTTAAAGGGCACTCTTCACATCCATTTGAAAAAGTGCAAAGTTTATGTGGCATACATATGCAAGTAAGATCCTAATGGCTTCTAATCTTGCTACAGCGGCAAAGGTCTCATCATAGTCATTGCCTTCCTTATGGTTATACCCTTTAATAACCAATTAGGCTTTATTTCTAATAATGAGACCACCTTCATCGAACTTATTCCTGTATACCCATTTGCATCGAATGATAGGATGATCTTTAGGTCTAGGGACAAGTTCCCATACTTTGTTTCTCTTAAATTGGTTGAGCTCCACTTGCATTGCAATCACTCAACACTCATCATTAAGAGCCCCTCCAATGGTCCTTGGCTCAATTTGAGAAACAATGGCAAGATTACCTTCTAAGAGTTTAAGTTATAGACCTTGTACATACACCATTTGAAGTGTCACCAATGGTTGTGAGGCCTCACCTGAGCACCGATCTAGTCCGCTCAAAAATTGAGAGCTGAAATACTCATTTAGGCTTAGTCTCACATGATACTGCTGCATATGATCTCCAGTCAGTTCGGTAAGTATGGATTTAAAGAAAATGGTATATTTTATTTAGAGAATAATTTACTCACCTTTTGTTATGAAAAAGAGGAAGTGGATTTTATTTTGAAAAGTGAAAATTGGAGAATCACCACCTTAATTTATTTTATTTGGAAAAAACCCATTTAATTGACTCCATTAAATTTGATTAATTTTTACCTAAAAGGAAACTAGATTGAAACCAATCATGATGGGTTCTAGTCTAAGTTTTCAAACCAATTTCAATAAAAATGACTTTTCTCTTTGATTGATTTTAACTTTTGTGATTAAAAAAAATATGATTTTTATGGTTTATGTTGAAATTAATCATGGATGACATAATAATGCAGGAGCATATAATAACATGATATCCACAAAATGTTGCATAAAAGATAATTATTTCATTTCTAGTAAAATAATAATTTTAGGGGAGCTTTGACTCTAGCCCTTTTGGGTTCTAGGCTCGCACAAATCCCCAATTAATTAATTAATTAAAGAGACAAATAACAACAATAATGGCCACAATTGCAAAACTCATCAAATTTGCAATTTGACCAAAAATCCCAAGAAAAGAAAAATAATAAATAATAACAAAAAATTTAAATGAAAGAATCAGTCGGGGTTGTTTTACAAAAGGGCTCACCAGTCAGAGTAATATTTTGAGTGTGCCTACTTACACCTTTTGAATGAAAATTAGAGCCATAAATAGTTCAAGCCTTTGGCTACAAATGGCTTAAATTAACAAATTTTAGTTAATTAATTACCAAATGGAAATAGATAGAGTGAAGAAAATAATACCTCAGGCGATCATTTCCTCTTGACAAAAGTTAGAAGAGCTTTGCCGCTTCATAACCCCACTTGATTATGCAATCAAGTGAAATTAAAACAATTGTAGTGATGGAAATTAATTTTGAATGAATGAAAGAATAAAGAATTTTTTAAATCTAATTTTTTTCAAAAAGCAATTTAGCCAAGTCCTAACATTAGAAATTCAGGATCCTATAACAATCTATTTATAGAAGTTGGACAAGGGAATTGGAGCTAGATGCAGAAGACAACATGGAACAACCAGCCATGCCACATGGAACAATCATCTCTTTTTTTTATGCAAGATATTTTTTCCTACTGCATTTTCTTTTCTGAAATAATTTTCATATTTTAATTTTTCCAATTTTTTAAATTAGGTGCAAAACTAGGGGTTCACAACTGCCCCTTATTACATCAATTTGGCATTTAAAATTGATTCAATGGTGCGAAATAGGGAAAAACAAAAAGAACGAACCTGATTGGCATGGAATTCTTTGGTTTTTGGTCTGCATCTAAGCATGTTTGTCGCTACACCGAGTAGACTACCTTTTAAACCATAATTCTATAAATAGGGGTGAGGAGAGGCATTTGATTCCTTGCTGCTCCTCCCTCTCCTTCACTTGTTTCTTGTTTTCTAAATTCCAAGATATCATGATCTTCTTCTTCTTATCATGAAGCTGCTGAAGTGCTGACCGTCAGAGAGCTGCTGATGGATTCCCATGATCATGTATCTCAAATCAATTTCATGTAAATAAGCTTTATTTTATTTTTGTAAAAATAAATAAACAAAACACCCTTCTCATTGTCTTTTGGGTAAGATAATAAATAATGTAATTATTTTTTACCATATTTCAGTAATACGCTTAATTGAAATTACAGGGTGGTCTTTCGAATTTGGGGAACCTTAACCTTCCCAATGATGTGAAGGAAGTATTATCTCCTATTGGCTTCTTGGACCTTTTATCTTTGGACTACATCAAAAGAGCAAATCATGACCTACTATAGGCTTTAGCTGAAAGGTGGTGGGACTCTACCAATTCTTTCCATTTTCCATATGGTGAACTAGCCATGACTCTATAACATCTGTACCCACTGTTTGGTATCCCATTTGGTTGGCACCCTTAAATTTATTTCTAAATTGGAGGAGTTTATCTAAAGAGCATATTATAAATCTAATGGGTGGAAACTGAAGAGGCTATGATTGCTCGTGCCTGTTAAATGGCATACTAACACCTTGGTAAGGCGAAAAAATGACTTGGGAAATTATTCCCTGCAATTACTTGCAATGTGATTTTGTTGTTATTGGGGTGTGCTTTCTGGCATACTCAGCATGATACTATTGATATTGCCATTCTGATAAGCTTGGAAGATTTATCTCGAATTACTGAATTCAAGTGGGGTGGCGTTGTACTGACCACCATATATGAGGAGATGGGTCAATTATCTTGAGGGTAAATCCATTCTATTTAAGGGACCTACATCTTTTTGGAGGTATGAAACCTTTAGCAATATTATTTTTTTATTTTATTGGTACCTACATTTTGAGTTTAGCTATTCTGCTATCTATTGCAGATGTGGGCTTATGAGTATTTCCATAATTTGGCGCTTGCCCTAGGGAGTCCCTAGTTAGATGTCTTTCCTGTGGGACATTACTAGTCTCCAAACAACTGGTCCTTACAACTTAATTCAGATTTTTGATATTTGTTGGCAATTTTTAACAACCTTTTGGCAGATAATGTGAGTACATTTAATCATACATAACTTGATTGACTTCTATGATGAAACTTTGTTTTATAGGTAAGATAGTATCCTTTCCGTGGGAGATTTATCCCTTCCACTTTTAATCATCTAGATCAGGCTTCTTACTACTCCAACTGTCGAGTAATCTTTCAATCCCTAAAGACTCAACAATATTACCTGGGTGAGATTTTTTGGTGCCAAGTATCCCTCGAGAGAGTTATTCTATGCACACCACCTGTAGACATGAGAATGGGAGGAACTATAACTGAACACCCTCATCTTTATAGTGATATTCTCACTACTAATTTCATCCTTTCGGGCAGAGATTATGAAGACTTTTGTTTATTCTTATTGATGCCTCATGTTATTGGAAGTTCAGATAGTGAATCTTAGTACACTTATCATTCATTTGGAGTTTTACGTCTCAAAACTAGTACAACTGGTGCTAGGCAAGATGCTGCTCATAGGGAAGGACTGAAACCTTGGCAGATCCTGACATCAAATTCACTGGTACTACCCCTTTATAAGGAGGTTCTCAAGCTAGTTCCTAATCGACTTTTGTTGGGACCCGTTATGCATGTCTTGAAGGTAGTCCACCATAATATTGGTTAGGCAAAATCATCACCAATGCTGCAGTTAATAACATGGGAAATGAGAGGACTCATGTGCCTAAAGTTCATTTTTCCCCACTACCAAAGAATTACAGAGAGGTGAATTTTCTTTGTACAATTTTCCCACTGACCCTTACATCTCAATTTTCATATAATTTCTAGTATATATTTTGCAGTGGCCTGATGAATGGGCTGAACATACTTTCGAGATGAATCTCCATTATAAGGCTTTTCTATCACTCAACTTAGGTCATCTATCTTTTGAGTGTAGAGGAAGATGAAGCCGCGGTGGAAGATAGATTTTCTAGCTAATTTTCCCCTTTATGTAGGATTTAACTTTATGCTAATGATGTATTAAGATGCATGTACTTTTGGATAATTGTACTTGTATAATTCCTATTTATGCACTTCTCATTTATTTGGATTGGTTTTATTTTATTAAATTAATTATGGCTAATTTTTTTCTTTCTTTTACTATTTTTTTATAGTTTATATTTATTAAATGTATACAAGCTTGCGCTTTGAGAGAACAAGTTTGCACACTACATAGCAGAGTTATTTGCCCTATATGTGGGGGTAATTTTTTTTACCTCATATGATTTTCATATCCTTTTAAGCTTTTTAAAGGACTTTTAATTTTTTGACAATATATTGTGCTACTATTGAGCCATTTTCAGTCACTCTTTGTATCTATGGACCACTCATCTGGACAAAGTGGACAAAATAAATTTGTGCAGATATGGCATTAGCCCAGCTATCACCTTGAAGGGGGTAAAACTTGACAAGGATTTTATTCAGGCTTGCTTAAAATTTTGGGACCCTGTAGACCATGTATTCAAGTTTGGGGCTATGATGGAGAAGATGTGTCCTGCTTTTGAGAAATTTAGCACTATATTGGGATACAACACTGAGGCTGAGTTGGCTATTCCTGAATGTTAGACTAGATATTTCCATGCTTTCCAGAGGTTGTTTAAATTGGATGAGATTGAGGCAACCCTTATGGTAAGGGATGATAAAGTGAACATGTGTGCACTTATTTCTTAGTTTTGGGAGGATACTTAGGACAAGGTGAGGGAGAGACTATGATTGTAGGCTTTGGCATTTTTCCTAACAAATGGGTTCTTATTTAGAAGAGACCTAGGCTGGGGTCTGATTGACTTGGTTCCATTGATTATGCAAATGGAGAACTCATGCTCTATTGCTACATTTTTGCTAGCTAAGACCATTATTAGTCTTAATATGTTTATAGAGATTAGGGGGAGTGGTCTATGACTCCTATTCTCCTTCAGATAATAATTTTTTTACTCACTTCTTTGTTAAAAGTTTTGACCAAGGGAACATCTTCATGTCATCACCATGACGACTAGACTCCCCTATTCTCCCTTTGCTTATAAAGGTAGATAGATCCTTATCCGCCATGATTTAGAGAGGGCATGGATGTCTTAACTGCTAGAGCTTGGTCCAAATGAGGTTTATGGTATTGTACTTAGTATCAGAGCTCTTTTATGACTATGAGCTTTGGCTATAATGTTGTTTGCTTGCTTGGATTATTGATGCTGACATTTTACCATGGGTCCTGTATTGTTAGACAAATAGGCCATTCTCAAGGTGTTCCACCTAATGGTACAACACATATTCCTATGGTTATTACTCCTGCTACTACCCGAGCCATCCCAAATGGTTGGGCCCAGGGATTCCATGTCTAAAGACCATTTTGAAAAATTCTGAAAATAGTCTTGGTCTTTTGGGCTTATAAATTAATTTGGGATTATAATATAATTAGGTCATATTAGGAATGGAACAAACCAAATAGGCCATGGTTTAAACCAAGATATAGTAGTCATAGTCAAAGAGCAAGAATTTGGGTATAAACCTAAGAGAAATAACGAGGCCAATTACATGGGCTTTAGTCTTTGGATTGAAAAGCTTAGGTTCCCATAGCAAGAATATACAAAAAGGTACGAGGCTATGAGTGGTTATGTCATGCTGGATCTCCATACCTTGAGTGAAATATGGTATCCTTTACATAACACAACATGGGTTACACGAGCGTGCTAACTCATGCACACAATGCAAAATAAGATGATGCAATGGATAATATCATAATAATAAAGAATAAAATAATATAAAGACCAATGGAATCAACTTCTCTTATCCCCAGTGGAGTTGCCACTATGAGCGAGATTTTTGCCCCAACTCCCTGTGGAATGGTTCTTCCGACTTCAGCACCGTTAGGCTTAGGGCCTTAGAGAATATAAGCCTAAACCTGAAGAAAATTGAATCGCCACCTGGATGGGTTGGGAAAAGAAAGAGATGGATGACTCAATTCCTAAGGAATCCCCAACCCCTAATGGGTTTGGAAAGTTGGGTATGTATGGGGAAGGTGAGAAATGGCCCAGTACCCCCATAATGCCCGGTTCATTGGAACCGACCTCCTTTTCAGGTCTAAATATTATTAAATTCTTAAGTATTATAATATTATCAATACTACATGTAAATTAAAATAAATAATCATTGTATTAATAATCAAAATAGGTTCAGACAAAACAATAAAAATGAACACCTATACAAGATGAAAACATGCCCTTACAATGTCCAATGTCCAAAAAGAAAGTAAAATAAATAATTAGGACAGCCGCCATAGGTGGAGACATGTCCCTTACAATTGTTCCAAAAATAAATTAAATAAGTTAAATAAACAAGGCACCCACAAAGTGGAAACATATCTTTTACAATTTCGAAATCCCAAATAATAAGAAATTACAGTCCATAAGCAAATAAATCATAATAATGCACATAATCATTAAACAATAATAAATTAGGACTTTAAATAAAGTGAAATCACAAAAAAAAGGTGCAATACATGAGGGAACATTAACCCCTTAATGAAATATAGGGCGCCGCGCATATAACGGTCCCACTAGCTAGCTAGTGAGTGGGAGCCAAGGGGGCAGTGCCCCTTGTGGGGTTTGGGGGTAGCGCCCCAAAAAATTAAACAATTTACATGATATAGTTTGTTGGAGAATAAGGACTTTTCCTAAACTAGGATTTTATATTTATACAAATTAGGGTTTCACTTAAACTAGTGTTTTACATATAAATTAGGGTTTTTAAAAATAAGTTCAAGGTTTCAATATTTGAAAATAGAATTTAAGGTTTTGGTTTTTAGAAAAATTGGTTTTATTGGTTTATAAATAAAAATTAGGGTTTTGGGATTTGAATTAGGGTTACTGTGATTATTAAAACAAAACTTTATTTATAAATTTTAGATCATTGGAATATATTTAATTCAAGGTAACAATGCATGAAACCAATTGCTATTGCTACTGTGATATTGAATTAAGGTTGAACAAGCTTCTATGAATAAAGTTGTTTACTGGATATTTAAAATAAATTTTGTAGACATGGATTCTTAAATTAGTTCACTAGATATTTATAGAATAAATAGAAGAACAAAATAAAATAATTCAATGAAATAATAATGGATGAACTACTATGAATGTTAAAACAGATTAGATAAAGAATTGCAAACCTTCAGTTGTTGGTTCTAATATGAACCAACCACGAGGTAAGGATCCATTGGTGCTTCCAAATGGGCCATTGACTAGGAGCAGAGCTAAGAAGTTTGGAGCAGCTATGGGATTGCATATTCAAGATCAAATTTCAAAGGAAGTGGCTGAAATGGCAATGGAAAAGTGCACAATAGAGCTTGAAGAAGGCACACCAAAGCTGAATATGATGCTTAGTGTGAATATGGAAGCTAAAGGCTAGCTAAAGAGGTCCAACATGCAAGAAAGGTCCATGGGGGGTTCATATATAGCCTTGGGAAGTAATTTAAAGCCCATGAACAGCCCAAATAGTGTGGGGCGTGTTCTTATTTTGAAGGGTTTTAGTTTGGCCCTTTTTTTATACTTTATATTTTCCTTAGTGAGTTAGGATGTGTGGTTTCCTATTTAGTTATTTCAGAATATTAATTTGTTTCCATACTTTATATTTTCCTTAGTGAGTTAGGATGTGTGGTTTCCTAGTTATTTCAGAATATTAATTTGTTTCCATACTTTATATTTTCCTTAGTGGGTTAGGATTTTGACTTTGTAGCTTTCCTTTTCCCATTAGAATTGGAGATTAAGATTTTATTAGCCTTTTAGTATAAATAGGGCCTTATTTTTCTTGTAAGCACACTTTTATGACAAATTATATTCTCAATTTTTTTATTGAAAATTTCAGCCATCATAGAACAGGAGTGGATTCTCTTTTTCTTTTGATTGCATCAATAATTAGATTTACTTATCAATTTTGATTGTGGCGTTCTTCTAATTCGAGCTTCCTCAAATCCTTCCGTTATAAGTGTTTGTGCTTTGCTAAGCAATTAGGTGCTTTAGAAGGTGGTTTTTCCTTCGCTCTTGGTTTTTCTTCTATCAATCGTGCGTTGGGGTTTGAGACCTTCATTGCCATAGGGTTCCACATCATTTGGTATCAGAGCCAATTACAGGTAAATCTTTATCTATCTGTCTTTCTAGGGTTGTTTTAGTTGTTCCGTTAGGGTTTTAATTGGAATTTCAAATTAGGGTTATAGAATTCTTTATTCAATTTCAAAATTGTGTTCTTGCCTTTTGATTCGAAATACATTTTTCTTATTCTGAATTGGGTATAAATTGGACTGAAGGCTTTGTGTTTCGTTTGTGATCCAAGGATAGTGACCAGATCCTTAAAAAAAATAAAAGAGTACAAAATCACTTCAACAAAAATTCTTTGCTTTTCTAGTAATTTAAGGTATTAGAATCGTTTTGAATCAGGTTGAAAGTAATCAAAATTTTGGCAACCATTTCGGTCAATTGAGGGGCTATTTTATTACGTTTTTCTTGCTGATTTGGAAGTTTCCTTTTCAAAATTGAATTCTTGGGGAGTCTTGATACTAGCTTTCTTGGGTAGAATTATTAGGTCCATAAACTAACTTGCTAAGGTGAGTTGGTTTTGATACATTTTGACCAGATTCGTCATAAATTTTGACTTCTTTGTTTCTATTTCTTGCTTGAGCTACCATTTTGATTCCGTGACATTGCTAGAGTATTATTTGTTTGATTATATACTCTGGTTGATATAATAGTGTGACACAAAATTTTCTTGTGTTGCCTCCAAATTTGTCAAGTTTCTTTCTAGGTGTCATTCTAGGATTTAGGTTCTAGTTCCCTTGAACGTGCTTGGTGATTGATTTGTGAGCCTTTGTTCTGAAGTGCAATCGAAGAATTAGTGAAGGTGAGTTCTTTGTTTTGTGAGATAATGAGTAGCAATTCTAGTAGAGATAAAGGCATAGCTGTTGAGAAAGAAGAGATGAGTATCCAGGATATTGCAGATGATCTTGAGACATACAAGCAAGCAAATGAGGACAATATGGAAAGAATAGCAAATACGTTGGCTAGCTTGCAGCAGTCCATGGAACTCTTAATGCAAGCACAACAACCTGCTCCAATAAGGCTACCGCAGAGAATTCTACAACTAGCAAGAGCTGAAGAGAGAGAAGAGCCAGTTAGGAGGAGGGCACCAAGAGGTGCATATGAGAGAGGCCGTGTGGCTGATTATGGATTTGGAGAAGGAGAAGCTGCAATTTATCAAGCACCTATCAATGATAATGATTTGACTTCCATCAAAATGAAGGTTCTTGAATTTAGAGGGAACAACAATGCTGAAGAATACATTGAATGGGAGCGCAAAGTAGAGCAAATTTTTGAGTGCCATAATTATTCTGAAGAAAAGAAGTCACACATTGCAGCTGTGGAGTTCAAGGGTTATGCAACATTCTGGTGGGATCAACTAAAATCCACTATAAGAGGCAAGGGGTTGAGATCCGTACCCGCATGGGAGGAGTTGAGAGACCTGATGAGGCAGCGTTTTATCCCTTCTCATTATTATAGGGATCTTTATAATCGCTTAGCACGATTGGTGCATGGTGGCAAGAGTGTAGAATAATACCACAAGGAGATGGAGATGATCATGGCTAGAGCCAATATTGAGGAAGATGAACAACGAATGATGTCTAGATTTCTTGGAGGACTTAATCAGAATATTGCAAGTGAGTTGGACGTGTATGATTACAATACCATGGAGGAGATGGTTGATAGAGCTATGAAGATAGAGAGGAGGTTAAAGAGCAAGACCACAAAATGTGTTTGGGAGTAATTCGGCCTATAGAGGACCCCAATATAGTGGTGGAGTAAATTCAGCCAATAGGGGTGGAGAGAAAGGGGAGTTCAAGAATTCATTCAAGAAAAGCAATGCTGCAACCTCCAGTGAAAAAGGGCCATCTAGTGGTCCAAACAAGCAAACAGGTATGCCTAACACTACCACTCCTAGTAGGGAGATTAAATGTTTTAAGTGTTTAGGGAATGGGTATATTGCATCCCAATGTCCAAATAGAAGAGTTATGATTGCTACAGTTGATGGTGATGTTGTGTCTGATTCTGAACCTAGTGATAATGATAATGATGATGTTGGGAACTTTGATTCTCCTATATATGATGATGTTGGTAGTGATGAGCATGTTGATTGTACTTTGTTAGCGGAGCGTGGTGAATTGTTAGTTGCTAGGCATGCATTGAATATGCAAGTGAAAGAGGAAAGTGTAACACCCCCATATCCAATGCACACACACTACAACCACAACAATGTAGCATAAGTGCACCAAATATAGGTATGCTACGGTTCTCTTAACATTCAAAACACTTTAAAACTTGATACAATACCCTTATCATTTTACATTATAGAAAAGTAAATCATTTACTTATAAAACAAAACATATTAGTTATATATATATACATTTAAATATTACACAGCGGAAGTTATAAAATTTTTACATATTTACATATTAAACATTTCTTTACAAAATATAAAGCAGTTTACATGATTGGCAAGTTTGCTCTGATCTTTAAGCTCCCAAAATGGATTCTTCAAGGTCTACTCTCACTTGGTCTTGATGAACTCTCGGGTTCAATTCTATCAACTCTATTACCTGCGCGATTAAACACTATGGCGCTAAGCCAAGGGCTTAGTAAGATAAAACATGCTATTGATATGCTTTAATACAATACAATGTCAATTCTAATTCATATCATATATGTAACAATATAGATGCAAAGCTAACAACATCCCTTTACATTTTATAATCAACATACATATATGCATATCACATTTCAACATCATTGCATATACTTCATTATTTAATCATTTAATCATCCATGAACAACAATAAACAAATCATGACTCACATTAAACAAAGACAAGCATTGGGCCCAAGACACACTAATATGCCATTCAATTTTCAGAGTTAATGCTTTGGTTTGTTATCACGTTTATCAATATCATATGCCCAACTAGACTTCAAGGATTAAGTTCAACCAAGCTTCAAGGGGAGCAAAGCATGCTAAGCTTCAACCCAACTTGGCTTCAAGAACTAACCCAACCTAGCTTCAAGGGTGGTAACATCTCAATTAGGCTTCAAGGATTCAATCCAACCTAACTTCAAGAGATTGTTACACTTATTAGGCATGCCACCAACAACAAACTCTGAAAATGGAATAACACATTAGCCACACAATTCATTTAGATTTCATTCTCAATTCTCATTATCATTTAGGCAAACATGCCTCATTTATCTCCATTGAATCACCTTAGCCAATAACAATGGCTTCACATTTCATTTTACAATATAACACTTCATTATTCAAATGTATATTTATCTCATCCATGATCACATTATATCTCACATAGCATCATTCATAAATATCAACATTTCATTCCACATTACTCATGAAACACATTACCATTCACAATGCATAACATAACATTGTTCAATCTCAACAATGCAAGAACAATTTATATTATTCATAGCTTTAGGATCATCCACAAGTGTTTGATTAAGTCATTCCTTGGTTTAAGTATGTTTAAAATGTTTATGTTTAGGTTTAGAGACCAAACTACCTTTGAAGAATCCAAACCATGCAAAAAGAGAACCAAGAAATCAAACAATATCCAACTCATTTGAGGGACACGCCCAGCCCACTTGAGGAACACGGCCGTGTCTCTAAAAATAAAAGAGGCAGTAGCCAACACAAATAAATGACACGGGCGTGTCTCTTCATTGCTTCTGGCCGTGTCACCATAAACACAACCTTAACTAAAACCAACACTTTCTCAATTGCACTCAAACACAATATTCATCATATAACATGTTTCAAATGAACATAATCAATGTTCTAAACACATATTCACCACAAGAATTACTTCACAACACATTAATATAACAATTAAACACATCATCTCAAAACACTAAAATCACCATCCTTCTCCACCTTTCAAAATCAACATTAACCACTTCCAACAACAACACCTATTTAAACTATTAACTTAAAACCAATTTAACACTTGAAAACAAATCATAAACACATCTCATCATCAAATCATCAAACCCTAATTAACTTCCCATACCACTTCAAAAGAATGAAAGAAATCAAAGGGAAGATCTTACCTTAGTTAAAAACTTCTTGAATCAACACTTGAACACTTAATCTTCCTTCAATTTTGAACTCAACTCATCAAGAACCTCTCTTCACCTCTTGCTTCCCTTTGTCTATGGAGGAGCCAGCCACTTCATGAAAGAAGAAGAAAATGATCAAGACACAAAGTCAAATTTTGCTTTTAATCTCCACCAAGTAATCTTATCCAAGCAATTACCAAATTGCCCTTAACCATATAACTAACTATTTGTCTCATATAAGCCCTTATATGTAATTACACACTTAACACAAAAATATCTCTCTTCCTTTGACTCTTCCTTTGACCCATTTATATGTTATATATATTATCATATACACAACATATACCATTCTCTCTAAACCCTATTTTCTTTCCAAAACACATATACACAAGCATTCTCCTCCCAAATTCTTTTCTTATCCCATCATATACATTCAATCCAATTTATAACAATAACAACAACAACAATATAACCAAGACTTCTAGGGCATAAATGAGGATATTACAGAAAGTCTAGTACAGCGTGATAATATTTTTCTTACTAGATGCTAAGTGAATAATAAGGTTTGTACACTTATTATTGATAGTGGGAGCTGTACTAATGCTGCAAGTACTACTATGGTTGAAAAATTGGGGTTAGAATGTATGAAGCATCCCAATCCTTATAAGTTGCAGTGGTTTAATGATAGTGGTGAGGTGAAAGTAACTAAGCGAGTGAGGGTACCATTTTCAATAGACTGGTACAAAGATGAAGTTGATTGCGATGTAGTTCCTATGCAAGCTGGACATATGTTGTTGGGCAGACCGTGGCAATATGATCGGAGAGCGCAACATGATGGGTTTTCTAATAGGTACACATTTACCTATGAAGGAAAACAGGTCACTCTTATTCCATTATCACCCCTAGAAGTGTATGAAGATCAAAGAAAGATGATTGAGGCAGAGAGGCAAGTTGGGGCTAACAATTCAAAAATTAAAGGGAGTTTGAGAGAACATGATAAGGTGAGTGAGAGTGAAAAGAAAATGGGAAAAGAGGCTAGAAAAGAAACAAAACAAATAAATGGCCCATTGGTGAGAGAAAAAAAGAAAGAAGGGAGAGCAAAACAAACTTTTAATGCAAGAGCGAGAGAGGTTAATTTTGCAATGTCTATTGGGCAGCCATTATTGCTCATTAGATACAAAGAAACTTTGTTTGCTGACAGTAATGTTTCGTTTGATAGTTTTCCTTCTAGTTTTGTGTCTTTGTTGCAGGATTTTCAGGATGTGTTTCCAGATGAATTACCTAGTGGATTGCCACCGCTAAGAGGAATTGAGCATCAAATAGACTTCGTGCCTGGTTCTACCATCCCAAATAGACCAGCTTACCGGAGTAATCCCGTGGAAATGAAAGAGATGCAAAAGCAAGTAGATGAGTTACTGGAGAAAGGGTTGATTAGAGAGAGTTTGAGTCCGTGTGTTGTTCCTGTGTTTTTGGTTCCAAAGAAGGATGGCATGTGGAGAATGTGTGTTGATTGTAGGGCTGTAAATAAGATCACAGTGAAGTATCGGCATCCTATACCACAACTTGATGACATGTTGGATGAGCTACATGGTGCCAGGTATTTTTCTAAAATTGATATTATGAGTGGATATCATCAAATTCGTATGAAACCTGGTGATGAATGGAAAACAACATTTAAAACTAAATATGGTCTATATGAGTGGTTAGTAATGCCTTTTGGGTTGTCCAATGCACCTAGTACTTTTATGAGACTAATGAACCATGTTTTGAGAGCTTATTTGGGCAAATTTGTTGTAGTCTATTTTGATGATATTCTGATTTATAGTAAGACTTTGGATGACCATGTTGAGCATGCTAGACTAGTTTTGGAAGTATTGAGAAATGAAAACTTATATGCCAAGCTTAAGAAATGCACATTTTGCATAGATAGGTTTGTGTTTCTTGGTTTTGTTGTGAGTGCGCAGGGCGTTGAAGTAGATGAAGAGAAAGTGAAAGCTATAAAGGAGTGGCCTACTCCAAAGAGTGTGACGGACGTGAGGAGCTTTCATGGATTGGCTAGTTTCTATAGGAGGTTCGTGAAGGACTTTTCTACTATTGCAGCACCGTTAACTAGCATAATCAAAAAGGAAGTTGGGTTCCAATGGGGAGAGGAGCAATAAAAAGTCTTCGACTGCCTGAAAGGGAAGTTGACATCCGCTCCTATTTTATCATTACCTAATTTTGAGAGTACATTTGAGATTGAGTGTGATGCTTCTGGTGTAGGTATTGGAGCTGTATTGATGCAAGAGAAAAAGCCCATAGCCTATTTTAGTGAGAAACTCAATGGTGCACAATTGAACTATTCCACTTATGATAAGGAGTAGTATGCCTTGGTAAGAGCATTGGACATGTGGCAGCACTATCTCCTTTCAAAGGAGTTCATGATACATACAGATCATGAGTCCCTCAAACACTTGAAGGGACAAGGTAAGTTGAACAAGAGGCATGGTAAGTGGATAGAATTTATAGAACAATTTCCTTATGTTGTTAAAGACAAGCAAGGAAAGGATAATATAGTGGTTGATGCATTGTCTAGAAAATATGCATTACTATCTGTGTTGAGTTCTAAATTGCTTGGTTTTGAGTACATTAAGGACTTATATGTAGGTGATGTTGAATTTGCCAATGTGTACGTTGCATGTGAACATGGAGCTTTTAATTCATTTTATAGGCATGATGGATACTTGTTTAAGGGAAATAAATTATGGGTGCCTAAATGTTCCATGCGTGATTTGCTTGTGTTAGAATCTCATTGTGGGGGATTGATGGGACATTTTGGGGTAGCTAAGACTTATGATATCTTATTTGAGCATTTTAATTAGCCGTCTATGCGTAAGGATGTTGAGAGATTGTGTTCTGCTTGTATTGCTTGTAGCCAGGCGAAATCTAAGTCAATGCCTCATGGTCTATATATGCCTTTACCTGTACCTAGTTCACCTTGGATTGATATTAGCATGGATTTTGTGCTTGGATTGCCTATAACTAGAAAAGGTAGGGATATCATTTTTGTAGTTGTTGATAGGTTTAGTAAGATGGCACATTTTATTCCTTGTCATAAAGCTGATGATGCGATTGTTGTAGCTGATTTGTTCTTTAGAGAAGTGGCTCGACTACATGGGGTGCCTAGGACTATTGTGTCTGATAGAGATGCTAAGTTTTTATCCCATTTTTGGAGAGTTTTGTGGGGTAGATTAGGAACTAAGCTTTTGTTTCCTACTACTTGTCATCCACAAACAGATGGGCAAACAGAGGTAGTTAATCGTACACTTGGTACATTGTTGAGAGCTATAGTGGGAAAGAATTTGGCTGCTTGGGAAGATTGTTTACCTTTTATTGAGTTTGCTTATAATCGTTCTATTCATTCTTCTACAGGTTATTCGCCATTTGAGCTTATTTATGGTTTTAACCCATTAACTGTACTTGATCTTATTCCTTTACCTTCACATGAGCTTGTTAGTTTAGATAGAGACAGGAAAGCAGAATTGGTGAAGGCTATGCATGAGAAAGCTCGAGTTAATATGGAGAAAAAGAACAAGTCCTATGCTGATCGAGTGAATAGAGGACGCAAGAAGATAGTGTTTGCTCCTGGGGATTGGGTTTGGGTACACTTTCGAAAGGAGAGGTTTCCAAATCAAAGGAAGAATAAGCTTGATGCACGTGGTGATGGTCCATTTCAAGTGTTGGCAAAGATCAATGATAATGCATACAAGATAGACTTGCCTGATGAGTATGGTGTTAGTACTACTTTTAATGTGTCTAATTTATCTCCTTATGATGATGTAGATTTGAGGACAAATCTTTTTAAAGAGGGGGAGAATGATACGAACCAACCACGAGGTAAGGATCCATTGGTGCTTCCAAATGGGCCATTGACTAGGAGCAGAGCTAAGAAGTTTGGAGTAGCTATGGGATTGCATATTCAAGATCAAATTACAAAGGAAGTGACTGAAATGGCAATGGAAAAGTGCACAATAGAGCTTGAAGAAGGCACACCAAAGTTGATTATGATGCTTAATGTGAATATGGAAGCTAAAGGCTAGCTAAAGAGGTCCAACGTGCAAGAAAGGTCCTTGGGGGTTCATATACAGCCTTGGGAAGTAATTTAAGGCCCATGGACAGCCCAAATAGTATGGGGCGTGTTCTTATTTTGAAGGGTTTTAGTTTGGCCCCTTTTTTATACTTTATATTTTCCTTAGTGAGTTAGGATGTGTGGTTTCCTATTTAGTTATTTCAGAATATTAATTTGTTTCCATACTTTATATTTTCCTTAGTGAGTTAGGATGTGTGGTTTCCTATTTAGTTATTTCAGAATATTAATTTGTTTCTATACTTTATATTTTGCTTAGTGGGTTAGGATTTTGACTTTGTAGCTTTCCTTTTCCCATTAGAATTGGGGATTCGGATTTTATTGGCCTGTTAGTATAAATAGGGCCTTATTTTTCTTATAAGCACACTTTTATAACAAATTATATTCTCAATTTTATTATTGAAAATTTTGGCCATCATAGAACAAGAGTGGATTCTCTTTTTCTTTTGATTGCATCAAGAATTAGATTTACTTATCAATTTCGATTGTGGCGTTCTTCTAATTTGAGCTTCCTAAAATCATTCCGTTATAAGTGTTCGTGCTTTGCTAAGCAATTAGGTGCTTTAGAAGGTGGTTTTTCTTCGTTCTTGGTTTTTCTTCTATCAATCGTGTGTTGGGGTTTGAGGCCTTCATTGCCATAGGGTTCCACGTCAGGTTCCACCAATAACTCATGTTGATCCAAGCTTTATATTTGCACCAATTTGTAAAATCTCGATTGAACAAAGTATAGACAGTATGCTACTGCCTTCTGGTTTGATTGTTTGATGTTTTGTGTCTCTCCTCTCTCAATTGCTAAGGTTTCATGCTTACTATTTGGTTATTGCTTGCTATTGATTCTTGTTAAAATTACCACCCGAATTTAGTATTAAGCATTATTATTTATAGGAAAAACCCTAAACCTAATCTTCATCCGTCCTTAATATGAATTCTAGCTTAATTAGGAAACTAACTAGTCAAAAAACCTAAAAACAACTTAATATAATGTCTATCTGATGTGCTAGAATGACATGGCCTTATTTGATGTGCTAGATCGACATGGACCAAGGCCATGTCAATCTAGGCAACCGGGTCAACATGAGCCTTGGCTCATGTTGATTTGGAGCACTAGATCTACATGAGCTAGGCTCATGTCAGCCTGGGGCCTCCAGGTTAACATGAGTCTGGCCTCATATCACCAGGGCCCTCCTGACTCGAATTAGTATTGCATTTGTTTTATATTTTGGACAGGAATGCTTTTATTTTGGCCTAAAAAACTTAATTTAGGGTTTTACAGTTGAATTTGTGACTTTTAAAAATGAATCGGCTTATTTAAAAGTTGTAAACTAAGTTTACATCTTTTAAAGTCAAATCAAATTTATTTTGGCATTCTTTAATTAAGACCATACCAACTTAAAGACAAAATTAAGGGTCAACAGTTTGCCCCCCTACTTGAGCGATCTGAGACGTCAATAGAAGAGAGCGAAAGCAACATGATTTTGAGTTAATTTTGGATGAGGATGGGTTCTGGACCCAAACAATGGATTTGGGTTCTTGACCCAAGACTAGATTTGATTTGGGTACTCGACCTAAGCTGGATTTGGGTACTCGACCTGAAATTAGATTTGGGTTCTTGACACGAGACCAAATTTGATTTGGGGTTTGGACCCAATATTGAATTAGGGTGTTCGACCCACAATTGGATTAAGATGCTCGACCAGAAACTGAATTAGGGTGCTCTACCTGAAATTGGATTAGGGTGCTCAACCCGAACCTGGATTAGGCAGCTCAACCTAAAATTGGATCAGGGTTCTCGACCTAAAACTAGATCAGGGTGCTTGACCCAAAACTGTATTTGTATGCTCGACCTAAAATTTGATTAGGGTTTGTTGGCCTATTTAATCTATTATTGATCTTAGGAAATCAAATTAAATTAATCTAATGTTTGTATCCAGTTACATTTTGCAGGAACTTATTTTTTTTTAGAAAATCTCAAAAGTCCGATTGGAACACACCAAATTCCGACTAGGTCTCTAATGCCAAGTTGAGAAAATTTACTCAGTAGGTTTCATGGTTGAAGGTACACTTAAAATCTCTCCATACCTTGAACATTCAGACTAGACCACCAGATAGTATGACCAGACTATTGGATGAAAAATTTACAAAACACACAGAGAGATTCATGGTTAAAAGTACACTCAAAATCTCACCGTACCACGGGAAGTCCAACCATAAGAACACTCATTTTTTGGCCAGACCACCATTAGTCCAACCGGACCATGATATAGTTCGACTGGGAAGTTTAAAAAATTCACAAGTCAGAAGTCGTTCGACCTCCACTCAATTAGTGGAAGCCATGTGGACAACCTGTTGGAAGAGCATTAAGCAAAAGTTCAAATATTTTGACCAGGCCATTGGGTTTCAAAACTTGTATCATTGAATACCGACCGGACCGCACCTAGTCCAACTATGAAATTGCCCTGGCCAAAAAATTAGTGGAAGACAAGGATCAAACATGTTGGACCACTCCTGAAATGGCTAGTTTATGACTTGAAGGCTATAAATACCATATGTAACTTCATTTTATATGTTGTTGTGATTGTAATAGACTACTTGAACATAGTTACTTTCTTTGCATCAAAATTATACTTTGTATTGATTGAGTGTTGGGTGTGAGCATTAAACACCATACTGAGTTTGAGTGCGAGCTTGGAAATATTTAGGTTATGAGAGCAAGCCTGGGAAAAAATCCTGTAAGGGTTGTGAGGTGTGTGAACCATTGTAAAGTTTGGTGTGAGCTTGTGATAACACCAAGTTAGAGTTAAGCTTGTAAAAACTCAAAGCTAGTGGAAGCTTAACAAGTTGTTAAGGAAGTTGACGTAGGATCAAGGTAAATTTGAACTACTATAATTCTTTATGTTTGTTGCTCCATCCTCTACTTAACTTTCTTCATATCTTCTACATTTCTTATTCATTGAATTTTGAGTTTTGAATTTTGAATTGCCATCATTCTAAAAACCAACCAATTCACCCCCTTCTTGGTTGCCATCTTGGGACAACAATTGGTGTCAAAACTTTGAAAATTTTTTTAATATAATTGTGAAATTTGATCCACAATGGCAACTTCTTCATCCACCTCAAACTCTCAAGGAAATCTCAACTCTATCCTTAGATCCTACTTTGATGGAACGAATTATTCCTATTGGAAACACAAAATCTTCTTATTCCTAGATAGTGAAGGAATTGAGCTTTGGGATTATATTGAAAATGAGTGGAAACCTCCAACTCATGATGTTGATGGTGTCCAAGTTCCTCTTCTCAAACCACAATGGTTAAGTATGAATAAAAGGGATCAACTCAAAAATCATAGGGCAGTCTCTATCTTAATGAATTCCATCTGAAGAGAAGAAGGTAGGAGAGTCCAACATCTCACTTTGTGCTCATTGCACTTGGAAAACTCTTGAGAACTATCATTAGGGTACTACCCAAGTGAGGCTCACCAAGAAGCAAATGCACATACATAATTATGAGCTATTCAAGATGAAGTGTGACAAAAATGTTACCGACATGTCAAATTGCTTACTTGCCATCGTAAACGAATTGAAAAAATATGGCAAGGTGTATGATCAAGATAAATTCAATAGAAAAATCTTGAGAGCACTTAGAACAAAGAAGAAATTTGAATCCAAAGTTTCTTTAATTGAAGAAGCACATGATGTTAGCTATTTAAGAACCGATGAACTTTTCAAAAAACTACTCACCTTTGAGTTGCACACCGAAAGAGAAGAAGAACAAGGTGAAAAAGAAAAGAGGAAACCAATAGCTCTAAAAGCAATTAAAGAAGTTGAGAGATCAAGCAATGAAGATAGTGATGATGAAGAAGAAATGGCATTATTTTCAAAAAGGATGAATGATTGGAAAAGAAAGAAAAGATTGCAAGCTAACAAAGGTACACTCTCTAAATCCTCTTTTAAAGATAAAGATAAAAAGAATAAAGTCAAATGTTATGAATGTGGCAAATCCAGTCATATCAAATCAAATTGCTTTATGTTGAAAAATAAGAAGAAATGAGACAAAGAAAAGAAGAAATCTCTCAAAGCTACATGAGATCACTCTTCCTCAAGTGAAGAAGAAGAAGAAGGGGAAGAAGAAGAAGAGGAAGAAGGAATTGCAAATCTATATCTCATGGCTATTGAGGATGAATCCAATGAGGTAGGTACTCAATCATTGAATTTAATTGCATATGATGAAAATGATATTGATGCTTTAGATGATAGTGACATGATTGAGCATATGAACTTTAGAGTACAAAAGTTTTTTTCTAAAATAAAATTCTATAAGGAGAAATGTTCTAAGTTAGAAAAAGACTTTATTTGCTTAAAAAATTCTACACTAGAATTAAAAGACTTCAAATGAACACTTGTTGAAATCTATAGATGAATTAAATAGAATTTCACATGGCTTAGAAAATGTAATAAAAAAATGAAATTTTGAAGCATGAACTAAAAGGACTAAAAGAGCCAATTTCAAAATTTCATAAAGGAAAAGAAGTTTTAGACACATTAATTGATAATCAAAGATCACCCTCTTTAAAACATGAATTAGGATTCAATGGATCAACCAACACTACATCTAGCACACCAACAATTGTAAAAGCTTCTACAACTCAAACTTCTAGTGTTGAAGTTGTAATGGTCAAAAATGGACACATCAAGCCTAAAAGTCCCAAAAAGACTACTCAAGGCTCACTAGGCAATAGAACCAAAATTCCAAGAGCAAGTCATTCATTCATATACACTAGATATACACATAGGCACAAAGATGCACAAAAGAAATCACACACTTACAATTGTATGCATAACACATTAAATGTCAATAGGAAAGTGCATAAATATAGAACATTATTTCAATGCACATATTGCATGAAATTTGGACATAAAAGAACTTTTTGCTATATTATAATGGCTCATCTCAAGTTAGAGGATCCTTCTATTACTAACCCCCAAGGATCCAAGTTCATTTGGGTACCTAAAAGAAGGTAAATATTCTTGTAGGTATGTGATGAGGAAACTATAAGCAAGCTTGATGAATCTACACAAGGCAGCAAATATATTGATGATATCATTATGCCAAATGGACCAATCACAAGATCACAATCAAAGAAACTCCAGCATGTGTTCCAACACTTCATTCAAAGGTGGATTAATGAAGAGGGAGACCAATTTGTACTGAATAAGATTGATCATTAAGAGGAAGTCAGAAACTCACCAAAAAACATGAAGAATCTGCCCATAAGTATGGTGATGGGCATTAGCACAAATTTGGAATATAATATTGATGTGGTTTAGTGCTAGTGTGACTAAACACATGTGAACCAACACCAAAATGCATGTAGAATCTACCCATCAATGTTGTCAGAATTATGGGCAGTAATTTAGAATATATTATTGATGTGGATGAAAAATTAATGCTATTGTGACTAGATACATGTAAACCTAGACTTTTAAGCCATTAGTTCTTCTTTTCCAACTATATAGGGAGGGGAAAAAAGAACTCAAGAGGGCTACTACGAATTTCCAGTTTATGCTGAATGTAATTGATGTGTTTTCAAGTTTGAGAGGTTTTCTTCTTATTCTTGTTACATGAAGAATTGGTTCTAACTTATCAAGTCTGACTTGTGGCATTTAAATCAATTCATTTCTTCATCCCAATCACCCAAGTTCTCAATTACAGGTTAGTTGTGGGTTTGGTAGGGAGGATTTATTTTTTAATTCTATGATTCTATGCTAGATGTGTATATGGGATTCTAGATATAATATTTGATCCATGGGTTCTGCATCATTTGGTATCAGAGCTTTGGCTTGAAGATAAATCTCTAGGTATCTTTTATGTTTTAATTTTCCAAAAGAAAAAGAAAAAAAAAGAACCAGATTCAGTTTCTATGTCTCTTTATTTTCAGTTCTAGTTGCACCTTGTTCTTGTTCTTCAAATCTGTGGATTTTTGTTTATCTTTTCAATTTCTATCCTTGTTTACTGAAAGTTAAAAAAAATACAAGGAAAGATCAAAAGAAAAAAAAGAATTAGATTCAACTTACTCAAGATAAAAAAAAAATCGTACATGTTTCTGTCCAATATTTTTCTACACAAGTGTTAGAGATTTTTTGCATATTTATACCATTAACAGCTTGCTACCTTATTATATTTGATCAAATTACATCATCTCCTCATTATGCATCCATTTAGCATTTAAAATCTGATATTTAGAGCATAGCTTGCATTGGGAATAGATTTAGGTTGCATTTTCAGATTACTCATTGGAGTGATTTGAATTCTATTTTTCAATATCCAAAATTATTTTTCTTTGTATTCTTAGTTTCATTCTTTCATATACCTCTTGTTTCTTGTATGCATTAAGTAGCTAATTCTGAATCATAGTTATTTTTGTTTGATTAACACAAATACTTTTGCTTGTCGTGTTAACTTTCAGCTCTTGTTGTTTAAAATTAAATTGCTTCTAGAATTGCTGAATTCATTTTGTTCATTAGGTTCCTTGTAGAGTCTTTAAAACAAAACTTGTTTTACTTTATTTAAGTAGATTCAGTTCTAAAATTCAACTTGATAAGAGAAGAATTGAGAGGTAACAAGGACCAAGTTTTGAGTGAAATACAAGAGGAGTGAAAATCTAATCTTGAGTGAAACACGTAAGGGAGTGTGGTGAGAAAAATTTTCTCTACTAACATTTTCTTGCAGGTTCTTATACCATGTCAAATTCTAGAGGTGAAAAATGTGATATGACCATGAATGGCATAGCCTTCATGTTAAAGGCAATGCAAAGGAAATTTGAAAGGTTTGATTTTGTCATAAACAACATGAGAGGTGATGTAGACAACATAATACAAAGGCAGCAAAATAATACTAATCGAAGGGTGCAGAATAGAGGGAGAGGAAACATGATGAATGATGATGAGGTAGAAAGGGAAGATGATGAAGAAAGTGAGGAATCAATTGCCCAAAGAAGACCTCAACAAAGGGACAGCAACATATCTTCCATAAAAATGAAGATACCATCATTCAAAGGGAGAAATGATGCTGAAGCTTACCTTGAATGGGAAAGAAAAGTTGAGTTGGTGTTTGATTGTCATAATTATAGTGAAATGAAGAAGTTAAAATTGCAGCAGTTGAATTCACAGATTAGCACTAATTTGGTGGGATCAATTGATGATTTCCAAGAGAAGAAATGGAGAAGGAACCATCACTACTTGGGCTGAAATGAAAACTTTGATGAGAAAGTGATTTATACCATCTTACTACTATCGAGAGCTTCACCAAAGATTGTAGCAGTTAACTCAAGGATCCATGTCAGTGGAGGATTACCATAAAGTGATGGAGATGATCATGAGTGGAACTAATATAGAGGAGGATCCAAAAATCACTATGGCTCAATTTTTGAGTGGGCTGAATAGAGAGATTGCCAACATAATCGAATTACATCATTATGTGGAGCTTGAAGATATGGTACACATGGCCATGAAAGTGGAGAAGCAACTGAAACCCAAGGGAGCGGCAAAGGGGTTTTCTAATTCCAGGCCTAGTTTCACTTCAAAGTGGCAAAAGAAAGATGATAATCCTAAAGGGAAGGAGGCTGCCTGAAAAGGGAAGGAAAAGCAAGTTCCAGCTGACCCTAAAGGTAACTCTAAAACATGTAACTCTAATCAAAAGCATAGTACCATTAAATGCTTTAGGTGTTTAGGAGTAGGACATATAGCATCTCAATGTCCAAATAAGAAAATCATGCTGATAAGAGATAATGGTGAAATTGTTAGTGCTAGTGAACATGAAAGTGATGTTGATGATAATGATAGCATGCCACCATTAGAGGAAATTGAACATATCATTGAATACCCTGCCCATGGTGAATCTTTGGTTATAAGAAGAGCTTTAAACGTGCAAATTAAAGACAAAGAAAGTAATCAAAGAGAAAACATTTTCCATACTCGTTGCATTGTGAATGGAAAAGTGTGCAGCATGATCATTGATGGGGGGGGTAGTTGTTTAAATGTTGCTAGTACTGATTTTGTGGATAAATTAGGGTTAGCATGCACAAAACATCCTAGTCCCTACAAGCTGGGTTGAATGATTATGGAGAGGTGAGGGTAATAAAGCAAGTTCTATTTTCTTTTGCAATTGGGAGATACATACATGAAGTTTGTTGTGATGTTGTGCCTATGCATGCTAGCCATATCCTTCTTGGTCGTCCATGGTAGTTTGATAGAAAAGCCTTGCATGATGGCTTTAAGAATCTTTATTCTTTCAGCTTAAATGGTTTAAATTTCACTCTTGCTCCATTGATAACTAAACAAGTGTATGAAGATCAAGTGAAGATTTTGAGATCATTTGAAAGGAATTCTGGTGGTGAGGGTAAAACAAATAAAAATGGAGTACAAGAGGCCAAGTGTGAGAAAAAGAATGATAAAAATGGCCCATTGGTGAGAGAAAAAGAGAAAGGGAGAGAAAATAAAAGAGAGTGTTTCTATGCAAAAGAAAAAGAGTTAAGGAGTGCTTTTTGTGAGAAAAGAAGTCTGGTTGTACATAGGTACAAAGATACTTTGATTTCTACATCTGACCTTGATAACCCTTTGCCTAGTTGTGTTAGTTCTCTTTTACAGGAATTTAGAGATGTTTTTCTAGAAGATGTACCTAAAGGTTTACCACCTTTAAGAGGGATTGAGCATCAAATTGACTTCATTCCGGGCTCAACAATTCCTAACCGAGCAGCTTATAGAAGTAATCTGGAGGAAACCAAGGAACTTCAAAGGCAAGTGGAGGAGTTGCTAGGAAAGGGGCATGTGCGTGAAAGTCTTAGTCCATATGCTATTCCGGCTTTACTAGTCCTAAAGAAGGATGGATCATGGAGAATGTGTGTGGACTACCGAGCAGTCAATAAAATCACAGCGAAGTATAGACATCCATTTCCTAGACTTGATGATATGCTTGATGAGTTGAGTGGTTCTTGCATTATTACTAAGATTGATTTGAAAAGTGGTTACCATCAAATTAGGATGAAGGAAGGAGATGAGTGGAAAACTGCATTCAAAACAAAATATGGCCTTTATGAGTGGTTAGTTATGCCATTTGGTTTATCTAATGCACCTAGTACATTCACGAGATTAATGAACCATGTTTTGCATGCATATCTTGGTAAATTTGTTGTTGTGTATTTTGATGACATACTCATTTATAGCAAATCAGTAGATGAGCATGTAGAGCATATTAGGGTTGTTCTTGATGTTTTGAGAAAGGAAAAATTGTATGCCAATGTGAAAAAGTGCATGTTTTGTAGTGATAAAATCATATTCTTAGGTTTTATGGTTAGTGCATAAGGTATTGAGGTTGATGATGAAAAGGTAAAGGCAATAAGAGATTGGCCAGCACCTAAAATAGTGAGTGAGGTAAGAAGTTCTCATGGTTTGGCTAGTTTCTATAGAAGGTTTGTTAAAGATTTTAGTTCCATTGTTGCACCATTAAATGAATTGGTAAAAAAAGATGTAAAGTTTAATTGGACTAAAATTCATGAAAGGCATTCAATTTGTTGAAAGAAAGGTTAACTACTGCTCCAATTCTTGCTTTACCAGATTTTGATAAGACCTTCGAATTAGAGTGTGATGCTTCGGGTGTGGGCATAGGTGCTATTTTGATGCAAGAAGGGAAACCAATTGCATATTTTAGTGAGAAGCTTCATGGTGCACAATTAAATTATTCCACTTATGATAAGGAGCTATATGCTTTGGTAAGAGCTTTACGAGTGTGGCAACATTACTTATTGCCTAAAGAGTTTGTTATTCATACAAATCATGAATCATTAAAGCATCTAAAGGGGAAAACCAAGCTGAACTGAAGACATGGAAAGTGGATAGAGTTCATTGAGCCATTTCCATATGTGATAAAGTATAAGCATGGCAAAGACAATGTAGTAGTAAATGCCCTTTCAAGAAGGTATTCCTTAATCTCAACTCTTAGTTCTAAGTTATTAGGATTTGAGCAAATTAAGGATATGTATGCCAATGATGTTGACTTTGCAAATGTTTATAAAGCATGTGAGCATTCTGCATTTCAGATGTTTTATAGGCATGATGGGTACTTGTTTAAGGATGGAAAATTATGCATGCCTAGTTGCTCATTAAGGGAATTGTTTGTGCATGAGGCACATAGTGGAGAACTCATGGGACATTTTAGGGTAGTTAAGACTTTAGACATTCTACATGAACATTTCTATTGGCCAAATATGAGAAAGGATGTTGAAAGAATTTGTGCCAAGTGTATTGCATGTAAACAAGCAAAATCTAAGTCTTTACCTCATGGGTTGTATACTCCTTTACCTATTCCTAATGCACCTTGGATTGACATATCTATGGACTTTGTTTTGGGGCTGCCTAGGACTAGAAAAGGGAAAGATAGCATATTTGTTATTGTTGATAGATTAAGCAAAATGGCTCATTTCATTGCATGTCACAAAATTGATGATGCAACAAATATTGCTAATTTGTTCTTTGGGGAAGTAGTTCATTTGCGTGGCATTCCTAAAACGATTGTAAGTAATAGAGATGTGAAGTTCTTAAGTCATTTTTGGCATGTTTTTTGGAATAAGTTAGGTACTAAATTGTTGTTCTCTACAACTTGTCATCCACAAACTGATGGACAAACAGAAGTGGTAAATGGGACATTAGGATCTTTGTTACGTGCTGTTGTGGGCAAGAATTTGAAAACTTGGAAAGATTGTTTTCCATTAGTGGAGTTTGCATATAATAGAAGCATACATTCTTCTACAGGTTATTCACTATTTGAAATTGTTTATGGTTTTAATCTGCTTACAACACTTGATCTGTTTCCTTTGCCATTAAATGAAATAACTAACTTAGATAGTGAAAAGAAAGCGGAGTTGGTTAAGAACATACAAGAGAAGAAATGAGCTCATCTTGAGAAGAAATATGAATCATTTGCCCATAATGCAAATAAAAGAAGGAAACATGTGAATTTCCAACCTGGTGGTTGGGTATGGGTTCATATGAGGAAGGAAAGATTTCCTAAACAAAGGAAATCCAAGTTGGATGCAAGGGGAGATGGCCCATTCCAAGTTTTAGAATGAATCAATGACAATGCCTACAAAATCAATCTACCAGGTGAGTATAATGTTTCTGCAACTTTCAATGTTAGTGATCTTTCTCCTTTTGATGTAGGTTCATATTTGAGGATAAATCTTTTTGAGCAAGGAGGAAATGATGAGGAAACTATAAGCAAGCTTGATGAATCTACACAAGGCAGTTAATATATTGATTATATCATTATGCCAAGTGGAGCAATCACAAGATCACAATCAAAGAAACTCCAGCATGTGTTCCAACACTTCATTCAAAGGTGGATTAATGAAGAGGGAGACCAACTTTTACTGAATATGATAGATCATCAAGAGGAAGTCAAAAACTCACCAAGAAGAATTAAGAATCTGCCCATAAGTTTGGTGATGGGCATTAGCATGAATTTGGAATATAATATTGATATGGTTTAGTGCTAGTGTGACTCGACACATGTGAACCAACACCAACATGCATGTAGAATCTGCCCATCATTATTGTCAGAATTATGGGCAGTAATTTAGAATATATTATTGATGTGGATGAATAATTAATGCTATTGTGACTAGATACATGTAAACCTAGACTTTTAAGCCATTAGTTCTTTTCCAACTATATAGGGAGGGGAAAAATAACTCAAGAGGGCTACTATGAATTTCCAGTTTATGCTTAATGTAATTGATGTGTTTTCAAGATTGAGAGGTTTTCTTCTTATTCTTGTTGCATGAAGAATTGGTTCTAACTTATCAAGTCTGACTTGTGGCATTCAAATCAATTCATTTCTTCATCCCAATCACCCAAGTTCACAATTACAGGTTAGTTGTGGGTTTGGTAGGGAGGATTTGTTTTTGAGTTCTAAGATTCTATGCTAGATGTGTATGTGGGGTTTTAGATGTAATATTTGATCCATGGGTTCCACATCAATATGTCTAAAATCTAATATCAATGAAAGCACATGGCTTATGGATAGTGGATGCTCAAGGCATATGACGGGGAATGCAAAGCTCTTTACAAGTCTTACTTACAAGCTTGGAGGAAGTGTTACCTATGGAAACAATGCTAAAGGTAAAATCATTGGTAGTGGTTCCATTGGCATACATGGTAAAAATTTGATTGAAAATGTATGGCTTGTTGATGGATTGAAGCATAATTTGCTTCGTGTTAGTCAATTGTGTGATAAAGGATATGATGTAAATTTTGACTCCAAAGGATGCAAGGCTACTAATTCAAATGGTGAAATTGCGTTCAAAGGAGTTAGAATTAGCTACACATATAAAATTGACATACATTCCAATGATGCATTTGAATGTTTGATTTCCAATAATAATGACACATGGTTTTGGCATAGAAGGCTAGGACATGCTAGTATAGATCATTTAAAATGCATTAGTAATGAAGAACAGGTTGATGGTCTCCCTAAAATAAAATTTGACAAAGATAGAACATGTGAACCTTGTCAACTTGGTAAGCAATATAAAAGTTCATTTAAATCTAAAAATGTTGTTAGTACTTCTAGACCTTTAGAACTTACTCATTTGGATTTGTTTGGACCAAACAGAGTTGCTTGCCTAGGTGGAAAGTTATATGCATTTCTTCTTATTGATGATTACTCTAGATTTACATGGGTTAATTTCTTAGCTCAAAAGAATGAAGCTTTTAATCATTTTAAAATATTTGCAAAAAGAGTTCAAAATGAAAAAGGCTATGTGATCACATCTATTAGAAGTGATCATGGAAAAGAATTTGAAAATGAAAAATTTGAAAACTTTTGCAATGAATTTGGTATATCACATAATTTTTTTGGCTCTAAGAACACCACAAAAAAATGGTGTGGTTGAAAGGAAAAATAAAACCTTGGTCGAAATGGCTAGAATAATGCTCAATGAATATGAATTACCATCTTATTTTTGGGTGGAAGTTATTAATACTGCTTATTACATTACAAAAGGCCTTTGATAAATCAAACTTCTTATGAGCTATGGAATGGAAGAATACCCAAAATTTCATATCTTAGAGTATTTGGATACAAATGCTTTATATAGAACACCAAGGATAATCTTGGAAAATTCTCATCCAAATCAGATGAAGTCATATTTTTAGGGTACTCATCATCTAGCAAAGGATATAGAGTATTTAATAAGAAAACTCTAATGGTTGAAGAATCAATGCATGTTGTTTTTGATTAATCCTCTAAACTTGATCAAATGAAAGGTAGTACTCTTGTTAATTTTGTAGGTATTGATGTTCCAAGGAATAATCATGATGAACTAGAGGAAGAGACTCAAGAACTACCCAAGGATTGGCAATACAAAAAGGATCATCCAAAAGAGCTCATTATTGGTGAAACATCAAAGGGAGTAATTACTTTATCCAAAATTAAACATTTAGATTCTAATTTTGCTTTTGTTTCTTAAATTGAGCCAAGGACTATTGAGGAGGCTCTTAATGATGATTGCTAGGTAATTGCAATACAAGATGAACTCAACAAATATGAAAGAAATAATGTATGGGAACTTGTTTCTAGATCTAAAGATCATCCAATTATAGGATGAAAATGGGTTTATAGGAATAAGCTTGATGAAAATGGTCTCATTACTAGGAATAAGGCTAGATTGGTAGCCAAAGGCTATAACCAAGAGGAAGGAATTGACTATGATGAGACATTTGCTCCCATGGCTATATTAAAAGCTATTAGAATTCTACTTACTTTTGCATGTCATATGAATTTTAAACTCTTTCAAATGGATGTTAAAAGTGCATTTCTATATGGATTTATAAATGAGGAAGTTTATGTTGAACAACCTTCGGGATTTGAAAACTATAAATTCCCAAATCATGTTTTGAAACTTAACAAAGCTTTATATGGATTGAAACAAGCACCAAGAGCATGGTATGATAGACTTAGTGCATATTTGCTTGAAAATGGTTTTTGAAAAGGCAAAGTGGACACAACTCTCTTTGTTGAAAAGAATAAGCATCTTAATTTTACAAATTTATGTTGATGACATAATATTTGGGGCTGCTAATTTATCTTTGTGCAAGGAATTTGCTTCTTGTATGACTAGGAAATTTGAAATTAGCATGATGGGTGAACTCAAATTCTTCCTTGGATTACAAATCAAGCAATGCAAAGATGGGATCTTCATCAACCAATCCAAATACACAAAGGAACTCATCAAGAAATTTGGAATGGATGGTTGCAAGGCTAGCAAGACTCCCATGAGTACATCCTTGAAATTGAACAAAGATGAAAATAGTAAGGTAATAGATGAGAAAAAATATCGAACTATTATCGGATTCCTACTTTACTTAACTGCTTCTAGACCCAATATTATGTATAGTGTATGCTTATGTGTAAGATTTCAATCATGCCCTAAAGAATCACATTTGAATGCAACTAAAATAATTTTGAAATACTTGAATGGCACATTGCATTTAGGACTTTGGTATCCTAGAAACACATTGTAGACCCTTAATTTTTGACTCAGTCCGGTCCAATATATTTTAATTAGTCCAAAATAATTTTCGTGTTGTCCAATATATTTTAATTAGTCCAAAACAATTTTTGTTATCTTAATTAAATAATATTTGCTTTAGTATCTAATTTTTATTAATAAAAAATAATAATAATAAACAAAAAATAAAAAAAAATTGGCTGCGGCGAAATGGCCCATAGGCCAATTCGCCCCCCGCTGCCGCAGCAACTGTTGCAGCTTTTTTGCCAATGCAATTTTTCCGCAGTAGTTTTTTTTTTGCCAGCGCAATTTTTCCGCAGCAGTTTTTTTTTTTTTTGCCAGCGAAATTTTTCCGACTCAAATTTTTTAAAACCTAATACAATTAGGTTTCAGTTTCCTTTTCTTAATGAATGTTATATTCTGTGAATAATTAGAATTAACCATAGAAATCTTCTATAAATAAGGACTAAAAAAACATAAAAAAAGGGGGGAGGAAAAAAAGAGGAAATCAGACAGAAATTGGGAGGAGAAATTGAGACCGAAATTGAGGAGGAAAACCTTGAATCAATTGACCTTTTTTTGAGAGAGCAAACATGCAATTCAACCCATCAAAGGCAGCAAAGCTTGTCTTTGTTCTTGTTCATCTAAGAAGTGATTTTTGGTGGAACCAACAAACAAAGGTATGAATTTCTTTATTTGTTTCATGAATTCACATTAGCCTCATCACTGAATAAAAATTATGGTTTCTGTTTACTTTGATTCAAAAAAACCCTAGAACCTCAATTCACCTTTTCTAAAGTTTAAAAACCTTAATTCATTTCTTTGTTTTCCAAAAGTCTTAAAGTTGTTATTTTTTGTTTCTTCAAAATCTCAAAACCCTAATTTTCTTTCTAAATTTTCAAAATCCTAAATTTGAGTCTGTTTCTTCCCACAAACCTTAAAAACACCTTTTCTGTTTATATAAACCTTAAATCATTTTATTTATTTTCATAAAAGTTCATAAAATTATCATTTGATATACAAATTCTAAAACCTAATGCATTCTCCAAAACCCTAATTCTAAAACACTAAAGCCTAATTCAACTCCAAAACCCAAAACAGTGAACCCTAACTCCCTTAAAACCTAACCCTAAAGTTTTCTAAACCCTACTTCTTTAAAACTTTAAAACCATATAAATCTAATTCTACACAGTAAGCTTAGAAAACACAATCCAGTGACCGTAAATCATAAATCTAAATTTTTTAAAGTGCCCAAAATCTAATTTCATGATTATACATCTCAAACCCTAATTTGGTGAATCAAAGAACTTTACCAACTTTTTAAATCATAAAACTTTTGCTCCATTTCAATTCCATTAAAGGTCACAGTAGCTTAAACCCATGAATTCCCAAAATCCTAAACATATTAATTAAAGAAACTTAAATAGAAACAGTAGCCCTAATTTGAATCTTTATTTGCCTTATTCAATTTTATATTTGATTATGTAGACTATTATATGCTTTAATTTATTTTCAATGCTTTGTTGATTTATTTAAGTTCAATGCTTGATTTACTTAGTTTATCATGGATGGATGTTCATTTTATATTTTGATTGATATCTTTGATGAATGATTTATTTATTATGAATGGTTATTTATTTTTATCAATTTATTTAGAATTCCAAATGTTATAAGAGGTATGTTTCCACTTTGTGGGTACCTCATTAGTTAAATATCATGTAATTTAAATTGCTTTTTCATTTTAGAACCAATGTAAAGGACATGTTTCTACCTTTCGGTGGGTGTCCTATTTAGGCATGGGATGTAAGGACATCTTTCCATCCTGGGATGGGTGTCCATTTATTTGCTTTGTTTGGACATTGTTTTGATTTTTAATATATCGATGCTTTATTTTAATTATTGTGTGTAATATGGATAATGTTGTTATATTTAGGAATTTTATAATATTAAGGCTGAATCCAATGAACTGGGCATTGTGGGGGTGTTGGCCCATTTATCACTTTCCCCACACGTACCCAACTTTTTGAACCCATTAGGGGGTTGGGGATTCCTTAGGAATTGAGTCATCCACCCCTTTCTTTTTCCCGACCCATCCGGGTGGCGACTCCATTTTCTCCAGACCTAGGTCCGTTTTCTCTAAGGCCTCGAGCCTAAACAGTGCCGAAGTCGCAAGAACCATTCCACCGGGAGAGGAGGCAAAAATCCCCGCTCACATACATCATTTCATATTTTAGGTTTTTCATATGCGGACTATGCTGGTAGTCTCTTAGATAGAAACAACACAACCGGAACTTGTCATTTTCTTAGTGAATGTCTATTTTTTTGGTTTAGCAAGAAACAAGTATCAGTTGCTTTATCTACCACTGAAGCTGGATATGTTGCTATATGTTTTTGTTGTACTCAAGTCCTTTGGATGAAACAATAATTGTTTGATTATTGAGAATTTTTTGATCATATTCCCATTAAGTGTGATAATACTAGTGCCATAAATCTTTCCAAAAACCCAATTAAACATTCTAGGTCAAAACATATACACATTAGGCATCATTTCCTTAGGGATATTTTCCAAAACCAAAACATTATCTTAGAATTTATTGATACACAAAACCAACTTACTGACATTTTCACTAAACCCTTGAATGAAGAGAGAATGAATTTCAAAAAACAACATTTGGGAATGTTGGATGGAAGCACAATTTCATGAACTTAAAATCAAGTTTGATTTTACAAAATCCTTACCTTGATATCTATTTTTGATCAAATCTTCATAACCTAAATAGGAAGCACTTGATTTCTCAAAATTTCTACATTTTTGAAGATTTCTCGATCGGACCTATCCCAAGTTCGGTCGCACTTTTTGAAAACTCTTATTTTCAATTTTTTTAAAAATGTACGACCTTACCTTTCAAGGTACGATCAAATTTTTTAAATTTTTTGTGACCATTGTGCCTAAAACAAGATTCCAGTTCAGACTTCACACAGTCCAATCAAAGTTTTTAAATTGTTTAAATATCACGATTGGACTCATTAAAGTTTGACCGTACTTTCACTCTGAATTCAAAATTTTCTAGCCATTGGAACTCAATCAAAATGTGCATATCTTGTTTCCAATAGCCATAAATAGTTAGTTCCCACCTTAAACATTATAAACACCCCCCAATATTAGTATTTACATCTTTGTTATTAAACTCTAAGCATCTAAACTCAGAAAGTACACAAATTCCCCCAAATTCAAACTCTCTCTTCATCATTTCTCTTTATATACTTAATGGCTCCTAAAGAACACAAGAAGAAGGCTTCAAGAACTAAAAAAGGGAAGAAAGTTGCTACCCCATCTCAGCAAGAAGAACCTCCAAGGATAAGCCACAAAGTAAGGTTTGGAGATGAGGAAGAAAGAAAAAGGAATGATATTATCAAAGAAAAAACCATAGAACCTAACCATCTCTTCTCTACCCTCACTCTAGAATTCCTAGTTATTGAGAATGACATTAGGGGTTGTCTTAGATCTTTGGGTTGGGAGAAATTTATATTCTTAAAACATGATGATATGGGTTGGGAAAGCTTAACAAAAGAATTTCTCACCACTTTGGTGGTTAGTAAGAAGAGCACTAATCCATTAGGGTACTATGGAATCTCTTTTAGGTTATTCAACCAAGAATGTGGCCTAACCTTTGAGGACTTCTCTTCAATTTGGGGTTTCTAAACCGAGAAAATTTCTCACATAACTAACACCATCCTCACCATCGAGAGGCAAAAATTTCCATAGAAACCAATCTCGACAAACTATCCAAAGCCAAATACCTTAGGACACTTGCCTATTGGATGTTGTATAGGATTATTACCTATTCTATTAGTGCTAGAGGGGAGAGTAATGAGAAAGTAACCCAAAAGGATTTACTCTTTCTTTATTGCATGCTTAGAGACCAACCAATCCAAATTGGGAAATTCTTAAATGATACTTTCCTACACCTTATGAAAATAAAAACCAAGCTTATTCTTCTATCTTCACAAGTAACTCAAATTGCTAAGTATGTTAGCGCTCTTACACCAACAAAACAAAGCAAATCTCACCAATCCCTTGGATCCCACCAAAAATTCTATAAACATAGGCTACCAAAAATATGCTAAGTCTATTCGGGAGGATAATATGCACTTTGTAAAACTTTTGGGAGCACTAGGTGCTATAGAAAAACAAAGAAAGAGACCAAGGATTATTGAAGAAAGTGAAGAAACCTTTCAAATGGAATTTCTAAGACCAACTTTTCTAAGACCTCAATCCTTCATCCTTCAACTTCTTCAAGATATCCATGGGCAAATGAGCTCACAAAGCTCAAAATTAATAAGATTACTAGTGATATCTCCCATCTCCACCTTGACATCTAAACCATCTAAGAAGCTTTAGGATTGCCAAAATGCTTTGAGCATGAACCAAGCCTATCACCCTCCATACATGGCTCCTACCCTCAAGAGGAAGAAGGTGAAGTTGCTTCCTCACAACCAAGGGAGGAAGTGCAAGGAGAAGAGGAAGGTGATGAAGAAGAAGAGGGAGATGAAGAAGAAGGAGAAGATGAAGAAAGTGATAATGACATTTAAGATTTGTCTTTTTCATTAATTGTATTTCTTTCCTTCAATAAATGAAAGTTTTTATTTTAATTGCTAAGTATGATTGATTTGTATGTTTAAATTAATTATTATGTTTAAATTAATATGAATCTATTTCATGGTTATATTCTTTTTTTGCTTTTCCTCACCACCGAGAGTGGAAGTGATGATCATTGGTTGCATACTATTCTCCCCAACCAAAACAAATTTTAAAATTTTTGGGATCTTTTTAAGTTCAACCAAGTTTTGTTGAATCTCTTTCTCATCCTGTTTAACAATCTGAAGTCCCCTCTCAACAACCACAGCATTTAAGATTAACTTGTACTCCTCAATTTTTCAATTGGAAATTTTAGGTTCTACTTCCAAGGTCATGGCCATCTCAAGCTTAGTGTAGACACTTAATTTTTTACCCAGTCCGGTCCAATATTTTTTTTTTCATATAAATAGTCCAAAATAATTTTTATAGTATTTTAATTAAATAATATCTATTTTAGCATTTTCTTATTTAGTATTTATAATTTTTAATAAAAATAAAAAAAGTAATAAAATAAAAAATATATAAAAAAATTGGCCACGGAAAAATCAGCGACGAAAAATTTCGTCGCCGAAAGTGAATTGGCTTGGGCCAATTCGCCGCAGGAAGTTCTTGCAGCGAAATGGCCTTGGGTCAATTCACCCTAGGAAATTTCTGCGGTGAATTGGCTGGCCCACAGCAATTTTTGGCTCTCGCAATTTTCACCCGCAGCAGTTTTTTTGCCAGCTCAATTTTCTAGCGCAGTTTTTTCCGAAACCAAATTCTATTTGGTTTTGGTTTCTTTTTCTAAATGGTTTTAATTTCCTTAGACAATTAGAAGTAGGTTTAATATTTTTCTTATAAATACCACATTAAAACAAATAATTAAGGGAGAAGAAAATTTTTTGCCTGGATTGGAGACTCAAAAATTCTATCGGCCAAAAGAAAACCCTAGCAAGCAAGAGACAGCAACCAAAGGAAGCTATCATCTCCAGATTGCTTTACTCAACCAAAATCAAATCTGAAGCAGGCAACAGCTTGGTTCAATCTCTTCAAATTTGGTGGAGCCTTCAAATGTAGGTAAATTGCTCTAACTTTAGTTTATTCAATCATCAATCATCTTCACCTTTTAAATCGTCATCACATTGCCTAAGTTATTTAATTATTCCTTCAATTTAATTTAGACAGTAGCATTAATTAATTCATACAATACTTAAGATCTTAATTAAAGTAAATAATATAATCATTCAACACAAATCTAATTTTAAAAACCCTAAATCATCCTTCTGTTTCTAAAACTTCAAAAACCCTAAATCTTCCTGCTGTTTCTAAAACTTTAAAAACCCTAAATTACTCTTCTGCTTCCAAAAACTTTAAAAACCCTAAATTACTTTTCTTCTTCCAAAAACTTTAAAAACCCTAAATTATTTTTTTTGTTTCCAAAACTTTAAAAATCCTAAATTGTTTTTTTTCGAACTATTTTCTTAATCATATAAACTCTAACTTTTTGTCCAAAATTTCCAAATGTCTTTTAAATCTCCAAACCCTAATATTCTTTACAGTTTCTAAAAACTTTAATCATAATTGTTTATATAAAACTCTAAACTATTTTCTTAAATCCTAAGATCAAACATGTTTTCCAAAATATCAAAAACCCTAATTTTCTCAATATAGTAAACCTTAGTTTTCAAAAAGTCCTAATTCTTAAAACATCAAAACTTTATTTCAAGTTCATCAACACCTAAAACCATAATCCAGTGAACCTAAAATCCAATCTCTTAAAATTATAAACCCTAATGTCTTAAGGTTCCAAAACCCTAATTTCATGATGTTTGCTTAAAACCCTAACTAAACCTACTTTTTTAAATCATAGTAACTTTATTTTCATAAAAACTTCCAAAACCTTAAATATTTTTAACTTTCAGTAGCTATGTTATTACTTTAAAATATTTCTCAACAAATTAAACTACTATATGCAAAACCCTAGTTATTGAACATAAAACCCTAGAAACCCTACTTAATGCATGAACCCCTAAAGTTAATATATTTACTGTTCTATTTAAATTAGATGAATGTTTATTATATATTTTGATTGATGTTTGATATCTTTGATGAATGATTTATTTATTATGAATGGTTATTTACTTTTATTGATTTATTTTGATTTCCAAATATTGTAAGAGGTATGTTTCAACTTTATGGGTACCTCATTAATTAATTTCTAAGTAATTTAAATTGCTTTTATATTTTGGACCAATGTAAAGGGCATGTTTCCACCTTTCGGTGGGTGTTCTATTTAGTTTAGAAATGGATGATGTAAGGACATGTTTCCATCTTCGGATGGGTGTCCACTTATTTGCTTTGTTTGGACATTTCTTTAATTTTAATATAATGATGTTTTATTTTAGTTGTTGCATGTAATATGGATAATATTGTTATATTTAAGAATTTTATAATATTAAGACCTGCAAAGGAGGCTGGTTTCAATGAACCGGGTGTTGTGGCGGTGCTAGGCCATTTCTCACCTTCACCACACGTACCTAACTTTTCGAACCCATTAGGGGTTAGGAATTCCTTAGGAATCGAGTCATCCACCCCTTTCTTTTTCCCGGCCCGTCTGAGTGGCGACTCCACTTTCTCCTGGCTTAGGCCAGTGTTCTCTTAGGCCCTGAGCCTAAACAGTGCTAAAGTCACAAGAACTATTCCACTAGGAGTGGGGGCAAAAATCTCCGCTCACACTTATCTTCACATCTTCTTTGGAGGGCATGTCATTGATTTTACAATGTTGCTTACATTGCTTCTCATCCTTCAATCTACTTGGGAATCGAATTGGTGGCATATAACGATTTGGAGGCTCATGCAAATTTGGTGAGGTTGATGCTTCCAAATTCTCCTCCTCCTTTGATTGACATGGTTCCTCTATGTTGGGTTGTATCTCCTTGCCATTTTCTTCTTGATTAGTACCTGCATGAAAGGAATCACAAACTTTGTTATGTATTACCTTTTCACTCCTCAAAATTATGATTGCATTGGCTTGCTCTAATTGGCTAGGAGATCCTCTTTTTTGTGTGCTTGGAGTTGATTTGCCAGTTTCCCAACTTGAGTTTCCACCTTCTTCAATGATACGTCTAAAGAATCAAACCTTTTATTGCTCCCTTCCTGATTTTGTGTGCTAATTTGAACGAAAGCATTCAAATTATCTTCCAATGTGGGTTTCTTGAATTGATCTTGATTTTGTGTGCTAATTTGAATAAAGGCATTCAAATTATCTTCCAATGTGGGTTTCTTAAGTTGATCTTCATTTGAAAATTGGCCTCGAAAGTAAGAACTTCTTTGGTATGGTTGAAAAAATTATTGAGTTGGAATTTGTTGCTTATTTTTCCAAGAAAAATTTGGGTAGTTTCTCTAAATTGGATTATAAGGATTGGAATATGGGTCATTTCTACCCCTTGGCTAGAAACTTTCAAAGGCATATTCTTCCTCTTGCCTCTCTTGGTATTGTTTAAAACCAAATGAACACATGTTTGCACTATGTCCTGCAATGCCACATGCTGGATATTCTTCTTGACTAGGCATAGATGCTCTTCCTCTTGCATTTAGCATCTTAAGTTGATTTGTTAATTTTGCTAAATGCCATGCCATTTTAGAATTAGCATTCACATCATAAACTCCCTCATGCCTTGAAAACTGCATCCTTACAATAAATACTTAGTAATTCAAAAAGAAACACTTTAAACAATTAAACAATTTAAATAAAAAATCAAACTACTACTAATAATTGTCTTCCCTGGCAATGACGCCAAAAACTTATTGCTCTCGACTAACACTACTACAAGCGACACTCACAAGTATAATAGGTTATTGTAGCAACGGTGATCGTCCCAAGGTCATCTCACAAGGAAGTAATTGTTTTGAAATAGATTGATTAACAAATAAATTGAAAAATAAGAGTGTGATATGTTGGAATGGTGAAAAGAAATTTAAATTTAAAAGTAATGTGTGTTATGGTTGTCCAAGATTAAGTCAATTCTATGAATGGTCCCTAGGGTTATAGATCAATTTAATCAAAGCTTAATTCTCAAATTATCCATTAATATAACCTTGTATTTTAATTTGTTCCTTGAGGTTTATTAGTAATTACCAATTCATTAGTTTTCCCATTCATGAATTAACAACTAATTATTTTGAAATTGCAAATTAATAAAACCCTAGAACTTATATTTCTTATTCATTCTTAGGGTAGTTGAATGCATAATTCCAATATTAAATTTCACCTCTTGGTCCTTCATTCAATATCTAGAGATCAATAGGTAGCTAATCTATCAACCTAACATTCAAACTAATACAATCAACTAATAACAAGGTATATTAATGGAAATATCAAATCAAGTCATTTAATCAAATCTGCTACATAGGCATGAGTAATTTAGCTCATCATCATCAATTTAAAATAAATATTCATCTCAATATAAATCAAATCATAATTGTCCATTGAAATATTATTGTTCTTAACAAACAACAACAATCTAGAAATGAATAAAAAGAGAGAATATAAAAACCCCTTTGAAGATGCTAAGAGTTGAACTTCTAGTCTTCTTCCTAGCTCCACTTTGAATATGATGAAGAACTAACAAGCCTTCTTCAATCAATGGCTCTCCTCTTGAAAGATGGAATGGTAACTCTCTCAAGCCTCCCACTCCTCAATCAAGCTTTCTTCAAACCCAAACCTTCACAAGAGCTTGCTCACCCAATTTTATTCCAAAAATGTTAAAAATCTTGTCTATGGAAGAAATAGAAGGTGAAGATGAAGGTGATGTTCATGGTCTCTCTCAAGACCAAGAACAAGAAGATCAACTAAGGAACAAGATCCCCAACGTGTATGTATATCTCCACTTTCCATTCTTTTTAGTTTCTTGAGACACAAAGCATGTCTTGCAAACTCACACACTCCACTCTATCTCCCACTTTTTTCATTATTTAAATCTTCATCCCATGAATTAGGCAACTTTTTTCTTCTTTTATTATTTCTTTTTAAAAGATAGCACTTGTTGTCTTCCATTTTTTCTCCCATCTAATGAAAACAATTTGAAAGAATTCTCACAAAACATGGCCAAGTCATGAGTGACTTTGTCGTTTCACTCATTTTCTTATGGACACGGCAAAGCCATGTGGCCGTGTCCATGGCTGCCTCAATATCATCTACTGTTTCCAAATGAAACACAGCCAAGGCCTTGGCCATGTCATGTGACACGTCTAGTGGCTTGGACGTATCTCTTGAGTGTGTTCTCCACTATCTCTATGTTGTCTCTTCTCATTGCTTTGTTCTTTAGATGGGACACGGCCAAGGCCTTGGTCATGTCTCTTGAGTGTGTTCACTTTTGCATATCCTCTTTGCTTCTTCTTTATTTTGTTCTTCTGGCAAGACACGGCCAATGCCTTGGCCATGTCATGTGACACTGCCAGTGGCTTGGCAGTGTCATGTGACATGGCCAGTGGCTTGGTCGTGCCTCTTACTTGTGTCTGTCTCTGCCAAATGTTCCTGAGGGACATGGTCAAGCTGACTTGACCTGGCCATGTCATGTGAGTGATTCATGCCTCTTCCCTTGGATGAGGGACACGGCCAAGCCATGAAGTGTCTTGGTCGTGTCTCATGTTTTTCCAACTTATTAATCCATCAAATTGAATTAAAGCTCCATTGTTTTGTTCTTCAACCTAGATCAAATACTTCAAACAAACTTAAGCACAAATTTAAAGAAACATCAATCAAAAGCCAATAAAACTACACTAAAAAAATACACAAATGATCAAAATAAATACCCCACACTTAATTTTTTGCTTGTCCCCAAGCAAAGTTAAAATCAAAACAAACTAACAAGATAAATTTAGTCAAGTTCAAGAGTTATAAGGATGTATCAAGACTCCCATTTTATTAAATTCACAATCATTATCAAAAAATCAAGAACAAACAGTACTCAAGCAATTTAATGGCCAATCCATGCATACCAAAAAATTGTTACTCCTGCACAAGACCTCTTAAGTGTTTAATCAGGTAGTTTTAAACTTTCAACATTCAATGAAAGATTATCTCTATAGGCTTGCTTATCAATCAAATCTCCACCACCTAATTACATTCAAACATCAATCATAAGGTCTTTCATTGGGTTGTAATGGGGCTAATGTAAAAGCATGACATTTAGGTAATGTAAACTTATTCATTAAGTTCAAGAGCACTTCAAGAATGAAATAACTGATCATATGTATAACCCAACAATCCCAAAACACCTTCCACTCACCTACCACTTGACATTAAAGAGCTTTTTAAGGGAACTCACTTATTAAATTTTGCAATGATCATTCCCAAACTTATTCTAACCCTACGAAAAAAGAACAACAACTTCTATTATTTTGATTTTTCTCTCTTTTTTATTTTTGATTTTTTTGATTTTATATTTTTTATATTTTTTTTCAAAATAGGGTTTGCAACTAAAGAACACAATACTTTGCAATTTTAGACCCACTAAATTTAATCCCACACTTTATTTATCACAACACTCAATCATAAACGCTCTTAAAATGCTCTTGACCTAATGAAAGGGTAATAGTTAAAACAACAAGGTTCAAGCTAATGGTGTTGTAAAAAAGAAAGAAAAGAAAAAATGAAATAAGCTCAAAATTGGCTAAATAAGGTTGGATATAAGGTTGGTCTTTTTAAGCCAAAATGGGTTCACATAATTGCCTTAATCATATTGATGCCTAATTGAAATTTTTATGTAGTCTTAAAATGCATGTCAAAGTAACTTCTAGCAATTCATCAATCAAAGATGTTTACACACAATAAAGAATAATAAGTTGATATCCAACTTAATAGGCTCAATTCATCACTAGTTTAAAGGTGGTGCAAAGAATAACCATCAAAATTGACAATAAGCACCAATTCTAATCAATTCTCAAATTCATGCTTTAAAAATTCAAAGGTCATCTATCAACAATCTTATAACAATTGAACTTTTCAAAATTTATTTATTCAAAGAAAAACATTAACTAAACTTAAACAAAGTTAAAAGTAAAAACTGCACCCCACACTTAAAGATTCACATCGTCCCCAATGTGAGCATGCATAATTAAAAGAGAAAGTTCAGATGAAACCTAATTTCCACCATTTCCATATGTGATATGAAGTGCTCCTTCCATTCTTAATCAATTTGTCACCCATAATTGAAAAGATTAATAACATGCAACTCCGAAAGGTACCCAGTGTATTGCAAAGCCTAAATAGCATCCATTGAAGAGAAAATGACCAACGGGAACATGTGAAGGTTGCCGTGGGTTGATCCTTCAATGCTATAGGAATTGTGATTGCATTGGCTTGCTCTAATTGGCTAGGAGATTCCACTTTTTGGTACGCTTGGAGTTGATTTGCCAGTTGTCCAACTTGAGTTTTCCACCTTCTTCAATGATACCTCCAAAGAATCAAACCTCTTATTGCTCCCTTCCTGATTTTGTGTGCTAATTTGAATGAAAGCATTCAAATTATCTTCCAATGTGTTTCTTAAATTGATCTTAATTTTGTGTGCTAATTTGAATAAAGGCATTCAAATCATCTTCCAATGTGGGTTTCTTAAGATGATCTTGATTTGAAAATTGTCCTTGAATGTAAGAACTTCTTTGGTAAGGTTGAAAAATTATTGAGGTGGAATTTGCTGCTAATTTTTCCAAGAATTTCTCCAACTTGGATTATAAGGATTGGAATATGGGTCATTTCTACCCCTTGGCTAGAAACTTTCAAAAGCATATTCTTTCTCTTGCCTCTCTTGCACTCGACTAACACTACTACAAGCGACACTCTCAAGTATACGAGGTTATTATAGCAACGGTGATTGTCCCAAGGTCGTCTCACAAGGAAGCAATTATTTGCAATAGTTTGATTAACAAATAAAATGGAAATCAAGAGTGTGATATGTTGGAATGGTGAAAAGCAATTTAAATTTAAAAGTAATGTGTGTAATGGTTGTACAAGATTAAATCAATTCTAGGAATGCTGCCTAGGGTTGTAGATTAATTTAATTAAAGCTTAATTCTTAAATTATCCATTAATATAACTTTGTATTTTAATTTTTTCCTTGAGTTTAATTAGTAATTACCAATTCATAAGTTTTCACATTTATGAATTAACAACAACCAATTATTTTGAAATTGCAAATTAATAAAACCCCAGAACTTATATTTCTAATTCATTCTTAAGGTAGTTGAATGTGTAATTCCAATATCAAATTTCACCTCTCGGTCCTTCATTCAATATCTAGAGATCAATAGGTAGCTAATCTATCAACCTAATATTCAATCCAATACAATCAACTAATAACAAGGTATATTACTGGAAATATCAAATTAAGTCATTCAATCAAATCTACTACAAACTCTAGGCATGAGTAATTTAGCTCATCCTCATCAATTTAAAAAAAATATTCATCTTAATATAAATCAAATCACAAATTTCCATTAAAATATTATTATTCTTAACAAACAACAACAATCAAGAAATGAATTAAAAGAGAGAATAAAAAACCTCTTTGAAGATACTTAGAGTTAAACTTCTAGTCTTCCTCCTAGCTCCACTTTGAATATGATGAAGAACTAACAAGCCTTCTTCAATCAATGGCTCTCCTCTTGAAAGATGGAATGATAACTCTCTTAAGCCTCCAACTTCTCAATCAAGCTTTCTTCAAACCCTAACCTTCACAAGAGCTTGCTCACCCAATTTTATCCCAAAAATGTTGAGAATCTTGTCTGTGGAAGAAATAGAAGGATAAGATGAAGGTGAAGTTCATGATCTCTCTCAAGACCAAGAACAAGAAGATCAACTAAGGAACAAGATCCTCAATGTGTATGTATATATCCACTTTCCATTCTTTTTAATTTCTTAAGACACAAAGCATGTCTTGCCAACTCACACAGTCCACTTTGTCTCCCACATTTTTCATTATTTAAATCTTCATCCCATGAATTAGGCAACCTTTTTCTTCTTTTATTATTTCTTTTTAAAAGATAGCACTTGTTGTCTCCCACTTTGTCCCCCATCTCGTGTAAACAATTTGGAAGAATTCTCACAAGACACGGCCAAGTCATGAGTGACTTGGCCTTGTCACTCATTTTCTTATGGACACAGAAAAGCCATGTGGCCGTGTCCATGACTGCCTCAATATCTTCTACCTTTTCTAAGTGAGACACGGCCAAGGCCCTGGCTGTGTCATGTGACATAGCCAGTGGCTTGGCCGTGTCTCTTGAGTCTGTTCTCCACTATCTCTATGTTGTCTCTTCTCATTGTGTTGTTCTTTACATGTGACATGACCAAGGCCTTGGCCGTGTCTCTTGAGTGTGTTCACTTCTGCATATCCTCTTTACTTCTTCTTTATTTTGTTCTACTAGCGAGACATGGCCAATGCCTTGGCCTTGTCATGTGACACAACCAGTGGCTTAGCCGTGTCTCTTGCTAGTGTCTGTCTTTGCCAAATTTTCTTGAGGGACACAACCAAGATAACTTGACCTGGCTGTGTCATGTGAGTGATTCATGCCTCTTGCCTTGGATGAGGGACACGACCAAGCCATGAAGTGTCTTGGTCGTGTCTCATGTTTTTCCAACTCATTAATCCATCAAATTGAATTAAAGCTCCATTGTTTTGTTCTTTTACCTGGATCAAATACTTCAAACAAACTTAAGCACAAATATAAAGAAACATCAATCAAAAGCCACTAAAATTACACTAAAAATAAATACACAAATGATCAAAACACCAGGATGTTTAAAAAATTCACAAGTCAAAAGTTGTTGGACCTCCACTCAATTAGTGGAAGCCACGTGGACCAACCGTTGGAAGAGCATTAAGCACAAGTTCAAATATTCTGACCGAACCATAGGGTTCCATGACCGGTATCATTGAATACCGACTGGACCGCACTTGGTTCGACTATGAAATTGCTCTGGCCAAAGAATTAGTGGAAGATAGGGATGAAACATGTTGGACCATTCCTCAAGCGGCTAGTTTACGACTTGAAGGCTATAAATACCATATGTAACTTCATTTTTATATGTTGTTGTGATTGTAATAGCCTACTTAAACATAGTTACTTTATTTGCATCAAAATTATACTTTATAGTGATTGAGTGTTGGGTGTGAGCATTAAACACCATACTAAGTTTGAGTGTGAGCTTGGAAACACTTAGGTTATGAGAGTAAGCCTAGAAAAAACTCTTGTAAGGGTTGTGAGGTGTGTGATCTCAAACCATTGTAAAGTTTGGTGTGAGCTTGTGAAAACACCAAGTTAGAGTTAAGCTTGTAAAAACTCAAAGCTAGTGGAACCTTAACAAGTTTTTAAGGAAGTGGATGTAGGATCAAGGTAAATCTGGACCACTATAAATCTTTGTGTTCATTGCTCCATCCTTTACTTAACTTTCTTCTATATCTTCTACATTTCTTATTCATTGAATTTTGAGTTTTGAATTTTGAATTTGCCATCATTTTCAAACCAACCAATTCACCCCACTCTTGGTTGCCATCTTGGGGCAACAGGGTTCTCAACCCAAAACTGGATTAGGATGCTCAACCCAAAACTAGATTAGGATTCTCAACCCAAAACTTGATTAGGGTGTTCAACCCAAGATTGGATTAGGGTTCTTAACCCCAGACTGGATTAGGGTGCTTGACACAAAATTGGATTAGGGTTCTCGACCCAATACTGGATTAGGGTGCTCGACTAGATATTGGATATGGATTCTCGACTCAAAACTTAAGCTCTTCTAGCTTCATCATCCTTTTATTGATTGAGAATTTTGGCTTTCTTCCAGCAAATTGGTTCCATCCTTCAATGGATTTACGTTAGCTCTTCTAACTGGACTGACCTTTCATCATTTGAGAGTACGGGCTTTCTTCTAGCCCCTTGTTCCATTCTTCAATGGATTGACTTCAACTCTTCTAGCTAGGTTGTTCTTTTATCTTTTGTATCTTCATTCTTTTAGAGTTCTAATTTTCTTCTTTTTTCACTTTGCAGTTTTAGAGAAAAATTCGGCTATTCAACTATTTTTGGCCATCATATCCTCGCTTTGCCCCCTGTGTAGCAAAATATTAAATGTGAAAATGTTATATATATATATTCAAAAATTGACAAATATAAGTTTTTCCCCTTGTGTAGGCTCGAACCAATGCAGGCTTTGATTGATGTCTATATTTATCTTGTTCCTTGCTCAAGCATGCACCTTCTCTTTCTTTTTACAATGGTCTTTTCATGCCCCTTGATTCTATATTTGCTTCTGATTGTTTACTTCACTAGGTGTCTGCTTTTCAAAGAATAGGCAACACAAGATAATAAAATGCAATATGATATTCTCATGTATACATGATATGCATGAATAATACTTATAGTGATTCTTTAACTCACAGACTGAGGTCATCAGCCGAAGTGCTCCCAATGATTCATTCCAAATGCTCATTCAAATCTTGTATTAGAACATCAGAAGACTTTTTAACTATAGCTTTTATCTTTCAGATGCATAAAGCGTAATTAATGGGAGCCCGAGCAAGGTAGAGACACAAGACATCCATGATTCAGCACATAACCTTATGAATGAAACCTATTCTTACCTAGTTTATCCTTTGAGGTTCGACGGTGCAACATACTTCCCTTAATAAGAAAATATTTTTTTTTAAATTAAATATTGACTTTGTCAAATCAGTGTCAATTTACCTCAAGACTCAAATTTCCCAAATCAATATATCTATAACATGATAACCCTAGTTACCATACTAAACTCAAAAATCATTTCTATTCAAGCAAGAACTATTGCACTTCAAATAGACACATACACATTACTTGGCTAAAGGTTTCATTGAGTTTTAAATTTTGTATATCTCATATGCATGCTTATTCAAACAATCTCCACTAATAGACTCTACCCACTAAAAGAGATCAACAATTCTTTAATGGGCTTGAAATGGGGTCTTATAATGACATGGGTTAAACAAAGGTCATTTTCAAATTGGAGCTAATGTGATACTATGAACAAACCCTCACACTGTAAACTTCTTTGTTGGAACTGCATGCTGTTAGAAGCATTCTTCAATTTTGGGCACCATTTTCTTCTTTTAGGCATCTTGATATCTGAATTCATGAAAAGACAGAGTTTGAATGTTCTTCTATCATTTAGCATAATTCTTGATCTTTTCCTTTTGCAAAAACTCAGGACCTATAACATCCGTGATTTTGGAGAAATTAAATAAGTATTTGGAGATATAAATTGTATATACTCAATATATATATCTAGAGTATATATAACATATACATATGGTATATTAATTGTATATTTTGGATTAATACATTATATACTTAATATTTAATACACATATAAGGTACATTTGATGTGTATATAAAGATACACATTACTTGTGCATATGTGTAATATCCCAAATTTTGAAAAGTTCTAATTTTTGGAAATTTGATAAAATAAATTATAATTTAAATGGATAAATTAAATTAATAGTTTTAAATGAAAAATGAAGGGGTTTTAAATGAAAAAGTGGAACATATATGTAATATATATGAAAAATATACATAACATATAAAAGTCAACACTTTTTAAAAGAAAAGGGTATTTTGGTAATTAATTCTTATAAATTCAAAATTAATAAAATAATTCAAAAATAAATTATTTTTGAATGGAAGAGGGAAATTAGAACTTTTAATTTATTAAATAATTAATTAAATAATTAATTATTAAATTATTTTAATATATATATATATGGTTTGAAAAAAAGATGAAAAGGAAAAGAAATATTAAAAAGTCTTCATCTTCTTCTTCTTCTTCCTTTTGGCCAAATTTTCCATGGGAGCTAGACCAAGATTTTGATTCTTCCATACTCCCCAAATTGAAGGATTTAACAAGTTTCAAGTGGATTTTTGGTGATTTCCACTAAAATTAGTAAGTTTCCATCTATTTTCTTTGAATTCCATGCAAGATTGTATTATGTGAGTCTTGGAATTTTGAAGTCGTATGTTATAATTTTTGGAATTGGTGTGTATGATGTTATTTTGGGTAGTTAACAATGATTCTAAGGTTAGATTGAAGAGATGATGGAGTTTGGATAAAGAATGGTGAAGAGAGAGAATTTAGGGTTATGGATTTTTGGGGTTTTAAAAACATGAACTTTAATTGTGCAAATTGATTCCAAATGAGTTGTTTTGATTCATAAACAAGTATTTTAAAGTCAAATACTGGATTTGGTGGTGTTGGGTTGGAGTTTGAGAATGGAAGTGGAGATTTAGGGTTTTGGAAAAGTGATTTTCCAAAGTGGTTGAATGTGTGATTTTATTTGTTTAAATATGTTGTTTAGTGTTAAAAGTGATGAATATAAGCTTGGAATGAGTAATGGATTGTGTTGGAATGGAAAACCTTCAATGGGGGAAGGTTATGCCATTTTTTTTAAATTTGTGTATAAGAGTGTATTTTTATAATGTAAATGATTTAAATGTATTAAAATATGTTTTTAATGATATTAATAAACTTAAAACACTAATTTAAATGGATTGATATGGTTTTTTAAAGTTAAAGTGAGGTGAAGCTTAATTTTGGGATTTGGTTTAGAGTGATGTTTAATTATGATTTGATGTTGAGAATACCTTAGAATGTGATATTAAATGATTATTTATGATCACATTTGGTATAAGCATTGAGGGAGGTTGATTTGCTTCATCCAAGTGATGAAGGACAAGTTGGAAGGATAGGATTGGAGGTTGTGTTAAGCTTGCTTTGGGTTGCTAGTGGAGGTATGTACAAACTTTGAATATATTGTTTATATTTGCATGAAATTTGGGCTTAACACATTTTGGTTGGAAAATGTGTTAAGTTACTTAGTTCATTGATTGAGTATGAATAATATACTATGACATTTGTATTGTCATATATATGTTAAATGCATCCTGAAAAGCCATTGATAATGGCTAAATTGTGTAGAATGTGAAATATGTATATTATGTGAAAATACCCAAAGTAATTGGGTAATGTGTTGTGAATGCAAAAATGAGATATGTGGAATAATGAAATGAATTGATATTGACAAAAATGAGAAAAATGAGAAAAGTGAGAAAGATGTGAAAATTGAGAAAAATGAGAAAAAAAATTTGAAAATAAGGCAATGTGCCTAGATTGAATATGTGACAATGAGAAAGAGATTAATAATGAGAAAAATGAAAAAATGAAAAAAAAAAGTGAGAAAAAGATGATATAATAAGGCAATGTGCCTAGTTTGATCATGAGAAAATGAGAAAAGTTTAGATAAAGGACTTATGAAAGAATTTGATAATGAGAAATATGAATAAATTGTGTGCCTTGTATGTTATTCAATTTTCAGAGTTCTGGGTTTGGCGGCATGCCTATGATTGCCTACAGGCTAAATGCTGGAATGGTGAAAAGACTGGGTCGTAAGCCAGGCTAGCTGATAAATATGATATTTTTGGGGTGAAAAGACAGTGTCGTAAGCCTCAAAAACTATAGCAGTCTAGCCGGGTTGAGGACCAAGATACTAGGGCCTAAGGGTCTAGCCGGCTTGAGGTCCAAGACTGGGGCTATTACATTATCCATGGATATATTGCCTACGGGGGCTAGACACATAGTGTCATTATGGACCAAAGCAGTAACTCTGAAATTTGAATAGCATATTAAATCCTTTTTGGGCCCCTGCTTGTCTTTGCTTTAATGTGAATTATGAATTGTGATACAATTGAGCAATATAATGCTATGAGTTGTGATTATGAAATATTTGAAAAATATAAGAAAGTAGAATAATGTGACATATATATGCATTGTGCATTGGCATTGCATTGAGTTTTATTGTTATTATCAAAGTTTGTACCACTAGGCTTAGGCTTAGTGCGATTGTAATTCGTCGCGCAGGTGTCATGGATTATTTGGTAGAGCCGGAGAGTTCCACTAGACCTGGTCGGATATAGGTTTGTATTTATTGAGCTTGAATAGTTATTTTGGGTACATCAAGATCAGAGTCAGTTGCCAGCATGTAGATATTTGGTATTACAATGTATTTTGATATTATATATGTTATGATATGTTTTTTGAAGTATATAATGTAAATTGTAAAGAATATTTTTAATAATTTGTTCAGATGGGTTTTTATATGTGTTGTTAATTTATATATCTATATATAAGTATTTTTAGAAAATATGGAGAAATTGAGAAGTATTGGTGAAACGGTGAATTGATTTTTATTGGGAGTGTTTGCTTTATGCAGGTTGTGTTTTGCTGAATTTTGGAAATGTCCAAATTACAAATAAAACTCTGGCAAATTTTTTCCAGAGATTTTCATATAAAATATTTATTTTGGATTCCTATAACAAGCAAATAATATTTATATACTATTTATTTTATATATTAGTATTTGAAATCTTAAAACAGAAATGTAAAATTTTTTATTAAATCGGTCTGTGATATTTTATACCTATATGCGTATTTTACATATGCTGAAAATATGTATTGTACGTATATAGGGTATAAGGGTGTTATAGGACCACTATCATGTATCAAGATTTTCAAGATTGCGGATTTGAAGCGGTGTTGGATAAGATGGTCTCCCTTATTTCTCTGATTTTCTTTGGTTGGGCTCGTAACTTAAATTGAAGTCTTTTGATGCTTCAGGTAAGAACTCTATTGGCTTTCTAAACCATTCTTTTAGGATTTTATTTTCTTTTTCTCTTTTCTTCTTTTCCTTTTTCTCTTTTTTTCTTCTTTTTTCCTTCTTCCTTTTTTCTTCTTTTTTTTTCTTTTCCTTTTTTTTTGGTCCTAGTTCTAAGAGAGTTATCTTGTTTGCACCATTCTATGTTTCTGACTATGGATGAGTGGAGTAGAGTGGGTTTACTTAGAGCGAGTCTGCTTCAGTGAGAATGGATCCTTTAGCTCCTTGATAGATTTAAGATATTAAGTCCAATTCAGGTAAACTTCAACTATCTTTGTGGTCTTGACTATACATCCTTTTGATCTTCTTTCTCATTTATTCTTTAGTGATCATTAGACTTATTATAAGTACCACAATAGCTCAGGGTAGGGTATCAGGTTTAAAAGCCAATAAAAGTAAGCTAAAAACTTATGAAGGCTCAAAAGGACAACTAGGGATTGATATTTAATTAGGTGGATTCTAGTTGTTGGCTTAACAAATAATACTTAGATCATTTCTCCTTTAAATAAGCAGATTTCAATTTTGCCTCAAAAGTTCATCAAAGCATGTTCTAAGATTGACTAGGACCTAGACAAAGGTAATTATGCAAGAGCCCTCTCTAAGTAAGCATACAAAACTCAATGCTATAGAATAATTTCCTCGCCTAGTAAAGTCATTCGGTTCATGATGCATAGATACACTAATTTATGAATATCAAGCTAGCCTCGTCATCGGTTGAACACCAAAATAAACAAAGACCAACATAAATAAAAATTTGATAAAAGTAATTTATTCAAACAATTTTAATTAAAAAACATAACTGTTTCAAAAACATTAATGAAAGCAGAAATAAAATAAGTAGCACTCAAGCCTAAGGAAGTTTGTTAAATTATAATTGATGGTGCTTCATCTACTCGGACATATCAAGGGCAATGGTCATCACATCCTCATCCACAATCCCTCCATCCACATCTTGAAAGGACGACAAGACAAAACTTTTCATCAATCCTCCTTCTATCATGAAGGTTGTTGGCGGTGGCACTCTTACAAACATAGGCAATGGGTTGCTTTTAGTATCAGGTTTATTGGACTCGAGCAACTTGCCACTTAGATCAAATCTTGGATCTCATGTCTTAATCAAAAACTTTTGTCTGTATCATTCCCTTGCATTTGATGGAATTGATAGAAGGCCTTGGCATCAAAGTTTGGTGGCAGAGGATAGTGTAGCGGTCAAGGATCCAATGGTTGTAATAGACCTTTCTTCTGTAACTTATTGAAAAACCAAGACAGAGGTTTGTCCAACTTTGAAAACTATCTTCTATTTACTTAACCAGTAGTAGCATTGACATCCACTTCTTTTTGTGCACTCTAACTGCCAGATTGGTAGTTTCCTCTTTCATTCCTCCTTTCAGAAAAGCAATTCTTGTCTCATTCCCATTCTTCTATTTGCAAGCCAACTTGGAGAAGATCTTTGAAATCCCTGATAAGGGTATGGGACATCCTTTCATAAAGATTAGGCATCACCCCTCTCACAATCATCCTAATCTGGTTTGACTCATCGGGCCTCTTCTAAAGCAAGGTAGCCTTACTTCTCCACCTCTTCACATAGTCAACAAAACTTTCATTTTGTTTTTGCCTAATAGTCCTCACCTCCATCAAGGTCACTTCCAGCTCAAAATTATACCCATACTGCTGAATGAAGGCTTTGTATAGTAAATTCCAATCATTTTTGGTGTTCTCCTTTAAGGTGTTAAACAAGTTTTACACAATAGGATCCAGTGAAAGCATGAAGTTCCTTAGAGTTTGAGCCTTAGTAGCTCGAGCATACTGCATAGCAGTGATGCACTGCTTCACATGAAGATGAGGGTTGCCAATTCCATCGAACTTAGCAAATGATGGCATCTTGAACTTATAAGGGACCTCATCATCTTGTTCAAAAAGTTTATCCACCTCTGACATCTCTTCAGCTTTTAGCTTTTTCTCAAACTTCTTCTCTAGATCAGCAATCATCTTCTCAGCATCAGAAGTCGCGGTCTTTTTAACAGTTGGTTTTTCCATAACTTTTGGCTCCTTCTTCTTGTCTTGATGATCTTGAAAGTAATGGGTCCAGTATTCATCGCCATCCATAACCATCTTATCATCATCAAAGGCTACTTCACCAACATTGGCCTTCCCTTTGTCTTTCTTGGTACTTGCATATGCTTCAACAGTGTTCACAAACATTCAGCCATTTGGCTTTTCATGATCTTAGGTAGGACCCCCTTTAGCTCTTTCATCTTGGTGTTGATTGCATTGTCTATCATCCTCTGAATCACCTTAGGTTCCATCGCTTTGGTGAAAAGGTAATTGTGTCGTTACTGGATTCTTCATTACCAGCATAGGTTAGATTGTCATAGGCTTTTGATCTATTGTAATCCAAGGTTGTGAGCCAGAAAGGATCAATGATATGAGATGTAAATGTGTGTATGCATATATGCATGGATTCATAAGTAACAAACAAATAAATAAATCAAAAGAGTAGGAATGATCCTTCCAACCTTATAACTTCCACACATGAATGGCGAGTCTCTTTTCCTAGGTATATGATCAACAAAATACCAACATGAGGTATCTTGTTTTTGAATAATTCACTCGAACGATTTAACCAATAGTTATACTATCAAAATTAGAAGTCAGTCCTTGATAACTCCCATTAATTAGGTTTTAATCCATTGGATCAACAAAAGATAGCTTTTATGCTATATTGGACTAAAACCAAATTAAAATGTTTATCATAAATAGATTTTCCATTTTGGAAAAACAACTAGTGATTCATGCCACAAACAAGCCCATGATTAATAAGTCTTAGTGTAAACTAGGCCCACAATTGATCTTTAATATTCCAAAATTGACCCAACTATTCGTAAGCCTATTAATGAAAATGTTGTTTGAAAGCCTATTAAAATTGGTTTTATTTCAAAGCCCATTGTAAAAAGATTTATAAAAAATAAATTTTTGGGCTTTGAGTTTGGGCCATGAAATAGAAAGAATTTTTGACCCAACTTTGAAAAGATTTTGTCTAATGACCATTTTGAAAAATTTTGAAAATAGTTTTGGTCTTTTGGGCTTAAAAATTATTTTTGGCTTATAATATAATCAGGTCATATTAGGAATGGAACAAACCAAATAGGCCATGGTTCAAACCAAGATATAGCAATCACAGTTGAAGAGCAAGCATTTGGGTATAAACCTATGGAAAATAATGAGGCCAACTATATGGGCTTTAGTCTTTGAGTTGAAAAGCTTAGGTTCCCATAGCAAGAATATACCAAAAATGTGCGAGGCTATGAGTGGTTATGCCATGCTCGATCTCCATACCTTGAGTGAAAGTATGGTATCCCTTACATGACACAACATAAGTTACACGGGTGTTCTAACTCATGCATACAATGCAAACTAAGATGATGCAATGGATAATATCAACTTCTCTTCCCCAGTAGAGTCATCACTATGAGTGGGGATTTTTGTCCCCACTTCTGGTGAAATGGTTCTTCTAACTTTGGCACCGTTAGGCTTAGGGCCTTAGAGAACATGAACCTAAACCTGGAGAAAATGGAGTCGCCACCCGGACTGATCGAAAAAAGAAAGTGGTGGATGACTCGATTTCTAAGGAATCCCCAACCCCTTAATGGGTTTGAAAAGTTGGATACATATGGGGATGGTGAGAAATTATCCAGCACCCCCATAATGCCCTGTTCATTGGAACCGGTCTCCTTTTCAGGTCTAAATATTATTAAATTCTTAGGTATTATAATATTATCCATACTACATACAAATTAAAATAAATAATCATTGTATTAATAATCAAAATAGGTTCAGACAAAATAATAAAAATTGTAATGCCCCAATTTTCATTGAACCTAATAATACACATTAATTGATGAGAGATTTTGGAAATATAAATAACATATACATCATATATAAAAGGTTAAATATAAATGATATATATATAACATATAAATGTTAAATGTAAATGGTAAAGGAATTAAAAAGTTGAAAGTGGAAAAGTTAAAATATATATAATATTATTATATATAAAGATCTAATTAGTAATAATATATATATTTATGGTAGGTAAAAAGGAAGGGTAGAGTCAACAATCTCTGGAAATTTCACTTATTCTTCTTCATTTCTTTTCCTCCTCAGAATTTTCTCATAGATAAGAGAGAGAAATGATTTTAATTTCTCTAATTATCAAGTTTTACTAAGAATTTTCAATAATTAATGATAGTTTTGGTGCTAAGTGGAGTATTAAGTAAGTTTTTCAAAATTTTAATGAATTTTTCCTTTGAGTAGAGTTTCTAATAAATTGAATGATTATTTAAATGGTTAAAATGAAGTTAATCAGTATAGAAATTATGAAATTAAAATTTGGGTGAGTGATGGAATATATTTGTTTAGAGTTTGGAGTGGTGAAGATGAAAAATAAGATTTCGTAAGGGATTTGGCTAATCATGAGTTGGAGGAAGATTAAAGAGCTTAAAAGTACTTATATGAGTTGCTAATATCATCTTCAAAATTATAAATTGATTAGGGGTTGATTGATTTGAGTGAAGGAATCAATAGAAGGAAGTGAAAGATTTAGAGAAATTATTGTACAAAGGAGTTGTTTCTCCAATTTGAGCTTCAAAATGGTATGTATATACTTTGATCAAGCTCTTATCTTTGGTTTACACCATTCTAAGTTGATAGGAGTGTGTTTTGTTGATAAATATGGTATGAAAAAGGAGTTTTTAGATGCCATGGGTATGGCTATTGGGTGCCTAATTCATACTTTAGTTCAGATTTTATACCCAAAAATTTAGGCTGACAGAGGCAGTGACTTGCCCATGTCATTAGGCATGTTGTAGATGCTATTTTTCAACATAAATGATAGGGGCAGTGACACGCCTATGTCGCTGGGCATGTCAAAGCTTCTGTAAAGTGGATAAATGACATGGTTAGTGACACGCCCATGTCTTTGGGCGTGTCAATTAATGAATTTTTTCCAAAATAGTTATTTTCCTTGACTTTCATCTGTGATTCATGGCTTGCATAGCTATATCTTTATATATGTTGTATTAAGAATGTATATATGATTATAAAGTGAAGAACAATGATAAAATATGATGATTATGATAAATGTTAGTATGTTGAAGAGTCATATGGTGAATGGCATATATATAATGTGAAATGTTGTTTGTTGCCTTATATTATAAATAGTTGTCAGAACATTGTGTTTGGTAGTTGGCATGCCATATATGTATGGGGTGAGACACTGGGTGTCACAAATATTACATATGCCCCTGAGTTAGACACGTTGATGTCACTACTATTGATATAAGCTGTGGATGAGACACTGGGTATCACAGATATTGCTACGTCTGCTAGCGAGGCACATAGGTGTCATTGTCATTAGATAGACAAAAATAATGGTTCTAGAACTAGTTTATGGTATAAGGATTATGGGCCCATTGTGTATGCTAAGTATATATTTATACATTTGTTTTTATATTGAAGTTTGATGTATCTTTATATTATGTTGTCATATTAATATTACATTATCAAGTATATACCACTGAGCTTGTAGATCAGCGCGAGTTGTTTATTGCGCAGGTGACAAAACAATAGTTGGGAGACCTTCTAAGCTAGGTTAGGCTTAAATAGTGATTAGATACTAGAACTATCAGTTGCCACAGGTCAAGCCTAAGCATAGCATGTAAATATTTCTTTTGAGGTGTTGTGGATGTAATATTTATTTTGTAAAATATATTGAATTGTATTATGACTAAAAGATATTTTGTAAATAAGATATATAGGTTGAATTGATTGAATTTGGTAATACTCATATTTTAAATGAAACTTTGGCAAAATTTCTATAAAATGATTTATCTTTCTTATACCTATTTATTTATCTATATAATAATATAAACTATCAACTAAATAATGTAAACTAATAAGGTACGATTAATGTGTTTTATTAATGCTCTTATGTCCTATCTGTGCATACTACATATTTGAGGGAATGTGTACTGTGTGTGGGTAATTTGTAAGGGCATTACATTTATTTTGATACCATAGCCTAGGTTTGAGATTCTCAACCTAGGTATGAGAGAAAAAGGGGAATTTGAAAGTTGATTTTATAAATTTGTTGTACATGCATATGTATAGGCATGTGAATTGATCTTTAATGTGGTAACCCTTGATTTTGTAATAGATATAGGTAGTAGAGATGTCTCAATCGCATGGATCAAATGAGGATAGTGTAGAGAGCTTTGCTTCAGGGGAAGGTATGGTTCGAGCAAATACAGGATCTACTGGGGAGGCATCAGTGCTAGTTAGACCAACAGTTGAAGAGGTTCCACCAGGATGGGTGCGGCATATGGTGGAATTATTGCAACAAGTTTTGGTGGAGCCGCAGCCACAGCTGCCACCACAGCAACAATAACTATCGATCAGAAAGTATAATAAGCTGAGAAATTTTGGAGCTACGGATTTCATTGGCACTACAGATCTAGCAGTAGTGGAGTAGTGGCTGGATAAAGTTCAGAGGATATTTATCCGGTTACAGGCTAGTGCAAGGTTTTTCCTAAACTAGGGTTTTAAATTTATACAAATTAAGATTTCACTTAATCTAGGGTTTTACATGTAAATTAGGGTCTTTAAAAATAAGTTCAGGGTTTTGATATTTGAAAATAGAATTTAGGGTTTTGGTTTTTTGAAAATAAAGTTAGGGTTTTTAGAAAAACTGGTTTTATTGGTTTATAAATAAAATTAGGGTTTTAGGATTGGAATTAGGGTTAATGTGATTATCAAAACAAAATTATTATTTTGGTTTGAGAAAACCAAGCTGCTGTGCTTACATTTATAAATTTTTAATCACTAGAATATATTTAATTCAAGATAACAATGCATGAAACCAATTGCTATTGCTACTATGATATTGAATTAAGGTTGAACAAGCTTCCATGAATAAAGTGGTTTACTAGAAATTTAAAATAAATTTTGTAGACATGGATTCTTAAATTAGTTTACTAGATATTTATAGAACAAATAGAAGAATGAAATAAAATAATTCAATGAAATAATAATAGATGAACTACTGTGAATGTTAGAACAGATTAGATAAAGAATCGCAATCCTTAATATTTGGTTCCATCGATATTCCACATTGATCCAAGCTTTGTATTTGCACCAATTTGCAGAATCTCACTTGAACAAAGTGAAGACAGTATGCTACTGCCTTTTGGTTTGATTGTTTCATGTTTTATGTCTCTCCTTATTCAATTGCCCCCCGATTTTAGTATTAAGCATTATTTTTTATATGCAAAACCCTAAACCTAAATTTTATCCGTCCTTAAAATGAATTCTAGCTTAATTAGGAAACAAACAGGTCAAAAAACCTAAAAACAACTTAAAACCATGTTGATATGATGTGCTAGATCGACATGGCTGTAGACCCTTCAAAAGGCACAACTTGGTTTTAAAACCCTAAATCAAGTCTTTTTTAAAAGGTCCGGTCCAAAAAAATAAAAAATACGAAATTAGTTCATGTTCAAAGGGCCCAAGTGACATGAAACCTTGGCTCATGTCCACCTGGATGCCCAGGTGGACATGAGCCAAAGGACATGTCGATCTGGATGTCCCAGGTCGACATTGTTTCGATTGCTTTTGAAATTGGTTTCCAAATTGAATTAAATTTTTTTTAAGGATGGATTAATATTAGGGTTAGGGATTCTGAGTGAGGTTTGTCTATAAATAATAACATTTTAGAATTTAGAATGGTGGCAATTAACATTAACAAGGGTCAGCAATTAGATTTAGAAGAGTAAAAACAGCAAGGCAGAAAATAGCAAAAATAAATTATCAACAATCGAGGAATAAACAACCAACATTCATTAACCAACAAAGGCGGTGATCACCATCTTTGATCTTTGCTCAGCTAGAAATAAATATTGATACAGGCAGTAGCTTGGAGTCAATAAACAATTCGGTGGAACCTTCAACGCAGGTTTTGTATCTTAATCTTGAATTTGCTTAAACATTCAATTGTTATATCTACTGGTTTTCGTTTGTTTATTTTTTTTATGACTTTGATATAATAGTATAAATTGATAAACCAATAGCTCAAAAATCTAGAGAATTCCAAAAGCCCCGAACTATCTTCTTAATTCTCTAAACCCTAAGCTTCTTTACAGTTTCTAAAAACTTTAAATCTTAATTATTTCTATAAAACTCTAAACATTTTCTTAAATCCTAAGACCGAATATGTTTTCCAAAATATATAAAACCCTAAACTATCTTATTAATTCTCAAAACCCTAACCCCAGTGTCTTAATTCCTTAATTTTCCTAAACCCTAATCTTCTTAAAACTCAATCTAGTAAACCCTAGTTTTCCTAAAACCTAATTCTTAAAACATCAAAACCTTATCAACACCTTAATTTTTCAAACTCCCATCCATTAAATCTAACAAACCCTTAAGCCCAAATCAAATAAATTTCATAAATCTTTCTCTCTAGTAAACCAAAAAAATCTTAAACCCTAATCCCAATCTTTTAAAATTATAAACCCTAATGTCTTAAGGTTCTAAAACCCTAATTTCATGATGTTAGCCCTAAACCCTAATTTGATTATCCAAAAACCTTACTACTTTCTTAAAATTATAAAACCCTAATCAATTCCATTTTTCTAAAAAAAACCCTCACAAAAGCCTAAATAATAATAATAATAATTCTAAAATCCCAAAACCCTAAAATGTTAATTAAAAAATCTTAAATTGAGACATAAGCCTAAATTTGTATCTTTATTTGCTTTATTTAATTCTATATTTGATTATGTTGTTTATTATATGTTTTGATGGTTCATTTATTTAATTTCAATGCTTGATTTATTTAATTTATCATGGATGGATATTTTCTTTATTATTATTATTATTATTATTTATTTTGGCATTAAAATTGTAAGAGGTATGTTTCCATTATTGGGTACCTCATTAATTAATTTTCATTTAATTTAAATTGCTTTTATATTTTGAACCAATGTAAAGGACATGTTTCCACCTTTCGATGGGTGTCCTATTTAGTTTAGACATGGACAATGTAAGGACATGTTTCCATCCTCAGATGGGTGTCCATTTATTTGCTTTGTTTGGACATTGCTTTGATCTTAATATAATGATTCTTTATTTTAGTTGTTGTATGTAATATGGATAATATTGTTATATTTTAGAATTTTATAATATTAAGACTTGCAAAGGAGGCCGGTTCCAATGAACCAAGAGTTATGGGGGTGCTGGGCCATTTCTCACCTTCCCCACACATACCCAAATTTTCGAACCCATTAGGGGGTTGGGGATTCCTTAGGAATCAAGTCATCCACCCCTTCATTTTTCCTGGCTTGTCCGGGTGGAGACTCCATTTTCTCCGGGCTTAGGCCCGTGTTCTCTAAAGGCCCGAGCCTAAATAGTGCCAAAGTCGCAAGAACCATTCCACCGAGAGCGGGGGCAAAAATCCTCGCTCATAGTGGCGACTCCACTAAGGATAAGAGAAGTTGATTCTATTGGTCTTTATATTATTCTATTCTTTCTTATCATGATATTATCCATTGCATCATATTAGATTACATCGTGTGCGTGAGTTAGGACGCCCGTGTTACCCGTGTTGTGTTATGTAAGGGATACCATACTTTCACTCAAGGTATGGAGATTGAGCATGGCATAAGCATTCATAGCCTTGTACCATTTGGTATATACTTGCTATGGAAACCTAAGCCTTTTAACCCAAAGACTAAAGCTCATGTAATTGGCCTATTTACTTTCCTTAGGTTTTTACCCCAAATGCTTGTTGTTTGACTATGGTTAATTTGTCTTTGCTTAAATCATGCCTTATTTGGTTTGTTCTTTTTCTAATATGACCTAAATACATTGTGAGCTCAAAATAAATTTTTCTTTAAAATCTAAAAGATCAAAGCTATTTTCAAAACTTTTCAAGATGGTCTTTGGACATAAATCTTATCTAAAAACAAATCAAAAATTCTTTTCTCATGACTCAAATACAAAGCCCAAAATTCATTTTTTTTTAAATCTTTTTACAATGCGCTTAGAAACAAAATTATTTTCATCCAACCTTTTCTTACAAAAAGCTTGCAAATTATTTAGGTCAATTTTGAAATACCAAAAATCAATTATGAGCCTAGTTTATACTAAGAATAATTAATCATGGGCTTGTTTTTGGCATGAATCATTTGTTACTTTTTCAAGTGAGAATCTATTTATAATAAACCTCTTAATTTAGTTTTAATACAATATAGCATAAAAGCTACTTTAGTTGGTTGAATGGATTAAAACCTAATTAATGGGATTTATCATGAACTAATTTCCATTTTTAAAATATAACTATTAGTTGAAACGTCTGAGGAAAATATTCGAAAACAAGATATCCCATGTTGGTATGTTGTTAACCATATAACTAGGAAAAGAGACTTGCCATTCGTGTGTGGATGTTATAAGGTTAGAAGGAACGTCCTATTTATCCTTATTTGTTTATTGTTTATGCATACATGCATACATTTGCATCTCATATCATTAATCCCTTCTGGCTCACAGCCATGGATTACGATAGTTCAAAAGCTTATGACAATCCGACCTACGCCGGAGACAAAGAATTTAGCAACGACTCAATCACTTTCTCACCAAAAACAATGGAGCTCGAACAAATTCAAAGAATGGTGGATGATGCCCTCAATGCAAAGATAGAAGAATTAAAAGAGGCCCTAGCTGAGACCATGAAGAACCAATTGGCTGCAATTTTAGGCAACAATGCCGAAGCATCTGCTAGCACTAAGAAGCCAAAGGACAAAGGGAGGGCTAAGGTTGGTGAAGTGGCTTTTGATGATGACAAGGTAATCCTTGATGATGATGATGACTGGGCTCAATACTTTCAAGATCCTTAAGAAAAAAAGGAGCCGAAAGTTGGGTACATGTGGGGAAGGTGAGAAATGGTCCAGCATCCCTACAATGCCCAGTTCATTGGAATCGGCCTCCTTTGCAGGTCTTAATATTATAAAATTCTTAAATATGACAATATTATCCATACTACATGCAATAATTAAAATAAATCATCATTATATTAAAATCAAAGCAATGTCCAAATAAAGCAAATAAATGGACACCCATCCGAGGATGGAAACATGTCCTTACATCATCCATGTCTAAACTAAATAGGACACCCACTGAAAGGTGGAAACATGTCCTTTACATTGGTCCAAAATATAAAAGCAATTTAAATTACATGAAAATTAATTAATTAGGTACCCACAAAGTGGAAACATACCTCTTACAATTTTAATACCAAAACAAACAACTAATAATCATAATAATAAAGAAAATATTCATCCATGATAAATTAAATAAATCAAGCGTTGAAATTAAATAAATCAACCATCAAAACATATGATAAACTACATAATCAAATTTAAAATTAAGTAAAGCAATAAATATTAAAAATTTAGGTTTATGTCTCAATTTAGGGTTCTTTAATTAACATTTAGGGTTTTGCGATTTTGGAATTATTATTATTATTATTTAGGCTACTGTAAGGGTTTTTTGAACAATGGAATTGATTGGGGTTTTACAAATTTAAGAAAGTAGTAAGGTCTTTAGTTAGTCAAATTAGGGTTTAGGGCAATATCACGAAATTAGGGTTTTGGAATCTTAAGACATTTGGGTTTAGGACTCACAGTTTGAGGAAATGAGGTTTTAGGGTTTCTGGATATTTGGAAAACAAATTAGGATTCAATAAAGCAACTTTGAATTTTAGAATTTAAGAAAATAATTTAGGGTTTTGATAATTGAAAAGCTATTTTGGGGTTTTAGGAAATATAAGGCAAATTAGGGTTTGGTTCTTAGAGTTTACTAGAGTTAGAGTTTAGAAATTCGACTTCTTGGATCAATTTTAATGATTAAACTATTTGCAAACTCAAGTTTATGGTTTCTGAAATTGAGGTTAGGGTTTTAAGAAGCTAGGGTTTTGGATAGTTACGGTTTTTAAAATTAGATTTGTGTTGAACAATTATATTATTTACTTTAATTAAGATCTTAAATATTGTATGAATTAATTCATGCTACTGCCTAAATTAAATTGAAGGAAGAATTAAATAACTAGGCAGTGTGATGATGGTTTAAAAGATGAAGATAATTGATGATTTAATAAACCAAAGTTAGAGCAATTTACCTACATTTGAAGGCTCCACCAAATTTGAAGAAATTGAACCAAGTTGTTGCCTGCTTCCAATTTAATTTCGTTAAACAAAGCAATCTGAATATGATTGCTTCTTTAGGTTGCTGTCCCTTGAACTTCTCCTTGCTTGCTAGGGTTTTCTTTTGGCCGAAAGAATTTTTCAGTCCCAAGTTTTTTTTCTCCAAAGTCCATATCAAGTAAAACAATTTTCCACCACCTTTATTCTGTGTTTTAATGTGTTATTTATAGGAAAAATAAAAAACCTACTTCTAATTTTCTAAGGAAATTAAAACTATTTAGGAAAAGAAATCAAAACCAAATAGAATTCAGTTTCAGAAAAATTGCGCTAGCGAAAAAATTGCTTCGGGCGACGAAATTGAGAGCGCTGGCGGGCCTGCGGCGAATTAGCCCAAGCCAATTAACTTTCGGGGATGAAATTTTTTGTCGTCGATTTTTTCGTCGCCGATTTTTATTTATTTATTTATTTTATATCTTTATGAATATTACCTTTTTTATTTTTATTAAAAATTATAAATAATAAATTCTAAAATAAATATTATTTAATTAAAATACCAAAAAAATTATTTTGGACTATATAAAAAATATTAGACCATACTGGGTCAAAAATTAAGTGTTTACAGTTTGTCCCTGCTTGAGTGATCTGAGACTACGGCAAAAGAGAGTAAAAAGAAATATATCATTTGACTGGGTTTGGAGCCATACTGGACTATCAAGGTTGGTTTGAGCTCAGGACTAAAAAATAATTTGGATTCTGGACCCAAACTGGATTTAGGATTTGGGTTCTGGACTCGGGGTAAGTTCTGGACTTAAAGGTAATTTGGGTTTTGGACCCGAGCTAAGTTCTGGACTTAAGAGTAATTTGGGTTCTAGACCCGAGCTAAGTTCTAGACTTAAGGGTAATTGGGTTATGGACCCAAGGTGAATTTAGAATTTGGGTTCTGGACCTGAGACTGAGTTTGACTGACCTTTTATCAGTTGAGAATTCTGGCTTAACTGGTTGTTCCCTTCTTTAAAGGATTATGGGTCTTTACCATCAAAATGGATCTTCATCCTTGGCATCGAGTCTTAACCCTTGAAAACAGATCTTCATCCTTTAAACTTCAGGTCTTCACCCATTGAAATTGGATCTTAATCATTGGAATTAGGTCTTCACCTTTGAAAATGGATCTTCATCCTTGGAAATCGGGTCTTCACCTTTGAAAATGGATCTTCATCCTTGGCAATCGAGTCTTTACCCTTAAAAATGGATCTTCAACCTTTGGACTTCGGGTCTTCACCCTTTGAAATTGGATCTTTATCCTTGGAATCAGGTCTTCACCTTTGAAAATGGATCTTCATCCTTGGAAATTAGGTCTTGACCCTTGAAAATGAATCTTCATCCTTGGAAATCAGGTCTTCGCCCTTTGAAATTGGATCTTCATCCTTGGAATCAGGTCTTCACCTTTGAAAATGGATCTTCATCCTTGGAAATCAGGTCTTCACCTTTGAAAATGGATCTTAATCCTTGAAAATTGAGTCTTCACCCTTAAAAATGGATCTTCATCCTTTGGACTTCGTGTCTTCACCCTTTGAAATTGGATCTTCATCCTTGGAATCAGGTCTTCACCTTTGAAAATGGATCTTCATCCTTGGAAATCGGGTCTTCACCCTTAAAAGTGGATCTTCATCCTTTAAGCTAGATCTTCATCCTTGGAATTGGGTCTTCACCCTTGAAAGTGGATCTTCATCCTTTAAGCTGGATCTTTATCCTTTAGAGATTAGGTCTTATATTGGCTTCATCTCTTCTAGCTGGACTGATCTTTTGTCATTTGCATCTTCATTCTTTTGATAGTTCTAATGTTCCATTCTTTTTTGTTTGGTTTTTTTTATTCCTTTGCACTTTTGTAAAAAAATTTCAGCCATTTTAGGTAACCTTCAAACCTTCTCCTTGCCCCCCATGATTTTTCTATGAGGGCTTTGGTTGATGTTTGTAGATTATCTAGTTCTTTGAACAAGCATGCATTTATTCCTTTCTTTTGCAAAATGACTGGAGTTTCCTCAAGCAATGGGTCTTCTATGCCCCCTGATTCTATACCGCTTCATCTTTGCTTCATAGTGTGTCTGTTGTTTGCTTTGACAAAGAATAGACAATACAATGCAGGAAAATGCCATGTGATATGCCCATGTGTGTGTGATATCCATGAATAACACTTACAGTGATTCTGTTGACTCACAAACCAAGTTGATTGACTCCTTTCAGATGCCCGTTCAGGTCTTGCTTTGGAATGACAAAATGCTTCACATTTATGGCTTTTATCTTCGAGATATTGAAAACATGAATAACGGAGACCCCAAGTAGTAGAGATACATCCTTTTCAAATTATGATTCAGTATGTCAATTGGTAGCTTCTTCATAACCTTGCCATTAATCATGTCCTTTGCCCAATGTGTCCTTCGAGGTTCGATAGTTCAACATACTCCCCTTAACTTGAAGGCTTTGTATATATATATTTTTTAATTTTCAATTTTGAATTTTGCTTTTGAAATCAAATGTTGGCTTTTCCAAATTAATGTTAATTTACTTCAGGACTTGATTTTTCAAATTAACATATCTATAACATGACAACCCTAGTTACCGTACTAAACTCAGGAATCATTTCTATTTAAGCAAGAATTGTTGCACTTTAGATAGGCACATACAAATTACTTGGCCAAAGGTCTCATTTAAGTTTAAATATTGTCTATCTCATATGCATGCTTATCCAAACTATCTCCACTAAAAGACTCTACCTAATAAGAGAGATCAATAGGCTTGAAATGGGGTCTATAAGGGACATGTGTTAAATGAAGGCCATTTGTAAGTTGGAGCCATTGTGACACTATAGGCAAACCCTCACACTACAAATTTCTTGTTTGAACTTTAGGCAGCTGGGAGTAATCTTTCTAGACTCCAAATTCCTTCTATCTTCTTGGCATTAATCAGGATATTGATTAGGGCAGTCTTTGCCCTTGCAAAAAATTTGGTACCCAAATTCGTTTCTTTTCTTCTTCTCCCTTTTCTTTCTTTTTATTTTTCTTACTCTTCCCTTTCTTTGAGCATTTTGTCCTTCTTCCTTGTCAAATACTGAACTTTCAAAAACTGGGTGACTTTTCTCCTTTTCCTTTGATTTTGATCGAATCTTTGGTTGGGTTGGACTAATTCATGTCAAACTATCCTTATAAACTAAATGGAAGCCTTTTGATGTCTTAGGTAAAAGAGAACTCAGTTGGATTTCTAAACCATTTTGGGTTTTCTTTTCTTTTTCTTTCTTTCCTTCTTTTTTTGTTTTTTTTTGTTTTCTCTTTTTGTTTTCTCTTTTTTTTTCTTTCTTTTCTTCTCTTTTTTTTGTTTTTTTTGTTCTAGCTCTAAAAGAGTTGTCTTGGGTTTCTTATAATGGATAAGTGGAGTGACATAAATCTCCTTTAACAGGGATAAATCATTTGTTACTCTGATGTTATCTTGATAGATTGGAGATATTAGGTGAACTTCAACTACCCTTATAGTCTTGAAAACATCAACTACCCTTATGCTCTTGAGAACTTAAACTATCTTCATGGTCTTGAATATTCATTTCTTTCTTTGATCTTCTTGCCTCTTCATCTTAGTGATCATAAGACTTGTCAAAAGTATCACAATAACTCAGGGTAGGTTATCGAGGTTTGTAAGCCAATGAAAAGAAAGCTAAAATTTTATGAAGGCTCAAAGGGACAACTAGGGATTGATATTTAATTGGGTGGATACTAGTTATTGGCTAACCAAACAATGCCTAGATCATTTCTCTCTTAAATAAGTAGAGTTCAATTTCGCCTCGAAAGTTTGTCAAAGCATGTTCTAAGACTAACTAGGACCTAGACAAAGGTAATTATGCAGGAGCCCTCTCTAAGTAAGCATACACAACTCAATGCTATAAAGCAATTCCCTCACCTAGTAAAGTCATTCAAATCATGATGCCTAGATACATTAATTTATGAATATCAAGCTAGATTCGTCATTGGTTGAGCACCAAAATGAACAAAGACCAACAAAAATTTTGATGAAAGTAATTTATTCAAACAAAAATAGAAAAACATAATTGTTCCAATTAAATATTAAAGAAAGAAAAATTGAAAAGCAACATTCAAGTTAAGGAAAGTTTGTTGAGTTAAGCTTCTTTTCCTTTCACATCTTTAATTTTTCCATCTTGAAAAGAAGATAAAACAAAATCTTTTTCTAATCCTTTTCCCACCATGAAGGTTATCGATGGAGGTACTCTTCCAAACTTAGGCAAATGATTATCCTTGGTATTGGGCTTGTCCGTCTCAGGTAGTGTAGACCCTTAATTTTTGACCCAATCCGGTCCAATATGTTTTATTTAGTCCAAAATAATTTTTGTTGTCTAATTGGTCCAAAATAATTTTTGTTAAATAATTTTTGCTTTAGTATCTAATTTTTATTAATAAAAAATAAAAATAAAAATAAAAATCGGAGTCGAAAAAATCGGCGATGAAAAAATCGTCGCGGGCCTGTGGGCATTTCGCCCGCAGGAATTTCCTACGGGTGAAATGGCCCAAGCTATTTCGCCCGCGGGAAAATCCTACGAGCGAAATAGAAAAGCTATTTCCTACGGCAGAAAAATCCAAGAGAAGCTTGAAATTTTGAAACCAAAACAGTAAAGGAAAAGAAGCAATTCAATTTCTTTATTTTTTTTTTGGAATAGCAGGGACACGATTGAAGCAATTCAAAGGCAACAATTGTCTTTGTTCTTGTTCATCCAAGAAGAATTATTTTTGGAGAGTCAACAAAAGGAGGTATGTATTAAATTCTTTTTTGTTTTATTTTTTTCACAGTAGCATAAACTATGAAATTTTGTTTTTTAAATCAAAAACCTTAGAACTTTAATTTAGTTTTTTCAATGTTAAAAACACTAATACGTTACTTTATTTCCAAAAAGACTTGAAATTGTTATTTTTACCTCTTCAAAATCTTAAAATCTTAATTAAACATATTTTTCAACAAAACCATTATTTGACTCTATTTCTTTCAAAACTTTAAACTAGGTTTTGTTTCTTTCAAAAAGCCATAAAAAAATCTTTTCTACATATTAAAACTTTAATCTGTTTGTTTAAATTCATAAAACCTCATGAAATCACCAAATTGTCTTTCTAAACCCTAATTCAAATTTATCACACGTGACCCTAATTTTAAAGCCTAAAACCCTAAATCAACTTCCAAACTTAAAATAGTAAATTTTAACCCCTTTAAAACCTTAAACCTTAACTTTTTCTAAACCCTAATCCTTTAAAATTTCAAAAATCCATAAAAACACAAATTCTTTAATTTTACACAGTAGCTTAAAAACACAATGAATCACCATTTAAAACCATGAATCAAAAGTATTTTAAACTTTCTAAAACCCTAGTTTCATGATTTCACCATTCAAACCTTAATTTTTTTTAATCAAAGATTCTTACCAACCTTTTAAAACATAAAACTACAATTTATTTTAACTCCATTAAAAAGTCACAGTAGCTATAATTGGACTTTTATTTGTATTATTCAATTCCATATTTAATATGCTTTGATTTATTTTATATGAAGTTCAATGGTTGGTTTATTTTATTTATCATGGATGGATGTTTACTTTCTATTGATGTTTAATACCTTTGATGAATGATTTATTTATTATGAATGGTTATTTACTTTTATCAATTTATTTAGATTTCCAAATGTTGTAAGAGGTATGTTTCCACTTGGTGGGTACCTCATTAGTTAAATATCATGTAATTTAATTTGCTTTTCTATTTTAGAACCAATGTAAAGGGCATGTTTCTACCTTTCGGTGGGTGTCCTATCTAGGCATGTGATGTAAGGACATGTTTCCATCTTTGGATGGGTGTCCATTTATTTGTTTTGTTCTGTTTAGACATTGCTTTAATTTTAAATATAATGATGCTTTCTTTTGATTATTGTGTGTAATATGGATAATGTTGTTATACTTAAGAATTTTATAATATTAAGACCTGTAAAGGAGGCCGATTCCAATGAACCGGGCGTCGTGGGGGTGCTGGGTCATTTCTCACCTTCCCCACACGTACCCAACTTTCTGAACCCATTAGGGGGTTGGGGATTCCTTAAGAATCGAGTCATCCACCCCTTTCATTTTTCCAGGCCCGTCCGGGTGGCGACTCCATTTTCTCCGAACTTAGGTCCGTGTTCTCTAAGGCCCCGAGCCTAAACAGTGCCAAAGTCGTAAGAACCATTCCACCGGGAGTGGGGGCGAAAATCCCGCTCATAGTGGAGACTCCACTGAGGATAAGAGAAGTTGATTTCATTGGCCTTTATATTATTCTATTCTTTCTTATAATGATATTATCCATTGCATCATATTAGATTGCATCGTGTGCGTGAGTTAGGATGCCCATGTTACCCGTGTTATGTTATGTAAGAGATACCATACTTTCACTCAAGGTATGGAGATCAAGCATGGCATAACCACTCATAGCCTCGTACCATTTGGTATATACTTGCTATGGGAACCTAAGCCTTTTTACCCGACGACTAAAGCTCATGTAATTGGCCTAGTTACTTCCCTTAGGTTTTACCCCAAATGCATGTTGTTTGACTATGGTTAGTTTATCTTAGTCTAAATCATGGCTTATTTAGTTTGTTCTTTTTCTAATATGACCTAAGTATATTGTAAGCTTAAAATAAATTTTTCTTTAAAATCCAAAAGACCAAAACTATTTTCAAAATTTTTCAAGATGGTCTTTGGACATAAGACTTTTCTAAAAACAAATCAAAAATTCTTTGGCCCATGGCCCAAATACTAAGCCCAAAATCCATTTTTCTAAAATCTTTTACAATGGGCTTAGAAACAAAACTATTTTCCCCCAATCTTTTCTTACAAAGAGCTTGCAAAATATTTAGGTCAATTATGAAATACTAAAAATCAATTGTGGGCCTAGTTTACACTAAGAATAAATTAACCATGGGCTTGTTTTTGGCATGAACCATTAGTTACCTTTTTTAAGTGAGAAATCTATTTGTAATAAACCTCTTAATTTAGTTTTAATCCAATATAGCATAAAGGCTACTTTAGTTGGATAAATGGATTAAAACCTAATTAATAGGAATTATCATGGATTGATTTCCATTTTCGAAATATGACTATTAGTTGAAACATCCGAGGGAATTATTCAAAAGCAAGATACCCCATGTTGGTATTTTGTTAACCATATACCTAGGAAAAGAGACTCGCCATTCGTGTGTGGATGTTATAAGGTTGGAAGAAACATCCTATTTATCCTTATTTGTTGATTTGTTTGTGCATACATGCATACATTTGCATCTCATATCATTAATTCTCTTTGGCTCACAGCCCTGGATTGCGAAAGTTCAAAAGCCTATGACAATTCGACCTACGCCGGAAGCAAAGAATCTAGCAACGACTCAATCACTTGCTCGCCAAAAGCAATGGAACCTGAACAAATTCAAAGAATGGTGGATGATGCCCTCAATGCCAAGATGGAAGAAATAAAAGAGGCCATGGGCGAGACCATAAAGAATCAACTAGCTATAATTTTAGGAAACAATGCTGAAGCATCTGCTAGCACCAAGAAAGTCAAGGGGAAGACTAAAGTTGATGAAGTAGCTTTTGATGATGATAAGGTGATCATTGATGATGATGATTGGGCTCAATACTACCAAGATCCTCAAGACAAAAAGGAGCCGAAGGTTGTTGAGAAGGCAACTATTGAAAAGACCGAGACATCTGATATTGAAAAGATGATTGCTAATTTAGAAAAGAAATTTGAGAAGAAGCTAAAAACCGAAGAGATGTCTGAGATCGATAAACTATTTGAACAAGATGAAGAGGTCCCTTATAAATTCAAGATGCCTTCTTTTGAAAAGTACAATGGCACCGAAAATCCTCACCTCCATGTGAAGCAGTATATCACTGCCATGCAGTCTGCCCGAGCTACTAAGGCTCAAACCCTAAGGTACTTCATGCTCTCATTGGACCCTGTTGTCCAAAATTGGTTCAATACATTAGATGAAGGAACACAAAAGAGTTGGGACTTTCTATACAAGGCCTTCATCCAATAATATGGATACAATGTTGAAATGGAAGTTACCTTAATGGAAGTTGAGTCCATTAGCCAAAGGCCAAATGAGAATTTTGTGGACTATGTGAAAAGATGGAGAAATAAGGCTGCTTTGCTCAAGAAGAGGCCTAATAAATCCGATCAAATAAGGATGATTGTGAGAGGGGTGTTGCCTAATCTTTGTGAGAGGATGTCTCATACACTCATCCGTGATTTCAAAGACCTTCTCCAAGCTGGTTTGCAAATTGAAGAATGGGAAAGGGAGAAGAGCCGCTTTGCAATAAAAAGGAATGAGAAAGGGAGCTATCAACCTGGTAGCCAAAGTACACAAAAAGAAGTTGATGTTAATGTGACCGGTCAAGGGAATAAAAGACAATTCTAAGAATTGGGGAAACCTCTATCTTGGATTTTTAGCAAGCTGCAAAAGAAAGGATTGTTGCAACCGTTAGCTCCTCGATCACTACATAATCCACTGCCACCAAACTTTAATGCCGAGCCCTTTTGTCAATTTCATCAAATGCGAGGACATGAAATAGATAAATGTGCTCGTATAAGGCATGAGATCCAAGATTTGATTGATAGTGGCAAGCTATCCGAGCTGGATAAGACCAATACCAAGAACAATCCTTTACCTAAATTTGGAAGAGTGCCACCACCGGCAACCTTTATGGTGGGAAAAGGATTGGAAGAAGATTTTATTTTCTCCTTTTTACAAGATGGGGATATTGAAGATGTGAAAGGAAAAGAAGCCTAACTCAATGAACTTTCCTTTGAATGTTGCTTTTCAATTTTACTTTCTTTAATATTTTGGAACTATTATGTTTTTCAAATTTAAAGTTGCTTGAATAAATTATTTTTATCAAAAATTTTGTTGGTCTTTGTTCATTTTGGTGCTCAACCGATGAGGAATCTATCTTGATAATTCATGAATTAATATATTTATGCATCATGACTTGAATGACTTTACTAGGTGAGGGAATTGCTCTATAGCATTGAGTTGTGTATGCTTACTTAGAGAGGACTCCTGCATAATTACCTTTGTCTAGGTCCTAGTCAGTCTTAGAACATGCTTTGACAAGCATTCGAGGTGAAATTGAACTCTGCTTATTTAAGAGAGAGATGATCTAGGCATTGTTTGATGAGCCAACAACTAGTATCCACCCTGTTAAATATCAATCCTTAGTTGTCCCTTTGAGCCTTCATAAAATTTTAGCTTTCTTTTCATTGGCATATAACCCCAACAACCTACCTTGAGCTGTTGTGATACTTTTGACAAGTCTTATGATCACTAAGATGAAGAGACAAGAAGACCAAAGAAAGCAATGATTAGTCAAGACCATGAAGATAGTTAAAGTTCTCAAGACCATAAGGATAGTTGAAGTTCTCAAGACCATAAGGGCAGTTGAAGTTTTCAAGACCATAAGGTAGTTGAAGTTCACCTAATATCTCCAACCTATCAAGACAACATCATAGTAACAAATGATTTATCCCTATTAAAGAAGATTTATGTTACTCCACTCCTCCATTATTGAAAGCCTAAGTTGGTACAAACAAGACAACTCTTTTAGAGCTAGAACCAAACAAACAAACAAACAAACCAAAAAAAAACCAAAAAAAAAAAGAAGAAGGAAGAAGAAAAAAATAAAAGAAAAAAGAAAAAGCAAATAAGAAGAAAAGAAGGAAAAGAGAAAGAAAAGAAAAAAGATAAAACCTAAAAAGACGGTTCAGAAAGCCAACTGGGTTCTCTTTTACCTAAGACAACAAAAGGCTTCCATTTGGATAGTTTGACTTGAACTGGTCCAAAGATACCATAAAATCAGAGGAAAAGGAGAAAGTCCATCCATTTCTTGAAAGTTTTGTACTTGATAGTCCTACAAGAAAGAAGGACAAAATGGAAAAGAAGAAAAGAAACGAATTTTGGTCTTAAATTTTTTGCAAGGGCAAAGACTGTCCTAATCAAGATCCAGATTAATGCCAAAAAGATAGAATGAATTTGTAGTCTAGAAAGATTGCTCCCAACTATCTAAAGTTTCAACAAGAAATTTGTAGTGTGAGAGTTTGTCCATTGTGTCACACCAGCTCCAATCTCAAAATGGCCTTCACTTAAACCTGTGTCCCTTATAGACCCCATTTCAAGCCTATCAAAGACCTATTGATCTCTCTTGGTAGGTAGAGTCTATTAGTGGAGATAGTTTGGATAAGCATGCATATGAGATAGACAATATTTAAACTCAAATGAGACCTTTGGCCAAGTAATGTGTATGTGCCTATCTGAAGTGCAACAATTCTTGCTTAAATAGAATTGATTCCTGAGTTTAGTACGGTAACTAGGGTTGACATGTTATAGATATGTTAATTTGGAAAAATCAAGTCCTGAGGTACATTGACATTAATTTGGCAAAGCCAACATTTGTTTTCAAAATCAAAATTAAAAAAAAAAGTGTTTTGTCATACAAAGCCTTCGAGCTAAGGGAAGTCTGTTGAAATGATTATTGGCAAGGTCATGAAGAAGCTATCAACCGACATGCTAAAACATAGTTGAAAATAGATGCATCCCTAACTCTGCTGCTTAGGGTTTCCACCACTCATGTTTTCAACATCTTGAAGATAAAAGCCCCAAATGCAAAAGCTTTCGATCATTCCAATGCAAGACTTGAGCAAGCGTCAAAACGAAACCAATGAGAACACTTCTGCTGATCACCTTGGTCTGTGAGTCAATGGAATGATTGTAAGTATTATCATGCATATCATACATACATGAGCATATCACTTCGCACTTTCTTGTCTTGTGTTGTCTATTCCTTGTCAAAATGAACAGCCAGCAATCAAAAGAAGATATCAAATCAGGGGGGCATAGAAAGCCCATTGCTTGAGAAGGCTCCAGTAATTTTGCAAAGAGAAGAAATGCGTGCTTGTACGAAGAACTAGACAACAACAACATCAATCAGAGTCCGCATAGAAAAATCATGGGTTTAAGCCTACACAGGGGGCAAAGTGTCTCCTTTTCAATTTTTTAAGTGTATATATAAAACATTTTCAAACTCACTTGCAAATATCTCGCCATGCAAGGGGAAAAGGAGAGGATATGAAATCCAATTAAAAAGGGCTGAATTTTTTGCAAAAGTACAAAGGAAGAACAAAAAAGAATGGAATAAAAAAAAAGAAAATTAGAACTCTCAAAAGAATGAAGATGCAAAAGACAAAAGACTAATCCAGCTAAAAGAGTTGAAGCCAGGGTAAAGACCCGACCTCCAATGGATAAAGACCCATGTTTCAAGGGTAAAGACCCAATCTCAAAGGATGAAGATCCATTTGCAAGGGTGAAGACCTGATGTTAAAAGATGAAGATTCATTTTCAAGGATGAAGACCCGATCTCAGAGGATGAAGATCCATTTTGAGGGTGAAAAACCACAATGCATAGAATAACCGGAGCAGTCAGATTTCTCAAATGATAAAAGGTCAGTCAAACTCAATCTCGGGTCCAAGCACCCAAAATCAAATCAATCTCGGGTCCAAGCACCCAATCTCGAGTCCAAGTACCCAAATCAATAAATTTTAGGTTCAAGTACCCAAATCAAATCTAATCTCAGGTCCAAGTACCCAAATCAAATTCAATTTGGGGTCCAAGTACCCAATCCTGGGTCTAAGCACCCAAATCAAATCCAATTTAGGGTTGAGTATCCCAATCCAGTTTAGGATCGAGTATCCAAGTTAGGATCGAGTATCCAAATCCAGTTTAGGATCGAGTATCCAAATCCAGTTAGGATCGAGTATCCCAATCCAATTTAAGATCGAGTATCCAAATCTAGTTAGGATCGAGTATTCGAATCCAGTTAGGATCGAGTATCCAAATCCAGTTAGGATCGAGCATCCAAAGCCAATCCAAATCCAGTTAGGATCGAGTATCCAAATCTAGTTAGGATCGAGCATCCAAAGCCAATCCCAATCTAATTTAGGATCGAGTATCCAAATTCAGTTAGGATCGAGTATCCAAATTTAGTTAGGATCGAGTATCCCAATCCAGTTTAGGATCGAGTATCCAAACCTTTCGGGTCCAGAACTCAGATCTTCCTTAGGTCCAGAACCTAGAATTATCCTTGAGTCGAGAACTCGAACCGGGTCCAGAACCCAAATTTTCCTTAGGTCCAGAACCTAGAATTATTATTAAGTCCAGAACTCGAACCGGGTCCAGAATCCAAATTTTTCTTTAGGTCTAGAACCTAGAATTATCCTTGAGTCCAGAACTCAAACCGAGTCTAGAACCCAAGTTTACCATTAGGTCCAGAACCTAGAATTATTTCTATGTCCAGAACTTAGCTCGGGTCCAGAACCCAAGTTTACCATTAGGTCCAGAACCTAGAATCTCTTTTAAGTCCAGAACTTAACTCGGGTCCAAAACCTAAATTATCCTTAGGTCCAGAACCTAGAATTATCCTTGATTCCAGAACTCGAACCGGGTCCAGAACCCAAATTTTCCTTAGGTCCTAGAACCTAGAATCATCCTTGAGTCCAGAACTCGAATCGGGTCCAGAACCCAAATTTTTCTTTAGGTCCAGAACCTAGAATCATCCTTGAGTCTAGAACTCAAACCGGGTCCAGAACCCAAATTTATCTTAGGTTGAGAACCTAGAATTATCCTTGAGTCCAGAACTCGAACCGGGTCTAGAATCCAAAATTTTCTTTAGGTCTAGAACCTAGAATTTATCCTTGAGTCCATAACTCAAACCGAGTCCAGAACAAAAAATCTCAACCATCTCAAAAATTAAGTCTTATTGCTTTTCACTCTCTTTCACTAAGGTTTAAGATCATTCAAGCAGGAGGCAAACTGTAGACCCTTAATTTTTGACCCAATCTGGTCAAATATACGTTTTATTTAGTCCAAAATAATTTTTATTGTCTAATTGGTCCAAAATAATTTTTGTTAAATAATTTTTGCTTTAGTATCTAATTTTTATTAATAAAAATAAAAATAAACAAATAAAAGTCAAAAAAGAAAAATAAAAATAAAAATCAGAGTCGTAAAAATCGGCGACGAAAAAATCGTCACGCGGGCCCATGGGCATTTCGCCCGCAGGAATTTCCTACTGGCGAAATGGCCTAAGCTATTTCGCCCGCAGAAAAAATCTGTGGGCCAAATAGCTTTTCTATTTCGCTCGCAGGATTTTCCTGTAAGAGAAATAGCTCACGCTATTTCGCCCGCAGCCCGCCCCCTGCTGCAATTTCCTGCGGCAGATTTTTTCGCCAGCGCATTTTTTCCTGCGGCAGTTTTTTCGGCAGCGCAAATTTTTCGAAACCTAATTCAATTAGGTTTTGTTTTTTTTATTAATATTACTTGTCGTGACTAATTAGGAATAAACTATATCAAACCATTATAAATAAGGACCAAACACAAAGAAAAAAAGGGGGAGGCCGAAAATCCAAGAGAAGCTTGAAATTTTGAAACCAAATCAGTGAAGGAAAAGGAGCAATTCAATTTCTTTTTTTTTTCTGGAATAGCAGGGACATGATTGAAGCAATTCAAAGGCAGCAATTGTCTTTGTTCTTATTCATCCAAGAAGAATTATTTTTGGAGAATCAACAAAAGGAGGTATGTATTAAATTCTTTTTTGTTTTATTTTTTTTCACAATGGCATAAACTACGAAATTTTATTTTTTAAATCAAAAACCTTAGAACTTTAATTTAGTTTTTCCAAAGTTAAAAATACTAATACGTTACTTTATTTTCCAGAAAGACTTAAAATTGTTATTTTTACCTCTTTAAAATCTTAAAACCTTAATTAAACATATTTTTCAACAAAACCATTATTTGATTCTATTTCTTTCAAAACTTTAAACTAGGTTCTGTTTCTTTCAAAAAGCCATAAAAAATCTTTTTTAGTTACTAAAACTTTAATCTGTTTGTTTAAATTCATAAAACCTCATGAAATCACCAAATTGTCTTTCTAAACCCTAATTCAAATTTATCACCAGTGACCCTAATTTTAAAGCCTAAAACCCTAAATCAACTTCCAAACTTAAAATAGTAAATTTTAACCCCTTTAAAACCTTAAACCTTAACTTTTTCTAAACCCTAATCCTTTAAATTTTCAAAAAACCATAAAAACACAAATTCTTTAATTTTACACTGTAGCTTAAAAACACAATGAATCACCATTTAAAACCATGAATCAAAAGTATTTTAAAGTGTCTAAAACCCTAGTTTCATGATTTCACAATTCAAACCTTAATTTGTTTAATCAAAGAGTCTTACCAACCTTTTAAAACATAAAACTACAATTTATTTTAATTCCATAAAAAAGTCACAATAGCTATAATAGGACTTTTATTTGTCTTATTCAATTCCATATTTAATATGCTTTGATTTATTTTATATGCTTTAATTTAATTAAGTTCAATGCTTGGTTTATTTTATTATCATGGATGGATGTTTACTTTCTATTGATGTTTAATACCTTTGATGAATGATTTATTTATTATGAATGGTTATTGTAGACCCTTAATTTTTGACCCAATCCGATCTAATATGCTTTATTTAGTCCAAAATGATTTTTGTTGTCTAATTGGTCCAAAATAATTTTAATTAAATAGTTTTTGCTTTATTATCTAATTTTTATTAATAAAAAATAAATATAAACAAATAAAAATCAAAAAATAAAAAAAAATCGGAGTCAGAAAAAATCGGCAGCGAAAAACAGTCGCACGGGCCCAAGGGAATTTTGCCCCGCAGGAAAATCCTGAGGGCAAAACCTTCACCCTCATGAATTTCCTGTGGGCGACGCGCCCGCAGGCACATTAGTTTGCCCGCAGGAATTTCCTGCGGGCGAAGTTATTTCGCCCGCAGGAAATTCCTGCGGGTTGGCGCGCCTACTGGACCCAGCGACGGGCTCCTTGCCACAGTTTTTGCCAGCGCAAATTTTTTTAACCCAAATTTTAGAAACCAAATCCAATTAGGTTTTAATTTCTTTTTTTTATTAATATTAATTGCCGTGTGGAATTAGGAAGAAATAACCTAAAAACCACTATAAATAAGGATTAATTGAACCAAATTTAAGGGGGAGAAATTTACACAATGAATATAGGATTTGAAACCAAATCAAGGAAGGAAAAGCAAGAAATCAATTCAATTGATTTTTAAAGGGAGGAGCACCACGAATTAAGCAATTCAAAGGCAACAAAGGCTTGTCTTTGGAGCTAGTTCATCCAAGAAGAGTTATTTTTTGGAGAATCAACAAAAGAAGGTATGTTAAATTCTTTTTGATTTATGTAACACAGTAGTAAATCTATACAATTTAAGGTTTTTTTAAATCAAAACTTTAGAACTTTAATTTAATTCTTCCAAGATTAAAACACTAAAACGTGACTTTCTTTTCTAAAAAGACTTAAAATTGTTATTTTTTCTTCTTAAAAATCTTAAAACTCTCATTGACCATATTTTTCAACAAAACCAAAATCAAATTCTGTTTCTTTCAAATATTTAAATTAGGTTCTATTTCATTCAAAAAGCCTTCAAAAACATCTTTTCTACTTATAAAAACTTCAATCCATGTGTTTAAATTCATAAAACTTCATAAATCATCAAATTGCTTTTTAAAACTCTAATTCAAATTCATTACCCGAGAACCCTAATTTCAAAGCCTAAAACCAAAATTCAACTTTTAAATCTAAAAAAATGAACCTTAATCCTTTTAAAACCTTAAACCTTAATTTTTATGAACCCTAATCCTTTTAAAACATTAAAAACCATAAAAACATAAAAAAACTCTAAAATCACATAGTAGCTTAAATCACTATTTAAAATCATGAATTAAAAAGTATTTCAAAGTGTCCAAAAACCTAGTTTTATTATTTCACCATTCAAATCTTAATTTGTTTAATCAAAGTGTATTACTAACCTTTAAAAAACATAAAACTCTAATCTATTTTAATTCCATAAAAAATCACAGTAACTATAATTGAACTTTTATTTACTTTATTCAATTCCATATTTATTTATACCTTGATTTATTTCTTATGCTTTAATCTATTTGAATTCAATACTTGATTTATTTAATTTATCATGGATGGATGTTTATTTTATATTTTATTTTAATACTTTTGATGAATGATTTATTTTATGATGAATGATTATTTACTTTTATCAATCAATTTAGACTTCCAAAAGTTGTAAGAGGTATGTTTCCACTTGGTGGGTATCTCATTAGTTAAACATCATGTAATTTAATTTGCTTTTCTATTTTAGAACTTATGTAAAGGGCATGTTTCTACATTTTGGTGGGTGTCCTATCTAGACATGTGATGTAAGGACATGTTTCCATCCTTAGATGGGTGTCCATTTATTTATTTTGTTTTGTTTGGACATTGCTTCGATTTTAATGTAATGATGCTTTCTTTTTATTGTGTGTAGTATGGATAATGTTATTATACTTAAGAATTTTATAATATTAAGACCTGTAAAGGAGGCCGGTTCCAATGAACCGGGCGTTGTGGGGGTGCTGGGCCATTTCTCACCTTCCCCACACGTATCCAACTTTTCGAACCCATTAGGGGGTTGGGGATTCCTTAGGAATCGAGTCATCCACCCCTTTCTTTTTTCCCGGCCCGTCCGGGTGGCGACTCCATTTTCTCCGGATTTAGGTCCGTGTTCTCTAAGGCCTCGAGCCTAAACAGTGCCGAAGTCGCAAGAACCATACCACCGGGAGTGGGGGCGAAAATCCCCGCTCACAGTGATGACTCCACTAGGGATAAGAGAAGTTGATTCAGTTGGTCTTTTTATTATTCTATTCTTTCTTATAATGATATTATCCATTGCATCATATTAGATTGCATTGTGTGCGTGAGTTAGGACTCTCGTGTTACCCGTGTTATGTTATGTAAGGGATACCATACTTTCACTCAAGGTATGGAGATCGAGCATGGCATAACCACTCATAGCCTTGTACCGTTTGGTATATACTTGCTATGGGAACCTAAGCCTTTTTACCCAAAGACTAAAGCTCATGTAATTGGCCTAGTTACTTTCCTTAGGTTTTACCCCAAATGCATGTTGTTTGACTATGGTTAGTTTATCTTAGTCTAAATCATGGCTATTTGGTTTGTTCTTTTTTCTAATATGATCTAAGTATATTGTAAGCTCAAAATAATTTTTTCTTTAAAAGTCCAAAAGACCAAAGTTATTTTCAAAATTTTTCAAGATGATCTTTGGACATAAGACTTTTCTAAAAACAAATAAAAATTCTTTGGCTCATGGCCCAAATACTAAGCCCAAAATCAATTTTTCTAAAATCTTTTACGATGGGCTTAGAAATAAAACTATTTTCACCCAATCATTTTTTACAAAGAGCTTGCAAAAATATTTAGGTCAATTATGAAATACCGAAAATCAATTGTGGGCCTAATTTACACTAAGAATAAATTAACCATGGGCTTGTTTTTGACATGAACCACTAGTTACCTCTTTTCAAGTGAGAAATCTATTTATAATAAACCTCTTAATTTCGTTTTAATCCAACATAGCATAAAAGCTACTTTAGGTGGTTGAATGGATTAAAACCTAATTAATGGGAATTATCATGAATTGATTTCCATTTTCGAAAATATAACTATTGGTTGAAACGTCCGAGGGAATTATTCGAAAGCAAGGTACCCCATGTTGGTATTTTGTTAACCATATACCTAGGAAAAGAGACTCGCCATTCTTGTATGGATGTTATAAGGTTGGAAGGATCGTCCTAATTACACTTGTTTATTGATTGTTCGTGCATACATGCATACATGCATACATTTGCATCTCATATCATTGGTCCTCTCTGGCTCACAGCCCTGGATTACGAAAGTTCAAAAGCTTACGACAATTCGACCTACGCCGGAGACGAAGTATCTAGCAATGACTCAATCACTTGCTCACCAAAGACAATGGAGCCTGAACAAATTCAAAGAATGGTGGATGAAGCCCTCAATGCAAAGATGGAAGAAATCAAAGAGGCCCTAGCTGAGACCATGAAGAACCAATTGACTGCAATCTTAGAGAACCATGACGAGGCATCTGCTAGCACTAAGAAACCAAAGGACAAAGGGAAGACCAAAGTTAGTGAAGTAGCTTTTGATGATGAAAAGGTGGTCATTGATGATGATGATGATTGGGTTCAATACTACCAAGAGGTTCAAGAAAAGAAGAATGAACCGAAGGCTATCGAGAAGGCAACTATTGAAAAGACCAAGACATCTGATGTTGAAAAGATGCTTGCTGATTTAGAAAAGAAATTTGAGAGGAAGCTGAAGACTGAAGAGATGTCCGAAGTTGACAAGTTATTTGAACAAGATGAAGAGGTCCCTTATAAATTCAAGATGCCTTCCTTTGCTAAGTACAATGGCACCGGAAATCCTCATCTCCATGTGAAGCAATATATCACTGCCATGCAATCTGCCCGAGCTACTAAGGCTCAAACCCTAAGGTACTTTATGCTCTCATTGGACCCTGTTGTCCAAAATTGTTTCAATACCTTAGATGATGAAACACAAAAGAGCTGGGATCAACTTTACAAAGCCTTTATCCAATAATATGAATATAATGTTGAATTGGAAGTTACCTTGATGGAAGTGGAATCCATTAGGCAAAGGCCGAATGAGAATTTTGTAGACTATGTCAAGAGATGGAGAAACAAGGCTGCTTTACTCAAGAAGAGGCCCGATGAATCCGATCAAATAAGGATGATTGTGAGAGGGTTGTTACCTAGTCTTCATGAGAGGATGTCTCATACACTCATCCGTGATTTCAAAGACCTTCTTCAAGCTGGTTTGCAAATTGAAGAATGGGATAGGGAAAAGAGCCGATTTGCAACGAAAATGAATGAGAAAGGGAGCTACCAACCTGGTAGCCAAAGCATGCAAAAGGCCGTCGGTGTTAATGCTACTAACCAAGGAACAAGGAGACAATTTTTGGAATTGGGAAAACCGATGTCCTGGTTTCTCAACAAGCTTCAAAGGAAAGGACTGCTACAACCCTTAAATCCTCGTCCTTTGCCTAATCCTCTCCCACCTAATTTTGACACCAAAGCATTTTGTCAATTTCACCAAATGCAAGGACATAACACGGATAGATGTGTGAGATTGAGACATGAGATCCAAAACTTAATTGATAATGGGAATCTACCCGAGCCCAACAAGCCAAACACTAAAGATAACCCATTGCCAAAGTTCAATAGAGTACCACCACCAGCAACCTTCATGATTGGAGGAGGTTTGCATGAGGATTTTGTCATGTCTTCTTTTCAAGATATGGGAGGAGAAGCAATCAAAGAAGAAGAGGAATTTAATGAAGTTAAACAAGCTATGATTGGTGGGGAAGTAACAATTTGTGTGGTAAACAGGTTTTGGGATTCAAGTGATAGTGATGAAGATATCATACCAAAGAAGGAGGAGTGGACTTGGTTTGAGCCCGAAGAAGATGAGGTGATGAATACTAGATTCGGTAAGCCTTATGCAAGGCCACCACCTAAGGAGGTAGAAACTAATAAGGGGAAGGAAGTTGAAATGGAAGAAGATGATGCTGTACTCAAGCAATTAAAAAGAACTCAAGCAAGTGTTAGCATTTGGGACCTATTAGCTACTTCTAAAAACCACCGAGAGACTATGGCCAAAGCCTTGGCTAGCATGCTGATTTCTACGTCCACAACACCAGAGGAATTGATCAACTTCATAAAAATTGGGGAAGTAATGAAATGTGAAGAGGTTCAAGAGAAGAGCGAAGTTAGTATGGGAGCAGTTTCTTTTTCTGATGTGGACTTACCAGAGGAAGGGAGAGACCACATCCGCCCTCTCTTTATCAAAATAGAAGTCAAGGGGAAGAGGACTCCTTGTGTAATGGTCGATGATGGGTCCGCCATAACTGTTTGTCCACTTAAGATACTACCAAAGCTAGCCATGTCAACAAGAGATTTAAACCCAACCGAGGTGACTATTCGTGCTTATGACAACACTAAGAGGCATGCCGAAGGAACTTTCAAAAAAGCCTTCAAGGTTGGTCCAATTGAATCTATTGTGGAATTTGTTGTTTTAGACATACCAGTTACCTTTGTCTTACTCTTGGGACAACCATGGTTTCACCCTCTTGGTGGAGTTCCTTCCACCCTTCATCAAAAGATCAACTTCCCCAACGAAGATGAGACAGTGGTCATTGAAGCTGAAGATAATGAGATTGTTAATGCTTTAATGGTCGAGAGGCCTCTCAATGGTTTTCAAGTAGCTGTAATTTCTGATGATGAAGCAGTGGACTCCAAAGTCTTGAATATGATGAAGAACATGAATTACCTTCCCGGAGCTGGTCTTGGAAAGGGTAAAGCCAGTTTAACAAAGTTGCCAGATTTTAGAACTCAAGCTTCCAAGAAGGGGTTGGGATATGATGAAGCTAATAATGTTCGACCAAAGAAGAATGAGAAGATGAGCTTCCCACCACTTGAAGAGATCTTTGTCAAAGCTCCAACTATGGGACCACTCCAAGGAAAGCCCAAGCCGATCATGTTCATGGGTAAGTTAATTTTCGGTTTTGAAATTTTTACAGATGTTGCTGGGTTAGTGGAGCAAGTGAAGAAAAAGCTCACCCTGTCAATCAACAAAGAGAAGAATGAAGCTGCCCTGAAAGCCGAGAAGACTACAGAAGAGATTGCTGCCCTAGTTGAAGAAAAGTTTGAAGACATTCTGCTTTATGATTCTGAGAACAATGATTTTGATTTTGATTTTAATTTATCTACTTTGTATGAGGATGATCATGTTTTCTTTTCCAAAATGAATGCAATAAAGTCTAATTTTGCTTACTTGTGTGATGTTTCTCCTAATGGTTGCATACATTCAAATAGCAGTTCCATGAGCATCTTTAATATTAATTCTGTTAACACACAACCATTAAATTTGGGAACAACTGAAAACCCTAAAAACATTAGCATAGCATCCGACCTTACTCCTGATGAGAGAGAGAGATTTGAAAAAATATTCAAAAAATATGAAGAGGTGTTCGCTTGGTCTTATTAAGATATGCCGGGGATAGATCGAGACATAGCCGAGCATCATATCCCTACTTACACTCACATTAAACCTGTCAAACAAAAGCTTAGACGATTAAGACCTGAGTGGGCTGAATTGGTTAAAGAAGAGGTCACTAAGCAAATACAAGTGAAGTTCCTTGAAGTGATAGAATACCCAGATTGGCTAGCCAACATAGTACATGTGCCAAAGAAAGATGGGAGGATAAGGGTCTGTGTGGACTATAGAGATTTAAACAAGGCTTCCCCTAAGGATGATTTTCCTTTACCTCATATAGATGTACTCATTGATAGTACCACCTCTAGTGTGCTACACTCATTTGTGGATGGATTTTCCGGATACAATCAAGTGTTAATGGCCCAAGAGGATAAAGCCAAAATTGCCTTCACTACTACATGGGGTATATTTTGTTATAGGGTGATGCCTTTCGGCTTAAAGAATGCTGGAGCAACTTACCAAAGGATGGCCACCACATTATTTCATGACATGATGCACAAAGAAGTTGAAGTATATATTGATGGTATGATGGTTAAGTCGGATACAAGGGACCAACACTTCCAGAATTTAGAATTATTCTTTGATAGAGCTTTGAAGTATAAGCTAAGATTAAACCCGAAGAAGTGTGTATTCGGTGTTACCTCAAGTAAATTGTTGGGACATGTAATTGGCCCGAATGGCATCGAGATAGATCCTGAAAAAGTCAAAGCAATCAGGGATATGCCAGCCCCTAAGACGGAGAGAGAAGTTTGGGAATTCATTGGTAAACTACAGTACATTAGTAGATTTAAAGCAAAGCTCACAACAATCTGTGAGCCTATCTTCAAGTTGCTTAGGAAGAATCAGCCGGTCGTATGGAACGAAGAATGTCAAAAGGGCTTTGATCGAATAAAAGAGTATTTGTTGAATCCACCTATTTTGAAACTACCTAAACCCGGCAAACCTCTATTACTATACTTAGCAGTAGAAGAAGAGTCGATAGGAGCCATGCTAGCCCAAGCAGATGAGTCGGGGATTAAGCATGTCGTTTACTACCTAAGTAGAAAGCTCCTACCTTATGAAATTAAGTATAGTATTATTGAAAAGACATGCATAGCCGTGGTTTGGTCTTCTAAGAAGTTGCGGCATTACTTTCAATCATATAGTGTGCAAGCAATTTCCAGGTTGGATCCAATGAAATACTTAAGGGAGACACCCTCTTTAATTGGGAAATATGGTCGATGGTTGATAATATTAGAAGAATTTGAGATCGAGTATGTAACCAGAAAAATAATCAAAGGTAGAGCGGTAGCAGAATTTCTGGCTCAACAACCATTACCAGAAAGTGAAGAGGTAATCTTGGAATTTCCAGATGAACATTTAGAAGCAATTGAAGTACAAGGGTGGAAAATGTATTTTGATGGAGCAGCAAATAGGAAAGGAGCAGGTTTGGGAGTTACGAAGCTTGTATTTTCGGTTTGGAAACCCTAATGATTATGAAGGTAGATAAGGTGGAAGTTTATGGTGATTCGTTGTTAGTAGTATTCCAAGTAAATGGAGAGTGGGAGTTGAAAGAAGAAAAATTGAAACCATACCATCATTACTTGACCATGATAAAGAAGAATTTTAAGGAGTGTAGGTTTACACACTTGTTAAGAGAAGAAAATTAGATGGCTGATGCCTTAGCCACATTGGCTTCGGTATGGGAAAATCCTGTTAGCTTATTCCTTAAGCCTCTGGTCTTGACTAGTTCATCAACTCCTTGCTATGAATATGAAACAATCATGGAAATTGATACAGACCATGATGCATGGTATGATACTATAAGGAGATTTTTGGAGGAAAGAGAATACCCGCCGGGGGCAACAAAGAAAGAGAGAAGGGCCGTAAGGCGGTGGTCATTGCAATACACCACATTCCATGGGGAGTTATATCGAAGATGGCCCGATGGGGTGCATTTGAGATGTTTAAGAAAACCCGAAGCGGAGCGCATCATGTCAGAAATACATGCGGGAAGTTACAGTCCGCACATGAGTGGTTTGGCCCTAGTTAAGAAGATTGTTCGACAAGGTTACTATTGGTTGACCATGGAGAGAGACTGTATTGAGTTTGTCAAGAAGTGCCAACAATGTCATATGTACGGTAACTTGAATCATATGCCTCCTGAAGAACTGCATTCAATGTCTTCACCCTGGCCCTTTGCCACCTGGGGTATCGACATAATAGGAGAGATACATCCGACAGCTTCAAACAGACACCGTTTTATTGTGGTAGCAATTGATTATTTTTCGAAATGGGTCAAAGCCGAATCCGCAAGCTGGGTATAAGTCAAATGGCTAGGTTTATTGAAAGGAATCTCATCTGCAGATATGGGGTCCTGCACAGTGTGATATTAGACAACGGGGTACAGTTTCAAGGGGCAGTTAAAGATTTATTCTTCAAGTACCACATCCATCATCATAGATCCTCTCCTTATAGACCAAAGGCTAACGGGGCAGTGGAAGCAACAAATAAGACAATTAAGCAAATTCTGTCCAAAATGACCAAGACTTACAGGGATTGGTCAGAGAAGCTTCCCTTTGCTTTATGGGGATATAGGACGAGTGTGCGAACACCTACTGGAATGACACCGTTCTCTTTGGTTTATGGGATGGAAGCAATATTGCCAATTGAAATTGAGATCAAGTCATTGAGAATAGTCTTGGAAGTGGAGCTGCCTAAAATAGATTGGGTAACAAGCAGATACACTCAGTTCGCCCGTAGGAATTTCCTGTGGGCAAAATAACTTCCCGCAGGAAATTCCTGCGGGCTGGCGCGCCTACTGGCCCCAGCCATGGGCCCGTTGCCACAGTTTTTGCAAGCGCAAATTTTTTTAACCCAAATTTTAGAAACCAAATCCAATTAGGTTTTAATTTCTTTTTTTATTAATATTAATTGCCGTGTGGAATTAGGAAGAAATAACCTAAATACCACTATAAATAAGAATTAATTGAACCAAATGTAAGGGGGAGAAATTTACACAGTGAATATAGGATTTGAAACAAAATCAAGGAAGGAAAAGCAAGAAATCAATTCAATTGATTTTTAAAGGGAGGAGCACCACGAATTAAGCAATTCAAAGGCAACAAAGGCTTGTCTTTGGTGCTAGTTCATCCAAGAAGAGTTATTTTTTGGAGAATCAACAAAAGAATGTATGTTAAATTCTTTTTGATTTATGTAACACAGTAGCAAATCTATACAATTTAAGGTTTTTTTTAAATCAAAACTTTAGAACTTTAATTTAATTCTTCCAAGATTAAAGCACTAAAACGTGACTTTCTTTTCTAAAAAGACTTAAAATTGTTATTTTTCTTCTTAAAAATCTTAAAACTCTCATTGAACATATTTTTCAACAAAACCAAAATCAAATTCTGTTTCTTTCAAATATTTAAATTAGGTTCTATTTCATTCAAAAAGCCTTCAAAAACATCTTTTCTACTTAAAATTCATAAATTCATAAAACTTCATAAATCATCAAATTGCTTTTTAAAACTCTAATTCAAATTCATTACCCGAGAACCCTAATTTCAAAGCCTAAAACCAAAATTCAACTTTTAAATCTAAAACAATGAACCTTAATCCTTTTAAAACCTTAAACCTTAATTTTTATGAACCCTAATCCTTTTAAAACATTAAAAACCATAAAAACATAAAAAACTCTAAAATCACACAGTAGCTTAAATCACTATTTAAATTCATGAATTAAAAAGTATTTCAAAGTGTCCAAAACCCTAGTTTTATTATTTCACCATTCAAATCTTAATTTGTTAAATCAAAGTGTATTGCCAACCTTTAAAAAAACATAAAACTCTAATCTATTTTAATTCCATAAAAAATCACAGTAACTATAATTGAACTTTTATTTATTTTATTCAATTCCATATTTATTTATACCTTGATTTATTTCTTATGCTTTAATCTATTTGAATTCAATACTTGATTTATTTAATTTATCATGGATGGATATTTATTTTATATTTTATTTTAATACTTTTGATGAATGATTTATTTATGATGAATGATTATTTACTTTTATCAATCAATTTAGACTTCCAAGGGCTATTTTAGAACTTATGTAAAGGGCATGTTTCTACCTTTTGGTGGGTGTCCTATCTAGACATGTGATGTAAGGACATGTTTCCATCCTTAAATGGGTGTCCATTTATTTATTTTCTTTTGTTTGGACATTGCTTTGATTTTAATATAATGACGCTTTCTTTTTATTGTGCGTAGTATGGATAATGTTATTATACTTAAGAATTTTATAATATTAAGACCTGTAAAGGAGGCCGGTTCCAATGAACCGGGCGTTGTGGGGGTGCTGGGCCATTTCTCACCTTCCCCACACGTACCCAACTTTCCGAACCCATTAGGGGGTTGGGGATTCCTTAGGAATCGAGTCATCCACCCCTTTCTTTTTTCCCGGTCCGTCCGGGTGGCGACTCCATTTTCTCCGGATTTAGGTCCGTGTTCTCTAAGGCCCCGAGCCTAAACAGTGTAGAAATCGCAAGAACCATTCCACCGGGAGTGGGGGCGAAAATCCCCGCTCACAGTTATTTACTTTTATCAATTTATTTAGATTTGCAAATGTTGTAAGAGGTATGTTTCCACTTGGTAGGTACCTCATTAGTTAAATATCATGTAATTTAATTTGCTTTTCTATTTTAGCACCAATGTAAAGGGCATGTTTCTACCTTTCGGTGGGTGTCCTATCTAGGCATGTGATGTAAGGACATGTTTCCATCTTCGGATGGGTGTCCATTTATTTGTTTTGTTTTTTTAGACATTGCTTTGATTTAAATATAATGATGCTATCTTTTTGATTATTCTGTGCAATATGGATAATGTTGTTATACTTAAGAATTTTATAATATTAAGACCTGTAAAGGAGGCCGGTTCTAATGAACCGGGTGTTGTGGGGGTGCTGGGCCATTTCTCACCTTCCTCTCACGTACCCAACTTTTCGAACCCATTAGGGGGTTGGGGATTCCTTAGGAATCGAGTCATTCACCCCTTTCTTTTTTCCTGGCCCGTCCGGGTGGTGACTCCATTTTCTTCGGACTTAGGTTCGTGTTCTCTAAGGTCCCGAGCCTAAATAGTACCGAAGTCGCAAGAACCATTCCACCGGGAGTGGTTGCAAAAATCTCCGCTCACAGGTAGCTTACCACTATCGATTAGATCTTGGATCTCATGCTTCAACCTCACACATCTATCCGTATCGTGTCCTGGCATTTTATGAAATTGACAAAATGCTTTAGTGTTAAAATTAGGTGGAAGGGGGGTTAGGCAAAGGATGAGGATTTAAGGGTTATAACAATCCCTTCTTTTGTAGATTATTGAGAACCCAAGACAGCGGTTTTCCCAATTCTGAAAATTGTCTTCTTGTTCCTTGACTAGTAGCATTAACACCAACTACCTTTTGCATGCCTTGGTTACCAGACTGATAGTTTCCTTTCTCATTCCTTCTTGTTGAAAAATGGTTCTTCTCTCTTTTCCATTCTTCAATTTGCAGACTAGCTTAGAGATCTTTGAAATCACGGATGAGTGTATGAGACATCCTTTCACGAAGACTAGGCAACACCCCTCTCACAATCATCCTTATCTGATCAGATTCATCAGGCCTCTTCTTGAGCGAAGCATCCTTATTTTTCTATCTTTTCACATAGTCCCCAAAATTCTCATTTGGCCTTTGTCTAATGGACTCCACTTCCATTAAGGTAACTTCCATCTTGACATTGTATCCATATTATTGGATGAAGGCCTTGTATAGCAGATCCCAACTCTTTTGTGTTCCATTATTTAAGGTATTGACCCAATTTTGGATAATAGGGTCCAATGAGAGCATGAAGTACCTTAGAGTTTGAGCTTTAGTAGCTCGCGCGGACTGTATAGCAGTGTTATACTGCTTCACATGGAGGTGAGGATTTCTGGTTCCATCAAACTTTGCAAAGGATGTCATCATGAATTTGTACGAAACTTCTTCCGTCTAGCTTAAATAATTTGTCAACTTCGGACATTTCTTCGGTTTTCAGCTTCTTTTCAAATTTCTTTTCCAAATCTGCAATCATCTTTTCAACATTAGATGTTTCGATTTTCTCCATAGTTGATCTTTTAATAATCTTCGATTATTTATTCTTGCCTTGAGGATCTTGGAAGTATTGAGCCCAATCATCAGCATCATCAAGGATTACCTTGTCATCATCAAAAGCCACTTCACCAACCTTAGCCTTCCCTTTGTCCTTTGGCTTCTTGGTGCTAGCAGATGCTTCGACATTGTTCCCTAAAATTGCAACCAATTGGTTCTTCATGGTCTCAGCCAGGGCCTCTTTTATTTCTTCCATTTTGGCATTGAGGGCATCATCCACCATTCTTTGAATTTTTTCAGGCTCTATTGCTTTTGGTGAGCAAGTGATTGAGTTGCTACTAGATTCTTCATCTCCGACGTAGGTCGGATTGTCTTAAGCTTTTGAACTATCATAATCTAGGGCTATGAGCCAGAGAGGATCAATGATATAAGATGCAAATGTATGTATGCATGTACAAACAATAGACAAAGAAAGATAATTAGGACATTCTTTATAACCTTATAACTTCCACACACGAATGGCGAGTCTCTTTTCCTAGGTAATATGGTTAACAAAATACCAACATGGGGTATTTTGTTGAAAAGTTCCCTCGAACGTTTCAACCAATAGTTATATTTTCAAAAATGGAAATCAGTTCATGATAATTCCCATTAATTAGGTTTTAATCCATTCAACCAACTAAAGTAGCTTTTATGCTATATTGGATTAAAACTAAATTAAAAGGTTTGTTATAAATAGATTTCTCATTTGAAAAAGTAACTAGTGGCTCATGCCAAAAATAAGCCCATGATTAATAACTCTTAGTATAAACTAGGCTCACAATTGATTTTTAGTATTTCGTAATTGACCTAAAGATTTCCAAGCTCTTTGTAAGAAAAGGTTGGATAAAAAAAATTTTGTTTCTAAGCCCATTGTAAAAAGATTTTAGAAAAAATGGATTTTGGGCTTTGTATTTGAGTCTTGAGAAAAGAATTTTTTGATTTATTTTTAGAAAAAGTTTTATGTCCAGAGACCATCTTGAAAAGTTTTGAAAATAGCTTTGGTCTTTTGGACTTTAAAGAAAAATTTATTTGAGCTCACAATGTAATTAGGTCATATTAGAAAAAAGACAAACCAAAAAGCCATGATTTAAAGCAAGATAAACTAACCATAGTCAAACAACAAGCATTTGGAGTAAAAACCTAAGGAAAGTAACTAGGCCAATTACATGAGCTTTAGTCTTTGGGTTAAAAAGCTTAGGTTCCCATAGCAAGTATATACCAAATGGTACAAGGCTATGAGTGGTTATGCCATGCTCGATCTACATACCTTGAGTGAAAGTATGGTATCCCTTACATAACACAACACAGGTAACATGGGCATCCTAACTCACGCACACAATGCAATCTAATATGATGCAATGGATAATATTATGATAAGAAATAATAGAATAATAAAAAGACAAATAGAATCAACTTCTCTTATCCCAAGTGGAGTCGCCACTGTGAGTGGAGATTTTCGCCCCCACTCCAAATGGAATGTTTCTTGCAACTTCGGCACTATTTAGGCTCGGGGCCATAGAGAACACGGGCCTAAGCCCAAAGAAAATGAAGTCGCCACTCGGACGGGCCAGGAAAAAGAAAGGGGTGGATGACTCGATTCCTAAGGAATCCCGAACCCCCTAATGGGTTTGAAAAGTTGGGTACGTGCGGGGAAGGTGAGAAATGGCCCAGCACCCCCATAACGCCCGGGTCATTAGAACCAGCCTCCTTTGCAGGTCTTAATATTATAAATTCTTAAATATGACAATATTATCCATACTACATGCAACAATTAAAATAAAGTATCATTATATTAAAATCAAAGCAATGTCCAAACAAAGCAAATAAATGGATACCCATCCGAGGACGGAAACATGTCCTTACATCATCCATGTCTAAACTAAATAGGACACCCACCGAAAGGTGAAAACATGTTCTTTACATTGGTCCAAAATATAAAAGCAATTTAAATTACATGAAAATTAATTAATGAGGTACCCATAAAGTGGAAACATACCTCTTACAATTTTAATACCAAAACAAACAAATAATAATCATAATAATAAAGAAAATATCCATCCATGATAAATTAAATAAATCAAGCATTGAAATTAAATAAATCAACCATCAAAACATATAATAAACTACATAATCAAATTTAAAATTAAAGAAAGCAATAAATATAAAAAATTTAGGTTTATGTCTCAATATTTAATTAACATTTAGGGTTTTGCAATTTTGAAATTATTATTATTATTATTTAGGCTACTGTAAGGGTTTTTCAAAAATTGGAATTGATTGGGGTTTTATAAATTTAAGAAAGTAGTAAGGTTTTTGGTTAGTCAAATTAGGGTTTAGGGCTAATATCATGAAATTAGGGTTTTGGAATCTTAAGACATTATGGTTTAGGACTCACGGTTTAAGGAAATAATGTTTTAGAGTTTCTAGATATTTGGAAAACAATTTAGGATTCAATAAAGCAACTTTGAATTTTAGAATTTAAGAAAATAATTTAGGGTTTTGATAATTGAAAAGCTATTTTAGGGTTTAAGGAAATATAAGGCAAATTAGTGTTTGGTTCTTAGAGTTTACTAGAGTTAGAGTTTAGAAATTTGGCTTATTGGATCAATTTTAATAATTAAACTATTTGCAAACTCAGGTTTATGGTTTCTAGAATTGAGGTTAGAGTTTTAGGAAGCTAGGGTTTTGGATAGTTAGGGTTTTTAAAATTAGATTTGTGTTGAGTGATTATATTATTTACTTTAATTAAGATCTTAAATATTGTATGAATTATTTCATGCTACTGCCTAAATTAAATTGAAGGAAGAATTAAATAACTAGGCAGTGTGATGATGGTTTAAAAGATGATGATTATTGATAATTGAATAAACTAAAGTTATAGCAATTTACCTACGTTTGAATGCTCCACTGATGATGCGAAACTATGTTATTGCAATACCGCAAGTGTACGGGTCGCTCAAGTAATAAAGTAGTGAGTGAGTTATCATTCCACTGGGGACAAGGCTAACTATTAGCGCAAATTTTAACTCAAATCGGGTCCAGAACCCAAGTGTTTTTCGAGTCCAGAACTCAAACTGGGTCCATAACCCAAGCCATCTCGGGTCCAGAACCTAAGCCATCTCGGGTCTAGAACCCAAGTCCTTTTTTAGTCCAAAACTCAAACCGAGTCCAGAATCCAAATGATCTTAGGTCCAGAACCCAAGTCTATTTTTAGTCCAGAACTCAAATCGGTTTCAGAACCCAAACCATTTCGGGTCCAAAACCCAAGTCCTTTTAGAGTCCAGAACTCAAACCGAGTCCAGAACCCAAACCATCTCCGATCCAAAACCCAAGTCTTTTTCGAGTCCAGAACTCAAACCAGGTCCAGAACCCAAACCATCTCGGGTCTAGAACCCAAGTATTTTTCGAGTTCAGAACTCAAACTGGGTTCAGAACCTAAACTATCTCGGGTCCAGAACCCAAGTCTTTTTTGAGTCTAGAACTGAAACTGAGTCCAGAACCTAAACTATCTAGGGTCCAGAACCCAAGTCTTTTTCGAGTCCAAAACCCAAACCATCTCGGGTCAATAGCCCAAGTCTTTTCCGAGTTCAGAACTCGAACTAGGTCAAGAACCCAAGTCTTTTTCTAGTCCAAAACTTGAACTAGGTCCAGAACCAAAACCATCTTGGGTCCAGAACCCAAGTCTGTTTCAAGTTCAGAACTTGAACTGGGTTCAGAACCCAAACCACCCTAGGTCCAAAACCCAAGTCTTTTTTTAGTCTAGAACCCAAACCATCTCTGGTCCATAACCCAAGTCTTTTCTGAGTCCAGAACTCAAACCGGGTCTAGAACCCAAAACCAAAACCATCTCAAGAAAATTAAGTCTATTTTGCCAAAATTAAAAGTCTTATTGCTTTTCACTCTCTGAATCAATTCAAGATCATTCAAGTAGGGGGCAAACTGTAGACCCTTAAATTTGGCCCTAAGTTAATACGGTCTTAATTAAAGAATGCCTAAATAAATTTGATATGATGTACAACTTTTAATAAGTCAGGCCAATTTTAAAAGGCACAAACTCAGCTACAAAACCCTAAACCAAGTCTTTTTTAGAAGGTCCGATCTAAAAAATTAAAAAATGCAAAATTAGTTCAAGTTCAAAGGGCCCAAGTGACATGAAACCTTGGTTCATGTCGTCCTGGAGGCCCCAGGTCGACATAAGCCAAAGGACATGTTGAACTGGATGTCCCAGGTTGACATGGCTTTGGTCCATGTCAACCTGGATGTCCCAGGTTGACATGGATTTGGTCCATGTCCATCCGGTTGCCCTAGGTAGACATGGTTTCAATTGCTTTTGAAATTGGTTTTTGAATTAAATTAAAATTTGCTTTAAGGATGGATTAATATTAGGGTTAGGGATTCTGAGTGAGGTTTGCCTATAAATAATAATGTTTCAGAATTTAGAATGGTGGCAATTAACATTAACAAGGGTCAACAATTAGATTTAGAAGAGTAAAAATAGCAAGGCAGAAAACAGTGAAAATAAATTATCAACAATCGAGGAATAAACAACCAACATTCATCAACCAACAAAGGCAGTGATCACCATCTTTGATCTTTGCTCGGCTAGAAATAAATATTGATACTGGCAGTAGCTTTGAGTAAATAAATAATTCGGTGGAACCTTCAACGCAGGTTTTGTATCTTAATCTTGAATTTGTTTAAACATTCAATTATTATATCTACTGGTTTTTGTTTGTTTATTTTTTTTATCACTTTGATTTAATAGTATAAATTGATAAACCCTAATTATATATTCTGTTCATTATTGTTTCATGCAATAGCTCAAAAATCTAAAGAATTCCAAAGCCCCAAACTATCTTCTTAATTCTCTAAACCCTAAACTTCTTTACAGTTTCTAAAAACTTTAAATCTTAATTATTTCTGTAAAACTCTAAACTGTTTTCTTAAATCCCAAGACCGAATATGTTTTCCAAAATATATACCCTAAACTATCTTATTAATTCTCAAAACCCTAACCCCAGTGTCTTAATCCCTTAATTTTCCTAACCCTAATCTTCTTAAAACTCAATCCAGTAAACCCTAGTTTTCCTAAACCCTAATTCTTAAAACATCAAAGCCTTATGAACACCTTAATTTTTCAAACCCCCATCCAATAAACCTAACAAACCCTTAAGCCCAAATCAAATAAATTTCATAAATCTTTCTCTCCAGTAAACCTAAAAAATCTTAAACCCTAATCCCAATCTTTTAAAATTATAAACCCTAATGTCTTAAGGTTCTAAAACCCTAATTTCATGATGTTAGCCCTAAACCCTAATTTGATTAACCAAAAATCTTACTACTTTCTTAAAATTATAAAACCCTAATCAATTCCATTTTTTCAAAAAACCCTCACAGCAGCCTAAATAATAATAATAATAATAATTCAAAAATCCCAAAAATCCTAAAATGTTAATTAAAGAATCTTAAATTGAGACAGAAACCTAAATTTGTATCTTTATTTGCTTTATTTAATTCTAGATTTGATTATGTAGTTTATTATATGTTTTGATGGTTGATTTATTTAATTTCAATGCTTGATTTATTTAATTTATCATGGATGGATATTTTCTTTATTATTATTATTTGTTTATTTTGGTATTAAAATTGTAAGAGGTATGTTTCCATTATTAGGTACCTCATTAATTAATTTTCATGTAATTTAAATTTCTTTTATATTTTGGACCAATGTAAAGGACTTGTTTCCACCTTTCAGTGGGTGTCCTATTTAGTGTAGACATGCACGATGTAAGGACATGTTTCCATCCTCGAATGGGTGTCCATTTATTTGCTTTGTTTGGACATTACTTTGATCTTAATATAATGATGTTTTATTTTAGTTGTTGCATGTAATATGGATAATATTATTATATTTATGAATTTTATAATATTAAGACCTACAAAGGAGGCCAGTTCCAATGAACCTTGGGTTGCGGGGGTGCTGGGCCATTTCTCACCTTCCCCACACGTACCCATCTTTCCAGACCCATTAGGGGGTTGGGGATTCCTTAGGAATCGAGTCATCCACCCCTTTCTTTTTCTCTGCCCATCTGGGTGGCGACTCTATTTTCTCCGGGCTTAGGTCCTTGTTCTCTAAGGCCCCGAGCCTAAACAGTGCCGAAGTGGCAAGAACCATTCCACCGGGAGTGGGGAAAAAATCCCCGCTCACAAGTCCAAAAATAATTTTTATAATATTTATTATTTATTTTAATAATAATATAATATTTAATATTTAATATATTAAAAAGAAAAAAAGAAAATCATAAATATTTATTTTAAATAATAAAAATAAAAAATATACATAAAACATAAAAAATAAAAATCGGACGGACGAATCAGTTAGTGGCATGCGGCAAGCCGGTTGAATCATGCCCCAGCCCACAACAATTGTCCACAGCAACCCATAGTGCAAGCGGCAGCAGCCTTGCCCAGCTCTCCCGATGCAGCGCGTTGCATGCCCAATCCTGTGTACATTGCCGATTTCGCCGAAACCTTATTAGCTTTGGTTTATATTTTTATTTCCTGAACATCCTATTATCTCCTTAAGCGAGCAGGATTAGGTGTTTAATTTTTTTTTTATATAAATAACACTTTAAATCATAGACTGAAGGACTTTTGGATTTTCTTTAGAGGTAGGACTTTTTCTTTCGGTTGAGACCATTGGGATGACAACAATTAAAAGAAAAAGAGAGCAGCAGACTTTGGATTGAGGCAGAGAATGGAGCAACGAATTAATTCTAAATTATTATCGAGCAAGGACGGAAGATATCAAACACAATCAAGGCAATAGCAAACTCTCACTGTCTTGATTTCCTTCCAACCAAAAAGAATAAATTTGGTGCAAGCAAATACTTTGCATCATTGTTTAATTATTGGTGGAGTCAACAAAAGAAGGTACGTCTCTAAATTTAAATTTATTCAAATAAATCATATTAAGTTTTGGCAATTATTCATATCTTTCATGCAAAGCTAATACTATAGTTAATAATATTATTTTTATAAAAATCCCAAAACCCTATTTTCTAAATCTTAAACCCTAAAATCTTAATTTTCAACACCAAAACCTACAACCCTAAAAGCCAGTTTTTAAAATTTTTAGCGGGACTGCCGTATGGGCTCGTCGAATGGGTAAATATTTATTTGTGTATTATAATTCTTTGTGTTTAACTTCCTTTATTTTAAATCCTAATTTAAAATAATTAAAATTCTAAAAACCTTAATTTAAGATGTAAACCATAAACTTATACATTTATTGCTTTATTTAGTTTTAGATTTGATTATGTAGTTTATTTTATGTTTTGATGATTGATTTATTTGATTTCAATATTTGATTTGTTTAATTTATCATGGATGAAAATTTTCTTCATTATTATTTGTTTACTAAAATTGTAAGAGGTATGTTTCCATGATTGGATACCTCATTAATTAATTTTCATGTAATTTAAATTATTTTCATATTTTGGATTAATGTAAAGGATACGTTTCCACCTTTTTGGTGGGTGTCCTATTTAGTTTTAGACATTAGATGATTTAAGAACATGTTTCCATCCTCGAATGGATGTCCATTTATTTATTTTATTTGAACATTGTTATTATTTTTAATAAAGTATTTGTTTATTCTTATGATTGCATGTAGTATGGATAATATCATTATATTTAAGAATTTTATAATATTAAGACCTGAAAAAGAGGCCAGTTCCAATGAGCCGGGCGTTGTGGGAGTGCTGGGCCATTTCTCACCTTCCCTACACATACCCAACTTTTCAAAACCATTAGAGGGTTGGGGATTCCTTAGGAATCGAGTCATCCACCCCTTTCTATTTTTCCAGACCCATTCGGGTGGCGACTCCATTTTCTCCGAATTTAGGCCCGTGTTTTCTAAGGCCTCTAGCCTAATAGTGTCGAAGTCGCAAGAACCATTCCACTTGGGAGTTGAGGCAAAAATCCCTGCTCACAATGGCCTTTAGCTCATGTCAACCTGGGCAACCAGGTCGACATGAGTCAGGCCTCATGTCACCTGGGCCCTCCCGACTCGAATTAGTATTGCATTTTTTTTATATTTTGGACCGAAAAGTTTTGATTTGTGCCTCAAAAGCTTAATTTAGGATTTTGCATTTGAATTTGTGCCTTTTGAAAATGAACCATCTTATTTAAAAGTTGTAAACTAAGTTTACATCTTTTAAAGTTGAATCAAATTTATTTTGGCATTCTTTAATTAAGATCGTACCAACTTAGGGCCAAAAATAAGATTCTACAAGTTTGGCCTAAAGAGAAGGTATGTCTATTAATTTTGATTAATGAGCTGGAGCCAAAGACTATTGATGAGGCTACCTAGACTTTAAGGATTATTTTTGGTAGACTTTTTAGGAAGATATTAGGTCGGCTAGTAGGGTTTATGATTTCTAGTTTACCTTTGGTTTTCAACATATAGGAATTTTCATGTTTTGATGAGAACTTTTTATGAGCACTATGAAATAAAAGTTTTATTTTATTATATGCTACATGGGATGAATGTATGATATATGATGATTTAGATCGAACCCAAAGAGGGCTTCCTATGTATCTCTTTATTATTTTTGCTCAAATTTTGCACGAGCCACCTTTTCTAGTTTCAACTCGTCAAGCTTTCTCTCTTTTTTTTTTAATGAATTAGGTCCATGTAGTTTTGTTACAAAAATGTTAACACAATTTGAAAAAATATCTTTTGAGTTGGTCCATGTTGCATGAGCTTAAAACTCGTTGACATCTAAATTTGAAAGTGTCGCTACCCCTCCTAATAAAATCTTCTTAAGTAGGTATGGTCCTATGCAATTTGGTCTGAACTTCCCTCTGGGGTTGTTGTGCCGGAGCTCTAATTTCTTTTAATACAAATTTCCCTTCTTGTAGCCCTCAATCTCTGACTCTTTTATCATAATGTCTAGCTCTCTTTCGTTGATATCCTTGCACCTTATATAGGGCATCCATTCTCTTCTCATCAATAGCATTCAGCTGGTCATAGTAAGCCCTAACCCATTCAACTTCACTAATTTGACTTTCAAGGGTTGTTTGTGCTTATCGAACCTCTACTTCTAACGAGAGGATAGCCACCATATCATATATTAGAGATAAAGAGGTCACCCCATTTGGCTTTTTAACTTAAGTTCTACATTCCCATAGTGCAAAAGGTAAGTGTTAGTGCCAACGTTTGTGACTTTGTATCAACCTTTGTAAGATTTTCTTTATAGTCTTGTTTGCAGCTTTGATGGCTCCATTAGTCTGGGGTCGATAAAGAGAAGACTTGTTGTGTTGTATCCTGTATTTCTTCATTAACTAATTCACCTCTTTTTGAAAGTCAGACCCATTATTTGAAACAATTTCGAATGGAATCCCATACCAACAAATGATATTGGCATGGATGAAATGGGCTACTTTCTTAGCATTAAGAACAAAGTAAGTGTAATACCCTTATGCCTTATATATGTATAGTACATATATTCCATATATATAGAATACGTGTGTGAGCGGGGATTTTTGCCCTCACTCCTGGTGGAATGGTTCTTGTAATTTCTGCACTATTTAGCCTCAGGGCCTTAGTGAACATGGGCCTAAGCTCGGAGAAAATGGAGTCGCCACCCCGACGGACTGAGAAAAAAAAGGGGTGGATGACTCGACTCCTAAAGAATTCCCAACACCCTAATGGGTTTGAAAAGTTGGGTACGTGTGGGGAAGGTGAGAAATGGCCTAGCACCCCCACAACACCTAGTTCATTGGAACCGACCTCCTTTTTAGGTCTTAATACTATAAAATTCTTAAATATAACGATATTATCCATACTACATGTGATCATAAGAATAAATAAATACTTTATTAAAATCACAACAATGTCCAAACAAAATAAATAAATGGACACCCATCCAAGGATGGAAACATGTCCTTACATCGTCCATATCTAAAACTAAATAGGACACCCACCGAAAGGTGAAAACGTGTCCTTTACATTAATTCTAAAATATGAAAATAATCCAAATTACATAAAGATTAAATAATGAGGGACCCAATCATGGAAACATATCTCTCATAATTTTTAATACCAAAATAAAAATAATAAAGAAATCATCCATCCATGGTAAATAAATCAAATATCAAAATTAAATAAATCAATCATCAAAACATATAATAAACTACATAAGAAAATTTAAAATTAAATAAAGTAACAAATGTATAAATTTAGGGTTTTAGAATATTAATAACCAAATTAGGGTTTTTAAAATAAAGGGAGTTAAACACAAAGGCTTATAATACACAAATAAATATTGACTCCTTCGACGAGCCAATACTGCAGTCCCGCTAGCCGGTTAGCGGGCGGGGGTCAAGGGGGCAGTGCCCCTTGTGGGGTTGGGGGCCGCGCCCCAAAAGATAAATTGGCTTTGGGGTTTTGTGGGTTTTGGTGTTGAAAATTAAGATTTTAGGGTTTAAGATTTAAAAAATAGGGTTTCAAGATTTTTGAAAATTAGTTTACTGGATATTAAGATATTAGGGTTTTAGTTTTAAAAACATGAAAATAGGGCTTTGGATGCACTGGTTAGGGTTTGACACTTAAATTTAGTATCTAGACATGCTTAAACAAAACCACAATAAATATGAATTAATTGCACAACTCTTTGTAAATTTAAATAAGTTAAAACCCAAACCTGCATTTGTTGGCCCCACTAATTTTGAACGTTGACCCAAATTCTCTACCTTAATGCTTGAAACAACTTAATTTTTGGTTGAGCTTTGGAAATTTGGCAATTTTCTTGATTGTGGTTACTGCCTCTTTGGATTACTTGTTGTGAGTTTGTTGGTTTTCTCTTAATAATTGTTAAGGTTTTACTAATGGTTGCTTTTCTCCCAAAAGTCTCCAAAAATCCAGATCCAAAAGTCCGATCCCAAAAAAGAAGTCCCAAAAAAGTCCAAAAGTCCTTAATAATTGAGCCGTCGCAAAATTTTCCGCCTGGCCGAAATAAAATTCCTCCCCCTTTTCTTTTTTTGGGTCTTTAATGTGGTATTTATAAGAAAGAATAAAATCTAATACTAATTGGTTAAGGAAATAAAAACCGTATAGGAAATAAAATTAAAAACCAAGTAGAATAGGATTTCAAAAAAACTTCGCTGGCAAAAATTGCTGCTAGGCGTTGCTGGCTGGGCACGTGGGCAGCGTGCGTTTCTACCGCAATTTTGCCTGTGGCAAATTAGCCCGCAGCCAATTCGCCGCAAGCAAAACTTGCGGCAAATTGGCCTGTGGCAAAACTTGCGGCAAATTGGCTTGAGGCCACTTCGCCGCAGGTAAAACCTACTGTGAATTCGCCTGTGGCCAATTCGCCATAGGTATTTCCTGCACGAATTGGCCTAAGCCAATTCATCGCCAGCGATGAAAAATTTCATCACCGATTTTGCCCATCACTGATTTTATTATTTATTTATTTATTATTTTTATTATTAAAAATAAATATTATAAGCAAATAAATATTATTAAAATAAATATTTTTTAGTTTAAAATAAATAATAAATATTAAAATATCACAAAAAATATTTTAGACTGTTTAAAAATATTGGACTATACTAGGTCAAAATTAATGGTCTACAGCGTATACAAAATATAAGAATGTCAACATCTTATTATCTGAAAAAAATTTTCATAATTCTAAAAAAATATTTTAATAGTAAATCATTAAATATACTAGTTTTAAAAGAAAATCTCTATGAAAATTTTGTTAGAGTTTTGTCTATTTTTCAGATGTTTCCAAAAATGACAGATACAATTTGCATAAAAAATTCACACTCCCAATATATATTTCCATTTCACTCCAAAATCTTTAATATTTTCCTCCAAATGCATTCAATGTTTCATATCCATTATATACATATATGATAAAAGTATTCAATATTTATTTTACATCACCCAAATATTTATTTCCATTTCACTCCAAAATCCCTAATATTTTCCTCCAAATACATTCAATGTTTCATATCCATTATATACATATATGATAAAAGTATTCAATATTTATTTTACATCACCCAAACATTAATTCATTACATTCTTATAGTAAAGTATCATATATGTATTAATAGAACATTTATCAAGAGAAGTTTTTACATGATATATCAATGGCTCTAGTCTAGTAAGGCTCTCTAGACCTGGCCTGGTCTAGTAGGGCTCTCAGTCTCTACCTTGTTGCCTGTATGATAGAATTCAATTGTGCTAAGCTACTAGCTTAGCGGTACATACTTTGATAATAAACAATGACAATCTGAATAAAACTCTTCAAAATGCAACATGTCTCAATGTCATACAAAATGCATATAATTCATCAACATACATTAGGCCCAAAAATCCTTATATAATAATGTAGTTCCAAAAATACTGTTTTGGCCTATTCCAATAATGATGACACCAGTGTGTCTAGCCCGGAGGCATAATCAATACTGTGACACCAGTGTGTCTCTTCCAGTATGCACTAAATTCATAATTGACAAAATCCAAGCAAACATCTCCTTCTAACACCACCTTCTATCAATGCCTTTCACCACTTTGACTTGGCAATTTAGTTCTACTCAATTCTAACCAAATTATGAATGTAAATAATTCATTAGGAACTCATTTATATCCACTTTAACTAATAAAACCTAAATTATCACATTTCATTAGATTTTCTAAGATTTGCCCTAACAAACTTTAATTTTGAATTTTTATTTCAATCAATTCTAAATCAAGTTTTAAGCTAACTTATATCATTAAAACCATATTCTAACACAATTTAACCATTTAAATACAATTTTGCTCAATTCTTTGCAATTTCCATCAAAAACCTTAATTTCCCTCTTCTTCTCTCAAACTTCAACCAAACCCAATCAAATTAATCATCTAACCTTAAAATCATTATCCCCACATCAAAATAACATCATCAAACACCATTTAAACAATTATCTAGGCATCTTTCAACAACTCAATGTTCACATATTCAATTATTTAAGAAAAGCTTCTCAAATTCAAAGAAAGCTTACCTATTTATTGTCCGTTCCTTAAATTTTCCTTTATTTCTTGTAAATTCTTGTCATATTTGATGAATTGAAGAAGAAGAACTCCTCTTTGCTTCAATGGTGATTTCAGCCTAAAGGAGAGAGAAGAAGAAGATGATGGAAATTGTTTTTTCTCTCTTCTTTCACTAACCACATATATATATAATATTATAATTATTTAATTAATAAATAATTCTTATTTAATATTAATTGTCTTCCACCAAAAATTATTTTAATTTAAAATTTTTAACTTTTTACCATTTTAACCTTTTTACTATTTTACCCTTTTTACATTTTCTAGTTACATTTATATGTTATGTATATTTTATTTATATTATACATATACATTGATTACTTCCTTCTACTAACACCTTAATTAACCTTCCAAATGTTTTATTTAATTGATTTTAATAAAATTATTATAGTTATAGTAAGAGGCTGCTTCCACCCATTTTGTGAAATAGTTTGTGGCTACAAGTATGTACTCATGACCATTAGAAGATTTTGGAGTGATCTTTCTTATTACATCAATTCCCCACATTGCAAATGGCCAGGGAGTTGCAGTGGAATGCAATGGGATTCAAGGTTGCTTCTGAAGCTTAGCATATATATGGTAATTATGGCACTTTTTGATGAAACTTGCACAGTCCTCTCTCATGGTGAGCCTAATAACCCAAATTAGTGATTTTTCTAGCCAAGGTGATCCTGTTCATGTAAGGATCTTGCTCATCACCATGAACTGTCCCTTGCTCATCACCATGAACTTGATTCATTATCTGTTGTGCTTTAGATTCATTCATTCATTTGAGGTGAATATTGTTACAGGAATGCTTGTACATTACATCATCATCTAGAATATACTGACTTGCTAATTGCCTCAAATTTCTTCGATTTGCTTTTGCGACCTGATTAGGATATTCACTATTTTGAACAAAATTGAAAATGTCCTAAAACCATGGCTTCTTATCTGACACATAAGTTCTAGCATAATAAGCATGATTTTTTTCACCTTGATAGTGATAGGGCGAATTAGCATTTCTTTTCCCATATTAGTCATAGAGGTTAAAGTGGCTAAGGCATCAGCAAACTAGTTCTTAGTTTGAGGAAGATAAGAGAATGAGACCTCTTCAAACTGATGTGCTAGATTTTCTAGGCATCGATGGTAAGGAACTAGATGCCTTCCCTTATTTTCCATTTTCCTAATGCCTAGGATACAATAAGAGTAAAATCCCCGTATCCCTTCAAGTTTTTGACACATAAAATTCAGGCTATCTCCAAACTAGTAATGCAAGCTTTATATTCTGTCTCATTATTTATGACTTTAAAAGCCAACTTAATTGCTAGTAGGATCTACTCTTCCTCTTGGGTGATGAGGAAAATACCAACACCATAGCCTTTTTGGTTGGATGCACCATCGAAGTACTTAACCACACCTCTTTATCAATACTCATGATATCTTCATCTGGGAACTCTGGCCCCTCAACAGTGTTCTAAACTGGCACATTAGCCAATTGATCAGCCTCTACACTATCTTTGATTATCTTGCGACCTACAAATTTGAGGTCAAAGGTAGCTAAACTGCAAACCATCAGGCCATCTTACAATCTAAAACTGGTCTTTCCATAAAGAACTTCAAGGGGCTCCGATATGCAATTATTTGTGTGGTGTATGAAGCCAAATAATGGTGTAGTTTCTTACATACCAATACCAAAGCTAGACACAACTTCTCATTTTGATTGTATTTGAGCTTGTAGGCTAATAAGCTCTTACTAATGTAATAAATGGCAAACTCTCTTCTTGAACCTTCCTCATGTTAAGCAAGCATGGCTCCTATTACTTCTTTAGTTACTAAAAGATAATGCAACACCTGTAGTCTCATTAGAAATAATTAAACAAGGTGTATGGAGGGTAAATAAAGTGTTATATTAAGGATATGCAATGTATACATAGTGTATACATGATATATACCAAATATATACAATTTTATAAAAGACAAAAAAGTCAAAAGTCAAAGTCAAAGTTAAAAAGTAAAAATATATTTATAATTTACAAAATTAAAATTAAATTAAATTGATTTATGGATGGGAAGAAAGAAGAAATATCTTATTATTATATTAATTAATTAATTGGTAATTTCATAATTTAATAAGGGGCAAATTTGGAAGTCAAAATATATAAAAAGCCACCATCTTCTTCTTTCTTCCATGGATGGCTGAATTCCATGTCTAAAGAAAGGAAGAGAGTGTTTCCTTCATCCACACCAAATTCTATAAGATTTTCAATGGATTTGAAGTGATTTTTGAGGTTTCATCAAATTCTAATTGATTAAATGTATTAAAATGGAATCCTAATGCAATATTTAAACTTATAATTTGGTTAGAGTTTGAGAAGGGCGAAGTTATACATTTAAAGAATTGAACGAAAATTGATGAAAATTGGGTAGAATTGAAGTAATTAATATTTGATTGAATTAAATGAATAAAAAAGTGTTTCTAATGATTTATATTAATTCATAACTTCTCTACGAATTGAGTAGACTGGTTTTACTCGAATTAAAGTAGTGAAGGACATTTTGGACATGGAGGATGGAAAGGTGATTTGCCTTGGTTTTGGCAAATTTAGAGGTAGTACATACTTTGAATTCATGTGTTTAAATTGCATTTGGTTTTGCTTAGCACATTATAATTTTTTGAATGTGCTAAGCTACTTTGTTATTGACATTCATAAATTGAGTGCATTGTTTTATATAATAAAGTGTAAAAATGCATGAAATATGTTTTATAGAGCTATTGAGTAATGGCAATTGTATATGAGTAATTTGTGAAAAGAGTAATATATGCATGAGAAATGTGGAAAGGATAGTCACATTGTAAATGTGCCAAAAAAAATGAGAAATGTAACATCCGTATATTATAAAAATTAAATAAATAAATAATTTAAATGGAAAATTGAAGGATTAGAAGTGAAAATGTAAAGTGTATTGTAGACCATAAATTTTGGCCCTAGGTTGGCACTGTCCTGATTAAAGAATGCCAAAATAAATTTGATCCGACTTTTAAAGATTTAAACCTAGTTTATGACTTTTAAATAAATCAGTTCAGTTTTGAAAGGCATAAATTCAACTGATTAATTTTATAAAGCCTTAAAATCAAATTTGTTCTACCCAAATTGAAAGTGTTTAGTCTAGTAACTAAAAATACAAGACTAATTTGAGTTGGGACAGCCCTAGGCACCTAGAGCCACTGCTCATGTCGACCTAGAGGGCGTAGGTCGAAATGAGCATGGCTTGTAACACTCTTATACACTATATACGTACAATATATATTTTCAGCATATGTAAAATAAGCATATACAGTATAAAAATGTCACAGACCGATTTAATAAAAAAATTTTGCATTTCTATTTTAAGATTTCAAATACTAATATATAAAATAAATAGTATATAAATATTCTTTGCTTTTTATAGGAATCCAAAATAAATATTTTATATGAAAATCTCGGGAAAAAAATTTGCTAGAGTTTTGTATGTAATTTGGACGTTCCCAAAATTTTTCAAAACACAACTTGCATAAAGCAAACACGAACCAATAAAAATCAATTCACCATTTCACCAATAATTCTCAATTTGTCCATATTTTCTCAAAATACTTATATATAGGTATATATAAATTAACAACACATATAAAATCCCGTCTGAACAAATTATTCAAAACATTCTTTACAATTTACATTATATACTTCCAAAAACATATCATAACATATATAATATCAAAATACATTATAATATCAAATATTTACATGCTAGCAACTGGCTCTGATCTTGATGTACCTAAAAACAACTCTTCAAGCTCAATAAATACAAACCTAGACCCGACCAGGTCTAGTAGAACTCTCTGGCTCTACCAAATCATCCATGACACCTGCGGGAAGAATTACAATCACGCTAAGCCGAAGCCTAGTGGTACAAACTTTGATAATAACAATAAAACTCAATGCAATGCCAATGCACAATGCATATAGATGTCACATCATTCTACTTTCTTATATTTTTCAAATATTTCATAATCACAACTCATAGCATTATATTGCTCAATTGTATCATAATTCATAATTCACATTAAATCCAAGACAAACATGGGCTCAAAAACGATCTAATATGCTATTCAAATTTCAGAGTTACTGCTTTGGTCCATAATAACACCATGTGTCTAGCCTACGCAATATATCCATGGATAAAGTAACAGCCCCAGTCTCTTGGCCCTCAACACGGCTAGACCCTTAGGCCCCAGTATTTTGGTCCTCAACCCGACTACACCCTTAGGCCCCAGTATCTTGGTCCTTAACCCGAATAGACTGCTACAATTTTTAAGGCTTACGACCCAGTCTTTTCACCCCAAAAACATCATATTTATCAGCTGGCCTGGCTTACAACCCAGTCTTTTCACCATTCCAGCGTTTAGCCCGTAGGCAATCATAGGCATGTTGCCAAATCCAAAACTATGAAAATTGAATAACATACTAGGCACACAATTTATTCATATTTCTCATTATCAAATTCTTTCATAATTTCTTTATTAAAACTTTTCTCATTTTCTCATGATCAAACTAGGCACATTGCCTTATTATATCATCTTTTTCTCACTTTTTTTTCATTTATTCATTTTTCTCATTATTAATCTATTTCTCATTGCCACATATTCAATCTAGGTACATTGCCTTATTTTCACATTTTTTTTTCTCATTTTTCTCATTTTTCACATCTTTCTCATTTTTCTCATATTTCTTATTTTTCTCATTTTTATCAATATCAATTCATTCCATTATTCCACATATCTCATTTTTTCATTCACAACACATTACCCAATTACGTTGGGTATTTTCACATAATATACATATTTCACATTCTACACAATTTAGCCATTATCAATGGCTTTTCACAATGCATTTAACACATATATGACATTACAAATGTCACAGCACATTATTCATACTTAATCAATGAACCAAGTAACTTAACACATTTTTCAACCAAAATGTGTTAAGCCCAAATGTCATGCATATATAAACAATACATTCAAAGTTTGCACATACCTCCACTAGCAAGCTAAAGCAAGCTTAACACAACCTCCAATCCTATAATTCCAACTTGCCCTTCACCACTTGGATGAAGCAAATCAACCTCCCTCAATGCCTATACCAAATGTGATCATACATAATCATTTAATATCACATTCTAAGGTATTCTCAACATCAAACCATAATTAAACATCACTCTAAACCAAATCCCAAAATTAAGCTTCACCTAACTTTAACTTTGAAAGACCATATTAAGCCATTTAAATTAGTGTTTTAAGTTTATTAATATCATTAGAAACATGTTTTAGCATGTTTAAACCAATTACATGAATTAACCTATGCTCAAAATCTTAAAATGGCATAACCTTCACTATTGAAGAATCTCCATTCCAACTCAATCCAATTATCATTTCAATCTTATTTTTACAACTTATATCATTAAATAACATGATTTAAGCATTAAAATCAAACTATTAATCATTCTTTAAAAATTCACTTTTTTTAAAACCCTAAATCAATACTACCATCTTCAAACTCTAACCAAACTTAACTAAATCCATCATTTGATTTTAAAATCCTTGTTTATGCATCAAAACAACACATTTGGAAACAATTTACACAGTTAAAACTCATGATTTCAAAAACTCAAATGTTCCATAACCCTAAATTCTCTCTCTTCACCAAACTCAACTTAAATTCAACCATTTCTTAAATCTAACCTTAAAATCAATGTTAATCACTTAAAATAACTTCATCCATATCCAAATAGATAATTAAATCTTAGAACTTCAAAAATTCAAAACACACATATTCAAACTTTTATGCAAATCCAAAGAAAAAGTGAGTAAACTTACTAATTAAAGAGGAAAACCTTAAAACTTCACTTGAAACTTTGTAAATATTTCAATTAAATGAGTCTAGAAGAAGCAAATCCCTCTCTTGAAGCCATGAAAGTTGGCCTTGAAGGAAAGAAGAAGATGATGAAAAAAAAAAGTGATTTTCTCTTTCCTCCCACTCACATTTTCAACCTTATATATATTATTATTTTAATATATTATTAATTAATTAATTATTTATTTATTTAATTAAAACCCCAAAATATTATCTTCCATCCAAAATTATTTATTTTTGAATTATTTTATTAATTTTAAATTTTTAAGATTTAATTACCAAAATACCCTTTTACTTTGAATTTTCTTTTAAAAAGTGTTGACTTTTATATGTTGTATATATTTTACATATATATCACATATTTATTCCACTTTTTCATTTAAAATCCCTTCATTTTTTATTTAAAACCATTAATTTAATTTATCCATTTAAATTATAATTTATTTTATTAAATTTTAAAAAATTAGAACTTTTCAAAAAAATTTGGGATATTACACATATGCATAAGTAATGTGTATCTTATATACACATCAAATGTACCTTATATGTGTATTAAATATATTAAGTATGTAATGTATTAATCCAACATATACAATCAATATACCATATGTATATGTTATATATACTCTAGATATATATATTGAGTATATGCAATTTATATCTCCAAATACTTATTTAATTTCTCCAAAATCACGGATATTACAATTTTCTACCCCTTAAATAATTTCGTCCTCAAAATTATCCAGTATGGTAATAAATTATCCAAATTATTATTTTACCAAATTACATAATTTCTATTCTCCCCCTTAGGTACATTCTCAATTATCTTTTTACCATTCCATAACTCATCATTATACTGTCTATTTACTCAAACAATCACAACAGATTATCATATCTTCAATCGAATTGTCATTAGACAAAATTAGTTCATCTCCTTAATATATATACACCACGCACCTATTGTACTCAAGATATCTGATCACTTCATTATCTTAAAAATATACTCTCATCGCCTTAAATTCAAATGTTAATAACTTTTATCTTAACACAATAATTTTATACATATTCACTTTGATCCTACTCTTTATACAATTACCACATTAATTTGATATTACTATTATACCACAGCAAAATCTTATTTCCTTAATAAGATTCATTCCCATTATACTATAACTAACATTTTTCTCTTATAATTATTTGAAACTAATATAACTTAGCTCCTTTCATATGCATATACATATCAAAATGTTGTATTATGCACATTATTACATAGCTTGCATATTTTTAATAGAACTACATACATTGAATTTCAATAAATACTTGTAAACTTATTACATTTCAGATCAATTGATCTAGCTATCACAATATGACCATCACAACCTTATTCTATTCTGACCAACCTTTAGTCTATGTTAAATTCATCAATCTGTTTTCCATTCATGACCTAATTCTATTAGGTCAAATTTATTCTCAAATCTTAATTCTCTTCGAATTCATCATTACAGGTAATATTCACTTCCCCTAGTCTCGTTTACTTTACACATCATTTTCATCAACTTATTCATTTTATACCACTTTCAAACACATTCATTATAACTCTTACTCACATTTCATAGTTCCTTTCATTTACCATTTCCTCACATTTCTTATAGTTACCTTATTTACACAAATCACTTTTCTTACACATCATTTAAAGCTCACCATATTTTCACAATTCTCTTCTGTTTCACACTTTCTATAATTATAAATAAATTTCTAGTATAAAATTATAAGATACAACTATGCAAACCATAAGTCTTGACCATGTTTCTTGAAGCATAACTATCAATCTCACCAAAACTATCCAATGGTCATGCCATAATAATGGTCACGCTTGTGGCTTATAAATAAATATTGCTCCTCTATCATTCTTCTTCAAACATTTCCAATCATAATGTTAAGTTCGTATCGCAAAAATCACATATTCATTTTCTAATATTTTGCTACACAAAAAGTTAACATGTTTCAGCTCTGTCTCAAAGCAATTTACTCTTGATCACTTGATCAATATTAGCCTAACTCATGTTTCAACAATATTATCATTAACATCTCTTACATATACACATTCGTTCATATGCCAATTTTACACAATTTCCATTTACTGCTCCATTTCTAATCTATCTCTTATAAAAATTTTCATTCACATATATATATATATATTTTTTCCATTTCCATACTTTCTTCATTATACTTTCCTTTTCTTACAATCTTTTATTTATACGCATATACTTTAGGCCCAAAACACTATACAATCATCAAGTTTAGTTGTTAAAATAATAATTTCACCGTCCAGCTCTGTTCAGGTCCATTCTCAATCTCAATTCATCACATGACCTAACTCTACGCAGGTCAAGACCTAATCTCTCTTAGGTATATTATGTAACACCCCTATATCCCGTATACGTACCAAGCATACTTATACGATCGTAAAATACGTATACTGAATATAGAAAATGCCACAGTTTAAAAATACACAAATCATAACTTTAAAAATAAGTGAAACAAATCTCAACATTTAAAAGAAATACAAAAGACACTATATATAAAAACGTTTAGTAATCCGCAGCGAAAATTATTACAAACTTTTGCAAGTTCAAATACATAAAAATCAAAATATACAAAACATAGAATATATACATGATTGGCAGCTTGACTCTCTGATCTTTAAGCTCTAGCCCAACTCTTCAAGCATAAACTCAACTAGGTCTAGAAGAATCCTCCGTCTCAAACCTATCAACCCTATCACCTGCGCGATGAACCACAATCGTGCTGAGCCAACAACTCAGTGGTACAAACCATGATGGAATTATGCAATATATATATATCAATGATATGCATTCAACCAATGAAGATCATACTTATAAATGTTGCATCTCATTAATTCAATAATCATATCATCATCCATTATACTCATTCAAAATAGACACCTATGGGCCCAAACTAGTATTTAATATGATATTCAAAGTTCAGAGTTGCTGCTTTGGTCCATAATCACAATAATCAAGCCCGTAGGCAATATACATATCTCTCTATCCATGGATAGGGTAACAGACCCAGTCTCTTGGACCATCAACTCAACAAGCTTGAGGAGATCCTCAACCCGGCTAGACTGTTACCTGTAACAGACCCAGTCTCTTGGACCATCAACCTGACTAAATCGAGGAAATCCTCAACCCGGCTAGATTGTTACTATTCATATATTTCATATTCACAATTTTCATAGTGTAACAGACCCAGTCTCTTGGACCTCAATTCAACTCAAATTGAAGAGATCCTCAACCCGGCTAGACTGTTACCTTTTTCACATTTATTAGGCATGCCGCCAAATCCAGAACTCTGAAATTGAATCAACATATTAAACATACAATTATTTCATTTGCCTCTTTATCAATCTCTTTCTCAAATCATATCTCATACTTAAATAGGCAATCATGCCTTATCAATTTCATTTGCATAACCATAGCCAACAACAATGGTTTTATTACATCTCCATTCACATCAAGACAATTCATCATCATACATATAGCACATTACATTCCACAAGATTCACAATGTACAAAATGTCAAATTATTCATATATATATCAACAATGCCACATCAAATGGATGTATGAAACAATGCAATGTTTGTACTTACTTTAAATGCAACCCTCACAATATTAAACACTTCTTCCTCCAATAATCTTTCACTTCTTCAATTAGGGTAATTCACCTTCTTCACAACCTATTCTAAAAGGAAGATGAAACCCACATAACGCTCAACAACACGGGCGTGTCCCTGTTCGTGCCCTAACTCCACAACACAGAAGCTTTTACACGCTCAACAACACGGGCGTGTTCCTGGGCGTGTAATACATTCTGCCTCTCAACAACATTGACACGTCCAACATCATGAGCGTGCTCATGGCCGTGTCAATTCCTCAAAAACACAGTGGCTATGACACGCTCAATAACACGGGCGTGTTACTGGCCGTGTCAATCCTACTGCCACACAGACGCTATGACACGCTCAGTATCCTGGGCGTGTCACTACTCGTGTCACTCATCCAAAATACATAACCATCGACACGCCCAAAATCCTGGACGTGCCCTTGGGCGTGTCAGGCCAAAAACCTAGATTCCGGCCAAAACAACAACACAATCAACAAAGCACTTCCTTTCACCAAAATCCACTTCAATCAAAGTCATCTCAACATACCCAAAAATCACAATAAACTTATAAATACACCAAAACAACTAAAAACATACTTCTAACACAATTCAAAATCATCACCAAAAACCTAAAACACAACCACAAAACAATCACTTCCAACAACTTACTCTTTCTTTCAATCCATCCCCAAAACAAGAAATCAGTTATCCAAACACTCTTAAACCCATCTTAAACAAACATAAACACATACCATCCACAAACTCAACTCAAAAACTCAAAGAAATCAAAGAGTCAAGTGAAGAACTCACCAAGGATGAAGAAACTCTTAACTTTTCAACATGATCTCTTGAAATCTTCCTTAGATCTTGAGTTTAGAGGTTCAAATCTCTCCCTTGTTCTCTTGTCTCTTTGTTAGCCGGCCAAAACAAAAGCAAAGGAAGGAGAAGAAGATGAGCCACGGCAAGGAAGAAAGAAAGAAGAAAGAGAAACACAAAGTCAACCTCCTTTTCCTTAAAACCCTCTCAACCAATCAATTATAATATTAAACTAATCCCATTTAATCTCTTCCACTCAATTAATTTCCTTATTATTTAATTATTAAATTCAAAAACACAAAATATCTTCTTCCACTATCATCCTTTTGACTTTCCAATGACTTGTGTATATGTTGTATATATTCTAATATACACAACATATACACTCTCTTTAAAAACCCTTTTCTCTTCCAAATAAACATATACATTGAATCCAATTTAAACAACAATAAAGCCAAAACATCTAGGGTATATTTTGGGATATTACATATTAATACTTGCAATATCATTCTCAATATCACTAGACAAGTAATTGTATAAGGTAACAAACACTCAATAATATTTTTTTTAATCATCCACATACACATTCGTAAGTCATATTCACAATGTGACTTACTTTCCACATTTTCTTATATATCACAATTGTGTTTATATTGAAAAATCTCATCACACATATCATACAATTATACGCAATTCCTCTTTTGCATATAACCTATACAAAGTTAACATTTTTCACCTTTCAGAGAACATTATCATTTCTCATTCTTTTGATATTACTTAGGTTATTCATCAATTCATTATACATATACACTATGACCACAACATAATTAACATCTTTCTTATTTAATCGGCCATCTTTTAAATAAGTTTCTTATTATATATATATTTTTTCTAACACTTCACATAAATCTTAGTCATGTTTCCAATGTGACATCTCTCTCACATTTTTTTATGCATTGATCACACCTTTCATATCCATTTTCATCATTTCCAATTCAATTAACTAAAGTAACTCATTTTCACTTGTTTAATCATTTCTTTTTATTTCATAACAAATTTCTATATTATCAACCACATTACACCTTAGTTAGTACTTTTATAAATAATATTACTCATTCAAAATTATTCCCATGATTATTAAACATTAAACTATCAACATCTAAACAATTTTCATCAAAATTCCCTTACAACTCTAAATTTCCAACTTACTACTTTACTTAAACTTCATTCTATTAATCTCATTTTCAAGAACTGACTTTATAAATATTATTTTTATATTAATATAACATCAAAACACATCACTTTCACAATTATGGAAACCCATTTCAAAAATTCAAATTTCATATATTGCAACCAACAACATGAACCTCACCAAATCTCATCCATGTCACATTTCCAATCTTAAAATCATAACATTTACTTTTAATCAACACTAATTCATTTCCTTACACTAATTAACATCAATTAGATATCCTACTTTTACATACTCAAACCCTAAATCATGTATCATTCATTTTTTTATGAACTCTTTGTTCTAAATTATTAAAAACTCCATATTCCTTTTATACTTATACCCATATTCATATAAATTTTCATAATTGTTCTTATTCATTTGTCTCATGAAATTAATTTATTACTCATGTACACAAAATTGTTTGACTTCCTTAGTTTCATGTCACTCTTACTTTCAATTTTTATATTCCTTACCAATTCTTTATAAAAGCTTGTAAAATTTTATCCATGTGCACTTGACACATATATGGACTTATATTTAAAGGTTTAGATTTTTCCAAGTTGATTTAATATATTTAAAAATTAAATCTTCCAAAATTAGAGAATCTATCTCTTTAATAATTTCTCTAGCAACACCCAGTTGTCCATTTTTTTTCAGGTACCAAACCTTAATAAAAATTCATGAAAATTTAACCAAATGTTATAGGAATACATATGATATTGTATGTAAATTTTCATATTTTTCTGGGTTGGATTACCATAGTTTTTAAATATGTTTCTCAATTTCTAGAGATTCTGAGTTTTTGGAATTACTCCAACAATTTGTGTTCTTCTATTTTTCTTAATTAGAGATCCATCTTTAAAATTTATAAAATTTTACACATTGGATTCTAACATATAGAAAAACTTTCTATTAAATGTTCAAACACATCCAACATTTATTTGTCCAAAAATTCAGACAATATCACTTTGCAGTACACCTATAAAATTTTCTGTAACTATCATGCTCATTTCTCAAACTTTTTATTTTTATATCTTAAATCATTTCCTAGATTGTTTTTCTAATTTCACTTATTCATCAATTGAATCAGCTATGAATTTTAAATTTCAAATAAAAGTTCCAAAAATTCTTAATCCATAATCTCTAGAATGATGCTTCCACTACGCCACTCTGATCTATGCAACCTAGACACCATCTCAACTCATATCCATTATATCAAATGGACATTGCCACATCAGGGATCAGATAAATTGCCAGTGCCAATACATGCATCAAAGTTGAAAATTATTTTTTTAAAATTCTAATTTTCTCTCTCTAACAACCCACCTAGGTCAAGAACCTCAAACCTAGGCTCCGATACCAAAATAAATTAAACACCCTTATACCATATATACGTATTATACATATTTTTCAGCATATGTAAAATACACATATATGGTATAAAAATATCACAGGCCGATTTAATAAAAAAATTTCGCATTTCTATTTTAAGATTTCAAATACTAATATATAAAATAAATAGTATATAAATATTATTTGCTTGTTATAGGAATCCAAAATAAATATTTTATATGAAAAACTCTAGTAAAAATTTGCCAAAGTTTTGTTTGTAATTTGGACGTTTCCAAAATTTAGCAAAACACAACCTGCATAAAGCAAACACTCCTAATAAAATTCAATTCACCATTTCACCAATACTTCTCAATTTCTCCATATTTTCTCAAAATACTTATATATAGGTATATATAAATTAACAACACATATAAAATTCCGTCTGAATAAATTATTCAAAATATTCTTTACAATTTACATTATATACTTCCAAAAACATATCATAACATATATAATATCATAATACACTGTAATATCAAATATCTACATGCTGGCAATTGGCTCTGATCTTGATGTACCCAAAAACAACTCTTCAAGCTCAATAAATACAAACCTAGACCCGACCAGGTCTAGTAGAATTCTCCGGCTCTACCAAATCATCCATGACACGTGCATGACAAATTACAATCGCGTTAAGCAGAAGCCTAGTGGTACAAACTTTGATAATAACAATAAAACTCAATGCAATGCCAATGCACAATGCATATAGATGTCACATCATTATACTTTCTTATATTTTTTAAATATTTCATAATCACAACTCATAGCATTATATTGCTCAATTATATCACAATTCATAATTCACATTAAATCAAAGACAAGCATGGGCCCAAAAAGGATCTAATATGCTATTCAAATTTTAGAGTTACTGCTTTGGTCCATAATGACACCATGCGTCTAACCCCATAGGCAAAATATCCATGGATAATGTAACAGCCCCAATCTCTTGGACCTCAACTCGGCTAGACCCTTAGCCCCAGTATCTTGGTCCTCAACCCTGCTAGACTGCTACAGTTTTTGAGGCTTACGACCCAGTCTTTTCACCCCAAAAATATCATATTTATCAGCTGGCCTGGCTTACGACCCAGTCTTTTTACCATTCCAGTGTTTAGCCCATAGGCAATCATAGGCATGCCGCCAAACCCAGAACTCTGAAAATTGAATAACATACTAGGCAAACAATTTATTCATATTTCTCATTATCAAATTCTTTCATAATTCCTTTATGAAAACTTTTCTCATTTTCTCATGATCAAACTAGGCACATTGCCTTATTATATCATCTTTTTCTCACTTTATTTTTTCATTTTTTCATTTTTCTCATTATTAATCTCTTTCTCATTGTCACATATTCAATCTAGGCACATTGCCTTATTTTCACATTTTTTTCTCTTGCCTTATTTTCACATTTTTTTTCTCATTTTTCTCATTTTTCACATCATTCTCATTTTTCTCACTTTTCTCACTTTTCTCATTTTTATCAATATCAATTCATTCCATTATTCCACATATATCATTTTTGCATTCACAACACATTACCCAATTACTTTAGGTATTTTCACAAAATATACATATTTCACATTCTACACAATTTAGCCATTATCAATGGCTTTTCACAATGTATTTAACACATATATGACATTACAAATGTCATAGCACATTATTCATACTCAATCAATGAACCAAGTAACTTAACACATTTTACAATCAAAATGCGTTAAGCCCAAATGTAAGGCAAATATAAACAATAAATTCAAAATTTGCACATACCTCCACTAGCAACCCAAAGCAAGCTTAATACAACCTCCAATCCTATCCTTCCAACTTGCCCTTCACCACTTAGATGGAGCAAATCAACCTCCCTCAATGTCTATACCAAATGTGATCATACATAATCATTTAATATTACATTCTAAGGTATTCTCAACATCAAACCATAATTAAACATCACTCTAAACCAAATCCCAAAATCAAGCTTCACCTCACTTTAACTTTGAAAAACCATATCAAGCCATTTAAATTAGTGTTTTAAGTTTATTAATATCATTAGAAACATGTTTTAGCATTTTTAAACCAATTACATTAATTAACCACATGTTTATGCTCAAAATCCTAAAATGGCATAACCTTCACCATTGAAGGATCTCCATTCCAACTCAATCCAATTATCATTTCAATCTTATTTTCACCACTTATATCATTAAATAACATGATTTAAGCATTAAAATCAAACAATTAATCATTCTTTAAAAATTCACTTTTTTAAAACCCTAAATCAATACTACCATCTTCAAACTCTAACCAAACTTAACTAAATCCATCATTTGATTTTAAAATCCTTGTTTATGCATCAAAACAACACATTTGGAACCAATTTACACAATTAAAACTCATGATTTCAAAAACTCAAATGTTCCGTAACCCTAAATTTTCTCTCTTCACCAAACTCAACTTAAATTCAACAATTTCTTAAATCTAACCTTAAAATCATTGTTAATAACTTAAAATAGCTTCATCCATATCCAAATAGATAATTAAATCTTAGAACTTCAAAAACCCAAAACACACATTCAAACTTTTATGAAAATCCAAAGAAAAAGTTAGTAAACTTACTAATTAAAGAGGAAAACCTTAAAACTCTACTTGAAACTTTGTAAATATTTCAATTAAATGAGTTTGGAAGAAGAAAATCCCTCTCTTGAAGCCATGAAAGTCGGCCTTGAAGGAAAGAAGAAGAAGGAGATGAAAAAAAAAGTGATTTTCTCTTTCCTCCCACTCACATTTTCAACCTTATATATATTATTATTTTAATATATTTTTAATTAATTAAAATTCCAAAATATTATCTTCCATCCAAAATTATTTATTTTTGAATTATTTTATTAATTTTAAATTTCTAAGATTTAATTACCAAAATACCCTTTTACTTTGACTTTTCTTTTAAAAAGTGTTGACTTTTATATGTTGTATATATTTTACATATATATCACATATATATTCCACTTTTTCATTTAAAATGCCTTCATTTTTTTTATTTAAAACCATTAATTTAATTTATCCATTTAAATTATAATTTATTTTATTAAATTTCCAAAAATTAGAACTTTTCAAAAAAAAAATTGGGATATTACACATATGCATAAGTAATGTGTATCTTATATACACATCAAATATACCTTATATGTGTATTAAATATATTAAGTATGTAATATATTAATCCAACATATACAATCAATATACCATATGTATATGTTATATATACTCTAGATATATATTGAGTATATGCAATTTATATCTTTAAATACTTATTTAATTTCTCCAAAATCACGGATATTACATGGCTCATGTCGATCTGGTTGCCCAGACAGATATAAGCCAAAGGCTCATGTCTATTTGGCACACCAAATCAACATGGCCTTTGCCCATGTTGATATGGCACACCAGATCGACATGACACTAATTTATTTTGAGATTTTGGCCGAGCAATTTTAATTTCCTAATCAAACTACACTTGGGTTCAAGCGAGAAATAATAGATTAGGTTTAGGGTTAAGTCATTATTTTTATTTATAAATATATAATTAAATGCATCAAGAGAAAAAAAAAGAAATATGAAGCAATAGGAGGCAACATTGATCAGTAGAGGAAAGATTGAGCAGAGAAGAAACAATCAACAATCAACAAACAAGCAAGAATTAAATAGAAACCCTAGCAACATTGAGGGAGCAGAGATAGAACATTAAGCCATTAAACCAAGAAGGCAAAAGATGACTATCTTCATCTTGTTCAACCAAGATTTTACTAGTGGTACAAATATAAGGCTTGATCAACTGGTGGAACCAACAACGGAGGTTTGAAATTCATCAACTAAATCTATTTTAACATTCACAGTAATTCATCCATAATTGTTTCATTGAATTATTTTATTCTTTTATTTTGATAAAAATATCCAGTAGCTTTACTTGAAGCATGACTCGATAACCCACTTAATTAAGCATGATTCATATTGGTTTTAATTTATTTCTATGATGGTGTATTTATTGTCCATTAAACTATTTAATTGAATTTCAAAATAATTTGTTTAAACCAAAATTTTTATATAGTCACAGTGGCTTAGCTTCCTTAAAACCCTAACGATCCAGTAGCCCATTCCTTCAAATATCAAAATCCTAAAACAGTTTTCAATCTCAAAACCCTAAAAGCAGTTTTCAATCCCAAAACCCTAAAAATTAGTTCTTAAATCCTAAAGTCCCGAAACCAGTTCTTAAGTCCTAAAACCTCAAAATCAGTTTTTTTAAATCCTAAAACCCTAAAACTAATTTTCAAAACTGTGTAACCCTAATCCATTTTTCTAAAAAAATCCCTAAACCCTAGTTATGTTTTCTTAAAATCTGAATTTTATAAAAACCCTAATTGTATTTTCATAACACATTAAAACATTAATTATATCCTTTTAAAACCCTAATTCATAAGTTAAAACCCTAATTTGTATATCTATTGTTTAATATGATATTTGAATGTAGAATTGATTATTATTGCAAGTTTTTATTATGATGGATGTTTTATTATATTTTATGATGGATGGTTCATTTTAATTATTATGCTTGAATGATTTAGTTTATTTGATTAATCATTCATTTGAATTGTGAGAGGTATGTTTTCACTTTGTGGGTATCTCATTATTTAAGCTTATACGAACCAGCCACGAGGTAAGGATCCATTGGTGCTTCCAAATGGGCCATTGACTAGGAGCAGAGCTAAGAAGTTTGGAGCAGCTATGGGATTAAATATTCAAGATCAAATTTCAAAGGAAGTGACTGAAATGGCAATGGAAAAGTGCACAATAGAGCTTGAAGAAGGCACACCAAAGCTGATTATGATGCTTAGTGTGAATATGGAAGCTAAAGGCTAGCTAAAGAGGTCCAACGTGCAAGAAAGGTCCATGGGGGTTCATATACAGCCTTGGGAAGTAATTTAAGGCCCATGGATAGCCCAAATAGTGTGGGGAATGTTCTTATTTTGAAGGGTTTTAGTTTGGCCGTTTTTTTATACTTTATATTTTCCTTAGTGGGTTAGGATGTGCAGTTTCCTATTTAGTTATTTCAGAATATTAATTTGTTTTCATACTTTATATTTTCCTTAGTGGGTTAGGATTTTGACTTTGTAGCTTTCCTTTTTCCATTAGAATTAGGGATTCGGATTTTATTGGCCTTTTAGTATAAATAGGGCCTTATTTTTCTTGTAAGCACACTTTATGACAAATTATATTCTCAATTTTCTTATTGAAAATTTTGGCCATCATAGAACAGGAGTGGATTCTCTTTTTCTTTTGATTGCATCAAGAATTAGATTTACTTATCAATTTCAATTGTGGCATTCTTCTAATTCGAGCTTCCTAAATCCTTCCGTTATAAGTGTTCGTGCTTTGCTAAGCAATTGGGTGCTTTAGAAGGTGGTTTTTCCTTCATTCTTGGTTTTCTTCTATCAATCGTGCGTTGGGGTTTGAGGCCTTCATTGCCATAGGGTTCCGCATCACTAAGTGATGTGTATGTGCCTATCTAAAGTGCACTAGTTCTTACTTAAATGGAAATGATTCCTTAGTTTAGTATGATAACTAGGGTTATCATGTTATAGATATATTGATTTGGAAAAAGTCGAGTCCTGAGGTAAATTGACATTAATTTGACAAAGTCAACATTTGATTTAAAAAAAAAAACTATTTTCTTATTCCATAAACCTTCAAGTTAAGGGAAACGTTGAACTGTCGAACCTGAAAGGACATATTGGGCAAAAGTGGGTTAATGAAATGATCGCTTGCAAGGTCATGAAGAAGTCACCATTCAAATGTGTTGAAATAAGTGCTTCTTGTATATCTTACTGTGCCGCTTAAGCCCCCACTACTCATGATTTCATCTTGAAGATAAAAGCTATAGATGAGAAGTATTCTATTATTCTAATGCAAGACCTGAACAAGCATCTAAAAGGAACTAATCAGATAACTTCAGCTGATTACATCATTCTATGAGTTAATAGAACCACTGTAAGTATCACTCATTCATATAATGCATACACACATATGAGCATATCACATTGCATTTTGTTTTCTTGTGTTGCCTATTCTTCAAAAAGCAGATACCCAGTGAATAAACAACCAAAAGTAGATATGGAATCAAGGGACATGAGAGGGCTATTGCAAAAGAAAGACGAGATGCACACTTATGCAAAGAATGAGATAAAACACAAACATTAATTAGAACCTGCATGGGAACAAAATCATTAGTTTGAGCCTACATAGGGGGTAAAACTTCCTCTTTTCAATTCTTAATTTTATTCGTGTACAAAATATTTTCAAACTCAGTTTCAATATTTTGCCACACAAGGGGCAAAGAGAGGATATGATGGCTAGCTAAAAAATAGCTGAATTTTTTTGCAAAAATAAGAGCACAAGAATAAAGTAAGAACCCTAAAAGAATGAAGATACAAAAGATAAAAGATCAGTCTAGCTAGAAGAGCAAAAGCCAATGCAAACAATTTTTAAGGATGAAAATCCATTTTGAAGGATGAAGACCCAATGTCCAAGGATGAAGATCCATTTTAAAGTGTGACCCACTGTCCAGAGGATGAAGATCCATTTTAATGGGTAAAGACCCACTATCCAAAGGATGAAGATTCATTTTGAAGGGTGAAGACCCAATTTTCAAGGATAAAGATCTATTATGAAAGTGAAGACCTAAAAGATATCGGTTTGAAAAAAGCCTATGGTTTTAAATGATAGAAGGTCAGTCAAGCTAGAAGAGCTAAAGTTGATCCATTGAAGGATTGAACAATGGCTAGAAGAAAGCCAAAACCCTTGACTGATAGAAGGTTAGCCCAACTAGAAGAGCTAAAATTGCTTGGCTAGAAGAAAGCCAAAACCCTCGACTGATAGAAGGTCTGTATAGCTAAAAGAGCTAAAATTGTTTGGCTAGAAGAAAGCCAAAACCCTCGACTGGTAGAAGGTCAGTCTAGCTAGAAAAGCTAAAATTGTTTAGCTAGAAGAAAGCCAGAACCCTCAATTGGTAGAAGGTCAGTACAACTAGAAGAGCTAAAATTATTTGGCTAGAAGAAAGCCATAACCCTCGACTGATAGAAAATCAGTATAGCTAGAAAAGCTAAAATTGTTTGGCTAGAAGACTAATACAAGGTTAGTCCAGCTAGAAGAGCTGAAATTGTTTGGCTAGAAGAAAGCCATAACTCTCAACTAAAAGAAGGTCAGTTGAATCCAATCATGGGTCCATAACCCAACCAACCTCGGGTGCAGAACCCAACCAATATAGGTCCAGAACCTAAATCATTCTATGGTCCAAGTATTTTTTAGTCCAAAACTCAATCTGGGTCTAAAACCCAAGCCATAATAGGTCCAGAACCTAAATATTTTTTCAGTCCAGAACCCAAACCTCTTTTGGTCCAAAACCCAAATTTTGTTTTAGTCCAAAACTCAATCCGGGTCCATAATCTAAACCATCTCAGGTTCAGAACCCAAATCAAATCTAGTCTCAGGTTTAAAACCCAACCAATCCAGTTTTGGGTATAAGTACCCAAACCAACATGAGCCTAGAGCCTAAATCTAGTATCGGGTAAAATTTAGCATTATGTCCAGAGTCCTATTCCTTTCTACCAAAATTAATTTAAAATTCATGTTGCTTTTTACTCTCTCAATCAATTTAAGATCATTCAAGCAGGGGCAAACTCTAGACCATTAATTATGGCCCTAAGTTGGTACAGTCTTGATTAAAGAATGCCAAAATAAATTTGATCCAACTTTTAATGATTTAAACCTAGTTTACAACCTTTAAATAAGTTGGTTCGGTTTTGATAGGCATAAATCCAATGGATTAATTTTATAAAGCCCTAAAATTAAATTTGTTCAACCCATATTGAAACTATTAAGTCTAGTAACTAAAATATAAGACTAATTTGAGTCAGAATGGTCCTAGGTGATTTGAGCATGGCTCATATTGATCTGGTTTCCCACACAGACATAAGCCAAGGCTCATGTCTATCTGGTTTCCCACACAGACATGAGCCAAAGGCTCATGTTGATTTGGCACACCAAATTGACATGGCCTTGGGCTATGTCGATTTGGCACACCAGATCGATATGACACTAATTTATTTTGAGATTTTGGCCGAGCAATTTTAATTTCCTAATCAACTACACTTCTATTCAAGCATGGATTAACAGATTAGCTTTAGGGTTAAGTCATTATTTATCTATAAATATATAATTAAAGGCAGCAAGAGAAAAAAAAAAGCAATAAGAAGCAACATGAGGCAACATTGATCAATAGAGGAAAGCTTAAACAGAGAAGAAACAATCAACAATCAACAAACAAGCAAGAATTAAATAGAAACCCTACCAACATTGAGGGAGTAGACACAGAACATCAAACCATCACACAAAGAAGGTAGAAGACAATTGTCTTAATCTTGTTCAACCATGATTTTAAAATTGGTACAAATATAAGGCTTGATCAACGTGAAATATTGGTGGAACCAACAACGGATGTTTGAAATTTATAATCTAAATTTGTTTTAACATTCACAGTAATTCATCCATAATCATTTCATTGAATTATTTTTATTCTTGCATTTTGATAAAAAATATCCAGTAGCTTTACTTGAAGCATGACTCGATAACCTATTTAATTAAGCATGATTCATATTGGTTTTAATTGATTTTCGGGATGGTGTGTTTATTGTCCATTAACTATTTAATTGAATTTCAAAAAAATTTGTTTAAACCAAAATTGTTTTATAGTCACAGTGGCTTAGTTTCCTTAAAACCCTAATGATCCAGTAGCCCATTCCTTCAACTATCAAAACCCTAAAACAGTTTTCAATCTCAAAACACTAAAAGCAGTTTTCAATTCCAAAACCCTAAAAATTAGTTTTTAAATCCTGAAGTTCTTAAATCCTAAAGTTCCGAGACCAGTTCTTAAGTTTTAAAACCTCAAAATTAATTTTTTTAAATCCTAAAACCCTAAAACTAATTTTCAAAACTGTGTAACCCTAATCTGTTTTTCTAAAAAAACCCCTATACCCTAGTTTTGTTTTGTTAAAATCCTAATTGTATTTTCATAAAAACGCTAAAGCATTAATTATATCCTTTTAAAACTCTAATTCATAAGTTAAAACCCTAATTTGTACATCTATTGTTTAATATGTTATTTGAATGTAGAATTGACTATTAATGCATGTTTATATTTTGATGGATGTTTTATTATATTTTATGATGGATGTTTTATTTTAATTATTATGCTTGAATGATTCAATTTATTTGATTAATCATTCATTTAAACTATAAGAAGTATGTTTCCATTGTGGGTGCCTCATTATTTAAGCTCTATGTAATTTAAGTTATTTCAAAGTTTGGACTAATGTAAAGGACACGTTTTCAGCTTTTGGTGGGTGTCCTATTTATTGTAGACGTTGAACATGGTTGTAAGGGCATGTTTGTAATATTTCAAAATTTTTGAAAATTTTTAATTTGTGGAAATTTAATGAAATAAATTATAAGTTAATTGGATAAACTAAATAAATGATTTAAAACAAAGAAAAAGAAAAAAATGATTTTAAGTGAAAAAGTAAATTGTATATGTGATATATATGAAAATATACATAACATATACAAGTTGATATTTTCTTTAAAAAGTCAAAGTTGATTTTTAATAATTAAAAAGTAAATTATAATGTTAATGGAAGATGATATTTTGGTGTTAAAATATAATAATAATATACATACTTGGTTAAGATTAAAAGGTGGAAAATATATAAGGTTAAAATTAAAAATGGTTGGATAGAGATGATTTGTGAGTTTTCATCTTTGGTCTTCTTCTTCTTCTTTCTTCCTTAGCCGATTTTCTCCATTAAAGGAAAGGGAGGATTTGCTTCTTCCAAGCTTAAGTAATTGAAGGATTTTCAAGGTTTCAAGGGAAGATTTGGTGATTTCTTATTGAGTTGTTAAGTTTCTAACTTGTTTTTCTTGGATTTTCTTAAGATGTGAAGTTTATTTGTTATGGTAATATGTTTTATTGGTTGGAATTGGTATGTATGAAGTTTTTTTGAGTATTTAACCATGATTTTAAGGTTGGATTGAAGAAATAGTTAAGTTTGGTGAAAAGAAAGAGAGTTTGGGATTATGTAATCTTAGAGTTGTGAATTCATGGTTTTGAATTGTGTAATTTGCTTTTAATTGAGTTATTTTGATGCATTACAAGTATTTTAAACTAGAATGATGGATTTGGTTGAGCTTGAATAGAGGTTGAAAGGGAAAAGAAAGATTGTTCAAAGTATGAACAAAGAATGATAACTTTGGATATTTGTGACAATTAAGTTTTGGTATCAGGTTTTTGGCCTGACACGCCCAGTTACACGGCCATGTCATTGGGTGTGTTGATGTTTTTATTTATAGTATTTGTGACACGTGCAGTGACATGCCCATGTCACCGAGCGTGTCAAAGCTTCAGTGACATAAGCAGTGACACACCTATGTCACTTAGCATGTCACAGCTATTGTGATACAATATGTTTGGCACGTGCAGTGACACGCCCATATCACTAGGCATGTCAAAGCTTCTAGAAGGTGGGCATAGGGCACGATCATTGACACGCCCATGTCGGTGAGCTTGTCATTTGTAGATTTTGCCTAACATAGCTCTTTTCCTTGTTTTTCCATTGTGATTTCTTATCTTTGTGTTGAGAGATCATGTATATGTATTAAAAAGTGATACTAAGTGATTATTTATGATCACATTTTGTTTAGGCATTGAGGAGAGTTGATTTACCCCATCATATAGTGTTGAAGGGTAAGTGGAAAGAGAAGGATTGAAGGGTGTTTAAGCTCACTTTTGGTTGTCATTTGAGGTATGTACAAACTTTGGATGAATTGGTTATATTTGCATTACATTAGGCTTAACACATTTTGGATTAGAAAATGTGTTAAGCTACTTGATACATGGAACATGTATGAATAATGTTCTATGACATGTGTAATGTCATATATGTGTTAAATGCATTGTGAAAAGCCATTGATAATGGCTAAATTGGGAAATATGTGTATTATGTGAAAATGACCCTAAGTGTTTGGGTAATGCTATTTATTGTGTATGCATTTATGGCATTGTTAAAAAGCCATTGGTAATGGCTAAAATGCATCAAAAGTGAATCATATATGAATTATGTGAAATTACCCAAAATATTTGGGTGATGATTTTTAAGGTAAAATGTGATGTAATATGATGATATGATGAAATGTGACGAGTTGAGAAAATGATATGAAATGAGAAAATTGAGAAAAGAGGCAATGTGCCTAGCTTGATTATGAGAAAATGAGAAAGAGATTGATAATGAGAAATGTGAATTAATTGTGTGCCTAGTATGTTATTCAATTTTCAGAGTTCTTTGTTTGGCAGTATGCCTATGAGGTGATTCTTATTACTTGCCTTTGGGCTAGATGTTGGGCATCATTATGATTTGCCTTCGGGCTAGATGTTGGATGTCACTTGCCTTCGGGCTAGATGTTGGGCACCACTATGATTTGCCTTCGGGCTAGACATTGGGCATCACTTGCCTTTGGGCTAGACACTAGGTGTCAAAATGGACCAAAATAGTAACTCTAAAATTTGAATAGCATATTAGATCTTTTGGGCCCATGCTTGTGTTTGATTGTTTGTGAATTGTGAATTATGAAATAATCAAAATATATGTTATGATGAAATGATATAAGATATGATATCCATATGCATTGTGCATTTGCATTGCATTTGATTTTTTTATTATCAAAGTTTGTACTGCTAGGCATTTGGCTTAGCGCGATTGTAACTTATCACGCAGGTGACAGGGTAGATCTGGTAGAGCCGGAGAGTTCTTCTAGTCCAAGCCTGGTCTATATTTGAGATCTTGAGTGTAGAGTTGTTTGTTGGACATCAAGACCAGAGACACACTGCGAGCATGTGCATATTTTATAATATAGTACATTTTGACATTATGTATATTATATTATGTTTTGATGTATATATATATTGTAAATTATAAAGAGTGATTTGGATAATATTTTGAGGGATTTGTATGTGTTATGATAAGTAATATTTTATTTGTTATTTAAGTATATTATTTAAATTATTTAAGATTGTACAGATTTGAAAAGTAAAGATTTTTATAGAAAATGGGTTGTGACATTTATGTATCGTATATATGTATAGTTTATATTTTAGGTGTATATATTGTATGTATATAGGGTATAACTGTGTTATATTTATTTTTGTATCAGAGCCTAGGTTTGAGGTTCTCGACCTAGGTGGGTTGTTAGAGAGAGAAAATGGAGATTTTAAATATGGTTTTCAATTATGATACATGCATTGGCACTAGCCATTTCTGATCTCAGATGTGGCAATTTCTTCAGTGTTTGCAAATATAGGTAGTTATGGCATCTCGAACGCATCAGTCTGTAGAGGGTAGTGCATAGAGTGTGGCTACTGATCATGGTAGAGAGGGAGTTGAGTTGAGATTTCTAGAGATGAACTTGCTCCTATGCCAGAGAGACCAGCAATTGATGAGATTCCACTGTGCCGGTTACAGCATATGGTGGAGCTATTGAGGCAGGCTCCAGTTCAGCCGCAGTCGCAGTTGCAGACGAGGAAGTATGATAAGTTGAGGAAGTTTGGAGCTTAGGACTTTATTAGTACTACATACCCTGCTGTAGCAGAGCGGTGGCTAGACATGGTCCAGAGAGTATTTATCCAGCTGTAGGCTAGTCCAGAGGAGAAGTTTAATTATGCCAGATCTCTTTTGCAAAGGGATGCATATGAGTGGTGGAGGATGGTTCCATGTGCCCTGGATGATCCACCAATCCTTACCTATGACAATTTGCTATGGGAATTCAAGCAGAAGTATACTCTGAGGGAGTATAAGGATGCAAAGAATATGAAGTTCCTGAGTTTGAGGTAGGATACCAGGAGAGTGACAGAGTATGATATAGACTTTATCAGGCTGAGCAATTATGCTGGTGGGATAATTTCTGATGAGATTAACCGGTGTTGAAGGTTTGAGGAGAGGCTAAGACCCTCTATTATGTGTATTATAGTAGGCTCTCGATATCAAGATTTTTCTTAGTTGATTGTAGCTGCCAGGAGTGTTGAGAGAGCACAGGGTCTTGCAGTAGCTGTTAGGGTTGAGGAGACTAGAGCTAGGAGACCCTAGAGTGAGGTAGGGTCTTCGTTTGTGAAGAGAGACCGAGGGGAATATTTTCAAAGCTTTAGTAGGAGCCAGTAGCCGTCTGATAGGTCAGTACAGCAGCAGAGACAGAGAAAGAGACTTGCCATTTCAGTGGCTAGTGCTCCGACCCCAGTGCCTCAGAGGCCTGCTCCACCTACCTGTGTTCATTGTGGTAAGGTTCATGGAGGTATCTGCTGGAGGAGAGGTGCATTAGCAGTGCGTTTTAGATGTGGGTTACCAGACCATTTTATCAGAGATTGTCTAGAGCTTCCAGAGGATAGACATACAGATGCTACAACTTCTCAACCAGTGTTAGAGGGGTCATGGTGGCAGAGATTTTGGTAGAGGTGGTAGATCTAGGTCTAGTCAGAGAGGAGGTTCTATAGTTGAAAGTAGACCATATGAGGCAGGGCCATCACAGTGGGTCTATGTGATGTAGAGGCAGCTGGATGCTTCAACTGTTATTGCTGGTACTTTTTCTTTATTCGGTACTTCAGTTCTTCCATTGATAGACCCTGGTTGACTCATTCATACATCACTGCATTTATCTTGCCTGTTAGTGATTTGCATTCTTTGTCCCTAGGATTTGATGTTTTGGTGACAAATCTTTTAGGGCATAGTGTTGTGGTTAGTAGGGTGCACTAAGATAATCTGGTTGTGATTCAAGATAAGTAGTTTCTTGGTGATTTGATTGAGATACCTTTCAGGGAGTATGATTTGATTCTGGGTATTGATTGGTTATCCAGGCATGGGGCTGTGGTAGACTGTCAGTGAAAATGTGTTACCCTGAGAACACATGATGGTTGGGATGTGATGGCATCTAGTGAGCAAAGACATCTTTCATCCATGTTTGTTTCAGTTGTTTCAGCTAGGAGGATGATTCAAAAAGGATGTAAGGCTTATCTTGCTCATGTTATAGATGCCAGAGTAGTGGGGTCCCAACTTGATAGTATACTCACAGTTGCCGAGTTTCTAGATGTTTTCCCTAATGAGTTGCCAGGGCTATCTACTGAGAGAGAGGTTGAGTTTGGTATTGATCTGATGCCCTGGTACCACTTCCATCTCTATTACCTCATATCGAATGGAACCTACTGAGTTGAGAGAGTTGAATGTGCAATTGTAGGAGTTGCTGGATAAAGGGTTCATCCGCCCTAGTGTATCCCCATGGGGAGCACCTATTTTATTTGTGAAGAAGAAGGATGACACCTTAAGATTGTGTATTGATTATAGACAGTTGAATAAGGTGACCATCAAGAACAAGTATCCTTTGCCTTGAATAGATGATCTCTTTAATCAGTTGAAGGGACCAGCAGTATTCTCTAAGATTGATCTAAGATTAGGGTACCATCAGTTGAGTGTCAGATATGTGGATGTACCCAAGATAGCTTTCCATACGAGGTATGGAAATTATGAGTTCCTAGTGATACCCTTTGGACTGACGAATGCACTAGCAGCTTTTATGGATTTGATGAACAAGGTGTTTAGACCATACTTAGACCAGTTTGTAGTGGTGTTTACTGATGATATTTTGGTGTATTCACATTATAAGGAAGATCATGATAGACATTTGCGGATTGTATTGCAGACTCTGAGGGAGTAGCAGTTGTATGCTAAGCTATCTAAGTGTAAGTTCTGGCTCGATCAAGTGACTTTTCTCGGTCATATGGTTTCAGTAGAGGGTATTAGAGTTGATCCAAGTAAAATTGAGGCTATCTTGAATTAGAGTCCACCAAAGACTGTGAAAGAGGTTAGAAGTCTTCTAGGATTGGCAGGCTATTATCGCCGGTTCGTGAAGAGTTTTTCTATGATAGCTACACCACTCACTAGATTACTTCGGAAGGGAGCTAGATTTGTGTGGACAGATCGGTGTCGGGCGAGTTTTGAGTAGCTAAGGGAGATGTTGACTTAAGCTCCTATCCTTACACTGCCTGTGGTAGGTAAACCATATGTGATATACAGTGATGCTTCACATAGTGGTTTAAGTTGTATTTTGATGCAGGAGGGTAGAGTCATTGCTTATGCCTCTTGACAGTTGAAGCCACATGAGCTAAATTACCTGACTCATGATCTGGAGCTAGCAGCTATAGTTTTTGCATTAAATATTTGATGACATTATTTGTATGGATAAAAGTGTTTCATTTATACAGATCGCAAGAGTTTGAAGTACCTGGGTGCTCAAAGAGAGCTAAATCTTGACAGAGATGGTGGTTAGAGTTGATTAAAGACTATGATTTTTGATTGATTATCATCCTGGAAAGGCAAATGTTGTTGCTGATGCATTGAGTCGGAAGTCTTTAGTAGGTTTGACTGCTTATTAGCTCTTGTTGCTTGTTGAGTTGAGAGCGTTGCATTCTAGATTTGAGTTTTGTGATGATGGTGCATTGTTGGCCCAGTTGTAGTTGAGGCCAGTGCTATGGCACAGACATAGGTTGTGTATTCTTGATGATGCAGGATTGAAGATGATAATTTTGGAGGAAGCACATCAGTCAGTCTATGTGTAGACCCTTAATTTTTGACCCAGTTCAGACCAATATATTTTAGTTAGTCCAAAATAATTTTTATGGTATATTGATTAATTTTAATATTTGTTTTAGTATGAATAAAAAATTAAAAATAATAAAAAAAATCGGCGACGAAAAAATCATCGCCGAAAGTCAGCGCGGGCCCTTGGGCAATTCCCCAGCAGGAGTTTCCTGCGGGCGAAATGGCCAGCAGGCCTGTTTCTCCTGCGCTGCCGCAACCAGCTGCGGCAGCTTTTTCTCCAGCGCAGTTTTTCCGCAGCAGCTTTTTTTTGCCAGCGAAATTTTTCCGACGCAAATTTTTCGAAACCTAATGCAATTATGTTTCGGTTTCCTTTTCTTAATGAATAATGTATGCCGTGAGCAACTAGAATTAATCAAGAATTCTTCTATAAATAAGTGCAATTACAACACAAAATAAGGAAGAAATTGGACAGAAACTTGGGAAAGATTGGATCTGAATCTGTGAAGGAAAACCTTGAATCAAGTTGATTTTTTGAGAGAGCTGAAAAATAATTCAAGCAATTCAAAGGTAAAAGAGCTTGTCTTTGAACTGGTTCATCCAAGAAGCAATTTTGGTGCAACCCACAAAAGAAGGTATGAATTCTTAATTCCTTTTATTTTTCACAGTAGCTAAACATCTCATTCTTTCTTTTAATTCAAAAACTTTAGAACCTCAATTCACTTTTTCTAAGGTTTAAAAAACTTAATTCGTTGCTTTGTTTTTTAAAAAGTTTAAAGCTATTAGTTTTGTTTCTTCAAAACCCCAAAACCCTAATTTGCTTTCCAAATTATCAAAACTCTAAATTGTGTTCTGTTTCTTTCCAAAAGCTTTAAAAAACATCTTTTTTGCTCATATAAACTTTAAATCGTTTCTTATTTTCATAAAACTTCATAAAATTGTCAATTGTTTTTTTCAAATCCTAAAAACCAACTAATTACCCAAAACCCTAATTCAAAAATCCTAAAACCCTAATTCAATTCCAAAACCTAAAACAATAAACCATAAACTCCTTTAAAACCTTAAATCCTAATTTTTTCTAAACCCTAATCCTTTAGAACTTTAAATACCATATAAACCCCAAATGTTTAATTTTACACAATAAGCATGAAACCATAATTCAATGAATAACCAAACCATAAATCTAAGTATTTTAAAGTGTCCAAACCCTAGTTTCATGATTTCACCATTCAAACACTAATTTGGTTAATCAAAGAACTTTATCAACCTTTTAAAACATAAAACTTTAATCTATTTTTAATTCCCTTAAAATCACAGTAGCCTAATTCTATAAATTCCAAAACCCTAAACACATGAAATAAAGAACCCTAAATGGAAACAGTAGCTATAATTTAGATGTTTATTTGCCTATTTCAATTCTATATTTGATTATGCTTTGATTTATTTTATATGTTTTAATTTATTTAAGTTCAATGCTTAGTTTATTTAATTTATCATGGATAGATGTTTACTTTTCCATTGATCTTTAATACTTTTGATGAATAATTTATTTATGATGAATGGTTATTAACTTTTATCAATTTATTTAGATTTCCAAATGTTATAAGAGGTATGTTTCCCCTTGTGGGTACCTCATTAGTTAAATATCATGTAATTTAATTTATTTTTCTATTTTAGAACCAATGTAAAGGACATGTTTCTGCCTTTCGGTGGGTGTCCTATTTAGGCATGGATGTAAGGGCATGTTTCCATCCTCGGATGGGTGTCCATTTATTTGTTTTTTTTGGACATTGTTTTGATTTTAAATATATCGTTGCTTTCTTTTAATTATTGTGTGTAATATGGATAATGTTGTTATATTTAAGAATTTTATAATATTAAGACCTTTAAAGGAGGCCGGTTCCAATGAACTGGGTGTTGTAGGGGTGCTGGGCCATTTCTCACCTTCCCCACACGTACCCAACTTTTCGAACCCATTAGGGGATTGGGGATTCCTTAGGAATCGAGTCATCCACCCCATTCTTTTTTCCTGGCCCGTCTGGGTGGCGACTCCATTTTCTCTGAACTTAGGTCTGTGTTCTCTAAGGCCCTGAGCCTAAACAGTGCCGAAGTCACAAGAACTATTCCACCGGGAGTGGGGGCAAAAATCCCCACTCACAGTGGCGACTCCACTGGCGATAAGAGAAGTTGATTCCGTTGGTCTTTTTATTATTCTATTCTTTCTTATAATGATATTATCCATTGCATCATATTAGATTGAATCGTGTGCGTGAGTTAGGACTTCCATGTTACCCGTGTTGTGTTATGTAAGGGATACCATATTTTCACTCAAGGTATGGAGATCGAGCATGGCATAACCACTCATAGCCTCGTACCATTTGTTATATACTTGCTATGGGAACCTAAGCCTTTTTAACCCAAAGACTAAAGCTCATGTAATTGGCCTAGTTACTTTCCTTAGGTTTTACCCCAAATGCATGTTGTTTGACTATGGTTAATTTATCTTGGCTTAAATCATGGTTTATTTGGTTTGTTCTTTTTCTAATATGACCTAAGTATATTGTAAGGTAAAAATAAATTTTTCTTTAAAGTCCAAAAGACCAAAGCTATTTTCAAAATTTTTCAAGATGGTCTTTGGACATAAGACTTTTCTAAAAACAAATCAAAAATTCTTTGGCCCAAGGCCCAAATACTAAGCCCAAAATCCATTTTTCTAAAATCATTTACAATGGGCTTAGAAACAAAACTATTTTCACCCAACCTTTTCTTATAAAGAGCTTGCAAATATTTAGGTCAATTATGAAATACCAAAAATCAATTGTGGGCCTAGTTTATACTAAGAATAAATTATCCATGGGCTTGTTTTTGGCATGAATCATTAGTTACCTTTTTCAAGTGAGAAATCTATTTATAATAAACCTCTTAATTTAGTTTTAATCCAATATAGCATAAAAGTTACTATAGTTGGTTGAATGGATTGAAACCTAATTAATGGGAATTACTATGAATGGACTTCCATTTTCGAAAATATAACTATTGGTTGAAACGTCTGAGGGAATTATTCGAAAGCAAGATGCCTCATGTTGGTATTTTGTTAACCATATCCTAGGAAAAGAGACTCGCCATTCGTGTGTGGATGTTATAAGGTTGGAAGGAACGTCCTATTTGTCCTTTTTTGTTAATTGTTCGTGCATACATGCATACATTTGCATCTCATATCCTTTCTGGCTCACAACCCTGGATTATGACAGTTCAAAAGCTTACAACAATTCGACCTACACCGGAGACGAAGTATCTAGCAACGACTCAAACACTTGCTCACCAAAAACAATGGATCCCGAACAAATTCAAAGAATGGTGGATGATGCCCTCAATGCAAAGATGGAAGAAATAAAAGAGGCCATGGCCGAGACCATAAAGAATCAACTAGCTGAAATTTTAGGAAATAATGCCGAAGCATCTGCTAGCACCAAGAAATTCAATGGGAAGGCTAAATTTGGTGAAGTAGCTTTTGATGATATTGATAATGATGATTGGCCTCAATACTATCAAGATCCTCAAGACAAAGGAGCCGAAGGTTGTTGAGAAGTCAACTATTGAAAAGACTGAGACATCCGATGTTGAAAAGATGATTCTTAATTTAGAAAAGAAATTTGAGAAGAAATTGAAAACCGAGTAAATGTCCGAAGTTGACAAATTATTTGAGCTAGATGAAGAAGTTCCGTACAAGTTCAAGATGCCATCATTCGAGAAGTTTGATGGAACTGAAAATCCTCTTCTCTATGTGAAGCAGTATATCACTGCCATGTAGTCTGTCCGAGCTACTAAGGCTTAAACTATAAGGTACTTCAAGCTCTCATTGGATCCTGTTGTCCAAAATTGGTTCAATACCTTAAGATGATGGAACACAAAAGAGTTGGGATCTGCTTTACAAAGCCTTCATCCAACAATATGGGTATAATATCAAGATGGAAGTTACCTTAATGGAAGTGGAGTGATACGAACCAGGCACGAGGTAAAGATCCATTGGTGCTTCCAAATGGGCCATTGACTAGGAGCAGAGCTAAGAAGTTTGGAGCAGCTATGGGATTGCATATTCAAGATCAAATTTCAAAGGAAGTGACTGAAATGGCAATGAAAAAGTGCACAATAGAGCTTGAAGAAGGCACACCAAAGCTGATTATGATGGTTAGTTTGAATATGGAAGCTAAAGGCTAGCTAAAGAGGTCCAACGTGAAAGAAAGGTCCATGGGGGTTCATATACAGCCTTGGGAAGTAATTTAAGGCCCATGGACAGCCCAAATAGTGTGGGGCGTGTTCTTATTTTGAAGGAATTTAGTTTGGCCCTTTTTTATATACTTTATATTTTCCTTAATGGGTTAGGATGTGTGGTTTTCTATTTAGTTATTTCATAATATTAATTTGTTTCCATACTTTATATTTTCCTTAGTGGGTTAGGATTTTGACTTTGTAGTTTTCCTTTTCCCATTAGAATTAGGGTTTCAGATTTTATTGGCCTTTTAGTATAAATAAGGCCTTATTTTTCTTTTAAGGACACTTTTTGACAAATTATATTATCAATTTTCTTATTGAAAATTTCAGCCATCATAGAATAGGAGTGGATTCTCTTTTTCTTCTGATTGCATCAAGAATTAGATTTACTTATCAATTTTGATTGTGGCATTTTTCTAATTCGAGCTTCCTAAATCCTTCCGTTATAAGTGTTCGTGCTTTGCTAAGTAATTGGGTGCTTTAGAAGGTGGTTTTCCTTCGTTCTTGGTTTTCTTCTATCAATCGTGCGTTGGGGTTTGAGGCCTTCAATGCCATAGGGTTCCGTGTCATTTGGTATCAGAGCCAATTGTAGGTAAATCTTTATCTATCTGTCTTTCTAGGGTTGTTTTAGTTGTTCCGTTAGGGTTCTAATTGGATTTTTGAATTGGGTTATAAAATTCTTTGTTCAATTTCGAAATTTTGTTCTTGCCTTTTGATTCAAAATACATTTTTTCTTATTCCAAATTGGGTATAAATTGGACTGAAGGCTTTGTGTTTAGTTGGTGATCCAAGGATAGTGACCAGATCCTAAAAAACAAAATAAGAGTACAAAATCACTTCAACAAAATTTCTTTGCTTTTCTAGTAATTTAAGGTATTAGAATCGTTTTGGATCAGGTTGAAAGTAATAAAAAAATTTGCCACCAATTTCGGCCAATTGAGGGGCTATTTTATTACGTTTTTTCTTGCTGATTTGGAAGTTTCCTTTTTGAAATTGAATTCTTGAGGAGTCTTGATACTAGCTTTCTTGGGTAGAATTATTAGGTCCATAAACTAAATTGCTAAGGTGAGTTGGTTTTGATACATTTTGACCAGATTTGTCATAATTTTTGACCTCTTTATTTCTATTTCTTGTTTGAGCTACCGTTTGATTCTGTGACATTGCTAGAGTATTATTTGTTTGATTCTATACTCTGGTTGATATAATCATGTGACACAAAATTTTCTTGTGTTGCCTCCAAATTTGTCAAGTTTCTTTCTAGGTGTCATTCTAGGATTTAGGTTCTAGTTCCCTTAAACGTGCTTGGTGATTGATTTGTGAGCCTTTGTTCTGAAGTGCAATCGAAGAATTAGCGAAGGTGAGTTCTTTGTTTTGTGAGATAATGAGTAGCAATTCTAGTAGAGATAAAGGCATAGCTATTAAGAAAGAAGAGATGAGTATCCAGGATATTGCAGATGATCTTGAGACGTACAAGCAAGCAAATGAGGACAATATGGAAAGAATAGCAAATACGTTGGCTAGCTTATAGCAGTCCATGGAACGCTTAATGCAAGCACAACAACCAGCTCCAATAAGGCTACCACAGAGAATTCTACAACCAGCAAGAGCTGAAGAGAGAGAAGAGCCAGTTAGGAGGAGGGCACCAAGAGGTGCATATGAGAGAGGTCGTGTGGCTGATTATGGATTTGAAGAAGGAGAAGCTGAAATTTATCAAGCACCTATCAATGATAATGATTTGACTTCCATCAAAATGAAGGTTCCTGAATTTAGAGGGAACAACAATGCTGAAAAATACATTGAATGGGAGTGCAAAGTAGAGCAAATTTTTGAGTGCCATAATTATTCTGAAGAAAAGAAGTTACACATTGCAGCTGTGGAGTTCAAGGGTTATGCAACATTTTGGTGGGATCAACTAAAATCCACTAGAAGAGGCAAGGGGTTGAGAACCGTACCCGCATGGGAGGAGTTGAGAGACCTGATGAGGCAGCATTTTATCCCTTCTCATTATTATAGGGATCTTTATAATCGCTTAGCACGACTGGTGCAAGGTGGCAAGAGTGTAGAAGAATACCACAAGGAGATGGAGATGATCATGGCTAGAGCTAATATTGAGGAAGATGAACAACAGATGATGTCTAGATTTCTTGGAGGACTTAATCAGAATATTGCAAGTGAGTTGGACATGAATGATTACAATACCATGGAGGAGATGGTTGATAAAGCTATGAAGATAGAGAGGAGGTTAAAGAGCAAGAGTTCCACCAAACATGGCTATGGGAGACCACAAAATGTGTTTGGGAGTAATTCGGCCTATAGAATACCCCAATATAGTGGTGGGGCAAATTCAGCCAATAGGGGTGGAGAGAAAGAGGAGTTCAAGAATTCATTCCAGAAAAGCAATGCTGCAACCTCCAGTGGAAAAGGGCCATCTAGTGGTCCAAACAAGCAAACAGGTACTCCTAACACTACCACTCCTAGTAGGGAGATTAAATGTTTTAAGTGTTTAGGGAATGGGCATATTGCATCCCAATGTCCAAATAGAAGAGTTATGATTGCTACAGCTGATAGTGATGTTGTGTCTGATTCTGAACCTAGTGATAATGATAATGATGATGTTGGGAACTTTGATTCTCCTATATATGATGATGTTGGTAGTGATGAGCATGTTGATTGTAATTTGTTAGCTGAGCGTGGTGAATTGTTAGTTGCTAGGCGTGCATTGAATATGCAGGTGAAAGAGGAAAGTCTAGTACAGCGTGATAATATTTTTCATACTAGATGCTTTGTGAATAATAAGGTTTGTACACTTATTATTGATAGTGGGAGCTGTACTAATGCTGCAAGTACTACTATGGTTGAAAAATTGGGGTTAGAATGTATGAAGCATCCCAATCCTTATAAGTTGCAGTGGTTTAATGATAGTGGTGAGGTGAAAGTAACTAAGCGAGTGAGGGTACCATTTTCAATAGGCTGGTACAAAGATGAAGTTGATTGAGATGTAGTTCCTATGCAAGCTGGACATATGTTGTTGGGCAGACCGTGGCAATATGATCGGAGAGCGCAACATGATGGGTTTTCTAATAGGTACACATTTACCTATGAAGGAAAACAGGTCACTCTTGTTCCATTATCACCACTAGAAGTGTATGAAGATCAAAGAAAGATGATTGAGACAGAGAGGCAAGTTGGGGCTACCAATTCAAAAATTAAAGGGAGTTTGAGAGAACATGATAAGGTGAGTGAGAGTGAAAAGCAAATGGGAAAAGAGGCCAGAAAAGAAACAAAACAAATAAATGGCCCATTGGTGAGAGAAAATAAGAAAGAAGGGAGAGGAAAACAAACTTTTTATGCAAGAGCGAGAGAGGTTAATTTTTTTAATGTCTATTGGGCAACCATTATTGCTCATTAGATACAAAGAAACTTTGTTTGCTAACACTAATGTTTCGCTTGATAGTTTGCCTTCTAGTTTTGTGTCTTTGTTGCAGGATCTTCAGGATGTGTTTCCAGATGAATTACCTAGTGGATTGCCACCGCTAAGAGGAATTGAGCATCAAATAGACTTCATGCCTGGTTCTACCATCCCAAATAGACCAGCTTACCGGAGTAATCCCATGGAAACAAAAGAGATGCAAAAGCAGGTAGATGAGTTACTGGAGAAAGGGCTGATTAGAGAGAGTTTGAGTCCGTGTGTTGTTCCTGTGTTGTTGGTTCCAAAGAAGGATGGCACGTGGATAATGAGTGTTGATTGTAGGGCTATAAATAAGATCACAGTGAAGTATCGGCATCCTATACCACGACTTGATGACATGTTGGATGAGCTGCATGGTGCCAGGTATTTTTCTAAAATTGATCTTATGAGTGGATATCATCAAATTCGTATGAAACCTAGTGATGAATGGATAACAGCATTTAAAACTAAATATGGTCTATATGAGTGGTTAGTAATGCCTTTTGGGTTGTCTAATGCACCTAGTACTTTTATGAGACTAATGAACCATGTTTTGAGAGCTTATTTGGGCAAATTTGTTGTAGTCTATTTTGATGATACTCTGATTTATAGTAAGACTTTGGATGACCATGTTGAGCATGCTAGGCTAGTTTTGGAAGTATTGAGAAATGAAAACTTATATGCCAAGCTTAAGAAATGCACATTTTGCATAGATAGGCTTGTGTTTCTTGGTTTTGTTGTGAGTGCGCAGGGCGTTGAAGTAGATGAAGATAAAGTGAAAGCTACAAAGGAGTGGCCTACTCCAAAGAGTGTGATGAACGTGAGGAGCTTTCATGGATTGGCTAGTTTCTATAGGAGGTTCGTGAAGGACTTTTCTACTATTGCAGCACCATTAACTAGCATAATAAAAAAGGAAGTTGGGTTTCAATGGGGAGAGGAGCAACAAAAAGCCTTCGACTGCCTGAAAGGGAAGTTGACATCCGCTCCTATTTTATCATTGCCTAATTTTGAGAGTACATTTGAGATTGAGTATGATGCTTCTGGTGTAGGTATTGGAGCTGTATTGATGCAAGAGAAAAAGCCCGTAGCCTATTTTACTGAGAAACTCAATGGTGCACAATTGAACTATTCCACTTATGATAAAAAGTTGCATGCCTTGGTGAGAGCATTGGACGTGTGGCAGCACTATCTCCTTCCAAAAGAGTTCGTGATACATACGGATCATGAGTCCCTCAAACACTTGAAGGGACAAGGTAAGTTGAATAAGAGGCATGGTAAGTGGATAGAATTTATAGAACAATTCCCTTATGTTGTTAAATACAAGCAAGGAAAGGATAATATAGTGGCTGATGCGTTGTCTAGAAGATATACATTACTATCTGTGTTGAGTTCTAAATTTCTTGGTTTTGAGTATGTTAAGGACTTATATGTAGGTGATGTTGATTTTGGCAATGTGTATGTTGCATGTGAACATGGAGCTTTTAATTCATTTTATATGCATGATGGATACTTGTTTAAGGGAAATAAATTTTGTGCGCCTAAATGTTCCATGTGTGATTTGCTTGTGTTAGAATCTCATTGTGGGGGATTGATGGGACATTTTGGGATAGCTAAGACTTATGATATCTTGTTTGAGCATTTTTATTGGCTGTCTATGCGTAAGGATGTTGAGACATTGTGTTTTGCTTGTATTGCTTGTAGACAGGCAAAATCTAAGTCTATGCCTCATGGTCTATATATGCCTTTACTTGTACCTAGTTCACCTTGGATTGATATTAGCATGGATTTTGTGCTTGGATTGCCTAGAACTAGAAAAGGTAGGGATAGCATTTTTGTAGTTTTTGACAGGTTTAGTAAGATGGCACATTTTATTCCTTGTCATAAAGCTGATGATGCGATTGTTGTAGCTGATTTGTTCTTTAGAGAAGTGGTTCGACTACATGGGGTGCCTAGGACTATTGTGTCTGATAGAGATGCTAAGTTTTTGTCCCATTTTTGGAGAGTTTTGTGGGGTAGATTAGGAACTAAGCTTTTGTTTTCTACTACTTGTCATCCACAAACAGATGGGCAAACAGAGGTAGTTAATCATACACTTGGTACATTGTTGAGAGCTATAGTGGGAAAGAATTTGGCTGCTTGGGAAGATTGTTTGCCTTTTATTGAGTTTGCTTATAATCGTTCTATTCATTCTTCTACAGGTTATTTGCCATTTGAGCTTGTTTATGGTTTTAACCCATTAACTGTACTTGATCTTATTCCTTTACCTTCACATGAGCTTGTTAGTTTAGATGGAGACAGGAAAACAGAATTGGTGAAGGCTATGCATGAGAAAGCTCGAGTTAATATGGAGAAAAAGAACAAGTCATATGCTGATCGAGCGAATAGAGGACGCAAGAAGATAGTGTTTGCTCCTAGGGATTGGGTTTGGGTACACTTCTGAAATCAGAGGTTTCCAAATCAAAGGAAGGATAAGCTTGATGCACGTGGTGATGGTCCATTTCAAGTGTTGGCAAAGATCAATGATAATGCATACAAGATAGACTTGCCTGGTGAGTATGGTGTTAGTACTACTTTTAATGTGTCTGATTTATCTCCTTATGATGATGCAGATTTGAGGACAAATCTTTTTGAAAAGGGGGAGAATGATACGAACCAGCCACGAGGTAAGGATCCATTGGTGCTTATAAATGGGCCATTGACTAGGAACAGAGCTAAGAAGTTTGGAGCAGCTATGGGATTGCATATTCAAGATCAAATTTCAAAGGAAGTGACTGAAATGGCAATGGAAAAGTGCACAATAGAGCTTGAAGAAGTCACACCAAAGCTAATTATGATGCTTAGTGTGAATATGGAAGCTAAAGGCTATCTAAAGAGGTCCAACGTGCAAGAAAGGTCCATGGGGGTTCATATACAGCCTTGGGAAGTAATTTAAGGCCCATGGACAGCCCAAATAGTGTGGGGCATGTTCTTATTTTGAAGGAATTTAGTTTGGCCCTTTTTTATATACTTTATATTTTCCTTAGTGGGTTAGGATGTGTGGTTTCCTATTTAGTTATTTCATAATATTAATTTGTTTCCATACTTTATATTTTCCTTAGTGGGTTAGGATTTTGACTTTGTAGTTTTCCTTTTCCCATTAGAATTAGGGTTTCAGATTTTATTGGCCTTTTAGTATAAATAGGGCCTTATTTTTCTTGTAAGGACACTTTTTGACAAATTATATTATCAATTTTCTTATCGAAAATTTCGGCCATCATAGAATATGAGTGGATTCTCTTTTTCTTCTGATTGCATCAAGAATTAGATTTACTTATCAATTTCAATTGTGGCGTTCTTCTAATTCGAGCTTCCTAAATCCTTCCGTTATAAGTGTTCGTGCTTTGCTAAGTAATTGGGTGCTTTAGAAGGTGGTTTTCCTTCGTTCTTAGTTTTCTTCTATCAATCGTGCGTTGGGGTTTGAGGCCTTCATTGCCATAGGGTTTCGCATCATGGAGTCCATTAGGCAAAGGCCAAATGAGAATTTTGTAGATTATGTGAAGAGATGGAGAAAGAAGGCTGCTTTACTCAAGAAGAGGCCTGATGAATCCGATCAAATAAGGATGATTGTGAGAGGGGTGTTACCTAGTCTTTGTGAGAGGATGTCTCATACACTCATCTGTGATTTCAAAGACCTTCTCCAAGCGGGTTTGCAAATTGAAGAGTGGGAAAGGGAGAAGAATCGCTTTTCAACCAAAAGGAATGAGAAAGGGAATTATCAGCCTAGCAATCAAAGTACACAAAAGGAAGCTGATGTTAATGTCACTAGTCAAGGAGGAATGAGGCAGTTTTCAGAATTAGGGAAGCCACTATCTTGGGTCCTCAATAAGCTACAAAAGAAGGGATTGTTACAACCATTGACCCCTTGTCCTTTGTCTAATCCTCTTCCACCTAACTTTGATACTAGTATATTTTGCCAATTCCATCAAAGGCTTGGACATGAAATGGACAATTGTATGAAGTTGAGGCATGAGATCCAGAATTTAATTGATAATGGCAAGTTGCCTGATCCATTCATGGTAGGAAAAGGATTGGAAGAAGATTTTGTTTTATCATCCTTTTAAGATGGGGATATTGAAGATATGAAAGGAAAAGAAGCCTAACTCAATGAACTTTCCTTAGCTTGAATGTTGCTTTTCAATCTTACTTTCTTTAATATTTTGGAACTATTGTGTTTTTCAAATTTAAAGTTGCTTGAATAAATTACGTTCATCAAAATTTTTGTTGGTCTTTGTTCATTTTGGTGCTCAACCAATGAGGAATCTAGCTTGATAATTCATGAATTAATATATTTATGCATCATGACTCGAATGACTTTACTAGGTGAGGGAATTGCTCTATAGCATTGAGTTATGTATGCTTACTTAGAGAGGGCTCCTGCATAATTACCTTTGTCTATGTTCTAGTCAGTCTTAGAACATGCTTTGACAAACTTTTGAGGCAAAATTGAACTCTACTTACTTAAGAGAGAAATGATCTAGGCATTGTTTGGCGAGCCAACAACTTGTATCCACCCTATTAAATATCAATCCCTAGTTGTCCCTTTGAGCCTCCATAAAATTTTAGCTTTCTTCTAATTGGCATATAACCCCAATAACCTATCTTGAGCTATTGTGATACTTTTGACAAGTCTTATGATCACTAAGATGAAGAGGCAAAAAGATCAAAGGAAAGCAATGATTAGTCAAGATCATGAAGATAGTTGAAGCTCTCAAGACCATAAGGGTAGTTGATGCTTTCAAGGCCATAAGGATAGTTGATGTTCTCAAAACCAAAAGGGTAGTTGAAGTTCCCTTAATATCTCTAATATATCAAGAAAACATCAACATCAAAGTAACAAATGATTTATCCCTATTAAAGAAGATTTATGTCACTCCACTCATCGATTATTGGAAGCCCAAGTTGGTACAAACAAGACAATTCATTTAGAGCTAGAACAAAAAAAAACAACAAAAAAAAATACAAAAGAAAACAAAAAGACAAAAGAAAAGAAAAAGAAAAGAAAAAAGAAAGAAAAGAAGACAAAAAAAGAAAAGAAAACCCAAAATGGTTCAAAAAGCCAACTGAGTTCTCTTTTACCTAAAGCAGCAAAAGGCTTCCATTTGGATCATAAAGACATTTTTACCAAAGATTCAATCAAAATTGGAGAAAAAAAGAGGAAGACGTTCCAGTTCTTGAAAATTCTGTACTTGATAGTCCTACAAGAAAGAAGGATAAAATGATAAAATGCTTAAAGAAAGGGAAGAGTAAGAAAAATAAAGAGAAAGAAAAGGGAAGAGTAAGAGCAATAAGAAAAGGGAGAAGAAGAAAAGAAGTGAATTTGGGAACCAAACTTTTTGCATGGGAAAAAACTGTTCTAATCAAGATCCAGATTAATGCCAAGAAGATAGAAGGAATTTGGAGTTTAGCAAGATTGCCTCCAAGCTGCCTAAAATTCAAATAAGAAATTTATAGTGTGAGGGTTTGTCCATTGTGTCACATCAGCTCCTATCTCAAAATGGCCTTCATTTAACCCATGTCCTTCATAGACCCCATTTCAAGCCTATCAAAGACATTTTATCTCTCTTGGTAGGTAGAGTCTATTAGTGGAGATAGTTTGGATAAGCATGCATATGAGATAGACAATATTTAAACTCAAATGAGACCTTTGGCCAAGTAATGTGTATGTGCCTATCTGAAATGCAACAATTCTTGCTTAAATAGAATTGATTCCCAAGTTTAGTTCGGTAACTAGGGTTGCCATGTTATAGATATGTTAATTTGGAAAAATCAAGTCTTGAGGTACATTGACATTAATTTGGCAAAGCCAACATTTGATTTCAAAATTAAAATTCAAAAAAAAAATCAAAAAAGTGTTTTGTCATACAAAGCCTTCAAGTTAAGGGAAGTATGTTGAACCTCCAAAGGATACATTTGGCAAAGGGAATGATTACTGGAAAAGTTATGAAGAAACTACCAACAGACATGCTGAAATATAGTTTGAAATGGATACATCCCTGACTCTGTTGCTTAGGGTTTCCACCACTCATGTTTTCAACATCTTGAAGATAAAAGCTACAAATGCAAAAGCTTTTGATCATTCCAATGCAAGACTTGAACAAGCATCAAAACGAAACCAATGAGAACACTTCTGTTGATCACCTCAGTCTATGAGTTGATGGAACAATTGTAAGTATTATTCATGCATATCATGCATACATGAACATATCCCATCGCACTTTCTTGTCTTGTGTTGTCTATTCTTTGGCAAAATGAACAACAAACACCCTATGAAGTAAAGAATCAAAAGAAGATATCAAATCAGGGGGGCATAAAAAGCCCATTGCTTGAGAAAGCTCCAGTAATTTTGCAAAGAGAAGAAATGCGTGCTTGTACGAAGAACTAGACGGCAAAAACATCAATCAGAGCATGCATAGAAAAATCATGGGTTTGAACCTACACAGGGGGCAAAGTTTCTTCTTTTCAATTTTTTGACTTTATATATAAAACATTTTCAAACTCACTTGCAAATATCTCGCCACGCAGGGGGAAAAGGAGAGGATATGAAGGCTAACTAAAAAGGGCTAAATTTTTTTTTGCAAAAGTGCAAAGGAAGAATAAAAAAGAATGGAATAAAAAAAGAAAATTAGAATTCCCAAAAGAATGAAGATGCAAAAGACAAAAGATCAATCCAGCTAAAAGAACTGAAGCCAGGGTGAAGACCCGATCTCAAAGGATGAAGATCCATTTGCAAGGGTAAAGACCCAATCTCAAAAGATGAAGATCCACTTACAAGGGTGAAGACCCGATCTCCAAGGATGAAGATCCATTTTTAAGGGTGAAGGCTCGATCTCAAAGGATGAAGATCCATTTTCAAGGGTAAAGACCTGATCTAAAAGGATGAAGATCCATTTTCAAGGGTAAAGACCTAATCTCCAAGGATGAAGATCCATTTGCAAGGGTGAAGACCCAATCTCCAAGGATCCAGATCCATTTGCAAGGGTGAAGACTCTATCTCAAAGGATGAAGATCCATTTTCAAGGGTGAAGACCCGATCTCAAAGGATGAAGATCCATTTTCAAGGGTGAAGACCCGATCTCAAAGGATGAAGATCTGATTTTCAAGGATGAAGATCCAATTTCAAAGGTGAAAACCTGATTCCAAGGATGAAGATCTAATTTCAAAGGGTGAAGACCCGAAGTTTAAAGGATGAAGATCCACTTTCAAGGGTGAAGACTTGAAGTCCAGAGGATGAAGATCCATTTTCAAAGGGTGAAAACTCGATGCCAAGGATGAAGATCCAGTTCAAAGGATGAAGATCCATTTTCAAGGGTGAAGACCCGATCTCAAAGGATGAAGATCCATTTTGAGGTTGAAAACCACAATGCATAGAATAATTGGAGCAGTCAGATTTCTCAAATGATAAAAGGTCAGTCAAACTCAATCTCGGGTCCAAGCACCCAAATTCAATTCAATCTCGGGTCCAAGCACCCAAATTCAATTCAATCTCGATTCCAAGTACCCAATTCCAATTCAATTTTGGGTCCAAGCACCCAAATTCAATTCAGTCTTCGGTCCAAGTACCCATTCTTGGGTCCAAGCACCCATTCTCGGGTCCAAGTACCCAAATCAAATCAATCTCGGGTCCAAGCACCCATTCTCGGGTCCAAGTACCCAAATCAAATCAATTTTGGGTCCAAGTACCTAAATCAAATCTAATCTTTGGTCCAAGTACCCAAATCAAATTAATCTCGGGTCCAAGTACCCAAATAAAATTTAATCTCGGGTCCAAATACCCCATCCCTGGTTTAAGTACCCAAATCAAATTCAATCTCAGGTCCAAGTACCCAAATCAAATTCAAGCTCGGGTCCAAGTACCCAATCTCGGGTCTAAGTACCCAATCTCGGGTCCAAGTACCTAATTTCGAGTCCAAGTACCCAAATCAAGTTCAATCTCAGGTCCAAGTACCCAAAAAAATTCAGATAACCATCTCATCAAAAATTAAGTCTTGATGCTTTTCACTCTCTAAAGTCTCAGATTGTTCAAGCAGGGGGCAAACTATAGACCCTTAATTTTTTACCCAGTCCGATCCAATATATTTTAGTTAGTCCAAAATAACTTTTATGGTATCTTGATTAATTTTAATATTTATTTTAGTATGAATAAAAAATTTTAAAAAAATCGGCGATGAAAAAATCATCGCCGAAAGTCAGGTTGGGCCCATGGGCATTTCGCCCGCAAGAGTTTCCTACAAGCGAAATGGCCCAAGCCATTTCGCCCGCAGCTTTTTCCTGCAAGCGAAATGGCCCATTGCCTGCGTTGCCGTAGCCAACTGCGGCAACTTTTTCGCCATCGCAGTTTTTCTGCAGCAGTTTTTTTTCGCCAGCAAAATTTTTTCGACGCAAATTTTTCGAAACCTAATGCAATTAGGTTTCGGTTTCCTTTTCTTAATGAATAATGTATGTCGTGAGCAACTATAATTAATCAAGAATTCTTCTATAAATAAGTACAATTACAACACAAAAATCAAGGAGAAATAAGGAAGAAATTGGATAGAAACTTGGGAAAGATTGGATCAGAATCTGTGAAGGAAAACCTTGAATCAAGCTAATTTTTTGAGAGAGTAGAAAAACAATTCAAGCAATTCAAAGGCAAAAAAGCTTATCTTTGACCTGGTTCATCCAAGAAGCAATTTTGGTGCAACCCACGAAAGAAGGTTTGAATTCTTAATTCCTTTTATTTTTTCACAGTAGCTACATCTCATTCTTTCTTTTAATTCAAAAACTTTAGAACCTCAATTCACTTTTTATAAGGTTTAAAAATCTTAATTCGTTGCTTTGTTTTTTAAAAAGTTTAAAGCTATTAGTTTTATTTCTTCAAAACCCCAAAACCCTAATTTGCTTTCCAAATTATCAAAACTCTAAATTGTGTTCTATTTCTTTCCAAAAGCTTTAAAAAAATCTTTTTTGCTCTTATAAACTTTAAATTGTTTTGTTATTTTCATAAAACTTCATAAAATTGTCAATTATTTTTTTCAAATCCTAAAAATGAACTAATTACCCGAAACCCTAATTCAAAAATCCTAAAACCCTAATTCAATTTCAAAACCTAAAACAATAAACCTTAAACTCCTTTAAAACCTTAAATTCTAATTTTGTCTAAACCCTAATCCTTTAGAACTTTAAAAACCATATAAACCCCAAATGTTTAATTTTACAAAGTAAGCATGAAACCATAATTCAAGGAATAACCAAACCGTAAATCTAAGTATTTTAAAGTGTCCAAACCCTAGTTTCATGATTTCACCATTCAAACACTAATTTGGTTAATCAAAGAACTTTATCAACCTTTTAAAACATAAAACTTTAATCTATTTTTAATTCCCTTAAAATCACAGTATCCTAATTCTATAAATTCCAAAACCCTAAACACATGAAATAAGAACCCTAAATGGAAACAGTAGCTATAATTTAGATGTTTATTTACCTTTTTCAATTCTATATTTGATTATGCTTTGATTTATTTTATATGCTTTAATTTATTTAAGTTCAATGCTTAGTTTATTTAATTTATCATGGATAGATGTTTACTTTTCCATTGATGTTTAATACTTTTGATGAATGATTTATTTATGATGAATGGTTATTAACTTTTATCAATTTATTTAGATTTCCAAATGCTGTAAGAGGTATGTTTCCCCTTGTGGGTACTTCATTAGTTAAATATCATGTAATTTAATTTGCTTTTCTATTTTAGAACCAATGTAAAGGACATGTTTCTACCTTTCGGTGGGTGTCCTATTTAGGCATGGATGTAAGGGCATGTTTCCATCCTCGGATGGGTGTCCATTTATTTGTTTTGTTTGGACATTGTTTTGATTTTAAATATATCGATGCTTTCTTTTAATTATTGTGTGTAATATGGATAATGTTGTTATATTTAAGAATTTTATAATATTAAACCCTGTAAAGGAGGCCGGTTCCAATGAACTGGGCGTTGTGGGGGTGCTGGGCCATTTCTCACCTTCCCCACACATACCCAACTTTTCGAACCCATTAGGGGGTTGGGGATTCCTTAGGAATCGGGTCATCCACCCCTTTCTTTTTTCCCGGTCCGTCTGGGTGGTGACTCCATTTTCTCCAGATTTAGGTCTGTGTTCTCTAAGGCCCTGAGCCTAAACAGTCCCGAAGTCGCAAGAACCATTTCACCGAGAGTGGGGGCAAAAATCCCCACTCACACTATGCTATGCACCCTGGGAGTACCAAGATATATCAGTATTTGAAGCAGCATTATTGGTGGTTAGGTATGAAGAGGGATATAGCAGAGATTGTATCCAGATGTCTCACTTGCCAGAGAGTGAAGGCTGAGCTGTAACACCCCTATACCCCGTATACGTACACAGCATGCTAATACGATCGTAATATACGTATACTAAATATAGGAATGCCACGGTTTACTAAACAAACGACTCATTTCTTTATACAAAAATATAAGCAAACTTAAACGTTTAGGTTATACTGTAAAAAACAATAGATAAAAACGTTCATTCACTACGCAGCGGAAAATATAGTTATATTTACATATATTTATATACATCAAAATACATAAACATCCAAATCCATTTTTACAAAAACATAACATTTATACATGTTTGGCAGTTCGTCTCTGATCTTTACGCCCACTATCAACACCTCAAGGTCTAGACTCGACTCGATCTAGTTGAACTCTCTGGCTCTACCCTGTCACCTGCGCGATGAACCACAATAGTGCTAAGCCAATGGCTTAGTGGTACAAACTACAATAACAACATGCTTTAATGCAATGCCAATGTCACACATTTCAACAATTAAGACAATATTCACAATTGATATCTTTATATCGTTCATAACACTACATTTCAATATTCTATTCACTTATTTTATCATTTATGAATTATATTGAAACAAAGACAAGCATGGGCCCAAAAGACACTAATATGCCATTCCACTTTCAGAGTTAATGTTTTGGTTCAATTTTCACATTTATCATTATTATTATCCCAACTAGGCTTCAAGGATTAGGTTCAACCAAGCTTCAAGGGGAACAAAGCATGCTAAGTATCAACCCAACTTGGCTTCAAGAACCAAACCCAACCTAGCTTCAAGGGTTGTAACATCTCAACTAGGCTTCAAGGACTAAATCCAACCTAGCTTCAAGAGATTGTTACCATTAGGCATGCCACCAACAACAAAACTCTGAAAATGGAATAACACATTAGACACACAATTCATTCATTATTGCATTATCAATTTCATTCTCATTTTCTTATCATCATTTAGGCATCCATGCCTCAATCATTTCATTTGCATCATTATACCCAACAACAATGGCTTCACATCTCATCATTTCTCAATTCAAATTAAAGCAATTCATCATAACCAATTGCATTGCACATACCTTTTGAATGATCATCATCTCTTTCACAATATACAAATCATAACATTAATCAAATAGTAATAACAATATAGTAGATTACTTAACACATGTATAACCAAATGTGTTAAGTCTCAAAATCATGTAAATGAATGCAACCATGTAAGTTTGTACTTACCTCAAGAGCAACTCACACCAATTTATACACTTCCTCTTCCAAGAATCCTCAACACTAGGATTAGAGCAACTTAACTCTCTTCAAAACCTAAACCAAAGGTGATCATACACATAAGATACTATGGATAAAAACCAACTAGGGAAAACTCTACACATGACATGCTCAACAACACGGGCGTGTCTCTGACCATGCCCTAACTCCACAACATAGAAGCTTTGACACGCTCAGAACCACAGGTGTGTCACTGAACGTGTAATACATTCTGTTTCACAGAAGCATTGACACTTCCAACAACACGGATGTGTTCATGGCCGTGTCAAACCACCAACATCACAGTAGCTATGACACGCTCAGTGACATGGGCGTGTTACTGCTCGTGTCACCCATCCAAGAACACAAAACCATTGACAAGCCTAAAGACCTGGTCGTGCTAATGGGCGTGTCAGGCCAAAAAAAGCAGATTCTGACAACAATAACAACATATCCAACAAACCACTTACTTCCACCATTTTCCACTTCAAACAAACTTAACTAAACACACCCAAAAACCATAACAAACTTGCAAAAACACCAAAACAACTCAAAACATACATCAAACACAAATCATAATCATCACCACAAACCCAAAACACAACCACAACACTTTCTCTTCCAACAAACTTACTCTTTCTTTCAATCCAACCCCAAAATCCAAAATCAATTGAACCAAGCACTCTTAAACACACCACAATCAAACAAACACATATCAACCACAACCTCAACTCACAAACTCAAAGAAAATCAAAGAATCAAGTGGAGAACTTACCAAAGATGAAGAAACTCTTAAATTTCCAACTTGATCACTTGAAAACTTCCTTCAATCTTGAGTTTGGAAACAAAACTCTCTTTCTCTCTTGCTTCTTTGATGGCCGGCCAACCCAAAGAGAAAAGAAAACAAAGAACAAAATGAATGGCAAATAACCAAGTCAACTCCTCTCTTTAAACCTCCACCAAGAAATTATATAATATAATATTCATAATATCCTCTTCCACTAACTTAATTTTCCATTTAATTTTTTTAATTTAAAATCATTAAATAATCATCTTTTGACTTCCACATTTTGACTTGTATATGTTGTATATATCAATATATATACAACATATACACTCTCTTTACTTCTTTTCTCTTCCATATAAACATATACATTAAATCCAAATACAACAATAATTCCAAAACTTCTAGGGCATACTTTGGGATATTACATGAGCACCAGGTTCCTTCAGGGTTGCTCCAGCCATTATCAGTGCTAGAGTGGAAATGGGAGCAAGTGACAATGGGTTTTGTGACTAGACTGCCTTTGACCCAGAAGAAGCATAATGCAATCCGGGTGATAGTTGATTGAATGACAAAGATAGCTCATTTTCTTTCAGTTCGAATGGACTATTCTCTTGAGAAGTTAGTTGAGTTGTATATCAGTGAGATAGTGAGGTTGCATGGAGTCTAGTTTCTTTGGTGTCATACAGAGATCCTCAGTTTACTTCAAGGTTTTGGAGGAGTTTACATTATGCTTTGGGTTCTTGATTACATTTTAGCACTGCTTTCCATCCTCAGACAGATGGGTAGTCAGAGAGAGTAATACAGATTTTAGAAGATATGTTGAGGAGCTATATCATTGATTTCACCAAGAGCCTGGACAGATTTTTTCCACTGATTGAGTTTGCTTATAACAACAGTGATCAATCCAGTATTAGGATGGCACCTTATGAGGCCTTGTATGGCAGGAAGTACAGGACGTTGTTTTGATGAGGTTGGAGAAGGTAAGTTGGACGGTCCTAATTTGATTAAGGAAACAGAAGAGAAAGTTAAGGTGATTCAGGATAGTTTGAGACCATCTTCAAACTAACAGAAATCCTATATAGATTTGAAAAGAAGAGATATAGAGTTCAGTGTAGGAGATAAAATATTCTTAAAGGTGTCACCATGGAAGAAGATTTTGAGATTCGGGCACAAAGGAAAGTTGAGTCCTCATTTCATATGACCATATGAGGTGTTGGAGAGAGTTGGTCCAGTGGCTTATAGACTGGATTTGCCGCTTTAGATGGATCAAACTCATAATATCTTCCATGTCTCTATGCTTCAGAGGTACAGGTCAAACCCATCTCATATCTTGTCATTAGAGTCCATTGAGTTGAGTCTGGATCTAACTTATGAGGAAGAACCAGTGGCAATCTTGGCATGGGAAGTGAAAGAGTTAAGGAATAAGAAGGTGCCACTTGTGAATATCCTTTAGAGGAATCATCCCACTGAGGAAGCAATGGGAGAGTGAGCAGACGATGTGGTTTCAGTATTCCCAATTGTTCCAGACTTGAAAGCAAGTAATTTCTAGGATGAAATTTATTTTAGGGGCAAAGAATTGTAATATACCAAAATTTTTGAAAAATTTTAATTTGTGAAAATTTGATGAAATAAATTATAAGTTAATTGGATAATTAAATAAATGATTTTAAAAAAAAAAGAAAAAAAAGATTTTAAGTGAAAAAGTAAAATGTATATGTGATATATGTGAAAATATACATAACATATACAAGTTGATATTTTCTTTAAAAAGTCAAAGTTGATTTTTAATAATTAAAAAGTAAATTATATTGTTAATGGAAGATGATATTTTGGCATTATAATTAAATAATAATATATATACTTGGTTAAGATTAAAAGGTGAAAAATATATAAGGTTCAAATTAAAAATGGTTGGATAGAGATGACTTCCGAGTTTTCATCATTGGTCTTCTTGTTCTTCTTTCTTCCTTAGCCAATTTTCTCCATTAAAGGAAAGGGAGGATTTGCTTCTTCCAAGCTCAAGTAATTGAAGGATTTTCAAGGTTTCAAGGGAAGATTTGGTGATTTCTTCTTGAGTTAATAAGTTTCTAACTTGTTTTTCTTGGATTTTCTTAAGATGTGATGTTGATTTGATATGGTAATGTCTTAATGATTGGAATTTGTATATATGAAGTGATTTTGAGTAGTTAACCATGATTTTAAGGTTGGATTAAAGAAATAGTTAAGTTTGAGTTAAGTTTGGTGAAGAGAAAGAGAGAGAGTTTGGGTTATGTAACCTTTGAGTTGTGAATTCATGGTTTTAACTTGTGTAATTTGCTTTTAATTGAGTTATTTTGATGCATATAAAAGTATTTTAAAGTGGAATGATTGATTTGGCTGAGGTTGAATAGAGGTTGAAAGAGAAACGAAAGATTGTTCAAAGTATGAGAAAAGAATGATAACTTTGGATATGTGACAATTATGTTTTGGTATCAGGTTTTTTGCCTGACATGCCTAGTGACATGGCCATGACATCAGATGTGTTGATGTTTCTATTTTTATTATTTGTGACACGTGCAGTAACATGCCCATGTCACTAAGTGTGTCAAAGCTTCTGTGATGCAATAGTAGTGACACAAGCAGTGACATGCCCATGTCACTAAGCATGTCACAACTAACGTGATGCAATATGTTTTTCATGGGCAGTGACACGCCTATGTCACTGGGCATGTCAAAACTTCTATAAGGTGGGTATAGGGCACGGCCATTGACACGCCCATTGTAACACCCTGATACTCCATATAAGTACTATACATACACCTAGTATACATACAGTAAGTATATAAAGTATAAGGATGTCACTTTTCGTTACATTTTTAAAACCTTTAACAGAGTTCAAACCACAATACATAAATTTAAAGAACATTTACAGAATCATTATACTTTTAATGATCTTACATATATATCATCATCTTATCTTTATCAAAACTTCATTTATACATATAAATATACTCTTGTTAGAAATACATCATAATTAAAAATTATATATGTATGCATCACCCTCTAGTTGGTCTCGATAAACTCTTACTCTTCTCATGACATAACGAAAGACTTCATATCTTCCACCTAGTCACCTGCGCGATTACACATCCCCGCTAAGCCCGAGAGCATAGTAGTACAAATATAACATATAAACATACATTATAGAAATTCTAGCATATAATGAAATATCACTTTCATGTACCATTAGTTTCTTATCATGTTTTTCCTTTTGAATTGCACCTTTCAAATATCTCTACTAATCTCATATATTATATATACATATATACATATCATTAACACCAACCACAATCCATCACTAATACTCACCATCATTATATCAATATACATATTACATATCATACTTCATATCATTATTTTATTCACAATTCACCAATCATGAATCACATTTCCAATGAAGGCAATCATTATCACCATTCATGAATCACATTTCCAACAAAGGCAATCATATATCTCATTACTCATTTATTTCATCATTTGTATAACACATTGACAACAAAGACAGACTCGGGCCCAAAAGACACTAATATGCCATTCAATTTTCAGAGTTAATGCTTTGGTTTTGTTATCACATTTATCATTATCATAGACCCAACTAGGCTTCAAGGATTTAGGTTCAACCAAGCTTCAAGGGGAATAAAGCATGCTAAGTATCAACCCAACTTGGCTTCAAGAACCAACCCAACCTAGCTTCAAGGGTTGTAACATCTCAATTAGGCTTCAAGGACTAGACCCAACCAAGCTTCAAGGGGAGTAAAACATGTTAAACTTCTACCCAACTTGGCTTCAAGGATCAAGCCCAACCTAACTTCAAGAGATTGTTACTATCATTAGGCATGCCACCAACAACAAACTCTGAAAATGGAATAACACATTAGCCACACCATTCATTTATCAATTTCATTCTCAATTCTCTTCATCAATTAGGCAAACATGCCTTATGTCTTTCAATTGAATCATCATAACCAATCACAATGGCTTCACATCACATTTGAGTTATCATAGCCAATCACAATGGCTTCACATCTCATTTGAGTTATCATAGCCAATCACAATGGCTTCACATCACATTATATTTCAATTCACATATTAATACTTCATTATTCAAGTATACATAATCAATTACATTGAACATTATCATCCAAGCAAATATGCTTCAATTATCTCAATTCACATTTCATAAAGCTCATATTATGCCAAACATAATATTATTGATATGCAATAATGTGGATTAGGGTTTGTACTTACCTCAAGAGCCACTCCCATCAAGCTATACATAATCATTTACCTCATCATATCCTTCACATTTTACATATAGCATCATTGATATAACATTATGAAGTATATTATTCATATAACACATTACCATTCACAAGATTCACAATGTATATAACATAACATTGTTCATATAGTATCATATGCATCATCAAATCTATGTTCTTTCTCAACAATGCAAGAGGAGCAAAGAACAATCACAGTAGCCAACACACTCAAGGGACACGGCCAAGCTTGTGGCCGTGTCTCTCAACACCAAATCAACCGAGGCAGACACGGGCAAGGGACACGGCCGTGTCTCTCAACAAAAATCAGGCAGTGGCAAACATGGGCAAGGGACACGGCCAAGCCAGTGGCCGTGTCTCTCCAAAAATCATCCAACACGGCCAAATTTCCTTAAACTTGGCCGTGTCTCCCAAAAATCTTTAGTTTTGGCCGTGTCTCTTCCTTAGTTTGGCCTTGTCTCTCATAAACAAAAGCCCTAAACATGGCCAAATCTCTTTTAATTGAATTAAAACACATTATACACAACATAACCTTATTCAAATGGATATAATCAATGTCTTTAACACTTATTTTACATGTTCATCACAATAATCACATTAACAATACATTTAAACACATACCACTTCAAAACCCTAAAACCAACATCATTCTTATTCTTTCAATATCAACATCCACTTAACTTACCACCTTCAAACCAAAACCAACACCAATTTAACTTTGTAACTTAAAATCAATTTCAACACTTATAAACACATCTCAAACACACTTAATCATGATACCAACAAATCATAACTCACCTCAAACACAACTTCACAAATAACAAAGGAAAACAAGAGAGTACTTACCTCAATTGAAGAAATTTCACAAATCTCCAACTTAATCCTTTGATTCTCCCTTCAATTTAATGTTTAGAACTTAGAACACCTCTCTTCCTCTCCCTTTCCTTTGATAGCCGGCCACACCAAAAGAGAAGAGAAGAAAAGAAATAATCACAAGTCAAACTTCTCTTCTTCTTTAAATCTCCACCATGCAACTCTAACACAACAATTACTTAAATGCCCTCATCCATTTAAACTTAACTCTTGTCACTCATATGCCCATTTAAGTAATTTCACATATCACAAATAAATATCCTCTTCCATTGACCATCCCTTTTGACTTATGTATATGTTATTTATACTACCATATATGCAACATATACACTTCCTTTAAAAATTCTTTTCTCTTTCAATTTAACACATACATTCAATCCAATTAAAACAACAATAATATTCAAAACTTCTAGGGCATACATTGGGATATTACACCCATGCCGATGAGCATGTCATTTGTAGATTTTGCCCAAGATAGCTCTTTTCTTTGTTTTTCCTCTGTGATTCTTATCATTGTGTTGAGAGATCATGTATATGTGTTAAAAAGTGATACTAAGTGATTATTTCTAATCACATTTGATTTAGGCATTGAGTAGAGTTGATTTGCCCCATCCAAGTATTGAAGGGCAAGTGGAAAGAGAAGGATTGGAGTGTAACAACCCCTACATAGCCTATACACTTAACTACATAAGAGATGTCACCTAATATTCACACTTGTTATACATATGTGTCTATGTATGTATTAAAGAAATAAAGACAAAATACTTCAAATTATTAATGAAGTTGTTAAGCTTTTAAAATAACTACTACAACCAATTCCATATTACAAACATATATATGTTAAATTATAAAGATCTCCTGTTGATAACTTACATTAATAAAATTCTCAAACTACTCTCAAACTTGTACAACTGTCATACAAAATATAAAGGTATTGCCATATGAATTATACAAAACACAATATTTACAATATTGTTATTGAACCTTTATGATGCAGTTGACCAGGAACGTAAATCTCTCACTACGCAGTCTCAACTCTTCTTGTTTGATCTGCGCATCAGAAAACAGTATTGTGTTTTGTGGGTTTAGGACTGACGCGGACCCTTAGCAACGATGGCAGCAAACCCAAAGTTTAACAATGGTAGAGAACTCCTTGAAACTTGATAATCACCTCCTAAGGAACCCAACGCCTATAAAGAGACGCAAACTCACTATGATTGAAGGATTTAGTTGGTAAGAAGAAGGAAAACGCCACAACTCTCATTGATAAGTAAACCTAATTCTTGATGCAAAGAAAGAATTAAAGAATCCACTCTAATCTCTCTCACACGAAAATTCACAAGAACTTGTAGAAGAATTCAAAAATTTTTAATAATAGTATGTCAAAAAAAGTCCCCTTACAAGAAAAATAAGGCCCTATTTATACTAAAAGGCACACATAAATCTGAAACCCTAATTCTAATGGGAAAAGGAAAGCTACAAAGTCAAAATCCTAACCCACTAAGGAAAATATAAAGTATGGAAACAAAATCCTAATCCACTAAGGAAAATATAAAGTATGGAAACAAAATCCTAATCCACTAAGGAAAATATAAAGTATGGAAGAAACCAAACTAAATCCCTTCAACATAAGAACACGCCCCACACTATTTGGGCTATCCATGGGCCTTAAATTACTTCCCAAGGCTTTATATGAACCCCCATGGACCTTTCTTCCACGTTGGACCTTTCTTGCACGTTGGACCTCTTTAGCTAGCCTTTAGCTTCCACACTAAGCATCATAATCAGCTTTGGTGTGCCTTCTTCAAGCTCTATTGTGCACTTTTCCATTGCCATTTCAGTCACTTCCTTTGAAATTTGATCTTGAATATGTAATCCCATAGCTGCTCCAAACTTCTTAGCTCTGCTCCTAGTCAATGGCCCATTTGGAAGCACCAATGGATCCTTACCTCTTGGCTGGTTCATATCACCCCCTGAGAGAGAGGTTGAGTTTGGTATCAATTTGTTGCCTGGTACCACTCCCATCTCTATTACTCCTTATCGAATGGCACCTGCTGAGTTGAGAGAGTTGAAGGTGCAGTTGCAGGAGTTGTTGGATAAAGGGTTTGTTTGCCCTAGTGTGTCTCCGTGGGGAGCTCCTGTTTTGTTTGTAAAGAAGAAGGATGGTACTTTGAGACTGTGCATTGATTATAGGCAATTGAATAAGGTAACAATCAAGAATAAGTATCATTTGCCTAGGATAGATGATCTCTTCGATCAGTTGAAGAGAGTAGCAGTGTTTTCCAAGATTGATTTGAGATCAGGGTATCATCAGTTAAGAGTCAGAGCTGAAGATGTATCTAAGACAGCTTTCCATACAAGGTATGGGCATTATGAGTTCTTGGTGATGCCTTTTTTATTGACGAATGCACCAACAGCTTTTATGGATTTGATGAACAAGGTGTTTAGACCCTATCTAGATCAATTTGTAGTAGTTTTTATTAATGATATTTTGGTGTATTCGCGTAATAAGGAGGAGCATGACAAGCACTTGCGGATTGTATTGCAAACTTTAACAGAGAAGCAATTGTATGCTAAACTGTCTAAGTGTAAGTTTTGGCTCGATCAAGTGACTTTTCTCGGTCATGTAGTTTCAGTAGATGGTATAAGAGTTGATTCGAGTAAAGTTGAAGCTATTTTGAATTGGAGTCCACCGAAGTCAGTGACTGAAGTTAGAAGTTTTCTGGGTTTGGCAGGTTATTATCGACGGTTTATGAAGGGTTTTTCTTTGATAGCTACTCCACTCACCAGATTACTTCGGAAGGGAGTTAGATTTGTTTGGTCAGATTAGTGTCAAGCAAGGTTTGAGTAGTTGAAGGAGATGTTGACTCAAGCTCCTGTTCTTATCTTGCCTGTAGAAGATAAACCATATGTGATTTACAGTGACGCTTCACATAGAGGTTTAGGTTGTGTTTTGATGCAAGAGGGTAGAGTTATAGCTTATGCTTCTCAGCAGTTGAAACCGCATGAGCTTAATTATCCAACGCATGATTTGGAGTTGGCAGCTATAGTTTTTACTTTGAAGATTTGGCGACACTACTTGTATGGGGAGAAGTGTTTCATCTATACAGATCACAAGAATTTGAAATATTTGGGTGTTCAAAGAGAGCTGAATCTTCGGCAGAGACGATGGTTAGAGTTGATTAAAGACTATGACTATTTGATTGACTATCATCCTGGCAGGGAGAGTGTTGTTGCTGATGCCTTGAGTTGGAAGTCTTTAGCAGTTTTGACTGTTTATTTGCTCTCGTTGCTTGTTTAGTTGAGAGCATTGCATGTTAGTTTTGAATCATGTGATGATGGTGCTTTGTTAGCTCAGTTGCAGTTGAGACCGGTGTTGTTGGATTAGATTAAGGAGTCTCAGTTGGCTTATGAGAAAATTTAGAAAGTTGTATCGGATTGCCAAAATGGAGAGAGCTGAGATTTTTTTATGAGAGATGATGGCAGCCTTTGGTTTAAAGATAGATTGTGTGTTCCTGATGATGCAAAATTGAGAAAGATAATTTTAGAGGAAGCACATCAATCGATTTTTGCTATGCACCCTGGGAGTACTAAGATGTATCATGATTTGAAGCAACATTATTGGTGGTCAGGTATGAAGAGGGACATAGCGGAGTTTATATCCAAATGTCTCACTTGTCAAAGAGTGAAGGTTGAGCACCAAGTTCCTACAGGGTTGCTCCAACCTTTATTAGTACCTGAATGGAACTGGGAACACGTGACGATGGATATTGTGACTGGTTTGCCGCTGACTCAGAAAAAGCATGATGCCATCTGGGTGATTGTTGATCGGTTGACAAAGACAGCTCATTTTCTTCCAGTTCGGATGGACTATTCTTTGGAAAAGTTGGCTGAGCTGTATATCAGTGAGATAGTGAAGTTGCATGGAGTCCTAATTTATTTGGTTTCTGATAGAGATTCCCGGTTTACTTTAAGGTTTTGGAAAAGTTTGCATGCTGCTTTAGGTTCTCCATTGCACTTTAGCACTGCTTTTCATCTGCAAATAGATGGGCAGTCAGAGAGAGTGATACAGATTTTAGAGGATATGTTGAGAAGCTATATTATTGATTTCTCTGGAAGTTGAGACAGATTTTTTCCATTGAGGAATTTGCTTATAACAACAGTCATCAGTCCAGTATTAAAATGGCACCTTATGAGGCATTGTATGGTAGAAGATGTAGGACGCCTCTATGTTGGAATGAAGTTGGCGAAGGTAAGTTGGTTGGTCCTAATTTAATTAAAGAAATGAAAGAGAAAGTGAAAATAATTCGGGAGCGGTTGAAAGCAGCTTCAGACCGACAGAAATCCTATTCAGATTTGAAGAGGAGAGACATAGAGTTTTGTGTTGGAGATAAAGTATTTTTGAAAGTGTCTCCTTGGAAGAAGATTTTCAGATTTGGCCGCAAAGGAAAGCTGAGTCCTCCTTTTATTGGACCTTATGAGGTATTGGAGAGAGTTGGACCTGTTGCTTATCAACTTGCTGTGCCGCCTGAATTGGATAGAATTCACAATGTCTTTCATGTCTTTATGCTGCGGAGGTACAGATCAGACCCATCTCATGTTTTGTTAGTGTAATCTATTGAGGTGAGTCCAGATTTGACTTTTGAAGAAGAACCAGTGGCTATTTTGCCACATGAAGTGAAAGAGTTGAGAAATAAGAAAGTGCCACTTGTGAAGGTTCTTTGGAAGAATCATGCTAAGGAAGAGGCAACTTGGGAGAGTGAACAGGTGATGCGAGACCAGTATCCCCAGCTATTTCAGAATTAAGATCAGGTAATTTCGAGGACGAAATTTATTTATAGAGGGGGAGAATTGTAATATCCCAAACTATACCCTAAAATTTTTGGAATGATTATTGTTGAAATTGGATTAAATGATATAAAGTATATATTTATGTTTAAGTAGTAAGTGAGGAGAAGAGAAGTGTGTATATGTTGTATATATAGAGATATATATAACATATACAAGTCAAATTATTAGTTGGTCAAATGAGAAGTTTTTGGTTATTTTATAAAATGGAAATTTAATTAAATTAAATGGAAGTGGATATTTATATATTTTATTATTAAATTGCTTGGTTGAGAGTTAAAGAGCATATTGGGTGGTTAAGAGTGGTTATTAAGGTTGACTTTGCTCTTCTTTCTTCATCTTCTTCTTCTTTTCTTTTCTCTTTGGCCGGCTATCACCATAGCAAGAGAGGAAAGAAAGATTTTGCTTATCCAAACTCAAGATTGAAGGGTGTTTCAAGTGATCAAGTTGGAATTCTAAGGGTTTTCAACACTTTTGGTAAGTTTTCATCTTGATTCATTGGTTTTTCTTTTGAGTTTGTGTTTTGAGCTTCGTGTAAGGTTGTTGTTGATATGTGTATGTAAAATTGTGGTGTATTTAAGAGTGTTTGGTCATATTGGTGTTGATTTTGGGGTTGGTTTGAAGAAAAGGTTAAGTTTGGTGATGGAAAGCAAGTGTTGTGTTTTGTGTATGTGATGGTTGTGATTTGTGTTTGATGTATGTATTGAGATGTTCTGGTGTTTTTGCAAGTTTAGTATGGTTATTGATGTGTTTGGTTAAGTTTGTTTGGAGTGGAAGATGGTAAAAGAAAGAGGTTTGTTGGATGTGGGGTTGTTGTTGCCGGAATCAAGATTTTTGGCCTAACACGCCCATGAGCACGGCTAAGTCTTTAGGCGTGTTAATGGTTCTATTTTCTAGATGAGTGACATGACCAGTGACACGCCCATATCACTAAGCGTGTCACAGCTTCTGTGTTGTAGTAGTATTGACACGACCAGTGACACGCCCATGTCACTGAGCGTTGCATAGCTACTGTGATGTTGGTGGATTAACACGTCCAGTGACACGCCCATGTTACTGAGCATGTCATAGCTACTGTGTTGAGGGAGGATTGACACAGCCAGTGACACACCCATGTCACAGAGCGTGTCAAAGATTCTGTGTTGTGGGTTTAGGGCACGGTCAGGGACATGCCTATGTTGTTGAGCATGTCATGTGTAGAGTTTGCCCTAGTTGGTTCTTATCCTTATTATCTTATGTGTATCTCTAAGTGAGTGTGTATCATCACTTTTGGATTAGGTTTTGAAGAGATTGAGTTGCCCTAATCCAAGTATTGGAGGATTCTTGGAAGTGGAAGTGGTTAGATTGGTGTGAGTTGCTCGAGAGGTAAGTACAAAACTTGAATAGTTGCATACATTTACATGACATTTAGACTTAACACATTTAATTGAGAAATGTGTTAAGTTACTTGATATATTATTGATGAATGAGATATATGTTAATATATGTTATGATATACATAATGTTGATTGATGTGATGAGATATGTGAAAATATAATGGAAAAAATTGATATGGAGATAAAAGAGAAGAATGAGAAAAGATGAGAAAAATGTTGATATAATAAGGTAATGAGCCTAGTTTGATTATGAGAAATGAAATGAGAAATGAATTGTGAAAGAGATTGATAATGAGATAAATGAATTAATTGTATGCCTAGTATGTTATTCAATTTTCAGAGTTCTGGGTTTGGCGGCATGCCTATGAATCGCTGGGCAGGTGAAAAGACCAGGTCGTAAGCCGAGCCCAGCTGAAAAATGTGAAATATGATGTTTTTGAGGTGAAAAGACCGGTCGTAAGCCTCAAAAACTGTAACAGTCTAGCCGGATTGAGGACCAAGATACTGGGGCCCTAGGATCTAGCCGGGTTGAGGTCCAAGAGACTAGGTATGTTACATTATCCATGGATATATATATATCACCTATGGGCTTGATGAATGTGATTAGGGCTTGATGAATGTGATTAGGAACCAAAGCAGTAACTCTAAACTTTGAATAGCATATTAGATCCGTTTTGGGCTCATGCTTGTCTTCATTTTAATATGAATTATGAATGATGAAATAATTGAATAATATGATGAAATTTAATGTTATGAAATAAGATATTCTTGTGTAATGTTTATAATGGTTGAAAATATAACATTGGCATTACATTGAAGCATATTGTCATCATGGTTTGTACTACTAAGCCTATGGCTTAGCGCGATTGTGGTTCATCGCGCAAGTGACAGGGTAGATCCGGTTGAACCGGAGAGTTTAGCTAGACCGAGTTGAGTCTAGGCTTGTGAAGTGTCGATTGTGGACTTCAAGATCAGAGACGAACTGCCAAACATGTATAAACTTTATATTTTGTAAATATTGATTTTGTTGTATATATGTATATACCGCTACATATTCTACTGCTTAATAAATAAATGTTTTATCTATTATGTTTTATAATATATCTTAAATGTTTTAAGTTTTCTTATATTGTTAAATTGAAAGATTGGTTGGCTTTAAAATAGACTGTAATATTCCTATAACCGGTATTCAAATATTACAGATGTGATTGTATGTAGTATGTGTATATGGGGTACCGGGGTGTTACACTTATGCCCATACACATTGAACTCAGATACTAGGTTTGGATAACGATCACTACTAGCAATTTAATGCTCACTGTATAGAATTTTGGCCAATGGCCCACTATGGCACGAATGCCCACTGAGTATGATGATACAGAGTGTCTATTGATGGCATAGAGTGCCCACTATCACTTTGGATATCCTCCCTTTGGCTAGCCATTTAATCCCAAGCTAGATCTAAAATCAGTATGTTTTGGGCATTTGAATAGTTATTAATAACATTAAATTATGCACAACACTTTAATGAAATAGTTCTTTAACCAACACTTAGAATTACACATATTTTATCATATATTCAAATAAATCTATTACACTTCTTATTAGGGATAACTTTAAAAGAAAACCTTTACACTTTGAGAACTTATAATCGTTATAGCTAGAATTACAATGAAAAACAAAGCAAAAAGTTACTTTGAGCAATTTCTTCAAATGACACGCCCAGTGACATGGGCGTGTCATTGACCTTGTCATAAGCTCATTCTCACAAAAGTTTTGACACGTCTGATGACATGGGCATGTCTCTGCCAATGTCATTTTAGATGTATTACAGTAGCTATGACATGCCCATTGGCACGAGTATGTCACTGGCCATGTCATTTATCTTTTATTATAGTAGCTATGACACGCCCAATGACATAGGCGTGTTACTGGTCGTATCTTCAATGTTGAAACACAGTATCATTCATGCACCCAATGACATAGCCGTGTCACAGGTGGTGTCAAGCAAAACTCTATATTTCAAACACTTATTAACTTAAATTCCACATATCCAAATATATGATATCAATGGATCAAAACTAGTTTCTTTAACATAGAAAGAGCATATATTAAATATTTTTCAGTAAAATTTCATCAAGACAACTCAATCAATCATTTTAAATAATAAATTCATAGAAATTCAGATAGTTGCAAATAAAAAATACATAAGCACATACCTCTTCAAACTCTTCTTTTTCTCTAATCACTTGTTGATAATCTCAACTTTTCTAGCTTAATCTTCTAAAAACTTATAACTAGATATTATTTCCTCTTAGGTTTTGATCAAAGTCTTGGAAGGAAGAAAGGAGTTTTGGCGGTGAAGATGGTGATGAACATGGAAAGAAGAAAAAAGAAGAAAGAAAGAGAAATTTCTACACATACACACACCTGTCCACATAATTATATATTTATATGGCTTAATCTAGTGTGGCCAATCTCATCTTAGCTATGGTGCACCCTCTTTCTTATCCTTTTATTCTAATTCAATTTTTAATTTTATAAAATCATAAAAATATATAATTTCTTCAGTAAATTTTTAAAATTCACTATTTAATTCACTTATCCATATGTAGACCCTTAATTTTTGACCCAGTCCGGTCCAATATGTTTTATTTAGTCCAAAATAATTTTTGTTGTCTAATTGGTCCAAAATAATTTTTGTTAAATAATTTTTGCTTTAGTATCTAATTTTTATTAATAAAAAATAAAAATAAACAAATAAAAGTGAAAAAATAAAAATAAAAATCGGCGTCGAAAAAATCAGTGACGAAAAAATCGTCGCGCGGGACCGTGGGCATTTCGCCCGCAGAAGTTGCCTCCCGCAGATTTTTTCTGCGCGCGAAATGGTGGCCCGCAGGAATTTCCTACGGGCAATGCCCTCTCCTTGCCTACTACTGCAGCCAGCTGCGGCAGATTTTTTTTTGCCAGCGCATTTTTTCCTGTGGTAATTTTTTCGGCAGCGCAATTTTTTTGACACAAATTTTTTGAAACCTAATTCAATTAGGTTTCGGTTTCCTTTTCTTATCAATATTATTTGCCGTGATTAATTAGGAATAAACCATATGAAACCTCTATAAATAAGGACCAAAGGCAATCAAATTATGGAGGCCGAAAGGACAAAAATTGGACAGTAGGAGGGAAATCCAAATCCGTGAAGGAAAAGCTTGAATTCAATTGATTTTTAAAGTAGCAGAAACACGATTTAAGGAATTAAAAAGGCAAAAAGGCTGGTCTTGGGGGCTTGTTCATCCAAGAAGCAATTTTGGTGCAACTTACAAAATAATGTATGAAATTCTAATTTCTTTATATTTTACACAGTAGCATAAACTAATAAATGATGTCTTTTAATTCAAAAACTCTAAAACCTTAATTCCCTTTGTGAAAAGTTTAAAAACACTAATTCATTGTTTTATTTTCCAAAAAGACTTAAAATTGTTATTTTTACTCCTTCAAAATCTTAAGACCCTAATTAAACATATTTTTTCAACAAAACCAAAATTTGATTCTATTTCTTTCAAAATTTTAAACTTGGTTCTGTTTCTTTCAAAAAGCCTTAAAAAAATCTTTTCTATTTATAAAAACGTTAATCCATTTGTTTAAATTCATAAACTTCATAAAATTATCAAATTCATTTCCAAATTCTAAAAGCCAATTCATCACCCAAGACCATAATTTTAAATCCTAAAACCCTAATTCAACTTCCAAACCTAAAATAGTAAACTTTAACCCCTTTAAAACCTTAAACCCTAACTTTTTCTAAACCTTAATCCTTTATAAAATTAAAAAAATCATAAAACCACAAATATTCTAAATTTACACAGTAAGCTTGAAATCACCATTTAAAACCATGAATCAAAAGTATTTTAAAGTGTCCAAAACCCTAGTTTCATGATTTCACCATTCAAACCTTAATTTGTTTAATCAAAGAGTTTTACCAACCTTTTAAAACATAAAATCTTCAATCTATTTTAATTTCATAAAAAAGTCACAATAGCTATAATTAGATTTTTATTTGCCTTATTCAATTCTATACTTGATTATGCATTGATTTATTTTATATGCCTTAATTTATTTAAGTTCAATACTTGATTTATTTTATTTATCATGGATGGATGTTTACTTTCTATTGATATTTAATATCTTTGATGAATGATTTATTTATTATGAATGGTTATTTACTTTTATCAATTTATTTAGATTTCCAAATGTTGTAAGAGGTATGTTTCCACTTGGTGGGTACCTCATTAGTTAAATATCATGTAATTTAATTTGCTTTTCTATTTTAGAACCAATGTAAAGGGCATGTTTCTACCTTTCGGTGGGTGTCCTATTTAGGCATGTGATGTAAGGACATGTTTCCATCTTCGAATGGGTGTCCATTTATTTGTTTTGTTTGGACATTGCTTTGATTTTAATATATTGATGCTTTCTTTTAATTATTGTGTGTAATATGGATAATATTTTTGTATTTAAGAATTTTATAATATTAAGACCTGTAAAGGAGGCCGGTTCCAATGAACCGGGCATTGTGGGGGTGCTGGGCCATTTCTCACCTTCCTCACACGTACCCAACTTTCCGAACCCATTAGGGGGTTGGGGATTCCTTAGGAATCGAATCATCCACCCCTTTGTTTTTTCCCAGCCTGTCTGGGTGGCGACTCCATTTTCTCCGGATTTCGGTCCGTGTTCTCTAAGGCCCTAAGCCTAAACAGTGCCGAAGTCACAAGAACCATTCCACCGAGAGTGGGGGCAAAAATCCTCGCTCACACCATACCACTTATATCACAATTCATTATCAATTATCAATATTAAATCAAAGTTTAGTACTTAAAATTTTTAACATTACAATTCTCACCCACTAAAGAAATTTCATCCTTGAAATTTACCTATTATAGACGCTTGAAATAATTGAGGGTATTGATGTCTCATTATCTCTTCACTTTCCCAAGTAGCTTCTTCTATCGAATGATTTCTCCACAACACTTTTACTAAAGGAATGCACTTATTACGCAACTCCTTTATTTCACAAGCTAAGATAGCCACTGGTTCTTCTTCATAATTCAAATCTGGCTGAATTTCAATGGACTTTGTTTGAATCACATGTGTAGGATCTGATCTATATCATCTAAGCATCGACACATGGAATACATTATGAATCTTAGCCAGTTATGGAGGTAAAGCTAGTCGATGAGCTATTGGACCTACACGTTCAAGTATTTCATAAGGCCCAATAAACCTAGGACTCAATTTACCTTTCTTTCCAAAGAGAAGAACCTTCTTCCATGGTGGTACTTTCAAAAATACCTTATCCCCCACACTATATTCAATATCACGCCGTTTCAAATCTGCATACAATTTTTGTCTATCCATTGCAATTTGTAATCGACTCTTTATAAGCTTTTCTTTTTCTTCAGTTTGTCTTATGAGATAAGGTCCCACAAGTTTGCTTTCATTCAATTCCACCCAACACAATGGAGTTCTACACTTCCTTCCATAGAGTGCCTCAAATGGAACCATTCCAATACTCATTTGATAATTGTTGTTATAGGCAAATTCTATTAAAGGCAGATATTTATCCCAACTACCTTCAAAATCGATTACACAACTTCTAGGCATATCCTCAAGTACTTGTATCACCCTTTTCGATTGACCATCTATCTATGGATGAAATACAATGCTAAAATGAAGTCGAATACCCAATGCTTTCTGAAAACTTTACCAAAATCTTAAAGTAAAGCAAGGGTCTCGATCTGAAATAATAGACATTGGTACTCCATGAAGCCTGACTATCTCATTAACATACAACTCCGCAAGTCTATCCATTGAATAGTCAACTCGAATGGGAAGGAAATGAGCTGATTTGGTTAATCAATCAACAATTACCCAAATTATATCATGCTTTTTTTGGGTGTTCGGAAGACTAGTAAAAAAATCCATGGTGATTCTATCCCACTTTCATTTTGGTTTTGATATAGGTTGCAAAAGACCTGATGGAACTTGATGTTCTGCTTTAACTAGTTGACACACAAAACATTGAGTCATATATTCAGTAATATCTCTTTTCATACCAGGCCACTAATAATGAGATTTCAAATTCTGGTACATCTTATTGCTTCCGGGATGTACAATATACATAGTATTGTGAGCTTCACCAAGAATACACTCCTTTAGTTTCTTCACATCAGGTACACACAATCGATCTCTATAATACACTCCACCATCTTTTGACACAACATAATCTGGCTTTTCCCCTTCATGCACTTGTTTTAAATGTTCTAACAATTTTTTATTTTGTTTCTAAGCTTCTATCACTTTTTGCCTAATGGTTGGTTCAACCCTCAATTCCACTAACATAACAAATGATATCATTCAGTTTATTTAATTTATATATAACTAATACTATAATATTCTATATACAACATACCTGCCAATGTCTTTTGAATTAAAGCATCAACTACCATATTAGCTTTCCCAGGATGATAGTCGATGATACAATCATAATCCTTTATCAATTCCATCCATCTTCTCTGCCTCAAGTTTAGTTCTTTTTGTGTTGGCAAATATTTCAAACTTTTATGATCAGTGAAAATATAACACCTTTCACCGTACAAGTAATGTCGCTAGATTTTAAGAGCAAATACAATAGCAATTAACTCCAAATCATGTTTAGGGTAATTCAATTCATGAGATTTTAATTGCCTAGAAGCATAAGCATTTACCTTACCCTCTTGCATCAATACACAACGAAGTCCCTGATGAGAAGCATCACTATAAATAACATAGTCTTTACCTGGAGTCAATTGTGTCAAGATAGGTGCTTCAGTCAACATAGCTTTCAATTGTTCAAAACTAGCTTAGCACTGAGCATTCCACTCAAATTTAGTTTCTTTTTCTAAGGAGCTTAGTTAAAGAAAGTGCTATCTTCGAAAACCCTTGCACACACCTTCTATAGTATCCAATCAACCTAAGGAAACTCCAGACTTCTATTATATTCTTTAGTGGCTGCCAATTCAAGATAGTCTCAATCTTACTTGGATCCACATGAATACCATTAGATGACACTACATGACCTACAAATGCCACTTCCGTAACCATAAATCACACTTCGATAATTTAGCGTACAATTGATTCTCCCTTAGTGTCTGTAGTACAATTCTTAAATGCTTATTATGTTCCTCTCTATTTTGGAAAAAACCAATATATCATCAATGAAAACAACTACAAACTGGTCTAAATAGGGTTTAAAGACTCGATTCATCAAATCCATAAAAGCTGCTGGAGCATTAGTTAAACCAAAAGGGCATAACTAAAAATTCATAATGTCCATATTGAATTCTAAAGGTTGTCTTCAGAATATCTACTTCATTAATTTTCATCTAGTAATAACCCGATTTAAGATCAATTTTAGAGAAAACACCTGCTCCTCTCAACTGATTAAATAAGTCATCAATTCTAGGTAACAGGTACTTATTCTTAATAGTCACTTTATTCAATTGTCGATAATCTATACATAATCTTAAGGTACCATCCTTCTTCTTCACAAACAAAACTGGTGCATCCCAAGGTGACATACTAGGTCTTATGAATCCTTTATCAAGCAATTCTTGGAGTTGCACCTTTAATTCTTTTAATTTCGGAGGTTTCATTCTATAAGGTGGAATAGAAATTGGTGTCGTACCTGGCACTACATCAATAATAAATTCTACCTCCCTCTCTGGTGGTATTCCAGGTAATTCTTCCGAAAAAAAAATTCAAAAACTCACTTATTGTAGGTATGTCTCCCAAAACCTTGATTGAATGTCGTGTATCATTAACATAAGCAAGATAAGCTTCACATCTCTTCCTGATCAACCTTCTAGCTTTAGTTGCAGAAATCAAACTAGAAGGATAAAATTGTTTTTCTCCACGAACTATAATTTCACCATAACCCAAAATCTTAAAAGATACAACTTTACTATAGCAGTCCATAACTACTAGACGTAGGGACAACCAATCCATTCCCAAGATTACATCAAAGTCATAAAATGGAAGATCAATCAAATCAGTAGAAAGCTCTACATAATGAACTCTAAGTGGACAATTTTGATATACTCTATTTACCTTCACACTATGGCCTAAGGGATTTGTAACTTCTATCTCATAATCAAGTTTATCAACATACATTTTCTTCCCTGAAACTATAGTTGTACAAATATAAGAATGTGTAGAACTAGGATCTAATAATGCATACATATCAAGACCAAGTAAAGAAAATTTACTAACTACAATATCAAGAGCATCCTAGTCCTCCACATCTTTCACGGCATAAGCCCTAGCTGGAGCACTGCCTTGAGTTTGAGGTCTATCCACTGTTTCAGATCCTCTCTCCTAACTAACACTAGGTCGACTACCTCTACCTACCCTACGGCTTGACTGAGACCTCTGTACAAAACTATGTCCTTCAACAACTTCTAATTCTTTTATCATTGGACAATCTTTAATTCTATGTTCCAAAGAACCACATTTCAAACAAGCCCCTTCTGATACCAGCAATCTTCACTTGCATGGCCCTTACCACAATATTGACAAGGTGTAGTAACAACCCTTGAAGATGAGCCTGTAGCCACTCCAAACCTACCACCTCTAGATTTCTGAAAACTAGCTCCACTTCCTCTTCCAAACCCCTGAGTTTGCGCTTGAATATTTCTCTGTCTTTTTTGGCCACCTTGTTTTTGTTCACTAGAAAATCCCTTCTTTGATTGTTGTTTTCTTCCCTGCTCTTATTTAATTTCATTTTCTATAGCAACTGCCACATTAACAAGAGTGGAAAACTCTTTAATCCTCATCTGACTATTCAAACCCTGTTCAAACTACTTATACTTCTCTTCCTCAGATGCATCTAACTCTAGAAAATATTTACTGAGGCAAACAAACTACCTCTCATATTCAGACACAGATGATTTCCTTTGCTTAAGATACAAAGACTCCCAGTGCTTATCCTCTAAATAAATCTCACTAATATATTCCTTTTTAAATTCTTCTTAGAAAAATGACCAAGTAAGTCTACCTATGGGTACACCTTTCTGCTTTGTATCCCACCAAGTATAAGCTTGTTCCTGCAATAAGGAAACTGGACACTCTAATCTTTCCTCATCAGTGCAATGCAAAATATCAAAAACTCTCATAATTCTCTCCATCCAGTACTCCGCTACTGAAGACTCATCAGTATCACGAGCTTTAAAATCTTATGCTCCCAATTTTCTAATTCTCTCCAATGGAGACCTTTGGGGCACAAGAAGTGGAGGTTGTACAGGAGGAGCAACTCTTACAATTTTCCTAAGAACCTCCCCCATATTTCTCACAAATTGGGGATCTAATGATATTTGTTTTACAGAAGGTTCTGATGGCTACTGATTCCCCACACTAGCTAGACTGTGTGAGGATGCAGCTTGTTCCTTGGCACCTTGTTGGGATTCAGAGGCCATCTTATACCTTTAAACATTAAAAATCAACAGCATCAAACATTTATTCAATTATATAGTTCACATAGCAATGATAGTTGTACTTCTCTTTTCTTTTAACCCACTAACTTAGAACTGCCTAAACCAGGCTCTGATGCCACTAAATGTAACAACCCCTACGTAGCCTATACACTTAACTACATAAGAGATGTCACCTAACATTCACACTTGTTCTACATATGTGTCTATGTATGTATTAAAGAAATAAAGACAAAATACTTCTAATTATTAATGTAGTTGTTAAACTTTTAAAATAACTACTACATGTGAGCTATTACCATGTGAGCTATACAAAACACAATATTTATAATATTGTTATTGAACTTTTATGATGCAGTTGACCAGGAATGTAAATCTCTCACTCCGCAGTCTCAACTCTTCTTATTTAAACTGTGCATCTGAAAACAGTTCTAACATGCTAAGCAAAGCTTAGTAGTGCTTATGTATTCTCAATATGCAAGAAAAATTAAAAGAAAGAGATTTAAACATTAAATAGTTTATAAACAATAAAAAGTATTACTTTCAGAACATTAAATAAAGGAATTAATAAATTTATTAATAGTTGGAATACTAAACATGATTTAATCCATAATTGAAGAATTCATCAATAACAATATAACACATTATTTTCAATGTAGATAACTTCTTTACTTATGCCCATACACACTGAACTCAGATTTTAGGTTTGGATAATGGGTCACTACTGGTAATTTAATGCCCACTGTATAGAATTTTGACCAATGGCTCACTATGGCACGAATGCCCACTAAGTATGATGGCACAAAGTGTCTATTGATGGCACAGAGTGCCCACTATCACTTTGGATATCCTCCCTTTAGCTTTCCATTCAATCCCAAGCTAGATCTAAAATTAGTATGTTTTGGGCATTTCAATAGTTATTAATAACATTAAATTATGCACAACACTACAATGAAATAGTTCTTTGACCAACACTTAGTATTACACATATTTTATCATATATTCAAATAAATCTATTACACTACTTATTAGGGTTAACTTCAAAATAAATCCTTTACACTTTGAGAACTTATAATCGTTACAGCTAGAATTACAATGAAAAATAAAGCAAAAAGTTACTTTGAGCAATTTCTTCAAATGACATGCCCAGTGACATGGGCGTGTCATTAACCGTGTCATAAGCTCATTCTCACATAAGTTTTGACACATCCAATGACACAGGCATGTCTCTAGCCGTGTCATTTAAGTTGCATTACAATAGCTATGACACGCCCATTGACACAGGCGTGTCACTAGCCGTGTCTTCAATGTTGAAACACAGCATCGTTGACACACCCAGTGACATGGCCATGTCACTAGTGGTGCCAAGCAAAACTCTGTATTTTGAATACTTATCAATTTAAATTCCACATATACAAATATATGATATCAATGGATCAAAACTAGTTTCTTTAACATAGAAAGAGCATATATCAAATATTTTTCAGTAAAAATTCATCAAGACAACTCAATGAATCATTTTAAACAATAAATTCATAGAAATTTGGATAGTTGCAAATCAAAAATACATAAGCACATACCTCTTCAAACTCTTCTTTTTCTCTAATCACTTGTTGATAATCTCAACTTTTCCAACTTAATCTTCTAAAAACTTATAAATAGATATTATTTCCTCTTAGGTTATGATCAAAGTCTTGGAAGGAAGGAAGAAAGAAGGAGTTTTGGTGGTGAAGATGGTGATGAATGTGGAAAGAAGAAAGAAGAAGAAAGAAAGAGAAGTTTCTACACATACACGCACCTATCCACATATTTATATATTTATATGGCTTAATCTAGTGTGGCCAATCTCATCTTAGCTATGGTGCACCCTCTTTCTTATCATTTGATCCTAATTCAATTTTTAATCTTGTAAAATCATAAAAATACATAATTTCTTCAGTAAATTTTTAAGATCTACTATTTAAATCACTTATCCATACCACTTATATCACAATTCATTGTCAATTATCAATATTAAATCAAAGTTTAGTATTTAAAATTTTTAACATTACATGGAGGGTGTTCAAGCTTGCTTTTGGCTGTCATTTTAGATTTGTACAAATGTTAGATGAATTGTTTATATTTGCATTACATTGAGCTTAGTACATTTTGGATTAAAAAATGTGTTAAGCTACTTGATACATGGAACATGTATGAATAATGTTCTATGACATGTGTAATGTCATATATGTGTTAAATGCATTGTGAAAAGCCATTGATAATGGCTAAATTGTAAAATATATGTGTTATGTGAAAATGACCCAAAGTATTTGGGTAATGCTATTTATTGTGTATGCATTTAGGGCATTGTTAAAAGGCCATTTGTAATGGCTAAAATGCATCAAATGTGAATCATATGTGAATTATGTAAAATTACCCAAAATATTTGGGTGATGAATTTTAAGGTAAAATGTGATGCAATGTGATGATATGATGAAATGTGATGAGTTGAGAAAATGATATAAAATGAGAAAATTAAGAAAAGATGCAATGTGCCTAGCTTGATTATGAGATAATGAGAAAGAGATTGATAATGAGAAATGTGAATTAATTGTGTGCGCAATATGTTATTCAATTTTTAGAGTTCTTTATTTGGTGGCATGCCTATGAGGTTATCCTTATTATTTTCCTTCGAGCTAGATGCTGGGCATCACTATGATTTGCCTTCGGGCTAGACTTTAGACGTCACTTGCCTTCGGGCTAGTTGTTGGGCATCACTATGATTTGCCTTCAGGCTAGATGCTGGGCATCACTTGCCTTCAGGCTAGACACTAGGTGTTAATATGGGCCAAAACAGTAACTCCGGAATTTAAATAGCATATTAGATCCTTTGGGCCCATGCTTGTGTTTACTTGTATGTGAATTGTGAATTATGAAATAATTGAAAGATATGTTATAAAGAAATGATATGAGATATGATATCTATGTGCATTGTGCATTTGCATTGCATTTGAGTTTTTTTGTTATCAAAGTTTCTACCGCTAGGCTTTTTCTTAGCGCAATTGTAACTCATCGCGCATGTGACATGGTAGATCTAGTAGAGCCGAAGAGTTCATCTAGACCCAGCCGGGTCTAGATTTGAGATTTTGAGTGTAGAGCTATTTTGTGGACGTCAAGATCAGAGACATGTTGCCAGCATGTACGTATTTTATATTATAGTACATTTTGATATTATGTTTATTATATTATGTTTTGATGTATATATATATTGTAAACTATAAAGAGTGATTTGGATAAAATTTTGGGGGCTTTGTATGTGTTTTGATAAGTAATATTTATTTGTTATTTAAGTATACTCTTTAAATTATTTAAGATTGTACATATTCGAAAAGTAAAGGTTTTTATAGAAAATGGATTGTGACATTTTTATACCGTATATACATATAGTACATATGTAGGGTGTACGTATTATATGTATATAAGGTATAAGGGTGTTACAATATTTCCATCTTACATGGGTGCCCATTTATTATTTTTTTTAACATTATTTTAATTTTAATACAATGATGTTTTATTTTATTATTCACATGTAGTATGGATAATATTATAATATTTAAGAATTCAATAATATTTAAACCTGAAAAGAAGGCCGATTCTAATGAACCGGGTGTTATGGGGGTGCTGGGCCATTTCTGACCTTCTCCATGCATACCTAACTTTCCAAACCCATTAGAGGGTTGGGAATTCCTTAGGGATCTAGTCATTCACCCCTTTCTTTTTTTTTACTCGTCTGGGTGGCGACGCCATTTTCTTCGAGTTTAGGCCTATGTTCTCTAAAGCCCTGAGACTAAAAATGTCGAAGTCGCAAGAACCATTCCACAAGGGAGTGGGGGCAAAAATCTCCACTCACATGTATATGTGATATATATATATTAAATATATATAACATATACAAAAAATAATATTTTAAAAAGAAAGTCAAAGGTCAAATGGCAAAATTATAATTATACTTTATAAAATTAAAATTAATTAAATATTTTAAAAATAAATTAATTTTTGATGGAAGAGGTAAATAATGGTTTTTTAAAATTAATAACTAATTAATTAATTAATTAAAAATATATTAAAATAATATATATATGGTCTTAATTTAATTGGATGGAAAGAGAAAAAATCAAAACTTCATCATCATCTTCTTCTTCTTCATAGAGGCCGAACCTCAATGTAAGGGCAAGAGAGATTTTTCCTTCTTCCAAGCATTAATAATTGAAGAGATTTCAAGGATTTAGGTGGAGTTTTGGTGATTTCTTCCCTAAATAGTAAGCTTTCCATCTTATTCTTTGGAATTCCATGAAGTTTTGAATATGTTGATTTTGGGTTTTTGTAGTAGCATGATTTAATTACTTGTTTATGTATAAAAAAAAAATACTATTTTGACTAGTGTTTAATGATTTTCAAGTTAGACTGAATAAAAGAGTAAGTTTGGAGGAAGAAGTTAATTTAGAGTTATGTGAAATTTGGAATTTTGAAATCATGTGTTTTAATTATGCAAATGGATTCCTAAGGTGTTGTTTTGATGCATAAACAAGGATTTTAAAGTCAAATGGTAGATTTAATTAAGTTTGGTTAGAGATTGGGTAAGGTAGTGTTGAAATTAAGGTTTTGGAAGGGAATTTTCAAAGTATAGCTGTTTATTTATTTTTAAAGTATAAATCATGTTATTTAATGATATAAAGGATAAAGATAAGCTTGGATTAACATTTGGAATGTGATGAAATGAAGAATTGGAAAGGATGAAGGTTATGGCACATTTTAGGGTTTAATAAAAAGTATGTGTTTATTTAATGCGATTGGTTAAAACATGTTATAATTTGTTTATAACGATGTAAATAAACTTAAAACACCAATTTAAAAGGATTAAAATGGAATTCCAAAGTTAAAGTAAGGAAAAACAATTTTTGGGATATTGGTTGGAATGAGATTTAATTAGGGTTTTATTTTTGAAATACCCTGAAATGTGATTCTAAATGAGAGTATTTGCTCACATTTTCAATAAGCATTAAGAGGAAGTGAATTTCCCAACCTTAGTGTTGAAGGGCAAGTTGGAAGTGAAGGTTGGAGGGTGATTTTTTAGCTTGAGTTGAGTGATAATTGACGTGTGTAAAAACTTTTAATAAATTAGATATATTTTTATTATATTTGGCCTAACACATTTTGAATAAAAAATGTGTTAAGCTACTTGGCAACTTGAACATTCATATACATTGTATTATATAAGTGAATTGTTGAGTATGCATTATGTGAATTATGGAAAGCCATTATTAATGGCTAAAATGAATAAAATGTGATTTATGTGCATTATGTGAAAATAACCCAAAATGTTTGGGTGAATGATTGTAATGCTAAATGTCATACATTGTGATGAAATGATATGATATGATGAATTAAAATGATTTAGCGTTGCTATGAATGAGAAAAATGAGAAAAAGAGGCAATATGATGAGAAAAAGTGATTATGAAGATATGTACTATTTGTGTGTGCCTAGTATATTATTCAATTTCCAGAGTTCTGTGTTTGGCGGCATGCCTATGAGGTTATCCTCATCATTTGCCTTCTGGGCAAGATGATGGGCATCACTGATATATGATTTGCCTTTAGGCTAGATGCTAGGCATCACTATGATTTACCTTCGGGCTAGACGCTGGGCGTCACTTGCCTTCGGGCTAGACACTGGGTGTCAATATAGACCAAAATAGTAACTCTAGAATTTGAATAATATATTAGATTATTTTTTCCCATGCTTTTGTGTGTGTTAATAGGAAGTACAAAAAGATTAAAGATTATGTTTTAAAGTTGAATTATATGCCACATTGTGAAATACCATGCAATAGCATTATTTTAGAGTTTTATTATTATCAAAGTTTATACAGCTAGGCTTTTAGTTTAACGCAATTGTAATTCATCGTATAGGTGACAGGGTTGATTCGGTAGATCTGGAGAGTTCTTATAGACCTGGTCAGATCTAGACTTGAGGATATTTTGAGGTGATTTTGCTGCCTAAAGATTAGAGCCGATTGCCATCATGTATACATTTTATGTTATAGTATATTTTATCACTTTGTATATTATGGTTATGTTTTTTATTACATTGTAAATTATAAAGACTTTTTGGATAAATTTTATAATGTGGGATTATGTTATGTGTTTATATATATATATATATATATATATGTGTATAAACATTTTGAGGAAATATGGAGAAATTTAGAAGTTGGGTGAAATGTTAATTTGTTTTTATTGGGAGTGCATTTTTATGCAGGTTGAGCGTTGTTAAATTTTGGGATGTCCAAATTATAGATAAAACTCTGGCAAATTTTTTTCAGACATTTTTATATAAAATACTTATTTTAGAAATCTATAATTAATAAAGAATATTTTATTTACTATTTAAATATGCATTTTAAAGTGTTTGGGATTTTAAATTGGGAATATAAAATTTTTATTGAACTGGGTTGTGACATTCTTATACTTTATATTCATATTTTACATATACCGGGTGCATGTATTTTGCGTATATATGGCCTAAGGGTATTATATTTATTTTGGTATCAAAGCCTAGGTTTGATAATTCTCGACCTAGGTGGGTTTTTTTAGAGAGAGAACATGTGTTTTAAACATGATTTTAAATTTTGACACATGCATTGGCACTGGCATTTTATCTGATCCCTGATGTGGCAATTTCTACTTTATTTGCAGATATAGATAGTCATGGCATCTAGGATGCATCAGTTTGCAGAGGGCAGTGCAGAGAGTATATCTCCTGATAAGGGTAGAGTTGGAGCTAGTGCTAAGACTACTGGAGAGGCATATGCATCTGTGCTAGTTAGACCAACAGCTGAGGAGGTTTCGTCGGGCTAGGTACAACATATGGTGGAGCTGTTGAGGTAGGCTACAGTTCAACAGCCGTAGCAGCCACAACAGAAGTTGCCGACTTGAAAGTATGATAAGCTGAGGAAGTTTGGAGTCATAGATTTTGTTGGAACTACATATATGGTTATAGCAAAGTAGTGGATGGACAGGATCCAAAGGGTGTTTATACAGTTGCAGGCTAGTTTGGTGGAGAATTTTGATTATGCTAAATTTCTTCTGCAGGGGCATGGGTATGAGTGGTGGAAAATGGTTTCCCATTATATAGTTGATCTACCAGTACTGACTTGTACTAATTTCCTATGAGAATTCAAGAAGAAGTATACTCCCAGAGAGTATAAAGATGCCAAGAAGATGGGGTTCTTAAGTTTGAGAAAGGAGATGAGGACAGCGATAGAGTATGAGATAGAGTTTATCTAGTTGAGCCTTATGATGGAGGGATTATATCAGATGAGGTTGATAGATGTCGGAGGTTCAAGGAGGGTCTGAGGCAGTCTATCATGTGCCTTGTGGCAGGCTCTCTCGGTATAAGGATTTTTCTAAGTTGGTTGCAGCTGTTGGGAATTTAGAGAAGGCATAGGGTCTTGGAGCATCTGCTAGAGCAGAGGAGAGTAGAGGTAAGAGACCCTATGCTGAGGCAGGATCTTCATCATCGAAGAGAGGTTAAGGGGGGATATCCTCAGAGGTTTAGTGGGAGCTAGGGGCAGTGCGGCAAGTCATCACAGTAGTAGAGGCAGAGATAGAGACTTGTAGTCTCAGTGGCTAGTACCCCGACCCCAGTGTCCCAGAGGCCTGCTCCGCCTACCTGTGCTTAGTGTGGTAGGGCACATGGAGGTGTCTACTAAAGGACTGGTGTATCAGCAATATGTTATAAATATTGGATCACTAGACAATTTGTAGGCCCTTAATTTTTTACCCAGTCTTATCCAATATTTTTTATATAGTCCAAAATAATTTTTATGGTATTTAATTAAATAATATTTATTTTAGTATTTATTAGTAAAGTTAAAAAATAATAATAATAATAATAAATAAATAAAAATCAGAGATAGAAAAATCGGTGACGAAAAATTTTATCGTTGAAAGTGAATTGGCTTGGGCCAATTTACCGCAAGAATTTCCTGTTGCGAAATGGCCGTGGGCCAATTTGCCGCAGGAAATTCCTGCGGTGAATTTGCTGGCCCGCCAGCTCTCACAATTTTAGCCCGCAGTAATTTTTTGCCAGCGTAATTTTCCAAAGCAGTTTTTTCTGAAACTGAATTCTATTTGGTTTTGATTTTTTTTTCCTGAATGGTTTTAATTTCCTTAGACAATTAGAAGTAGTTTTTTTTATTTTTCCTATAAATACCACATTAAAATACATAATTAAGGATCGAAAAATTGTTTTACTTAATCTGGACTTTGGAGAAAAAACATGGGACTCAAAAATTCATTCGACCAAAAGAAAACCCTAGCAAGCAAGGAGAAGTTCAAGGGACAGCAACCAAAGGAAGCTATCATCCTCAGATTGCTTTGCTCAACCAAAATTAAATTTGAAGTAGGCAACAACTTAGTTCAATTTCTTCAAATTTGGTGGAGCAAAGCAATCTGAGGATGATTGCTTCCTTTGGTTGTTGTCCCTTGAACTTCTCCTTGCTTGCTAGGGTTTTCTTTTGGTCGAATGAATTATTGAGTCCCATGTTTTTTCTCCAAAGTCCAGATCAAGTAAAACAATTCTTCATTGCCTAGTTATTTAATTCTTCCTTCAATAACACTGCCTAGTTATTTAATTCTTCCTTCAATTTAATTTAGGCAATAGCATGAATTAATTCATACAATACTTAAGATCTTAATTAAAACAAATAATATAATTATTAAACACAAATCTAATTTCATAAACCCTAAGTTATTCAAACCCTATTTCTTAATTAATTTTGTTTCCAAACTTTCACAGTAGCTACTTTGCTATAATTTTATTCAGAGAGCTATTTTAATCTTTCAACAATAAATTTGGCTTTTTATATTTATTTCACTAAAAAAAAACATGAGTAGTTGATATAGTCAATATACAAGCACACTCAACTTTGATCGCGGAAAAACATCAAATTCTAAAATCAAAATCATCATCTATAGAACCAAGATTCAAACCATAAAACCCTAATATCTTATCCATAAAACCCTAAAACCTTAATAGCCTTAAAACATGTTTTTCAAATCTAAAACCCTAATTATATCTTTCTAAAAATCAAAACAACAATTTGTTTGCTTTAAACCCTAATCAAACCTATTTTTTTAAATCATAGTAGCATTATTTTTATAAAAACATCCAAAACCTTAAATCTTTTAAACATCCAGTAGCTATGTTATTACGTTAAAATATTTCTCAACTAATTAAACTAGTATATGCAAAACCCTAGTTATTGAACATAAAACCCTAGAAACCCTAATTAATGCATGAACCCTAAATTTATATATTTATTGCTTTATTTAATTTTAGATTTGATTATATAGTTTATTATATGTTTTGATGGTTGATTTATTTAATTTCAATGCTTGATTTATTTAATTTATCATGGATGGATATTTTCTTTATTATTATGATTATTATTTATTTATTTTGGTATTAAAATTATAAGAGGTATGTTTCCACTTTATGGGTACCTCATTGGACCAATGTAAAGGACATGTTTCCATCTTTCGGTGGGTGTCCTATTTAGTTTAGACATGGACGATGTAAGGACATGTTTCCATCCTTGGATGGGTGTCCATTTATTTGCTTTGTTTGGACATTGTTTTGATTTCAATATAATGATGCTTTATTTTAATTGTTGCATGTAGTATGGATAATATTGTTATACTTAAGAATTTTATAATATTAAGACCCGCAAAGGAGGCCGATTCTAATGAACCGGGCGTTGTAGGGGTGCTGGGTCATTTCTCACCTTCCCCATATGTACCCAACTTTTCAAACCCATTAGGGGGTTGGGGATTCCTTAGGAATCAAGTCATCCACCTCTTTCTTTTTCCCGGCCTGTCCGTGTGGCGACTCCATTTTTTCTTGACTTAGGCTCGTGTTCTCTAAGGCCCTGAGCCTAAACAATGCCGAAGTCACAAGAATCATTCCACCGGGAGCGGGGGTAAAAATCCATGCTCACAGTGGTGACTCCATTGGGGATAAGAGAAGTTGATTCTATTGGTCTTTATATTATTCTATTCTTTCTTATCATGATATTATCATTGCATCATATTAGATTGCATTGTGTGCGTGAGTTAGGATGCTCGTGTTACTCGTGTTGTGTTATGTAAGGGATACCATACTTTCACTCAAGGTATGGAGATCGAGCATGGCATAACCACTCATAGCCTTATACCTTTTGGTATATATTTGCTATGGGAACTGGAGACTCTTAATTTTTTATCCAATCCTGTCCAATTAGTCCAAAATAATTTTTGTGTTGTCCAATATATTTTAATTAGTCTAAAATAATTTTTATGGTATCTTGATTAATTTTAATATTTATTTTAGTAAAAAATGGAGAAGTGAGTAAAAAATCAAAAAACAATCGGGGACAAAAAAATCGGCGACGAAAAAATCATCGCCGAAAGTCAACGCGGGCCCATGGGCATTTCGCCCGCAGGAGTTTCTTGCGGGCGAAATGGCCCAAACCATTTTTCCCGTAGGAGTTTCCTGCGGACGAAATGGGCAGCAGGCCCGTTTCACCCGTAGCTGGCTGCGGCAGCTTTTTTGCCAACGCAATTTTTCCTGCGGCAGTAGCAGTTTTTTTTCGCCAGCAAAATTTTTTCGACGCAAATTTTTTGAAACCTAATGCAATTAGGTTTCAGTTTCCTTTTCTTAATGAATAATGTATGCCGTGAGCAACTAGGAATAAACCAGAAAAACTCCTATAAATAACATCAATTACAACATAAAAAAAGCAAGGAAAATAAGAAATCAGAAATTGGGACGAAAAATGGGGAGAGTTTGAAACCGAAATTGAGTGGGAAAGTAGTGAAATCAATTTGACCTTTTGAGAGGAGAAGAAGCAAAAGCCATTAACAAATGAATAAAGGCAGCAACTGCCTTTCTTTTTTGTTCGTCCAAGAAGAATTATTTTGGAGGAACCATCAAAAGGAGATATGTATTAATTGTTATATTTTTTTACAGTAGCTTAATTCATCTAGTTGCTTCTTTTAATTCAAAAATCCTAGAACCTTAATTCCCTTTGTTCAAAGTTTAAAAACACTAATTCGTTGCTTTACTTTCCAAAAAGACTTAAAATTGTTATTTTTACTTCTTCAAATTCTTAAAACCCTAATTGAACATGTTTTTCAACAAAACCAAAATTTGACTCTGTTTCTTACAACAAACCCTAAAAACACCTTTTCTATTTATATAAACCTTAAATTGTTGGTCTACTTTCATAAAATTCTCAATTTCTTTTTTCCAAATTCTAAAAAACCTAAGCATCCACCGAAACCCTAATTCTAAAACACCAAACCCAAATGCAATTTCCAAACCTAAAACAGTGAACCCTAACCCCTTTAAAACCTTAAAACCTAATTTTTTTTAAACCCTAATACTTTAATATTTTAAAAACTATAAAAACACAAATATTTTAATTTTTAACAGTAAACTTGAAATCATAAATCAAAAGTATTTTAAAGAGTCCAAATCCTAGTTTCATGATTTTACATAACAAACCCTAGTTTGGTTAATCAAAGAATTTTATCAACCTTTTAGAACATGAAATTCTCAATCTATTTTAATTCTCTTAAAGTCACAGTAGCCAAATTGCATTAATTCCAAAACCCTAAACAGATGAAATAAAGAGCCCTAAATGGAAACAGTAGCTATAATTGGAATTTTATTTTCCTTATTCAATTCTATATTTGATTATGCTTTGATTTATTTCTCATGCTTTAATTTATTTAAGTTCAATGCTTGGTTTATTTTATTTATCATGGATGGATATTTACTTTCTATTGATGTTTAATACCTTTAATGAATGATTTATTTATGATGAATGGTTATTTACTTTTTCATTTATGTTTCCAAATGTTATAAGAGGTATGTTTCCACTTTGTGGGTACCTCATTAGTTAAAGATCATGTAGTTTAAATTGCTTTTCTATTTTAGAACCAATGTAAGGGACATGTTTCTACTTTTCGGTGGGTGTCCTATTTAGGCATGGGATGTAAGGACATGTTTCTATCCTTGGAGGGGTGTCCATTTATTTGATTTGTTTGGACATTGATTTGATTTTAATATAATGATGCTTTCTTTTAATTATTGTGTGTAATATGGATAATGTTGTTATATTTAAGAATTTTATAATATTAAGACCTGTAAAGGAGGCCGGTTCCAATGAACCGGGCATTGTGGGGGTGCTGGGCCATTTCTCACATTCCCCACATGTACCCAACTTTCCGAACCCATTAGGGGGTTGGGGATTCCTTAGGAATCGAGTCATCCACCCCTTTCTTTTTTCCGGCCAGTCCGGGTGGCGACTCCATTTTCTCCGGACTTAGGTCCGTGTTCTCTAAGGCCTCGAGCCTAAACAGTGCCGAAGTCGCAAGAAACATTCCACCATGAGTGGGGGCGAAAATCCCTGCTCACAGTGCCGACTCCACTGGGGATAAGAGAAGTTGATTTCATTGGTCTTTATATTATTCTATTCTTTCTTATAATGATATTATCCATTGCATCGTATTAGATTGCATTGTGTGCGTGAGTTAGTACGCCCGTGTTACCCGTGTTATGTTATGTAAGGGATACCGTACTTTCACTCAAGGTATGGAGATCAAGCATGGCATAACCACTCATAGCCTCATACCATTTGGTATATACTTGCTATGGGAACCTAAGCCTTTTTACCCAAAGACTAAAGCTCATGTAATTGGCCTAGTTACTTTCCTTAGGTTTTACCCCAAATGCATGTTGTTTGACTATGGTTAATTTATCTTGGCTTAAATCATGTCTTATTTGGTTTTTTCTTTTTCTAATATGACCTAAGTGTATTGTAAGCTCAAAATAAATTCTTCTTTAAAATCCAAAAGACCAAAGCTATTTTTCAAAATTTTTAAGATGGTCTTTGGACATAAGACTTTTCTAAAAATAAATCAAAAATTCTTTTGCTCATGACCCAAATATTAAGCCCAAAATATGTTTTTCTAAAATCTTTTTACAATGGGCTTAGAAATAAATTTATCCAACCTTTTCTTACAAAGAGATTACAAATTATTTAGGTCAATTAAGAAATACCAAAAATCAATTGTGAGCCTAGTTTATACTAAGAATAAAATAACCATGGGCTTGTTTTTGGCATGAACCATTAGTTACCTTTTTCAAGTGAGAAATCTATTTATAATAAACCTCTTAATTTTGTTTTAATCCAATATAGCATAAAAGCTACTTTAGTTGGTTGAATGGATTAAAACCTAATTAATGGGAATTATCATGGATTGATTTCCATTTTCAAAAATATAACTATTGGTTGAAACATTCGAGGGAAATATTCGAAAACAAGATATCCCATGTTGGTATTTTGTTAACCATATACCTAGGAAAAGAGACTTGCCATTCGTGTGTGGATGTTATAAGGTTGGAAGGAATGTCTTATTTATCCTTGTTTGTTAGTTGTTTGTGCATACATGCATACATTTACATCTCATATCATTAATCCTTTCTGGCTCACAGCCCTAGAATATGATAGTTCAAAAGCTTACAACAATTCGACCTATGCCGGAGATGAAACAACTCAATCACTTACTCACTAAAAACAATGGAGCCCGATCAAATTCAAAGAATGGTGGATGAAGCCCTCAATGCCAAAATGGAAGAAATAAAAGAGGCCCTAGCTGAAACTATGAAAAACCAATTGACTGCAATATTAGAAAATCATGCCGAGGCATCTGCTAGCTCCAAGAAGCCAAAGGACAATGGAAAGGCTAAAGTTGGTGAAGTAGCTTTTGATGATGATAAGGTGGTCATTGATGATGATAGTTGGGCTCAATACTACCAAGATCCTCAAGAGAAGAAAAAGGAACCTAAGGATGTTGAGAAGGTAACTATTGAAAAGACCAAGACATCCGATGTTGAAAAGATGATTGCTGACTTAGAAAACAAATTTGAGAAGAAACTAAAAACAGAAGAGATGTCCGAAGTTGACAAATTATTTGAGCTAGATGAAGAAGTTCCATACAAATTCAAGATGCCATCCTTTGCAAAGTTTGATGAAACTGGAAATCCTCATCTCCATGTGAAGCAGTATATCACTGCCATGCAGTCTGCTCGAGCTACTAAGGCTCAAACTCTAAGGTACTTCATGCTCTCATTGGATCCTGTTGTCCAAAACTGGTTCAATACCTTAGATGATGGAACACAAAAGAGTTGGGATCTACTGTATAAGTCTTTCATTCAGCAATATGGGTACAATGTTGAAATGGAAGTTACCTTAATGGAAGTTGAGTCCATTAGGCAATGACCAAATGAAAGTTTTGTGGACTATGTGAAGAGATGGAGAAACAAGGCCGCTTTGCTGAAGAAGAGGCCCGATGAATCCGATCAAATAAGGATGATTGTGACAGGGGTGTTGCCTAGTCTCCGTGAAAGTATGTCTCGCACCCTTATATCTTCTCCAAGCTGGTCTACAAATTGAAGAGTGGGAAAGGGAGAAAAATCGCTTTTCAATAAGAAGGAATGAGAAAGGGAATTATCAGCCTAGAAATCAAAGCACGCAAAAAGAAGTTGATGTTAATGTGGCTGGTCAAGGAAATAAAAGACAATTCTCAGAATTGGGGAAACCTCTATCTTGGGTTTTTAGCAAGCTGCAAAAGAAAAGGTTGTTGCAACTGTTGGCTCCTCGACCACTGCATAATCCACTGCCACCAAACTTCAATGCCGAGGCCTTCTGTCAATTTCATCAAATGCGAGGGCATGAAACAGATAAATGTGCTCGTCTAAGGCATGAGATCCAAGACCTAATCGATAGTGGCAAGCTACCCGAGCCGAATAAGCCCAATACCAAGAACAACCCTTTGCCTAAATTTGGAAGAGTGCCACCACCAGCAACCTTTATGGTGGGAAAAGGATTGGAAGAAGATTTTGTTTTATCCTCCTTTCAAGATAGGGATATTGAAGATATGAAAGGAAAAGAAGCTTAAACTCAACAAACTTTCCTTAGCTTGAATGTTGCTTTTCAATTTTACTTTCTTTAATATTTAATTAGAATAATCATGTTTTCCAAAATTAAATTTGTTTGAAATAAATTACTTTCATCAAAATTTTTATTGGTCTTTGTTCATTTTAGTGCTTAACCAATGAGGAATCTAGCTTGATAATTCACGAATTAATATATTTATGTATCATGACTCGAATGACTTTACTAGGTGAGGGAATTGCTCTATAGCATTGAGTTGTGTATGCTTACTTAGAGAGGGCTCCTGCATAATTATCTTTGTCTAGGTCCTAGTCAGTCTTAGAACATGCTTTGACAAACTTTTGAGTCGAAATTGAACTCTGCTTATTTAAGGGAGAGATGATCTAGGCGTTATTTGGTTACCCAACAACTAGTATCCACCTTAATAAATATCAATCCCTAGTCGTCCCTTTGAGCCTTCATAAAATTTTAGCTTTCTTTTCATTGGCTTACAAACCCCAATAACCTACCTTGAGCTGTTGTGATACTTTTGACAAGTCTTATGATCACTAAGATGAAAAGGCAAGAAGATCAAAGAAACCAATGACTAGTCAAGATCATGAGGATAGTTGAAGTTCTCAAGACCATGAAGATAGTTGATGTTTTCAAGACCATAAGGGTAGTTGAAGTTTTCAAGACCATAAGGGTAGTTGAAGTTCCCTTAATATCTCCAATATATCAAAACAACATCATCATTAGAGTAACAAATGATTTATCCCTAAAGGTTTATGTTACTCCACTCATCCATTATTAGAAACCCAAGCTAGTACAAATGAGGCAACTCTTTTAGAGCTAGAACCAAACAAAAACAAAAAAAATAAAAAAAAACAAAAAAAAGAGAGAGAGAGAGAGAGAAGAGAAGAAAAGAAAAAGGACAAAAGAAAAAGAAAAGAAAAGGAAAAGGAAAAAACAACAAGAAAAGAAAACCTAAAAAGATGGTTTAGAAAGCCAACTGAGTTCTCTTTTACCTAAGCAGCAAAAGGCTTCCATTTGGACAGTTTGACTTGAATTGATCCAACCCAACCAAAGATTCAATCAAAATCAAAGGAAAAGAGGAAGACCATCCAGTTCTTGAAAGTTCTGTATTTGACAGTCCTACAAGAAAGAGGGACAAAATGATAAAAGAAAGGGAAGAGTAAGAGAAAGAAAAAGGAAGAGTAAGAAAAATAAAGACGAAAGAAAAGGGAAAAGAAGAAAAGAAATTAATATGGGTCTTAAACTTTTTGCAAGGGCAAAGACTGTCCTAATCAAGATCCAGATTAATGCCAAGAAGACAAAAGGAATTTGGAGTCTAGCAAGATTGCTCCCAACTACCTAAAGTTCCAATAAGAAATTTGTAGTGTGAGGGTTTGTCCTTGTGTCACACCAGCTCCAATCTTAAAATGTCCTTCACTTTAACCCATGTCCCTCATAGACCCCATTTCAAGCCTATCAAAGACCTGTTGATCTCTCTTGGTAGGTAGAGTCTATTAGTGGAGATAGTTTGGATAAGCATGCATATGAGATAGACAATTTTTAAACTCAAATGAGACCTTTGGCCAAGTAATGTGTATGTGCCTATCTGAAGTGCTTAAATAGAAATGATTCCCGAGTTTATTATAGTAACTAGGGTTGTCATGTTATAGATATTTTAATTTGGAAAATCAAGTCTTGAGGTACATTGACATTAATTTGGCAAAGCCAACATTTGATTTCAAAATCAAAATCAAAAAATAAAAAAAATGTTTTGCCATACAAAGCCTTCAAGTTAAGGGAAGTAGGTTGAACCTCCAAATGGCACATTGGGCAAAGTAAATAGTTATTGGCAAGGTTATAAAGAAGCTACCAACTGATAGGCTGAAACATAACTTAAAATGGATGTGTAACACCCCGATACTCTATATAAGTACTATACATATACCTTGTATACATTCAGTAAGTATATAAAGTATAAGGATGTCACTATTTCAATATAGAATCTTACCTTATTTCCAAACAATAATACATTACAATATTATAGCACATTTACAAAATCATTATACTTTCAATAATCTCACATATATGTAATAATCTTGCCTTTACCAAAATTGATTTATACATATGAATACATTTTTATCAAAATACAATATATTTATATTGTACATGTATGCATCACCTTCTAGTTGGTCTCGAAACACTCTTACCCTTCTCGTGGCATAACGATTGACTTCATATCTACCACCTACTCACCTGCGTGATTTACATAACCGGGCTAAGCCCGAAAGCTTAGTAGTACAAATAAATAATATAAACATACATTATAGAAAATCATACTCATATGTTAACTTCGTATACCATTATTTTCTTATCATGTTTTCCCATTTCAATTACACTTATCATATATTTCCACTAATCTCATAATTATATACATATACATATATATCATTGACACAAACTACATTTCCATGACTTATTAGAACATTCATATAATAATACTCACAATGTTTACATCCATATACTTATTACATGTCATATTATACTTTCAGAATCTCATCTTTCAACATAGCTTCTCAGGCCATATTTCTTTTCAATAATTGACTTATTTATTGTAATCATAACATGCGTCATAACATTACATTCCATTAATTTGTTCAATTGTTTCACCATTCATAAATCACATTGAAACAAAGACAAGCATGGATCTCATTATTCATTCATTTCACATTTCATGAATATCATGTAAACAAAGACAAGCATGGGCCCAAAAGACACTAATATGCCATTCAACTTTCAGAGTTAATGTTTTGGTTTAATTATCACATTTAACATTATCATTATCCCAACTAGGCTTCAAGGATTTAGGTTCAACCAAGCTTCAAGGGGAACAAAGCATGCTAAGTATCAACCCAACTTGGCTTCAAGAACCAAACCCAACCTAGCTTCAAGGGTTGTAACATCTCAATTAGGCTTCAAGGACTAGACCCAACCAAGCTTCAAGGGGAGTTAAGCATGCTAAACTTCAACCCAACTTGGCTTCAAGAATCAAGCCCAACCTAACTTCAAGAGATTGTTACTATAGGCATGCCACCAACAACAAAACTCTGAAAATGGAATAACACATTAGACACACAATTCATACATTATTTCATTATCAATTTCATTCTCATTTTCTCATCATCACTTAGGCAACCATGCCTCAATCATCTCATTTGCATCATTATCATTTTAGCCAACAATCATGGCTCCTCATCTCATTAATAGAGTATACATAATTAATTGCATTGAATATCATCATCTAGGCACACATGCCCCACTTATTTCATTTGATTCATCATAACCAATCACATTGGTTTCATTCCTCATTATATCTCAATTCACATTAAATCAATTCATCATTTAAGTATTCATCATGAGGCATTACATCTCATCAATCTCAAATCACATTAAAGCAATTTATCATAACCAATTACATTGCTCATATTGCTTTAATGATCATCATATCTTTCACTTTACATATTTCATCATATCATCATATCTTTCACATTTCATATTTTATCATTGATATATATACATAGCAATTTACATTATTCATATGCATCAACAATGTACTAGATTACTTAACACATTTATAACCAAATGTGTTAAGGTCCAAAGACATATAAATATATGCAATCAAATAGGGTTTGTACTTACCTCAAGAACAACTCCCATCAATCTATACACTTCCTCTTCCAAGAATTCTCAACATTTAGGTTAAGGCAACACAATCTCTTCAAAACCTAATCCAAGATAATTATACATATAAGAAAATAAGAATGATAACTAACTAGGGCAAACTCTACACATGACACGCTCACCAACACGGGCGTGTCCCTGATTGTGCCCTAAACCAACAATACAAAAGCTTTGACACGCTTAGTAACACGGGCGTGTCAATGGACGTGTCACTCATTCTGCCTCGCAGAAACATTGACACGGCCAACAACACGGGCATGTTCATGGCCGTGTCAATTACTTTTTCTCACAGTAGCTATGACACGTTCAGTAACATGGTCGTGTTAATGGTCATGTCACAAACGTCAAACTCAGTACCGTTGACACGCCCAACAACATGGTCGTGTCAGGCAAAAATCATGCATTTCGAACTCTCATTCATGTAAACACAAACACTTCAAAACCCATACTACATCACCCTTAATCAACATCTTAATTATATTCATGAATTACCTATCAATTTAACACTTATATAACTTCAATATATCATAATAATAATCATTATATACATCACCATGTATCAACTACTCAATTCACCAACTCATTTATATTAAACCCTTATTAAACAATTTCAATAATCCATCATCATCCTCATAATTAACCCAAATTATCATCATCTAAATACCAATTTAACATATCTATAAACTTTAATCTTTCACTATCATCATCTTCACACACTAACCAAATCAAATATAAACACAATCAATAGAAATCAACTCAAAAAAATGAATACTTGAATATTTTGCCAAATCTTCAATCTGCACCTTCAATTCTCTTAAAGCCCTTAAGAATTTGGTGTGAAAGTAAATTAAAATCACATCTCTCTCTCTCTCTCTCTCTCTCTCTCTCGTTCAAGAAGAAGAAGAAGAAGGAAAGAAGATCTTTTCTTCTTTTTCTTTTACTTATCATATATATATATAATAATAATAATATAATAAAAAATCTCTAAAAAAAATCTCCACCACACACTTTGTCCACCCTTGACTTTCTTTTCTTCTTTTTCTTTTATTATTATTATTATTATTATTATTATTATATAAATTTACTTTTCCTACACCACTTTATACATTATGTATATGTAATGTATATGTTGGTATATGTATATGCCTTATATATATTGAATTTATATTTCCCTTATTTTTCAAATACCATATATACATTTTATCCTTCATATTTTACCAACATATCTTCTCACTACTACTATTTCAATGTACACCAAAATCAGGTATTAAATTAATTCATTTCTCTTCTTTTGACTTTCATTAATTTAACTTGTATATATATCTCCATAGATACAACATATACACTCTCTTCACTTCTTTTCTCTTTCCATTAAACATACACATTAAATCCATATACAACAATAATTATTCCAAACTTTTAGGGTGTACTTTGGGATATTACAGGATGTATCACTGACTCTGCAACTTGGGGTCTCCACCACTCATATTTTCAACATCTCGGAGATAAAAGCCACAAATGTAAAAGCTTTCGATCATTTCAATGCAAGACTTGAACAAGCGTCAAAAGGGAACTAATGAACACTTCTACTAATCACCTCGGTCTGTGAGTCGATGGGACGACTGTAAGTATTATTCATGCATATCATGCATACATGAGCATATCACATCGCACTTCCTTGTCTTGTGTTGTCTATTCCTTGTCGAAATGAACAGTAAACACCTTGCGAAGTAAAGAATCAAAAGAAGATATTGAATCAAGGGGGCATGGAAAGCCTACTCGCTTGTGGACGCTTCGGTCATTTTACAAAGAGAAGAAATACGTGCTTGTGCGAAGAACTACACGGCAAAAACATCATCAAAGCTTCCATGGAAAAATCTTTGGTTTGAGCCTACACAGAGGGCAAAGTTTCTCCTTTTCAATTTTTTTATATACTGAATATTTTCAAACTCACTTGTATTTCGCCACGCAGGGGGCAAGGAGAGGATACAAGGTCCAATTAAAATAGCTGAATTTTTGCAAAAAGGAAGAACAAAAGAATGGAACATTAGAACTCTCAAAAGAATGAAGATGCAAAAGACAAAAGATCATTCCAGCTAAAAGAGCTGAAGTCAGGGAGAAGATCCAATTTAAAGGATGAAGATCCAATTTCAAGGGTGAAGACCCGATCTCAAAGAAGGAAGGTCATAAAGATCCATTTTGATGGTGAAAAAACCACAATGCATAGAACAGCCGGAGCAGTCAGACTTCTCAATTGATAAAAGGTTAGACAAACTCAGTCTCGGGTCCAAGTACCCAAATCCAATTCAAGCTCAGGTCCAAGAACCCGAATCAAATTCAGCTTAGGGTCCAAGCACCTAAAATCAAATCAATCTCGGGTCCAAGTACCCAATCTCAGATCCAAGTACCCAAATCCAATTCAAGCTCGGGACCAAGTACCCAAACCAAAGCCAATTTAGGATCGAGTATCCCAATCCAATTTAGGATCGAGTATCCAAATCCAGTTAGGATCAAGTATCCAAATCAAGTTTAGGATCGAGTATCCGAACCCAATTTAGGATCGAGTATCCCAATCTAAATCCAATTAGGATCGAGTATCCCAATCCAGTTTAGGATCAAGTATCCAAAGCCAATTTAGGATCGAGTATCCCAATCCAATTTAGGATCGAGTATCCAAATCCAGTTAGGATTGAGTATCCAAATCAAGTTTAGGATCAAGTATTCGAACCCAATTTAGGATCGAGTATCCCAATCCAAATCCAGTTAGGATCAAGTATCCAAATCAAGTTTAGGATAGAGTATTCGAACCCAATTTAGGATCGAGTATCCAAATCTAGTTAGGATGATCGAGTATCCCAGTCTAGTTATGATCGAGTATCCCAATCCAATTTAGGATCGAGTATCCAAATCCAGTTCAAGATCGAGTATCCAAGTCCAGTTAGGATCAAGTATCCCAATCCAAGTTAGGATCGAGTATCCAAATACAATTTAGGATCGAGTATCCGAATCCAGGTAGGATCGAGTATCCCAATCCAGTTTAGGATCGAGTATCCGAATCCAGTTAGGGTCGAGTATCCCAATCAAGATTAGGATAGAGTATCCGAACCCAATTTAGGATCGAGTATCCCAATCCAATTTAGGATCGAGTATCCAAATCCAGTTAGGATCGAGTATCCAAATCAATTTTAGGATCGAGTATCCGAACCCAATTTAGGATCGAGTATCCCAATCCCAATCCAAATCCAGTTAGGATCAAGTATCCCAATCAAGTTTAGGATTGAGTATCCGAACCCAATTTAGGATCGAGTATCCCAATCCAAATTCAGTTAGGATCAAGTATCTGAATCCAATTAGGATCGAGTATCCAGGTCTAGTTTAGAATCAAGTATCCAAATCTCTCAGGTCCAAAACCCAAAACCTCAACCGTCTCAAAAATTAAGTCTTATTGCTTTTCACTCTCTTTTACTAAAGTCTCAGATCATTCAAGCAGGGGGAAAACTATAGACCCTTAATTTTTGACCCAATCCGGTCCAATTAGTCCAAAATAATTTTTGTGCTGTCCAATATTTTTTAATTAGTCCAAAATAATTTTTATGGTATCTTGATTAATTTTAATATTTATTTTAGTCAAAAATGGAGAAGTAGGTAAAAAATCAAAAAAAAATCGACGACGAAAAAATCGGCGACGAAAAAATCGTCACCGAAAGTCAGCGCGGGCCCATGGGCATTTCGCCCGCAGCTGCCTCAGCCAGCTGCAGCAACTTTTTTGCTAGCGTAATTTTTCCTGCGGCAGTTTTTTTTGCCAGCGCAATTTTTCCGCAGTATTTTTTTTTTTTGCCAGCGAAATTTTTCCAACGCAAATTTTTCGAAACCTAATGCAATTAGGTTTCGGTTTCCTTTTCTTAATGAATAATGTATGCCATGAGCAACTAGGAATAAACCAAAAAAAACTCCTATAAATAAGATCAATTACAACACAAAAAAAATTAAGGAAAATAAGAAATCAGAAATTGGGACGAAAATTGGGAGAGTTTGAAACCAAAATTGAGTGGGAAAGTAGTGAAATCAATTTGACCTTTTGAGAGGAGAAGAAGCAAAAGCCATTAACAAACGAACAAAGGCAGCAACTACCTTTGTTTTTTGTTCATCCAAGAAGAATTATTTTGGAGGAACCATCAAAAGGAGGTATGTATTAATTGTTATATTTTTTCATAGTAGCTTAATTCATCTAGTTGCTTCTTTTAATTCACAAATGCCAGAACCTTAATTCCCTTTGTTCAAAGTTTAAAAACACTAATTGGTTGCTTTACTTTCCAAAAAGACTTAAAATTGTTATTTTTACTTCTTTAAAATCTTAAAACCCTAATTGAACATGTTTTTCAACAAAACCAAAATTTGATTCTGTTTCTTACAGCAAATCCTAAAAATACCTTTTCTATTTATATAAACCTTAAATCATTGGTCTACTTTCATAAAATTCTCAATTGCTTTTTTCCAAATTCTAAAAAACCTAAGCATCCACCGAAACCCTAATTCTAAAACACTAAACCCAAATGCAATTTCCAAACCTAAAACAGTGAACCCTAACCCCTTTAAAACCTTAAACCCTAATTTTTTCTAAATCCTAATCCTTTAAAACTTTAAAAACTATAAAAACACAAATATTTTAATTTTTCACAGTAAACTTGAAATCATAAATCAAAAGTATTTTAAAGAGTCCAAATCCTAGTTTCATGATTTTACATAACAAACCCTAGTTTGGTTAATCAAAGAATTTTATCAACCTTTTAGAACATAAAATCCTCAATCTATTTTAATTCTCTTAAAGTCACAGTAGCCAAATTCCATTAATTCCAAAACCCTAAACACATGAAATAAAGAGCCCTAAATGGAAACAGTAGCTATAATTGGAATTTTATTTGCCTTATTCAATTCTATATTTGATTATGCTTTGATTTATTTCTCATGCTTTAATTTATTTAAGTTCAATGCTTAGTTTATTTTATTTATCATGGATGGATGTTTACTTTCTATTGATGTTTAATACCTTTGATGAATGATTTATTTATGATGAATGGTTATTTACTTTTATCGATTTATTTAGGTTTCCAAATGTTGTAAGAGGTATGTTTCCACTTGGTGGGTACCTCATTAGTTAAATATCATGTAATTTAAATTGCTTTTCTATTTTAGAACCAATGTAAGGGACATGTTTCTACCTTTCGGTGGGTGTCCTATTTAGGCATGAGATGTAAGGACATGTTTCCATCCTTGGAGGGGTATCCATTTATTTGATTTGTTTGGACATTGATTTGATTTTAATATAATGATGATTTCTTTTAATTATTGTGTGTAATATGGATAATATTGTTAAATTTAAGAATTTTATAATATTAAGACCTGTAAAGGAGGCCGCATCCACCCTCTCTTTATCAAAGTGCATATCAAAGGAAAAAGGACTCCATGTGCGATGGTTGATGATGGGTCTGCCATAAATGTTTGTCCACTTAAAATATTACCAAAGCTAGCCATGTCAAAAAGGGATCTAAACCCAACCGAGGTAACCATTCGGACTTATGACAACACCAAGAGTCATGCCGAAGAAACTTTCAAAGCTGCTGTCAAGGTCGGTCTAATTGAATCTATTATTGAATTTGTTGTTTTGGACATACCTGTTACCTTTGCCTTACTCTTGGGATGACCATGGTTTCATCCTCTTGGTGGAGTTCCTTCCACCCTTCATCAAAAGATCAAGTTCACTAACGAAGATGAGACAGTGGTCATTGAGGCCGAAGATAATGAGGTTGTTAATGCTCTAATGATTGAGAGGCCTCTCAATGGTTTCCAAGTAGCTATAATTTCTGATGATGAAGTAGTGGACTCTAAGGTCTTGAACATGATGAAGAACATGAGCTACCTTCCCAGAGCTGGTCTTGGAAAGGGCAAGGCCAGTTTGACAAAACTTCCAGATTTCAAAACTCAAACTTCCAAGAAAGGGTTAGGGTATGAAGAAGCCAACAAAGATGTCCAGCCAAAGAAGAGTGAGAAGAAGAGCTTTTCACCATTTGAAGAGATCTTTGTCAAAGCTCTAGACATGGGACCACTCCAAGGAAAGCCTGAGTCAATCATGTTCATGGGAAAGTTGATCCCGAGTTTTGAAATTTTTGTTGATGTTGCCGAGCCAGTGGAGCAAGTGAAGAAAAAGCTCACCCTGCCAGCCAACAAGGAGCAAAATCCAAAAGAAAAGAAGGAAGCTGTCCTGAAAGCCTAAAAGACTCCGAAAGAGATCGATGCTCTAGTTGCAGAGAAGTTTGAAGATATTCTGCCTTATGATTTTGAGAACAATGATTTTAATTTTGATTTTAATTTGTCTTCTTTGTATGAGGATTATGATGTTTTCTTTTCCAAAATGAATGCAATAAAGTCTGATTTTGCTTACTTGTGTGATGTTTCTCCTGATGGTTGCACGCATTCAAATAGCAGTTACGTGAGCATCTTTAATATTAATTTTGTTGACACAATCATTAAATTTGGGAACAACTAAAAAACCTAAAAATATTAGCATAGCATCCGACCTTACTCCTGATGAGAGAAAGAGATTTGAAAAAATATACAAAAAATATGAAGAAGTATTTGCTTGGTCTTATGAAGATATGCCTGGAATAGATTGAGACATAGTCGAACATCTTATTCCTACTTACAATCACATGAAACCTGTCAAACAAAAGCTTAGGCGATTAAAACCTGAGTGGGCTGAATTGGTTAAAGAAGAGGTCAATAAAGAAATACAAGTAAAATTCCTTGAAGTGATAGAATATCCAGATTGGCTAGCCAACATAGTACTCGTGCCAAAGAAATATGGAAGAATTAGGGTCTGTGTCAACTATAGAGATTTAAACAAGGCTTCCCCTAAAGATGATTTTCCTTTACCCCATATAGATGTTCTCATTGATAGTGCAGCCTCTAGCGTGCTACATTCGTTTGTAGATGGATTTTCTGGATACAACCAAGTGTTAATGGCCTAAGAGGATAAAGCCAAAACTACTTTCATTACTACATGGGGTATATTTTGTTATAAGGCGATGTCATTCGGCTTAAAGAATACTGGAGCAACCTACCAAAGGATGGCCACCACACTATTTCATGACATGATGCACAAAGAAGTCGAAGTATATGTTGATGATATGATGGTGAAATCGGATACGAGGGAACAACACTTCCAAAATTTAGAATTATTCTTCAATAGAGCATTAAAGTATAAGCTAAGATTAAACCTGAAGAAGTGTGTGTTTGGGATTACCTCAGGCAAATTGTTGGGACATGTGATTGGTCCAAATGGCATTGAGATTGATCCTATCAAAGTTCAAGCAATCAGGGATATGCCAGCCCCTAAGATGGAGAGAGAAGTTCAGGGATTCATTGGTAAATTACAATACATTAGCAGATTTATAGCAAAGCTCACAACAATCTGTGAGCCTATCTTCAAGTTGCTTGAGAAGAATCATTCGGTCCTGTGGAATGAAGAGTGTCAAAGGGCCTTTGAACGAATAAAAGAGTATTAACTAAATCCACCTATTTTGAAACCACCTAAACCTGGTAAACCCTTGTTACTGTACTTAGCAGTAGAAGAAGAGTCAATAGGAGCTATGCTATCCCAAGCAGATGAGTCAGGGATTGAGCATGCAGTTTACTATTTGAGTAGAAAGCTCCTACCATATAAGATTAAGTCTAGCATCATTGAAAAGACCTGTATAGTTGTGGTTTGGTCTTCTAAGAAGTTGCAGCATTACTTTCAATCTTATAGTGTGCAAGCAATTTCTAGGTTGGATCCAATGAAGTACTTAAGGGAGACACCTTCTTTGATTGGGAAGTATAGGTGATGGTTGATAATATTGGAAGAATTTGAGATTGAATATGTAACCAGGAAAATAATCAAAGGAAGAATAGTGGCAAAATTCCTGGCCCAACAACCATTACCGGATAGCGAAGAGGTAGTCTTGGAATTTTCGGATGAACATTTAGAGGCCATTGAAGTACAAGGATGAAAAATGTATTTTGATGGATCAATAAATAGGAAAGGAGCGGGTTTGGGAGTCATACTAGAATCGCCCGAAGGGGAACTTATTCCTTTAGCCAAAAAATTAAAATTCAGGGCAACCAATAATATGATGGAGTATGAAGCATGTATCTTTGGTTTGGAAACCCTACTGATTACGAAGGTGGATAAGGTGGAGGTTTTTAGCGATTCATTGCTAGTTGTATCCCAAGGAAAGAAGAAAAATTAAAATCATACCATCATTAATTGACCATGATGAAGAAGAACTTTAAGGAGTGCATGTTTATACACCTACCAAGAGAAGAAAACCAGATGGCTGATGCCTTAGCCACATTGGCTTTGGTATGGGAAAATCTTGTCAACTTATTCTTTTGTAAATTTAATCACATTTTACCATTTTCCATATTCCTCATTCACATTATTAATTTCTTTTTTTATATATTTCTTCATCTTAGATATTTTTCATAATTTTTCTTCGCATTACTTATCATATTAATCATTTCTCATACTTTCCAATTACTTTTAGCATTATCCATAATATAGACATTATACACATAACAATGCTCAATCCAATTATGAAAGTGACATAACACATTCTCAAATTCACAATGTGTTAAGCCATCTACAATATCATTTAAATAATTATTATTATAAACTAATACTAACCTTGGTTTTGACTATTTTCGAGCTAAAAATCACCACTCTCCCCTTCACTTCCAAGATGCCCTTCGCTACTAGGTTTGGGTACTAACCAACCACTAAATTCCTATACAAAATATAAGTATATAAAATGTATTAGAATCACATTCCAACACATTCTAACTAATAAAAATCAATTTAGCACATTTTCTTCAATTTTCCAAATTTTGCTCTAATATTCATTAATTTTGAAACAATATTCCAATAAATTCCAAATGGCATTCTAAGTTCATTTCCATAATTAAAATCACTTTATAATATGATTTAAACAATGTAATCCAATTAGCATCAATTCTTTAACAAAATTCTTCCAAAACCCTAAATTTACCACTAACTCATCTAAACTTTATCTAAAGTTAAATAAATCAACTATCTAACTAAATATCTTTGTCTCCTCATCAAAATAACTCTATCCATACTCATATAGCAAATTAAAGAACACCCCATCAAAATTTCATATTTTATATAATTATAAATTCCAAAGAATTTGTAAAAATTTTGAAAGAAAGCTTACCAATTTGTTGAAAATTCACATAAATCCTCTTTAATCCTTGAAAATCCTTTTAAAATTTAGTATTTGGATGAGCAAAATAATCCTTAGCAATGTTGATTCTTGGGTAAGAGAGAAGAAGAGAAAAGATGGGTTTTTTTCTCTAAAAAAAAGAAACTGACTTTTCTTTTTCTTTCAAATTCCAACCATATGTATATTTATAATATTTTATTATTTTAATTATTTATCTAATTAATTATTTTTAAAATGCTAATTTTCATCTTCCACTAAAAATAGTTTATTTTAATATTTAATAAATATTAAAATTTCTCCATCATCTTCCACTATCTATTTTATTATTATTATTATTATTATTATTATTATTATTATTATTTTGAGTTTTTACCATTATGCCCCTTTTACTATTCAACTTTTGTCTTTTTCTTTTTACTATTCAACTTTATATATTATGTATACTTTCTTTATATTTTACATATACTCCTCATATTTTCTCACTTCCAAAATTTCATTTAACCCTCTAACTTATTTGTTTAATTATATCTAAAAATTGCAGGTGTTACATATCAGCGCCAACCAGTTAATAAGTTCACCTTTATCATACTATGCATAAAGAATATATGATGTCGGGTCGAAGCACATTATTATAATTCGACTAGGAATTTGATGAATTTAAAGGAAATGATGTTGGGTTGTTTGCAAGATGAGGACGATAAGAAGCCAATGCAGTGTGGGAAGCAATTGATAAAAGGATGGACTCACGAAGAAAGGGCGGAGAGAAGCGAGGTTGGATACTTTCTAACTCGCTCTTCAAATAAGGCCTCTATGTTTTCTCCTTCCCCTTATATATACATATATAAATATACGTATATATACAATACATGAATCTTATTTTATAATCGCATCTCTCGATCTCTTTCTCTCGATCTTTTATTCTGGATGAATTTCTATATTGATTTTTTATTACATATTATGAGTTTAAGCAATGTTTTGTTTGTATTTACTGAGAAATTACAGGAAAATGAAGGGAATGAATCTTTTTTAGTTTAGTGTTTAGTTTATTTTATAATGTTTTATTTTTATTTTCTCTAATTATTTCTTATCTCTTATTGTTTTTCTATTTATCAATTGAAGAATTATGGTTTTACATCTTGAGGTCTTTTATTTCAGGTCAAGAAGAGGGGAATTTATAGTGACATTTTATTCCAGTGATTTTTGTTTTTACTTTGTATTTTGAACATAGTTGGGTTTTTATTGCAATTAACAATAATTTCCAGCTCTGTGTATTTTTCAGTGAAAATTATATTCATTTTGTGTTGTGTTTGAGTGAGTTCTTATTTATTTATTTATATGTGCTGTAAATTGTGTTGGTTTTTAAGCTCTTTGTGAGTTAATCTTTGAAGTTAGTGAAGTATTTTTGACTTGTACAAGAATGTGAGCTGCTGGAATGATTTACATATGCAGATTTTGGTTGAACTTCTAATAATTATGGTTTTGGGCAATGACAATGAATTAGTGGAAGGCAATTGACAATGAGCAAGGATGGGACTTTAGGCAAAGGGGGATAACAAAAATGAAGAACATCCTAGAAGGATTGGCGTATGTTGTCCTAAGATGGTAACCAAGAGGGGGGTGAATTGGTTGTTTTGAAGAAGTGATGGTGAATTTTAAAAATTTAAAGCAAAACAACAAAGTGAAGAGAAGAATAAACACAAAGAATTTATAGTGTTCGGATTACCTCAATCCTACTCCCACCTCCTTAACAACTTGTTAAGGTTCCACTAATCTTGAGTTTTTACAAGCTCAACTCTAACTTGGTGTTTTTAAAAGCTCACATCGAACATCTACAAGGCTTAAGTATCTTCCTCACTACCCAAATAAGAGTTTTCCCATGCCTACTCTAAAACCTAAGTGTTTCAAAGCTCACACTCAAACCAACAATAGTGTTTAATGCTCACACCCAATACTCAATGAATACAAGTATACATTTTAATACAAGGAAATGAAAGATGTTAATATTAGCAATTACAATCATAATCACATTAAAAATTGAGGTTTCTTATGGTATTTATGGCATTCAAGTCTCCAAATAGCCATTTAAGATAGGAGCCAATATGTTTGATTCTTGTCTCCTACTTAAATCACTTTTCAGAGCAAGTTCATGATTAAACTACCATTAGTCTGGTCGGCTCGGGCTCGGCATGGTCAGACTGAGCAGTAGTTCGGTCATACTCGCCATTTTTCTAACAAAAGTTCTTTAATAGTTAGTACACATGGCATCCACCAATTGAGTAGATAAGTAACAACTATAATATTTGAATCTCGCTTCACTGGTATGGTCAAAATGGCTTCTTTTTGGTTGGACAGCTTGTGATTTGCTAAGATTTTAGGAGTACTAGTGACCATGATATCTACTATAACATTGTTGGATTTTTTTTTGCCCATGTCCGGTCGAACTACATCAGGTCTGATCATTCTAGGCATGATATTCTTAAATCTTTTAAGTACATGGATCATGAGCTCAATTGGATATTTTATGAATTTTTTACTCTGGCTTAGTTTAGTTGAACTGCTTGATGGTTCAGTCATGATAGTTTATTCATTCACAATGTGGGAGTGACACAGAGCATGAACTCTATTGGATATTTGGGCTTGAGCTTAGTGTTGGTAGCTAAGACTCGGTCTGGGCATACTTGCTCTAGTCCGGTTAGCTTGATTTTGGAACATTCGTGCCCTTGTCACCTCATTCGTGGAATGCTCATCAGCTTGGTATCGGTGCTTCTGGCCTGTCAGCTCGGTAGTGGTATGATCATGCTTTAGCTCGGTATAACCAGCTTCTCTTGAGTTCAGTCGGCTTGGCTATTGGTTCTGTCGGGCTCTTTGAGATTTCTTCAAAAATTAAAGTCCTGTAAATTGTAACTTGATACAAATATTAATCCTATTCAATTTGATTGCCTGAGATCAAAATAGAGACCAATTGTTTGGCTAACAATCTCCCCCTTTTTGACTTTAGCAATTAAATTGAATTGATTTAAAATGAACTTCAAAAGTTTTCATATCTAAAAAGTATTCTCCCCCTTAACATATGCTCTTATTTTGACAAAAGAAAGTTGGAATAATTTGCTTAATCATATAGCCATATCCCTTAGTTTTTTTCAATTGCTCCCCCTTAATATAAGCTATTAATTTAATTTAAATAATAATGCAAATTTAATCAATTCAAATGCAATTGTTCTTCTCTCCCCCTTGGACAAAGTAAAAAATAATGTAAATGCAAATAAAGTTAAACTTTTGTCAAAGTCAAAAAGTAGATATTGATGTATGATCACTTTCATTAAGGGCCAACAAAAATCATAGGGATCATATAAAATGTAAAAAAAACAAAAGGAAAGTTAAGATAGTGGAGAATAAGGAGGATAGTCAAAATCATCATCATCTTTTCAAGTTCCATCTCCATCTCCCTCATCTTTATTTCCTTCTTCCTCTTATAATCCTTCATCAATGGTTCCGATTAGCTCTCCTTCATCTTCTTCATCCGATAGTGGATATTTGGGAATGCCCATGAATTCTTGCATATCCCTAAAATCCATATGAAGATGAGAGACCCTCTTGGTGAGATTGTCAATATGAGAGGTTTGTGAGGAAATCTATCATTGAATCTCTTGAAGAATGGAGAGAATAGAACTTTGACCTCTTGGAGTGTGGGGTCTAGGGATTTCCACTTGAAAGAATTCTTGGCTCTCATAAGCAATTCTTGACCTTTTTCTTTTTTAAGCCCTAATACCATGAGCACCAAAAGCATAATGATATGTTCCATCTTCTTGAAATTTGCATTTGGAATGTTTTAGGTATTGAATGTTGATAGGGTTTTTTGATGGATCAAGTGGATTAGAAAGAGTAGCACTAGTTGAGAAAGTGAGTGTACCTACAAGCTTAGCAATTTGAGTGATGAAAGAGGCAATAATGATGGTTCCAGTTGTTTTATTTCTAATGGTAAGAAATGAATCAATCAAGAACTTTGCAGCTTGAATCTTTTCCCCTTTATAAGGCAATAGAGAAAGATGATGCCTCTATAAGTAACTTTTTCATTGCTCTCTTCTCTAGCATTGATGGTATAAGTGATAAATCTATGCAGTAACAAAGAGGAGAGTGTTCTAAGGCACTTATAATTGGAAAGTTTGTGAAAGTTGGTTTCAAATGAAATTTCTTTCCAAAAGTCAAGTAAAATTCATCCAAAATTTTAGGATGGGATGAATGGTATATTCCTTTCGTGTTGAATCCCCAAATAGAAGCAAAATCATCAAGGGTCATTTGGGATTGTTGGCAGAATAGTCCAAAGTTTACACCATAGTACCCTAATGGTTCAATATCTTTCTTTTCAACCACCAAGTTAACAAGAAACTCTTTGGTTAAAGTTCCCACCCCAAGCAATCTTGTTTAAGAAAGACAAATTTTTCCCACCTAAGACTAGAAATATAGCCCCTTATCTCACCTTCCATATAAAGAGATTCTAAAGAAAACAAAGAGGGAATTCTACTTGCTTCAGTTTTCTTTTTCAGGAATTAAATTATACCTTTTCTTCTCTTCTTCACTTAAATGTCTTAGTTTATGAGTTCTTGATCTAGGAGCTTCTTCCATAGGAGTGGAGGAAGTTACTACTCCTTTCCCTTTCTCTTATCTTGAGGCCTTCTTCTTAGAGTCTTTGGGAGCCATGAGAATGATGATTAGTGGATGAATAAAAGGATTTTGAGAGAATTCTTATTGTTCTTAGAGTTTAATAGTAAAAGAAAATGTTAAAGATCATATAATTTGAGTGTAGGAGGATTTATATAGAGTTTGGGGAGTCAAACTAGCCATTTTATGGCTATTGGAAATAGAAAATTCATATTTTAAAAACTGCCTAATGGCAAAAAAATTTAAGTCTTCCCAGTCAAACCTCAGTTAGTACAGTGGACTTCTAGTAGAATTTGGTAGTCCGAGCATGCATAACAGAGTTTGAGTGGAATGAGATATTTTCAACATAACGGTTAAAAATTTTGAAGGAGCCTATGTTTTCAGTATGCTCGGTTGAGCCAGAAGACTTGGGGTATGGTCGGACCTAAGCTTAGTCTGACTGGGCTGAATGATCTTTAAAAAAATTTATTGATCTCAATTTGTGGCCTTAATGTATGATCAAAGTAGATGTAAATGAGGAATTAGGTCATATAAAATTCATACATATTTTAAAGAGATTCTAATTCCATCATTTATATGAATAATCAAACTAATCAACAAAATGTATTTCAATTTAAAGTGCTTCCATCTATCATCCCAATGTGTTTTTTATGAAATTTAATCTTTATTCATTCAAGGGTTTTGTAAAGATGATAGCAAGTTGATTTTGAGTGTCTATGAATTCTAAGATAACATTTTGATTTTGAACATTATCTCTCAAGAAATTATGCCTAATGTCAATATGTTTTGATTTAGAATGTTGGATTGGATTTTTAGATAGATTAATGGCACTTGTATGTCACATTTAATAGGAATGTGGTCAAATATTTTACCATAATCTAGCAATTATTGCTTCATCCATAGAACTTATGTACAACAAAAATATGCAGCAACATATTCGACTTTCGCGTTAGACAGAGCAACCGACACTTAATTCTTGCTAAACTAAGAAACTAGGCAATTACGAAGAAAATAGCATGCATCAATTGTGCTTTTTCTATCCAATATACTATCGACATAATCCACATCCAAAAAACCTAAGATGTAAAATGATGTATTTCTAGGATACCAAAGTCCTAAATGCAATGTTCCACTTAAATATTTTAAAATTCTTTTGGTGGCATTTTAGTGTGATTCTTTAGGACATGATTGAAATCTAGCACACAAACAAACACTATACATTATATCGGGTCAAGAAGCAGTTAAGTAGAGTAAGGATTTGATAATACCTTGATACTTCTTTTCATCTACTTTCTTACCAACATCATCTTTGTCCAACTTCAAGGATGTGCTCATTAGAGTCCTGCTTACTTTGTAACCATCTGTGCCAAACTTCTTCAGAAGTTCCTTTGTATATTTGAATTGGTTGATAAAAAATACCATCCTTGCATTGCTTAACTTGTAGAGCAAGAAAGAACTTGATTTCACCCATCATACTTATTTTGAAATTCCTTAGTCATACAAGAAGCAAACTCTTAGCACAAAGTTTCATTAGTAGTACCAAATATAATGTCATCAACATAAATTTGTATAATTAAGATGTTATTCAATTTCTTTTTAACAAAAAGTGTAGTATCAACTTTGCCTTTTGTAAAATCATTTTCCAACAAATAAGCACTAAGTCTATCATACTAAGCTCTTAGAGCTTATTTCAAACCATACAATGCCTTAGTTATTTTAAAAATATGATTTGGAAATTGATAGTCTTCAAAACCTAGGGGTTGTTTGCATAAACTTCCTTATTGATAAAGCCATTTAGAAATACACTTTTGACATCTATTTGAAAAAGTTTGAAATTCATGTGACATGCAAATGCAAGTAAAATTCTAATAGCTTCTAATCTAGCAACAGGAGCAAATGTCTCATCATCATCAATGCCTTCCTCTTAGTTATAGCCTTTGGCTACCAATGTAGCTTTGTTTCTAGTGATGAGACCATCTTCATCAATTTTGTTCCTATACACCTATTTGTAACCAATAATTTGATGATCCTTAGGTCCAAGGACAAGTTCTCGTACTTTGTTTCTCTCAAATTAGTTGAGTTCATCTTGCATGGCATTCACCCAACATTCATCACTGAGAATCTCATCAATAGTCCTTGGTTCAATTTGAGAAACAAAAGTAATATTAGAATCTAAATTTTTAAGCTTGGATATAGTAGTTACTCCCTTTGAAGTGTCACCAATGATGAGTTCTTTTGGATGTTCCTTTTGATAATGCCAATCTTTGGGTAGTTCTTGAGTCTTTTCTTATTCCATAATTTTTTTTAGCTCATCATTGTCTTCTTTTGGAACATTGTTTATTTCAAGCTCTTCAACTATACTTACAACATCATCGAGAACACCACCTTTCCCATGATCAAGTTTAGAGAATTTATAAAAAAAATAACATGCATTGATTCTTCGACTACTAGAGTTCTCCTATTAAATACTCTATATGCTTTACTGGAAGATGAATACCTTAGAAACACACCTTCATCCAATTTGGATGAAAATTTTCCAAGGTTGTCCTTCGTATTCAATATGAAGCATTTTCACCCAAATGCTCTAAGGTTTGAAATTTTGGGTTTTCTTCAATTTCATAGCTCATAAGATGTTTTATTCATTAAAGGTCTTTTGAAAACTCGATTTGAGATATAAAATGCGGTGTTAATGGCTTTCGCCCAAAAGTAAGAAGGAAAATTATACTCATTGTGCATTGTTCTAGCCATTTCTACCAATGTTCTATTTTTCCTTTCAACCACACCATTTTGTTGTGGTGTTCTAAGAGCTGAAAAATTATGTGAAATTTTAAGTTCATTGTAAAAATTTTCATATTTATCATTTTCAAATTCTTTACCATGATCACTTCTAATAGATGTGATCACATAGCCTTTTTCATTTTGAACTCTTTTTGCAAAAAATTTTAAATGATTAAAAGCTTCATTCTTTTTAGTTAAGAAATTAACTTGAGTAACATCAACAAGCACAAGTGCATATATTTAGCTCCTAAAAATTAAAAAGTACAAATGCATAAAACTTACCACCTAAACTAGCAAATTTATTTGATCCAAACAAGTCTATGTGAATTAGTCCATGAGGTCTAGATGTGCTTACAAAATTCTTAGTTTTGAAGGAGCTCTATGTTGTTTTCCAAATTGACAAGGTTTATAAATTTTATCTTTGTTAAATTTCATTTTAGGAAGATCATTTACAAGTTCTTCTTTGCATAGGCAATGTAATTACTCCATATTAGCATGTCCTAATCTTCTATGCCAAAGCTAAGAATCATTGCTAATAGTGACTAAGCATTCAAAAGTATTATTAGAGTGTTGGTAAATTTTATAAGTGTTACTAATTCTACTTCTATTGAATGCAAGTTCACCACTAGAAGAGGTAATTTTGCATCCTTTGGAATTAAAATTGACATTATATCCTTTGTCACACAATTGACTAACACTAAGCAAGTTATGTTTTAATCCATCAACCAACTATACAACATCAATCATGTTCTTACCAAGCATAGTAATAGAACTAATGCCTATGATTTTTCCTTTAGCATTATTTTCAAATGTCTCATTACCTACTTTCTTGTAAGTGTAGACCCTTAATTTTGGCCCTAAGCTCGTCCAATCCTAATTAAAGAAGGCCAAGCCAAATTCAATTTGATTTTAAAAACTAAAACCTAGTTTATAGCTTTGATTTAGGTTTATCTAATTTTAAAAGGCCTAAAATAAGCTAGTTAAACCTTTAAAGCCTAATAAGTCTAAATAAAAATTGTCCGATCCAAAAATTAAAAATATTAGATTGATTTAAGTCAGGACGGGGTCTAAGGCCACATGAGCTAGTGCTCATGTCGACTTGGAGGGTCCAAGTGGACATAAGTAAGGCTCATGTCGATTTGGCACATCTAAATCAACATGCGACTAGCTCATGTCGATTTGGACACTTCAAATTGACATGTGTTGGCTCTATGTCAATTCGGACGTGCCAAATAGACATGACCCTAATTTATTTTAAGTTTTGACCGGCCATTTAGTTTCCTAATTAGGCTAGAATTTGTTTAAAACATGGATTAGGCAGATTAGGTTTAGGTTTTTGAGTTATTGTTTGCCTATAAAGTTTAATGCTAATAACGAGCATCAATTAACAACCATCAAGGAATAATTATCAAGCAATTAGCACAGAGAGCATGGAGTAGCAACATATATAGACAGCAACTGAGAAGGCATTGACCATTACCTCAAACTTGCTTTGTTCCAACCAAAAATAAGATTGATCCAAGTAGCAACGAGAGACAGGCAGTTTGTTTCAACACTTTTAATTGGGAGGAACCAACAACGGAGGTTTGAATTCATTATTTATCTTGTTTTAAATTCACAGTAGCTATTTGTTTATCAACATTGTTTTTAAATCACATGATAATTAAATTTTCCAATATTAATGGGAAGTAAGTCATTTTAGTTTACAATAATCATATAAGCCCTTTGAATTATCTTTGTATAGTAATCTATTAAGACATCCAGTAGTAATTTACAAAAACATATCCAATACAATCATATAGTAGCATTGTTTATACAATTTCAGTAACCCTAATCTTTCAAATACCAAAATAATAATTTGTTTTCCAAAATACCAAAATCATAATCTATTTCCCAAAACACCAAAACCATAATACGTTTTCCAAAACCTTAATACCTTAATACTATTTTTTCTAAAACTAAACCCTAATACTATTTTTCTAAAAATAAAACCCTAAAACCCTAATTTACATGTAAAAAATCTCTAGTTTGTATAAATATAAAATCCTAGTGTAGAAAAAACCCTAATTCGCTAACAAACTATTTCATATAAATCATCTACCTTTTGGGGGCACTGCCCCCTTGACCCACGCCTGCTAACCGGCTAGTGGGATCACCATAAGCGCGACCCTCATCGTAGCGCACTATATTTCCTTAGTGGGATAATATTAAGATGTGTTTGTTTATTTTCTTTTAATTATTCAATTATTTTCATATGTGTTGTATTATTTTATTCTCTTCCTTAGATTTATATGTATTTTTAAAGGGAATTGTAAAAGGCATGTTTCCATCTAGCATGGGTGCCTTGTTTAATTAGTTTATATTATTTAGTTAATTTCAAAGACTTTGGACAATTGTAAGGGACATATTTCCACCTTTTGGTGGGTGTCATATTCTATTTAATTTCTTTGTGAACATTTAAGGATTGTAAGGGCATGTTTCCAACCGAGTATGGGTGCCCATATTATTTGTGATTTATTATTTTATCTTATTTTAATGAATAAATCTATTTTATTGCATGTAGTATGGATAATATCATAATATTTAAGAATTTAAAAATATCTAAACTTGAAAAGGAGGCCGATTCTAATGAACCGGGTGTTGTGGAGGTGCTGGGTCACTCTCACCTTCCTCATTCATACCCAACTTTCTGAACCCATTATGGCATTTAGAAGTTTTTAGGAATTGAGTCATCCACCCCTTTCTTTTTCCCGGCATGTCCGGGTGGCGACTCCATTTTCTCCAAGTTTAGGCCCATGTTCTCTAAGGCCCTATGCCTAACAGTGCCAAAGTCGTAAGAACCATTCCTCATGGGAGTGGAGGTGAAAATCCCTACTCACAGTAAGTAAGAGTTGTGAAAAGTTTTGCATTACCGGTCATGAGCCTTGAGCATCCACTATCTATAAGCCAAACACTTTCATTGATAGTAGACTTTAGGCAAACCTACAAATCAATAAGGTTTATCTTCTTTTAGGTACCCAAATGAACTTGGATCCTTGGGGGTTAGTTGTAGAAGGATCCACTAATTTGGGGTGTGCCTTTCTAATGTAGCAATAAGTACTTTTATGACCAAATTTCAAGCAATATTGACATTGATACAAGGTTCTATGTTCTTGCATCCTTTTTCTATTTAACTTAAATTGGCAATCACAATTGTTTATTAAATAGAATTGACTATGTGCATGCTTGTGGATGTGTTCAAGCATTGTGTACATTTATGCATAATTTACTCTTGGAACCCTAGTTTCAAAACCTAGTGAGCATTGAATAGTCTTTTTAGGACTTTTAGGCTTAGTGTGTGTATTATTTGCGACTTCAACACTAGAGGTTTGAATTGTACATGCTTTAATAAATGTTGGTGCAATGGATGTAGTAGCAGAAGACCCATTGAATCCTAAGCCATATTTGGAGGAAGGTGACCTTTGAATACTAATCAATGTATCTAAAGCTTTCTTACCTTTATGAAACTTAGAAATAGAGTCTTTTAGTTCATTTATTTATCCTTTTAAAATATCATTTTCCTTGAAAATTTTCTCTAAGCTAGATAAATTTCTAGACATTTTATTAATAGATTTCAATAATTGTTCATTTGATTTCTTCAATTCTAAAGTAGAATTTTTTTTAAAGAACAAAGTCTTTTTCTAGCTTAGAGCATTTTTCTTTATAGAATTACATCTTAGAGAAAAAATTTTGAACTCTTAAGTTCATATACTCAACTAAATCACTATCCTCCAATGCATGATCAACATTATCAACATATGCATTTAATTTCAAGGATCGAGTACCTACCTTATTAGTGTGATCATCATCATCTCTAATATCAATTAGACAAAGATTTGTAATGCCTTGCTCTTCATCCTCTTCTTCTTCACTTCAGCAGTCATCGTCCCATGAGGCTTTGAGAGATTTTTTCTTTTTCTTGTCCCATTTCTTTTTATTCTTCATTTTGAAGCAATCCATTTTGATGTGACCCATCTTGCAACATTCATAGCATTTTACTTCATTCTTCTTTTCTTTGTCTTTGAAAGAGGTTTTGGATGAATTACTTTATTCTCTTGCCATCTCCTCTTTCTTTTCCATTCACTTACTCTTTTAGATAGCATGGCCATTTCTTCATCATCATCACTATCTTCTTCACTTGAGCTCTCAACTTTTTTGGTGACTTTGAGAGCAACTAACTTTGTCTTGTCCTTCTCACCTTTGTCATTTTCTTTTTCGATATGCAATTCAAAGGCAAGAAGTTTTCCAACTAGCTCATTGGTTCTCAATGGCTAAGAACATAAGCCTCTTTAATTGAAGAGACCTTTGATTCAAAGATCTTCTTGGCTCTAAGTGCTCTCAGTATTTTGCTATTAACATCACCTTGATCATAGAATTTTTTATATTTCTTGAAGTCATTGACAATAGCAAGTAACCGATTCATCATTTCGGTTATATTTTCGTTGGGCTTCATTTTGAAAGTTCATATTCATGCATAAGCATTTGAGTCTTGGTGAACCTCACTTGGGTGGTACCCTCACGATAATTCTTAAGAGTTTTCCAAATGATATATGCATAAATAAGGTGTTGAACTCTTCCACCTTCTTCTCTAGACAAGGAGTTCACCAAGATGGAGGCTGCCCTATTATTCTTGTAGAAAGCCCTTTCTTGAGCATTAGTCCACTTTTCCCTAGGGAGAGGCACTTGAACACCATCAACCTTATGAGTAGGAGGTTTCCATTCATTTTCCACATATTTCTAAAGCTCAACTCCCTCACTCAAGAAAAAGTACACTTAGGTTTCCAATAAGAGTAATCCAATCCATCAAAGTAAGTTTTAAGATAGGAATTGAGGTTTCCATGAGATGAAGACGTTAAGTTATTGGTTGGAGGAATGGCTGCCATGATGGATCAAACTTCATAATTAAGCTTCTTGAAATTTAGAGGCTCTGATATCAATTATTGTCCCAAGATGGCAACCAAGAGAGGGTTGAATTTGTTGTTTTGAAGAAGTGTTTGTAAATTTGAAAAAATTTAAATCAAAATAACAAAGAGAAGAGTAGAAGAGAGAAGAACAAATACAAAGAATTTATAGTGGTTCGAATTACCTCAACCCTATGTCCACTTCCTTAACAACTTGTTAAGGGTCCACTAATCTTGAGTTTTCATAAGCTCAACTCTAACTTGGTGTTTTCACAAGCTCACACTAAAATTTTACCAGTCTTGAGTATCTTCCTCACTACCCAAATAAGATTTTTTCCAAATTCACTCTAAAACCTAAGTGTTTCAAAACTCACACTCAAACTTACAATGGTGTTTAATTCTCACACCCAACACTTAACGAATATAAGTATAAATTTTGATGCAAGGAAATGAAAGATGTTTATCTTAGCAATTACATTCACAATCACTTAGAAAATTGAGGTTGCTTCTGCTATTTATAGCCTTCGGGTCTTTAACTAGTCGTTTGAGATAGGAGCCAATATGTTTGATTCTTGTTTCCTACTTAAATAAATTTTTAGTGTAAGTTCATGGTCGAACTACCATTGGTCTGGTCAATTCGAGCTTGGCACAGTCAAATTGAGTACTAGTCTGATCTTGGTCGCCATTTTTTGACAAAAATTCTTCAATGGCTAGTACACATGGCATCCACCAATTGAGTGAATAAGTAACGTCTATAATATTTGAATCTCATTTCACTGTTACAGTTGGAATGTTTTGGTCTGGTCGAATAGCTCGTGATATGTTGAGATTTTGGGAGTACCATTAACCATGATATCTACTAAAACTTTGTTGGATTTTTAGCTCTGGCTCGATCTGGTCAGACTGCATCAGATCCAATCGTTCCAGGCATGATATGATGAAATCTTCAGAGTACCAAGGACTATGAGCTCTACTAGATGTTTTGTAAATTTTTTGCTCGGGCTCAGTCTGGCTAGATGTATTGATGGTCCGGTTATGATAGTTTGTCGGCTTATAATGTGGGAGTGACACAGAACGTGAACTCTATTGGATATTTTGGCTCAAGCTCAGTCTTGGTAGCTAAGGCTTAGTCCGGGTGTACTAGCTCTAGTCTGTTAAGCTCAGTTTTGGAACGTTTATGCTCTTATCACCTCATTCATGGAATGCTCATTAGCTCGGTATCAATGCTTCTAGTTTGTCAACTCAATAGTGGTGTGATCATGCTTTAACTCATCATATATAGCTTCTCTTGAGTCCAGTTGGCCTAGCTATTAGTCCGATTGGGCTCATTGAGATTTCTTTAAAAATTGAAGTCCTACAAAATGCAACTTGATACCACTATTAGTCATATTCAATTTGATTTCCTAAGATCAAAATAGAGACCAATTGTTTGGCTAACACCATAGATGAGGTCAGTTTTTGGTAAATTTTTCAACCTTCTAGAATTTAATTAATTGTTAAATTTTCTTAGGATTTTTTAAATTCTCTCTCTCTTATTGGTTTATGTTTAATATATAATAGAAAAAACATAAAAAATTCCCATATATAAAAGCATACCAAAGATGCAAATAAGAAGGGAAAAAAGAAATTGAGACCCTAGCCAATGTCGATGATGAAGTTAATGTCAATGGTGAAAATATAATATTCTTAATAAAGTGTTTTTTGTAATTTATAATAAAATTGATGATTTTGTTCACATATTCAGTAAGTAAGTTTCTGCATCAATTATGTGGAAATAATTGAGAAATTTATAATTTTTGTATTTTTAACTTAGAGCTAGAACTTTGGGGTTTTTATATTTTTCATCATTAGTGTAGGAATCAATGGTGACAAAATACAGTGATTCAAGTGGCGCTTCTTAGAAGCTCAATGTGTTTCCATGACTATAATTGAAGTATATTGGTCATATTATTTTTGTGCACTTTGGTCTTATCAGGAGTCCTAAAAATTGTAACTTGCAAGGTCCAATCCCTGACTTCAACAGAATCCCATGCCTTGGCTATCTTTAAGTTCATATATTGGTTTTTCCTTTCTAAATCACTAATGCTGGATGTTGTTGAAAATTTCAGTCCTAACTCAATCTTTCACTAGTAAATTTTGATGTAGTTTTCAATTACCTCAGTTCAAACCGACTAAATGGATCCATACCTTCTAGAAGACTTGCTGAGAATATTACAATCATTTTTCTATTTGGCATATGTTTCACCATTTGCATTTTGTTTCATTGTCCTAAATAAAAACATAGGCAATTATTAAAATAATCCCAATTTGTCTTGCATATTTTAAATCCTTAACATTATTTTATTATTGATTTTTCTTCAATTATGATGTCACTTGCCAAACAATATTTTTCAAGGCATGCATCTCAGATACTAAAAAATGTTAAAATTACTATATGGCATCAATCTCTATGGATTGGCCCTAAGGCAAAGCATTGATAGTGGAGCACAAATTCGATCCAACCTGCTGAAAACTCAAAAAAAAAATTTTGAAATTAATTAGAGTGATGAAAGTTTTCTGGAAGACCAATTGTAGACCCTTAATCTTGGCTCGAATTTAATTCAAAAAGGTTAAACTTGGTCCGTTACAATTTTAAAGAGTTTAAACCTAGTTTAAAACCTTGAATCAAACTTGTCCAATTTATAAAGGTCCAAATTAAATTTATAAAACAAATTTAGTCCGCGAATGAGGAAAATTGGATTCAGTTTGAGTTGGACTAGGTCCAAATCGACATGAGCCAGGCTCATGTCGATTTGGGTGTCCAAATCAACATGAGTCTAGATCATGTCAATTTGGATGCTTCAACTCGACATGAACCCTATGCTTAGATGATTCTAAATGAGTTTTCTTTGCTTAAGAATCCTAATTGTGTTTAAATTGTGTAAATCTCATAACCAGATGGAGAGGAATAAGGAGTGTTTACCCTAATTGATACATTATTAATAAAAAGATAGAGAGAAAGCTAAAGGCAGCGGGAGGATTAAACAAAACATAGCAATTAAAGAAAACAAGTGTGAGCGGGGATTTTTGTCCCCACTCCCGGTGGAATGGTTCTTGTGACTTCAGCACTGTTTAGGCTCGGGGCCTTAGAGAACACACACCTAAGTCCGGAGAAAATGGAGTCACCACCCGAACAGACCGGGAAAACAAAAGGGATTGATGACTCGATTCCTAAGGAATCCCTAACCCCTTAATGGGTTTGGAAAGTTGGGTACGTGTGGGGAAGGTGAGAAATGGCCCAGCACCCCAATAACGCCCGGTTCATTGGAACCGGCCTCCTTTACAGGTCCTAATATTATAAAATTCTTAAATATAACAACATTATCCATACTACACACAATAAAAAGAAAGCATCATTATATTAAAATCAAAGCAATGTCCAAACAAAACAAAACAAATAAATGGACACCCATCCAAAGATGAAAACATGTCCTTACATCACATGCCTAGATAGGACACCCACCAAAAGGTAGAAACATGCCCTTTACATAGGTTCTAAAATAGAAAAAAAAAATAAATTACATGATGTTTAACTAATGAGGTACCCTCCAAGTGGAAACATACCTCTTACAACATTGGAGAGTCTAAATTACTTGATAAAAGTAAATAATCATTCATCATAAATAAATCATTCATCAAAGCTATTAATCAAAATAGAAAATAAATATCCATCCATGATAAATTAAATAAATCAAGTATTGAAATTAAATAAATTAAAGCACAAGAGATAAATCAAAGCATAATCAAGTATAAAATTAAATAAAGCAAACAAAAGTCCAATTATAGCTGCTGTGACTTTTTATGGAATTAAAATAGATTAGGGTTTTATGTTTTAAAAGGTTGGTAAGACTCTTTGATTAACTAAATTAATAGTTGAATGGTGAGATCATGAAACTAGGGTTTTAGACACTTTGAGATTGTTTTGATTTGTTGTTTTAAATGGTGATTTTAAGTTACTGTGTAATTTTAAAATATTTATATTTTTTATGGTTTTTTAATGTTTTAAAGGATTAGGGCTTAGAAAAAAATTAAGATTTAAGGTTTTAAAGGAGTTAGAGTATATTATTTTAGGTTTAGAAATTGAATTAGGGTTTTAGTATTTTAGAATTTGGGTCTCTGGTGATGAATTTGAATTAGGGCTTAGAAAAATAATTTGATAATTTCATGAGATTTTATAAGTTTAAACCAAACAAATTAAAGTTTTTATAAATAAAAAATATTTATATAATTGGAAAAAGTATTTTAGGGTTCTTTTATAAGAAACATAATATGTTTTAAGAGTTTACATAATTTGGAAAGTAAATTGGAATTTGGGGTTTTGAAGAAATAAAATTAATAACTTTAAATTCTTAGGGAAATAAAGCAACAGATTAATGTTTTTAACTTTGAACAAAAAGGATTAGGTTCTGGGATTTTTGAATTAAAAGAACAAAGGAAAATTTAGCTACTGTATAAAAAAACAAAGAATTTAATACATACCATTTTTTTTATGATTCCTCCAAAAATAATTCTTCTTGGATGAGCAAGCTCCAAAGACAAGCCTTTTTTGCCTTTGAATTGCTTAAATCGTGTTTCTGCTCCTTAAAAATCAATTGAATTCAATTATTGCTTTTCCACTTCACTTTCGGATTCAAATTCTCAAAGCTATTGTGAAATTTTTCCTCTCTCCAATTTAATTGCCTTTGGTCCTTATTTATAGTGGTTTGATGTTGTTTATTCCTAATTAGTTAAGGCAAGTAATATTAATAAAAAAAAAGAAACTGAAACCTAATTGAATTAGGTTTAAAAAAATTTACGTCGGAAAAATTGCGCTGCCGAAAAAATTGCCGCAGGAAAAAATACGCTGGTGAAAATAAACTACCGCAGAAAACTGCAGCAGTGGGCGGGCTGGGGCGTCACCCGCAGGAAATTCCTGTAGGCGACCATTTCACCCCCAAGATTTTCCTGCGAGTGAGCAAAATAGATAAACTATTTCGCCCGCTGGAATTTCCAACGGGCAAAATGCCCACGGGCACGCGCAACGATTTTTTCGTCGTCGAATTTTTCGACTCCGATTTTTATTTTTATTTTTATTTTTTACTTTCATTTGTTTATTTTTATTTTTTATTAATAAAAATTAGATACTAAAATAAAAATTATTTAATAAAAATTATTTTGGACCAATTAGACAACAAAAATCATTTTAGACTAAATAAAACATATTGGACCAAATTGGGTCAAAAAATAAGGGTCTACAGTTTGCCCCCTGCTTGAATGATCTGAAACCTTAGTGAAAGAGAGTGAAAAGCAATAAGACTTAATTTTTGAGGTTTTGGGTTCTGGACCCGATAGATTTGGACACTCAATCCTAAACTAGACTTGGATACTCGATCCTAAACTAGACTTGGATACTCGATCCTATCTGGATTTGGATACTCGATCCTAAACTGGATTCGGATACTCGATCCTAACTGGATTTTGATACTCGATCATAAATTGGATTGTGATACTCAACCCTAAATTCACTACAAGGAAAACTGAATCAGACAACGCTTTCTGGCCGTTGTCTGATGAAGACAAAAATCGTTGTCTATTGAAGCGATGTCTGATAGCATTTCAGACAACGGTTTTAAAACCGTTGTCTGATGTAGATTTGCACAACGGTTTTTAATTTTATCAGACAATGGTTTTTGGCCGTTGTCTGATGATTATTCAGACAATGGTTTCTAATTTTTCAGACAACGGGTTTTAACCGTTGTCTCATGGTTTCCACAACGGTTTCTAAATTGTCAAATAACAGTTTCTAAATTTTTAGACAACGGTTTTTAACCGTTGTCTAATGAAGGTTTAGACAATGCTTTTTGACCGTTGTCTGATGAAGACAAAAACCATTGTCTATTGAGGTGATGTCTGATAGCATTTCAAACAACGGTTTTTAGCCGTTGTCTGAAGATGGTTTCCACAATGGTTTTTAGTTTTATCAGACAAGGTTTTTTAACCATTGTCTGATGAAGGTTTAGACAACGCTTTTTGACCGTTGTCTGATGAAGACAAAAACCGTTGTCTATTGAGGCGATGTCTGATAGCATTTCCACAACGGTTTTTAGTTTTATCAGACAATGCCTTTTAACCGTTGTCTGATGAAGGTTTAGACAACGCTTTTTTACTGTTGTCTGATGAAGACAAAAACCATTGTCTATTGAGGCGATGTCTGATTAAGGTTTATACAATGCTTTCTTATTAAAAACCGTTGTCTGATTAAGGTTTACACAACGCTTTCTTATTAAATATCGTTATCTAATGAAGGTTTACACAACGCTTTTTAATTTTTTAGACAATGGTTAATTAATCTAAAACTGTTGTAGAAGGACGCTAAATACAACGGTTAATTAATGTGGCACACAGAATATTAGACAATAGTTTCAATGTTCATTTTTATTTCACCACCATTGTCTATTAAACTGTACATTATACATATAAGAAAACACTTTACAATGAAGGATTGCAAATTTGGGAATCAAAAAACCTCCACAAATTCAACCATTCAACATATTAACAAACTAAAAAAAATCAACACTATACATATATCACTGAATTATACTATTAACTTCAACTTGAATGACGATTCATGAAATATTTGGTGAAGTCAATCCTAATCTCGTTGATGTCGGCATCACTATACTCCAAGTTGCCTCTGCGTAGCCACTGAAAAATGAATCAAATTTTGGTTAGCCACATGTGGTAAATACAAAACTATTATATAAAAAATGAAAATAATTAAAATTCTCACCTTAGCTGCAAACTGAAGCTCCTTATCATAACAGATTTCCTTCATGTACCTCATGACAAAGAGGCCGCAGTCCGTGGCCCCTTTCTGCACAGGAACCCCTTGAAATAGCAAATGAAAACAAAAATGAAGTACCACATGTTACATCCATATGTAAACCCATATGCAAACCAACACATCAACCTAATCACACAACCTAACCTGAAATCTGAACAAACATTCTGAAAAATGAACAGAAGACACATCCATATAAAATTTCAGGCTCAATGAGCAAACTCATACCTATAATATGCATATTTGCTTTAAATGATAAGACTAATCATCAATCAAACAAAAAGACTACAAGAAAACCACTGTCATCCTCAATCAACACAACAGTATTCATCAACATAGATCAAAATAACAATATAGAAGAAACAGATTTGACGAATGTAAAACGGAGATGAGCAAATAGAGACATTGGTTTTAATCCAAAAATAAAATAAAAGTTGAAACAGAAACCAGAGCAATAGTATAAAAATACCAATCCAATATCAAATTTCCAATCAATCTCATCATCAAGAATTATATATTATACTATATACTATTATACTAATATATAATAGTAGATTTTGTTTTTTGACTAACTGAATAAGAAAACACAAGGCCATGGACTGAAACATCTTTAACAGAAATATTCAATATGAAAACCAAAGACACAAGAGAACACAAAAGGCAATCCAAATATATACGAGCAAGTATACAAGTAATGCCAGCAGTGCTGCAATTTGAAATGAAAAAATGCAGACCAACTAAAAATGCTTTGTGGACTCCAAGTTTGTACTCAAATGAAAAAATGCAGTCCAAATTTAGCAATATTTCTTTCATAGAACAAGCAATTTACATATCAATTTCCAATCCAATGCTCCAATTTCCCAACAGCAAAAAGAGTATAGGCAAAATTATTGTATAAATTGTATAAATCAGAAATGATGAGAAAAACAATACCGCCATGTTCTCCCATAAAATTTTCCTCCTCACAGTCTTGTTGACACTCTCCTTGTATAACTTTATGGCACTATAAGAAACACAATATAAGTCAACAAAAGTGCATTTTCCCCAAATTTTATAACTTAAGAATAAATAGGCAGACTTTAGAAGTGCAACTTACTTGTCAACAACCTCTATCCATTCTTGGCTAGCAATGTGACGTTTAAGAGGGTCCATGTGGTAGACTACCTCTCCCGTCGAATTTACAACAGTCAATACCCAGTGATTCCTACGAAATAACAAAATAAAATACAAGCAATTCTTCATATTTGCTTGAACTTAACGCCAAACAATTCATTGAACAATAATGCCAAACTTAAATAAACAATTCATGAATCAATCACAACAGCAACAAGCCAAACTTAAAGTAATGCCAAACTTAAATAAACAACAATATCGTGTCTTTTTCACAAATGAGGGAAAACAGGAACAAGATGGTCAAAACTGATAATGAAAAGTGATACTACTAACATTTATATATACATACGGACATAATATATCTTTTATACTAAATTGCTGCTGCTTAAACAGGAACAAGAAGCACATAAGGTTTAACAACGATTACTGCTTCAATGCATATTGTCAAATTCAGATTGTCAAATGCAGTAAATGAGAATTAAAAAATCTGAATAAATATAGAACCGACAATGAAACAGTGATTTCAATCACCAAAATAGCAATCATAAAGGCTCAATTCATAACATCAATCACAATCACATACAGAAGCAGCGTTATTTAGCTACTAACTCTCATTAGCTACGATAGCGGATAAAAAAGAAAGGTAAAGAAATACTCACACATCGTTGAAAGGAAAGAGAAAGTATTGCCCTTCTTTAGCCCCCTTAAATCGACTCGCTACGTGACCTCCCCCTTGAATTACCATATCCAATGGCACCAATCATGCTAGGATCCACAAAGCCAATCATATCAACCATTTTATGCCTTTTGACATATTCATACAAGTAGCTGCATACAAAATGAAGTAATAGTTGTTACATATTATCAGTTTAATTCCAGCACAATTAACAAAGAAAATAAACAGCTTTTGTACTTGGAAACTTACTGAATAAATATGGTAAGTATGGATCCGGACATTTCACCTCCGGCGCACACAGCATGTAGATCTTGTAAGAACACAACTTGCTTTTTGCTCACACCAAATGCTTCTTCACTTAGGGCAAAACTAACTGTTCGATCATCGCTTAAGGCATCCTTCGCCCACAGCCACAAACGTTTCAAAGGCGCTGGATAATCAGCACCCATCTGAACATGCAGCTCCTCCTCAAACATATCAGCTTCTAAAACAACAGGCTTCTTTAATTTCTTGGAGGCTTTTTTCTTCACACAAGCTTTTTTAAAACTCTGAAAATAAAAAATTTGCATGTGAACACAGTAAATAGCAAAAAAAAAAAGCAATTATGCAAACTTTCATTTCTCAAAACTTAACCTTTGGATTAGACACCCCATCCGGCACAACCAAATTTCTCGGCCATGCTATAAAAGTACCCACGGCTTGGTCCACATTAACAATTTCATCGCCGACTGGGAATGGGATATTGACGTCTGTAAATATAAAAAACATGGAAAAATTACATTTATTTATATGTTTGAATATAATCATTAGAAGTTTGAATAAATAGTAAGTAGTATCCTCAAACCTTGAATTGTACGAGTGATCAACACTCTTGCATTCTCTTATGCAATCTTAACTCCATGGAGAGACGGCTCATGTCCTTCAACAATCGGGACTTCAACAACCTTTGCATAAGCAACAATATTGCTCGGTGATCCTATGGCCAGCTTCGCCAATTTCACTTGATTATCAAACCCATCATCATCAAACTCATTATTGGGACCTTTGACATCAGCAGAAACCTCAATACCTTCTGCCTCCTCAGCAGCAGCAACCTTAGCAACAATCTAGATACGTTCTGCCTCCTCAGCAGCAGCAACCTCGTCAACTTCTGCAACAACCTCAGCAGCAACCTCATGAACATCATCCTTATCAAGCACCTCCACTTTCTCCAAAGCAAGGACCTTCTCATCATCAACAGAATTGAGACTCCTTTTTGCTTCATCCAAATTGAGACTCCTTTTTGCTTCAATAGAATTTGCACCAAATTGAGGACTCAAATTCTTCCTCACAACCGGCACTTGCGCCTCTTGATCCTTCACAATAGGAATTGAATTGGAGCAACTTGCTTGTTGGGAAGGCATGTTTGGACTAGACACAGGCTTTGACAAAAATTCTGCTCTAATCTTGGCAACTTCAGCAGCCTAAAATGCATCTCTCTGCGCTATAATTTTCTGGGTCTCCTCCTCCATGACCATTTGAACCCCCTCCCGTATCTTTTCATCAATACTCTTTGCTTTTCTCTGTCTTGGGAGACCAAAATAGACAGATTGCTTCACGTGCCTTCCCTGGCCACGTACTCTTCTCGAATGCTCTGGTTTACCAAGCGCCTTTGATAACACATCATCAGTGCCTTGTTCAACTACTTCACCTGAACTAACTTGCTTCTTTAATGACTCCTAAAAAATAGACCCAAAATGGATGTAGTTAATAAATTAGGAAACAAGAAAAGTTTCTGAATTGAGTTGAAACTTGAATCGAAAATCAGAACATACGATTTCCTCTGCTTTGTGATTCACTCTCTCATCTTTAAACTTTCCTTGTCTGTCCTGCCTCGCAAGGATCCAAGCCTTCGATCAATCGATCTCTGAAATCCCTTCAGGATGAGATTCAGTCTGCATGTATATATAGAGGATGACCTTATTAGTAATATAAACATGTTTTAAGAAGCATTATAAATCCATATTGATGATACACAAGTCATAGAAAAAAAATTAAATACACAAGTCAACACTAACCCATTCACTTTCCAAGTTCGCGTATCCTTTTCGAGACAAACAATGAGGATACTCATTCAGCATACTTCTCTTGTGTTGTTCTTCATGAATTTTCTATGACAAAAAGGAACAAAACATCATAAGTATGAAAAAGGAATCCAGATTAACATTTGGAACTAAATTAAGAAACAAGAAAATTAAAGATTTCCTTATGGTAAACTCGACTCCTAGACGATCAGCAACGAAAATGTCCCAGTGCGACTGCTCAATGAATGTGAAGTCAGCTAGAGGAACCCGCAGCTTCTCTAGTTCATCACGGTGTGGAAGAACATAGAGTCTCGTCAACCAACTTTTGAATTCCCTCCATTTTTTACCAGCAGACTGCAGTACCATTTTCTTAGACGTCGGCGGTACAACAAAAGCCATCTACATACATAAACCACAAAAATAAAATTAGATGAATAAGTTACTGAAAACCCAATGTATATAAAGCAATTGAGAAACTAATGTATATAAATTAATTGTGTGGGAAGGATTTTGCATAACCTGGACACAATCCCAAATCTTTGTTTTGACGTCTTCAGCAACTTCCTTCCAGGAATCATGCCATATCGGGGCTTTAGACCTTGCTAAAACTCCGATATATGATTGCATCTCTGAAGCAGCCCTACCAAATGGTGCTCCCTTTGCATTAAATGAAAACTGTAGGCTTTTGGCTACTGATCTTCCATCTAACAATTCAGTGCATGGAGATACACCCTCATTTCAGCAGTTTTATCCCTTCAACATCGTCCTCGTTTGATTTCGGCTTACCCTTATCCACTCGCTTTCTTTTCTTGGACAGCTTTTTTTCCAAGTTTTTAGAGATCGACTTCCTCTTAGAAGATACGGGGGAAGAAGTTGATGCTTATCTGGGTGCATTGACCGTGTCCTGGAGATAGCCTTCACCACTCTCATTGTGGCTGGATTTGGGGAAGACCGGGCTTGTTGTTTACATACACGGGGAGAAGTATGGGTGGGTAGTTGATACGATTATTTCTTCTTCGAAGGAGCCATAATCAGCACCTGCATTCACAAATTAAAAGTTGCATTTTGTACAAAATCATCCAGTTTAAACATTGGAAATCACAGAAAACAGCTGCAGGTATGAGAAGCATCAGCCAACAGGTAAGAATTAAATGTGAAAATGCATTTCAGAAGAATGTTGATGTAAGCAGCTACAAGTATGAGAATACTATCACTATCTCTAAGAATAACTCTCATGCCCTTTGGTCAATTCTAAGGTTACGCTACTTGGAAGGAAATAGGGTTAAGAGACAGGTTTGCCATTGCTAATTTGAGGAAAATAAATATACTCTTTCAAAATTGCAGAACAGAAAAGGCAATTGGTAAGAGCCACAGAATCATAATCAAAGCAGGAAATATTTTCATGACTAAATCACATGCCACAATAGTAACAAAATTATGTTCGTACTCAGTGCCACAACATTTAAATTTCCTATAAGAACAAGACACTTAGTGACTGTAGTACGACACATGGAAGAAAAACATCAATTATGGACTGTTATGGTTCCTCTTTTGGATCTAGTTATATGAGTAATTTTGAATTAGGGATTTAATAGTAACTACTTTGACCTCTAGTTACATGCACTTGAGATGCTTTATCACATTATCCATAACAAAATTTTGCATCACATCAACACTATTTTTCGAGCTATTCCACCTGTTTCTACTTCTTTAATTTTATATTTTCAAGGAACAGCTCATATGACTCCGAGAAGACTACATGGAAGAAACACATTAAACATTTCGGTATTTAAACATTTCATGTCATCACAAGGAAAAGCCAAACATAACGGTTCCAACAGAAGTTAAGTAACACATCCATGGCACATTGGGATCAACTACAGAAAATTAGCCACAAAAAGAAACTATAACTACAGAGCCTAGTAAATGTATCCCCTTGTATAGCAATTGCAACTTGGATGGAGGTTTTAGGTGTACAACATATAACACAAATTAAGCATGTGCTGCAAAAATAGTATTTTTCTGAAAACAGGCCAAACATAGTTGGATTGAAGAAAAAAGATCAAAAATTGAGTTGACTTCATACCATTCTGTGTCTGACATGAAAATGGTTTATAAAACAAACTTCTAAGAACTAAGAAGAGGAAGAAGAAAATTATACAATAACGGAAAAAATTAAAAAAAAAAGATGCAGAGCGACAAAAGTATATAACGAACCTCGAAGGCTGGAACTGAGGGAGTGAATGCAGAGCAGCAGTGAGTGGCGGGCGGGTTAGAGAGAAAGGTAGAAGAGGAAAAAGAAATATGGATGTGCCGTACATTTTTAGGTCAAGACTGAATATTTCGAAAGAGGGAAGGAAGAAAACACAGTTAGGTCTAGCAATGGAAAGAGGGAAGGAGGAGAACAAAGTTTGGTGTAGAAATATTTAGTTTCTGAAGCTTTCAACCTGTGAAAATGGAAACTAATTAGGTCTACAGAGAGAAATCGAAAGAGGGAAGGAGGAGATAGGTCTGTTTAGGTTTATTGCTAAATTTCAAAAAGGCCGTGTTTTTGGCAAAATGGGGGCAAATGAAAATTTTTTTTTGGAAATAAAGGGGGGAATTTAAGTGTTCAAAATTTTTGAAGTTTTGACATCCCTCTTTTGAAACAAAATGGAATTTTCAAATTTTTGTTAAATTAACTTTATAAATTCACTTATATGGATGACTTATAAATTTCAATATATAATTCATCCATAAGTGCTTAAGGCAATACATTTTAAATAATTAGTAGTGATAAATTTCCATGGAACCCTATATAATTATAAAATTTAGTGTTGATGTAAATTAGATTGAGCAAAAACAATACTAATATATATACTAATATTGAAAAGTATAGCCAACTGAGAGAATTAAATTTCATAAACAGGAACCATGCTCATGGTTAGCCATATAGCAGCCATCTAGATAGAAATCATGTAATTGCAAGGCAAGAGTTCAATAAGCAAGTCCACAAGAACACTTAAAAATGGAAGTGAAGATTATGATTATGATTTGAGAAACATTAGAGTTAGTGGGATGTGAGAAGAACATGAGCAAAAATTTATCAAAGAAGTAGCACTAATATATACTTGTATATAGTAATATATACTTGTATATACTAATATATATATATACTAATATATACTTGTATATACAAATATATATACTTATATATACCTGTATATACTAATATATACTTATATATACTAATATATATACTTGTATATACTTATATATATTATAATATATACTTATATATATACTTGTATATACTAATATATACTAATATATATACTTGTATATACTTGTATATATACTAATATATACTTGTATATACTAATATATATACTTGTATATACTAATATATACTTGTATATACTAATATATATACTAATATATACTTGTATATACTAATATATACTTATATATACTTGTATATAGACTAATATATACTTATATATACTTATATATACTAATATATATACTTGTATATACTTGTATATATACTAATATATATACTTGTATATACTAATGTATATACTTGTATATACTAATGTATATACTTGTATATACTAATATATATACCGGTATATACTTGTATATACTAATATATACTTATATATACTTATATATATACTAGTATATACTTATATATACTTGTATATACTAATATATATACTTGTATATATACTTATATATATACTAATATATACTTGTATATACTAATATATATACTAATATATACTTGTATATACTAATATATATACTTGTATATATACTAATATATATACTAATATATATATTCTTGTATATACTAATATATACTTATATATACTTGTATATATACTAATATATACTAATATATATACTTGTATATACTTGTATATATACTAATATATACTTATATATACTTATATATATACTTGTATATACATGTATATACTTGTATATATATACTAATATATATACTTGTATTCCTACTTATATAATATCATATTATATCTAAATCATTATTTAATGGTGGACTTTAAAGTTTCTAATGGGTTTATGAAATGTTTATAAATCCAAACCTTAGCTTTTAATACTTAGTCAAGTTTGTTTGGCTTAAGAAAGCCTAACTTCCATACATTGCAAAAAGCCACTGGATCCTTAGCATGTTTTTATACTAAGAAAATATAACTTCCATAAAACGTTCAAGCTTCTTATTCTGCTTCATCTCTCATTCCTCTTTTAGCTTCAATAGTCGTGGTTCTCTCGCTGCCAACCCTAAGCACCACTCTCCTAATCACCACTCTCCTTGCTGCGGTCTTCATTGCTGCCGGTCGTCTCCTTGCTGCCGGCCGTCTCCTTTGTCAGTAACTGCATTGTCCCAATTAAGTCGAAAGAAGATTATTTTTTTTCTTATGAGCCGTAAGTAATCATCCCATCTGCACTCTCCTTGCTGCCGATGTTCATTAAGCTATTGTATGTATATACATAACTTGGTACATTGGATTTTCAGCACAACCATAGAATTCTTTCCTCTGTTTAATCTAATTGAATTATTGCATTGTATTTTCAGATTACTATAATGTTGCATTGTATTTTCAGATTACTATAATGTTGTTCTATCCCTTTAATTTGCTGCTTAAATTTCAAGATCTACAGTATGTCTCCATGCTTCTGATTTCTCTGCTTGTTTATAAGTCTTTGGTCCCCTGTTTGATGACTATCAGTTGAAATGGTATGTTGAGTTGTGTCAGTGAATTGAGGATTATTTGTGGATTCAGGTTGTTGTGATTGAAGTTGAATGTCTATTAAAACATCAGTTGTGTGAACTGGTATTTGTTTAGTTTTATATGGAAAGTACTGCTCATGAAACTGTAAATGAATGCTGACTAAAATTTATTTTGTTGTGAGATCCATAAATAGAAAACCTTTCACTCCTGACTTGTAACCAAGAAATACCCCTTTCCTTGCTCTTGGTGCTAGCTTTTCTTTTCAATGACAACTTTTAAGTTCTATATGTGAACCCTTTTTCTTTCTCCTTCAGGTTGAACAATTACATAACAGTCCAAGCTTCCTCATGCAACTTCATTCAAACCACAACAACCATATGATAACTGTCTTCGAGAAACCTTCATAGAAGTTAGATGCTACATCTGCTCTCGCATCTGAGGTGATTATACTTCCCTTCCAGGTTCTATTTGACATCACCATAATTCAGTGGAGTTCACATAGGTGTTATGTATTTGGTTCTTGCTATTAACTGAATTATTGCTGTCAAAATTGTAGAACTGGTCCAACTAACTGAATTATTGCTCAAATTGCAGAACTGGTCCAACTAAAAGATGGATAGATCTTGGTTGAAGGCTGATAGAAGAACAAGAGAGTTTCAATTAAGTGTGGAAGAGTTGTTAATGTTTGCATTTGAGAATGGGTTTGATGAAACAAAAATTAGTTGTCCATGCTTAAGATGCACTCACAGTATCTCGTGGAAGGCTCAAACTGTTAGGGATCATCTTTTCCAATATGGTATTGACCAAACCTATAGTTGCTGGATATGGCACGGAGAGTCAAATCCAGAAGGGAGTCCTTTAGTTGCTAAAACCGATTATTTCTAAGAATCAGTTGATCAAACAAGCATAAGAATGAGGCATGATAATGTCGACAATGATGATATTTCATTAGATTCCTCTGATTTCATTAACCTTGTTAAAGGTGAACATGAACCCCTTTATCAGGGATGCAAGGGTTATACTAAGATGAAAGCTTTAGTCAAGTTATATAACTTGAAAGCAAAGCATGGCATTTTTGATACATGCTTCTCTGATATTCTCCTTTTGCTTGGGTCAATGCTTCCAGAAGGCAATAGTATCCCTTCTTCCTTCAGTGAAGCCAAGAAAACCTTATGTGCTATGGGTATGGAGTATGAAAAAATACACGTGCGCCCGAATGATTGTCTCTTATTCCAATTGGAGTGATTTCGCTTCGGAGACAAGAAACCTTCGGTTAGCTTTATCTACCAATGGATTCAATCCCTTCCATGGATTATCAACTGATTACTCATGTTGGCCTGTTTTGCAATGTATTTATAACTTACCACCTTGGCTTTGTATGAAAAGAAAGTATATTATGTTAAGTTTGTTGATATCCGGACCGAATCAGCCCAAAAATGATATTGATGTGTTCCTTCAGCCACTTATAGAAGATCTTCAAGTGTTATGGAATGGGAAACAAGTGTATGATGCATATAAGAAAGAGTTCTTCATACTAAGGGGAATTTTGTTGTGGACAATTAGTGATTATCCAGCCTTAGACAACTTGTTGGGCAACATCATTAAAGGGTATAATGCTTGTACTGTCTGTGTTGATAAAACAAGAGCTACCAGGTTGGAAAATTATCGTAAGACGGTGGTTATGAGGCATCGTAGTTGGTTGCCCCGTTATCATCCATATCGAAGGCAAAAATTAGCCTTTCATAACACTTTGGAGAAGTTGTCGGCTACTATTCCATTAACTGGAGAGGAGGTGTTTGAAAGGGTACAACCAATAAGGGGCCATGTCTATGGTAAGACACAACGCTAACCTCGATTGAATAAAGGTGAACCTCGACCTATTTGGAAGAAGATGTCTATATTTTTCCAACTTGAGTATTGGAAATTTTTGCCGGTTAGGCATGTCCTTGATGTGATGCATATCGAGAAAAATATATGTGAAGCTTTGACTGGTACCTTGCTAAATATACCAAGGAAGTCAAAAGATAAGGAGTCTGTCCGTCTTAATATGGCTGAAATGGGAATAAGAACGGAGTTGAGGCCAAAAACTCCCAGAAAAAAAGAGAAGTTGCCGACGGTATCTTGGAACTTATTGCATAAAGAAAAGAAGATTGTCTGCTCATCCTTGGTTGGCATGAAGTTACCTGATGGTTTTTGTTCAAACATTAAGGGTCTAGTATCAATGGAAAATATGAGACTTGTTGGAATGAAATCTCATGACCGCCATACAATGTTGCATCACTTACTCCCCATCGCAATTCGGTCAGTACTACAAAAATAGGTTAGGTGCAATATTATTAGGTTTTCGCTCTTCTTCAAGACAATTTGCAGTAAAGTCATCGAGGTGGATAAACTGGAAAAAATGCAAGCTCAGTTGGTGGAGACCATATGCTTGCTAGAAAAGTACTTCCCCCCTTCCTTCTTTGATATAATGATCCATCTCTCAATTCATCTTGTGAGTGAGGTTGAGCTCTGTGGGCCAATCTTCCTACGCCGGATGTACCCTTTCAAGAGATATATGAAGACTTTCAAGGGTTATGTATGGAATCGGGCTCGTCTGGAAGGGTGCATTGCTGAGGCCTATGTTGTAGAAGAGGCCGTTGAGCGTTTGGTCAACTTTGAAGAAGCAAATGTTGGATTGCCAAAAAATGGTAGGGATAAGAATGACGCAAAATACAGACCCTTATCTGGTGCAACAGTTATAATGCCAAGTAAGAAGGACTTGCACCTAGCACATTTGTGTCTTCTCCAAAATTGTAATGACGTTCGCCCATATTTTGAGTAAGTTACTTCAATTTGTTTTTGTTATTTCCTTATTTTCTACATTTTGTTTCAAAAATTAATAAAGTTGATTTTACTTGCAGTGAACATATGGCTTCTTTGATGACAAGATATCCACAACATGAAAATGATGAAGAGTGGCTAAAGAACATGCAAAATGAAACATTCCCTAAGTGGTTTCATAAAAAGGTAAAATCTTATAGCCCAAGTATTTTGCTGCAATTTGCACCAAAATTAGGCCTGTTTCTTTATATATTTTACTGAAAAATAATGAATGCCCTGTACTTGTGATTTCTTTTGAAATACTACAATATTTATCTTCTCTCAAAGGCTATATCTTACTTATGGCCAATTTAATTTTTTGGATAGATTGCATCAGAATTACTTGATGAGAAGAATACAGTAACTAAGGATATAATGTGGATTGCAGTAGGGCCTAACAAGGATGTAGCTACATTCAGTGGCTATAGAATCAACGGTGTTACCTACAGCACCAAAGAACGTGATGATACGCGGCAAGTTCAGTGCAGCGGTGTTTGTGTAGATGCCGATACAATGCTTGTGAAGGGTAAGGATAAAAACATCGAGCATACTTCACATACATTTTATGGAGTTATTACAAGTATTTGGGAGTTGGACTATAACCACTAAGGGTTCCTATCTTTCGTTGTAATTGGGTAGATATGAAAAAAGGGGTTAAAGTAGATGACTTGGGATATACATTGGTTAATTTGAACAAATTAGGTTTTCTAAATGATCCTTTTGTGTTAGGAAAACATGTCAAGCAAGTTTGTTACGTAGATGACCCTCTTGAAAAATTATGGTCAGTTGTCTTAAAATTACCTGACAAGTACTATGATGAAAGTGATGATGAAAATGAGGGATCTGTAGAAATAGAACTTGAGAATGAGCTACATTTGCCAACGTTCCCATATGTTGATGAACTCAATGAAGAAAATAGTAGTTACATGCGGGAGGAAGAAGAATTGATTCAGCTGTCATGATGGTAATAATTTCATTTGTTTTAAGTTCTATTTTGAAATTTTGTCCTGCCATTAATTTTTCCATCCTTTATACTTGCAGGTCCTACATCCTTAATGCCTGTCACAACTCCCTGCTGCTTGTAGAATGTTTTGTTTATATCATTCAGAATTTAATGAAAGATTGGTTGGACGCTTTGTTGAAAGTTTTGTGTTTCTTATTTAAATTTGTTGAAAGTTTCATTTGTACCTATCATTCGATTTGTATCTTTATTTGACACTTTGTTCAAAGATTTGGTTATATAATTTATTGAATCATTTGGTTTTTGCTCTGACACCTTGCTGGTGGATTTGGTTTAACACTTGTCAGTGGAGAATTTCATTTGATTTGTGTATAGGGATTACTTTCATTTAAGGCAATTTTTTTTGAACACTCAGTTAATCAGACAACGGTTTCTTACGGAAAATCGTTGTCTGAACATATATTATACAATGGTCTGAATAGTTAATCAGACAACTTTTTAAATAACCGTTGTCTGAAACATCTTATCAGACAATGGTTTTTTTGACCAAAAAAACACTTGTCTGAACAAATATTACACAACGGTCCCTAAAACCCGTTGTCTGTATGCTTGCTTCAGACAACGGTTTTTTTTTTTACCGTTGTCTGAAACGCTGAATTATACAACACTTTCAAAAAAATTGTTGTCTAAAACATCTTATCAGACAACGGTTTTGTATGACCAGAAAATCAGTTGTCTGAACATATATTACACAACGGTCCCTAAAAAACCGTTGTCTGGTGTGACCAAAATGACACCTAATAGACAACGGTTAAAAAAAATACCAAAAACAGTTGTCTGAAAATTAATCAGACAATGCTTTTTTGGGAAAAAAAAACCATTGTCTGTTTTTTTAAGATAATGGTTTTTTCCTTAACCGTTGTCTGATGACCGTTGTCTGATTCAGTTTTTCTTATAGTGATTGGATTGGGATACTCGATCCTAACTGGACTTGGATACTCGATCCTAAACTGGATTTGGATTTTCGATCCTAAACTGGATTTGGATACTCAATCCTAAATTGGATTGGGATATTCGATCCTAACTTGATTTGGATACTCGATCCTAACTTGGATTCGGATACTCGATCATAAACTTGATTAGGATACTCGATCCTAACTGGATTTGGATACTCGATCCGAAATTGAATTTGGATACTCGATCCTAAATGGATTTGGATACTCGATCCTAAATTGGCTTTGGATACTCGATCCTAAACTGGATTTGGATACTTGATCCTAAATGGATTTGGATACTCGATCCTAAATGGATTTGGATACTCGATCCTAAACTGGATTGGGATACTCGATCCTAACTGGATTTGGATACTCGATCCTAAATTGGATTGGGATACTCGATCCTAACTAGATTTGGACACTCAATCCTAACTGAATTTGGATACTCGATCCTAAATTGGCTTTGGATACTCAATCTTAAATTGGATTGGGATACTCGATCCTAACTGGATTCGGACACTCGATCCTAACTGGATTTGGATACGCGATCCTAAATTGGCTTTGGATACTCGATCCTAAACTAGATTGGGATACTCGATCCTAAATTAGGTTCGGATACTCGATCCTAAACTTGATTGGGATACTCGATCCTAAATTGGATTTGATTTGGGTACTTGAACCCAGGATTGGATACTTGAACCCCAGATTGAATTTGATTTGGGTACTTGGACCCGAGATTGGGTACTTGGACCTGAGCTTGAATTGATTTGGGTACTTGGACCCGAGATTGGGTACTTGGACCCGAGATTGGGCACTTGGACCCAAGATTGGATTTGATTTGGGTACTTGGACCCGAGATTGGGTGCTTAGACTCGAGATTGAGTTTGACTGACCTTTTATCATTTGAGAAATCTGACTGCTCCGATTATTCTATGCATTGTGGTTTTTCACCCTCAAAATGGATCTTCATCCTTTGAGATCGGGTCTTCATCCTTAAAAATGAATCTTCATCTTTTGACATCGGGTCTTCACCCTTGCAAATGGATCTTCATCCTTTGAGATCGGGTCTTTACCCTTGAGAATGGATCTTCATCCTTTGAGATCGGGTCTTCACCCTTGCAAATGGATCTTCATCCCTTGGAGGTCAGGTCTTTACCCTGGCTTCAGCTCTTTTAGCCAGATTGGTCTTTTGTCTTTTGCATCTTCATTCTTTTGAGAGTTCTAATGTTCTATTCTTTTGTTCTTCCTTTTTGCAAAAATTCAGCTATTTTTAATTGGACCTTATACTCTCTCCTTGCCCCCCTGCGTGGCAAAATATTTGCAAGTGAGTTTGAAAATATTTGGTATATAAACTCAAAAAATTGAAAAGGAGAAACTTTGCCCCCTGTGTAGGCTCAAACCAAAGATTTTTTACATACAAGCTTTGATTGATATTTTTGTTGTCTAGTTCTTCGTACAAGCACGCATTTCTTCTCTTTGCAAATTGTTGGAGCTTTCTCAAGCAATGGGCTTTCTATGCCCCCCCTGATTTGATTTTGATTCTTTACTTCGCAGGGTGTTTGTTGTTCATTTTGCCAAAGAATAGACAAGAAAGTATGATGTGTTATACTCATGTATGCATGATATGCATGAATGATACTTACAGCGGTTTTATTGACTCACAGACTGAGGTAATTAGCAGAAGTGTTCTCATTGGTTCCTTTTTAATGCTCGTTCAAGTCTTGCATTGGAATGATCGAAAGCTTCGCATTTGTGGCTTTTATCTTCAAGATGATGAAAACATGAGTGGTGGAGACCCTAAGCAGCAGAGTCAGGGATGCTTCCATTTCAAATTATGTTTCATCATGTCAATTGATAGCTTCTTCATGACATTGCCAATAATCATTCCCTTTGCCCAATGTGTCCTTTGGAGGTTCAACATACTTTCCTTAACTTGAAGGCTTTGTATGACAAAACATTTTTTGAAATTTTTTATTTTGAAATCAAATGTTGGCTTTGCCAAATCAATGTCAATATACCTCAGGACTTGATTTTTCCAAATTAACATACCTATACCATGACAACCCTAGTTACCGTACTAAACTCGGGAATCAATTCTATTTAAGCAAGAATTATTGCACTTCAGATAGGCACATATACATTACTTGGCCAAAGGTCTCATTTGAGTTTAAATATTGTCTATCTCATATGCATGCTTTCCAAACTATCTCCACTAATAGACTCTACCTACCAAGGGAGATCAACAGGCCTTTGATAGGCTTGAAATGGGGTCTATAAGAGACATGGGCTAAATGAAGGCTATTTGTAAGTTGGGGTTGATGTGACACAATGGACAAACCTTCACACTATAAATTTCTTATTTGAATTTTAGGCAGCTTGGAGGCAATCTTGCTAGTCTCTAAATTCTTTCTATCTTCTTGGCATTAATCTGGATCTTGATTAGGACAACCTTTACCCTTGCAAAAAGTTTAAGACCCAAATTCATTTCTTTTCTTCTTTTCCCTTTTCTTTCCTCTTTATTTTTCTTACTCTTCCCTTTTCTTTCTCTTCCTTACTCTTCCCTTTCTTATATCATTTTGTCCTTCTTTCTTATAGGACTATCAAGTACAGAAATTTCAAGAACTGGATGGTCTTTTGCCCTTTTCCTTTGATTTTGAGTGAATCTTTAGTTGGGTTGGACCAATTCAAGTCAAAATGTCCTTATAACCCAAATGGAAGCCTTTTGTTGTCTTAGGTAACTCAGTTGGCTTTCTGAACCGTCTTTTTATCTCTTTTTTTTATCTTTTCTCTTTTCCTTTTTCCTTTTCTTTTTTCTTTTGTCCTTTTTCTCTTTTTTTTTTCCTTTTTTTGGTTCTAGCCCAAACAGGGTTGTCTTGTTTGTACCAACTTGGGCTTCCTAATAATGGATGGGTGGAGTAGCATAAATCTTCTTTAACAAGGATAAATCATTTGTTACTCTATCTTGATATATTAGAGATATTAAGGTAATTTCAACTACCCTTATGGTTTTGAGAACATCAACTACCCTTGTGGTCTTGAAAACATCAACTACCCTTATGGTCTTGAGAACTTAAACTATCTTCATGGTCTTGACTAATCATTGCTTTCTTTGATCTTCTTGCCTCTTCACCTTAGTGATCTTAAGACTTGTCAAAAGTATCACAACAACTCAAGGTAGGTTATTGGGGTTTGTAAGCCAATGAAAAGAAAGCTAAAATTTTATGAAGGCTCAAAGGGACAACTAGGGATTGATATTTAATTGGGTGGATACTAGTTGTTGGCTAACCAAACAATGCCTAGATCATTTCTCTCTTAAATAAGTAGAGTTCAATTTCACCTTGAAAGCTTGTCAAAGCATGTTCTAAGACTGACTAGGACCTTGACAAAGATAATTATGCAGGAGCCCTCTCTAAGTAAGCATACACAACTCAATGCTATAGAGCAATTCCCTCACCTAGTAAAGTCATTCGAGTCATGATGCATAAATATTTTAATTCATGAATTATCAAGCTAGATTCCTCATTGGTTGAGCATCAAAATGAACAAAGACTAACAAAAATTTTGATAAAAATAATTTAATCAAACAAATTTAAATTTGAAAAATAAGATTGTTCCAATAAAATATTAAAGAAAGTAAAATTGAAAAACAACATTCAAGCTAGGGAAAGTTCATTGAGTTAGGCTTCTTTTCCTTTCACATCTTCAGTATCCCCATCTTGAAAAGAGGATAAAATAAAATCTTCTTCCAATCCTTTTCCCACCATAAAGGTTGTTGGTGGAGGTACTCTTCCAAACTTAGGCAAAGGGTTGTTCTTGGTATTGGGCTTATCCGGCTCAGGTAGCTTGCCACTATCAATCAAATCTTGAATTTCATGTCTTAGATGAGCACATTTATCTGTTTCATGCCCTCGCATTTGATGAAATTGACAGAAGGCCTTGGCATTGAAGTTTGGTGGCAATGGATTATGTAAAGGTCGAGGAGCTAACGGTTGTAACAACCCTTTCTTTGGCAGCTTGCTAAAAACCCAAGATAGAGGCTTCCCCAGATCTGAAAATTGTCTTTTATTTCCTTGACCGGTTACATTAATATCAACTTCTTTTTGTGTGCTTTGATTGTTAGGCTAGTTGTTCCCTTTCTCATTCCTTCTTATTGAAAAGCGATTCTTCTCCCTTTCCCATTCTTCAATTTGCAAACCAGCTTGGAGAAGATTTTTGAAATCCCTTATAAGGGTGTGAGACATCCTTTCACGGAGATTAGGCAATACCCCTCTCACAATCATCCTTATTTGATCGGATTCATCGGGCCTCTTATTGAGTAAAGCAGCCTTATTTCTCCATCTCTTGACATAATCTACAAAATTCTCATTCGGCCTTTGCCTAATGGACTCCACTTCCATCAAGGTAACTTCCAATTCAACATTATATCCATATTGTTGGATGAAGTCTTTGTAAAGTAGATCCCAACTCTTTTGTGTTCCATCATCTAAGGTATTGAACCAATTTTGGACAACATGGTCTAATGAGAGCATAAAGTACCTTAGGGTTTGAGCCTTAGTAGACTGCATGGCAGTGATATATTGCTTCACATGAAGATGAGGATTTCTGGTGCCATTGTACTTTACAAAGGATGGCATCTTGAACTTGTATGGAACTTCTTCATCTTGTTTAAATAGTTTGTCGATCTCAGACATCTCTTCGGTTTTCAACTTCTTTTCAAATTTCTTTTCTAAATCAGCAATCATCTTTTCAACATCGGATGTCTCAGTCTTTTCAATAGTTGCTTTCTTAGCAACCTTCGGTTCTTTCTTCTTCTCTTGAAGATCTTGGTAGTATTGAGCCCAATCATCATCATCATCAATGATTACCTTTTCATCATCAAAAACCACTTCACTAACTTTGGTCTTCCCTTTGTCCTTTGGTTTCTTAGTGCTAGCAGATGCCTCGGCATGGTTCTCTAAGATTGCAGTCAACTGGTTCTTCATGGTCTCAGCTAGGGCCTCTTTGATTTCTTCCATCTTGGCATTGAGGGCTTCATCCACCATTCTTTGAATTTGTTCGGGCTCCATTGTTTTTGGTGAGCAAGTGATTGAGTCGTTGCTAGATACTTCGTCTTCGGCGTAGTTCAGATTGCTGTAAGCTTTTGAACTATCATAATCCAGGGCTGTGAGCCAGAGAGGATCAATGATATGAGATGCAAATGTATGCATGTATGCACAAAAAATCAACAAATAAGGATAAATAGGACGTTCCTTCCAACCTTATAACATCCACACACGAATGGCGAGTCTCTTTTCCTAGGTATATGGTTAACAAAATACCAACATGGGGCATCCTATTTTTGAATAATTCCCTCGGACGTTTCAACCAATAGTTATATTTTTGAAAGTGGAAATCCATCCATGATAATTCCCATTAATTAGGTTTTAATCCATTCAACCAACTATAGTAGCTTTTATGTTATATTGGATTAAAACTAAATTAAGAGGTTTATTATAGATAGATTTCTCACTTGAAAAAGTAACTAATGATTCATGCCAAAAACAAGCCCATGGTTAATTTATTCTTAGTGTAAACTAGGCCCACAATTGATTTTTGGTATCTCATAATTGACCTAAATATTTTTGCAAGCTCTTTGTAAGAAAAGGTTGGCTGAAAATAGTTTTGTTTCTAAGCCCATTGTAAAAGATTTTAGAAAAATGGATTTTGGGCTTAGTATTTGGGCCATGGGCCAAAGAATTTTTTGATTTGTTTTTAGAAAAGTCTTATGTCCAAAGACCAACTTGAAAAAAATTTTAAAAATAGATTTAGTCTTTTGGACTTTAAAAAAAAATTCTTTTGAGCTTACAATATACTTAGGTCATATTAGAAAAAGAACAAACCAAATAAGCCATGATTTAAGCCAAAATAAATTAACCATAGTCAAACAACATGTATTTGGTTTAAAACCTAAGGAAAGTAACTATGCCAATTACATGAGCTTTAGTCTTTGGGTTAAAAGGCTTAGGTTCCCATAGCAAGTATATACCAAATGGTACAAGGCTGTGAGTGGTTATGCCATGCCAAATGGAAAATCCTACGAGCGAAATAGAAAAACTATTTTGCTTCCTGCAGGCGAAATGCCCACGGGCCCGCGCGATGATTTTTTCATCGCCTATTTTTCTGACTTTGATTTTTATTTTTATTTTTATTTTTTGACTTTTATTTGTTTATTTTTATTTTTTATTAATAAAAATTAGATACTAAAGCAAAAAATTATTTAATAAAAATTATTTTGGACCAATTAGACAACAAAAATCATTTTAGACTGAATAAAACATATTAGACCGGATTGGGTCAAAAATTAAGGGTCTACAACAAGGCAAAAGAGAAACATAAAGCAAAAAGAAAACAAAGAGGCAATAGCAATTGTCTTCAAATTCAATCAAAATCAAAGTTGGTCCAAGTAGTGGATTAGCTAGCTTGATTCAACATTATTAATATTGGTGGAGCCAACACGTAGGTATGACTACTTACTAATCAATTCAATTCCAGCCCATGATTTATTTATATTGTTTAACGTATTGTATCAGTAGAATCAATTTTGGATTGAAGTTATAGATTTAGGGTTTGAAAATACGTATATTGCACTATTTTATAAACTTAAAAAATAAAACCCTAATCTTGTTACCTTTAATCCCAATCCACATATAAGATCCTAATTCACATATAAAATTATAGTTTGCATAAATATAAAAATCCTAGTTTAAGATTAACCCTAATTTGCATGTTTTAACTTTAATTTATTTTTCAAAACCCTAAGCTGGATTTTGCAGCCTTAACTTTGTTTCTAAAATCCTATTCTTGTTTTCAAAACCTTAAAACCCTAATTTAAAATCTAAAACCCTAATCTTGTTTTCAAAACTTTAAAACCCTAATTGCATTTATATTGGCATGTTTCATTGTACAAGGATGATTTTCCCATGCTACTTTGATGTGAATGTTCACATATAAAGTGAATGGTTTTGTGTTAAAATGTGTGAAAGGCAACGTATGAGTTATTAAGCCATTATAATATGGCTAATGACATTGTTATGTGTAATTTGTGAAAATTGCATCATGTATGTGTTAATGATGGTTTGATGTAAATTGACCGTGGAAATGAATTTAAATTAAATAATGTTGCTTGTTGGGTTTATATATGTGTAGGGCAAATTGGTGAAAGTGGTGGAGTTTAGGGTTTTGGCTTTGGAATGGGTTTGGAGTGTATTTGGAAGCAAATAAGGTTAGTACATAATTTAATAATTGTTGTTTTAATAATATTGTGGATGGCATAACACATTGTGACTTTGTAAATGTGTTATGTCACTTTCATTTTAGTTATAGTAAAATATGTGCATTGTTTAAATGACAGTGTGTTTAATGTATGAACATAAATATAAGCCATCGTAGAATGGCTATTGCAATGGTTATATACATAATGTAGAAAATGTGAAATATGCTAAAAATGATTTATAAAGATAAGAAATAAACAATGTGACAATAAATAAGAAACAAAGTGTGAAAACTATTAAAGGAAGAGTAATGTGATGAAAGTGAGAAATGTGATAAAGAGATGAGAATATGATAAGATAATATGTTACTGTGTGTTGTAACCTATACAATTACTTGTCCAGTACTATTGAGATTAATTATCCATGCATTGATAGACCTAAGCAGAGCTAGGTCATGAGATTGAGATTGGAAATGGACTCGAGTAGAGCTAGGTCATAAAATTGATGTGATAACTGGACTTAGTAATTGTATATAGATTATTAGGCCTAATATATGTGTTAATGTGTGTGATTATGGGTTTTGATATATATAATGAATGAATTATAAGATAAATAATGGTTATATCAATATTGCAAATTACATTATGAGGAAAAGTAATTAGATGTATATATATATGTTGTTTTTAAACTTGTATCACTAAGCTCTTTAGCTTAGCACGGTAGTGTATATCACGCAGGCATTAAAACTGCAGACCAGGGTGTATTGAAGTGTGATTGAGACTTGAAGATGTAGGCTCCGTAAGACCAACCCTGATGGTATTGCATTCATGTATTATTTATGTATGGTGTAGTATGAGTTTTGTAAAGTAAAAACATTTTTATGAACACTTTTGATTAGTACTATTGTTAAAATTGAAATTTGCATTGTACACTGGTTATTTTAAGGATATTTGAATATATATAAAATGATGATTATTTATAATCCCTTGAGAAGTTTGGGAGGGGTATTGGAGATTCTATTTATAAATATTTGGGAGTGTAAATTATTTTGTGCAGGTTGTGTTTTGACAATGTGGGATTTTATGATATTTCAGACAAAACTCTGGCAAATTTTTCAGAAATTTTCTATTAAATACACTATTTTAAAGTTATAAAAAGTGTGGATTTAGCAGTTAAAATTTTCTTTTAATAATATAATTATTTTTAGATTAATTATAATGATTTCTATAGTGATTCGTAGTGATATTCTTGTATTATATATATATACTCTACATATACGAGATATGCACTACAGTTGTGTATTCATTATCGGCAGTTAAATAGTGACCATCAAAAATGAATATCCGCTTCCTTCAATTGATGATCTATTTGATCAAATAAAGAGGGCAAGTGTTTTCTCTAAAATTGATCTTAAATCGGGTTATTAATAAATGAAAGTTAAAAAAGCCAATGTTCCAAAGACAGCTTTCAGAACCTGATATGTGCATTATGAATTTTTAGTCATGCCATTTGGTTTGACTAATTCGCCTATAGCTTTTATGGACTTGATGAATTGGGCCTTCAAGACTTATCTGGACTAGTTTGTGGTTGTTTTCATTGATAATATACTGATATATTATAGGAATAAAGAGGATCATGATAAGCATTTGAGGATTGTGTTATAGACACTGAGAGAGAATTAATTATTTGTTAAGCTATCAAAATTTGAATTCTGGTTAACAGAGGTAACATTTCGTGGACATATGGTATCAGCTGATGGTATCCATATGGATTTGAGTAAAATTGATACTATTCTAAATTGTCAGCCGCCAAAGAATGTGATAAAAGTTCACAGTTTTCTCAATTTAGCTAGTTGCTATAGAAGATTTGAGCAAGGATCTCTAAGATAGCACTTCCTTTAACTAAACTACTCATAAAAGAAACTAGATTCAAGTGGGATGATCAATGTCAAGCTAATTTTGATTAGTTAAAAGCTATGCTGATAGAAGAGCCGATTTTGACACAACCAATTCCAGGTAAAGATTATGTAATCTATAATGATGCTTCTCACCAAAGACTTGGTTGTGTATTGATGCAAGAAGGCAAAGTAATTGCTTATGCTTCTAAGCAATTAAAACCTCATGAGTTGAACTATCCCACATATGATTTAGAGTTGGTAGCAATTATATCTGGTTTAAAAATCAGGCAGCACAACGTATATGTGTGAGCGGGTATTTTCACCCTCACTCCCGGTGGAATGGTTCTTGAGAATTTGGCACTATTAGGCTTAGGGCCTTGGAGAACACGGGCCTAAACTTGGAGAAAATGGAGTAGCCATCCGGATGGGCCAGGAAAAAGAAAGGGGTGGATGACTTGATTCCTAAGAAATCCCAAACCCACTAATGGGTTCGAAAAGTTAGGTACATATGGGAAAAGTGAGAATTACCTAGCACCCCCATACCGCTTGGTTCATTGGAACCGGCCTTCTTTTCAGGTCCATATATTATTAAATCCTTAAATATCATAATATCATCTATACTACATATGAATACTAAAATAAATAATCATTATATTGAAATCAAGATAAGTCCAAATAAAATAATAAATAGGCACCCATCCAAGGATGAAAACATGCCTTTAAAGATGTTCAATGTCCAAAAGAAAAATAAGATAAATAAATAAAATGAGACACCCACCATAGGTGGAAACATGTCCCTTACAATATTCCAAAAAATCATTAATAAACAAATTAAATTACATAATAAAATAAACAATGCACCCACACTAGATGGAAACATGTCTTTTACAATACCCTTTAAATCCACACAAAATAAGTATAAAATTATAAACAAATAAATAATTATCATATAAAGGGCAATAAAATTAGGGCTTAATTAAAAAGAAAATAAAGATAAACAACAAAGAATGCAATCCATAAATAAATATTGACCCCCATGGACGAGGGGTCATATACAGTGGTCCCGCTTGCTGTTAGTGGGAGGGGGTCAAAGGGGTAACGCCCCCAAAAGGTAAATGATTTTCAAAATAATGTTTTTTGAGGAATTAGGTTTTTGATCTTAACTAGGGTTTTATATTTATACAAATTATGGTTTTTCCTAAACTAGGGTTTTATATGTAAAATTAGGGTTTTTTAGGATGAATGTTGGAAATTAGAGTTTTGTATTTTAGGAATTAGGGTTTAGGAATCAAGATTTAAGCTTTGGAGCATTGGGTTTTGATTTAGGTTTGGGAATTAAGCTACAAGAATTAGGGTTTTAGTGTTTTAGCTTTGGAAAACAAATTTTATAAACTAAGGTTTGGAATTTGGAAAGCAGTTTAGGAGTTTAGGGTTTTGAGAATTGCACCATTAATTAAAACTTTGAGCTACTGAATGAAACAAATACGAATTGAGTTTTAGTCTTATAAAATATGTGATTAGGGTTAAACAATTTAAACTAGTTGATTAAAATTACAATCAAAACAAACAATCAAAATGTTTAAAAGGAAAGAAAATATTGCTACTGTATGTTTAAAAAAATTAAGTTTAGGAAACGAAACCTACATTGAAGGCTCTACCAAATTACTTGTTGATTCAAAGCTACTGCCTGCAGCAATGGCTATTTTTGGTCGTGCAAAGATAAAGACAATGTTACTACCGTTGGTGTGTTGATGGTTTGTGTTTTGTTAATCCTTGTAAACTACTTTGTATGCTACTTGATTATTGATAATTGTTGGTTGCTTATGATTGTTGCTTTTTCCCAACTGATTCTTCTTGCCTGCTAATTAATTGTTGTTTTTGGATCATTGTTGCTTCCTATTATTAGTATTAAATGTTAATTTTTATAGGTAAATTAAAGGTTGAACCTAAACATAATCTACCTAATCCGAGACTTCAAAGAATTCTAGCATGATTAGGACATTATATTGCATGCCAAAATTGATTTGGAATTAAGGTTCATGTCGATTGGTGTGCCAAATCAACATGGGGCCAAGGCCATGTCGATTTGGTGTGCCAAATCAACATGAGCCTTTGGCTCATGTTAATTTTGGCAACCAAATCGACATAAGCTATGGCCTAAGTCACTTGGAACTATCCCGACTCAAAATAGTCTTGTATTTTTAGTTTCTAGACCAGGCAGTTTCAATTTGGGCCAAACAAATTTCATTTGGGGCTTTATAATTTCAATCAGTTGAATTTATGCCTTTCGAAACTGGATTCACTTATTTAAAAGTTGTAAACTAGTTTTGAATCTTTTAAAGTCGGATCAAATTTATTTTAGCATTTCTTTAATGATGATTGTACTAACTTAGGACCAAGATTAAGGGTCTATAATATGGTGAGAGATGTTATATTTATACTGACCATAAAAGTTTGAAATATCTACCTACACAAAAGAGCTTAACTTAAGGAAAAGAAGATGGATGGAATTAATCAAAGATTATGATTTTATCATTGATTAACATCCTGGAAAAGCTAATGCGGTGGCTGATGCCCTAAGTTGAAAGACTTTGGCATAATCGAGAATGAGCCAACCTTTAAGTAGAAGGTTATAGAGTCACTGAAATAGAACTAAAAGTTATTAGATTATATTTTTCAAGAAGATGGTGGTTTGTACTATAAAGGTCAATTATATGTTCCTGATGTGAAGGAGTTAAAGGAGAGCATCCTTAGTGAAGCTCTCAATACCACCGATACTATACATCTAGGAATTAAAAAGATGCATTGTGATTTGAAGCCTTTCTATTGGTGGCCTAGTATAAAGAAAGGCATCACTAGATATGTAATCAGATGCTTTGTATGTCAGCAGGTCAAAGCAGAGTATCAAGTACCATCAGGCCTTCTGCAACTTATCTCAATACCAGAGTGGAAATGGGATGGAATGACTGGATTTTTTTATTGGTCTTTTGAACACCCAAAAGAAGCATGATACAATTTGGGTGATTGTTGATAGAGTAACCAAGTCAACTCATTTTCTTCCAATTGAAACTAACTATTCACTAACTATTCACTGGATAGACATATATAATTATATATAAATGAGATAGTCAGACTTTATGCATTGTCAGTGTCTATCATATATGACCGAGACCCACGCTTACATCAAGATTTTGGGAAAGTTTTCATAAGGCATTGGGTACTCGACTTCATTTCAACACTGCATTCCATCCACAAACTGATTGCTAATCGAAAAGGTTGATACAGATACTTGAAGATATGCTTAGAAGATATGTTATTGCATTTAAAGGTAATTGGGATAGGCATCCACCATTAGTCGAATTTGGTTATAATAAAAAATACAAGACAAGTATTGATATGGCACCACATGAAGCATTGTATGGAAGAAAATATAGAACTCCACTCTATTGGATAGAATTAAGTAAGAGTAAGCTTGTGGGACCTTATCTTATTAAATAGACAGAAAATAAGGTGAAGCTTATAAAGGATCGGCTGAATGTTGTAGTAGACAGACAAAAATCCTATGTAGAATTGAAGAGAAGGGACATTGAATACAATGTGGGGGATAAACTATTTTTAAAAGTATTACTGTGGAAGAAAATTCTTTGCTTTGGCAAGAAAGGGAAACTAAATTCTAGGTTTATTAGACCATACGAGAAACTTAAACGTGTGGATCCAATAGCCTATCGACTAACTTTACCTCTAGAACTAGCCAAGGTACATAATGTATTTCATTTATCGAAGCTTAGAAGGTACAAATCGGATCCCTCACATGTAATGCAACTGGAATCTATTGAAATACAACTAGATTTAAGTTATGAAGAAGAACCAATATGTAACACTCATATATTTTCAAATATTGGTAAATATTTAATTTGGAGTGTGATTAGGTGTTGGAGGAGAGAGATATGAGATATTTATATAACATACACAGGATATACACATAATGTATGCTTGATGTATACATTAAACACATATAACATATATATGTTATTATACATTATATATACATGATATATACCTTTTCAAAAAAGACAAAATGAGTCAAAAAGTCAAAGTCAAAGTCAAAGCAAAATAAATAAATAAGTAAATAAAATAAAATTAAAATAAATTTTGAATAGTGAAAGATGATGGGAAATTTAGATATTAATTAAATATTAATTAGCTAATTAACTATTTAAAATAATTATATAAATGAGTAGATGGGAAAAAGAAAGAAGTAAAATTAAAAAAATAATTTAAAATTTAAAATGAAATATGGATGGAAGAAGAAATATCTAAATATTTAGTTATTATTAATTAAATAATTTATATATTTATATATGTGGTTAAGAAATGAAGTTACAAAATAAAAAACCACTTTAGTCTTCATCTTTTTCTTCCTCCATCAAGCTTGGATGATTTTCATGGTGGCTTTAAATGGGCCATTTGGTTCTTTCAAATACATAAAATTTCATAAAGTTTTCAAGGATTCAGGGTGATTTTTAAAGATAATCATGTAAAACAAGTAATTCTTCTTAAGTTTGTTATTTTGAGCTTTTAAGATTATGTATAGGATGGCTAGAGAGAGAAAGTGATATTAATTGTTAAAATAGATAGAAATGAAGTTAAAATGATGATTATATGGTAATTTGTTGATTAATTAATTGAATTGGATATAATTATTGAATTTAAGGTTATGGGATGATTATGTAAAAAATAGGATTTTTATATGGGTGAAGATAATTATTGTAATTGGTTGATTTAGTGTTATTTTAATGTATATGTTACAATTTTAAAGATGGAAATTGAATATGATTGAATTTTGATGGAGTTAGGGTTTATGGCAAGAATATGTGAAATTAGGGTTGTTGAATGATATTTTCATAATTGTGAAAATGACTTGTTTTATTATTATATTGATGTATATGTGATGAATTCATAGTTGAATTATAGAAATAGATGTGTTAAGTGGTAGTTTGAAAGAGGTAGTAAGAGTGAATTAGGATTTTGGTGCGTTTTTGAGAAATAATGGTTTTAAATGTTGTTAATTGATTTTAAATGGTTTAGAATAAAATGTTGATGAGGTTTTTGTATTTATAATATGGTTTAGGATTAAGTAATGTGAGGTTGTAAAATCAAAGAAAGGAAGGACATTGAAAAAGTAAAGCTTGGATGGCAAAATTAGTGGTGGAATTGGCATATTAAAGGTTAGTACATGCTTTGACAATTTAGATATTAATTGTATTTGTGTTGGCATAACACATTGTAATTTTGGTAAATGTGTTATGCCAATTTGATATTTGTTTTAATATGATATATGTCATTGTACCATTAAAAGTGTGTGAAATGTAAATTATATTTAATGTGATGTGAATATGTGAAAAATGAGGGGATAGCCCACATTGTGAATGTGGCTAAGTAATATATATTCTATGTAAATTAAAAGTGTGGAATGTGGGAAATAATATAAAAATATGAAATATAGATAAATAATATGAAAAATAAGGGAAATTGTGGTAAAAGAATAAATAGGATGAAAATGATAAAAATATGACAAATGTGATAATAATGAATTTATGATGTGTATAAATAATAAATAAATGAATGTGTTGAGGTATGATGATAAAATATATTGGAATGTGTTATATGTGATGTGTGATGTGATGTTGTGCTACCTATTGTATATAAAACCTGTGATGGTTAAATGGGATATATGATGGAGATCATGGAATGATATGGTCACGATACATATTCAAATTACTGAGAAGGAATGTGAGATGAGAAAATTTGCTAAATGATGAGAAATTGAGTTGTTGAAAGACTTGAGCAGAGCTAAGTCTTAATATTGAAAATGAGATTATGGAAATATGATTTGATGAGATGGATATTTAATTGATATGTGTGTTGCTTTGTATAATATCTTGTTCTAGAAAATTAATGTTGGGACTTATATGATGACGAGCCCGAGCAAAGCTGGGCCATGACCTAAGCAGAGCTAGGTCATGAGATTAAGGACCCTAGCAGAGCTAGACATTGGGTGTCACAATAGACCAAATCAATTATTCTTGAACTTGATTATTTTGTAGGAAGTAGTTGGGCCCAACATGTGATGTGATGTATTGTATTGTATTATTTGGTAATATTGTAATGAAATAATGAGATGAATTAAATAAGTTTAGTTGAACAATGTGTTGTGTTGGTAATGTGGAGATGAAATGTTGAGTTGATGAATATATGTGTATATGATTGTGATATATTTGTATATGAATTTTGTGATGATGATGTTGTATGACTCATATATATATATATATATATATATGTTTGAAGAATTAGAGAATGGATGGTGAGTAATTTGTGATGAATAATTGTGTGTATATGAATTATAAGTAAAGGAAATGCGAAAATAATAGTATATGTATTGATAGTATGATGATAAAATATGAGTTGAAAAGTATACATATGTGTTATTTAAATTGTAGTATAGTTTTAGTATATACCACTAAGTCATTTGGCTTAGCGCAGTTGTGTGAATCTAGCAGGAAATAGAAGTGCAGATTAGGGTGAACCTTCACGTGATTGAGACTTGAAGTTGTAGGTGCCACATGACCAAATTGGGTAATGCATTTGTGTATAATTATATATACGGGGTAATGTGGATTTTGTATAGTAAAGGTATTATATGTATATTAAACATGTTTTAGAAAATGCTATGTATATGTGAATAATTTGATAAGTATTGTTACTTAAAACATAAATTTGAAAAGTACATTAGTTAAGTTTATGGTTTTTCTTGAATTTATAAAATGATAAATAATTGGAAATTTTGAAAGTTTGGGGAAAAATGCTAGAGAATATATCTGTGAATATTTGGAAGGAAAATTTTCTATGCAAATTGTGCATTTTTATATTGATTTTTGGAAAATATTGAAATTATAGGCAAAACTCTAACAAATTTTTTTTAGAGACTTTCTTCATAAATTTCTATTTTAAGAATTTACTACTTAAGTATATAGTATTTATTATTAATTAAATATTGTGATTAAAATGAGAATTTTTATTATGTAGTTTTGTGGCACTTTTATATTATGTGTTCGTATTTTACATATATGAAATATATGTACTATACGTATATAGAGTATAAGGATATTACACAATGGCTATCTTAGCTCGAGAAATCAAGGAATTGCAGAATAAATACATTCCTCTAGTAAAAGTATTATAGAGAAACTACTCAACTGAAGAAGCAACATAGAAAAATGAAGAGATAATGAGACAACAATATTTCCTAAGAGGGAGCGAGTTCTGATGTTCAAAATTTTTAAGCAGTAATTTTCTAAATTATGTCGATATTACATTATATATTATATTGAGAATGACCCGGGTATTCAAAATAGATGAAACAATGAGGTTGGTTAAGCTCTAAAATGTTAAAAATTAAATTCAAATATCGACAAAATTAATATTTCTGAAAAAGAATATTTAAGCGATAAAATTTTACAAAAATGCTCCTATGACCCTAGAATCGAATTTTATTGAAATTAGGATGAGAAATATGGGTAGTAAGAGCTTCAAATTAATTAAATTAATTATTTTTATAGTTTTATGAAATTAAAAGATGGATTAGAAATAATTTAAGAAAGTAGACGTACCGAAGTTATGGTGTAAGTGCCTTATGGGATGTAAGCCCTAATAATATATATTCATGTAAATGGAATTTTTCTTCTTCTTCTTCTTCCCATTACCAAACCTACTTTCCCCATCACCATAATAAAAATTTCGTTTCTTCTTCCTTCTTTCATCAACCTAGATAAAAATCAAAGGAAATTTGCATACAATTCAAAATTTTTAGCAAAATTCATTAGATTAGGTTAGAAACGGTAAAATCACCACAAAATATTCAAAGGAAAATTGAGGAAGAGAGAGAAAGTGCTATCTTGTAAAGAGGTTTGTGCTTGTTTATTCAAAAATTGCTATTCTTTTCTTTTCTTTTGATTTTCATGGATTATGTAAGTTATTTTCGCTACTTTAATTGAATTTTTGTGATAAAATTTGTTAATTGATTTTGTTAAGAGAGAAAATTAGAGTATGGAACTAAGAATCAATTTAAGGCTATGGCAAGTTTACAGCTTAGAGTTGAATAAGAGACTAGTTGTGAGCGGGGATTTTCGCCCCCACTCCCGGTGGAATGGTTCTTGCGACTTCTGCACTGTTTAGGCTCGGGGCCTTAGAGAACACGGACCTAAGTCTGGAGAAAAATGGAGTCGCCACCCGGACGGACCAGGAAAAAGAAAGGGGTGGATGACTCGATTCCTAAGGAATCCCCAACCCCTTAATGGGTTCGGAAAGTTGGGTACGTGTGGGGAAGGTGAGAAATGGCCCAGCACCCCCACAACGCCAGGTTCATTGGAACCGGCCTCCTTTACAGGTCTTAATATTATAAAATTCTTAAGTATAATAACATTATCCATACTACACACAATAATTAAAAGAAAGCATCAATATATTAAAATCAAAGCAATGTCCAAACAAAGCAAATAAATGGACACCCATCCAAGGATGGAAACATGTCCTTACATCACATGCCTAAATAGGACACCCACCAAAAGGTAGAAACATGCCCTTTACATAGTTTCTAAAATATAAAAGCAAATTAAATTACATGATGTTTAACCAATGAGGTACCCACCAAGTGGAAGCATACCTCTTACAACTTTTGAAAATCTAAATTAATTGATAAAAGTAAATAATCATTCATCATAAATAAATCATTCATCAAAGCTATTAATCAAAATAGAAAATAAACATCCATCCATGATAAATTAAATAAATCAAGTATTGAAATTAAATAAATTAAAGCATAAGAAATAAATCAAAGCATAATCAAGTATGGAATTGAATAAAGCAAATAAAAGTCCAATTATGGCTACTGTGACTTTTTATGGAATTAAAATAAATTAGGGTTTTATGTTTTAAAGGGTTGGTAAGACTCTTTGATTAACAAAATTAAGGTTTGAATGATGATATCATGAAACTAGGGTTTTAAACACATTAAAATACTTTAATTTGTGATTTTTGGTTATTGGGTTCCTAAGCTACTGTGTAAAATTTAGGTTTTTATGTTTTTATGTTTTTTAATGTTTTAAAAGGATTAGGGTTCATAAAAATTAGGGTTTAAGGTTTTAAAAGGGTTAGTGTTCATTATTTTGGGTTTAAAAGTTAAATTTTGGATTTTAGGATTTAGAAGTAGGGTCACGGGTGGTGAATAATTTTTAGGGTTTTAGAAATCAATTTGATAATTTCATGAAGTTTTATGAATTTAAACAAATAAATTAAAGTTTTTATAAGTAGAAAAGATGTTTTAGAAGACTTTTTGAATGAAATAGAACCTACTTTAAGATTTTAAAAGAAGCAGAATTTACATCTTAGTTTTGTTGAAAAATATGTTCAATTAGAGTTTTAGGGTTTTTAAGAAGAAAAAATAACAATTTTAAGCCTTTTGGAAGATAAATCAACGAAATAAGGTTTTTTTTTTTGCTTTAGAAAAACTAAATTAAAGTTCAAAGGTTTTTAATTTTGATTTCATAGATTTGCTACTGTGTAAAAAAAACAATTAAAGAAAATTAATTAACACATACCTTCTTTTGATGATTTCTCCAAAAACAATTCTTCTTGGATGAACTAGCTCCAAAGACAAGCTTTTTTTTCCTTTGAATCCTCTAAATCGTGCTACTGCTGTTCCAGAAAAAAGTTGAATTGAATTTCTTTTTTTCCTTCCTTGATTTGGTTTCAAAATTTCCAAACTCCTCTTGGATTTTTTGCCTCCCCTTTTTTAATTGTCTTTGGTCCTTATTTATTGTGGTTTGAGGTTGTTTATTCCTAATTAGTTAAGGTAAGTAATATTAATAAAAAAAAAAGCCAAAACCTAATTGGATTAGGATTCAAAAAATTTGCGTCGAAAAATTTGCGCTGTAAAAAAAACTGCTGCGGAAAAACTGCGCTGACAAAAAAATCTGCTGCAGGTGGCTGCGGTAGCGCACGCGGAGCGGGCCCGTAAGCTATTTCGCAGGCAGAAAATTTCGGCCTGCGAAATAGCCCCGAAATAGCATAGTGATTTCGCCCATGGGCCCACGCGATAATTTTACGTCGCCGATTTTTTCGACTCTGATTTTTATTTTTATTTTTATTTTTTGACTTTTATTTGTTTATTTTGATTTTTTATTAATAAAAATTAGATACTAAAGCAAAAATTATTTAATAAAAATTATTTTGGACCAATTAGACAACAAAAATCATTTTAGACTAAATAAAACATATTGGACCGGATTGGATCAAAATTGAGGGTCTATAGTTTGCCCCCTGCTTGAATGATCTGAAACCTTAGTGAAAGAGAGTGAAAAGCAATAAGACTTAATTTTTTATGAAATGGTTGAGGTTTTGGGTTCTGGACCCAGTTCGAGTTCTGGACTCAAGGATAATTCTAGATTCTAGACCTAAGGAAAATTTTGGTTCTGGACCCGGTTCGAGTTCTGGACTCAAGGATAATTCTAGGTTCTGGACCTAAGGAAAATTTGGGTTCAGGACCCGGTTCGAGTTCTGGACTCAAGGATAATTCTAGGTTCTGGACCTAAGAAAAATTTGGGTTCTGGACCCGGTTCGAGTTCTGGACTCAAGGATAATTCTAGATTCTCGATCTAAAGAAAATTTGGGTTCTGGACCCGGTTTGAGTTATGGACTCAAGGATAATTCTAGGTTCTTGACCTAAGAAAAATTTGGGTTCTGGACCCGGTTTGAGTTCTGGACTCAAGGGAGATTCTAGGTTCTGGACCTAAGGAAAATTTGGGTTCTGGACTCGGTTCGAGTTCTGGACTCAAGGATAATTTTAGGTTTTGGACCTAAGGAAAATTTGGGTTTTGGACCCGGTATTGGGTACTTGGACCCGAGATTGATTTGATTTGGGTACTTGGACCAAAGATTGATTTGATTTGGGTACTTGGACCCGAGATTGATTTAACTTGGACCCGGGATTGGGTACTTGGACCCGAGATTGATTTGATTTGGGTACTTGGACCCGAGCTTGGGTACTTGGACCCGAGAATGAGTGCTTGGACCCGAGATTGAGTTTGACTGACCTTTTATCATTTGAGAAGTCTGACTGCTCCGGCTATTTTATGCATTGTGATTCTTCACCATCAAAATGGATCTTCACCCTTTGAGATCGGGTCTTCACCCTTAAAAATGGATCTTCATCCTTTGAGATTGGTCTTCACCCTTAAAAATGGATCTTCATCCTTTGAGATCGAGTCTTCACCCTTGAAAATGGATCTTCATCCTTTGAGATCGGGTCTTTACCCTTGAAAATGGATCTTCATCCTTTGAGATTGGGTCTTCACCCTTGAAAATGGATTTTTTTCCTTTGAGATTGGGTCTTCACCCTTGAAAATGGATCTTCATCCTTTGAGATCGGGTCTTCTTTGTTCTTTGAAGATGGGAGTGACACAGCCAGTGGCTTGGCTGTGTCCCCTGGGTGTGTCAGCTTCTGTGTTTTTTCTTTGGTTCTTCTTTATTGTTGCCTTAGGATGGGACACGGCCAAGCTTGTGGCCGTGTCGCCTGCCAGTGTCACCTACTGCTTCACTTCTCTCTTTGCTTGGTCTTTCTTGGCTTTACCCTTTAGGTGAGACATGGCCAGTGGCTTGGCTGTGTCTCCTGCCCGTGTCATGTTCTACCAAGATTTCCTTTAAGGTGACACGGCCAAGCTTGATTTGGCTTGGCCATGTCTTGCTTGATCCATGTTTTCCTTGTTTTGATCTTCCAAGGGAGTTTTGCACTTTAACCACTTTTCCCTTGCAACTGCTTTTTCTTTTTTCTCCAATTTTGATTGGATCTTATATATTCTCCTTGCCCCCCAAGGATTTTTTTCTTTCATGCAAGCTTTGATTGATGTTTTTCTTGTCTAGTTCCTTGCATAAGCACGCATTTCTTCTCTTTGCAAAGTGACTGGGGCTTCCACAAGCGAATAGGCTTTCCATGCCCCCTTGATTCAATATCTTCTTTTGATTCTTTAATTCGCAGGGTATTTGTTGTTCATTAAGACAAGAAAGTGCGATGTAATATGCTCATGTATGCATGATATGCATGAATAATACTTACAGTCGTTCCATCGACTCACAGACCGAGGTGATTAGCATAAGTGTTCTCATTGGTTCCTTTTTGACGCTCGTTCAAGTCTCGCATTGAAATGATCAAAAGCTTTGCATTTGGCTTTTATCTTCAAGATGTTGAAAACATGAGTGGTGGAGACCCTAAGTAGCAGAGTCAGGGATGTATCCATTTCAAACTATGTTTCGGCTTGTCAGTTGGTAGTTTCTTCATGACCTTGCCAATAATCAATTCAACATACTTCCCTTAACTTGAAGGCTTTGTATGACAAAACATTCTTTTTTTTTTGAATTTTGATTTTGAAATCAAATGTTGGCTTGGCCAAATCGATGTCAATGTACCTCAGGACTTGATTTTTCCAAATTAATATATCTATAACATGACAACCCTAGTTACCGTACTAAACTCGGGAATCATTTCTATTTAAGATAGGCACATACACATTGCTTGGCCAAAGGTCTCATTTGAGTTTAAATATTGTGTATCTCATATGCATGCTTATCCAAACTATCTCCACTAATAGACTCTACCTACCAAGAGAGATCAATAGGTCTTTGATAGGCTTGAAACAGGGTCTATAAGGGACATGGGTTAAAGTGGAGGCCATTTTGAGATTGGAGCTGGTGTGACACAATAGACAGACCCTCACACTACAAATTTCTTGTTGGAACTTTAGACAGTTACTCCAAATTCCTTCTATCTTCTTGGCATTAATCTGGATCTTGATTAGGACAGTTTTTTCCCTTGCAAAAAGTTTAAGACCCAAATCTATTTCTTTTCTTCTTTTCCCTTTTTTCCTCTTTATTTTTCTTACTCTTCTCTTTTCTTTCTCTTTCCTTACTCTTCCCTTTCTTTTATCATTTTGTCCTTCTTTCTTATAGGACTATCAAGTATAAAACCTTTAAGAACTGGATGGTCTTTCTCCTTTTTCTTTGATTTTGATTGAATCTTTGGTTATGTTGGGACCAATTCAAGTCAATCCATAAATGGAAGCCTTTTGTTGTCTTAGGTAAAAGAGAACTCAGTTGGCTTTTTGAACCACCTTTTTAGATTTTATCTTTCTTCCTTTTCTTCTTTTTTTTCTTTTTTTTTTGTTTTTCTTTTGTTTTCTTCTTTTTTCTCTTTTTTGTTTTTTTTAGCTCTAAAAAGAGTTGTCTTGGTTTGTACTAACTTGGGCTTCCACTAATGGATAAGTGGAGTAACATAATAAATCTTCTTTAATAGGGATAAATCATTTGTTACTCTGATGTTGATGTTGATATATTAGAGATATTAGGAAAACTTCAACTACCCTTATGGTTTTGAGAACATCAACTATCCTTATGATCTTGAGAACTTCAACTATCTTCATGGTCTTGAGAACTTCAACTATCTTCATGGTCTTGAAACTTCAACTATCCTCATGATCTTGACTAATCATTGCTTTCTTTGATCTTCTTGCCTATTCATCTTAGTAATCATAAGACTTGTCAAAAGTATCACAATAGCTCAGGGTAGGTTATTGGGGTTTGTAAGCCAATAAAAAGAAAGCTAAAATTTTATGAAGGCTCAAAGGGACAACTAGGGATTGATATTTAATTGGGTGGATACTAGTTGTTGGCTAACCAAACAATGCCTAGATCATTTCTCTCTTAAATAAGCAGATTTCAATTTTGCCTCAAAAGTTTGTCAAAGCATGTTCTAAGACTGACTAGGACCTAGACAAAGCTAATTATGTAGGAGCCCTCTCTAAGTAAGCATACACAACTCAATGCTATAGAGCCATTCCCTCACCTAGTAAAGTCATTCAAGTCATAATGCATAAATATATTAATTCATGAATTATCAAGCTAGATTCCTCATTGGTCAAGCACCAAAATGAACAAAACCAATAAAAATTTTGATGAAAGTAATTTATTCAAACAACTTTAAATTTGAAAAACATAATAGTTCCAAAATATTAAATAAAGTAAGATTGAAAAGCAACATTCAAGCTAAGGAAAGTTCATTGAGTTAGGCTTCTTTTCCTTTCACATCTTCAACATTCCCATCTTGAAAAGAGGATAAAACAAAATCTTCTTCCAATCTTTTTCCCACCATAAAGGTTGCTGGTGGTGGCACTCTTCCAAATTTAGGCAAAGGGTTGTCCTTGGTATTAGGCTTATCCAGCTCTGGTAGCTTGCCACTATCAATCAAATCTTGGATCTCATGCCTTAATTGGGTACACCTATTAGTCTTATGTCCTTGAGTCTGATGAAATTGACAAAAAGCCTTAGTATCAAATTTTGGGGGTAATGGACTAGGTAAAGGTAGAGGAGCCAATGGTTGTAACAACCCTTTCTTTTGTAGCTTATCGAAGACCCAAGACAAAGGCTTCCCCAGATCTGAAAACTACCTTCTATTTGCTTGACCAGTTACATTAACATCAACTTCTTTTTGTGTGCTTTGATTGTTAGGCTGGTTTTTCCCTTTCTCATTCCTTCTTATTGAAAAGCAATTCTTCTCCCTTTCCCACTCTTCAATTTGTAGCCCAGCTTGGAGAAGATCTTTGAAATCACGGATGAGTGTATGAGACATCCTCTCATGAAGATTAGGTAACACCCCTCTCAAAATCATCCTTATTTGATTGGATTCATCGGGCCTCTTCTTGAGTAAAGCAGTCTTGTTTCTCCATCGCTTCACATAGTCCACAAAATTCTCATTTGGCCTTTGTCTAATGGACTCCACTTCCATTAAAATAACTTCTAACTCAACATTATATCTGTATTGTTGGATGAAGGCTTTGTAAAGTAGATCCCAACTCTTTTGTGTTCCATCATCTAAGGTATTGAACCAATTTTGGACAACAAGGTCCAATGAGAGCATGAAGTACCTTAGGGTTTGAGCCTTAGTAGCTCGAGCAGAATGCATGGCAGTGATATACTGCTTCACATGGAGATGAGGATGTCCGGTGCCATTGTACTTAGCAAAGGAAGGCATCTTGAATTTATAAGGGACCTCTTCATCTTGTTCAAATAGTTTGTCGATCTCAGACTTCTCTTCGATTTTTAGCTTTTTCTCAAATTTCTTTTCTAAATCAGCAATCATCTTTTCAACATCGGATGTCTCGGTCTTTTCAATAGTTGCCTTCTCAACAGCCTTCGGTTCTTTCTTCTTTTCTTGAACCTCTTGGTAGTATTGAGCCCAATCATCATCATCATCAATGATCACCTTTTCATCATCAAAAACCACTTCACTAACTTTAGTCTTCCCTTTGTCCTTTGGTTTTTTAGTGCTAGCAGATGCCTCGGCATGATTCTCTAAGATTGCAGTCAATTGGTTCTTCATGGTCTCAGCTAGGGCCTCTTTGATTTCTTCCATTTTGGCATTAAGGGCTTCATCCACCATCCTTTGAATTTGTTCGGGCTCCATTGTTTTAGGTGAGCAAGTGATTGAGTCGTTGCTAGATACTTTGTCTCCAGCGTAGGTCGGTTTGTCGTAAGTTTTTGAACTTTCGTAATCCAGGGCTGTGAGCCAGAGAGGATCAATGATATGAGATGCAAATGTATGCATGTATGCACAATCAACCAATAAACAAGTGTAATTAGGACGATCCTTCCAACCTTATAACATCCACACACGAATGGCGTGTCTCTTTTCCCTAGGTATATGGTTAACAAAATACCAACATGGGGTATCTTGCTTTCGAATAATTCCCTCGGACATTTCAACCAATAGTTATATTTTCGAAAATGAAAATCAATCCATGATAATTCCCATTAATTAGGTTTAATCCATTCAACCAACTAAAGTAGCTTTTATGCTATGCTGGATTAAAATGAAATTAAGAGGTTTATTATAAATAGATTTCTCACTTGAAAAAGGTAACTAATGATTCATGCCAAAAACAAGCCCATGGTTAATTTATTCTTAGTGTAAACTAGGCCCACAATTGATTTTTGGTATTTCATAATTGACCTAAATATTTTTGCAAGCTCTTTGTAAGAAAATGTTGGGTGAAAATAGTTTTGTTTCTAAGCCCATTGTAAAAGATTTTAGAAAAATGGATTTTGGTCTTAGTATTTGGGCCATGGGCCAAAGAATTTTTGATTTGTTTTTAGAAAAGTGTTATGTCCACAGACCATTTTGAAAAGTTTTGAAAAATAGCTTTGGTCTTTTGGATTTTAAAGAAAAATTTATTTTGAGCTTACAATAAACTTAGGTCATATTAGAAAAAGAACAAACCAAATAAGCCATGATTTAGACTAAGATAAACTAATCATAGTCAAACAACATGCATTTGGGGTAAAACATGAGGAAAGTAACTAGGCCAATTACATGAGCTTTAGTCTTTAGGTTAAAAGCCTTAGGTTCTCATAGCAAGTATATACCCAATGGTACGAGGCTATGAGTGGTTATGCCATGCTCGATCTCCATACCTTGAGTGAAAGTATGGTATCCCTTACATAACATAACACGGGCATCCTAACTCACGTACACGATGCAATCTAAGATGATGCAATGGATAATATCATTATAAGAAAGAATAGAATAATATAAAGACCAACGGAATCAACTTCTCTTATCCCCAGTGGAGTCGCCACTGTGAGCGGGGATTTTCGCCCCCACTCCCGGTGGAATGGTTCTTGCGACTTCTGCACTGTTTAGGCTCGGGGCCTTAGAGAACACAGACCTAAGTCTAGAGAAAAATGGAGTCGCCACCCGGATGGACCGGGAAAGAGAAAGGGGTGGATGACTCGATTCCTAAGGAATCCACAACCCCTTAATGGGTTCGGAAAGTTGGGTACGTGTGGGGAAGGTGAGAAATAGCCCAGCACCCCCACAACGCCCGATTCATTGGAACCGGCCTCCTTTACAGGTCTTAATATTATAAAATTCTTAAGTATAATAACATTATCCATACTACACACAATAATTAAAAGAAAGCATCAATATATTAAAATCAAAGCAATGTCCAAACAAAGCAAATAAATGGACACCCATCCAAGGATGGAAACATGTCCTTACATCACATGCCTAAATAGGACACCCACCAAAAGATAGAAACATGCCCTTTACATAGGTTCTAAAATAGAAAAGCAAATTAAATTACATGATGTTTAACCAATGAGGTACCCACCAAGTGGAAACATACCTCTTACAACTTTTGGAAATCTAAATTAATTGATAAAAGTAAATAATCATTCATCATAAATAAATCATTCATCAAAGCTATTAATCAAAATAGAAAATAAACATCCATCCATGATAAATTAAATAAATCAAGTATTGAAATTAAATAAATTAAAGTATAAGAAATAAATCAAAACATAATCAAGTATGGAATTGAATAAAGCAAATAAAAGTCCAATTATGGCTACTGTGACTTTTTATGGAATTAAAATAAATTAGGATTTTATGTTTTAAAGGGTTGGTAAGACTCTTTGATTAACAAAATTAAGGTTTGAATGATGATATCATGAAACTAGGGTTTTAAACACTTTAAAATACTTTAATTTGTGATTTTTGGTTATTGGGTTCCTAAGCTACTGTGTAAAATTTAGGTTTTTATGTTTTTATATTTCTTTTAATGTTTTAAAAGGATTAGGGTTTATAAAAATTAGGGTTTAAGGTTTTAAAAGGGTTAGTGTTCATTATTTTGGGTTTAAAAGTTGAATTTTGGATTTTAGGATTTAGAAGTAGGGTCACGGGTGGTGAATAATTTTTAGGGTTTTAGAAATCAATTTGATAATTTCATGAAGTTTTATGAATTTAAACAAATAAATTAAAGTTTTTATAAGTAGAAAAGATGTTTTAGAAGACTTTTTGAATGAAATAGAACCTACTTTAAGATTTTAAAAGAAGCAGAATTTACATCTTAGTTTTGTTGAAAAATATGTTCAATTAGAGTTTTAAGGTTTTTAAGAAGAAAAAATAACATTTTTAAGCCTTTTGGAAGACAAATCAATAAAATAAGGTTTTTTTTTTTACTTTAGAAAAACTAAATTAAAGTTCAAAGGTTTTTAATTTTGATTTCATAGATTTGCTACTGTGTAAAAAAAACAATTAAAGAAAATTAATTAACACATACCTTCTTTTGATGATTTCTCTAAAAACAATTCTTCTTGGATGAACTAGCTCCAAAGACAAGCTTTTTTTGCCTTTGAATCCTCTAAATCGTGCTACTGCTGTTCCAGAAAAAAGTTGAATTGAATTTCTTCTTTTCCTTCCTTGATTTGGTTTCAAATTTTTCAAACTCCTCTTGGATTTTTGCCTCCCCTTTTTTAATTGTCTTTGGTCCTTATTTATAGTGGTTTGAGGTTGTTTATTCCTAATTAGTTAAGGTAAGTAGTATTAATAAAAAAAAAAAGAAACCAAAACCTAATTGGATTAGGTTTCGAAAAATTTGCGCTGCCGAAAAAAAACTGCTGCGGAAAAACTGCGCTGGCAAAAAAATCTGCTGCAGCTGGCTGCAGCAGCGGGCGTGGAGCGGGCCCGTAAGCTATTTGGCAGGAAAAAAATTTCTGCGTGCGAAATGCCCACGGGCCCACGCGACAATTTTTCGTTGCCGATTTTTTCGACTTTGATTTTTATTTTTATTTTTATTTTTTGACTTTTATTTGTTTATTTCTATTTTTTATTAATAAAAATTAGATACTAAAGCAAAAAATTATTTAATAAAAATTATTTTGGACCAATTAGACAATAAAAATTATTTTAGACTAAATAAAACATATTGGACCGGATTGGGTCAAAATTGAGGGTCTACACTAGTTAGTAAACTAATTGATTATAAATTTAAAAATAAGTGGAATAAAATGTATTTAGGAGATTCTTAACCAAAAATTTGGTTAGGATAGTTTTTTATCCATAAAAATGTTAAATTATGACTTTGGCAAATTTAAAGTTTAAAAGTAGATATGGAATTAATTCATGAAGTAATTGATTATGAGTTCAAAATTTATTAAGAATAAGTGTATTCATGTAGTTTTAACAAAAAAAAAACTAAGCTTAAAGAGACTTTTGAACTCATAAAGTGCTAAAATTAGGGTTATGTACAATTAGAGTTTTAAGAAAGTTTAAAGATTTGGAATTAAAGTGATTGTTTGTAATATGTTTGGTAAATATATTTTAAATAGAATGAGTTTGATTTTAAATTTAAGAAATATTTATTTATATATGGCTAAAGTGAAGACAATTGAATAATAAAGAAAGGATTGTTTATTTAAAAGAAATATTTTTAGCTAAAATTGACATTCTAATCATGTCATTGATTAAAAATAAAAGAATAAAGAAGTGTTTACCTAAAAGTATTATTTTAGCAAAAATTACATAATTGAAAAATTGATTGGAATGAGAAAAATAATTAAAATGCCTGAATATACTAGTGAAAAACCTAGTTATTGGATTTAATGGCTAGTCAGAGGGTAAACATTGATAGTGTTAGTGGGCACTTTGTGCCATTAGTGGGCACTTTGTGCCATTAGTGGCACTTTGTGTCACCAATGATAGTGGGTGTTGTCCCAAGATGGCAACCAAGAGGGGGGGTGAATTGGTTTCCTCAAGAAATAATGACAATTTAAAAAACTCAACAAATAAGAAATGTAGAAGATGTAGAAGATTGAGTAGAGAGTAGAAAAATCAACACAAGAGATTTATAGTGGTTCGGATTCAACAATCCTACATCCACTCCCCAACCTCAATTGGGTATTCCACTATACTTGAAGTTTTACAAGCTCACTTCCAACTTTGGTGTTTTTACAAGCTCACACCTAACTTGACAAGTGTTTTACTAAGGCTAACACTCAAACCACTTACAAGAGTTTTACTAGGCTCACTCTCACAACCTTTACAAGAGTTTTTCTCAGGCTCACTCTCACAACCTTTACAATTGGTGTTTTAATGGCTAACACTCAACCTTGCATGAAGAGATAAATAGATGAAAGCTTAAGTAAATAACTTGCAAGAGTTTGGACAATATTAGTATTTATTCTCTTGCTATAAGACTTGTTTGAGGTGGTATTTATAGGCCTCAAACCAGTTCTGCCCGTTGGTGAAGTGGGTAGAAAAGTGAAACTCCAACAGCTACAAAATCTTCTTGGATTTTTGTGTCAGACTGTTGGGATGGTCGCGCACCTTTGGATGGTCGCGCATCCTGGGATGGTCGCGCACCCCCTTGGGGCGGTCGCGCATCTGTTTATGCGGGCATCCCAGCAGTCTGGTGCGGTCGCGCAATTCAAATCTCTAACGGCTACTTGACACATGGCATCTTCTTATTAATTCTTTAACTAGCCGTTGAAGCCCACCAACGGCTATATAAATGTAGCGGTCGCGAAGCCACATTGGGCGGTCGCGCATTGTCTTGCGTCGAGTCATTCACCGTTCTTGTCACCGCGAACCTTACTGTCAAACCAAGACAGTTTGGATGGTCGCGCAACCCCTTGGGGCGGTCGTGCGTTCTTGGATGGTCGCGCAAGGCCTTGGGGCGGTCGCGCATCCCTTCAAAGACAGATTTTTAGCACTTAGGAAATCTTCAAATTTCTTTGCATTTCAGCTCATTCTAAGTTGCTTTCCTGCCATATAAACACTCATTGAAGCCATTAGATCACTTCAATTTGTTTGCCAAGATCAAAAACAAGATTGACCTAAATCTAGGTCAACAAGCTTACACTCAAACTTATACAATGGTGTTTTCAAATGCTAACACCTAACATACATTACAATTTAATTGTAAGTTTAAGTAAATGAAAATTTGTTGCTTGGCTATTACAATCTGATTTCTTGCTTGTTCCTTTTTGTTTTCTCAGAGAGACATTGTATTTATAGCCAATGTGGTCTTACTAGCCGTTATAGACATTAAGAATAATGTATTGGTAGATTAGACCTTCTTTACTTAAACTGCCCGAAGCACTTCGCGGTCGCCCTTCATGCAAGGATGGTCGCGCTCATGCTTCTCGCGGTCGTCCTTTAACAGGGAACGGTCGCTACTTTTGAAAAGACTTCAACGGTCGAATTTTAGTGCTCTGCAGCTGGAATCTTGCCCATGCTGTGTTTGTCGGACCGGTTTCTTGCCCAGCTGTGTTTGTCGGGACGGTCGCGCCTAGCAATGGTGCGGTCGCCCTTTTTGAATAATCAAGTGGGTTTATAACGGTCATATTACGTGTCATTCTCTGACAGGGCAAAATTGAATGTCCGCCATAATTTGAATGTCGCGGTCGCCCTATGTAGATTATCGCGGTCGAATTGAGAAACTCGCGTCGAACTTCTGGACACTCCTGAGGACGCGAAACCTACTGTGATAAGATTTCTTCTTTTAATTACATGGAGCGGTCGTATTCAGGTGAGGTGCGACCGCTATAAGTGTTCTGTTCACCTTATTTGAAGTAACCTAATCCTGCAACAAGATTTCTCAAACACAAGTTAAATAGATCATCCATTTGAGTTGTCAATGATCAAAATTAAGGTCATTTGTCTAACAGTGGGTACTCGTGGCATCAATAGGTCATTGGCCATATTCTCTATAGTGGACATTTACTTGTCATTAATGACCCATTATTCGAATCTAGAATTTTAAATCAATATTTTAGGGCAAAAGAATTAAATGAAAATTATGAAATTAAGCAAAGTGCAATGCAAATGTTTTAACAGCAAACTACAAAATGAATATTTCCTTTTAATTTAAATTAAATTTTAGGGCTTATTATTATTAATTTGATAAGTATTTTGAATTTAATTGATTAATTTAATTATTAATTTAATTTATGTTCAAAGTGATGATTTTATTTTCATGCACTATTGTATTTATTTTCTTTACAATATAAATTTTGGTAAATTATAAATATACAAGTACCACTAAGTACTGCTTAGAGTGTTATATATTTTTTGACACATAGATTAGATAGCCAGGATAGATCCAACCGAGTGAGCTATAAATTTCAAGATCAACTATAGAATAGAAGGAGGTTAATGAATGATCTTATATTTTGAATTTAATTTTGTTTACATAGTAATATTGTAACTATAATGACAACTGTATAATTATTGATAATTTAGAATTTTGTATATTTGTAAGAATGGTTTGGATTAAAACTTTATACTAATTTATATTGGTTATGGAAATATATGTATAGTGCAAATAGGTTAATATAAGTATAAATATTTGCACCAAATTATGGATGATTGTTGGCGCATTATTGAGGCTGGAGTTGAGATGGAATGTGTGAAATATTAAGAGTGCTTTTTTCTGCAGGTTATGTTTTGATTTTAGAAAATGTTAGCAATGTCCAATTTTAGGGGAGACTCTGCCGAAATTTTTATGGACACTGGTTTTGGTATTTATTAAAAATTGAATGAAAGATATATAGGCATTGTGTCACATCTCTTGATAGTTTTTAAAAGGATTATTAAAGAAAATCGACAAGGAGGGGGAGAGGAGAGAAAAAAAATATGTTTAAATCAAAATCGAGTACCACTTAAAAACACATGAACATGCCCACAGACACAGCCGTATCTATGAGTGTGTCATAACTACTGCTTCTGAACTAGAACGACATGCTCACTGACACGGGCATGTCAGTGGGCATGTTGTAGCTACTGTGACTCAAATAAATCAACACAGCCAGTGATATGGGCGTGTCACTGGGCATGTGGTTGCTACTGTGAATCTCAAATGTAACCAAAATGACACGACCAATGACACGGTAGTGTTGATGGGCATGTTGTAGCTACTGTGGTTCCATCTAAATGACATATCCAGTTACACGGTCGTGTCCCTGATCATGTCATAGCTACTGTCTTTGAAAATAAATGACACGCCCACTGACACGGGCATGTCTATAAATCAAGCTCAAATTACCCCTCAAAAGAAAATTTTCCTCTATAAATTCAAGTGAACTCAAAGCAACACACCACCAACCAATGATAGAAGAATTAAAAACCAACGAAACAAACTAAAAACATGAAAATTAAAGAAACAAATATCAAAAACAAATAAAATAGGTTGTCTCCCACCCAGCACTTCTTTAACATCGTATTATTTGGACATTCTTTGGGTACATGCATGGTCCTTGAGCTGTTGGAGATGATGGTGGAGAAGGTGTTGATGAAGATGATGATGATTTCTCTTGTCGCCTTCTTTTAAATCCACCACCTTTTGATCCACCTTCTATTGATTTTATGGCAAATGTCTTACTTTTAACCGTTTTTGTGTTTGATTTGTTAAAAATAAAGAAGATTTGAAGAAAATTAATGAAAATGGAGTTCAGGTCGTGGGTTGAGAGGTTTTGGGCATGGGTTTCAAACTTAGGTAGACAGGGCTTCAAAAAGTGAAGAGAGAGAGAGAGAGAAAAAAATAAGATGTTTATATAGTTCTGGGGTGCCACGGTTGTGGCCTATAAGTGCCATGGTCATGGCTATCTGTTTGATTGGTCAAAGGTGGTTTTGCATGGTTTTCAACGATCATGGCCTTTGGGAGGCCATGGTCATGGCTTTTTATTTCAACCTGCCATTTTGTTTCCTCGTGCTCTTCTTCTTTGGCAACCTCGATTATAATCCCACAATTGTGGCCCTTGGGAGGCCATGGTCATGGGATTGGTTTTGCCTCTGCCTCCCTTATTTTCCTTTGTGTTTTCATGTTGGCAATTTCTTCATCACACCCATGGTCATGGCCTTTTGAAAGCCACGATCTTAGGGTTCTTTTCTTTGCTGTTTCCAATTTTACAACTTCAAATTAATTCCCATGACCATGGGGATGAATGACCATGGTCGTGGCACCTTTGTTCCTTCAAATTCTTGTGGTTTGGCACTTTAAATCATCTACAAAACAAAAATTAAACATCATTATTCAAAATTTTGAAAATAAAATAAAAATAATAAAATAAAAAAGAAATTGGGTTGCCTCCCAAAAAGCGTTAGGTTTATTGTTGATAGCTTGACATTCTCTGGTTGAATACTCACGTACTAAAGTGATAGACAGTCCTGACATCTATTGGATTACCAATGAAATAAGGTTTGAATCGTTGCCATTTTTACTTTGAAGATTTCTTCACTCTGATTTTGTATATCGATTACACTATACGGATAAACCTTCACAACTTTAAATGGTCCTAACCAACGAGACTTAAGCTTCCCAGGAAATAGTCTTAATATAGAATTGTATAATTAAACTTGTTCTCTTCATGGAATTGCTTAAATTTGATAATTTTATCATGCCACATTTTGGTCCTTTCTTTATAGATTTTGGCATTCTCATAAGCCTGAAACCTAATCTCATCTAACTCACTTAATTGCAAAAGATGCTTTTGGCCGGCCTTATTCCAATCCATGTTCAGTTGTTTAATAGCCCAATATGCCTTATATTCTAATTCAACAAGTAAATGATATGTCTTTCTAAAGGCAAGTCTATATGGTGACATACCAATTAAAGTTTTATATGCCGTTCTATAAGCTCAAAGAGCATCATTCAACTTAATCGACCAATCTTTCCTCGAATTCTCACTGTTTTCTCCAAGATCCATTTAAGTTCCCTATTAGATATTTCCACTTGTCCACTAGTTTAAGGGTGATAAGGTGTTGCCACCTTATGGTGTACTCCATATTTCTTAAGAATAGCATCAAAACTCTTATTACAAAAATGAGTACTCCCATCACTGATTATAGCCCTAGAAACTCCAAATCTAGTGAAAATATTTTTCTTAATAAACCTAGTGTAGACCCTTAATTTTTGACCTAGTCCGATCCAATATATTTTAATTAGTCCAAAATAATTTTTGTGTTGTCCAATATATTTTAATTAGTTCAAAATAATTTTTGTGGTATCTTAATTAATTTTAATATTTATTTTAGTAAAAAATGGTGAAGTGAATAAAAAATAAGAAAAAAAATCGGCGACGATAAGTCAGCGCGGGCCTGTGGGCATTTCGCCAGCCGATGCCGCAGCTTTTTCGCCAGCACAATTTTTCCGCAGCAGTTTTTTTTGCCAGCGCAATTTTTCTGACATAAATTTTCTGAAACCTAATACAATTAGGTTTCGGTTTCCTTTTCTTAATGAATATTATATGCCATGAGTAACTAGAATTCATCAATAATTCTTCTATAAACAAGGACAATAAAACACAAAAAAGGGGAGGAAAAAATCATCAAGAAATTGGGACGGAAATCTGAAGGAAAATTGAAATCTAAACTGAGGAGGAAAAGCTTTGAATCAATCTGATTTTTTGAGAAAGCAAACAAACAATTCAAGCAATTCAAAGGCAGCAAAGCTTGTCATTGTTTTTGTTCATCCAAAAAGAAATTTTTGGTGGAACCAACAAACAGAGGTATGCATCAATTGTCTAAATTCTATTCTTCACAGTAGCTTAATCATCTAATTGTTTCTTTAATTCAAAAACCTAAGAACCGTAATTCACCTTTTCTAAAGTTTAAAAACCTTAATTCGTTGCTTTGTTTTCCAAAAAGCTTCAAATTATTATTTTTGTTTCTTCAAAATCTCAAAACCCTAATTTGCTTTCCAAATTTTCAAAATCCTAAATTGAGTTATATTTCTTTCCAAAAGCCCTAAAAACATCTTTTTTGCTTCTATAAACTTTAAATCGTTTTGGTTATTTTCATAAAACTTCATAAAATTATCAATTATTTTTCCAAATTCTAAAAACAAATTCATTCTCTGAAACCCTAATTCAAAAATCCTAAAACCCTAATTCAACTCCAAAACCCAAAACAGTGAACCCTAACCCCCTTAAAACCTTAAACCCTAATTTTTTCTAAACCCTAATCCTTTAAAACTTTAAAAATCATATAAACATAAATGTTATAATTTTACACAGTAAGCTTAAAAACACAATTCAGTAGCTAATAGTCATAATCTAAATGTTTTGAAGAGCCCAAACTCTAATTTCATGATTTTACATCACAAACCCTAATTTGGTTAATCAAAGAATTTTACCAACTTATTGAATAATAAAACTTTAATTCATTTTAAATTCTCTTAAAATCACAGTAGCTTAAACCCATAAAATTCCAAAACCCTAAACACATGGAATAAAGAATCTTAAATAGAAACAATAGCCCTAATTTGAATCTTTATTTGCCTTATTCAATTTTATATTTGATTATGCTTTGATTTATTTTATATGCTTTAATTTATTTAAGTTCAATGCTTGGTTTATTTAATTTATCATGGATGGATGTTTACTTTCTATTGATATTTAATATTTAATTTATTTAAGTTTAATGCTTGGTTTATTTAATCTATTGATATTTATTATGAATGGTTATTTACTTTTATCAATTTATTTAGATTTCTAAATGTTGTAAGAGGTATGTTTCCACTTGGCGGGTACCTCATTAGTTAAATATCATGTAATTTAAATTGCTTTTCTACTTTAGAACCAATGTAAAGGACATGTTTCTACCTTTCGGGGGGTGTCCTATTTAGGCATGGGACGTAAGGACATGTTTTCAGCTTCGGATGGGTGTCCATTTATTTATTTTGCTTGGACATTGCTTTGATTTTAATATAATGATGCTTTCTTTTAATTATTGTATGTAATATGGATAATATTATTATATTTAAGAATTTTATAATATTAAGACCTGTAAAGGAGGCCGGTTCTAATGAACCGGGCGTTGTGGGGGGTGCTGGGCCATTTCTCACCTTCCCCACACGTATCCAACTTTCCAAACCCATTAGGGGGTTGGGGATTCCTTAGGAATTGAGTTATCCACCCTTTCTTTTTCTCGGCCCGTCCGGGTGGCGACTCCATTTTCTCCGGACCTAGGTCTGTGTTCTCTAAGGCCCCGAGCCTAAACAGTGCCGAAGTCGCAAGAACCATTCCACCGGGAGTGGGAGCAAAAATCCCTGCTCACACCTAGTTATGATCTTGGAATCATTTGCTGGACTTGCTAAGGCTTCCACCCATTTTGAAACATAATCTACAACCATTAAAATGTATTTTATTATTGAACGATGGTGGAATTGGTCCCATAAAATTAATTTCCCAAACATCAAACAATTCAACCTCTAAAAATTGTGTTAAGTGGCATATCTTGTCTTTTGGAAATATTACCTACCCGTTGGCATCTATCGTAAGACTGAACAAAATTTTTGGCATCTTTATACATAATTGGCTAAAAAAATCTAGATTGCCAAATTTTAACAATTGTCTTAGATGTGCTAGAATAACCTCAACATTCTTTTGAATGACAAAATTCTAGAATAATTTGTATTTCTTCTTCCAGGACACATCTATGAATCATTCCATCCCCACAATGTTTAAACAATAAAGGCTCCTTCCACATGTAATGTTTAACATTAGCAAGAAATTTCTTCCGTTGAGCATAAGTCAATTTGGATAGAAGGACACCACCTGCCAAAAAATTCACAAAATTAGCATACCAAGGGATATAAGTTTTAACAGAGAAAAGTTATTCATCAGGAAACAATTCATTAATAGGCAAAATGTCCTTATCGGATTGCTTCTCTAATCTTGACAGATGATCTGCTACTAAATTTTAAGCTCCCTTTTATCTTTGATTTCAAGATCAAATTCTTGAAAAGCAAAATTCACCTAATCAATCTTGGTTTGGCTTCCTTTTTGCTTATAAGATATTTGATTGCTGCATGGTCAGTATAAATAACAACCTTATATCCTAAAAGATAAGATTTGAATTTGTCAAGAGCAAAAACTATAGCAAGCATTTCTTTTTCTGTTGTAGCATAATTGATTTGACTATCATCAAGAGTTCAGCTTGCATAATATATGACATGACTCTTCTTATTTTTCTTTTGACTCAACACATCTCCAATGGCGTAATCACTAGCATCACACATGAGCTCGAAAGGTAACGACCAATCCGGTGGTGAAATAATAGGAGTTGTCGTAAGTGCTACTTTTAACCTATCAAAGGCAAGTAAGCATTCATTAGAAAAATTGAAAACAACATCCTTATTTAGTAACTAGACATATTTAATTCTTCGTAACTAGGTTTATTAAGAATTGCAATCCATGTTCAGTTGTTTAATACCCAATATGCCTTATGTTCTAATTTAACAGGTAAATGACATACCTTTCCAAAGACAAGTATAAATGGTGACATACCAATTGGAGTTTTATATGTCGTTCTATAAGCCCAAAGGGCATCATCCAACTTAATCGACCAATCTTTCCTCGAATTCTCATTGTTTTCTCCAAGATCCATTTAAGTTCCCTATTAGATATTTTCACTTATCCACTAGTTTGAGGGTGATAAGATGTTGCCACCTTATGGTATACTCCATATTTCTTAAGAATAGCATCAAAACCCTTGTTACAAAAATGAGTACCCTCATCACTAATTATAGCCCTAAGAACTCCAAATCTAGTGAAAATATTTTTCTTAATAAACCTAGTAACCTATGATTAATTCTTCGTCGGATGAATTGATTGAATTTTCAATTTAAGAATTGCAGTTGAAGTTCCTTCCACTGTTTATTCTTCTTTCCTCTTTTTCTTCTTTTTCTTGAAAAATTGTTCAATTTCTAGATTATATGGCTCAAGTTTTATATTTGGATTTCTTTGCATATAAACCAAAAAATTCTTCAATTAAAAGAAAAGAAATTTAAAACAGAAAATAAAAATCTAAAGCAATATCATTTTAATATTATTAATATCAAAACGGTCCCCTCCCGGCAACGGCTCTAAAAACTTGTTAGGATGCGAGCCTAGCTATCTGCAAGTGCACAGGTCGTATTATGTAATAAAGTGATAAGTAGAGTATTGTTCCCACAAATAGGGTAGTTCTAAGTATTAAATAATTAAATTGATTATTATTTAGATGACGAAATTCGATTTATGATTGAATTGAACTTTAAAAATAAATTGCTTGAAATTAAATCTAATGATATGAAACTTAGGGTCAAGTCACCTTTATGAGTTTATTATGGATTTTCTAAATTATCAATGTAAATTCTTCTTAATTAAGCTTAAGTCTCTCTTAAGTACTAAAGCTAATATCAATTTAATCCTTACATCTACTCTCATGATCACAAGAAATTAAATCAATTCATTAAGGTTTGTGAGAATCTTGAATCAACCTCTTAAGTGTTTAACCTTATCTCTAAGTGAAAAACTTCTTGAAGATTGTTATCTCCTTGGACAAATATTGTGCTTCTACTCTCGCTCCATCACACAGCATCTCAATTCAATTTATTAGCCAGATAATCAAAGCATTAAGATTAAAAATAATAAAATAATTAAAAGTAAACTTAGTTAAATCAAATAAGCAATAAGTGTTCCATAATAAACTCAATAAAAGGGACTAACCCTAAAAAGATTTTAGTGACCCATATTTAAAGTAAAACACAACATTTATAGATTGAAATCATAAATAAGAGAGATGCAAACTCTAGTTTTTTGAATTAGAGAAGAAGTCCTTTAAAACTCCTTGAATCTCTTCCTTGAAACCCTAATTTTACTCTTCTCTTAAAAGAAAAACTAGAACTAAAATTAAAGCAAGTTTAAGAACAAATATTTAAATTTATTACACTCTCCCTTGTATCTAAAAACACTCTTTTACCTATAAACTCAACCTAATTTCACTTTAATATAAAAAACTAACTTAACATAACATAACATCCTTTTGAATCCTTGGAGGAATGGTGTTTATATAGAGTGCTTAGAGGCTTCTTGATGATGACAAGCTGTCAAATGCAAGTTGCAGTAGTTTAGATCTTCAAAATTTAATTTTTTTGGCTAAAAGTCATCGATTTCTGCTCCATGGTTATGGCATATGGATGCCACGGTCATGGCCTGGGTTTATTTGGACTGCTTTTGAGATGTTTTTAGTTGTAAATGGCGGCGTTGTGGGCCACAGTTGTGGCCTTTTGATTGCCATGATTGCGGCATTTAAATGAAGGCTGCAAGCTCTGACTTTTCTTTCTGTTCTTGACTCTTGCAGAAGGAAAATAGATCCCATGGTCGCGACTATAAAATGCCACAGTCATGGCAACCATTTTGCTTAAAGAATTTTTTTCTTTTCAATATTTGGAGAGGCAGATCCAAAATGAATCCCACAGTCATGGCATTGAGGGCCATGGGCGTGGTACTTGATTCTTCCTTCATTTTTGCTTTCTTTTCTTTGATTTTGCAGTACTAATCATTAAAATCTCTGAATCTTGCCTTTCAAAGCTTAAACACTATAATTTTATCTCAAAGAAACAAAATCCATCAAATTTAATTGGAAAATAATTAAAATCATGGTTAGAATTATATAAAATATTGATCAAATTTTCACTCTATCAATACTCACTTAAAATTATTCAAAAATGGTTTCTAATGAATTTTCTCTAAACTTAGTTCCATACTCCAGCTTTCTCTCTCTACAAATTCAATTAACAAGTTTCATCACAAAAATTCAATTAAAGTAGTGAAATCAAATCACATAATTCAAGAAAATCAAAAGAAAAAAAAAAGAATAGCAATTTATGAACAAGCAAACACAAATCTCTTTACAAAGTGATATTTTCTCTCTCTTCCTCAATTTTTCTTGAATTTTTGGTGGTGATTTTAGTGTTTCTAACCTATTCTAATGAATTATACTAAAAAATTTGAAATATATGTGAATTTTCCTTAATTTTCTACTTAAGTTTGATGGAAGAAAGACAAAAAATGAAGTTTGGCTATGGTGGGAAAGTGTATAGCAGTTTGGTGATGGGAAGAAGAAGAAGAAATATTTCATCTATATATATGTATATTATTAGGTTTTTGTCCTATAAGGTGAGCTCACCATAACTTTGGTATATCCATTTTCTTAATTATTTCTAAATTCAACTTTTAATACATAAAAATAATTTCTTTAATTAATTTAAATCTCCACTATCCATATCTCTTATTATAATTCCAATTAAAATCTAATTCTAAGGGTATAAGGGCATTTTTGTAACATTTTACTATTTAAAGATTCTTTTTCAAGAATATCAATTTTGTCCATATCCGGATTCAGATTTCAACATTTTAAGACTTAACAAACCCCATTTTTTCATTTATTTAAATTATCTGGGTTACTTTCATCATTATACACAATTCAATATCTATATATTTTAGAAAGTCACTGCTTAAAAATTTCAAACATTACATGTTATGCTACTTTAATTTTGGTGTTCACACCTAAAGTGCATTGTTTTATGTAGAAGGGAGTGAAATGCATAAAATGCGAATTGTTATGCCATTGTAGAATGGGTAATTTCATTAATATGTGTTATTTGAAAAAAAAAATGTAGAAATGCCTAAAGAATATAGGAAAAGATGTCACATTGTAAATGTGGCTAAAATTGTGAGAAATTTAATTGATTATGTTGAAATGAGGAAGTTGTACTTAATTATGGAAAATGAATAAAATGGTATTCATATTAGCCTTGTATAATATTATGTTTTAGAATATTGTGTTTGGCACTGTGGATTGGCATGCCATTGATATACGATAATATTTGATGTGCCTTTGGGCTAGACACATTGGTGTCATTATTATTATTATGTCGACGGACTAGACACGCTGATATCAATAGAGGACGCGCCTTTGGACGGTTTGTGACACTTAGATCCTTGGTGTTACTATTGACTAAAATAATATTTTTGAAACATGAATATTATATAAAGACTTTTGAGCCCAATATATGTGACTGTGATATATCTAGAGAGTAAAGTGTGCATTGAAGTATCTTACTTTACTTGGCATATCAAAAAGCATAATGCATTGTTTTAAAATTATTTTTGTTATCAAAATATATACTGCTAGGCTAGTAGTTTAGCACGATTATTTTCATTGCGTAGATGACGGAGTAGAGACAGAGAGCCTTGTTAGGCCTAACTAGGTCTAGGTTTTTGGACTATCACTTGAAGCTTGATATTTTTCCACGGGACCAAAGCCTGCCTACATATCATGTAAATATTTGTTTTGTTAATTTCATTATGTTTACATACATTATGCTAATATGCAAAAAAAATGTTGTAAAATTAATGTTTGGCTAAATATTGTAAAATATTTCAAAATACATTATATCTATATCTATATGTGAATTTGAGATGTTGAATGATTTTTGGTGGAGATTTATTGGAGATTTGGGATGTGTATATATATTAGGAGTGTTGTTTTCATAGGTTGTGTTCTGATTGATTTTTTGGGAAATATCAAATTTACAGATGAAATTCTGGCAAATTTTTCCTAGATATTTTCTTTTAAATTTGCATTTTAATATTTAATTGTTAATTATATATATTTACTACCAAATTTATTTAATAAAGGATAATATATTTTAACAAAACTATGGAGAATTTTCTACTAATAAGGTTGGTGATATTCTTGTATTATGTATAGATATTTTACATCTACTGGATATATGTATTTTATATATATATGGTATAAAAGTATTATAGTTTCCAAGTTTTCATCTCTTATGGGGGAGATCAATAGTTCAGTGGGAGTATTGTCCAACAATTGGTATTTTCAACAATCTATTATCTTTTGAATGGTGATTGGTTATTTACATTGAATTCTTGCATATACTTAATCACCAACATTGATTTTGATCTTAATTATTTTTACTTTTATATAGTTTTCTTTTTTTTTTTTTACTCTCTATTTTGTTATTTGATTGCTCTTTATCTGTCCACCCCTCTTTTCCGAATTTTATCAAAAGTGGAGAGAATATGATGAATTTAAAATCATATTTTGCAATCTTGCAATTTGGTAGGTGGAGTTCAAAATTTTAAGATTTCTTACAATTTTCTTATGTAGATGTTGGAGTTAGACTTTTCTACCCATTTTACGAATGGGTAGAATTGTTTTAAGGCCTATAAATACAACTTTAAATAAGACTCCAAGTGATGAAGAATGTGCTAATAGTGTCTAAACTCTTGTAACTTTATTTCTCGTGCCTTAACTTTCTTTTTACTCATTATAAGGTTGAGTTTTAACCTTAAACACTATTATAAATGTTTAATGTGAGCCTGAAACACTTGGGTTGAAAGTTAGCCTAGGATAAAACTCTTTGTAAATGTTTGAGTGTTATGGAAAAAACACTTGTAAAATGTTTGAGATTTCGCTTTAGAAAAATTCTTGGTTAAGTTTTATGTGAGCTTTAAACACCAAATTAGGATTGAGTTTGCAAGAATCCAAGTATAGTAAAATTCCTAATTGAGACTAGGGAATTGATGTAGGATTAGTAACCACTATAAATCTCATCTCTATCTTTATGTTCCCTATCTCTCATAAAACTTTTTAATTTTCTATTGCACATCTTAAATATCAATTCAACCCCCTTCTTGATCCAATCCATACGGGCCAACAGATTTTTCACAATCATTTTTTATTGGAAAAATAACACCTTTGTAACACCTCGATACCCTATATAAGTACTATACATATACCTAGTATACATACAGTAAGTATATAGAGTATAAGGATGCCACTTTTCTTTTTACTTTTTAAAAACCTGTAACAAAATTCAAACCATAATAGGTCAATTTAAAGAACACTTACAAAATCATTGTCTTTATCAAAACTTCATTTATACATTTAATATAACATACTTAAAGTGGATACATGTATGCATTACCCTCTAGTTGGTCTCGACAAAATCTTACTCTTCTCGTGGCATACCAAAAGACTTCATATCTTCCACCAAGCTACCTGCGCGATAATACATCCGCGCTAAGCTCGAAAGCTTAGTAGTATAAATATAAAATACAAACATATATCATGGAAATACTAACATATAAAGATATATCAATTCCATATACTTTTAGTTCTTATTAAGTTTATCCCTTTTCATTTGCACCTTTCATATCTTTCAACTAATTTCATATCTTATACACATATATATACATAACATTTCTACCAATTCCAACCCATCACTAATATTCACAATCAACATCTCAATACACACATTATACATCATACTAACCATAAGTCACATTTCCAATTAAGACAATCATTGTCTTCAACCACAATTCATCAATTGAATTCACAATCAATGCTAGTACACACATTATACATCATACCAATCACAACATTTCTTTATTCACAATTCACCATTTATGATTCATCATTAGTGCTCATAATCAATATTTCAACACACAAATTACATATCATCAATCACATGTCCAATGAAGTATACCAAAGATTTCATTATCCATTTCTTTCAACATTTGTATATCACATTGACAACAAAGACAGACTCGGGCCCAACAGACACCACTATGTTATTCAGAGTTCAGAGTTACTGCTTTGGTCTATAATCATAATCATCAAGCCCGTAGGCATCATATATCAATATTTCTATCCATGGATAGTGTAACAGACCCAGTCTCTTGGACCATCAACTCATCATGAGGAGATCCTCAACCCGGTAAGACTGTTACCAATCATATATTTCATATTCACAATTCTCATAGTGTAACAGACCCAGTCTCTTGGACCTCAATTCAACTCAATTTGAAGAGATCCTCAACCCGGCAAGACTGTTACCTTTTTCATTTTATAGGCATGCCTCCAAACCCAGAACTCTGAAGACTGAATAACACATTAAACACATATTTCACTTATTGTTTCATTATCAATTTCAATCTCAATGCTCATTATCATCTAGGCAAATATGCCTTATTTCTTTCAATTGGATCATCATAGCCAATCACAATGGCTTCGTCTCACATTTGAATCATCATGGCCAATTACAATGGCTTCACTACATATCATATCTCAATCCATATGATACATATAACATCATTGATATAACATTTCAAAATATATTATTCATATAATACATTGCCATACACAAGATTCACAATGCATATAACATAACATTTTCTCATTTCTCAAAACACATTAACATCATTCATTACTAGAGCATTTATCATAACAAATTGCACATACCTTAAGAAGGATCCTCATATTTTCCTACCTTTTCCATTTCATATTTCATCCTTTATATATATATATATATATATATATATAGTAATATACATTCTTCATTTACATTCACAATATAATAGCTTATTTAACACTTTCATCCCAATGTGTTAATGTTCAAAGACATATAAGGATATACAATCAAATAGGGTTTATGCTTACCTTGTTAATGCTCTTCACATCCTTCACATCATTCAATCATCACCTTAGTCCAATTATATTAACAATATAATAAATCACTTAACACATTTGCAAACAAATGTGTTAAGCCTCAAATTATGTAATTAAATACAATCATATGTATTGTTACTTACCTCAAGAACTATTCCCATTCCTCCATACATTTCCTCTTCCAAGAATTCTCAACATATAGGTTAATGCAACACAATCTCTTCAAAACCTAATCCAAAGATCATTATACATAGGTTTAGAATCATCCACATACATTTGATTAGGGCATTCTTTGTTTTAGACATGTTTAAAGTGTTTATGTTTAGGTTTAGGTACCATAATACCTTTGAAGAATCAAAGCCATGATAAAAGAACAAAGAATAAAAACAATAACCATTACATTTGAGGGACATGGTTAGGGCAATTCAACCTCTTCACAATCTAATCCAAAAGGAATATTAGCAAAATGACCATATGAATAGTACATTCTGGTTTTAGACTCCATTTTATCCTTATTTTGAAAAATTGTATAAACTAATCCACTTGACTAAAAATTCTAAAATTTTTAGAGAATTTAGTTTTGTATCTTAAAATCATTCCTTTAAAATTTCAGATCAAACTGAACACAAAATCTTGGTCAAATAGTTCACCTAACCAGACTGCCCCAATTGCCCTGCATCCTGGCAGCAGTTCTGAACTTTGTGAATTCCATAAATCAAATTCAATCAACGTGGTTCCAAATTATTTTTCTCAAATACTAGACTCACTAAGCAACAACATATCCAAAATTCAATTGGATATGATATTTCTACATTTTATTAAAAATCCCGAAATATAGCTGTATCAGTTAAGGTACCTGCTGGAACAGGTCTAATAAAAATAATTTTTCTAAACTCATAACCATTCCAAAATCGAATCAACATATTTTTCAGTCATTCTAGACTCATAGAGGCACAACATATCAAAAATTCACTTCAAGAACATTTTTCTATAATTAATTAAAAATCATACAAGTCACAGCCTTTACTAATTGTAAAACAGAAAAAAATTCACTAAACACAACTCTTACTCTTCCATCACCAACACCAACCTAGCTTCTTATCTTTAATTCCATTTCAACACTTTTACACACACCATACACAAACACACTAAATCATCACATCAACCAATCACAATTTTATTTAGACACAACTTCAAAATTGACAAAGGGAAACAAAAGAATTCTTAACTAAAATGAAGAAATTCCACAAATCTCTTTTCACAACCTTTGATTTCTTCTTCAATTTGCTTCTTGTCTCAAGAACACTTCTCTTTCCCTTTTGTCTAAGGAAGAGCCGGCCACACACAAATGAGAAGAGGAAAAGATGAAGAGCAAAAGTCAAATTTTGCTTCTTATATCCACCAAGAGTTTTTAACCTTGCAATTACTAAAACACCATTCACCATTTAACTACCCTTTTGTCTCATATGTGCCCAATTAAGTAATTTCACATGCCACATAAAAATATCCTCTTGCATTGACTCTCCCTTTGACCAATTTATATGTTATATATATCATCATATACCCAACATATAAACTTGTCTCTAAACCCTAAATTTCTTCTCCAAAACACATATACATATACATTCTCTTTCCATTTCTTTTCTCTTACAATTTAACACATATATACAATCCAATATATAACAACAACACTAACCACAACATCAACAACATAATCAAAACTTTTAGGGCATATATGAGGATATTACAACCTTCCACCATATTTTTACAAATTTTTACTTTTTTACCAGGGGTATTTTAGTTATTTTATTATAAACTTATTATAAATTGTGTAAAATTTATAAACTCATTGTAAACTAATTATAAACTTATTGTAAAATTTATAAACTTATTGTAAACTAATAAAAATATGATATTTTAATAAATATTTTATAAATTATGGTATTTTGATAAATATTTTATAATATTATAAATTTAAAATTATTTTTAATTTTTCTTGGATTTTTGTCAAAAGCCCTTTTTTATCAGGAAGTTAATTTGTACACTTTTTTTTATTGAGAACTTACAATTCTCTGTCATATTATGCACATACAAAGACTGAAATTTGTTATTCACCTGTCAAACATTCTCATACTCTCCTTGTTTCTTTTAGAAGATCTAATGCCCCTTTTAAGTTATTTGAGATTAATTTTTTCTTAAAATATCAATTTTAAGATGTTATATTATAAATAAATTTTGATTACTGATTTATTTCAATTGATTTATTTTTTCCTATTTCTATATATAATTTTTTAAGAAAATAAAAAAATCACTTGTAAAAATGAAATAAATCTTTTTATTATTATTTTAAAAATAAAAATAATAATTAGAATTTAAATAAAAAATTATCTTTGACATAAATTAAATTGAACTTGTCAATGAATTTTCTTTTATCTTTTATTTCTTTTTGAGTTAAGAATTTAGCACTTTATATTTATAAAATTACAAAATAAAAAAATATTTATCATATCAATATTATATTTAATCTATATGCAATAAAACTAATTTATAAAATTAAACGCTCTATATTTCCACGTAATGTTAAAATTAATTGTTTTATAATTTAATGAAAATATAACATTTATCATAAAGATAATATATATATATATTGGACATGTATAAAAAAATAGTTAAAAAGTTTAAGAATATAAAATTAATTTTCAAATTGAAAATATCTAATAAGAATATTTCATAAAATCGTTTAAATGAATTTTTAGATTATTGATGAAATAAGTAAAATAATTATTTTTTAATTGCTTGAACATCTAGCATATATTTTTAAATTTTACGAAATTCTATAATAAAAAATAAAATTTGAGATTATAATCACTAATAATAAAAATTAAAAATTTTTAAATAAATAATCAAATGTAAAAGAAAAATATAGTTATTTAGAAGATAAATGGTTAAAATTAACATTTTAAGAAAACATTAATGACAATCAATTTAAAGTACACATTAAATATTGTAAAATAAGATAATAAGAGAATGATAAAAAGTTGAAGTGAAAATAAGAAGAAGAAGAAGAAGAAGAAGAAGAATAACAATTTAATTAGAATATGACAGATTTTCGTCCATCCCCGCTAAATGGCATGTTGAGGATATTTATTTCCCCACCTTTTATCAAAGAGATTTTCCCATTAATCAATGATTTTTATTTTCAGGCTTTAATGAAACACAATCTAAATTACATGGATACGCTTCTGTCATTATGATCTCATCAATTCAAAATTTTGAGATGACAAATTCAAAACAATACGTGTGAACCCCTTCCGCAACCAAAAAAAAACAGTATTCCGATTGGAGTTCTTTGACTATTTAATTTTCAGTATTACATATTTTTAATTTAAAATTTTATTATAAAATAATAATTAAAAAAATCTAAAATCAAATTACGTCAACGTTACATCCCATGGATCTCTCTGCATTTTACACATTCTAGCAAATTAAACCTGTAAATGGGACCCACCCAGCTGTTCAACCATGACCAGTCCCGTTCCGTAAATAATCTAAATATCTGGGTAATCTTTTTCTCCTAATTCTAAGTCCCCGAAAGCTATGGCAATCCCCGTAAATTAATGGTGAAATTAGGGCAATTTAATGGGGCCAATTAAAACGCGCCGTTTAGCCTGCCAAGGTTTACCGATCGGCACTATATTTTTAAAACCATGGTTAGCTATTGAACTTAAAAAATACTTAACCATAGTTAACATATCAACCTGGGTTTCTTTTATAAGCCTCACAGCCACCAGAAAGCATGAGAAAAAGTAACCGCAGCAAGAAACTGTTTTGCTGGAAAGAGATAATAAAAAGGAAGGATATTCTAGAGAGAGAGAGAGAGAGAGAGAGAGAGAGAGAAGTGGCGGCCGTGAAATGGCGCTTTACATCGACGAGGAAGAGTTGTGGAAATGCCAAAAACACCCTTCGAAGCGCCGCCGAACGGGAATCTGCCACGTGTGCCTCCGGGAGCGGCTCTCCTTACTCTGCCCTGACTGCGCTAACGTACGCCCCTGTGCTTGCTATACTGCTGCCACCACCTCCTCCTCCCGCTCGTCTTCTTCTTCCTTTGCTCGCTACAGCGCTGCTGCTGCTGAATCATTTGCCTCTGGATTCGGAACTGGCGGCCGCGTTTCTAATCTGATCGAGACTGAGCCTGCCTTCCGGCGTTCACGGTCACTCGCAGTTCCATTTCTACGGTCAAAGCCTTCAGTTGATCATGATAGCTCTACACACAGCAAAGATAGTCCAAAAACGACATCGCCGTTTTGGTCGTTGTTTAAGAGTAGCGGTAACAGAAGTAAGAGAGGTGATGTAGAACGAAACGGCGGTGTTTTAGAACAGCAAGATGCGAAGAAGAATGACGAGGAGAGAAGGAGAATGATGAGGAAATCAAGATCTTTAGCGGTGGCAGTGACTATGACGTCAGATTCCGATCGTGCTGATGTAAAATCATCAAAAGCGAAAGGCTGGTATTTTCCAGGTCCGATCAAGGCTTTCAAGCAATCGATTTCAAGAGGAATAATGGTGCAAGAAAGGTCGCCGTTGTACAGAGGTTGATTCTTGTATATATTTCCATGAAAATATATATATTGTATAATTAACCGCTAAACAGACTAATAATTAATTTTTTTTATAAAGAGGATTTGATTTTCTTAAATTTCTTGAACATATATGGTGAGACTTTCCTTTATTATTATTATTATTGTTGTTGTTGTTGCTGCTGCTGCTGCTGCTGCTGTTGTTGATTGAAATTTTACAATTAGTGCTTTTAAGTTAGTGAATTTTGTTATACTACATGGAGAAATTACAATTTTAAATTTTAAATTCAGTTCGATTAGTTAAAAGTAAATTTTCTTTTATTTTATATATATTGAAAAATTTATGAACTTGGATTTTGAGGGATTGAAGATAGTGAATGTTGTTTTAATTTAATTTTTTGGTTAAGAATTTGTTTTGAAAACAGAGTCGGTTCATGATTATTGACGGTACAAAATTAAAGAGCTCTAGCTAGAGAGAATCTTCGAGTGTTAACTGCCTCATAATTTGAGATGGATTCGAGGGATAGCAAAATTGGACCCACTGGAATGTATTTTGTTGATAAAATTCAACAAGAGTAAATTGTGACATTAGAGTACCTCAACAATTTTTAAGTGCTACTACATTATGTATAATGTATTTTGTTTGGGTTATAAATTTTACGGGCGAGTATTGTATTAGTATTTTAATTAATTAAAAAATTATAATTTTAATAGAATTTTATATGTTATACTATTTTTATCAATTGTTATTTTTATAATTGATAAAAATAATCGGTTAATTGGAATAATCAGTTATTGTTATTTTTATTTTTATCAGTTAATTGTTTATTTTATCGCCGTGTGATCTGAGGTAATGGGTTCGAATCATGGAAACGGCTTCTTGCAATTAATTGCAAGGGAAGGCCGCGTATAAAGATCCAATGGGCCTGATCCTTCTCTGGACTTCGCTCATTGCCGGAGTATTTGCGCATCGGACTACCCTTTTAATTAATTTTTTTAAATATATATTTATTATTAATTACTCAAATTATTAAAGTAAATATAATATTATTAAATTAACGAATGATATTTTAATTCATTTAAAATTATTTTATATAATATTTAAATAATTTATTGATTTTGTAATAGGTATAAATGAGTTGTATGTGATGATTTTAGCATGAAGGAGTGAGTATAAGAAATGAAATTTAATTGGGTAATTGGGTTTACTAAATTTTTATTATAGATTTTTATGAAATTTTAATTTTTATAATTAATATTTTGATAAAAATATAATATATTTTATTAGTAACATTAATGAATAAATATTATAAAATTTTATAGTAAATAAATAAAGAGATCAAGTTTTTTCAGCTTTATCATATTAAGGTACTAAATATTAGATAAATAACATTAGATAAATATTAGATAAATATATCATTTCTAATATTTATTACCATATACAAAATAAATTATATTTTAATTTTTATCATTTTGGATATTTTTATTTATATATTTAAAGATATTATATTTCTTCATGCATTAGTATTTTCTCGTTATTAACATTATATTTCTAAACTTTTAAATATTTTCAAAAAATTTATCTCTTTTATTTCTTTTATTAATAACGATGATAACTCTATAAGAAACTTATTTAAATGGGGTTCTTTACAAAAAAAAAAAAAAGAAAAAATTATACAATAGAGATGTATATTTAAAAAGTATGAGTCTAGATTTGATTAGAACAAATATAGCTTCAATTATATTTCCTAAGAAAAAGTTTAGATTTTTTTCCTCATCAATTAGTGATTGATTTGAATCTTAAAAAAAATTATTAATAAATATTTTTTAAACTAACTTTATATTAACATTGTAATTATTTATAATTAATAAAATTAATTTTTAATTGCAAAAGTTACTATACTAATTATGTCAGAAAATAAATTATTATAGATATATATACCTTCTGTTTTATTTCAAATGTCGTATAAGAATGGTACGCACAAACCAATAAAATGATTATCCATTATAAATTTCATAAAAATTTTATCATAATTTACTTAAATAATATTTTTTATTTTTCTCACTTTATTTATTTATTTTTATTAATTAATGAGGGGTAATATTGAAACTTTTTAATTAATGTTCCCGTAAATCCTTCAAAGCAACACTAATAAAATAATTTTTTTTACACGACACTTAAAATGAAACGAAGAAAATATTAAAATAATCAGTTATAACTTTCCGTCTACTATTTACTTTTTCAATAAATTTTCTTTGTCGATATCATTCAAAATAATATGTACAGTTAATAAAATTTGATGATATTATTTTAAGAGTTACAATTAATAAAATTTTTTCAAATAATTAAATTTATCCCCTATCAATTACTAATTAACAACTATTAGAATCATCAATAGTTAAATCAAACAAATCTTTAATATTTCATAATAGATATTATTAAGCTTAAATTATTTTTAATGGATAAAAATAATAATTTTATATTAGTTAAATCGGCTTGATCTTAACAAGTTTAATTTAATGCTTGAAAAAAAAAAGCATTTTTACCCAAATTAGGCGAGTTTTTGACATGGAGCCCCTTAGCTTAAGTTTGGTGACATTGAGCCCTTCAACTTTTCAACACATGAAAAGTAAGCCCTCACTTAACAGACATGACTAATGAAAGCCATGTGGACTAACAGAATGCATGTTGATGTAGCAACCAAAACCATTAGTTTGAAGTGCCCTTATCTTACTTACTCTTTGACCAAACAAGCTTTGGAGGTTGAGAAACTTAAGCATTTGTGGTTGGCTGTGGAGAGGTAACCGATGGATGATCATGTTGTGGTTGATACTCTCTTGCAAACCTGGAGACTTTGTCTTACTATGGGTGAATATTGAATAGAAGAGCTACCTTGGGTTGACTGAGGTGATTTTGCAACTGTTTCTGAAGATCCATTTGTAGAAGTTGAATTTGATTTCTTCTTAGCATGAGACCCTTGAGAGGTGCCTTCACCTTAGCTCTGATAAAATTCTTTGAAAATCTCATTCATATTATGCTTTTTACTAGATATTGGAGACTGCTAGCAAACTTCTTCGACTGACCTCTTTTTTCACTGCATACTGTTATGAATCTTTTCAATCTCGCTGATATGTCGCCAAACAACTACTGAATATTCATCTTTAATTGAATGTGTCGACTTTGTTGTAGAAATTTAGGAATTTGGTTCGATCTTCTTAGGCTTTCTTCAATTCACCCATATGACGTCGTTTAATACCAATGAACACCTGGTATTTGACATGGAAAAAAAATGTTAGAAACATGGCAACCATTACACATATCACACGTGACTTACTAGTGTTTGTGAATCATGTGCATAACTACTGTTAAGTGAGGGCTTACTTTTCATGTTTCGAAAAGTTGAAGGGCTTAATGTCACCAAGCTTAAGTTAAGGAGCTCAATGTCAAAAACTCACCAAGTTGGGAGGCTTAAAAATGTTTTTTTTCCAAAAAAAAATTGAATAATTTTTTTTAGCTACATGCATCAAAATCACATTTTTTTATTAAACTCAAAAATTGAATTTGCTTGAGAACTTTTTTTTTTATTCAATTTGCTTGAGAACCTTAAAAAAATAATAAATTTTGAATAGATTTTTTTAGCTACGGACATTAAATTCATATTTTAAATTAAACATAAATAAATTCAAATTTTAAAACTAATAACATAACATTGTTTCAGGTTTCGAATTTCAACAATATTATTTTTTTCCAATGTAAAAACAAAAAAAGTAATATGTTGTTAATTTGACTCTACTAGATTATATTTATATATTTATTTATTATGTTTTTCCACATGGATGAAATATTTGGGATGTTGATTGAATTTGTGAAAAATTATTTTATTTATACCTAATGTCCTAAAATTCAACAAAATCTAAAAATTTATAAAACTCATCAAAATTAATAACTTTTTAAACACAATTAGATTTTAATAAACTTTTAAAAAGTCATTATTAAATATCATCAAATTTTATGATATTCTAAATAAATCTGAATTGAATAATATTCAATTTTTAAAATAAATTAAAATCCAATTAAATCTTAAATCAATACATGTAATACTCCTTGTCAATCCTATTAAAAACTAACAAGAGAGTGTCACATTATGATATATACTTGTACACTTAATTTTAGATAAGTATTACAGTTATTGTCAATAAAAAAATTCAGCATAGTCTCCCCTAAAATTAGATACTACCAACATTTTCTCCAAACAAAACACAACCTGCAATGGAAAAACACTCACAATATTTCATTCATTCAACCTTAACTCCAATGTTATCATCTCACCATTAATCATACATAATTAATTCATTTATCCTACTTCCATCAATATGTTTGTATGTTAAAGATTTGTCTTGTTTCCATCATAGTACCTAATAAAGTTATAATTATCAAACCAAAACCATAAAGTTTAATACACAATTACTAATTATACAAGTACTCTAACTACCCATATTTATATAATTGTCATTTAAAATTTTAAAAATTACTATGTGAAATAAACAAAAATTATAAATTCTTCACATAATACTTTCTGTGATGCAGTTGATCTTGAAGCTCTAGTATTTCACTCTACTGGATCTATTTTAATCGTCCGATCTACACATCAGTATTAATTCTAATATGCTAAGTAATTGCTTAGCGGTACTAGCATATTCATAATTTGCTAAAATTATAGCATAAAAAAATATTTATAATAAGTGAAAGTAAAATCATCATTTTGATCATAAAGTAAATTAATAATCATTTAATTTAGGTTTAAAGGTTAATTTGAATAGTTCATTATTTGCCACTAATATAAAATTTAGTTTTCTTTTTTAAATCATATAGCTCTTAACCACTTAACATCCTTGTTATGTATAATTATAATTTTATCATAATATAAGTTTATTCAATCATTTTGTTATACACATAATAATTTAGTAATTCAATCAAACATTATTAGCACTTTTAATTACATTTATCATTCTAAGGTTCTTTTGTTTTCTAGAACTTTTTCACTAACCGTACAATTGAATCATTTAACATTCTTCATTACTTATCATGCTATACTTAAATTTTCATATATTAATAATGTATCTTTCTATTCAATAATATTAAATATTATATTATCCTTTATTACAACAATATAAAAGACAAAACTTTATAAAGTTTAACCATCATTTAAATAATCAATAATATTCTTTATTCATTTACAGGAAAATTCTAATTTATTTGAAATATCATATATTCATACTATCTATACATTATATCTTTTCATACACGCATAGGTTTTTAATCATATCATAACATCACATCAAGTAATATCTTCATATATCATTTATATTCTTTATTTTGCATATAGTCTTAAAATAAAATTTTATGATCTCATGTTCCATTTTATTTACGTATAAAAATATTGTTTTGCATGCATGTACTCACATTTCAGTGACTTTCACTTATTTCAATGAATTTTACTTATTTTAGTAAACACTGCTTATTTCAATAAATATCATTGATTTCATTAAATATTTTTTATTTCATTAAATATTTTTTTATTTATCTGCATATAGTAATTTTAAAACTTAGGTTCGAATAATGGGGTCACTGATGGCAAGTAAATACCAACAATAAAGAATATAGCCAATGACCCAATAATGGCATGAATGCCCACTGTCATTGATGACAAAGTGTTCTCTGATGTCATGAATGTCCATTGTCACTGGAGACATAAAGTGTCCACTATCACTATGAACATTCGCCCTCTGACTAGTAATTTAATCTAGAAGCTAGGTTTAATATCAATATAATCGGATAATCCAGTTATTTTTTCATTTTTAATCAATTCCATAATCAATAATAATGATAATATTTTTAATAATTCTTTAAAACAATAATCATTTTCCTCATTAACAAATTGACATTAAAACTTTAACAATTCAATTTAATAAACTTTACCTTTTCTATTTATTACATAAAATTTAATTTATTTCTCAACTATTCAAAATCTACCAGATTCTTACTTTCTCTGGCAGTCTCTTTTTCCTAATTCTTTCTTAGTACTAAATCTCTAATAAAAATTATACAAATTTAAATATAGGTCTTAGGAATATATATAAACTTATATTTAAAGTTTTATATTTTTCTAAGTTCCTTTACTATGTTCAAAAATTATGTTTTCCAAATATATATATTCTATTTTTATAATAACTTTAATGGCAGTACCCAATTTTCAATTTTATTTAAGCATCAAACCTTCATAAAAATTCATGAAATTTTACCATAAAACATAAACATATATAGGAATGTTTACCTAGAATTTTGGAATTTTATACGCTCATTTACTTTATTTTTAAATTGTGTTTACTTAACCTTACATATTCTAGTTTTACAGTCTCATTTTTGGCAGTTTTAATTTTTAATTTTATTTTTAAAATTAACCCTTTATTAAAATTTATGCAATTTTATTCATATTTCTTAGATATATATATGACCTTATATATTAAATTTCAGATTTTTCTAGGTTATTTTACTATAGTTTCCAATTGAGTATCTTAAATCTTAAAATTTTGGCTCTACTAGCACACTCATGGCAGCTTGTATTCTTATATTTTTCTTTCATCCTAGATCATCTTTAAAAATTATGAAATTTTATACACTATCTAATAACACACATATAAACTCCCAAGTAAAATTTCATAATTTTTAAACCTTTCTAGGTTAGTCTAATATTTTGGATAAAAGACACTTTGCAATTAATTCAATTAATATAGTTCAACTAGATTCCATAAACATTAAAATTAAAAGAAAATTAAATAATAGAAAACTATTAATACACAAGTACAAACCTCCTTTCAAGTAGCTTCTCCCTTCTCTTTTTTCATTTTTCCTTGAATATATGAGGATGGTTTTAGGGGTTTTCACCTATTCTAATGAATTCTACTAAAAATTTTGGGTTATAAGTGAATTTTCCTTAATTTTATCTTAAATTTGATGGAAGAATGAAGAAAAATGAGATTTTTGGCTATGGAGGGAGGTAAGGTCGGTTTTGAATGACGGAAGAAGAAGAAAATAATGGAAGAAGAAAATGATGGACTCTAGTCTCCTCCTCAGTAGCAGTTGTTGCAATACCCTGCGCTCTTTCAACACTTCTAGCTGCGGCAACCAACTGAGAAAAATCCTGATACCGAGAACCAGCAACAATGCACATAATAGAGGGCCTCAACCCCTCCTCAAATCTTCTACACCGGTCAATCTCATCAGAAATAATCCCCCCGACATAATGACTCAACCGGATATACTCAATCTCATACTCTGTCACTGTCTGGTTCTCCTATTTCAGATTCAGAAATTCCATTTTCTTAACATCCTTATACTCCCTCGGAGTATATTTCTGCTCAAACTCCCTCAGAAAATCACCATAAGACAAAGTCGGTGGATCATCCATAGCATGTGGAACTGTCTTCCACCAATCATAAGCATCTTTCTGTAGAAGAGATCTAGCATAATCAAATTTCTCTTCAGGAGTAGCTTGCAACTGGATAAATACTCTCTGCACTCTATCCAACCACTGCTCAGCTACTGCAGGATCTGTAGTACCAAGAAAATCCTCAGCCCCATACTTTCTCAATTTATCATAATGTCTCACTGGCACTTGAGGCTATGGTGGCGGTGGCGGCTGCTGCACTGGAGCTTGCCTCAACAATTCTATCGCATTTCGAAACCACACCGGCGGAACCTCATCAGCAGCTGATCTCTCTGGCACAAGAGCAGGTGCCTCTCCAGCTCTATCAACCCTAGCTCCATCTCTACCCTCTTCAGGAGCTACACTATCAGCACTACCTTCTACGGAATGACGTGACTGAGACGCCATCACTACCTATATCTGCAAACACAACAGAATATACCTCATTAAAGATCAGAGACTGCCAATACCAAAACATGTATTTTATTCAAAATCCAACTTTTAAAATCAAAATATTCTTTTTTTTCTTACAATTTACCTAGGTTGAGAATCTCAAACCTAGGCTTTGATACCAAAACAATTGTAACACCCTATACCCCATATACGCATACTATACACTACTACATCTGTAATATACGTATACCGGATACAAGAGTGCCACGGTTTATATTAAACAACCCAATTTTTATTTTTAAATTTAAAATTAACCATATTATGAGAAAACTTGAGAACATTCAAATTATATTATAAAGTACAATAGATAAAACGTTCATTCAATACGCAGCGGAAAATATAGCGGCATTTACAAATATATATACATCAAAAATCAAATTTTACAAAACATAACATTTATACATGTTTGACAGTTCGTCTATGATCTTTAAGTCCACAATCAATATTTCAGAGTCTAGACTCAACTCGGTCTAGCTGAACTCTCTGGTTCTACCCTGTCACCTGCGCGATGAACCACAATCGCGCTAAGCCAACGACTTAGTGGTACAAACCACAATAACAATATGCTTCAATGCAATGTCAATGTCACACATTTCAACAATAAAGACAATATTCATAAATGATATGTTAATATCTTTCATAACACTACATTCCATTATTTTATTCAATTGTTTCACCATTCATGAATCACATTGAAACAAAGACAAGCATGGGCCCAAAAGACACTAATATGCCATTCAACTTTCAAAGTTAATGTTTTGGTTCAATTATCACATTTATCATTATCCCAACTAGGCTTCAAGGATTAGGCTCAACCAAGCTTCAAGGGGAACAAAGCATGCTAAGTATCAACCCAACTTGGCTTCAAGAACCAAACCCAACCTAGCTTCAAGGGTTGTAACATCTCAACTAGGCTTCAAGAACTAGACCCAACCAAGCTTCAAGGGGAGTTAAGCATGCTAAACTTCAACCCAACTTGGCTTCAAGGATCAAGCCCAACCTAGCTTCAAGAGATTGTTACTATTAGGCATGCCACCAACAACAAAACTCTGAAAAGTGAATAACACATTAGACACACAATTCATTCATTATTTCATTATCAATTCCATTCTCATTTTCTCATAATCATTTAGGCAACCATGCCTCAATTATCTCATTTGCATCATTATAGCCAACCACAATGACTTCACATCTCATCATATCTCAATTCACATTAAAGCAATTCATCATTAAAGTATCCATCATAACCAATTGCATTGCACATACATTTTGAATGATCATCATATCTTTCACATTATGCAAATCATAAAATTAATCAAATGTATCAACAATGTAATAGATTACTTAACACATTTACAACCAAATGTGTTAAGTCCCAATGTCATGTAAATGTATGCAATAATGTAGGGTTTGTACTTACCTCAATAACAACTCACACCAATCTATACACTTCCTCTTCCAAGAATTCTTCACTACTTGGATTAGGGCAACTCAACCTCTTCACAACCTAATTCAAAAGGAATAATACACACTTATTTAAAAATACACATGAATTCCAATACAATTATTCACCTATTAGTCTCATACTAGACCCATAGATCACAAATTATAAGCCAACACAACTATCCAGGACCCCACGGTCATGGGCTCACAACCCCACGGTCGTGGCATAGCAAACGAGTCTGCCCATTCTGTTCTAAAACCCCCACGGTCGTGGCCTCACAACCCCACGGTCGTGGCATCCAAGGGCCACGGTCGTGGCATCCATTTTGCCACTGTTTCCAATCAAACTCATGTATTCTATACTTTCAACTTCATTAAACACAAACACATTGAAAATCTAAGATAATAATTGCTCAAACTCACAACATACATCAATTACCAATTCACAACCATAACATAAACACAACCCTTACTCTTCCAACACCAAACCTAACTCCATCTCTTCAATTCAACCCCAAAATCACAATCAATTAAACCCAACACTCTCAAACACACCACAATCAAACATACTCAAATACAACTTAAAAGAAAACAAGGAAATCAAGTGGAAAACTTACCAAAGTTGATGAAACTTCTTAGATTTCCAACTTGATCACTTGAAACATCCTTTAATTTTGATCTTAGAAAATAAAAAATTCTCTTCCTCTCTTGCTTCTTTGATGGCTGGCCAACCCAAAGAGAAAAGAAAACAAAGAACAAAATGAATGGCAAAGAACCAAGTCAACTCTTTCTCTTTAAACCTCCACCAAGCAATTTTAAATTAAAATGATATTTATAAAATCCTCTTCCACTAACTTAATTTCCTTTTAATTAATAATAAAAATAAACAATCTTCTTTTGACTTTCATTAGTTTGACTTGTATATGTTATATATATCACTATATATATAACATATACATTCTTACCTTACCTCCTTCTCTTTCCAATTAAACATATACACTTATAACATTTAATTCAAATATAACAATAAGTATTCCAAAACTTTTAGAGTATACTTTGGGATATTACAATGCCTCTTGCCACAGTGCTGATAAGGTGTATAAACTACTTGTGAAGATGAGCCTATAGGAACACTCGACCGAATCTCATTAGATTTCTGGTAACTAGCTCCACTGGTATAACCTCCTCTACTAAATCCCTTTATCTATGTCTATATTTGATCACTTCTCAGCTTTTTCTGACCACCCTGTCGCTGTTCACTAGCTGTTCCTTTCATTTATTGCCATTTTCTATTCTGCTCATTTCATTTTTTTATGGCTATTGTTGCATTAATAAGAGTAGAAAACTCTTTAATCCTCAATGCCACTAAACAAATACGGATATGACTATTTAAACCTTATTCAAATAGCTTGCATTTTTCTTCCTCAGAAGCGACCAACTCAGGGAAATACTTGCTAAGATGAATAAACTGCCTCCTATATTATGACATAGATAATTGTCTTTGCTTCAAATATAAAAACTCTCTACATTTATCCTCTATGTAGATTTCACTAATATATTTCTTTATAAACTCTTCCTGGAAAAATGCTCAGGTGAATCTGTCTGCATGAATAGATTTCTGCTTTGTATCCCACTTATAATTATAATTCTATCATAATATAAGTTTATTCAATCATTTTATTATGCACAAAATAATTTAGTAATTCAATCAAACATTATTAGTGACTTTTAATTACATTTATCATTCTAAGGTTCTTTTGTTTCCTACTTAATGTAACATCCAAAATTTTTTGAAAATTTCTAATTTTTAGAAAATTTGATAAAATAAATTATAATTTAAAAGGATAAATTAAATTAATGGTTTTAAATGAAAAATGAAGGGATTTTAAATGAAAAAGTGGAATATATATATATATATATGATATATATGCAAAATATACATAACATATAAAATGTCAACACTTTTTAAAAGAAAAGGGTATTTTGGTAATTAAATCTTATAAATTCAAAATTAATAAAATAATTCAAAAATAAATTATTTTTGAATGGAAGAGTAAAATTAGAACTTTTAATTTATTAAAAAAATAATTAAATAATTAAATATTAAATTATATATATATATGTGTGTGGTTTAAAAAAAAAGATGAAAAGGAAAAGAATATTAAAAGTCTTCTTCTTCTTCTTCTTCAAGGACGTGGCTTCCATGGGAGCTTGAAGACCAAGGATTTTGCTTCTTCCATACTCCATAAATTGAAGGAATTAACAAGTTTCAAGTAGATTTTTGGTGATTTCCACCAAAATTAGTAAGTTTCCATCTCTTTTCTTTGAATTCCATGGAAGATGAGATTATGTGAGTTTTGAGATTTTGATGTAGTATGTTATAATTGTTGGAATTGGTGTGTATGATGTTATTTTGGGTAGTTAACAATGATTCTAAGGTTAGATTGAAGAGATGATGGAGTTTGGTTAAAGAATGGTGAAGAGAGAGAATTTAGGGTTATGGATTTTTAGGGTTTTGAAAACATGAACTTTAATTGTGCAAATTGATGTTTAGAGAGGCCGAGGGGGACATTTTCAGAGGTTTAGTAGGAGTCAAGGGCAATTTGGTAGGTCAGTACAACAGTAGAGACAGAGACAGAGACCTGCAGTTTCAGTGGCTAGTGCTTTGACTCCAGTGGCTTAGGGACCTACTCCACCTACTTGCGTTCATTGTGGTAGAGTACATGGAGGTCTGCTGGTGGAGAGGTGCTTTGGGAGTGTGTTTTATATGTGGGTCGTCAGACCATTTTATCAAAGATTGTCCCGAGCCACTAGAGGTTAGGCAGGCAGATACTGCAGCTTCTCGACTCAGTGTCAGAGGGGGTCATGGTGGCAGGTTTTAGTAGAGGTGGTCGACCTGGGTTTAGTCAGAGAGGAGGCTCTACATTCGGAGGCAGTAGGCCAGATGAGGCTGGGCCATCTCAGCATGTTTATGTGACGTAGAGGCAGCCAGATGCTTCAGCCGTCATTGCTGGTACATTTTCTTTATTTGGTGTTTCAGTCCTTACTCTATTAGATCCTGGATCTACGCATTCATACATAAGTGCATCTATCTTGCATGTGACTAAATTGCATTCTGAGTCCCTAGGATTTGATGTCTTGGTGACAAATCCTTTAGGGCATAGTGTTTTGGTGAGCAGGGTGCACCGAGATAGTCCAGTTGTTGTTCAGGATGAGGAGTTTCTCGGTGACCTAATTGAGATGCCTTTTAAGGAATATGATATGATTTTGGGCATAGATTGGTTATCCAAGCATAGGGCTGTGGTAGAATGTTAGATGAAATGTGTTACTTTGCTAACACGGGATGGTAGGGATGTTATAGTATCTAGTGAGCAGAGGTATCTTGCATCCATGTTTGTTTCAGCTGTTTCAGCTAGGAGGATGATTTGGAAGGGATGTGAGGCTTATCTTGCTCATGTTGTAGATACTAGAGTAGTGGGATCCCTACTTGAAAGTATACCCACAGTTGCCGAGTTTCCAGATGTTTTCCTTGATGAGTTGTCAGGGGTACTTCCTAAGAGAGAAGTGGAGTTTGGTATCTATTTGTTGCCTGGTACCACTCCTATCTCTATTCCCCCTTATCGGATGGCACCTGCTGAGTTGAGAAAGTTGAAGGTGTAGTTGCAGGAGTTATTAGATAAAGGGTTTATCCGCCCTAGTGTGTCCTCGTGGGGGGCGCCTGTGTTGTTTGTGAAGAAGAAGGATGGCACCATGAGATTGTGTATTGATTATAGGCAGTTGAATAAGGTGACCATTAAGAACAAGTATCCTTTGCCTTAGATAGATGATCTCTTTGATCAGTTGAAGGGAGTAGCAGTATTCTCTAAGATTGATCTGAGATTAGGGTACCATCAGTTGAGAGTCAGAGATGTGGATGTACCCAAGATAGCTTTTCGTACGAGGTATGGCATTATGAGTTTCTAGTGATGCCCTTTGGATTGATGAATGCATCAGCAGCTTTTATGGATTTGATGAACAGGGTATTCAGACCATAGTTAGATCAGTTTGTAGTGGTCTTCAATGATGACATCTTGGTGTATTCGCATAATGAGGAGGATCATGATAGACATTTGCGAATCGTATTGCAGACTCTAAGAGAAAAGCAGTTGTATGCTAAGCTGTCTAAGTGTGAGTTTTGGCTTGATCAGGTAGCTTTTATTGGTCATGTGGTTTCAGCAGAGGGTATTAGAGTTGATCCGAGTAAAATTAAGGCTATCTTGAATTGGAGTCCACCGAAGACACTGACAGAGGTTAGAAGTTTTCTAGAATTGGCAGGCTATTATCGTTGATTTGTGAAGGGAATAGCTACACCACTCACCAGATTACTTTGGAAGGGAGTTAAATTTATGTGGACTGATCGGTGTCAGGCCAGTTTTGAGCAGTTAAGGGAGATGTTGACTCAGGCTCCTGTCCTTACCCTGCCTGTAGAAGGTAAACCATATGTGATATATAGTGATGCTTCACACAATGGTTTAGGTTGTGTTTTGATGCAGGAGGGTAGATTCATCGCTTATGCTTCGTGGCAGTTGAAGCCACATTAGCTTAATTATCCGACGCATGATTTGGAGTTAGCAGCAATAGTTTTTTCCTTGAAGATTTGGCAACATTATTTGTATGGGGAAAAGTTTCATTTATACAGATCACAAGAGTTTGAAATACCTGGGTGTTTAGAGAGAGCTGAATCTTTGGCAGAGATGGTGGTTAGAGTTGATTAAAGACTATGACTGTTTGATTGATTATCATCCTAGTAAGGCAAATGTTGTTGCTGATGCCTTGAGTTGAAATCTTTGGCAGGTTTGACTACTTACTCGCTTTCGTTGCTTGTTGAGTTGAGAGCGTTACACGCTAGATTTGAATCTTCTGATGATGGTGCTCTGATGGCTCAGGTGCAGTTGAGGCCAGTCTTGTTGGATCATATTAGGGAGGCTCAATTAGCAGATGAGAGAATTCAAAAAATTGGGTTGGTTTGTCAGAAGGGGGAAAGTCGAGACTTTTATGTGAGGGATGATGGCAGTCTATGGTATAGAGATAGATTGTGTATTCCTGATGATGCAGAATTGAAAAGAATGATATTAGAGGAAGCACATCAGTCACTTTTTGCTATGTACCCTGGGAGTACCAAGATGTATCAAGACTTAAAGCGATATTATTGGTGGTCAGGTATGAAGAGGGACATAACAGAATTTATATCCAAGTGTCTCACTTGCCAGAAAGTGAAGGCTGAGCACTAAGTTTCTTTAGGGTTGCTCCAACCTTTGTCAGTGCCAGAGTGGAAACGGGAGCGAGTGACAATGGATTTTGTGACTGGACTGCCTTTGACCTAGAAGAAGCATGATGCAATCTGGGTGACAGTTGATCAGATGACGAAGACAACTCATTTTCTTCTAGTTCGGATGGATTTTTCTCTTGAGAGGTTGGCTGAGCTGTATATCAATGAGATAGTCAGGTTGCATGGAGTCCCAGTTTCTTTGGTGTCAGATCGAGATCCCCGGTTTACTTCGAGGTTTTGGAAGAGTTTGCATGATGCTCTGGGTTCTCGATTGCATTTTAGTACTGTTTTCCATCATCAGACAGATGGACAGTCAGAGAGAGTGATACAGATTCTGGAGGATATGTTGAGGAGCTGTATTATTGATTTTATCGGAAATTGGGACAAAATTTTGCCATTAATTGAGTTTGCTTATAACAACAGTCATCAGTCGAGTATTGGGATGACTCCTTATGTTATATGGCAGGAGATGCAGGACACTTTTGTGTTGGGATGAAGTTGGAGAAGGTAAACTGGTTGGTCCCGATTTGATTAAGGAAACAGAGGAAAAAGTGAAGGTGATTCGGGGTCATTTGAAAGCAGCTTCAGACCGACAGAAATCATATTCAGATTTAAAGAGAAGAGACATAGAGTTCAGTATGGGAGATAAAGTATTTCAGAAGGTGTCTCCATGGAAGAAGATTTTGAGATTTGGTCGCAAAGGGAAGTTGAGTCCTCGTTTCATAGGACCATATGAGGTGTTGGAGAGAGTTGGCCCAGTGGCTTATAGAATAGCTTTGCCACCTGAATTGGATCAAATACATAATGTTTTCCATGTCTCGATGCTTCGGAGATATAGGTCTAACCCATCTCATATCTTGTCAGTGGAGTCCATTGAGGTGAGTCCAGATCTGACTTATGAGGAAGAACCAGTGGCGATTTTGGCACGAGAGGTTAAAGAATTGAGGAATAAGAGAGTACCACTTGTGAAAGTCCTTTGGAGGAATCATGTGTAATATCCCAAATTATACCCTAAAAGTTTTGGAATACTTATTGTTATATTTGAATTAAATGTTATAAGTGTATATGTTTAAGTGGAAAGAGAAAAGAGGTAAGGAGAAGAGTGTTGTATATATAAAGATATATACAACATATACAAGTCAAAGAAATGGAAGGTCAAAAGAAGATTTATTTATTTTTAAATTAATTGAAATGGAAATTAAGTGGAAGTGGATGAGAATATTTATGAATATTTTATTATTTAATTTGCTTGGTTGAGATTTAAAGAGATGATTGAGTGGTTAAGAGAAGAGTTGAGTGGTTGACTTTGCTCTTCTTTCTTCTTCTTCTTCTTTCTTTGTTGGTCAGCTATCTCCATAGTAAGAGAGGAAAGAAAGATTTTGCTCATCTAAACTCAAGATTGAAGGATGTTTCAAGTGATCAAGTTAGAATTCTAAGGGTTTTCATCACTTTTGGTAAGTTTTCCACTTGATTCCCTTGTTTTCTTTTAAGTTTGTGTTTTGAGTTGGTGTTTGATTGTTGATAGTATGTGTATATTTGATTATGGCGTAATTGAGGGTGTGTGATCTTCTTGGTGTTGATTTTGGAGTTTGATTGAAGAGATAGAGTTAAGTTTGGTGTTGGAAGAGCAAGTGTTGTGTTTGAGTTGTGTGTATGTGATGGTTATGAATTGGTGTTTGATGTATGTATTGAATTGTTTTGGTGTTTTTGCAAGTTATTATTGTTTATGGGTGTGTTTAGTTAAGTTTGTTTGAAGTGGAAAATGGTGGAAGTAAGAGGTTTGTTGGATGTGATGTTTTTGTTGCCGGAATCAGAATTTTCGGCCTGACACACCCATGAGCACGGCCAGGTCTTTAGGCGTGTCAATAGTTCTATTTTTTGGATGGGTGACATGATCAATGACACGCCCATGTCACTGAGCGTGTCATAGTCACTGTGTTGAGGAAGAATTGACATGGCCATGAACATGCCCGTGTTGTTGGACGTGTCAATATTTCTGTGAGATAGAATGAATGACACATCCAATGACACGGCCATGTTTTTGAGCATGTCAAAGCTTTTGTGTTGTGGATTTAGGGCACGGTCAGGTACACGCCCGTGTTGTTGAGCGTGTCATGTGTAGAGTTTGCCCTAGTTGGCTCTTAGCCTTATTATCTCATGTGTATCTTTAAGTGAGTGTGTATTATTCCTTTTGGATTAGGTTTTTAAAGAGATTGAGTTGCCCTAATCCAACTGTTGAAGAATTCTTGGAAGATGAGTTTGGTGTTGTGTAAGTTGCTCTTGAGGTAAGTACAAACCCTACATTATTGCATACAATTACATGACTTTGGGACTCAACACATTTGGTTGTAAATGTGTTATGTAATTTATTACATTGTTATTACATTTGATTAATATTATGATTTGCATAATGTGAAAGATATGATGATCATTGAAAATGTATGTCCAATGCACTTGGTTATGAATACTTTAATGATGAGATGTGAAGCCATTGTTGTTGGCTATAATGATGTAAATGAAATAATTGGGGCATGATTACCTAGTTTGATTATGAGAAACGAATTGTGAAAGAGATTGATAATGAGATAAATGAATTAATTGTGTGTCTAATATGTTATTCAATTTTCAGAGTTCTGGGTTTGGTGGCATGCCTATGAATCGCTAGGCAGGTGAAAAGGCCGGGTCGTAAGCTGAGCCCAGCTGAAAAATATGAAATATGATGTTTTGGGGTGAAAAGACCGGGTCGTAAGCCTCAAAAACTGTAATAGTCTAGCAGGGTTGAGGACCAAGAGACTGGGGCCCTAGGGTATAGCCGGGTTGAGGTCCAAGAGACTGGGTCTGTTACACTATCCATGGATATATATATATATATCGCCTACGGGCTTGATGAATGTGATTATAGACCAAAGCAGTAACTCTGAATTTTGAATAGCATATTAAATTCTTTTGGGCCCATGTTTGTCTTTGTTTCAATGTGAATCATAAATGGTGAAAAAAATTGAATAAGATAATGAAATGTAATGTTATGAAATATAGCATTTCTGAATATTGTCTCTATTGCTTGAAAGTATGACACTGACATTGCATTAAAGCATATTGTTATTGTGGTTTGTACCACTAAGCCTATGGCTTAGCGCGATTGTGGTTCGTCGCGCAGGTGACAGGGTAGAACCGGAGAGTTCAGCTAGACCGAGTCGAGTCTAGACTTTGAAGTGTTGATTGTGGGCTTAAAAATCAGAGATGAACTGCCAAACATGTATAAACTTTATGTTTTGTAAACATTGATTTTGATATATTTATATATGTAAATACCGCTACATTTTCCGCTGCATAATGAATAAATGTTTTACCTGTTATGTTCCAATATATATATATAAATATATATGAAATGTTTTAAGTTTTCTCATATTAATGCAGAAGAAAAAAATTGGGTTGTCTAATATAAACCATGGCACTCCTATATCTGGTATACGTATATTACAGATGTAGTAGTATGTAGTGTGCATATATGGGATATAGGGGTGTTACATCTATTTTGGTATCAGAGCCTAGGTTTGAGATAACCTAGGTAAATTGTAAGAAAAATAAAATTTTGATTTTAAAATATGTTTTTTTTAAAATAAGATATATGCTTTGTCACTGGCAGTCTCTGATCTTTGATGAGGTATATTCTGCTCTGTTGCAGATATAGGTAGTGATGGCATCTTAGTCACGTCAGTCCATAGAAGATAGTGTTGAGAGTGTAGCTCCTAAAGAGGGTAGAGATGGAGCTAGGGTTGAGAGAGTTGGAGAGGCACCTGCTCCTGTGCGAGAGAGATCATCTACTGATGAGGTTTCGCCGGTTTGGTTACGACATGTGGTAGAATTGTTTAGGCAAGCTCCAGTGCAGCCGCCACTGCCACCACAGCCGCAAGTGCCAGTGAGACATTATGATAAATTGAGAAAGTTTGGGGCTGAGGATTTCTTTGGTACTACAGACCCTACAGTAGCTGAGCAGTGGTTGGATAGAGTTTAGAGAGTATTCATCCAGTTGTAAGCCTGTAACACCCCCATACTCTATATAAGTACTATACATATACCTTGTATACCTACAGTACGTATATAAAGTATAAGAATGTCACTTTTCATTTTAAATCAAAGACCTTTACTTTAGTTCCAAACAATAATACATTTTATTTAGAGAACGTTTACAAACTCATTATACTTTTGATGATATTACATATATATAATGATCTTGTTTTTTTTTTTTGTTAAAATTCAATTATACATATGAATACATTTTTATCAAAATACAACATAATTAAAATTGTACATGTATGCATCACGTTCTAGTTGGTCTCGAAACACTCTTACCCTCCTCGTGGAATAACGATTGACTTCAGATCTACCACCTACTCACCTGCGCGATTTACACAACCGCGCTAAGCCCGAGAGCTTAGTAGTACAAAAAAAAAATGATAAATATGCATTATAGAAAATCATACTCATGTTAACTTCATGTTTTCCCATTTCAATTACTCCTTCCATATATTTCTTCTAATCTCATAATTATATACATATACACATATATCATTAACACAAACCACAATTCCATGATTTATTAACACATTCATAACATAATACTGACAATGTCCACATCCACATACATATTACACATCATATCATATTTTCATAATTTCATCCTTCAGCATAGCTTCTCAGACCACATATCTTTTTAATAATTTACTTTTGTATTGTAATCATATCATATTTCAAACTTTACATGTTATTACATTATTCAATTCATTCATTATTCATAATTTACCATTCATGAATCACATGTAAACAAAGACAAGCATGGGCCCAAAAGACACTAATATGCCATTCCACTTTCAGAGTTAATGTTTTGGTTCAATTATAACATTTATCATTATCATTATCCCAACTAGGCTTCAAGGATTAGGCTCAACCAAGCTTCAAGGGGAACAAAGCATGCTAAGTATCAACCCAACTTGGCTTCAAGAACCAACCCAACCTAGCTTTAAAGGTTGTAACATCTCAACTAGGCTTCAAGAACTAGACCCAACCAAGCTTCAAGAGGAGTAAAACATGTTAAACTTCAACCCAACTTGGCTTCAAGGATCAAGCCCAACCTAGCTTCAAGAGATTGTTACCATTAGGCATGCCACCATCAACAAAACTCTGAAATTGGAATAACACATTAGACACACAATTCATTCATTAATTCATTATTAATCTCATTCTCATTTTCTCATCATCATTTAGGCAAACATGCCTCAATCATCTCATTTGCATCATTATAGCCAACAACAATGGCTTCATATCTCATCATATCCCAATTCACATTAAGGCAATTCATCATTTAAGTACTCACAATCAATTGCATTGAACATACATTAAGAATGATCATCATATCTTTCACTTTACATATTTCATCATATTATCTCATCTTTCACATTTCATATTTCATCATTGATATATACATAGCAATTTACATTATTCATAGATTTAGAATCTTCAACATACATTCCACATAATTCACATTGTGCACAACATAGCATTATTCATATGCATCAACAATGTAATATATTACTTAACACATTTATAACCAAATGTGTTAAGGTCCAAAGACATATAAATATATGCAATCAAATAGGGTTTGTACTTACCTCAAGAACAACTCCCATCAATCTATACACTTCCTCTTCCAAGAATTCTCAACATTTAGGTTAAGGCAACACAATCTCTTCAAAACCTAATCCAAGATAATTATACATATAAGAAAATAAGAATGATAACTAACTAGGGCAAACTCTACATATGACACGCTCACCAACACGGGCGTGTCCCTGATTGTGCCCTAAACCAACAATACAGAAGCTTTGACATGCTTAGTAACACAAGCATGTCAATGGACGTGTCACTCATTCTGCCTCACAGAAACATTGACACGCCCAACAACACGGGCGTGTTCATGGCCGTGTCAATTACTTTTTCTCACAGTAGCTATGACACGCTCAATAACATGGTCGTGTTAATGGTCGTGTCACAAACGTCAAACTCAGTACCGTTGACACGCCCAACAACATGGCCGTGTCAGGCAAAAATCATGCATTTCGAACTCTCATCCATGTAAACACAAACACTTCAAACCCATACTACATCACCCTTAATCAACATCTTGGTTATATTCATCAATTACCTATCAATTTAACACTTATATAACTTCAATATATCATAATAATAATCATTATATACATCACCATGTATCAATTACTCAATTCCCCAATTCATTTATACTAAAACCTTACTCAACAATTTCAACAATTCATCATCATCCTCACAAATAACCATATTATCATCATCTAAATACCAATTCAACATATCTATTTACTTCAATCTTTCATTATCATCATATTCACACACTAACCATATGAAATATAAGCTCAATCCATAGAAATCAACAAAAAGAAATGAATACTTACTTGAATATTTTACCAAATCTTCAATATCTACCTTCAATTCTCTCAAAACTCTTATGAATTTGATGTGTATATAAATAAAATCACATCTCTCCCTCTCTCTCTCTCTCTCTCTCTCTCCACGTCAAGAACAAGAAGAAGAAGAAGAAAGAAAGAAAATCTTCTTTCTTTTATCATCCTTATCTTATATAATAATAATAATAATAATAATAATAATAATAATAATAATAATAATAATAATAATAATAATAATAATAATAAAATATCACATAAATCCTCCACCACAATTTTCTTCCCTTTGACTTTCTTTTCTTCTTTTTCTTTTGTCATTACCATCATCATCATCATCATCATCATCATCATCATCATCATCATCATCATCATCATCATCATCATTATTATTATTATTATTATTATTATTATTATTATTATTATTATTATATACACTTACTTTTCCTACTCCAATATATACATCATGTATATGTGATGTATATGTTGCTATATGTATATCTCTTATATATTATTTTTATATTTCCCATATTTTTCAAATACCATATATATACATATCATCCTTCATATACATTTATCTCTTATAATATTTCCTTTTTACTTAACTTATCTTCTTTTGACTTCCATTTCTTGGACTTGTATGTGTTATATATATATCTATATATACAACATATACATTCTCTCTTTACTTCTTTTCTCTTTCTATAAAACATATACATTAAATCCAAATACAACAATAATGATTCCAAAACTTTTAGGGTGTACTTTGGGACATTACAATTCTCTCCCCCTTAAATAATTTCGTCCTCGAAATTATCTAGTACTATAGCAATCCATTCTTAACACAATAATATCTTAACTTTTCTTTAAAGTTAACCATTTCCTTAAGTTATTATGTCATCAAATCACATAACTTCTACTCTCCCCCTTAGAGTCAATCATCTTTTCTAAATTTCATAACTCATCATTATATTTATTTATATATCTTATTACTTTCTTATCCAAACATTCAAAATAATTCATTACATTCCCAATTAATTTATCTTGATACAAGAATCAAATCATCTTATAATTTCCATATACTTCGTCCATCTATTACATTCAAGATATTTTATCACTTCATCTCTTTATAAATACTCTCTTAACTTTAACCTTAAAAATCATTGATTTATCTCTTATATTGATTATTCTGTCATTACAATCACTTTCAGAATAGATATTTATTAAACCTTAATTGATAACCATATCCTTATTCTTCATACACTTAATTTCTTCTTTAGCATGCTTCTTACTTAACATAAATATTAATACAATACCTTTAAACTTACTTAACAGGAACTCAACCTTTTTCCCTTTTATCATCATTTATAACTGATATAGCTCAATTCATTCATGTCCATTCATGCATCAGAATATTATATTATATACATTATCACTTATATCTTATACTTTTAATACAACTATACATATTAAATCTCAATAATAATTCACAATCTTAGCAAATTCTAGATCAATTGATCTATCTGTCACAATATACCCACGTTTCAATCTTGTTCGATTCAAACCAACAATTAACTTATTTAAACTTATCATTAGATTTCACAATATATATATCACAATATATATATATATATATATGACTTAACTCCATTAGGTCAAACTTATATTCAAATTCTAATCTCTTCGGATCCATTTTTCAACTTTTTGAAATTATGATTATTAATAACAAATCACTTCAAATTATCTTTCCATATACACATAGTTTATTTTCTATTGTCTTAGTACAATTTCCACAAAATTCTCATGATTATCTCATACCATATTTATTACCCATAGTTCACTCACTTAAACCTTAAGTCCATCCACTTATTCACTTTATACCATAAACATATTCAGTATAACTTTCAATCACATTTAGTAATTTCTCCCATTTAACATCTCCTCACATTTCATACCATTACTATTGTTACAATAATTACCTTTTTATCACATTATCCATAACTCAAAATATTTTTACAGTTCTCTCTCCTTCCATACTTTTTATAATTATAAACAAATTTCTAACCTAAAGTGATAAAGTACAACTTTACCAATCATAACTCTTGACCATGTTTCTAGAAACATAATTATCAATCTCATCAAAACTGTACTACAGTCATGTTATCTCAGTCCCAAATCCGTGGATAACAAAATTAACTGGCCAAATATACTAAATAAATCATATGGCCATAAGAGATTAATGGTCACGCCTGTGGCTTATAAATCAATACTATCCCTTTATTATTCTGCTTCCAAACTTTCCAATTACAATGCTAAGTTTGTATCACAAGGATTACATATTCATTCTCTAAACTTTTGCTACACCAAGAGTTAACATATTTCAACTCCGTTTCAATCCAATTTGCACTCGATTATACGATCATCATTAGCTTAATTCATGTTTCAACAATATTATTATTAACATCTCTTACGTATACATATTCGATCATATACAAATCTTACACAATTTCCATTTGTTACTCCATTTCTAATCTATTTCTAATCCATTTACAATCTCTTATTATATATAAATACATAGAACTTTTCCACATGTAGATACTTTGAGACTCAAAATATTATATGATCATCAAGTTCAGTGATTACCATAACAATTTCACCATCCAATATTACTCGAGTCCATTCTCACTCTTAATTTCGTTACATAGTCTATCTAGCTTTGCACAAGTCAAGACCTAATCTCTTTTAGGTCCACTAATATATGCAATATCATTCTTAATATCTTTAGACCAGTAGTTATACCACATACACATTCATAGGTCACATCCATAATGTGACTTACTTTCCACATTTCTTACATATTACAATTACCTTCATATCGAAGAACTCATCTCACATATACTATACATGTATACACGTAATCATGCAATTTTATTTAATTCCTCTTTTGCATATAATTTATACAAATTTAACATTTATTACTTTTCATTGAACATTATCATTCTCATTCCTTTAACATGACTTAAGTTATTCATCAACTCAACAAATATATATACACTCTAACCATAATAATACTTCACACAAGTCTTAGTCATATTTCTATTGTGACATCTCTCTCACATTTATTTTTGAAAAACATTTAGTATACCCTTCATATCCATTATCATTATTTTCAGTCACATTACTTAAGTAACTCATTTTCACTTGCTCATTCGTTTTCCCTTTATTTCCAAAACATATTTTTATTTTATCAATCACATTACCCATTTCATAATATTTTCATGTACAATAATATTCATTCCACATAGTTCATATGTTTAATATACATTAAACTATCAATATCTAAATAATCCTCATCAAAATTTCTATTAAAACTCTAAACTCTCAACTTGCTACTTTACCAAAACTTCAAATTACTAATCTCGTTTTCTTAATATCAACTTTAAAACAATATATATATATACCGTCATGTAATATCAGAACATCTCATTTTCACAATTATTAAAGCTCATTTCAAAAATTCAACTTTCACATATTACCACCATTAATATGAGCTTTATTAACACTTAAACATATTACATTTCTAGCATTAAAATCACAGTATTTACATTAAAACAACAATATAAGTAACACCATTATATCTCCTTACTTTAACCAACACCATCCCTTTTTAAAACCTGAACTTTACATACCCAAACCTTAATTTGTCACACTTTATCTATATCAATCAACTCACTCAATATTCCACCATACTTTTTTCATATTAATAACATATCTATCCATTTTAACATTCAAATAATATTTCCTCTCTCTAGCAATTCAAACATAAACTTTACTAGAAAGAGATTCAGACTTTAGAGAAATGAGTAATCACTTAAATCTTGATTTTTTTTTATCTCATTTCCAACATTATTGACCTTTTTCACAAGCACACTTCCATACTCAAAAATTTCAAAATTTACTTTACTTAAGTAAACTTCAATTCTTTAATTTATCAATTATACTTGTACAAATTTTTCTATATCATTTCTTTCTCTAGCTTTACTTTCATGTAAAACCTCATTCACACATTATCATCCATCTCATATAATTCAGATATACTACAAATCACATAATGCCACATCTGAGACCAACCTAGGTGTTAATGCATATGCATGTATCACAAATTTCATGTCATATTATTTTTATTTTTGTTTTTCAAAACTTTTCTTTTTAATTTTGTTTAGGCTTTTCAAAACTTTTCATTTTAATTCTACTAAGGCCGAGAATCTCGAACCTAAGCTCTGATACCAAAATAATTGTAACACCCCCATTGTAATATCCCAAAGTGTGCCTTAGGAGTTTTGATATAATTGTTGTTTTATTTGAATTAAAATGTATATGTGTAATTGGAAAGAGAAAAGAATTTAAAAGAGAGTGTATATGTTGTATATATGGAAATATATATAACATATATACAAGTCAAATGGATGGTCAAAGGAAGAAGATATTTATTTTGTTAATTATGAAATTACTAAAAAGGGTATGTAAGTGAAAGGAAGTTAAAATAAATAGATGAGGGTATTTAAGTAATTTTCTTTTTGAAATGCTTGGTGGAGGTTTAAAGAGATGAGAAGTTTGACTTTGTCTCTTTCACTTGTTCATTTTCTTCTCTTTCCCTTTTGTTGGCCGGCCATCCAAAGCAAGAGAGCAAGAGTGAGTTTTGTTTGTTCCAAACTCAAAATTGAAGGAGTTTTCAAGAGATTAAGTTGGACATTCAAGAAGTTCATCATTTTTGGTAAGTTTTCTCTTGATTTCTCTTGTTCTATTTGGAATTTTTTTTGAGTTTAATGGAGTGTTGTTGATGGTTGGAGTGTGTTTGTGTATGGTGTGTGTAAAAGTTTTGAAATGGAATTAAAGATAAGAAGTTAGGTTGGTGTTGGTGATGGAAGAGTAAGAGTTGTGTTTAGTGAAGTTGGAATTTTTCTGTTTTACAATTAGTAAATGCTGTGACTTGTATGATTTTTAATTAAATATAGAAAAATGTTCTTGAAGTGAATTTTTGATATGTTGTGCCTCTATGAGTCTAGAATGACTGAAAAATATGTTGATTCGATTTTAGAATGGTTATGATTTTGGAAAGATTATTTTTATTAGACCTGTTCCAGCAGGTACTTTAACTGAGACAGCTATCTTTCGGGATTTTTAATAAAATGTAGAAAAATAATATCCAATTGCATTTTGGATATGTTGTTTCTTAGTGAGTCTAGTATTTGATAAAAATAATTTGGAACCACGTTGATTGAATTTAATTTATGGAATTCACAAAGTTCAGAACTGCTGCCAGGATGCAGGGCAATTGGGGCAGTCTGGTTGGGTGAACTATTTGACCAAGATTTTGTCTTCAGTTTGATCTGAAATTTTAAAGGAATAATTTTTAGATGTAAAATTAAGTTCTGTAAAAAAAAAATTTTAGATTTTTTAGTCAAGTAGATTATTTTATACAATTTTTCAAAATAAGGATAAAGTTGAGTCTAAAACCAGAATTTACTATTCATATGGTCATTTTGCTAATATTCCTTTTGGATTAGGTTGTGAAGAGGTTGAGTTGCCCTAACCTAAGTGTTGAGGATTCTTGGAAGAGTAAGTGTATAGATTGGTGTGAGTTGGTTTTAAGGTAAGTACAAACTACACTATTGCATACATTCATGTGATGTTGAGACTTGACACACATTTGATTGTAAATGTGATAAGGAACCTAATGCATTGTTGATGGATATTAAAAATCACATTATGTTTGGTAATATGTGAATGTTGTGATGAGCATGTAAAATATGTGTTAATGCCATTGATTATATTCATTTGAATAATGAACTGATTAATGTGATTTGAAATATAATATGAGATGGTTGAAACATATTTGCTTATATGATGATGAAATGAAATATGGAAATGAAATGTGAAAGATATGATGTTATGAAGAATTGTTTTATTGTGATTTGAGATCATATGAGATATGATGCCATGGTTGTTGGCTATGATGATGCAAATGAGATATATAATGGAGGCATGGTTGCCTAATTAATTATGAGAAATGAAATGAAAAGAGATTGAAAAAAAAAAGATAAATAAAATGATTGTGTGCCTAATATGTTTATTCAATTTTCAGAGTTCTGGTTTTGGCGACATGCCTATAAATCACTGGATAGGTGAAATGACCGGGTCCTAAGCCGATTCCAGTTAGAAAATGTGAAATGTGATGTTTTTGGGGTGAAATGACCGGGTCGTAAACCTCAAAACAAATTATTGAAACTAGATTGAGTGAAATGACTGGGTCGTAAGCTCAAATCTAGTTGATTATCCATGGATAAATGTATTGATGATTGTGATTATGGACCAAAGCAGTAACTTTGAACTTTGAATAATATATTAGTGTATTTTGGGCCCATGCTTGTCTTTGTTTTCAATGTGAATCATGAATGTTTTGATTAATTATTAAATAATGTAAGATTGTGAAATATAATATTCTTTTGAATTGTTTATGAAACTTGATTGTGTGACATTGGCATTGCATTAAGGCATAATATTATGGTTGTTCGTATCACTAAGCCGTGGGCTTAGCGCGATTGTGGTTCATCGTGCAGGTGACAGGGAAGAACCAGAGAGTTCCTCTAGGCCGAGTCGAGTCTAGATTTTGAAGTGTGAATAGTGGGCTTAAAGATCGAAGACTAACTGCCAAACATGTATAAATTTTATGTTTTGTAAAACTGAAGTTTTGATGTATATGAATTTGTAAATATTGTTACTTTCCGCTGCATAGTGAACAAATATTTTATCTATTGTGTTTCATAATAAACCTTTACTTTATTTTCACTACAAAAAAAAGCGCAATCAGCGACGTATTCTGCGACAACTCTTATTTCATCGCTGATTAGCGACTTTATCAACGACAACTTTACGACAAAGAAATAAGTGTCTTTCCAACATTCCGTCGCTGAATGGGTCGCTAAATGTATCGCTGATTAACGACAAAAAAATGGTCATAGAATCTGTCGCTGAATAGCGATAAAAGGTCATTTCTCGCTGAATGTGTCACTGATTACGACTAATTTACGAAAAATTAGCAAAGAATGTGTTTATTTTCTATTTTAAAGTAATTGGTCGCTAATTAGTCGCTAAATGGCTCGCTGATTTGCGAGAAAAATAGTTAGTCGCAGATTAGTCGCTAATTTGCGAGAATATAGCGACCAATTAGTGAGAAATTAATTTTATTTTCTATTTTAAAGTAATTGGTCGCTAATTAGTCGCTAAATGGCTCGCTGATTTGCGAGAAAAATAGTTAGTCACAGATTAGTCTCTAATTTGCGAGAATATAGCGATCAATTAGCGAGAAATTAATTTTATTTTCTATTTTAAAGTAATTGGTCGCTAATTAGTCGCTAAATGGCTCGCTGATTTGAGAGGAAAATAGTTAGTCACAGATTAGTCGCTAATTTGCAAGAATATAGCGACCAATTAGCGAGAAATTAATTTTATTTTCTATTTTAAAGTAATTGGTCGCTAATTAGTCGCTAAATGGCTCGCTGATTTGCGAGGAAAATAGTTAGTCGCAGATTAGTCGCTAATTTGCAAGAATATAGCGACCAATTAGCGAGAAATTAATTTTATTTTCTATTTTAAAGTAATTGGTCTCTAATTAGTCGCTAAATGGCTCGCTGATTTGCGAGGAAAATAGTTAGTCGCAGATTAGTCGTTAATTTATAACTATTTTATATTAATTATATATTAATTTATAACTATTATATATTAATTTATAGATATATTTAAATATATAATTATATTATGTATATATTTAATGCGTACATAATTGTATATATATATTCAATACGGTGCGGTTTGGTTTTAAAACCTTCGGGCAGGGTAATTAGGGTTGATATATAAAAGCTTTTTACCCCCATTTTGCCTCCCATTCCTTCCTCGATGTCTCTCCTCCACCTTCTTGCATCCTATTTCCTCGATTTGTTTTTCCTCTCACAGCTCGCCGACATCGAAGCTTTTTGCTTGTTTGTTCAGATCGATTGAAGCTCACCTTCTGCGGTCGTGTTTGCTTGTTTGTTCAGCCGCCGTCTAGTCCATTGCTCGCCATTCACCTTCTCACCATCGTCTGGATTTGAAGTGAGTTTAATTTGGGTTTTAGACTTTTGCTTATTTGTTCCAGTTGGGAGTTAGGGTTTTGGGGAAGTCGATTAGGGACACTGGATCAACGAAAGACATGGTGGTTCTGGTCTCTGATGGTGTCTCTGATTACGCCATCAAACTTCTCGAGGTAAATGTTGTTGTATTATGGATCACTGTTCATTTTTGTTCGCAAAGACTAGACTTTTGGAAATTGATTCGCATAAAATATGAATAATATGTACTTCGGACTAATTGGGTTGAAAATTTTTATTTTTCTGTGAAACAAAAATGGATAGGTAAATAAATATTCCATCTGTCCCTTAAAGTTTTGCATTGTTATGTTGCAAAATTATTTGTGAAGTGAGGTATTGCTTAGTTTTTCAATATTCCAGCTTTTATTTGAGTTTATTGGTTGTATATTGCACAGGCTGATGGGTGGATAGTGGAGAGGATTAGCTTATTGGCGAATCCCAATCAAGTTCAGCCAAAGAGGTTTTGGGGTGTATATACCAAGCTTAAAATTTTTAATATGACTAACTACAAGAAAGGTAAATTTCTTGCCCTCCAAACTTAGCAGAATGCAATGATAAAATTATAGTACCTTTTATTTCAAGTAATATTTTTGCAGAGTCCCAGGCAATCATTGAAAAAATTGAAACTGGAAATAATGTTCATTTATCTAGAGTGAAGCATTGTGTTGTCTGGATTTTGATGTCTGTTGATTGAAGTCTGTTCTATCCATATGCTTAGTTTTCTGGGAGAATAAATGAAAAAATGTGTGAATGTGTTATCCATATGAAAAGTAAAGCTACTAATGTCAGATGGAGAATTATTTGGAGCAAATGGTTATCTAAATTTATTGGCGTTGCTCTGTTGCATATTTTTGAGAATCTAAGATTTATTACTTTGGCTTTGACAGCTTATGTTAAAAATTTAAAATCTTGCTCTGTTGCAGTAAATCTCTCTTATATCTTTACAATTCTTTCCTGGTAAAGCATGTAAAATAATGGGTTAATATTTGACAAAGAAATCTGTTTGCTAGAAGAAGTAGAAGAAGTAGAAGTGCTAATAAATTGCCTTGTGGTCTTAATGTATTGTGGATGTTATCAGCCGGCGAGTTCTGGTACTGATATAGGCATTTTTAAGTTGAATTGAATCTTTTGTGTTCCAGCACATAGCTCTGTCATTGCAAAATTCTTGAATATCTTACCTAATTATTTGATGGATCATACAGGTCCCTGATCCTATTCCTTTTTTTTTTACTCCTTTCCTTGATCTGTGACTGTGAGCAGGACAAATCCAAAGCGATTAGCTGACACATTATCATCAGAGAATGAAGAATCATGCACAACTTATAATATGCTCAAGGCATCAGCCTGTCTTCTCTTCTCCTTTCTATATAAGGCTTTTGTTGGAGATAAAGAAAAAAATCATGCAGAAGTTTTATTTACTGTGAACATATTTGTAAATATATCTTGATGAATATCTTTTTACATTTATTTGTTTGCATGTTAACATTCTTAGTACTGTACCTTGGAACTGGGACTTGCTTAGAGCTTTCGAAAGACTATTTTGGTGCTAGTTTGTTGTTGAATCATATGCGTCTCATATCTCATCTCAATCAGACTGCAATTTTTTTTTTCATGCAAGTATTCTATGTGACTCCTGAATATGCAAGTAATACCAAGCTCAGCATGTATTTGAATATGTAGGTCTCTCGTCACCTATTTCGATGGACCAAAGAAATGGCATATGCAGATTATTATGAGCGAGCCTTGACAAATGGTGTCCTAGGTATCCAAAGAGGAACGGAACCTGGAGTGATGATTTACATGCTTCCACAAAGGCCAGTGTTATATAGTGGATTGAATTATAAGTCAGGAAAAAGTCTGAAGCTTAGCTGCAATTCGGAGTCATCACATGCTAACTTTAAGCAAGGAGTTAGCTTTGTAATGAACAAGGGAATGAGCCAGTATCATCCCATCAGCTTTGTAGCAGAGGGAGCAAAAAGGAATTTTCTTTTGGCACCATTGCTAAGTTTTAGAGATGAATCTTATACTATTTATTTTAATATTCATGCTTAACTAGTTTGGTATGAGGGCTCAAAAGCCTATTTATTTTATTTTCAGTTTTCATTTTCATTAGATTCTTATCACTGAGCTGTGCCTGAAGGTAGATTATGTATTATAGTTATATGGAACAATGCTTCTTTGTTAAAATATATATTTCAGGTATTTGAAATATGAAAGGTTAACAATATTAATGTAAGCTATTTTCTTAAGGGGTAAACTTTACATTCGAATTGTTTATGTATACTTATTGCCACTAATAACTTAATTATGAATGTTGTGTTATTTGATTATTATTGTAATGAATGACTATTTTATAAACAGGTTTGGTTATTATATTTGAAATTCAACAGGTTCTTGAAAATGTGTAGACAAAAAAAAATTGGAATACTAGAAAAATATAGCCAAACAATTACAAAATTGCGACAAAATTGCGACAAAATCAGCGACCAAATGTGACAAAAAAAATATTGAATTCTGTGACAAATCAACGACTGAAACAACGAGAAAAATATTGCGACATATTCTACGACACATCAGCGACAAAATTTAGCGAGCAAATTAGCGACAAATTCAGCAACTAAATTAACGACCCAAACAGAGACAATTCAACGACCAAAGCTAAATCAGCGACGACTTTCAGTGGGAATAAATAATTCCCCCCAAAAATGAAAATGTCGTTGAATTTGTCTCTGTTTTGTCGCTGATTTGTCACTAATCAACGACACGCACAATTGGTCGCTGATTTGTCATTGATTTTTTAGCGACTAGGACATTACTGTCCGCTCGATTTTTCTCGCTGTTCGTCGCTGATATTGTCGCTATCGTATTTTGGTCGTTGATTTCGTCGTTAATGGTGTCGCTGATTGCGTTGCAGATTGCTGTTTTTTTTGTAGTGTTTGTACTAGAAGTGTAAATCCTTTTTGCAGGTTGTAGTTGAGGTTATAAGGGGGATTTATTGGGAGTGTACTGAGAATGATTTTGTTTGCATTGGTTTGTGTAAAAATGTTTTCAAAATCAGAAAAAAACCAGTTTTATCGACACTTGGGATTCAATTTCTAGGCGAAACTATGGCAAAATTTCTGTAAAAATCGGAACTAAAATTTGACCAAGTAAAATTGGTAGCAACATTAGGATAGTGTGGCGCCTCTACTCAGCTTACACACGTAGGTCGGGAAGGGGTGTTACACCCATACTCTAAATAAGTACTATACATATACCTTGTATACCTACAGTACGTATATAAAGTATAAGAATGTCACTTTTCATTTTAAATCAAAGACCTTTACTTTAGTTCCAAACAATAATACATTTTATTTAGAGAACGTTTACAAACTCATTATACTTTTGATGATATTACATATATATAATGATCTTGTTTTTTGTTAAAATTCAATTATACATATGAATACATTTTTATCAAAATACAACATAATTAAAATTGTATATGTATGCATCACCTTCTAGTTGGTCTCGAAACACTCTTACCCTCCTCGTGGCATAATGATTGACTTCAGATCTATCACCTACTCACCTGCGCGATTTACACAACCGCGCTAAGCCCGAGAGCTTAGTAGTACAAAAAAAATATATGATAAATATGCATTATAGAAAATCATACTCATGTTAACTTCATGTTTTATGTTTTAAATTACACCTTTCATATATTTCTTCTAATCTCATAATTATATACATATACACATATATCATTAACACAAACCACAATTCCATGATTTATTAACACATTCATAACATAATACTGACAATGTCCACATCCACATACATATTACACATCATATCATATTTTCATAATTTCATCCTTCAGCATAGCTTCTCAGACCACATATCTTTTTAATAATTTACTTTTCTATTGTAATCATATCATATTTCAAACTTTACATGTTATTACATTATTCAATTCATTCATTATTCATAATTTACCATTCATGAATCACATGTAAACAAAGACAAGCATGGGCCCAAAAGACACTAATATGCCATTCCACTTTCAGAGTTAATGTTTTGGTTCAATTATAACATTTATCATTATCATTATCCCAACTAGGCTTCAAGGATTAGGCTCAACCAAGCTTCAAGGGGAACAAAACATGCTAAGTATCAACCCAACATTGACACGCCCAACAACACGGGCGTGTTCATGGCCGTGTCAATTACTTTTTCTCATAGTAGCTATGACACACTCAGTAACATGGCCGTGTTAATGGTCGTGTCACAAACGTCAAACTCAGTACCGTTGACATGCCCAACAACATGGCTGTGTCACTGGCCGTGTCAGGCAAAAATCATGCATTTCGAACTCTCATCCATGTAAACACAAACACTTCAAAACCCATACTACATCACCCTTAATCAACATCTTGGTTATATTCATCAATTACCTATCAATTTAACACTTATATAACTTCAATATATCATAATAATAATCATTATATACATCACCATGTATCAATTACTCAATTCCCCAATTCATTTATACTAAACCCTTACTCAAAAATTTCAACAATTCATCATCATCCTCACAAATAACCATATTATCATCATCTAAATACTAATTCAACATATCTATATACTTCAATCTTTCATTATCATCATCTTCACACACTAACCATATGAAATATAAGCTCAATCCATAGAAATCAACAAAAAGAAATGAATACTTACTTGAATATTTTACCAAATCTTCAATATCTACCTTCAATTCTCTCAAAACTCTTATAAATTTGATGTGTATATAAATAAAATCACATCTCTCCCTCTCCCTCTCCCTCTCCACGCCAAGAACAAGAAGAAGAAGAAGAAGAAGAAAGAAAGAAAATCTTCTTTCTTTTATCAACCTTATCTTATATATAATAATAATAATAATAATAATAATAATAATAATAATAATAATAATAATAATAATAATAATAATAATAAAATATCACATAAATCCTCCACCACAATTTTCTTCCCTTTGACTTTCTTTTCTTCTTTTTCTTTTGTCATTACTATCATCATCATCATCATCATCATCATCATCATCATCATCATCATCATCATCATCATCATCATCATCATCATCATCATCATCATCATCATCATCATCATCATCATCATTATTATTATTATTATTATTATTATTATTATTATTATTATTATTATTATTATATACACTTACTTTTCCTACTCCAATATATACATCATGTATATGTTGCTATATGTATATCTCTTATATATTATTTTTATATTTCCCATATTTTTCAAATACCATATATATACATATCATCCTTCATATACATTTATCTCTTATAATATTTCCTTTTTACTTAACTTATCTTCTTTTGACTTCCATTTCTTGGACTTGTATATGTTATATATATATATCTATATATACAACATATACATTCTCTCTTTACTTCTTTTCTCTTTCTATAAAACATATACATTAAATCCAAATACAATAATAATGATTCCAAAACTTTTAGGGTGTACTTTGGGATATTACAAAGCCACTCCTGAAGAGAAGTTTGATTATGCTAGATCACTTCTGCAGAAAGATGCTTATGATTGGTGGAAGACACTTCCACATGCCATGGATGATCCACCAACTTTGTCTTATGGTGATTTTCTGCGGTAGTTTGAGCAGAAATATACTCCGAGGGAGTATAAGGATGCCAAGAAGATGGAATTCCTAAATCTGAGACTAGAGAACCGGATAGTGACAGAGTATGAGATTGAGTATATCTGGTTGAGTCACTATGCCGGTGGGATTATTTCAGATGAGATTGATCGGTGCAGGAGATTTGAGGAGCGATTGAGGCCCTCTATTATGTGTATTCTTTCTGGTTTTTGGTACCAAGATTTTTCTTAGTTGGTTGCTGCAGCTAGAAGTGTTGAGAGAGCACAAGGTATTGCAGTAGCTGCTACTGAGGAGGAGGCTAGAGTTAGGAGACCTCAGTTTGAGGCAGGGTCTTCATCTATGAAGAGAGGCCGAGGAAGTTTTATTCCGAGAGTCAGTAGGAGCCTGAGGCAGTCAGGTAGGTCAGTTCAGTATCAGAGGCAGAGATCGAGACCTACAGTTTCTGTAGCTAGTGCTCCGACTCCAGTGGTTCAGATATCTACTCCACTTACATGTGTCCATTGTGGTAGGATACATGGGGGCGTTTGTTGGAAGATTGGTGGATCAGCTGTGTGTTTCAGATGTGGATCACCTGACCATTTCATTAGAGATTATCCTGAGATACAGGAGCATAGGCAGGCAGATTCTGCAGTTTCTCGACCTATTGTGACAGGAGGTCGAAGTGGTAGAGGTATTAGTAGAGGTGGTCGACCTAGGATCAGTTAGAGAGGAGGCTCTACATCCGGAGGCAGTAGGCCAAATGAGACTGGGTCTTCTCAGTTAGTGTATTGATGCAGAGGCAGCCGAATGCTTCAGCAGTTATTGCTGGTATATTTTCTTTATTTGGCATTTCAGTTCTTGCTTTGATTGATCCAGGATCTACTCATTCATACATAAGTGCATCTATCTTGCCTGTGTCTAAATTGCATTCTGAGTTCTTAGGATTTGATGTCTTGGTGACAAATCCTTTAGGACATAGTGTTGTGGTGAGTAAGGTTCATCGTGATAGTTCAGTTGTAGTGCAAGGTGAGGAGTTTTTGGGTGATTTGATTGAAATGCCTTTTAAGGAATATGATTTGATCTTAGGCATGGATTGGTTGTCTAAGCATGGAGCTGTGGTAGACTATCAAAAGAAGTATGTTACCCTAAGAACTGGTGATGGTAGAAGTGTGATGGTATCTAGTGAGCAGAGACAACTTGCATCCTTGTTTGTTTCAACTGTTGCAGCTAGGAAGTTGATTAGAAAAGGGTGTAATGCTTATCTTGCTCATGTTGTGGATACCAGAGTAGTGGGTTCTCAACTTGATAGTATACCCACAGTTGCGGAATTTCCAGATATTTTTCCTAAGGAGTTGCCAGGGTTACCCCCTGGGAGAGAGGTTGAGTTTGGTATCGATTTGTTGCTTGGTACCACTCCCATCTCTATTACTCCATATCGAATGGCACCTGCTGAGTTGAGAGAGTTAAAGGTGCAGTTGCAGGAGTTGTTGGATAAAGGGTTTGTTCGCCCTAGTGTTTCTCCGTGGGGAGCTCCTGTTTTGTTTGTAAATAAGAAGGATGATACTTTGAGGTTGTGCATCGATTATAGGCAATTGAATAAGGTGACTATTAAGAATAAGTATCCTTTGCCTCAGATTGATGATCTCTTTGATCAGTTGAAGGGAGCAGCAGGGTCTTCCAAGATTGATTTGAGATCAGGGTACCATCAATTAAGGGTTAAAGTTGAAGATGTTCCTAAAACAGCTTTCAGCACAAGGTATGGACATTATGAGTTCTTGGTGATGCCTTTTGGGTTAACGAATGCACCAACAACTTTTATGGATTTGATGAATAGGGTGTTTAGACCCTATCTGGATCAGTTTGTGGTGGTTTTTATTGATGATATTTTGGTGTATTCGCATAATAAGGAGGAGCATGACGAGCATTTGCGAATTGTATTGCAGACCTTAAGAGAGAAACAATTATATGCTAAGCTGTCGAAATGTGAGTTTTGGCTTGATCAAGTGACTTTTCTAGGTCATGTGGTGTCAGCAGATGGTATAAAAGTTGATCTGAGTAAAGTTGAGGCTATTTTGAATTGGAGTCCACCAAAGTCTCTAAAGTTAGAAGTTTTCTGGGTTTGGCAGGCTATTATCGATGCTTTATGAAATGTTTTTCTTTAATAGCTACTCCACTCACTAGATTACTTCAAAAAGGAGTTAGATTTGTGTGGACAGATCAGTGTCAAGCTAGTTTGGAGCAGTTGAAGGAGATGATGAATCAAGCTCTTGTTCTTACTTTGCCTGTGGAAGATAAACCATATGTGATTTACAGTGATGCTTCACATAATGGTTTAGGTTGTGTTTTGATGCAGGAGGGTAGAGTTATAGCTTATGCTTCTTGGCAGTTGAAGCCGCATGAGTTGAATTACCCGACGCATGATTTGGAGTTGGCAGTTATAGTTTTTTCTTTGAAGATTTGGCGACACTACTTGTATGGGGGAAATATTTCATTTATACAGATCATAAGAGTTTGAAATATTTGGGCATTCAGAGAGAGCTGAATCTTCGACAGAGACGGTGGTTGAAGTTGATCAAAGACTACGACTGTTTGATTGATTATCATCCTAGTAAGGCAAATGTTGTTGCAGATGCCTTGAGTCGGAAGTCTTTAGCAGGTTTGACTATTTATTCGCTCTCGTTGCTTGTAGAGTTGAGAGCGTTGCATGCTAGTTTTGAATCATGTGATGATGGAGCCTTGTTAGCTTAGTTGCATTTGAGACCAGTGTTGTTGGATCAGATTAAAAAGGCTCAGTTGGCTGATGAGAAAATTCAGAAGATTGTTTTGGATTGTCAAAAAGGAGAGAACCGAGATTTTCTTGTGAGAGATGATGGCAGCCTTTGGTGCAAAGATAGATTGTGTGTTCCTGATGATGCTAGTTTGAGAAAGATTATTTTAGAGGAAGCACATCAGTCGGTTTTTGCTATGCACCCTGGAAGTACCAAGATGTATCATGATTTGAAGCAGCAATACTGGTGGTCAGGTATGGAGAGGGACATAGCGGAGTTTGTATCCAAATGTCTCACTTGTCAGAAAGTGAAGGACGAGCACCAAGTTCCAACAGGGTTGCTCCAACCTTTATCAGTGCCTGAATGGAAATGGGAGCGAGTGACAATGGTTTTTGTGACTGGTTTGCCATTGACTCAAAAGAAGCATGATGCCATCTGGGTGATTGTTGATCGGTTGATGAAGACATCTCATTTTTTTCCAGTTAGAATGGACTATTCTCTGGAGAAGTTGGCTGAGCTGTATATCAGTGAGATAGTGAAGTTGCATGGAGTTCCAATTTCTTTGGTGTCTGATCGAGATCCTCGGTTTACTTCAAGGTTTTGGAAGAGTTTGTATGGTGCTTTGGGTTCTCGATTGCACTTTAGCACTACTTTTCATCGGCAAACAGATGGGCAGTCAGAGAGAGTGATACAGATTATAAAGGATATGTTGAGAAGCTGTGTCATTAATTTCTCTGGAAGTTGGGAAAGATTTTTGCCATTGATAGAATTTGCTTATAACAACAGTCATCAATATAGTATTAAAATGGCACCTTATGAGGCATTGTATGGAAGAAGATGCAAAACACCTCTATGTTGGAATGAAGTTGGAGAAGGTAAACTAGCTGGTCCCGATTTATTAAGGAAACGGAAGAGAAAGTGAAGATAATTTGGGATCGGTTGAAAGTAGCTTCAGATCGGCAGAAATCTTATTCAGATTTGAAGAGGAGAGACATAGAGTTCAATGTTGGAGATAAGGTATTTCTGAAAGTGTCTCCTTGGAAGAAGATTTTGATATTTGGCCGCAAAGGGAAGCTAAGTCCTCGTTTTATTGGACCTTATGAAGTATTAGAAAGAGTTGGAACAGTTGCTTATCGACTCGCTTTTCCGCCTGAGTTGGATAGAATTCACAATGTCTTCCATGTTTTTATGCTGCGGAGGTACAGATCAGACCCATCTCATGTTTTGTTGGTTGAATCTACTGAGGTGAGTCTGGATCTGACTTTTGAAGAAGAACCAGTGGCTATTTTGGCACATGAAGTAAAAGAGTTGAGAAATAAGAAAGTGCCACTTGTGAAGGTTCTTTGGAAGAGTCATGCAAAGGAAGAGGCAACTTGGGAGAATGAGCAAGCGATGCGAGATCAGTATCCTCAACTGTTTCAGACTTGAGATCAGGTAATTTCGAGGATGAAATTTCTTTTAGAGGGGAAGAATTGTAATATCCCAAATTATACCCTAAAAGTTTTGGAATACTTATTGTTATATTTGAATTAAATGTTATAAGTGTACATGTTTAAGTGGAAAGAGAAAAGAGGTAAGGAGAAGAGTGTATATGTTGTATATATAGAGATATATACAACATATACAAGTCAAAGAAATGGAAGGTCAAAAGAAGATTTATTTATTTTTAAATTAATTGAAATGGAAATTAAGTGGAAATGGATGAGGATATTTATGAATATTTTATTATTTAATTTGCTTGGTTGAGATTTAAAGAGATGATTGAGTGGTTAAGAGAAGAGTTGAGTGGTTGACTTTACTCTTCTTTCTTCTTCTTCTTCTTCTTCTTCTTTCTTTATTTGGCCGGCTATCTTCATAGCAAGAGAGGAAAGAAAGATTTTGCTCATCTAAACTCAAGATTAAAGGATGTTTCAAGTGATCAAGTTGGAATTCTAAGGGTTTTCATCACTTTTGGTAAGTTTTCCACTTGATTCCCTTGTTTTCTTTTAAGTTTGTGTTTTGAGTTGGTGTTTGATTGTTGATAGTATGTGTATATTTGATTATGGTGTATTTGAGGGTGTGTGATCTTCTTGGTGTTGATTTTGGAGTTTGATTGAAGAGATAGAGTTAAGTCTGGTGTTGGAAGAGCAAGTGTTGTGTTTGAGTTGTGTGTATGTGATGGTTGTGAATTGGTGTTTGATGTATGTATTGAGTTGTTTTGGTGTTTTTGCAAGTTATTATTGTTTATGGATGTGTTTAGTTAAGTTTGTTTGAAGTGGAAAATGGTGGAAGTAAGAGGTTTGTTGGATGTGATGTTTTTGTTGTCGGAATTAGGATTTTTGGCCTGACACGCCCATGAGCACTGCCAGGTCTTTAGGCGTGTCAATGGTTCTATTTTCTGGATGGGTGATACTATAATATCCCAAAGTGTGCCCTAGAAGTTTTGATATTTTTGTTGTAATTGGATTGAATGTAAATGTTAAATTTGAAAGAGAAAAGAATTTAAGAGACAGTGTATATGTTGTATATATGGAAATATATACAACATATACACAAGTCCAATGAGGAAGTCAAAAGAAGAAGATATTTTGTAATTTTAAAATTAATGGAATTTATTTAAATGGAATTGAATAAATGGAAGAGGGTATTTAGGTATTTTACTATTAAAATTGCTTGGTGGAGGTTTAAAGAGATGGGAAGTTTGACTTTGTCTCTTATTGTTCTTTCTTTTTCTTTTCTTCTCCTTGGGTGGCCGGCTATCAAAGAAGCAAGAGAGCAAGAGAGCAAGAGTTAGTTTTGGATGTTTCAAGATTGAATTGAAGGAAGATTCAAGTGATTAAGTTGGAAATCCAAGAAGTATCATTATTTTGGTAAGTTTCTCTTGATTCTCTTGTTTTATTTTAAGTTATGTATGAGTTTGATTGTTGATAATTGGAAGTAGAGTTGTGTTGATGGTAGTGTGTTGGAGTGTGTTTGATTTAATTAATTGTGGTGTTGGTTTTGAATTGGAAATAAGAAGTTAGGTTGATGTTGGTATTGGAAGAGTAAGAGTGATGTTGGTTTTAGGGTTTTGAAGTGGTAAGGGATGTTTAACTAGAGTTTGATCAATTATTTTCATATATTTTCATGTTGTTTGTGTTTGTTAGAGTTAGAAGCATAAAATTCTTGAGTTTGGTCAGAAACAGAAGCATCTTGGATGCCACGCCCATGGCCCTTGGTTGCCACGACCGTGGCCATTTGAAGCCATGGCCGTGGAGGTTTGGAGCAAGGGAGGCAGAACCATTTTCTAACCCATGCCCGTGGGGGTTGGGAGGCCACGACCGTGGGGTCATAGAGGGAGATGTTGATTTGTAATTTGTGAGATAAGGGTCTAGTAAGAGGTTATTAAGTGAATATTTGTATTGGAATTGATGTATTTTATTATTTTTGGATTAGGTCTTGAAGAAGATAATTTGCCCTAATTCAAGTGGTAAAGAACTGTTGGAAGAGGAAGTGTATAGATTGTGTGAGTAGTGCTTAAGGTAAGTACAAACTACATGGTTGCATACATTTACATGATTTTGATACTTAACATATTTGATTGTACATATGATAAGTAATTGATTACAGTGTTAATTCATGTGATAAATATCATGATTGGTATAATGTGAATGATTGATGAGCATCTAAAATGTGTGTTAATGTCATTAGTTATGTATACCTAAATGATGAATTGACTTAATGTGAATTAAGATATAAGAAGATGTGAAGCCAATGTGGTTGGTTATAAGGATGTAAATGACATAATTGAGGCATGTTTGCTTAGATGATGTTCAATACAATTGATAATATATATATATATACTCTCTTGATGAGATATGGAGCCATGGTTGTTGGCTAAAATGATAATGATGCCAATGAGACGATTGAGGCATGGTTGCCTAAGTGATAATGAGTAAATGATAATGAAATTGATAATGAAATAATTAATGACTTGTGTGTCTAATGTGTTATTCCATTTTCAGAGTTTTGTTGTTGGTGGCATGCCTATAGTAACAATCTCTTGAAGTTAGGTTGGGCTTGATCCTTGAAGCCAAGTTGGGTTGAAGTTTAGCATGCTTAACTCCCCTTGAAGCTTGGTTGGGTCTAGTCCTTGAAGCCTAATTGAGATGTTACAACCCTTGAAGCTAGGTTGGGTTTGGTTCTTGAAGCCAAGTTGGGTTGATACTTAGCATGCTTTGTTCCCCTTGAAGCTTGGTTGAACCTAAATCCTTGAAGCCTAGTTGGGATAATGATAATGATAAATGTGATAATTAAACCAAAACATTAACTCTGAAAGTTGAATGACATATTAATGTCTTTTGGGCCCATGCTTGTCTTTGTTTTCAATGTGATTCTTGAATGGTGAGACCAATGAATAATTAGATACATGTTTGTGAGATATAGTGTTATGAGATGAGTATAATACATAAGTATCTTATTGAAAATGAATGTGGCACGGGAAGCTATGTTGAGTAATGAAACTATGAAGATATAACATGAATGTTTTGATATGATATTGAACAATGTAAGGTTTTGAAATATAATATTCTTTTGAATAGTGTATGAAAATTGATTGTGTGACATTGGCATTGCATTGAAGCATAATATTATTGTAGTTTGTACCACTAAGCCGTTGGCTTAGCACGAGTGTGATTCATTGCGCAGGTGACAAGGAAGAACCGGAGAGTTCCTCTAGGCCGAGTAGAGTCTAGATTTGAGGTGTTGATAGTGGAGCTTAAATATCAAAGACATACTACCAAACATGTATATATTTTATGTTTTGTAAAACTTGAGTTTAATGTATATGTATTTGTAAATATTTGTTACATTTTCCGTTGCGTTTTGAATAAACGTTTTATCTATTGTGTTTTATAATTTTTCTTAAATGTTTTTAAATTTGTTCATATTATTGAAAAGGGATGATTTGTGTGTTGTGTAAACCGTGACATTCCTATATTCAGTATACATATATTACGATCGTATTAGCATGCAGTGTACGTATACGGGAGAATAGGGGTGTTACAGATACGATCAGTGACACGCCCATGTCACTAAGCGTGTCATAGTCACTGTGTTGAGTAAGAATTGACACGGCCATGAACACGCCCGTGTTGTTGGACGTGTCAATGTTTCTGTGAGGTAGAATGAATGACGCATCCAGTGACACGCCCGTGTTTCTTAGCGTGTCAAAGCTTCTGTGTTGTGGATTTAGAGCACGGTTAGGTACACGCCCGTGTTGTTGAGCGTGTCATGTGTAGAGTTTTCCCTAGTTGGTTCTTAGCCTTATTATCTCATGTGTATCTTTAAGTGAGTGTGTATTATTCCTTTTGGATTAGGTTTTTAAAGAGATTGAGTTGCCCTAATCCAAGTGTTGAAGAAATCTTGGAAGAGGAGTTTGGTGTTGTGTGAGTTGCTCTTAAGGTAAGTACAAACCCTACATTATTGCATACAATTACATGACTTTGGGACTTAACACATTTGGTTGTAAATGTGTTAAGTAATTTATTATATTGTTAATACATTTGATTAATGTTATGATTTGCATAATGTGAAAGATATGATGATCATTCAAAATGTATGTCCAATAACTTGGTTATGAATACTTTAATGATGAGATGTGAAGCCATTGTTGTTGGCTATAATGATGCAAATGAAATAATTGGGGCATGGCTACCTAGTTTGATTATGAGAAATGAATTGTGAAAGAGATTGATATTGAGATAAATGAATTAATTGTATGTCTAATATGTTATTCAATTTTCAGAGTTCTGGGTTTGGCGGCATGCCTATGAATCACTGGGCAGGTGAAAAGACCGGGTCATAAGCTGAGCTCAGCTGAAAAATGTGAAATATGATGTTTTTGGGGTGAAAAGACCGGGTCGTAAGCCTCAAAAACTGTAACAGTCTAGCCGGGTTGAGGACCAAGAGACTGGGGCCCTAGGGTCTAGCCGAGTTGAGGTCCAAGAGACTGGGTTTGTTACACTATCCATGGATATATATATATATATATCACCTACGGGCTTGATGAATGTGATTATGGACCAAAGCAGTAACTCTGAACTTTGAATAGCATATTAAATTCTTTTGGGCCCATGTTTGTCTTTGTTTCAATGCGAATCATAAATGGTGAAAAAAATTGAATAGGATAATGAAATGTAATGTTATGAAATATAGCATTTCTAAATATTGTCTCTATTGCTTTAAAGTATGACATTGACATTGCATTAAAGCATATTGTTATTGTGGTTTGTACCACTAAGCCTATGGCTTAGCGCGATTGTGGTTCGTCGTGCAGGTGACAGGGTAGAACCGAAGAGTTCAGCTAGACCGAGTCGAGTCTAGACTTTGAAGTGATGATTGAGGGCTTAAAGATCAGAGACGAACTGCCAAACATGTATAAACTTTATGTTTTGTAAACATTGATTTTGATGTATTTATATATGTAAATATTGCTACATTTTCATAATGAATAAATATTTTACCTGTTATGTTCCAATATATATATAAATATATATGAAATGTTTTAAGTTTTCTCATATTAATAAAGAAGAGAAAAATTGGATTGTCTAATATAAACCGTGACACTCCTATATCCGGTATACATATATTACAGATGTAGTAGTATGTAGTGTGTGTATATGGGATATAGGGGTGTTACATCATGCCACTGAGGAGGCGACATGGGAAAGTGAGTAGGCAATGCAGAGTCAGTTTTTCCGTTTGTTCCAAACTTGAGGACAGGTAATTTCGAGGAAGAAATTTGTTTTAGGGGTAGAGAATTGAAACATCCAAAAATTTTTGAAAATTTCTAATTTTTGGAAAATTTGATAAAATAAATTATAATTTAAAAGGATAAATTAAATTAATGGTTTTAAATGAAAAATGAAGGGATTTTAAATGAAAAAATGGAATATATATATATATGATATATATGTAAAATATACGTAACATATAAAAGGTCAACACTTTTTAAAAGAAAAGGGTATTTTGGTAATTAAATCTTATAAATTCAAAATTAATAAAATAATTCAAAAACAAATTATTTTTGAATGGAAGAGGAAAATTATGACTTTTAATTTATTAAAAAATAATTAAATAATTAAATAATTAAATGTTAAATTATTTTAATATATACATATATGTGGTTTAAAAAAAAGTTGAAAAGGAAAAGAATATTAAAAGTCTTCATCATCTTCTTCTTCTTCTTCTTCAAGGACGTGGCTTCCATGGGAGCTTGAAGACCAAGGATTTTGCTTCTTCCATACTCCATAAATTGAAGAAATTAATAAGTTTCAAGTGGATTTTTGGTGATTTCCACCAAAATTAGTAAGTTTCCATCTCTTTTCTTTGAATTCCATGGAAGATGAGATTATGTGAGTTTTGAAATTTTGATGTAGTATGTTATAATTGTTGGAATTGGCGTGTATGATGTTATTTTGGGTAGTTAACAATGATTCTAAGGTTAGATTGAAGAGATGATGGAGTTTGGTTAAAGAATGGTGAAGAGAGAGAATTTAGAGTTATGGATTTTTGGGGTTTTGAAAACATGAACTTTAATTGTACAAATTGATTCAAAATGAGTTGTTTTGATTCATAAACAAGTATTTTAATGTCAAATATTGTATTTTGTGGTGTTGGGTTGGAGTTTGAGAATGGAAGAGGAGATTTAGGGTTTTGGAAAAGTGATTTTCTAAAGTGGTTGAATTGTGTGATTTTATTTGTTTAAGCATGTTGTTTAGTGTTAAAAGTGATGAATATAAGCTTGGAATGAGTAATGGATTGTGTTGGAATGGAAAACCTTCAATGGGGGAAGGTTATGCCATTTTTGAGATTTTGTGTATAAGAGTGTATTTTTATAATGTAAATGATTTAAATGTATTAAAATATGTTTTTAATAATATAAATAAACTTAAAACACTAATTTAATTATAGTAGAATGGAATTCTAATGTTGAAGTAAGGAAAGGCTAAATTTTTGGAAATTTGTAAGAGTGATGTGTAATTATGGTTTAATGTTGGAAATGCCATTAAATGTAATACAAAATGATTATTTGTTATCACATTTGGTTTAGGCATTGAGGGAGGTTGATTTGCTTCATCCAAGTGGTGAAGGGAAAGTTGGAAAGATTGGATTGAAGGTTGTTTTTAGCTTGCTTTGGGTTGCTAGTGGAGGTATGTACAAACTTTGAATATATTGTTTATATTTGCATGACATTTGGGCTTAACACATTTTGGTTGGAAAATGTGTTAAGTTACTTAGTTCATTGATTATGTATGAATAATATGCTATGACATTTGTAATGTCATATATATGTTAAATGCATTGTGAAAAGCCATTGATAATGGCTAATTTGTGTAACATGTGAAATATGCATATTATGTGAAAAATGCCCAAAGTAATTGGGTAATGTGTTGTGAATATAAAAAATGAGATATGTGTAATAATGAAATGAATTGATATTGATAAAAATGAGAAAAGTGAGAAAAATGAGAAAGATGTAAAAAATGAGAAAGTGAGAAAAAAAAAGTGAAAATAAGGTAATGTGCCTAGATTGAATATGTGAAAATGAGAAAGAGATTAATAATGAGAAATATGAATAAATTGTGTGCCTAGTATGTTATTCAATTTTTAGAGTTCTGGGTTTGGTGACATGCCTATGATTGCCTACGGGCTAAACGCTGGAATAGTAAAAAGACTGGGTTGTAAGCCAGGCCAACTGATAGATATGATGTTTTTGGGGTGAAAAGACTGGGTCATAAGCCTCAAAAACTGTAGCAGTATAGCCAGCTTGAGGACCAAGATACTGGGGGCCTAAGGGTCTAGCCGGGTTGAGGTCCAAGAGACTGGGGCTGTTACATTATCTATGGATATATATATTGCCTACGGGGTTAGACACATGGTGCCATTATAGACCAAAGCAATAACTCTGAAATTTGAATAGCATATTAGATCATTTTTGGGTCCATGCATGTCTTTGTTTTAATGTGAATTAGGAATTATGATACAATTGAGCAATATAATGTTATGAGTTGTGCTTATGAAATATTTGAAAAATATAAGAAAGTGGATTGATGTGACATTTATATGCATTGTGCATTTGGTATTGCATTGAGTTATATTGTTATTATCAAATTTTGTACCACTAGGCTTCAGCTTAGCGCAATTATTTCCATCGCGCAGGTGACAGGGTAGACCCAGTTGAGCTACAGAGTTCTTCTAGACTAGGTCGGGTCTAGACTTGTAGTTGAGCATGTTGTGTGGCTATCGAGATTAGAAACACTGCCAGCAGCATGTATATATTTTTATGTTATTGTACATTTTTGAGTTTTATCATAATATATTATGTTTTGGATTTTACGTATTGTATATTATAAAGAATGTTTGGGTCAATGTATTTGAAATGGGAGAGTAAGTGTGTTTTAAATTATATATATCTATATATATATAAATATTTGAGAAACTTGGTAAAATTGAGAAGTATGGTTGAGATGGTGATTGAAAATTATTTGGGAGTGTTTTCTTTTTGCAGGTTGAGTAATTGCTAAATTTTGGGATATCCAAATTACAGACAAAACTCTGACGAATTTTTCGTAGAGATTTTTATATATATTATTTATTTTGAGTTCTTATAACAAGTAAATAATATTTATATTCTATTTAATTTTTATATATTTAGAATTTGAAATTTTAAATTGAAAATGTGAAAAAAAATTTAGTAAACCGGTCTGTGACATTTTTGTACCGTATATGCGTATTTTACATATGCTGAAAATATGTATTATACGTATATAGGGTATAAGGGTGTTACACTTACCTCTTAAGAGAACTTTTTCACTAACCGTACAATTGAATCATTTAACATTCTTCTTTACTTATCGTGCTATACTTAAATTTCCATCTATTATTGATGTATCTTTCTATTCAATAATATTAAATATTATACTATCCTATATTACAATAATATAAAAGTTAAAACTTTATAAAGTTTAACCATCATTTAAACAATCAATAATATTCTTTATTCATCTACATGAAAAATCTATTTTATTTGAAATATCATATATTCATACTATCTATACATTATATCTTTTCATACATGCATAGGTTTTTATCATATTATAATATCACATCAAGTTATATCTTCATATATCATTTATATTCTGTATTTTGCATACAGTTGTGAACCTCGGTTTTCCGCCCGAAAAGGATCCGGGCGAAAGTTCACTCGTTGTCGGGAGTCGCCACTCAGTTTATTTTGTTCGAAGGGAAAAACTAAGAAAACCCTTGTTTGACTCCAATAACGCATCCAATGTAAAGGCTTCTAGTCTGCGAACCCAAGGAGGATTCGGGGACTATGTCATGCATTTGATTAACTTGCAAAAATGGAACAAATTTAAAGACAAAGAGATTGTTGGTAGTTTGGTGGACTTGCTATTTGGGGTGAATCCCAAACATGCCTACATACTCCCGTTTGAATAGGAGATCAAAGCCCATGTAGTTCGGAAAAGCCTATTTAAAGGCGATGAAAATTATGCTTCATGCATGTGTGTGTGTATGCTTCGTGCATTGTCGGGCTTCATGCCAAAGATGTGAGATTTAGGTACTTTGTACCAAAAGAGTGGAATTTAGGCTCCATGCCAAAGGTTGATTTTAATTGAGTCGGGCTTCATGCCAGAGTTGTGAAATTTAGCACTTAGCGCTAAATGGTGCAATTTTAGGTACTTTGTACCAAAAGAGTGCAATTTAGGCCTTTGGCCAAGTGTTGTCGGGCTTCATGCCAAAGATGTGAGATTTAGCACTTAGTGCTAAATTCTCCAATTTTAGGTACTTTGTACCAAAAGAGTGCAAATTTTGAGCCTTTGGCCAAGTGTGGTTGGGCTCCATGCCAAAAATGTGAATTTCAGCACTTAGTGCTAAATTGTGAAATTTTAGGTACTTCGTACCAAAATGGTGTAATTTAGGCTCCGTGCCAACAGATTGATTTTAATTGTGAAATGTAGGTACTTTGTACCAAAAAGATCTAATTTAAGTCTTTGTGCCAAAGAGGCTGATTGATTAGTCCATTAGGCCTTAGACCTAAAATGATTAGGTCTTTGACCGAGAAGAAATTGAGAAGAAGATAGAATGCTTATGATATGCTTAAATTGACAAATGATGGATTAGAATATTACCTTGCTTAGGATTTTCCCGCCTCGAAGTTCCAGATCTCGTTTTCTTGAACCGGGGATTATGATTCTTGATTACAGATTGTTTCCTGCAGCACACGGTTAGATTTATGCAAATAAAAGTTCTTAATCGTTTTTAAGCGTGAAAAGAATTCGACAGCATGAGGCCCCCCGGAAAAGTCCAACATTTCTGAAAATCTGAACTGCTATTTATAGGCAAAATCGGACTGTACAGCGGCCGAGCCGCGGGTCACGGCGGCCGGGCCGCGGGTCACGACGGCCGGGCCGCCGTCCACGGCGGCCGAGCCGTCGATTTTGGCGGCCGAGCCGCCGACTTTGGCGGCTGAGCTGCTGGGATCACGGCGGCTGAGCCGCCGATTTTGGCCGGTTTTCGCTCAAACTGATTTTTCGGGAGCTAGAGACCTCCAAAAATTATTCCGGGACCATATCCGTGATCCTCACGTCTTCCCGGACGTTTCAAGTACCATATCGATATACTTCTGGTGAATTTTACCGGGGACGTCCGGTCCGGCCCGGTTTTTAGTAGTATGAGAAAATTGGCTTTCCGAGCCTCAAAATTTGAGTGTTCACAATTGCCCCCCACTGGGGTCTATAAAAATGATTTATGGGGCCCAGTGTCTTCTGAAGAGCGAATTTTGAGCGAGGGGGTAAAAGATATGCCTTTTGGCACTTCTGGATCGCTTGCAACATTTCTGATTTTTCTGTACCTGCACTTTTGTTAAGCACAAACAGTACATATGTATGCATGATGTCCTCTTCTATTTTTTCAAAAAGGCATTTTTTTTAACCGTTGTATGAACAACTGGACCAAGAGTCTCCATAAGGTTGAAAGGATCAATATGGGAAGATATGGATGGTGCGCTGTTGCTACTTGGGTTGTGAGCTGATGCTACTCTTAGAGGCGCAGCTGGGGATTGGGATTTCTTGCACGCTTGTATCAGATTTTGGAATCCACAAGCTCATGTCTTCACAAGCTCATGTCTTCAGGTTTGGTGCCCGGATGGACGAGATGTGTCCTCTTTTTGAGGAATTCTGCTCAATCATTGGATGTGACTCAAATGCCCCCCTTTGTAAGGCATGAGGTTCAAATTGGCTATGTGGGGTCTTTTCAGGGGCTTTTCAACTTTACAAGGCCTCAAGCTCAAGCAATCAGTAATTATTTCTAGTAAAGAACTTAGAAATAATCCTCTAGGAAGTCCAACTCCACTGGGGAAGGAACTTGAATTTTTCTGAAGTTGCCCCCCAAATTATTCCCGGAGTTACTCGAACTGTTCTTCAAACTTAAGTTAGGGACCATCAGATGATCAGGCTTTTTGCAGAGCCTTCCCTTGTTCAGACTACTCCCGAGTACAGAACTTGGTTTATAGCTGAAGTTTGGCCAATTGAAAAGCCAAGGAGACGTGCATTGCTGCAAGAGCTGGAGGGAAATGAGGTGGTTCCTCTTAACGAGGAGAAGGCAGACGCTGCAGACTCTGCAGACTCTAGGGTTGACTTTTTTTTTTTTGGACTTATGGTCTGACTCTTTTTTGTTGGTTTTTGGTACTTTATGAAAGGAATGACTCTTTTTGAATAAATGACTCCCTTGGAAATGAATGACTCTTCTTGGGATGAATGACTCTTTTTTGAATGAAGGACCCTTTAATTTGCTTTCCAAGCATCATCTACTTTATTTATTTGCTCTAATTTTTGCCTAAGCCGTCCTTTCAGATTTTCAACTTAGCGAGCTCTTACCCATTCTTGCCTAAGCCGCCCTTTGCGGGTTTTCAGCTTAGCGGGCCCCACTATTGCCTAAGCCGCCCTTTGTGGGTTTTCGGCTTAGCGGGATTTTTTGTTTTTTGTTTTTTTTTTTGGCAAAAGAAAGATGAATGAATGATTTTTGTCCATGTTGGATTAAACTTGCTTTAATCAGACATGGTCACAGTTTCACTCGAATTTACATGACTTTAATTTGATATGCTTTAAAGGGGAGTCGTGCTTAAATAGGAAATTAGAATTAGGTTCTCAGGGACAAGGTGTTAACCTAATCTATTTGCTATAAATATAGGTTTAGAGAATAAGCAAAGGGGCAGCAAGGAAGAAACTTTTGAGCTGTTACAACTATTAATTAAGTAGTAGCAACAATTAAACAAGGATGAACACATAACAATTGCCTAAGGCTATAACATCCTAAAATTTTTGAAAATTTATAATTTTTGAAAAATTCTAATTTTTGAAAAATTTGATAAAATAAATTATAATTTAAAAGGATAAATTAAATTAATGATTTTAAATGAAAAATGAAGGGTTTTTAAATGAAAAAGTGGAATATATATGTGATATATAAGCAAAATATAAATAACATATATAAAAGTCAACAATTTTTAAAAGAAAAGGGTATTTTGGTAATTAAATCTTATAAATTCAAAATTTATAAAATAATTCAAAAACAAATTATTTTTGAATGGAAGAGGGAAATTAAGACTTTTAATTTATTAAAAAAATAATTAAATATTAAATTATTTTAATATATATATATATGTGATTAAAAAAAAAGATGAAAGGAAAAGAAATATGAAAGTTTTCATCATCATCATCTTCTTCTTCAAGGACGTTTTCCATGGGAGATTGAAGACCAAGGATTTTGCTTCTTCCATACTCATTAAATTGAAGGAATTAACAAGTTTCAAGCGGATTTTTGGTGATTTCCACCAAAATTAGTAAGTTTCCATCTCTTTTCTTTGAATTCCTTGGAAATTTGGATTATGTGAGAATTTGGATTTTTATGTAGTATGTTATAATTGTTGGAATTGGTGTGTATGATGTTATTTTGGGTATTTAACAATGATTCTAAGGTTAGATTGAAGAGATGGTGGAGTTTGGTCAAAGAATGGTAAAGAGAGAGAGTTTAGGGTTATGGATTTTTGGGGTTTTGAAAATATGAACTTTAATTGTCCAAATTGTTTCCAAATGAGTTGTTTTTATTCATAAACAAGTATTTTAAAGTCAAATATTGGATTTGGTGGTGTTGGGTTGGAGTTTGAGAATGGAAGTGGAGATTTAGGGTTTTGGAATAGTAATTTTCCAAAGTGGTTGAAATGTGTGATTTTATTTGTTTAAGCATGTTGTTTAGTGTTAAAAGTGATGAATATAAGCTTGGAATGAGTAATGGATTGTGTTGAAATGGAAAACCTTCAATGGGGGAAGGTTATGCCATTTTTGAGATTTTGTGTATAAGAGTGTATTTTTATAATGTAAATGATTTAAATGTATTAAAATATTTTTTTAATAATATAAATAAACTTAAAACACTAATTTAATTGTAGTAGAATGGAATTCAAATTTTGAAGTAAGGAAAGTCTAAATTTTTGGAAATTTGTAGGAGTGATGTATAATTATGGTTTATTGTTGGAAATACCATTAAATGTGATACTAAATGATTATTTGTTATCACATTTGGTTTAGGCATTGAGGGAGGTTGATTTGCTTCATCCAAGTGGTGAAGGGCAAGTTAGAAAGATTGGATTGAAGGTTGTTTTTAGCTTGCTTTGGGTTGCTAGTGGAGGTATGTACAAACTTTGAATATATTGTTTATATTTGCATAACATTTGAACTTAACACATTTTGGTTGAAAATGTGTTAAGCTACTTAGTTCATTGATTGTGTATGAATAATAAGCTATGACATTTGTAATGTCATATATGTGTTAAATGCATTGTGAAAAGCCATTGATAATGGCTAATTTGTGTAACATGTGAAATATGCATATTATGTGAAAATACCCAAAGTAATTGGGTGATGTATTGTGAATGTAAAAATGAGATATGTGTAATAATGAAATGAATTGATATTGATAAAAATGAGAAAAGTGAGAAAAATGAGGAAGATGTGAAAAATGAGAAAAGTGAGAAAAAAAATGTGAAAATAAGGAAATGTGCCTAGATTGAATATGTAAAAATGAGAAAGAAATTAATAATGAGAAATATGAATAAATTGTGTGCCTAGTATGTTATTCAATTTTTAGAGTTCTGGGTTTGGCGGCATGCCTATGATTGCCTACGGGCTACATGCTGGAATGGTGAAAAGACTAGGTTGTAAGCTAGGCCAGCGGATAAATATGATGTTTTTGGGGTGAAAAGACTGGGTCGGCCTCAAAAACTGTAGCAGTCTAGCCAGGTTGAGGACCAAGATACTGGGGCCTAAGGGTCTAGCCGGGTTGAGGTCATGGATATATTGCCTATGAGGCTAGACACATGGTGTCATCATGGACCAAAGCAGTAACTCTGAAATATGAATAGCATATTAGATCCTTTTTGGGCCCATGCTTGTCTTTGTTTTAATGTGAATTATGAAATATTTGAAAAATATAAGAAAGTGGATTGATGTGACATCTCTATGCATTGTGCATTTGGTATTGCATTGAGTTATATTATTATTATTATCAAAGTTTATGCCACTAGGCTTTGGCTTAGTGCGATTGTTTCCATCGCGCAGGTGATAGGGTAGACCCAGCTGAGCTAGAGAGTTCTTCTAGACCAGGTCGGGTCTAGACTTGTAGTTGAGCTTGTTGAGTTGCTATTGAGATCAGAAACACTGCCAGCAGCATGTATATATTTTTATGTTATTGTACATTTTTGAGTTTTATACATAATATATTATGTTTTGGATTTTTTGTATTGTGTATTATAAAGAATGTTTTGGTCAATGTATTGGAAATGGTAGAATAAGTTTGTTTTAAATTATATATATCTATATGTATAAATTTTTGAGAAACTTGGTGAAATTGAGAAGTATGGCTGAGATGGTGATTTGAAATTATTTGCAGGTTGTGTTTTGATAAATTTTGGGATATCCAAATTGCAAACAAAATTCTGGCGAATTTTTTCCAGAGATTTTTATATATATTATTTATTTTGGGTTCTTATAACAAGTAAAGAATATTTATATTCTATTTAATTTTTATATATTTAGAATTTGAAATTTTAAATTGGAAATGTGAACAAAAAATTTAGTAAATCGGTCTGTGACATTTTTGTACCGTATATGAATATTTTACATATGCTGAAAATATGTATTGTACATATATAGGGTATAAGAGTATTACATTTATTTTGGTATCAGAGCCTAGGTTTGAGGTTCTCGACCTAGGTGGGGTGATAGAGAGAGAAAATGGGAGATTTGAAAATAGTTTTTAATTTTAATACATGCATTGGCATTGACAGTTTCTGATCTCTGATATAGTATTTTCTGCTTTATTCGCAGATATAAGTAGTTATGGTGTCTCGGCCTCATTAGGCCGCTAAGGATAATGCAGAGAGTGTGGCTCTAGATAAGGGTAGAGATGGAGCTAGAGTTGTATCTGCTGGTGAGGCATCTGTTTCTGTGCCTGTGAGACCAACAACTGATGAGGTTTCGCATGGCTGGGTATGGCATATGGTAGAGTTGTTGAGGCAGGCTCCAGTTGCCGGTGAGGCAGTATGATAAACTGAGAAAGTATGGGGCTGAGGACTTTGTTTGTACTACAGACCCTGCTGTAGCAGAGCAGTGGCTAGACTAGGTTCAGAGGATATTTATTCAGTTACAGGCTAGTTTAGAAGACAAGTTTGTTTATGCCAGATCTCTTCTGCAGAGAGATGCATATGATTGGTGAAACACAGTTCCACATGCTCTGGATGATCCACCAGTCCTGACCTATGATGATTTTCTACGGGAATTTGAGCAGAAGTATACTCCGAGAGAGTATAAAGATGCAAAGAAGATGGAGTTCCTGAGTCTAAGACAGGATACCAGGACAGTGACTGAGTATGAGATCGAGTTTATCCGGTTGAGTCACTATGCTGGTGGGATCATTTCTGATGAGTTTGACAGATGCAAGAGGTTTGAGGAGGGACTAAGACCCTCTATCATGTGCATCATCACAGGCTCTCAATATCAAGATTTTTCCCAGTTAGTTGCAGCTGCCAGGAGTGTTGAGAGGGCACAGAGTCTTGCAGCAGCTGCCAGGGTTGAGGAGACCAGGGTTAGGAGACCCCAGAGTGAGGCAGGGTCTTCATCAGTGAAGAAAGGTTGAGGGGGACATTTTTAGAGGTTTAGTAGGAGTCAGGGGTAGTTTGGCAGGTTAGTACAGTAGCAGAGACAGAGGCAGAGACCTGCATTTTCAGTGGCTAATGCTCCGACCCCAGTGGCTCAGAGACCTACTCCACCTACTTGCGTTCATTGTGGTAGAGTACACGGAGGTGTTTGCTGGTGGAGAGGTGCTTTGGGAGTGTGTTTTAGATGTGGGTCGTCAGACCATTTTATCAGAGATTGTCCCGAGCCACCAGAGGGTAGGCAGACAGATACTGCATCTTCTCAACCCAGTGTCAGAGGGGGTCGTGGTGGTAGAGGTTTTAGTAGAGGTGGTCGACCTGGGTTTAGTCAGAGAGGAGGATCTACATTCGGAGGCAGTAAGCCAGATTAGGCTGGGCCATCTCAGTGGATTTATGTGATGCAGATGCAGCCGAATGCTTTAGCCTTCATTGCGGGCACATTTTCTTTATTTGGTATTTCAGTCCTTGCTCTATTAGATCCTGGATCGACGCATTCATACATAAGTGCATCCATCTTGCCTGTGACTGAATTGCATTCTAAGTCCCTAGGATTTGATGTCTTGGTGACAAATCCTTTAGGGCATAGTGTTGTGGTGAGCAGGGTGCACCGAGATAGTCCAGTTGTTGTTCAGGATGAGGAGTTTCTCGGTGACCTGATTGAGATGCCTTTTAGGGAATATGATCTAATTTTAGGGATGGATTGGTTATCCAAGCATGGGGCTGTGGTAGACTGTCAGAAGAAATGTGTTACTTTGAGAACATGGGATGGCAGGGATGTTATAGTATCTAGTGAGTAGAGGTATCTTTCATCTATGTTTGTTTCAGCTGGGAGGATGATTCGTAAGGGATGTGAGGCTTATCTTGATCATGTTGTAGATACTAGAGTAGTGGGATCCCTGCTTGAAAGTATACCAACAATTGCCGAGTTTCCAGATGTTTTCCTTGATGAGTTGCCAGGGGTACCTCCTAAGAGAGAAGTGGAGTTTGGTATCGATTTGTTGCCTGATACCACTCCTATCTCTATTACCCCGTATCGGATGGCACCTGCTGAGTTGAGAGAGTTGAAGGTGCAGTTGCAGGAGTTATTGGATAAAGGGTTTATCCGCCCTAGTATGTCTCCGTGGGGAGCGCCTGTGTTGTTTATGAAGAAGAAGGATGACACCATGAGATTGTGTATTGATTGTAGGCAGTTGAATAAGGTGACCATCAAGAACAAGTATCCTTTGCCTCGGATAGATGATCTCTTTGATCAGTTGAAGGGAGCAACAGTATTCTCTAAGATTGATCTGAGATTAGGGTACCATCAGTTGAGAGTCAGAGATATAGATGCACCCAAGATAGCTTTTCGTATGAGGTATGGGCATTATGAGTTTCTGGTGATGCCCTTTGGATTGACGAATGCACCAGCAGCTTTTTTGGATTTGATGAACAGGGTATTCAAACCATTTTTGGATCAGTTTATGGTAGTCTTCATTGATGACATTTTAGTGTATTCGTGTAATGAGGAGGATCATGGTAGGCATTTGCGGATCGTATTGTAGATTCTGAGAGAGAAGCAGTTGTATGATAAGCTGTCTAAGTGTGAGTTTTGGCTCGATCAGGTAGCTTTTCTTGGTCATGTGGTTTCAGCAGAGGGTATTAGAGTTGATCTGAGTAAAATTGAGGCTATCTTGAATTGGAGTCCACCGAATACTATGACAGAGGTTAGAAGTTTTCTGGGATTGGTAGGCTATTATCATCGATTTGTGAAGGGTTTTTCTATAATAGCTACACCACTCACCAGATTACTTAGGAAAGGAGTTAAATTTGTGTGGACAGATCAGTGTCAGGCGAGTTTTGAGCAGCTGAGGGAGATGTTGACTCAAGCTCCTGTCCTTGCCTTGCCTGTGGAAGGTAAACCATATGTGATTTACAGTAATGCTTCACACAATGATTTAGGTTGTGCTTTGATGCAGAAGGGTAGAGTCATAGCTTATGCTTTGCGGCAGTTGAAGCCACATGAGCTTAATTATTCGATGCATGATTTGGAATTAGCAGCAATAGTTTTTGCCTTGAAGATTTGGCAGCATTATTGTATGGGGAAAAGTGTTTCATTTATACAGATCACAAGAGTTTGAAATACCTGGGTGTTCAAAGAGAGCTGAATCTTCGGCATAGATGATGGTTAGAGTTGATTAAAGACTATGACTATTTGATTGATTATCATCCTGGTAAGGCAAATGTTGTTGCTGATGCCTTGAGTCAAAAGTCTTTGGCAGGTTTGACTGCTTATTCACTCTCATTGCTTGTTGAGTTGAGAGCGTTGCATGCTAGATTTGAATCTTCTGATGATGGTGCTCTGATGGCTCAGTTGCAGTTGAGGCCAGTCTTGTTGGATCATATTAGGGAGGCTCAGTTGGTAGATGAGAGAATTCAAAAAATTGTGTTGGTTTGCCAGAAGGGGGAGAGTCGAGATTTTTATGTGAGGGATGATGGCAGTCTATGGTACAGAGATAGATTGTGTATCCCTGATGATGCAGAATTGAAAAGAATGATATTAGAGGAAGCACATCAGTCACTTTTTGCTATGCACCCTGGGAGTACCAAGATGTATTAGGACTTGAAGCGACATTATTGGTGGTCAGGTATGAAGAGGGACATAACAGAGTTTGTATCTAGATGTCTCACTTACCAGAAAGTGAAGGCTAAGCACCAAGTTCCTTCAGGGTTGCTCCAACCTTTATCAGTGCCAGAATGGAAATGGGAGCGAGTGACAATGGATTTTGTGACTGGACTACCTTTGACCAAGAAGAAGCATGATGCAATCTGGGTGATAGTTGATTAGATGACAAAGACAACTCATTTTCTTCCAGTTCGGATGGATTATTCTCTTGAGAGGTTGGCTGAGCTGTATATCAACGAGATAGTCAGGTTGTATGAAGTCCCAATTTCTTTAGTGTCGAATCGAGATCCCTGATTTACTTCAAGGTTTTGGAAAGAGTTTGCGTGATGCTTTTTGTTCTCAATTGCATTTAAGTACTACTTTCCATCCTCAGACAGATGGACAGTCAGAGAGAGTGATACAGATTCTGGAGGATATGTTGAGGAGCTGTATCATTGATTTTACTGGGAATTGGGACAAATTTTTGCCATTAATTGAGTTTGCTTATAACAACAGTCATTAGTCCAGTATTGGGATGACTCCTTATGAGGCTTTATATGGAAGGAGATGTAGGAAACCTTTGTGTTGGGATGAAGTTGGAGAAGGTAAACTGGTTAGTCCCGATTTGATTAAGGAAATAGAGGAGAAACTGAAGGTGATTCGGGGTCGTTTGAAAGCAGCTTCAGACCGACAAAAATCCTATTCAGTGTAAGAGATAAAGTGTTTCTAAAGGTGTCTCCATGGAAGAAGATTTTGAGATTTGGCCGTAAAGGGAAGTTGAGTCCTCGTTTCATAGGAACATATGAGGTGTTGGAGAGAGTTGGTCCAGTGGCTTATAGACTAGCTTTGCCTCCTGAATTAGATCAAATACATAATGTTTTCCATGTCTCAATGCTTTGAAGATACAGGTCTGACCCATCTCATATCTTGTCACTGGAGTCTATTGAGGTGAGTCCAGATATGACTTATGAGGAAGAACCAGTGGCGATTTTGGCACGAGAGGTTAAAGAATTGAGGAATAAGAGGGTGCCACTCGTGAAAGTGCTTTGGAGGAATCATGCCACTGAGGAGGCGACATGGGAAAGTGAGCAGGTGATGCAGAGTTAGTTTCCCCAATTGTTCCAGACTTGAGGATAGGTAATTTCGAGGACAAAATTTGTTTTAGGGGGAGAGAATTGCAACATCCTAAAATTTTTGAAAATTTTTAATTTTTGAAAAATTGATAAAATAAATTATAATTTAAAAGGATAAATTAAATTAATGGTTTTAAATGAAAAAATGAAGGGTTTTTAAATGAAATAGTGGAATATATATATGTGATATATATGCAAAATATACATAACATATATAAAAATCAACACTTTTTAAAAGAAAAGGGTATTTTGATAACTAAATCTTATAAATTCAAAATTAATAAAATAATTCAAAAACAAATTATTTTTGAATGGAAGAGGGAAATTAAGACTTTTAATTTATTAAAAAATAATTAAATAATTAAATATTAAATTATTTTAATATATATATATATATATGTGGTTTAAAAAAGATGAAAGGAAAAGAAATATGAAAGTTTTCATCATCATCTTCTTCTTCTTCAAGGATGTTTTCCATGGGAGCTTGAAGACTAAGGATTTTGCTTCTTCCATACTCCATAAATTGAAGGAATTAACAAGTTTCAAGTGGATTTTTGGTGATTTCCACTAAAATTAGTAAGTTTCCATCTCTTTTCTTTGAATTCCTTGGAAATTTGAATTATATGAGAATTTGGATTTTTATGTAGTATGTTATAATTGTTGGAATTGGTGTGTATGATGTTATTTTGGGTATTTAACAATGATTCTAAGGTTAGATTGAAGAGATGGTGGAGTTTGGTCAAAGAATGGTAAAGAGAGAGAATTTAGGGTTATGGATTTTTGGGGTTTTGAAAATATGAACTTTAATTGTCCAAATTGTTTCCAAATGAGTTGTTTTTATTCATAAACAAGTATTTTAAAGTCAAATATTGGATTTGGTGGTGTTGGGTTGGAGTTTGAGAATGGAAGTGGAGATTTAGGGTTTTGGAATAGTAATTTTCCAAAGTGGTTGAATTGTGTGATTTTATTTGTTTAAGCATGTTGTTTAGTATTAAAAGTGATGAATATAAGCTTGGAATGAGTAATGGAATGTGTTGAAATGAAAAACCTTCAATGGGGGAAGGTTATGCCATTTTTGAGATTTTGTGTATAAGAGTGTATTTTTATAATGTAAATAATTTAAATGTATTAAAATATGTTTTTAATAATATAAATAAGCTTAAAACACTAATTTAATTGTAGTAGAATGAAATTCCAATGTTGAAGTAAGGAAAGGCTAAATTTTTGGAAATTTGTAGGAGTGATGTGTAATTATGGTTTAATTATGGAAATGCCATTAAATGTGATACTAAATGATTATTTGTTATCACATTTGGTTTAGGCATTGAGGGAGGTTGATTTGATTCATCCAAGTGGTGAAGGGCAAGTTAGAAAGATTGGATTGAAGGTTGTTTTTAGCTTGCTTTGGGTTGCTAGTGGAGGTATGTACAAACTTTGAATATATTGTTTATATTTGCATAACATTTGGACTTAATACATTTTGGTTGAAAAATGTATTAAGATGCTTGGTTCATTGATTGTGTATGAATAATATGCTATGACATTTGTAATGTCATATATGTGTTAAATGCATTGTGAAAAGCCATTGATAATGGCTAATTTGTGTAACATGTGAAATATGCATATTATGTGAAAATACCCAAAGTAATTGGGCGATGTGTTGTGAATGCAAAAATGAGATATGTGTAATAATGAAATGAATTGATATTGATAAAAATGAGAAAAGTGAGAAAAATGAGGAAGATGTGAAAAATGAGAAAAGTGAGAAAAAAAATGTGAAAATAAGGCAATGTGCCTAGATTGAATATGTAAAAATGAGAAAGAGATTAATAATGAAAAATATGAATAAATTGTGTGCCTAGTATATTATTCAATTTTTAGAGTTTTGGGTTTGGCGGCATGCCTATGATTGCCTACAGGCTACACGTTGGAATGGTGAAAAGACTGGGTCGTAAGCCCAGCCAGCGGATAAATATGATGTTTTCGTGGTGAAAAGACTGGGTTGTAAGCCTCAAAAACTGTAGCAGTCTAGCCGGGTTGAGGACCAAGATACTGGGGCCTAAGGGTCTAGCCGGGTTGCGGTCCAAGAGACTGGGGCTGTTACATTATCCATGGATATATTGTCATTATGGACCAAAGCAGTAACTCTGAAATTTGAATAGCATATTAGATACTTTTTGGGCCTATGCTTGTCTTTATTTTAATGTGAATTATGAAATATTTGAAAAATATAAGAAAGTGGATTGATGTGGCATCTATATGCATTGTGCATTTGGTATTGCATTGAGTTATATTGTTATTATCAAAGTTTGTACCACTAGGCTTTGACTTAGTGCGATTGTTTCCATCACGCAGGTAACAGGGTAGACCCAGCTGAGCCAAAGAGTTCTTCTAGACCAAGTCGGGTCTAGACTTGTAGTTGAGCTTGTTGAGTTACTATCGAGATCAGAAACATTGCCAGCAGCATGTATATATTTTTATGTTATTGTACATTTTTGAGTTTTTTGCATAATATATTATGTTTTGGATTTTACGTATTGTATATTATAAAGAATGTTTGGGTCAATGTATTTGAAATGGGAGAGTAAGTGTGTTTTAAATTATATATATCTATATGTATAAATGTTTGAGAAACTTGGTGAAATTGAGAAGTATGGGTGAGATGGCAATTTGAAATTATTTGGGAGTGTTTTCTTTTTGCAGGTTGTGTTTTGATAAATTTTGGGATATCCAAATTGCAGACAAAACTCTGGCGAATTTTTCCCAGAGATTTTTATATATATTATTTATTTTGGGTTCTTATAACAATTAAAGAATATTTATTTTCTATTTAATTTTTATATATTTAGAATTTGAAATTTTAAATTGGAAATGTGAAAAAAAAATTTAGTAAACCGGTCCGTGACATTTTTATATTGTATATGCGTATTGTTTAGTCCATTTTTGTACTAGTTTTTAGTATGATTTTATGTGTGTTTTAGTTAATGTTTTGATTGATTTTTGTTTTAAGTGTGTTTAAAGTGTTTGTTTTAGGTTTAGGTGCAAAAACACCCTTGGAAGATCAAAACAGGACAAGAAAAGCATGAACCAAGCAAGACATGGCCAAGCCAAAGCAAGCTTGGCCATGTCCCTCAAAAGAAATTCAAGGCTGAAGCAGACACACTCAGAGACACAGCCAAGCCACTAGCCGTGTCTCATTCAAAGTACAAATCAAAGAACAACCCAAAGAAGAGAAGGAAAATGAGCAATAGAAGTGGACACACCCAGTGACACGGCCAAGCCTCTGGCAGTGTCACATGACATGGCCAGTAAGCTTGGTCGTGTCCCATTTCATGCCTAAGACACTTGAGCAAGCAAAGAAGGAAAGAAAAGAAGTAAAGATGGACACCATCAAGGGACACGGCCAAGCCACTGGCCATGTCACATGACACGGCCGTGTCTCACCTTGGATAAAAGAAACAGCAAGGGACACGGCCAGAAGCTTGGTTGTGTCCCAAGAAAGAAAATCAAGAGACACGGCCAAGCTCCACATGGCTTGGCCTTGTCACCTCTCACCACCAAAGAAAAGAAAGAAAGAAAGAAAGCGCCAGTGAGGGACACGGCCAACAAGTTTGGCTGTGTCCCATGGAAAATCAAGAGACACGGCCAAGCCACTCTTGGCTTGGCCGTGTCACCTCATGGAAAGAAGAAAAAAATGCAAGACACACGGCCAAGCTACTCTTGGATTGACCGTGTCACATCTGGAAAATCTGATTTCTTTTGCACGAAGTGGGGAACAAAGTGGAAGACAATGCTTGATAAAAGAAATATTAAACAAAGAAATAGTGGGGAACAAAGTGAAATGGTGTGAGTTGGAAGGCATGGGTGTTGATTTTTGAAGGAATTAAATAGAGAAGAGGAGGAAAATGGGAGGAGTTCTTGGTTGTTCTTGAACAATTTCTGCAAAAATGTGGGAGAGGGAGAGAGTGACACTCTCCCTTGTCCCTTCATCTTCAACCTCCATTTCCATTCTCTCCACCTTCTCCATCTTCCATTGATAAGATCTTTGAGGTTCTTTGGGATAAATTGGGTTAAACAAGCTCTTGAAGGTTGAAGAAGCTTCATTGAAGGGATTGGTGACTTGAGAAAGCTCCATTCCATCTTCCAAAGGAATAATCAATTGAAGGGTTGGTGACTTGAGAAAGCTCCATCCAAAGGTTTGGTGACTTGAGAAAGCTCCATTCCATATTGCAAAGGGGAATCAACCATTGAAGAGGGCTTGAGTTCTTCATCAAATATCAAGTGGAGCTAGGAGGAAGACTAGTAATCCTACTCTTGGCATCTTCACAAGGGGTTTTTCTATTCTCTCTTTTAATTCATTTCTATTGTTGTTGTTGTATTAAGAGATTGATATTGCAATGAACAATTTGTATTTGTTTTATATTGAGTTGAATGAATGTTATAAATTGATGATGTTGAGCTAAATACCCATGCCTAGGGTTTGTAGTATATTTGGTTGAATGCTTTGATTTGATATTTCCATTGATGTTCCTTGTTGATTGGTTGGTTGTATTGTATTAAATGCTAGGTTGATAGATTAGCTACCTATTGATCTTTGAATATTGGATGACGGACCGAGAGCTGAAATCCGATATCGAAACTATATAATCGACCACCCTATGAATGAATTAGAAATATAAGTTCCAGGGTTTCATTAATTTGGTAATGTAAAAGAATTGGTCATTGTTAATTCATGAATGTGAGAACTAATGGATTGGTAATTGACTAATTAACCTTAAGGAACAAATTAATTACAAGGTTATGTTAATGGATAATTGAGAATTGAGCTTTGATTGAATGGACCTATGACTTTAGGCACCTTCCCAAGAATCGATTTGATCTTGTACACTCATCACACACTTCAACCCTACGCACGTTAATTTTAGGTTTAAATTATTCTCGCACCATCCCAAACAACAAACTCTCGCATTTAAATAATTTGTCAATCAAGCTATTACGAACCACACCTTCTTGGGGAAACGACCTTGGGGCGATCACCTTTGCTACAGCTACCTCGTATACTTGCGAGTGACGCTTTGTAGTAGTACTTAATTCGAGCGCAACACATATTTTACATATGCTAAAAATATGTATTGTACGTATATTGGGTATAAGGGTGTTACATAGGCAATTACTTCACTCAACCAATACTCTCAGTTTTGGTGCAGCCAATAAACGAAATTATGTTTTGATCCTTTTAAATTTAACAAGAATTGCTTTGATTCTTATCTTAAGCATTTTTTATTGTTCATTCCCAGTAGCTTGCTGTTATTGGTTTTAAAGTCAAAGTAGGTTAGTTATCCAAATTTGCTTCGTCTAAAAGCTCCTTTAGTTTGTATTCATTAATTCCAAAATTACAGTTGCACATTTAAGTGTCCAGTAAATTATTTAATTTATATTCACAATAATTTAAAGTATTCGGTAGCTTATTCATTTAAACCATATTTTGTCCAATAAATCCAATAGCTTATATTCATTGATTTCAAAATTTACAGTAGTTTATTCACCCAACTTTGCTTTGTCCAATAGTCTAGTTAGCCAATATTTATTTCTTTTAATTCCACAGTAGCTTAGAAGTTAGTTAGGACCAGAACCCTAATTTAAGAATAAAACTCTAATTTTCATCCATAAATCCTAGTTTTCAAACAAAAACCATTAATATTGTTTCTAAAACCCTATAACCCTAATGTTGTTTTCTAAAACCCTAAAAACCCTAGTTTGATCACCAAAACCCTAATTTTTCGTTCATAAGCCCTAATTCATATACTAAACCCTATTTTTATATATCTTATGCTTAATTTAAAGATTATGAACCTAGATTTAATTATTTCATGTTTATGATGAGTGATTTATTGATGTTCTATTTATCATGGGTGATTTGCTTTTATTTATTATGAATGTTTAAATGATTTAATTCATTTGGTTAATTATTTTAATGTTGATTATTTTGGTTTCAATAATGTAAGAGGTATGTTTCCACTTTGTGGGTGCCTCATTAATTAAGTTTAATGTAACTTATTTTTAGTTTTGGATTAATGTAAAAGACATATTTCCACTAAGTGGTGGGTATCCTATTTTATTTAGTTTTGGACTTTGGACGCTGTAAGGGCATGTTTCCATTTTTCATGGATGCCCATTTATTGTTTTGATCAAACTTGTTTTGGTTTTAATACAATGATGATTTATTTTAATAATTGCATATATTATGGATAATGTTTTAATAAGTTTAAGAATTTAATAATATTTAGACCTGAAAAGGAGGCCGGTTCCAATAAACAGGGCATTATGGGAGTGCTGGGTCATTCTCAACTTTCCTATGCGTACATAACTTTCCGAACCCATTAGGGGGTTGGGGATTTCTTAGGAATCTAGTCATCCAATCCTTTCTTTTTTCCCAGGCCTTCCGAGTGGCGACTCCATTTTCTCTGGGTTTAGGCCCGTGTTTCCTAAGGCCCTGAGCCTAACAGTATTAAAGTCACAAGAACCATTCCACTGGGAGTGGGGGCAAAATCCAACTCAAAAAACCCTAAATCTTTAATTTCAGTAAAGGATTGGCAACACTAATACACATTGCATTGATCAATAAAAATAAACCATAGAACGAAATTGAATTTATTAATATTGTTGAATCAAACCTTTTGCCTTTCTTACTACCAGAGTCAATTTTGATATTGGTTGAGTGAGGTAATCTGGAGATATTCCCTTGGTTGTTGTGTATTGATTTTTTGTGTTTCAGTCCCTGTACAAATTACTTTTCTTTTCACTTTGATAATTGTGGATGCCCCCTATCTTTCTTTTTCGATTTTTTTTATTAATAAGCAATAATTAGGGTTAAGCTCAGCTCCTGTCCTAATTCGATTTGGACTCTTAAAATTAAACCGAGTTTCACCTAACTTAAACACGATTAGGACTCGAAATGCTACTGGAAATTGAGATTAAAGCCTGAATTATTAGTTCATGGCGAATTAGACTAGCCAATTCATTATGGGCTTTCTCCACAGTAAGTTGGCCAAACCAATTTGTCATGGAGCAACACCATGATGAATTGGCCCATCCATGGAAAATTGTGATGGGATAGCTCAGTGGTGAATTGTCTAAGCCAATTCATGATGATTTTATGTTTTGGGATTGGATCGGCTTGGATAGGGATTTCAAGATTGGGTCGGTCCCAATTTAGGCTTTTAAAATTGGATCAGGCTAGGTTTAAACTTTTAAAATTGGATCAAACTTGTAAAATTGAACCACACTTGTTTAGGGCCAAAATTAAGGGTATACAGTTTTGCCCCTTGCTTCAATGATCTTGAATTTATTCAGAGAGTGAAAAGCAATATGACTTTGAGCTGATCTTGGATGAGGATGGGTTTTGGACCCGAAGCTGGATTTGGGTTTTGGACCCGAGACTTGTTTTGAGTTCTGGACTTCAAACTAGGTTTGGGATCTCGATCCCAGACTGGATTTGAGTTCTCAACCCTAGACAGGATTTGGGTTCTCGACTCGAGACTTATTTTGGATTTTGGACCCGTGACTGGATTTGTGTTCTCATCTTGAGGCTGAATTTGGGTCTCAACCTAAGATTGGATTTGGATTCTTGACCCAAGACTAAATTTTGGTTCTCGACTAAAGACTAAATTTGGGTTCTTGACCCAAGGCTAAATTTGGGTTCTCAACCTAAGGCTGGATTTTAAGTTCTCGACCCGAGACTGGATTTAGGTTCTCGATCCGAATTGATTTTGGGTTTTGGACCCTATACTAGATTTAGGTTCTTAATCTGAGAACGGACTTGGGTTCTCGACTCGATACTGGATTTGGGTTCTCAACCCAGATTTATTTTGGGTTCTCGACCGGAGACTAGATTTGGGTTATTGACCTAAATTGATTTTAGGTTCTCGACCTGAGACTGGATTTGGGTTCTGGACTCTCAATGGACATCATCTCTTCTACCTTGACTATCCTTTTGTCATCTGAGAAATGTAATATCCCAATGTATGTAATATCCTAAAGTATACCCTAAAAGTGTTGGGGTTATTGTTGTATTTGAATTCAATGTGTGTATTGAAGGGAAAGAGAAAAGAAGTGAAGAGAAGATTTGGGAAATATAAATGCAATATATATGACATATACATATACTTACATATACATCACATATACATGATATATATAATGGTATAGGAAAAGTGAGTTATATATATATATATATATGATTAATAATAATGATAATAAGGACAAAAAGAAAAAGAAGAAGAAAGCAAAAAGAAATTTGTGTGGAGGAGATTTAATTGTATTATTGTTGTTGTTGTTGTTATTATTATTATTATTATTATTATTATTATTATTACTATATATATATATATATGATAAGAATGAAAGAAAGAACGAGATCTTTCTTTCTTCTTCTCCTTCGTCTTCTTTTTCTTAGTGAATGAGAGAGAGAGAGAGAGAGAGAGAGAGAGAGAAGCTAGAGAGAGAGAAAGATGATTTTGCTCCTAATTACACCAAAGATTAAGGATATCAAGAGATTTGCAAGTGGAGTTTGAAGATTGGCAAGCTATACATGTAAGTACTCATTCTTTGAATTGAGTTTATTGATTATATATATATGATTTTTATCTTCTTGTCTTGATTTCTTTTAATTGAAGTTAGTTTTGATATGGTTGGTGTGGAAAATGATGATAAGTTGGGGTATTTGTAAGAATGATGATGAATTGTGGAGTTAGAGTTTAGTATAAATGAATTTGGTACTTTGAGTAATTGATTATAGTGATGTATATATATTGGTTATTATGATGATATAATGAAGTTATATAAATGTTAAAGTGATAGGAAATTGTTAAACATTAACAAAGATGATGATTAAGAGGGTTGTGGTGTGAATTTTAAAGGGTTTGGATGAGTTTTGAAATATTTGGTCTTTAAATCATTGAAGGACACGGCCAAGATATGAGAGACACGGCCAAGTTAGGGCAAACTTGGCCGTGTTGGATGATTTTTGGAGAGACACGGCCACTGGCTTGGCCGTGTCCCTTGACTGTGTTTGCCACTGCCTATGTTGTGTTGAGAGACACGGCCGTGTCCCTTGCCCGTGTCTGCTACTGGATTTTGGTGTTGAGAGACACGGCCACTGGCTTGGCCGTGTCCATTGCCCGTGTTTGCTACTGTCTGCATTGGTGTTGAGAGACACGGCCACAAGCTTGGCCGTGTCCCTTGAGTGTGTTGGCTAATGATATTTATTCTTGATTATTCTTACATGGTTGGATCTTCAAAGGTCTTTTGTACCTAAACACACTTAAAACAATAATGATTCAATCAAATGTATATGGAAGATTCTAAATCCATGAATAATGTAAATTGTTATGTGTATATTAATGATGATATAGGAAATGTGGAAGATATAATGATCATTGAAAAAGTATGTGCAATGCCATTGATTATGTATACTTGAATGATGAATTGATCAATATGATTTGATGATGCATATGATACTATTATGCATTGTGAATCTTGTGAATTGCAATGATGATATATATATATATATTGTGAAGTATATGCTGAAGTAATTAATTATGTACAATTGAATAATGAAATATTATAATATGAGTTGAGACATGATATGATGTGAAGCCATTGTGATTGGCTATAGTGATTCAAATGAGATGTGAAGCCATTGTTATTGGCTATGATAATTCAATTGAGTATGAAATGAAAATGTTGATTCAATTGTGTTCTGTCTAATATGTTGATTCAATCTTCAGAGTTCTGGATTTGGCGGCATGCTTAGAAAATGTGAAAATGTAACAGTCTTGCCGGGTTGAGGATCTCTTCAATTTGAGTGAATTGAGGTCCAAGAGACTGGGTCTGTTACACTATGTGAATTATTGATACGAAATATATGAAAAGTAACAGTCTTGCCGGGTTGAGGATCTCTTTGAATTGAGATCCAAGAGACTGGGTCTGTTACTTGATAAAATGTGAAATGTGAATTGTAGTAACAGTCTAGCCGGGTTGAGGATCTCCTCGAGTTTAGCTGAGTTGATGATCCAAGAGACTGGGTCTGTTACGCTATCCATGGATAGAGATATGAGATATATTGCCTACGGGCTTGATCATTGTGATTATGGACCAATGCAGTAACTCTGAACTTTGAATAACATATTAGTGTCTTTTGGGCCCGAGTCTGTCTTTGTTGTCAGTGTGATATTTAAATGTTGAAATAAATGAGAAATGAGATCTATGGTTGCCTTTATTGCAAATGTGATTCATGATTGGTATGATATATATAATATATGTATGTATTGATATATTGAAAATGAATATGGGTTGAGGAGCCTTGATAAGAAATGAGTTTATGAAAATATAATATGATGTGTAAATGTATATGAATGTGGAAATTTATGAGAATTGTGCTCATGAAGGTTTGGATAGGTCATTGAATGGTGTTTTGTTGATGTGATATATATGTATATATATGAGATAAAAAGGGTATGTATTGTGTTGTGAATATGTTATGTAATTATGTATCTAATTTATGAGATTAGTGTGAATATATGAAGAATGTATTGAGAAAGGAAAACGTGGTAAGGGATCAATAAAACATAATGCTAAAAGAATGAGGTATGATTCTTTTGTAAAGTATATTTTATTATTTATTGATTTATTTATTTGTACTACTAAGCTCTCGGGCTTAGCGCGGTTGTGTAATCGCGCAGGAAATCATGCGGATGATGTGGAAGTCCATTAGTTATGCCACGAGAAGATTATGGGTGTCTCGAGACCAACTAGAAGGTGATGCATACATTTTGTGATTTTAATTATGTTGTATAATTATAAGAATAATATTTTTCATAAATGTTTCTTTAAATTAATGCAATACTTCTTGAACTCAGATAAATGTTTTTTTTAAATTGAAACTATAAGTGACATTCTTATACTTTATATACGTACTGTATATATACTAAGTATATGTATAGTACTTATATAGAGTATGGGGATGTTACAATTATTTTGGTATCAGAGCTTAGGTTCGAGATTCTCGGCCCAAGTAGAATTAAAAAGAGAAAGTTTTGAAAAGCTTAAAGAGAAGTAAAAAGAAAAGTTTTGAATTGAAGTTTGTAATACATTCATATGCATTCACATCTAGGTTGGTCTCGAACGTGGCATTATGTGATTTGTGATGTATTTGAATTACATGAGATATATGATAATGTGTAAATGAGGTTTTATATGAAAGCAAATTTTGAAATGTTGATAATTGAGAGATGATTGTGATATAAAGAAATGATATGGAAGGTATAAGCAAAAAGTTTGATTATTGATATATGTTTGACATATAAAGGAATGGCTAGAAGAATAAAGTTGGAAATGAGTTAGAAACAAATTAAGATTAAAGTATGTAATCTTTCCTCTAATATTTGAATCTCTTTCCAATAAACTTTATGTTTGGATTTCTATAAAGAGAAAATATTGTTGGATGGGTAATATGAAAAGATATGTTATTTTAATGAAAAATATAATATGGTGAAATATTGAATGAGTTGATTGGTGCAAGTTGAGTGTGATAATTTAAGGTGTGTATATGTAAAGTTAAGGTTTTGTTTAAAAAAAAAAAAGAAAGAAATAATGTTGGTTAAGTACGAAGATATATTGGTGTTGTTTGTATTGTTATTTCAATGCAAACATGGTGATTTCAATGTTAGAGATGCGATATGGTTGAATATTGTGAAAGCTCATGTTAATGGTGGTAATATGAGACATTTAGATTTTTGGAATGAGCTTAATAATTGTGAAACATATATGTTTTGATGTTGCTTTGTGGTATATACATATAAGATGTTTTAAAATTAATATTAAGAGAATGAGATGAATAAGTTGAAAGTTTATAGTTTTAATGGAATGTGGATAAAGATCATTTAAATATTGATAGTTTAATGTATTTAATATATGAGATATATGAAATATATATTAGTGCACATGAAAGTATTATGAAATGGGGAATGAGACTGATAGTAGGAAATTTTGGTTTGAAATAAAAGAAAAGGAATTGATCAAATGGGAAATGAGTTACTTTAAGTAATTTGATTGGAAAGGATGAAAATGAATATGGAAGATATGTTAAAGGTATTTAAAAGCAAATGTGAGAGAGATATCACATTGGAAATGTGATTAAGTTCTTTGTGAAATAATATTATAAGTAGAGTGTATATATTTATTGAAGTTAATGAATAACTTAAGTTATGTTCAAAGAATGAGAATGATAAGAGTTAAAGGAAAGTGATAAATCTTATATTTGTATAAACTATATGCAAAAGAAAAATTTAATAAATTGCATAATTATGTGTATATGTAAAGAGGATATGTGAAATGAACTTTTCGACATGAATGTAATGGTTATATGTAAGAAAGGTGGTAAGTGAGTTACATTATAAACATGACCTATGAATGTGTATATGATGCGTTTATTATATTATACCATTGCATATTTAATGGTATTAGAAATGAGATTGCATATAGTAGTGGAATTAATAAGGATTAAATCTTAATTTATGCAGAATAGAGTATGTGATGAAATAGAAAATGAGAATGGATTTGGGTAATATTGAATAATGAAATTGTTATTGCAATAACTAAGTGAGGCTATCATAAGATGTCTTGGAACTCAAAGACTTTGTGTGTGGAACTGTTTTATGTATAAGTGTAAAATAAGAAATTGTAAGGAAAGAGTTTTGTATTTGAAAATTTTAGAGGAGATGGTTTAGAAATGGAGTAATGAATGAAATTTGTGTAAGATTTGTATATGATTGAAAGTTGGGCGTAGAAAATGTTAAAGATAATATTATTGGACATGAGTTAGGTTAATGATAATCAAATAAATAAAAGCAAACTGTTTTGGAGATGGAAATAAAATGTGTTAATTCTTGGTGTAATAAAAGCTTGGAGAATAAATATATAATTTTTGTGATATAATTTAATATTATAATTGTAAAGGTTGGAAATCGAATAATAGAAGAACGAGATTGATTTACAAACCCCAAATGTGATTGTTTATATATCATGGTACTATGATTTGATTAGTGTGATTAGTTGGTTAGTTTATTTATCTTTAGATTTGGAGCTGAGATGATATAACTGTGGTACAGTTTTGGTGAGATTGATAACTATGTTTTTTTTTTTTAAAAAACCTGGTTAAAAGATATGGTTGAAGCCTGTCTAGATGATATGATTGAATAATGAGATATTCAATATAGTTGATGATATATGAGCATACTATTTTGATGTGATGAAAAACCATAATTGTTGACAATGATGTTAGTAATGAAGTATAATGGAGGTAAAGTACCAAATTGATTATGAGAAATAAATGGTGAAAAGATAAATGAACGGACTTATCTGCCTCCTGCGGAACCATGCGGACCCATTGTGTTGGGCAACCGAACTTGGACTACCGACCTGGTCGGGGAAAAGTTCGTTTATGAAGCCATAGTTGTTGGCTATATGGATAAACTTTGAATAAGTATGAGAGATGATAATATAATTATTGGAGTAATGAAATGTATATTTATAAGCATGATTCTTATTGATTGAATATATGAATCTAAAAAGATTAGAATTTGAATATAAGTTTGACCTAATGAAATTAGGTTATATATATATATTGTGGAATCCAATGATAAATTTCGATAAGGTAATTGTTGGTTTGGATTAAATAAGGTTGAAATGTTGGTATGTTGTGATAGGTAGATCGATTGATCTAGATTTCGCTTAAGTTGCGAGTCAATATTGAGATTTAATATGTACTGTTGTATTGGGAGTGTAAAATTGAAATGGTAATGTGTATGATGTAATATTCTGGTTTATGAATGAACATAAATAAATTGAATTATATCAATTGTACTTGGTGAGAAAAAAGGGAAATGTTGTTTACCTGTTAGGTAAGTTTAAAAGTATTGTATTAATATGTATATTAAATGAGAAGCAAGCTAAAGAAAGTAAGGATATTGTTATTCATTGAAGTTTGGTAAATATTTATTTTGAAAGTGATTGTAAGAACGGAATCAGCAATGTTAAGATATTAATTAATGATTTTTGAGGTTAAAGTTAAGAGAATATCTATAACCAGATAATGTGATAATCTGACTCGTATACAAAGATAAAATTCATTGGATATGTATAAGTTATCTGAATTGTTTTGTTGAGAAAGCAATAAGATATATATATATACCTATACTATGATGAGTTATGAATTTCAGAGAAAATGATTGTTTCTAAGGGGGAGAGTAGAAGTTATGTGACTTGATAAAATCATAATGTAAGAATACGATGATTTTCATATAATGGTGATTTGTTTTAAATGAGTTGTTATTATGCTGGATAATTTCGAGGACGAAATTATTTAAGGGGGAGAGAATTGTAATATCCTAAAGTATACCCTAAAAGTGTTGGGGTTATTGTTGTATTTGAATTCAATGTGTGTATTGAAGGGAAAGAGAAAAGAAGTGAAGAGAAGATTTGGGAAATATAAATGCAATATATATGACATATACATATACTTACATATACATCACATATACATGATATATATAATGGTATAGGAAAAGTGAGTTATATATATATGTGATTAATAATAATGATAATAAGGACAAAAAGAAAAAGAAGAAGAAAGTAAAAAGAAATTTGTGTGGAGGAGATTTAATTGTATTATTATTGTTGTTGTTGTTGTTATTATTATTATTATTATTATTATATATATATATATGATAAGAATGAAAGAAAGAACGCGATCTTTCTTTCTTCTTCTCCTTCGTCTTCTTTTTCTTAGTGAACGAGAGAGAGAGAGAGAGAGAGAGAGAGAAGCTAGAGAGAGAGAAAGATGATTTTGCTCCTAATTACACCAAAGATTAAGGATATCAAGAGATTTGCAAGTGGAGTTTGAAGATTTGGCAAGCTATACATGTAAGTACTCATTCTTTGAATTGAGTTTATTGATTATATATATATATGATTTTTATCTTCTTGTCTTGATTTCTTTTAATTGAAGTTAGTTTTGATATGGTTGGTGTGGAAAATGATGATAAGTTGGGGTATTTGTAAGAATGATGATGAATTGTGGAGTTAGAGTTTAGTATAAATGAATTTGGTACTTTGAGTAATTGATTATAGTGATGTATATATATTGGTTATTATGATGATATAATGAAGTTATATAAATGTTAAAGTGATAGGAAATTGTTAAACATTAACAAAGATGATGATTAAGAGGGTTGTGGTGTGAATTTTAAAGGGTTTGGATGAGTTTTGAAATATTTGGTCTTTAAATCATTGAAGGACACGGCCAAGATATGAGAGACACGGCCAAGTTAGGGCAAACTTGGCCGTGTTGGATGATTTTTGGAGAGACACGGCCACTGGCTTGGCCGTGTCCCTTGACTGTGTTTGCCACTGCCTATGTTGTGTTGAGAGACACGGCCGTGTCCCTTGCCCGTGTTTGCTACTGGATTTTGGTGCGGAGAGACACGGCCACTGGCTTGGCCGTGTCCATTGCCCGTGTTTGCTACTGTCTGCATTGGTGTTGAGAGACATGGCCACAAGCTTGGCCGTGTCCCTTGAGTGTGTTGGCTAATGATATTTATTCTTGATTATTCTTACATGGTTGGATCTTCAAAGGTCTTTTGTACCTAAACACACTTAAAACAATAATGATTCAATCAAATGTATATGGAAGATTCTAAATCCATGAATAATGTAAATTGTTATGTGTATATTAATGATGATATAGGAAATGTGGAAGATATAATGATCATTGAAAAAGTATGTGCAATGCCATTGATTATGTATACTTGAATGATGAATTGATCAATATGATTTGATGATGCATATGATACTATTATGCATTGTGAATCTTGTGAATTGCAATGATGATATATATATATTGTGAAGTATATGCTGAAGTAATTAATTATGTACAATTGAATAATGAAATATTATAATATGAGTTGAGACATGATATGATGTGAAGCCATTGTGATTGGCTATAGTGATTCAAATGAGATGTGAAGCCATTGTTATTGGCTATGATAATTCAATTGAGTATGAAATGAAAATGTTGATTCAATTGTGTTCTGTCTAATATGTTGATTCAATCTTCAGAGTTCTGGATTTGGCGGCATGCTTAGAAAATGTGAAAATGTAACAGTCTTGCCGGGTTGAGGATCTCTTCAATTTGAGTGAATTGAGGTCCAAGAGACTGGGTCTGTTACACTATGTGAATTATTGATACGAAATATATGAAAAGTAACAGTCTTGCCGGGTTAAGGATCTCTTTGAATTGAGATCCAAGAGACTGGGTCTGTTACTTGATAAAATGTGAAATGTGAATTGTAGTAACAGTCTAGCCGGGTTGAGGATCTCCTCGAGTTTAGCCGAGTTGATGATCCAAGAGACTGGGTCTGTTACGCTATCCATGGATAGAGATATGAGATATATTGCCTACGGGCTTGATCATTGTGATTATGGACCAATGCAGTAACTCTGAACTTTGAATAACATATTAGTGTCTTTTGGGCCCGAGTCTGTCTTTGTTGTCAGTGTGATATTTAAATGTTGAAATAAATGAGAAATGAGATCTATGGTTGCCTTTATTGCAAATGTGATTCATGATTGGTATGATATATATAATATATGTATGTATTGATATATTGAAAATGAATATGGGTTGAGGAGCCTTGATAAGAAATGAGTTTATGAAAATATAATATGATGTGTAAATGTATATGAATGTGGAAATTTATGAGAATTGTGCTCATGAAGGTTTGGATAGGTCATTGAATGGTGTTTTGTTGATGTGATATATATGTATATATATGAGATAAAAAGGGTATGTATTGTGTTGTGAATATGTTATGTAATTATGTATCTAATTTATGAGATTAGTGTGAATATATGAAGAATGTATTGAGAAAGGAAAACGTGGTAAGGGATCAATAAAACATAATGCTAAAAGAATGAGGTATGATTCTTTTGTAAAGTATATTTTATTATTTATTGATTTATTTATTTGTACTACTAAGTTCTCGGGCTTAGCGCGGTTGTTTAATCGCGCAGGAAATCATGCGGATGATGTGGAAGTCCATTAGTTATGCCACGAGAAGATTATGGGTGTCTCGAGACCAACTAGAAGGTGATGCATACATTTTGTGATTTTAATTATGTTGTATAATTATAAGAATAATGTTTTTCATAAATGTTTCTTTAAATTAATACAATACTTCTTGAACTCAGATAAAGGTTTTTTTTAAATTGAAACTATAAGTGACATTCTTATACTTTATATACGTACTGTATATATACTAAGTATATGTATAGTACTTATATAGAGTATGGTGGTGTTACAATGTATGCCCTAGAAGTTTGAATATTATTGTTGTTTTAATTGGATTGAATGTATATGTTAATTTGAAAGAGAAAAGAATTTGTAAAGAAAGTGTGTATGTTGCATATATGGAAGTATAATTAACATATACATAAGTCAAATAGAAAGTCAATGGAGGAGGATATTTATTGTGTGAGTGTGAAATTACTTAAATGAGCATATAAGAGACAAAAGGTTAGTTAAATGGTTAAGGGCATTGATGTAATTTTCTTTTGGAAATCTCTTGGTGGAGATTTAAAGAGGAAAAGAAGGGTTGACTTGTGATTATTTTCTTCTCTTCTCATGTGTGTGCCGGCCATTCAAGAAAGGAGAGAGCAAGAGAGGTGTTCTTGATGCTAGAAGCAAATTGAAGAGGAATCAAAGAGATTTGATTAAAGAATTGTGAAATTTCTTCATTTGAGGAAAGCTCTTTTCTTTGATTTCTTTATTCCTTTAAAGTGATATTGCAAGTAAATTTAGGATTTGTTGATTTGATGATGAGAGGTGTTTGTGATGTGTTTTCAAGTGTTAAAATTGATTTTTAGTTAAGAGTTTAAATAAGTGTTGTGGTTGGAAGTGGTGGATGTTGTTTTTGAAAGAGGGAAAAGGATGTTGGTTTTAGGGTTTTGGAAATGGTAAGTGATAAATTATATTGTGTTATTTTGGATTAGGTTTTGGAAGAAGGTGATTTGCTCTAATTTGAGAAGTGAAGAATTCTTGGAGAAAAGAAAGTGTTTAGAGTTGTATAATTGGTGCAAAAGGTAAGTACAAATTATATGGGTACAAACATGCATATGTTGTTTAATCTTAAAACACTTTTGTTTGTAAATGTGATAGAGTATCAAATGAATGTTGGTGATGAAAATATTGTGATGAGAATGTAAAATAATTGCTAATGATGTTGATTATGTCCATTTGAATGAGGTTATGTTGTGTACAATGTGTGTTAAGTTAACCAAAAGAAATTTGGCTACATTTAGGGTTTATGCATGAGAGACACGTAATTTGGGGCGGTCGCTATTATTCATGTGCGGTCGCGACTTAGGTCGGGCTTCTGACCGCGAAACCTACTGTAATAAGGTTTCATCTTGTAATTGTATGGCGCGGTCGTATTCAGGTGAGGTGCGACCGCTAGAAAGGTTCTGTTCACCTTATTGGAAGTAACTTAATCTTGCAACAAGATTCTCAAATACATGTTAAATAGATCATCCATTTGAGTTGTCAAGGATCAAAATAGAGATCATTTGTCTAACATCATTGTTGAATCATAAAATGTGAGATGATATGGAATGTGATTTAAAGCCATTGTTATTGGCTATGATGATTTAATTGAATGAAACAAGGCATGATTGCCAATATGATAATGAGAAGTGATAATGGAATTGATAATGCATATGATATCACATGAACAAGGTTATGTTTTATGCATTGTGAATCTTGTGGATTGCAATGATGCTATATATATATTGTGAAGGATATGATGAAGTAATTGCTTATGTATAATTGAATAATGAAATATTATGGTATGATTTGAGATATCATATAATGTGAAGTCATTGTTATTGACTATGATGATTCAAATATAATGTGAAGTCATTGTTATTGACTATGATGATTCAAATATAATGTGAAGTCATTGTTATTGACTATGATGATTCAAATATAATGTGAAGTCATTGTTATTGACTATGATGACTCAAATATGAGGTGAAGCCATTGTGATTGGCTATGATGATTCAAAGGAAATGTGACGCCATTGTTATTGGCTATGATAATTCAATTGAGAATAAAATTGATAAATGAATGGTATAACTAATGTGTTATTCCATTTTCAGAGTTTGTTGTTGGTGGCATGCCTAATAAGTGTAACAATCTCTTGAAGTTAGGTTGGATTGAATCCTTGAAGCCTAATTGAGATGTTACCACCCTTGAAGCTAGGTTGGGTTGGTTCTTGAAGCCAAGTTGGGTTGAAGCTTAGCATGCTTTGCTCCCCTTGAAGCTTGGTTGAACCTAATCCTTGAAGCCTAGTTGGGTCTATGATATTGATAAATGTGATGATAAAACCAAAGCATTTACTCTGAAAATTGAATGGCATATTAGTGTGTTGTTTTGGGCCCGAGTCTGTCTTTGTTGTCAATATGAAATTTAAATGTTGAAATACCGAATAATGAGATTTATGGCTGCCTTTATTGGAAGTGTAATTCATGATTGATGAATTGTGAATAAAATGATGTTATGAAGTATAATTGTGTAATATGTGTATTGATATATTGAAAGTGAATATGGTTTGAGGAGCTTTGATGAGAAATGAGTTTGTGAAAATGTTGTATGAGGTGTAAAATGTATATGAATGTGGAATTTGTGAGAATTGTTTTCATAAAGGTTTGGATAGGTCATTGAATGGTGTTTTGTTAAAATAATGTATATGCATATGTATATGAGATAAAAAGGGTAAGTATTGTGTTGTGAGTGTTCTATGTAATTATGTATCTAATTTATGAAATTAGTGGAAGTATATGAAGAATGCATTGAGAAAGGAAAACGTGGTAAGAGAACAATAAAATATGATGCTAAAAATATGAGGTATGAATCTTTTGTAAACTATAACTTAATAAAGTACATTTTAATAATTGTTTATATTACTAAGCTTTCGGGCTTAGCGCGGTTGGGTAATCGCGCAGGTGGTTGCGGTTGATCTGGAGGTCTAGCTACTATGCCACGTGAAGAGTATAGTGTCTCGAGACCAACTAGAAGGTGATGCATACATATATGATTTTTAATTATGTTGCATTTATAATATGAATTATGTTTTTTTTTTGTAAATGTATTTTAAAGTAATGTAAAATTGTATGAATTCGGATAAAGGTTTTTTTTTTAAATTGAAATTAGACGTGACATTCTTATACTTTTAATACGTATTGTATGTATACTAGGTATATGTACGGTACTTATATGGAGTATCAGGGTGTTACAAGAAATCTGGCTTTCTTTTAGCCATCGACTTCAGCTCTTCTAGCTAGACTGACCTTCTGTCATCTGAGACTTCTAGCTTTCTTCTACTCACTTGTTCCATCGTTCAATGTATCGACTTCAGCTCTTCTAATTGAACTGACATTTTGTCATTTGAGGGTGCAGGCTTTCTTCTAGCCATCAAGTTGTTCTATTCTTCAATGAATCAACTTCAGATTTTCTAGTTGGATTAGCTTTTTATCATTTGAGATTACCGACATTCTGTCATTTGAGGGTGCGAGCTTTCTTTTAGCCATCAACTTGTTCCATTCATCAATTGATCAACTTCAGCTTTTCTAGCTAGATTGACTTTTTATCATTTGAGAGTACTAGCTTTCTTCTAGCCACTTGTTCCATTCTTTAATGGATTCTGCTTTGCGAAAAATTTGGCTATTTTTTAGCCCTTTAGTCCTCATATCCTACTCTTTGCCCCTGCATGGCAAAATATTGAAAGAGAGTCTGAAAATATTTTGTACATGTATAAAATCAAAAATTAAAAGGAGAAGCTTTGCCACCTGTGTAGGCTCAAACTAATGATTCTCTTCCCATGTAGGCTCCATCCGATGTTTTTTCTTTGTCTTGTTCATTACACAAGAATGCATCTCCATTTTGTGGAGTGATTAGATTTTTCTCGGGCAATAGGCCTTTCATGCCCCTGATGCTTTGTCTGCTTCTCATCATTTGCTTTAAGAGTATTGACTGCTTAAATAATAGACAACAAAAGTGCAGTGTAACATGCTTATGTATGCATGTATGCATGATATGCATGAGTGATACTTACAATGGTTATACTGATTCATAGAGTGCGGTGATAGGCTGAAGCACTCATATTGGTACTTTCATGATATTCTTGTAGGTCTCGCATTGGATCATTAGGACATGCCACATCTACAACTTTATCTTCAAGATATGGAATACATGAGTAGTGGGGGCCAAAGCAAGGTAGTCAAAGATACAGGAGACATTAATTTCAAACTATGATTCAACACATGAGTTGATAGCTTCTTCATAACCTTATGAATGATTCTTTCATCAGCCCACTTTTTCCCAATGTGTCTTTTAAGGTTTGAAAATACAATGTACTTCCCTAAGCTTGAATGCTCATGTGACAACAAAACATTTTTTTTATTTAATTTAATTTTGAAATCAAATGCTGGCCTTGTCAAATTAGTGTCAATGCACCTCAGGACTTGGTCCTTCAAATTAACACATCTATAACCCCACAACTCTAGTTACCGTACTAAATTTGGAAATCATTTCCATTTGAGCAAGAGTTGTTACACTTCAGATAGCATATACACATTACTTGGCCAAAGGTTTTATTAAGTTTAAATATTGTCTATCTCATATGTATGCTTTTTTGAACAATCTCTACTAATAGAATCTACCTGGCAAAAGAGATAAACGGGTCTTTAATAGGCTTGAAATGAGATCTATAAGGGATATAGGTTAAGCAAAGGCCATTTTTAGATTGGAACTAACATGACACTATAGATAAACCGTTGCACTATAGAACTCTTGTTGGAACCTTAGACTGTTGGAAGCATGAAAAGATAGAGCTTTGAATGTTTTTCCATCTTCTTAGCATGAATCTGGATCTTGATTAGGATTGTCTTTGCCTTTTGTAAAAAGTTTGAGACCCTTATTCTTTTCCTTTTCTTCTTTTTCTCTTTTTTCTTTTTTCCTTTTTCCTTTTTTTTTTCTTTTCTTCCTTTTGGTATTTCATCATTTTGTCCTTTTTCTCTGTAGGACTATCAAATGAGAACCTTTAAGATTAATGTCTTAGAGCTATGATGGGTATCATGAACTAGATGGTTTTTCTCTGATTTTGGTTAAATCTCTGGTTGGGTCAATTCAAGTCAAACTTCTTCTCTTAGGCTGAGTGGAAGTCTTCTATTGTTCTAGGTAGAAAGAACTTTGTTGGCATTTTGAACTGCTCTTTCAAACTTTTGTTATTTTATTTTTCTTTTTTTTCTTTTCATCTTTCTTTCTTCTTCTTTTTTTCTTTTTCCTTCCTTTCTCTTTTTTTCTTTTTTTAGCTCTAAGAGAGTCTTCTTGTTTGTACTGTCATATGCTTCTAACTATGGAGTAGCATGAGTATGCTTCAATGAGGATGGATCTTTTTGTTGTCCTAGCACCATCTTAATGATGAAATAGATTTGAGACATTAGGTCTAGTTTAGGTAAACTTCAACTATCCTTATGGTCTTGATTAAGCATCCCTTTCTTCAATCTTCTGCTTCCTTATAACTCAGTGATCATCAGACTTGTCATAAGTGTCGTACCGGCTCAGGGTAGGTTATCGAATTTAAAAGCCAATAAAAAGAAAGCTAAAATCTCATGAAGGCTCAAAGGGACAAACTAGGGTTTGATATTGATATGGTGGATATTAGTTGTTGGCTCATCAAATAATACCTAGATCATTTGTCTTTTAAATAAGCAAAGCTCAATTTTGCCTCAAAAGTTCGTAAAAGCATGTTCTAAGATCTACTAGAACCTAGACATAGGTAATTATGCAGAAGCCATCTCTAAGTAAGCATACATAGCTCAATGCTATAGAATAATTCCTTCACCTAGTAAAGCCATTCGGATCATGATGCACAGATACACTAATTCATGAATATCAAGTTAGATTCATCATTGGTTGAGCACTAAATGAACAAAAACCAATAAAATCATAAATTTAACCAAAGTAATTTATTCAAGCAATTTTAATTTGAAAAACACAATTGTTCCAATGAAATACCAAAGAAAGCAAAATAAAATGAGAAACACTCAAGCCAAAGGAAGTTTTGTGAGTTAGAGTCAATGATGCTCCATCTATTTGGGCATGTCAGGGGCGAGAATCTCATCATTCTATACCTCTTCTACTTCAGGTTTAGAGGTCCATCCTTCTTCCTCAGTCTTTGATTCATCATCACTATCAGTTGAGTCCCATAACATATTCATGACATAAACAGTTAATACTTCCTTACTCTTAGCTGTCTTGAATTTGCTAGATGAATTCTCTCCTTTCTTCATATTTTCTATATTTGTATCTTGAAAAGAGGATAAAACAAAATCTTGCTTCAATCCTCCTCCTATAATGAAGGCTGCTGGTGGAGGTACTTTGCTGAACATAGGCAAAGGGATGTTCTTATGCTAGGTTTGTTGGGCTCTGGCAGCTTTCCAATGTCAATAAGATCTTGGATCTCATGCTTTAACCAAATACGCTTACATGTTTCATGCCCCTGCATTTGATGGAATTGGCAGAATATCTCAGTGTCAAAGTTTGATGGTAATGGATTCGGCAAAGGTCGAGGAGCCAATGGCTATAACAACCCATTTTTCTATAACTTGTTGAAGACCTAAGATAGAGGTCTCCCTAAATCTAAAAATTATCTTCCATTCCCTTGATCAATTGTTGCATTGAAATCCATTGCTTTTTGTGTACTTTGACCACCAGATTGGTAATTTCCCTTATCATTCCTTCTTTCAAAAAAATGATTCTTCTCCCTTTCCCACTCTTCTATTTGCAATCCAGCTTGGAGAATGTCATTGAAGTCACTGATAAGAGTGTGGGTGTGAGCGGGTATTTTCGTCCCCACTCTCGGTGGAATGGTTCTTGCGACTTCGGCACTGTTTAGGCTCAGGGCCTTAGAGAATACGGACCTAAGTCCAGAGAAAATGGAGTCGCCACCCGGACGGGCCTGGAAAAAGAAAGGGGTGGATAACTCGATTCCTAAGGAATCCCCAAACCCTTAATGGGTTCGGAAAGTTGGATACGTGTGGGGAAGGTGAGAGATGGCCCAGCACCCCCACAACGCCCGGTTCATTAGAACCGGCCTCCTTTATAGGTCTTAATATTATAAAATTCTTAAATATAACAATATTATCCATATTACACACAATAAAAAGAAAGCATCATTATATTAAAATCAAAGTAATATCCAAACAAAACAAAATAAATAAATGAACACCCATCCAAGGATGGAAACATGTCCTTACATCACATGCCTAGATAGGACACCCACTAAAAGGTAGAAATATGCCCTTTACATAAGTTCTAAAATAGAAAAGCAAATTAAATTACATGATGTTTAACTAATGAGGTATCCACCAAGTGGAAACATACCTCTTACAACTTTTGGAAGTCTAAATTGATTGATAAAAGTAAATAATCATTCATCATATATAAATCATTCATCAAAAGTATTTAAATAAAATATAAAATAAACATCCATCCATGATAAATTAAATAAATCAAGTATTGAATTCAAATAAATTAAAGCATAAGAAATAAATCAAAGCATAATCAAGTATGGAATTGAATAAAGCAAATAAAAGTTCAAGTATAGCTACTATTTCCATTTAGGGTTTTTTTTTATCTCATGTGTTAAGGTTTTGGAAATTTCTAAAATTAAGCTACTGTGACTTTTTATGGAATTAAAATAAATTAGGGTTTTATGTTTTAAAAGGTTGGTAAGACTCTTTGATTAAACAAATTAAGGTTTGAATGATGAAATCATGAAACTAGGGTTTTAAATACCTTAAAATACTTTAATTTGTGATTTGTGATTATTGAATTTTAAGCTACTGTGCAATTTTTGGATTTTCATGTTTTTATGTTTTTTAATGTTTTAAAAGGATTAGGGTTCATAAAAATTAGGGTTTAAGGTTTTAAAAGGGTTAGGGTTCATTATTTTAGGTTCAAAAGTAGAATTTTGGATTTTAGGATTTTGAAATTTGGGTCTCGGGTAATGAAAAATTTTTAGGGTTTTAGAAATCAATTTGATATTTTATGAAGTTTTATTAATTTAAACAAAAGGATTGAAGTTTTTATAAGTAGAAAAGATGTTTTTTAAGGCTTTTTGAATGAAATAGAACATACTTTAAAATCTTAAAAGAAACAGAATTTGATTTTGGTTTTGTTGAAAAATATGTTCAATTAGTGTTTTAAGGTCTTTAAGAAGAAAAATTAACAATTTTAAGTCCTTTTAGAAAATAAGGTCACATTTTTAGTGTTTTAACTTTGGAAAACTAAATTAAAGTTCTAAGATTTTAACTTTTGAAAAACACAAAAAAATCCTAGTTTTAGCTACTGTGTAAAAAAAATTAGAATTTAGAATTTCATACCTTCTTTTGTAAGTTGCTCCAAAATTGCTTCTTCTTGGATGAACTAGCTCCAAAGACAAGCCTTTGTTGCCTTTGGAATCCCTTTGATCGTGATGCTGCTGTTCCAAAAAAGTTTTAAATTTAATTTCTTCTTTTCCTTCTTTGATTTGGTTTCAAATTTTCCAAACTCCCTTTGTATTTGTTCACTCTCGGCCCTCCCTAATTTTATTTGCCTTTGGTCCTTATTTATAATGGTTTAAGGTTATTTATTCCTAATTAATTAAGGTAAGTAATATTAATAAAAAAAGAAATTAAAACCTAATTGGATTAGGTTTCAAAAATTTGGGTCGAAAAATTTTGCGCTGGCAAAAACCGTGGCAGCAGTGGGCTTGCCAACCAGCAGGAGGTGTGCCAGCCCGCAGGAAATTCCTGCGGGAAGTTATTTCGCCCGTAGGAATTTCCTACAGGCAAAATAACTTGCCCCGCAGGAAGTTATTTCTCCCGCAGGCCTGCGGGTGAGCTGCTGCTGGGCCGACGGGCCCACGCGATCATTTTTCGCTGCCGATTTTTTTTCGACTCTGATTTTTATTTTTATTTTTTATTTTCATTTTTTATCAATAAAAATTAAATACTAAGGTAAAAATTATTTAATTAAAATTATTTTGGACCAATTAGACAACAAAAATCATTTTGGGCTAAATAAAACATATTAGATCGGATTGGGTCAAAAATTAAGGGTCTATAGTTTTCCCCCTGCTTGAATGATCTGAAACCTTAGTGAAAGAGAGTGAAAAGCAATAAGACTTAATTTTTGAGATTTTGGGTTCTGGTCCCGAGAGATTTGGACACTCGATCCTAAACTAGACTTGAATACTCAATCCTATCTGGATTTGGGTACTCGATCCTAAATCGGATTTGGATACTCGATCCTAAACTAGATTTGGATACTCGATCCTATATTGGATTTGGATACTCAATCCTATTTGGATTTGGATACTTGATCCTAAACTGGATTTGGATCCTCGACCCTAAACTGGATTTGGATACTCGATCCTAAATCGAATTTGGATACTGGATCCTAAATTGGCTTTGGATACTCGATCCTAAACTGGATTGGGATACTTGATCCTAACTCAAATTTGGATACTCGATCCTAAATTGGCTTTGGATACTCGATCCAAAATTGGATTGGGATACTCAATCCTAACTGGATTCGGACACTCGATCCTAACTAGATTCGGATACTCGATCCTAAACTTGATTGGGATATTCGATCCTAAATGGATTTGGATACTCGATCCTAAATCGGATTTGGATACTCGATCCTAAACTGGATTGGGATACTCAATCCTAAACTGGATTTGGATACTCGATCCTAAATCGAATTTGGATACTCGATCCTAAATTGGCTTTGGATACTCGATCCTAAACTGGATTGGGATACTCAATCCTAATTGGATTCGGACACTCGATCCTAACTAGATTCGGATACTCGATCCTAAACTTGATTGGGACACTCGATCCTAAATGGATTTGGATACTCGATCCTAAATTGGATTTGGATACTCGATCATAAACTGGATTGGGATACTCGATCCTAAACTGGATTTGGATACTCGATCCTATCTTGATTTGGATACTCGATCCTAACTTTGATTCGGGTACTCGATCCTAAACTTGATTGGAATACTCGATCCTAACTGGATTTAGATACTCGATCCTAAATCGGATTTGGATACTCGATCCTAAATTGGATTGGGATACTTGATCCTAACTTGAATTTGATACTCGATCCTAAATTGGCTTTGGATACTCGATCCTAAACTGGGTTGGGATACTCAATCCTAGCTGGATTTGGATACTCGATCCTAAATTGGATTGGGATACTCGATCCTAACTGGATTTGAACACTTGATCCTAACTGGATTCGGATACTCGATCCTAAACTGGATTTGGATACTCGATCCTAAATTGGATTTGGATACTCGATACTAATTTGGATTGGGATACTGGATCCTAACTGGATTGGGATAATCGATCCTAACTGGTTTTGGATACTCGATCCTAAACTGGATTGGGATACTCGATCCTAAACTCGATTGGGATACTCAATCCTAAACTGGATTTGGATACTCGATCCTAAATTGGATTGGGATACTCGATCCTAACTTGATTTGGATGCTCGATCCTAAACTTGATTGGGTTACTCGATCCTAACCCGGGTACTTTGACTTGAGATTTGAATTGATATTGATTTAATTTGGGTACTTGGACCCGAGATTAGATTTGATTTGGGTACTTGGACCCGAGAATGGGTACTTGGACCCGAGAATGAATTTGACTAACCTTTAATCAGTTGAGAAGTCTGACTGCCCTGGCTGTTCTATGCATTGTGATTCGTCACCCTCAGAATGGATCTTCATCCTTGGAGATTGGATCTTCACCCTTGCAAATGGATCTTCATCCTTTGAGATTGGGTCTTTACCCTTGAGACATGGGTCTTTATCCATTGGAGGTCGGGTCTTTACCCTTGCTTTAGCTCTTTTAGCTGGATTGGTCTTTTGTCTTTTTCATCTTCATTCTTTTGAGAGTTCTAATGTTCTATTCTTTTGTTCTTCCTTTTTAAAAAATTCAGCTATTTTTAATTGGACCTTATAGCCTCTCCTTGCCCCCCTATGTGGCAAAATATTTGTAAGTGAGTTTAAAGATATTTGGTTTATAAACTCAAAAAATTGAAAAGGAGAAACTTTGCCCCCTGTGTAGGCTCAAACCTATGATGCTCTTTGCTGGCTTTGATTGACATTCCTGTTGTCTTGTTCTTCGCACAAGCAAGCATTTCTTCTCTTTGAAAAATTATTGGAGCTTTCTCAAGCAACGAGCTTTCTATGCCCCCCTGATTTGATATCTTCTTTTGATTCTTTACTTCACACGGTGTTTGCTATTCATTTTGCCAAAGAAAACAAGACAAGAAAGTGCGATGTGATATGCTCATGTATGCATGATATGCATGAATAATACTTACAGTTGTTCCATTGACTCATAGACTAAGTTGATCAGCATAAGTGTTCTCATTGGTTTCCTTTTGACACTTGTTCAAGTCTTGCATTAGAATGATTGAAAGCTTTGTATTTGTAGCCTTTATCTTTGAGATGTTGAAAACATGAGTGGTGGAGACCCTAAGCAGTAGAGTCAGGGATGTATCCATTTCAAACTATATTTCAGCATGTCGGTTGGTAGTTTCTTCATGACTTTTCCAAATGTGTCCTTTGGAGATTCAACATACTTCCCTTAACTTGAAGGCTTTGTATGACAAAACATTTTTTGAACTTTTTGAATTTTTTGAATTTTGATTTTGAAATCAAATGTTGGCTTTGCCAAATTAATGTCATTGTACCTCAGGACTTGATTTTCCAAATTAACATATCTATAACATGATAACCCTAGCTACCATACTAAACTCAAGAATTATTTAAGCAAGAATTGTTGCACTTCATATAGGCACATACACATTACTTGGTCAAAGGTCTCATTTGAGTTTAAATATTGTCTATCTCATATGCATGTTTATTCAAACTATCTCCACTAATAGACTCTACCTACCAAGAGAGATCAACAGGTCTTTGATAGGCTCGAAATGGGGTCTATAAGGGACATGGGTTAAATGAAGAATTTTGAGATTGGAGCTGGTGTGACACAATGGACAAACCCTCACACTACAAATTTCTTATTTGAACTTCAGACAGCTGGGAGGAATCTTGCTAGACTCCAAATTCCTTCTATATCTTCTTGGCATTAATCTGGATCTTGATCAGGATAGTCTTTGCCCTTGCAAAACTTTTGAGACCCAAATTCGTTTCTTTTCTTCTTCTCCTTTTCTTTATTTCTCTTACTCTTCCCTATCATTTTGTCCTTCTTCCTTATAGGACTGTCAAGTACATAACTTTCAAGAATTGGATGGTCTTTCTCCTTTTTCCCCAATTTTGATTGAATCTTTGGTTGGGTTGGACCAATTCAAGTCAGACCATTCTTATGGAAGCCTTTTGCTGCTTTAGGTAAAAGAGAACTCAATTGGCTTTCTGAACCGCCTTTTTAAGTTTTATCTTCTTTTTTTCTTTTTCTATTCTCTTTTTTCTTTCTTTTCTCTTTCTATTCTCTTTTTTCCTCCTTTTTTTTTTGGTTCAAGCTTAAACATAGTTGTCTTGTTTGTACCAACTTGGGCTTCCAATAATGGATGAGTGGGGTAACATAAATCTTCCTAAACAGGGATAAATCATTTGTTACTCTATTGTTGATGTTGTCTTGATATATTAGAGACATTGAGGGAACTTCAACTACCCTTAAGGTTTTGAGAACATCAACTATCCTTATAGTCTTGACTATTCATTCCTTTCTTTGATCTTCTTGCCTTTTCACCTTTGTGATCATAAGACTTGTCAAAAGTATCACAACAGCTCAAGGTAGGTTGTTGAGGTTATATGCCAATGAAAAGAAAGCTAAAATTTTATGAAGGCTCAAAGGGACAACTAGGGATTAATATTTAATTGGGTGGATACTAGTTGTTGGCTAATCAAACAATGCCTAGATCATTTCTCTCTTAAATAAGCAGAGTTCAATTTCACCTCGAAAGTTTGTCAAAGCATGTTCTAAGACTGACTAAGACCTAGACAAAGATAATTATGCAGGAGCCCTCTCTAAGTAAGCATACACAACTCAATGCTATAGAGTAATTCCCTCATCTAGTAAAGTCATTCGAGTCATGATGCCTAGACACATTAATTTATAAACACCAAGCTAAATTCCTCATTGGTTGAGCATCAAAATGAACAAAGACCAACAAATTTTTTGATAAAAGTAATTTATTCAAGCAACTTTAAATTTGAAAAAAAAAACAAGATTGTTCCAATTTAATATTAAAGAGAGTAAAATTAAGAAGCAATATTCAAGCTAAGGAAAGTTTGTTGCATTTAAGCTTCTTTTTCTTTCATATCTTCAATATCCCCATTTTGAAAGGATGATAAAACAAAATCTTCTTCCAATCCTTTTCCCACCATGAAGGTTGCCGGTGGAGGTACTTTATTGAACCTTGGTAATGGATTGTCTTTGGTACTGGGCTTATCCGACTCGGGTAGTTTGCCACTATCGATTAGGTCCTGAATCTCATGCCTTAGACGAGCACATTTATCTGTTTCATGCCCTCGCATTTGATGAAATTGACAGAAGGCCTCGTCATTGAAGTTTGGTGGCAGTGGATTATGTAGAGGTCGAGGAGCTAACGGTTGTAACAACCCTTTCTTTTGCAGCTTCCTAAAAACCCAAGATAGAGGTTTCCCCAATTCTGAGAATTGTCTTTTATTCCCTTAACCGGTTACATTATCATCAACTTCTTTTTGTGTGCTTTGATTGTTAGGCTGGTTGTTCCCTTTCTCATTCCTTCTTATTGAAAAGTGATTCTTCTTCCTTTCCCATTCTTCAATTTGTAGACCAGCTTGAAGAAGATCTCTGAAATCCCTTATAAGGGTGTGAGACATCCTTTTGCAGAGATTGGGCAGGACACCTCTCACAATCATCCTTATTTGATCAGATTCATCGGGCCTTTTCTTGAGCAAAGCAGCCTTGTTTCTCCATCTCTTGACATAATCTACAAAATTCTCATTCGGTCTTTGCCTAATGGATTCCACTTCCATCAAGGTAACTTCCAACTCAACATTATATCCATATTGTTGGATGAAGGCTTTGTAAAGTAGATCCCAACTCTTTTGTGTTCCATCATCTAAGGTATTGAACCAATTTTGGACAGCAGGATCCAATGAGAGCATGAAGTACCTTAGAGTTTGAGCCTTAGTAGCTCGGGCAGACTGCATGGCAGTGATATATTGCTTCACATAAAGATGAGGATTTCCGGTGCCATTGTACTTAGCAAATGATGGCATCTTGAACTTGTACGGGGCTTCTTCATCTAGCTCAAACAATTTGTCGATCTCGGACACCTCTTCGGTTTTCAATTTCTTCTCAAATTTCTTTTCTAAATCAGCGATCATCTTTTCAACATCGGATGTCTCTGTCTTTTTAATAGTTGCCTTCTCAACAACCTTCGACTCCTTTTTGTCTTGAGGATATTGGTAGTATTGGGTCCAATCATCATCATCAATGATCACCTTTTCATCATCAAAAACCACTTCACTAACTTTAGTCTTCCCTTTGTCCTCTGGTTTATTAGTGCTAGCAGATGCCTCGGCATGGTTCTTTAAGATTGCAGTCAATTGGTTCCTCATGGTCTCAGCTAGGGCCTCTTTTATTTCTTCCATCTTGGCATTGAGGGCTTCATCCACCATTCTTGGAATTTGTTCGGGCTCCATTGTTCTTGGTGAGCAAGTGATTGAGTTGTTGCCAGATATCTCATCTCCGGCGTAGGTCGGATTGTAAGCTTTTGAACTATCATAATCCAGGGCTGTAAGCCAAAGAGGATTGATGATATGAGATGCAAATGTATGCATGTATGCATGTATGCACAAACAATAAACAAACAAGGACAAATTAGGACGTTCCTTCCAACCTTATAACATCCACACATGAATGGCGAGTCTCTTTTCCTAGGTATATGGTTAACAAAATACCAACATGGGGTACCTTGCTTTCGAATAATTCCCTTGGACATTTCAACCAATAGTTATATTTTCAAAAATGGAAATCAATCCATGATAATTCCCATTAATTAGGTTTTAATCCATTCAACCAACTAAAGTAGCTTTTATGCTATATTGGATTGAAACAAAATTAAGAGGTTAATTATAAATAGATTTCTCACTTGAAAAGAGGTAACTAGTGGTTCATGCCAAAAACAAGCCCATAGTTAATTTATTCTTAGTGTAAACTAGGCCCACAATTGATTTTTGGTATTTCATAATTAACCTAAATATTTTTGCAAGCTCTTTGTAAAAAAAATATTGGGTGAAAATAGTTTTGTTTCTAAGCCCATTGTAAAAGATTTTAGAAAAATGGATTTTGGGCTTAGTATTTGGGCCATGGGCCAAAGAATTTTTTATTTGTTTTTAGAAAAGTCTTATGTCCAAAGATCATCTTGAAAGATTTTAAAAATAGTTTTGGTCTTTTGGATTTTAGAGAAAAGTTTATTTTGAGCTTACAATATACTTAGGTCATATTAGAAAAAAGAAAAAACCAAATAAGCCATGATTTAGACTAAGATAAACTAACTATAGTCAAACAACATGCATTTGGGGTAAAACCTAAGGAAAGTAACTAGGCCAATTACATGAGCTTTTAGTCTTTGGGTTAAAAGGCATAGGTTCCCATAGCAAGTATATACCAAATGGTACGAGGCGATGAGTGGTTATGCCATGCTCGATCTCCATACCTTGAGTGAAAGTATGGTATCCCTTACATAACATAACACGGGTAACACGGGCGTCCTAACTCACACACACCATGCAATCTAAGATGATGCAATGGATAATATCATTATAAGAAAGAATAGAATAATATAAAGACCAAAAGAATCAACTTCTCTTATCCCCAGTGGAGTCGCCACTTTGAGCGGGGATTTTTGCCCCCACTCCTGGTGGAATGGTTCTTGCGACTTCGGCACTGTTTAGGCTCAGTGCCTTAGAGAATACGGACCTAAGTCCGGAGAAAATGGAGTCGCCACCCGGACGGACCGGGAAAAAGAAAGGGGTGGATGACTCGATTCCTAAGGAATCCCCAACCCCTTAATGGGTTCGGAAAGTTGGGTACGTGTGGGGAAGGTGAGAAATGGCCAAGCACCCACACAACGCCCGGTTCATTGGAACCGGCCTCCACAGGTCTTAATATTATAAAATTCTTAAATATAACAATATTATCCATATTACACACAATAAAAAGAAAGCATCATTATATTAAAATCAAAGTAATATCCAAACAAAACAAAACAAATAAATGAACACCCATCCAAGGATGAAAACATGTCCTTATATCACATTCCTAGATAGGACACCTATCAAAAGGTAGAAACATGCCCTTTACATAAGTTCTAAAATAGAAAAGCAAATTAAATTACATGATGTTTAACTAATGAGGTATCCACCAAGTGGAAACATACCTCTTACAACTTTTGGAAGTCTAAATTGATTGATAAAAGTAAATAATCATTCATCATATATAAATCATTCATCAAAAGTATTTAAATAAAATATAAAATAAACATCCATCCATGATAAATTAAATAAATCAAGTATTGAATTCAAATAAATTAAAGCATAAGAAATAAATCAAAGCATAATCAAGTATGGAATTGAATAAAGCAAATAAAAGTTCAAGTATAGCTACTATTTCCATTTAGGGTTTTTTTTATCTCATGTGTTAAGGTTTTGGAAATTTCTAAAATTAAGCTACTGTGACTTTTTATGGAATTAAAATAAATTAAAAGGTTGGTAAGACTCTTTGATTAAACAAATTAAGGTTTGAATGATGAAATCATGAAACTAGGGTTTTAAATAACTTAAAAAACTTTAATTTGTGATTTTTTATTATTGAATTTTAAGCTACTGTGCAATTTTTGAGTTTTCATGGTTTTTATGTTTTTTAATGTTTTAAAAGGATTAGGGTTCATAAAAATTAGGGTTTAAGGTTTTAAAAGGGTTATGGTTCATTATTTTAGGTTCAAAAGTTGAATTTTGGATTTTAGGATTTTGAAATTTGGGTCTCGGGTAATGAAGAATTTTTAGGGTTTTAGAAATCAATTTGATATTTTATGAAGTTTTATGAATTTAAACAAAAGGATTGAAGTTTTTATAAGTAGAAAAGATGTTTTTAAGGCTTTTTGAATGAAATAGAACCTACTTTAAAATCTTAAAAGAAACAGAATTTGATTTTGGTTTTGTTGAAAAATATGTTCAATTAGTGTTTTAAGGTCTTTAAGAAGAAAAAATAACAATTTTAAGTCTTTTTAGAAAATAAGGTCACGTTTTTAGTGTTTTAGCTTTGGAAAACTAAATTAAAGTTCTAAGATTTTAAATTTTGAAAAACACAAAAAAATCCTAGTTTTAGCTACTGTGTAAAAAAAATTAGAATTTATAATTTCATACCTTCTTTTGTAAGTTGCTCCAAAATTGCTTCTTCTTGGATGAACTAGCTCCAAAGACAAGCCTTTGTTGCCTTTGGAATCCCTTTGATCGTGATGCTGCTGTTCCAAAAAAGTTTTAAATTTAATTTCTTCTTTTCCTTCTTTGATTTGGTTTCAAATTTTCCAAAATCCCTTTGGATTTGTTCACTCTCGGCCCTCCCTAATTTTAATTGCCTTTGTTCCTTATTTATAATGGTTTAAGGTTATTTATTCCTAATTAATTAAGGTAAGTAATATTAATAAAAAAAAAAGAAATTAAAACCTAATTGGATTAGGTTTCAAAAATTTGGGTTGAAAAATTTTGCGCTGGCAAAAACTGTGGCAGCGGGCCCGTGGCTGGGGCCAGTGGGCGTGCCAGCCCGCAGGAATTCCTGCGGGAAGTTATTTCACCTGCAGGAATTTCCTGCGGGAGAAATAACTCGGCCGCAGGCCTGCGGGTGAGCTGCTGCTGGGCTGACGGGCCCGCGCGACCACTTTTCGCTGCCGATTTTTTTTTCGACTCCAATTTTTATTTTTATTTTTTAATTTTTATTTGTTTATTTTCATTTTTTATCAATAAAAATTAAATACTAAGGTAAAAATTATTTAATTTAAATTATTTTGGACCAATTAGACAACAAAAATCATTTTGGGCTAAATAAAACATATTAGATCGGATTTGGTCAAAAGTTAAGGGTCTACAGTGGGACATCTGCTCATGAAGGTTAGGTAATACACCTTGTACTATTATCCAGATCTGATCAAACTCATCCGGCCTCTTCTTAAGAAGTGAAACCTTATTTCTCCATCTTTTGACATAATCAACAAAGTTCTCATTTTGCTTTTGCCTTATTAATTCTACTTCTATCAGAGTTACTTCCAATTTAACATTGTATCTATAGTGTTGGATAAAGGCTTTGTACAATAAATTCCAATCCTTTTGAGTGTTCTCCTCTAAGGTATTATACCAGTTTTGCACAACAGGGTCCAATGAGAGTATGAAATACCTTAGAGTTTAAGCCTTAGTAGCTTTAGCAGACTGCATGGCAGTGATGTACTTATGAGCAGGAATTTTTGCCCCCACTCCCAGTGGAATGGTTCTTGTGACTTCGACACTGTTTAGGCTTGGGGCCTTAGAGAACATAGACCTAAGTCCGGAGAAAATTGAGTCACCACCCGGACGAGCCGGGAAAAAAGAAAGGGGTGGATGACTCGATTCCTAAGGAATCTCCAACCCACTAATGGGTTCGGAAAGTTGGGTACGTGTGGGGAAGGTGAGAAATGGCCCAGCACCCCCACAACGCCCGGTTCATTGGAACTGGCCTACTTTACAGGTCTTAATATTATAAAATTCTTAAATATAACAACATTATCCATATTACACACAATAATTAAAAGAAAGCATCATTATATTAAAATCAAAGCAAGGTCCAAGCAAATCAAATAAATGGACACCCATCCGATGATGGAAACATGCCCTTACATCCATGCCTAAATAGGACACCCACCGAAAGGTAGAAACATGTCCTTTACATTAGTTCTAAAAAAGCAATTTAAATTACATGATATTTAACTAATGAGGTACCCACCAAGTGGAAACATACCTCTTACAACATTTGGAAATCTAAATAAATTGATAAAAGTAAATAATCATTCATCATAAATAAATCATTCATCAAAGGTATTAAACATCAATGGAAAGTAAACATCCATCCATGACAAATTAAATAAACCAAGCATTGAAATTAAATAAATTAAAGCATATAAAATAAATCAAAGCATAATCAAATATGGAATTGAATAAGGCAAATAAAAATCCAAATTGTAGCTACTTTTTCCATGGGCTCTTTATTTCATGTGTTTAGGGTTTTGAAATTTATGGAATTAGGTTACTGTGACTTTAAGAGAATTGAAATAGATTAAGGGTTTTATGTTTTAAAAAGTTGAGAAAGTTCTTTGATTAATCAAATTAGTGTTGGTTATGTAAAATCATGAAACTAGGGTTTGAACACTTTAAAGTACATTTGATTTTGTGATTTACGGTTAATGAATAAGGGTATTTAAGCTTACTGTGTCTAAATATGGTTTTAAAGTTTTAAAGAATTAGGGCTTAGAAAAATTAGGATTTAGGTTTTAAAGGAATTAGGGTTCACTTGTTTTGATTCTAAAGTTGAATTAGGGTTTAGTGTTCTAGAATTAGGGTTTAGTGTTCTTTAGAATTGAGTTTGTAGAATTTGTAAATCAATTGATAATTTTATGAAGTTTATGAAAGTAAACCAAATGAATTAAAGTTTTTATAAATAGAAAAGATGTTTTTAGGGCTTTTTGAAAAGAAACAGAACATAATTTAAGGGTTTTGATAATTTGGAAAGTAAATTAGAATTTTGGGGTTTTGAAGAAATAAAACTAATAGCTTTAAATTTTTGGAAAATAAAGTCATGATTTAAGATTTTTAAACTTTGAACAAAAGGGATTAGGTTCTGGGATTTTTGAATTAGAAGAACACAATTTCATGAATTAAGCTACTGTGAAAAAAATAATAAAAAGAATTTAATACATACCTCTTTTTGATAGTTCTTCCAAAAATCATTTTTCTTGGATGAACAAAAACAAGGGGAGTTGCTGCCTTTGATGATTTGTTAATGCCTTTTTTGCTCCCTCCCAGTCCGATTCAATTTACTACTAGAAGAAATTTAAAGTTTCCAAGTTTTCCTCCTTGCTCTCGGTCACCAATTTCTGATTATTCTTTCCTTCTCTCTGCCTCCTTATTTATAGAAGTTTTTATGATTTTTTCCTAGTTGCTCACGGTATACATTATTTATTAAGAAAAGGAAACCAAAACCTAATTGCATTAGGTTTTGAAAAATTTGCGTCAAAAATTTTTGTTGGCGAAAAAAAAACTGTTGCGGAAAAATTGCTCTGGCAAAAAAGCTGCCACAGCTGTGGGCGAAACAGGCCTACGGGCCATTTCGCTCGCATGCCATTTCTCTATAAAAAGCCACCATTCATTCATTTCATTTCACAGCACGATTTCAATTTCGTAATTCTCTCAAATTTCTTTCAATTTTAGCATATATTTTTCAAAAACAATGCATGCTTCGAGGTCAGGGATTCATTCTAATGCCGAGTTATTGGAGTTTATTCGACATCATAAAGATGGAAATTTAGATATACTAGCCGAGATGCCGCTCCATCGGTGTTCCAATCAAAAGAGAGAGGTAATTATTTTTTCCTTTTTTATTTCTCTTGATTTTTTCTTCTTTTTTTATTTTTTATTTTTTTTTATTTTTTTTCATTTTTATTTATTTTTATTGTTATTTATTCTTTATGTTTTGTTTATTTTTATTAATATTTTATATTATTATTCTTTTTTAAGAAAAATAAATTAATTTAAATATATAGGATAATATGTACTTACCTGGGTCTGTGTTAGCATGATCATTGTGTTGTTCGGGCTGGAGGGTGTATTTACAAAGCCCGACAATGGTGCAATGTAGTGCCTTCTCGGGTAAGGCAGATTATCCGAGATTGTGGCTTTGAGCAGTTCATCTTACAATTGCCATCCGAGGAATATCAGATAGACTGGAGCGTAGTCCAGGCGCTTGCAGAGCGATGGTTAGATACAACCCACACTTTTCACTTGCCCATTAGAGAGATGACAATTGGTCCGGTCGATTTTACTGCCATAATCGGCCTTTGATATGATAGTGTTCCGATTCCTCTGACCAATGATATTTTAACGTTTGAAGAAATTTAGGAATTAATTGGTATGGAACCATCATATAAAGGGCCTTTTAAGATAAAATTGAGCCAATTCGTAGTTATTGGATGAACTACGAAGGACGGGTTGGCAAAGACACAGCCAAATAGTATGCTCAAGGATTTTTGTTATATCTACTCGGGTCGGCCATCTTAGGCAGCACTGAATCCTCCATTCACTTGTCAGTGATGAGTGCCCTTTCTTATCTCAGAATGGTACCATCTTTTGGTTGGGGCAAAGCTAGTCTCACGTGTCTTTACCATGGTCTTGATAAGCTTTGCCAAAATAAGAAGTCTTTTTTCGGCTTGATGGCGGTTGTCGAGGTTTTCTTTTCCTTCACCAATGTTATTTCCACTCTTTTCTTGCATGAATTTGATCTTTACTATCATTGTTGTAGGTATGGGCATATGAACATAACATCGTGAGGGTACCCGGTATTTCCCCAGAGAGAGTCGGGTATCCAAGATTAAATTTCTAGTTGTCTGATCGTGTGGACATTCCCGGCTCTCATCATGTGCATACTCACCACTATGTGTTGAGCCGCTTAACCTGGGACCAGGTAAAATAACATTAGTATGCTTTAAATTTTATGTGAAAGTTTTACTTACCTTATGTTATTTTGCAGGTGAATTTGGCCTGGTGGAGCCCACAAGAGCGAGAAAACTGGTCTCTTTTGATGAAGGCTGCACTGTCTTTCCAACATTCTCCCCAAATTTTTGCTGGCCCAATGTCTAGTGGCTGGTTTCTCAAGGAGAGAGTTTATGAATGGTTTCTTGGTCCAGAGCAGCGGAGGCTTCCGATGCAAATCTCGGAATATACTTTAAACATTATGTCAATGCCGGAGGATGCATGGTGGCCGGCCCGGCATGGTTATAGTGCCGAGTCATTTGTCCATTTACCGGGTCCATTCTACACCTATTTAATTCAAAGAAGACTCTTGAACTTTGATGTATCTCCTGTTAGTGTGCGGGAGATTTCTGACGAAAATGAGGGTAGAGATGAAAAAGAACATCACGGAGCTGCAGTAGAGTCTATTCCACATCTTGGGGCCAGAACTTCTCAGGTAAATGGCCGTGTCACCTGCGTGTGTCATCTTCTATTTCTCCTCTTGTCTTCTTTGTTCTTTGAAGATGAGAGTGACACGGCCAAGCTCCTGGCCGTGTCATGTGACACGGCCAGTGGCTTTGCCGTGTCTCCTATGTGTGTCAGCTTCTGTGTTTTTTTCTTTGGTTCTTCTTTGTTCTTGGCTTAGGATGGGACACTGCCAAGCTTGTGGCCGTGTGGCTTGGCCGTGTTGCCTGCCAGTGTCACCTACTGTTTTTTTTTTCTTTCTTTTCTTGGTCCTTCTTAACTTTGCCCCTTAGGTGAGACACGGCCAGTGGCTTGGCCATGTCTCCTGCTCATGTCATGTTCTGCCAAGATTTCCTTTGAGGTGACATGGCGAAGCTTGATTTGGCTTGGCCATATCTTGCTTGATTCATGCTCTTCTTTCCTTGTTTTGATCTTCCAAGGGAATTTTTGCACTTTAACCACTTTTCCCTTGCAACTGCTTTTTTCTTTCCTTGATTCTTTAATGATTGTTACAGGCTGTTGGCTTATTTGATCATGAGGCTGGACCTTGATTCATATCATTGATCCTCTCTGGCTCACAGCCCTGGATTACGATAGTTCTAAAGCTTACAATAATCTGACCTACGCCAGAGACGAGGTATCTAGCAACGACTCAATCACTTGCTCACCAAAAACAATGGATCCTGAACAAATTCAAAGGATGGTGGATGAGGCCCTCAATACCAAGATGAAAGAAATCAAAGAGGCCCTAGCTGAGACCATGAAGAACCAGTTGACTGCAATCTTAGAGAACCATGCCGAGGCATCTGCTAACACTAAGAAACCAAAGGACAAAGGGAAGACCAAAGTTAGTGAAGTGGTTTTTGATGATGAAAAGGTGATCATTGATGATGATGATGATTGGGCTCAATATTACCAAGAGGTTCATGAAAAGAAGAAAGAACCGAAGGCTTTTGAGAAGGCAACTATTGAAAAGACCGAGACTTCTGATGTTGAAAAGATGATTGCTGATTTAGAAAAGAAATTTGAGAAGCTGAAAACCGAAGAGATGTCTGAGATCGACAAATTATTCGAACAAGATGAAGAGGTCCCTTATAAATTCAAGATGCCTTCCTTTGGTAAGTACAATGGCACCGGAAATCTTCGTCTTCACGTGAAGCAATAAATCACTGCCATGCAGTCTGCCCGAGCTACTAAGGCTCAAACTCTAAGGTACTTTATGCTCTCATTAGACCCTGTTGTCCAAAATTGGTTCAATACCTTAGATGATGGAACACAAAATCTACTTTACAAAGCCTTCATCCAACAATATGGATATAATGTTGAGTTAGAATTTACCTTGATGGAAGTGGAGTCTATTATGTCAAGAGATGGAGAAACAAGGCCGCTTTGCGCAAGAAAAGGCCCGATGAATCTGATCAAATAAGGATGATCATGAGAAGTGTCTTGCCCAATCTTCGTGAAAGGATGTCTCGCACCCTTATAAGGGATTTCAAAGATCTTCTCCAAGCTGGTCTACAAATTGAACAGTGGGAAAGGGAGAAGAATCACTTTTCAATAAAGAGGAATGAGAAAGGGAATTACCAGTCTGGTAGCCAAAGCACACAAAAAGAAGTTGATGTTAATGTGACCGGTCAAGGGAATAAAAGACAATTCTCAGATCTGGGGAAGCCTCTATCTTGGGTTTTTAGCAAGCTGCAAAAGAAAGGGTTGTTACAACCGCTAGCTCCTCGACCTTTACATAATCCATTGCCACCAAACTTCAATGCCGAGGCCTTTTGTCAATTTCATCAAATGCAAGGACATGAAACAAATAAATGTGCTTGTCTAAGGCATGAGATCCAAGATTTGATTGATAATGGCAAGCTACCCGAGCCAGATAAGCCCAATACCAAGAACAACCCTTTGCCTAAGTTTGGAAGAGTACCTCCACCGGTAACCTTCATGGTGGGAAAAGGACTAGAAGAAGATTTTGTTTTATCATCCTTTTAAGATGGGGATATTAAAGATGAGAAGGGAAAAGAAGCTTAAATTCAACAAACTTAGCTTGAATATTGCTTCTTAATTTTACTTTCTTTAATATTAAATTGGAACAATCTTGTTTTCCAAATTTAAAATTTCTTGAATAAATTATTTTCATCAAAAATTTTGTTGGTCTTCATTCATTTTGGTGTTCAACCAATGAGGAATCTAGCTTGATAATTCATGAATTAATATATTTATGCATCATGACTTGAATGACTTTACTAGGTGAGGGAATTGCGCTATAGCATGGAGTTGTGTATGCTTACTTAGAGAGGTCTCCTGCATAGTTACCTTTGTCAAGGTCCTAGTCAGTCTTAGAACATGCTTTGACAAGCTTTCGAGGTGAAATTGAACTCTGCTTATTTAAGAGAGAAATGATCTAGGCATTGTTTGGTTAGCCAACAACTAGTATCCACCCAATTAAGTATCAATCCCTAGTTGTCCCTTTGAGCCTTCATAAAATTTTAACTTTCTGTTCATTGGTTTACAAGCCCCAATAACCTACCCTGAGCTGTTGTGATACTTTTGACAAATCTTATGATCACTAAGGTGAAGAGGCAAGAAGATAAAAAAAGGGAATGCAAAGCCAAGACCATAAGGGTAGTTGATGTTCTCAAGACCATAAGGGTAGTTGAAGTTTTCAAGACCATAAGGGTAGTTGAAGTTTTCCTAATATCTCCAACATATCAAGACAATATCAGAGTAACAAATGATTTATCCCTACTAAAGAAGAGTTATGTTACTCCATTCATCCATTATTGAAAGCCTAAGCTAGTACAAACGAGACAACTCTTTTAGAGCTAGAACCAAACAAATATATATATATAAACAAAAAAGAGAGAAGAGAAAAAAAAAGAAAAGAAAAGAAAAAAAGACAAAAGAAAAGAAAAAGAAAAGAAGAAGAAAAGAAAAAAAGAAAAGAAAACCCAAAATGGTTCAAAAAGCCAACTGAGTTCTCTTTTACCTAAGCAGCAAAAGGCTTCCATTTGGACATTTTGACTTGAATTAGTCCAACCCAACCAAAGATTCAATCGAAATCAAAGAAAAAGGAGAAATACCATTCAGTTCTTGAAAGTTCTGTACTTAACAGTCCTACAAGGAAGAAGGACAAAATGATAAAATGCTCAAAGAAAGGGAAGAGTAAGGAAAATAAAGAGAAAGAAGAGGGAAGAGTAAGAAAAATAAAGTGGAAAGAAAAGGGAAAAGAAGAAAAGAAACAGATTTGGGTCTTAAACTTTTTGCAAGGGCAAAAACTATCCAGATTAATGCCAAAAAGATAGAAGGAATTTGGAGTCTAGAAAGATTGCTCCCAACTGTCTAAAGTTCCAACAAGAAATTTGTAGTGTGAGGGTTTGTCCATTGTGTCACACCAACTCCAATCTCAAAATGGCCTCCACTTTAACCCATGTCCCTTATAGACCCCATTTCAAGCCTATTAAAGACCTGTTGATCTCTCTTAGTAGGTAGAGTCTATTAGTGGAGATAGTTTGGATAATCATGCATATGAGATAGACAATATTTAACCTCAAATGAGACCTTTGGCCGAGTAATGTGTATGTGCCTATATGAAGTGCAACAATTCTTGCTTAAATAGAAATGATTCTTGAGTTTAGTACGGTAACTAGGGTTGTCATGTTATAGATATGTTAATTTGGAAAATTAATTCCTAAGGTACATTGACATTGATTTGGCAAAGCTAACATTTGATTTCAAAATGAAAGTTCAAAAATTTCAAAAAATGTTTTGTCATACAAAGCCTTCAAGTTAAGGGAAGTATGTTGAACCTCCAAAGGACACATTGGGCAAAGGAAATGATTATTGGCAAGGTCATGAAGAAGCTACCAACTGACATAGTTCGAAATAGATGAATCCCTAACTCTGCTGCTTAGGGTCTCCACCACTCATGTTCTCAACATCTTAAAGATAAAAGCCACAAATGCAAAAGCTTTCGATCATTCCAATGCAAGACTTGAACAAGCATCAAAAGGGAACTAATGAGAACACTTCTATTGATCACCTCGGTCAGTGAGTCAATGGAACAATTGTAAGTATTATTCATGCATATCATGCATACATGAGCATATCACATCGCACTTTCTTGTGTTGTCTATTCTTTGGCAAAATGAACAGCAAACACCCTGCGAAGTAAAGAATCAAAAGAAGGGGGCATAGAAAGCCCATGGCTTGAGAAAGCTCCATTAATTTTGCAAAGAGAAGAAATATGTGCTTATGCGAAGAACTAGACGACAACAACATCAATCAAAGTCTGCATAGAAAAATCATGGGTTTAAGCCTACACAGGGGGAAAAGTTTCTCCTTTTCAGTTTTTTAAGTTTATATATAAAACATTTTCAAACTCACTTGCAAATATCTTGCCACGCAGGGGGAAAAGGAGAGGATATGAAGGCTAGCTAAAAGGGGCTGAATTTTTTGCAAAAGTGCAAAGGAAGAACAAAAAAAGAATGGAATAAATAAAGAAAATTAGAATTCTCAAAAGAATGAAGATGCAAAAGACAAAAGATCAACCTAGCTAAAAGAGTTGAAGCCAGGGTAAAGACCCGACCTCCAAGGATGAATATCCATTTGCAAGGGTAAAGACCCGATCTCAAAGGATGAAGATCCATTTGCAAGGGTGAAGACCCGATGTCAAAAGATGAAGATTCATGTTCAAGGGTGAAGACCCGATCTCAAAGGACGAAGATCCATTTTGAGGGTGAAAAACCACAATGCATAGAATAACTGGAGCAGTCAAATTTCTCAAATGATAAAAGGTCAGTCAAACTCAATCTTGGGTCCAAGCACCCATTCTCGGGTCCAAGTACCCAAATCAATTCAAGCTCGGGTCCAAGTGCCCAATCTCGGGTCCAAGTACCCATTCTCGGGTCCAAGCACCCATTCTCAGGTCCAAGTACCCAAATCAATTCAAGCTCAGGTCCAAGTGCCCAATCTCGGGTCTAAGCACCCAATCTCGGGTCCAAGCACCCATTCTCGGGTCCAAGTATCCAAATCAATTCAAGTTCGAGTCCAAGTACCCAATCTCGGGTCCAAGTACCCAAATCAAATTCAATATGGGGTCCAAGTATCCAATCCTGGGTTCAAGTACCCAAATCAAATCCAGTTAGGATCGAGTATCCCAATCCAGTTTAGGATCGAATATCCAAAGCCAATTTAGGATCGAGTATCCAAATCCATTTAGGATCGAGTATCCAAATCCAGTTTAGGATCGAGTATCCAAAGCCAATTTAGGATCAAGTATCCAAATCCATTTAGGATCGAGTATCCGAATCCAGTTTAGGATCGAGTATCCAAATCCGGTTTAGGATCGAGTATCCAAATCCGATTTAGGATCGAGTATCCAAATCCAATTTAGAATCCAATTTAGGATCGAGTATCCCAATCAAGTTTAGGATCGAGTATCCAAATCTAAATTAGGATCAAGTATCCAAATCCAGTTTAGGATCGAGTATCCAAATCCGATTTTGGATCGAGTATCCAAATCCAGTTAGGATCGAGTATTCCAATCAAGTTTAGGATCGAGTATCTGAATCCAAGTTAGGATCGAGTATCCAAATCAAGTTAGGATCGAATATCCCAATCCAATTTAGGATCGAGTATCCAAATCCAGTTTAGGATCAAAAATCCAAATCCAGTTTAGGATCGAGTATCCAAGTCCAGTTAGGATCGAGCATCCCAATCCAATTTAGGGTTCAGTATCCAAATCCAATTTAGGATCAAGTATTCAAATCCAGTTAGGATCGAGTATCCAAATCTAGTTTAGGATCGAGTATCCAAATCCAGATAGGATCGAGTATCCAAGTCTAGTTTAGGATCGAGTATCCAAATCTCTCGGGTCCAGAACCCAAAACCTCAAAAATTAAGTCTTATTGCTTTTCACTCTCTTTCACTAAGGTTTCCTGCGGGCGAGTCGCTCGTAGGCCCACTGGGTTCTCCGCTGCCGCAGATTCGTATGGCAAAATTTTTTCGCCAGCGCATTTTTTCCTGCGGCAATTTTTTTCGGCAGTGCAATTTTTTTTCGACGCAAAATTTTCGAAACCTATTTTAATTAGGTTTTGGTTTCCTTTTCTTATTAATATTACTTGCCGTGCATAATAAGGAATATACATAGAAAGACCTCTATAAATAAGGACCAAAGGCAACCAAATTAGGGGAGGAAAAATTTCACAGTAGCTTTGAGAATTGGAATCTGAAAGTGAAGTGGTAAAGCAATAATTCAATTCAATTGATTTTTAAAGGAGCAGCATCACGATTTAAGCAATTCAAAGACAAAAAAGGCTTGTCTTTGGAGCTAGTTCATCCAAGAAGAATTGTTTTTAGAGGAATCATCAAAAGAAGGTATGTGTTAATTGATTTTCTTTAATTATTTTTTTTACACAGTAGCTAAAATTAGGAAATTGTGTTATTCAAAATTAAAAACCTTTGAACTTTAATTTAGTTTTTCTAAAGTCAAAAACAGTAATTCATTGCTTTATTTCCCAAAGAATTTAAAGTTATTAGTTTTATTTCTTCAAAACCCCAAAACCAAAATTTATTTTCTAAATTTATAAAATCTTAAAACATGTTCTGGTTCTCATAAAAAAAAACCCCTAAAAACACTTTTTCCAATTATATAAATCTTTTCTATTTATAAAAAAAAACTTTAATTTGTTTGGTTTATTTTCATAAAATCACATAAAAGTATCAAATTTATTTTTTCCATGCATCACCCGTAACCATAAATTCTAAAAACACTAAAACCCTAATTCAACTTCTAAACCTAAAATATTAAATTCTAATTCCTTTAAAACCTTAAACCTTAATTTTATCCAAGCCCTAATCCTTTAAAACATTAAAAACCAGAAAAATATAAATATTTTAAAATTACACAGTACCTTAAAATCACCATTTAAAACCATGAATCAAAAGTATTTCAAAGTGTATAAAAACCTAGTTTCATGATTTCACCATTCAAATATTAATTTAGTTAATCAAAGAGTCTTACCAACCTTTTAAAACATAAAACCCTAATCTATTTTAATTCCAAAAAAAGTCACAGTAGCTATAATTGGACTTTTATTTGCTCTATTTAATTCTATGCTTAATTATGCTTTGATTTATCTCTTATTTATTTAATTTCAATACTTGATTTATTTAATTTATCATGGATGGATGTTTATTTTATAGCTTTGATGAATGATTTATTTATGATGAATGATTATTTACTTTTATCAATTAATTTAGATTTCTAAAAGTTGTAAGAGGTATGTTTCCACTTGGTAGGTACCTCATTAGTTAAACATCATGTAATTTAATTTGCTTTTCTATTTTAGAACCTATGTAAAGGGCATGTTTCTACCTTTTGGTAGGTGTCCTATCTAGGCATGTGATGTAAGGACATGTTTCCATCGTTGAATGGGTGTCCATTTATTTGCTTTGTTTGGACATTACTTTGATTTTAATATAATGATTCTTTCTTTTGATTATTGTGTGTAATATGGATAATGTTGTTATACTTAAGAATTTTATAATATTAAGACCTGTAAAGGAGGCCGGTTCCAATGAGCATTTCTCACGTTCCCCATACCTACCCAACTTTCTGAACCCATTAGGGGGTTGGGGATTCCTTAGGAATCGAGTCATCCACCCCTTTCTTTTTTTCCGGCTCGTCCTGGTGGTGACTCCATTTTCTATGGACTTAGGCCCTTGTTCTCTAAGGCCCCGAGCCTAAACAGTGCCGAAGTCACAAGAACCATTCCACCGGGAGTGGGGGCAAAAATCCCTGCTCACATTAGCTTTGGCAATATCTTAAGTGGACAAACATTTATGGCGGACCCATCATCGACCATTACACAAGGAGTCCTCTTTCCTTTGACTTCTATTTTGATAAAGAGAGGGCGGATGTGGTCTCTCCCCTCCTCTGGTAAATCCGGATCTGAAAAAGAAACTGCTCCCATATTAACTTCACTCTTCTCTTGAACCTCTTCACATTTCATTACCCCTCCAATTTTTATGAAGTTGATCAGTTCCTCCGGTGTCGTAGAGGTAGAAATTGGCATGGTAGCCAAGGCTTTGGCCATAGTTTCTCGGTGCTTTTTTAGAAGTAGCTAATAAGTCCCAAATGCTAACACTTGCTTGGGTTCTTTTCAATTGCTTGAGCACAACATCATCTTCTTCTACTTCAACTTCCTTTCTCTTATCAGTTTCTACCTCCTTAGGTGGTGGCCTTGCATAAGGCTTACCAGATCTAGTGTTCATTACTTTATCTTCTTCAGACTCGGACCAAGTCCACTCCTCCTTCTTGGATATAATATTATCATCACTATCACTTGAATCCCAAAACCCATTGACAATACAAATTGCTATTTCTCCACCCATCATAGCTTATTCAATTTTGACAAATGCCTCTTCTTCTTTGGTTGCTTCTCCACCCACATCTTGAAAAGAAGACATGACAAAGTCCTCATGCAAACCTCCTCCAATCATGAAGGTTGCCGGTGGTGGTACCCTATTGAATTTTGGCAATGGGTTGTCTTTAGTGTTTGGCTTGTTGGGCTCGGGTAGCTTCCCATTATCAATTAGATTTTGAATCTCATGTCTCAACCTCACACATCTATCCGTGTCATGCCCTTACATTTGGTGAAATTGACAAAATGATTTGGTGTCAAAATTAGGTGAGAGAAGGTTAGGCAAAGGGCGAGGATTTAAGGGTTGTAGCAATCCCTTTCTTTGAAGCTTATTGAGAATCCAAGACATCGGTTTTCCAATTTTAAAAATTGTCTCCTCGTTCCTTGGTTAGTAGCATTAACACTGATGACCTTCTGCATGCTTTGGCTACCAGATTGATAGCTCCCTTTCTCGTTCCTTTTTGTTGTAAAACGGCTCTTCTCCCTTTCCCATTCTTCAATTTACAAACCAGCATGGAGAAGGTCTTTGAAATCACGGATGAGTGTATGAGACATCCTCTCATGAAGATTAGGCAACACCCCTCTCACAATCATCCTTATTTGATCGGATTCGTCGAGCCTCTTCTTGTGCAAAGCGGCCTTGTTACTTCATCTCTTGACATAATCTACAAAATTCTCATTCGGCCTTTGCCTAATGGACTCCACTTCCATTAAGGTAACTTCTAACTCAATATTATATCCATATTGTTGGATGAAGGCTTTGTAAAGTAGATCCCAACTCTTTTGTGTTCCATCATTTAAGGTATTGAACCAATTTTGGACAACAGGGTCCAATGAGAGCATAAAGTACCTTAGGGTTTGAGCCTTAGTAGCTCGGGCAGACTGCATGGCAGTGATATACTGCTTCACTTGGAGATGAGGATTTTCGGTGCCATTGTACTTTGCAAAGGATGGCATCTTGAACTTGTACGGGACTTCTTCATCTTGTTCAAATAGTTTATCGATCTCGGACATCTCCTCGGTTTTCAACTTCTTCTCAAATTTCTTTTCTAAATCAACAATCATCTTTTCAACATCGGATGTCTCGGTCTTTTCAATAGTTGCTTTTTCAATAACCTTCGATTCTTTCTTCTTCTCTTGAATATCTTGGTAGTATTAAGCCCAATCATCAATCATCATCAATGATCACTTTTTCATCATCAAAAACCACTTCACCAACTTTAGTCTTCCCTTTGTCCTTTGGTTTCTTAGTGCTAGCAGATGCCTCGGCATGCTTCTTTAAGATTGTAGTCAACTGGTTCTTCATGGTCTCAGCTAGGGCCTCTTTGATTTCTTCCATCTTGGCGTTGAGGGCCTCATCCACCATCCTTTGAATTTGTTTGGGCTCCATTGTTTTAGGTGAGCAAGTGATTGAGTTGTTGCTAGATACTTCATCTCTGGCGTAGGTCGGATTGTTGTAAGCTTTTGAACTATCATAATCCAGGGCTGTGAGCCAGAGAGGATCAATGATATGAGATGCAAATGTATGCATGTATGCATGTATGCACGAACAATCAATGAAGAAAGATAATTAGGACGTTCCTTCCAACCTTATAACATCCACACACGAATGGCGAGTCTCTTTTCCTAGGTATGTTGTTAACAAAATACCAACATGGGGCATCTTGCTTTTGAATGATTCCCTCAGACGTTTTAACCAATAATTATATTTTTAAAAAAGGGAAATCCATCCATGATAATTCCCATTAATTAGGTTTTAATCCATTCAACCAACTAAAGTAGCTTTTATGCTACATTGGATTAAAACTAAATTAAGAGGTTTATCATAGATAGACTTCTCACTTGAAAAAGGTAACTAATGATTCATGCCAAAAACAAGCGCATGGTTGATTTAAACTAGGCCCACAATTGATTTTTGGTATTTCATAATTGACCTCAATATTTTGCAAGCTCTTTGTAAAAAAAAGATGGGATAAAAACAATTTTGTTTCTAAGCCCATTGTAAAAAGATCTTAGAAAAATGAGCAAAAGAATTTTTGATTTATTTTTAGAAAAGTCTTATGTCCAAAGACCATCTTGAAAAATTTTGAAAATAGCTTTGGTCTTTTGGACTTTAAAGAAAAGTTTATTTTGAGCTTACAATGTACTTAGGTCATATTAGAAAAATAACAAACTAAATAAGCCATGATTTAAGCCAAGATAAATTAACCATAGTCAAACAACATGCATTTGGGGTAAAACCTAAGGAAAGTAACTAGGCCAATTACATGAGCTTTAGTCTTTAGGTTAAAAGACTTAGGTTCCCATAGCAAGTATATACCAAATGATACGAGGCTATGAGTGGTTATGCCATGCTCGATCTCCATACCTTGAGTGAAAGTATAGTATCCCTTACATAACATAACACGGGTGTCCTAACTCACGCACACAATGCAATCTAATATGATGCAATGGATAATATCATTATAAGAAAGAATAGAATAATATAAAGATCAGTGGAATCAACTTCTCTTGTCTCCAGTGGAGTCGCCACTGTGAGCGAAATTTTTGCCCCCACTCCCGGTGGAATGGTTCTTGCGACTTCGGCACTGTTTAGGCTTTGGGCCTTAGAGAACACGGACCTAAGTTCGGAGAAAATATAGTCACCACCCGGACAGGCCGGGAAAAAAGAAAGAGGTAGATGACTCAATTCCTAAGGAATCCCCAACCCCCTAATGGGTTTGGAAAGTTGGGTACGTGTGGGAAAGGTGAGAAATGGCCCAGCATCCCCACAATGCTCGGTTCATTGGAACCGGCATCCTTTACAGGTCTTAATATTATAAAATTTTTAAATATAACAGTATTATCCATATTACACACAATAATTAAAAGAAAGCATCATTATATTAAAATCAAAGCAAGGTCCAAGCAAATTAAATAAATGGACACCCATCCGAAGATGGAAACATGCCCTTACATCCATACCTAAATAGGACACCCACCGAAAGGTAGAAACATGTCCTGTACATTGGTTCTAAAAAAGCAATTTAAATTATATAATATTTAACTAATGAGATAACCACCAAGTGGAAACATACCTCTTACAACATTTGGAAACCTAAATAAATTGATAAAAGTAAATAATCATTCATCATAAATAAATCATTCATCAAAGGTATTAAACATCAATGGAAAGTAAACATCCATCCATGATAAATTAAATAAACCAAGCATTGAACTTAAATAAATTAAAGCATATAAAATAAATCAAAGCATAATCAAATATGGAATTGAATAAGGCAAATAAAAATCCAAATTATAGCTACTATTTCCATTTAGGGCTCTTTATTTCATGTGTTTAGGGTTTTGAAATTTATGGAATTAGGTTACTGTGACTTTAAGAGAATTGAAATAGATTAAGGGTTTTATGTTTTAAAAAGTTGAGAAAGTTCTTTGATTAATCAAATTAGTTTTGGTCATGTAAAATCATGAAACTAGGGTTTGAACACTTTAAAGTACTTTTGATTTTGTGATTTATGGTTAATGAATAAGGGTATTTAAGCTTACTGTGTCTAAATATGGTTTTAAAGTTTTAAAGAATTAGGGCTTAGAAAAATTAGGATTTAGGTTTTAAAGGAATTAGGGTTCACTTGTTTTTATTCTAAAGTTGAATTAGGGTTTAGTGTTCTAGAATTAGGGTTTAGTGTTCTTTAGAATTAAGTTTTTAGAATTTGTAAATCAATTGATAATTTTATGAAGTTTATGAAAGTAAACCAAATGAATTAAAGTTTTTATAAATAGAAAAGATGTTTTTAAGACTTTTTGAAAAGAAACAGAACATAATTTAAGGGTTTTGATAATTTGGAAAGTAAATTAGAGTTTTGGGGTTTTGAAGAAATAAAACTAATAGCTTTAAATTTTTGGAAAATAAAGTCACGATTTAAGATTTTTAAACTTTGAACAAAAGGGATTAGGTTCGGGGATTTTTGAATTAAAAGAACACAATTTCATGAATTAAGCTACTATGAAAAAAATAACAAAAAGAATTTAATACATACCTCTTTTTGATGGGTTCTCCAAACATAGTTTTTCTTGGATGAACAAAAACAAAGGCAGTTGCTGCCTTTGATGATTTGTTAATGCCTTGTTTGCTCCCTCCCAGTCCGATTCAATTTACTACCCGAAGGAATTTAAAGTTTTCAAGTTTTCCTCCTTGCTCTCGGTCACAAATTTCTGTCCCAATTTCTGATTATTCTTTCCTTCTCTCTGCCTCCTTATTTATAGAAGTTTTTATGGTTTTTTTCCTAGTTGCTCACGGCATACATTATTTATTAAGAAAAGGAAACCGAAACCTAATTGCATTAGGTTTCGGAGAATTTGGGTCGAAAAATTTTGCTGGCAAAAAAAATTGCCGCAGGAAAAATTGCGCTGGCAAAAAAGCTGCTGCAGCTGCGGGCGAAACAGTCCTGCGGGCCATTTTGCCTGCAGAAAAAATCTACGGGCGAAAGCAACTTCTGCGGGCGAAATGCCCACGGGCCCGCGTTGACTTTCGGCGATGATTTTTTCGTAGCCGATTTTTCCATCCCCGATTTTTATTTTTTTTTATTTTTTGATTTTGATTTGTTTATTTTTATTTTTTATTAATAAAAATTAGATACTAAAGCAAAAATTATTTAATTAAGATAACAAAAATTATTTTAGACCAATTAAAATATATTAGACAGCACAAAAATTATTTTGGACCAAACAAAATATATTGGACTGGACTGGGTCAAAAATTAAGGGTCTACAGTACTGCTTGATATACAAACAGGGATTTCTTATTCCATCAAACTTAGAAAAGGGAGGCTTCTTGAACTTGTAGTGGATTCCTTCATCATCCTCAAACAACTTGTCCACCTTCGACACTTCTCCTTTTTTCAGCTTCTTTTCAAACTTCTTTTCCAAGCCAGTAATCAGCTTTTCAACATCAACAGATATAGTCTTTTCTATAGTATTCTTCTCTTTCTTCTTTTCTTATTGGTCTTGGAAGTATGCATCCCAATCATAATCATCAATTATCACCTTGTCATCGTCAAAAGCTACTTCACCTACCTTAGCCTTTCCTTTGTCTTTCTACTTCTTGGTACTAGCAAATGCCTCACCAGTGTTCTTCAACGGTGTAGCCAATTGGATTCTCACAGTCTCGGCCAAGGTCCCCTTCAATTCTTCAATCATGGATGTGAATGCCTCGTTCACCATATTCTTAACTTGTTTACAGTCCATTGGTCATGGTTCAAAGTTGACTGAGTTCTTACTGAACTCTAAATCTTTGATGTAGGTCAGATTGTCATACACCTTTGAGCTACTGTACCCCAGGTCTGTGAGCCAGAAAGGATCAATGTAAATGTAATGCAATGCATGTATGCATGTATGCATGAGTAACAAACAATACAAATAAATTAAGTCAAGATGTTCCTTCCAATCTTATATCTCCCCAGACACGAGTGACGAGTCTTTTTTTCTAGGTATATGGTTAATAAAATATCAACATGGGATATCTTGCTTTCGATAGATGTACTCAAATGGATTAACTAATAATTATCTTTTCAAATAGAGAAACCGATTCATGATAACTCCCACTAATTAAGCGTTAATCCATTGGGTCAACTGAAAAATAGCTTATATACTATATTGTGGATTAAATCTAAATTAAAGGTTTTATTATGAATATATTTTTAATGTGAAAATAGGCAACTATTGATTCATGCCTCAAACAAGCCCATGATTTAACATGTCTTGGTATAAATTAGGTCCACAATTGATTCTAATATTCCATAATTGACCTAACTAGTTATAAACCCATTTAAGAAAAGGTTTTAATAAATGTTTAACAGCCCATTGAAAAAGGTTTATTTAAAAATGAATTTTGGGCTTTGAGCTTGGGCCATGAGAAAAAAAGGATTTTTGACCCATCTTAAAAAGGTTTTATTTTAAAAAGAAGTTTGAAAATAATTTTGGTCTTTTAGGTTTAAAAGAATAAAAATCACTTTGGGCTTACACCATAAATATGTCATAATAGGAAAAGACAAACCAAATGGGCCGTAACTCAAATCAAAACATGTTATCCATAGTCAAATAACAAGCATTGTAGGGTAAACTTAAGGAAAGTTACTAGGCCGACTACATAGGCTTTAGTCTTTGGGTTGAAAAGGCTTAGGTTCCCATAGTAAGTATATACCAAAAAGTACGAGTCTATGAGTGGTTATGCCATGCTCAATCTCCATACCTTTTGTGAAAGTATGGTATCCCTCACACATCATAACACATGTTACACAAGGCATCCTAACTCACACACACAATGCAATCTAAGTGATGTAATGGATAATATCATAATAAGAAAGAATAAAATAATATAAAGAACAATGGAATCAACTTTTCTTATCCCCAGTGGAGTTGCCACTGTGAGCGAAGATTTTCTTCCCCGCTCTCGATGGAATGGTTCTTGTGACTTCGGCACTGTTAGGCTCTAGACCTTAAAGAACATGGGCCTAAACCTGGAGAAATGGAGTTTCCACTCGGACAGGCTGAGAAAGAAAAGAAAAGGGTTGATGACTCGATTCTTAAGGAATCCCCAACCCCCTATTCAGTTTGAAAAGTTAGGTACGCATGGGAAAGATAAGAGTGACCCAGCACCCCTATATGCCCATGTAATATCCCAAAATGTGCCCTAGAAGTTTTAGTATAATTGTTGTTTTATTTGAATTAAAATGTATATGTTATTGGAAAGAGAAAATAATTTAAAAAGGAGTGTATATGTTGTATATATGGATATATATATAACATATATACAAGTCAAATGGATGGTCAAAGGAAGAAGATATTTATTTTGGTTATTTATGAAATTACTAAAAAGGACAAATAAGTAAAAGGGAGTTAAGATATATAGAAGAGGGTATTTTAGTAATTTTCTTTTTAGATTGCTTGGTGGAGGTTTAAAGAGATGAGAACTTTGACTTTGTCTTTAATTTCCTTTTCATTTTTCTTCTTTTTCTTTTCTTGGCCGGGTACTCCAAAGTTAAGAGAGCAAGATAGAGTTTGATTTCCTAAGATCAAATTCAAAGGAGATTTCAAATAAACAAGTTAGAATTTCAAGAAATTTCATTATTTTAGTAAGTTCTCTCTTGATTGCTATTGTTGTTTTTGAAGTTATTTTTGAGTTTGATGAAGTGTTGTTGATAATATGGTTAGGATTGCTTGTGGTGTGTTTGTATGTGATGGAAATGGAATTAAAGATAAGAAGTTAGGTTGGTGTTGGTGATGGAAGAGTAAGAGTTGTGTTTAGTGAAATTTTTTCTGTTTTACAATTAGTAAAGGCTGTGACTTTTATGATTTTTAATTAAATATAGAAAAATTTTCTTGAAGTGAATTTTTGATATGTTGTGCCTCTATGAGTCTAGAATGACTGAAAAATATGTTGATTGGATTTTGGAATGGTTATGACTTTGGAAAGATTATTTTTATTAGACCTGTACCAGCAGGTACCTTAACTGAGACAGCTATCTTTCAGGATTTTTAGTAAAATGTAGAAATATAATATCCAATTGAATTTTGGATATGTTGTTTCTTAGTGAGTCTAGTATTTGAGAAAAATAATTTGGAACCACGTTGATTGAATTTAATTCATGGAATTCACAAAGTTCAGAACTGCTGCCAGGATGCAGGGCAATTGGAGCAGTCTGGTTGGGTGAACTATTTGACCAAGATTTTGTGTTCAGTTTGATCTAAAATTTTAAAGGAATGATTTTAAGATGTAAAATTTAGTTCTGTAAAAATTTTAGAGTTTTTAGTCAAGTAGATTATTTTATACAATTTTTCAAATAAGGATAAAGTGGAGTCTAAAACCAGAATTTACTATTCATATGGTCATTTTGCTAATATTCCTTTTGGATTAGGTTGTGAAGAGGTTGAATTGCCCTAACTTAAGTGTTGAGGATTCTTGGAGGAGTAAGTGTATAGATTGGTGTGAGTTGGTTTTAAGGTAAGTACAAACTACATTATTGCATACATTCATATGATATTGAGACTTGAGACATATTTGATTATAAATGTGATAAGGAATCTAATGCATTGTGGATGTATATTAATAATGTTATGTTTGGTATAATGTGAATGTTGTGATGAGCATGTAAAATATGTGTTAATGCCATTGATTATATCCATTTGAATAATGAATTGATTAATGTGATTTGAAATATAACGAAATGTGAAATGTGCAAGATGTGATGATACAAATGAGATGATTGAGGCATGGTTGCCTAATTTGCTTATGAGAATGAAATGAATTGAGAAAGAAATGTATAAAGATATAAATGAAAAGAATTTTGTGTTTAATTTGTTATTCAACCTTCAGAGTTCTAGGTTTGGTGGCATGCCTATAAAGTACTGGATAGGTGAAAAGACCGTGTCGTAAGCCGATTCCAGTTGATAAATGTGAAATGTGAATTATAGTAACAGTCTTGCCGGGTTGAGGATCTCCTTGGTTTATCCGGGTTGAGGTCCAAGAGACTGGGTCTGTTACAGGTAACAGTCTTGCCGGGTTGAGGATTTCCTCGAGTTTAGCCGAGTTGAGGTCCAAGAGACTGGGTCTGTTACCCTATCCATGGATAGAGATATATATATCGCCTACGGGCTTAATGATTGTGATTATAGACCAAAGCAGTAACTCTGAACTTTGAATAACATATTAGTGTCTTGTGGACCCATGCTTGTCTTTGTTTTCAATGTGAATCATGAATGTTTTGATTAATTATTAAATAATGTAAGATTGTGAAATATAATATTCTTTTGAATTGATCTTGAATCTTGATTGTGTGACATTAGCATGGCATTAAAGCATCATAGCACTGTAGTTCGTACCACTAAGCTGTTGGCTTAGCACGAATGTGATTCTTCGTGCAGGTGACAGGGAAGAACCAGAGAGTTCCTCTAGGCCAAGTCGAGCCTAGATTTTGAAGAGTGAATAGTGGGCTTTAAGATCGAAGACTGACTGCCAAACATGTATAAATTTTATGTGTTGTAAAACTTGAGTTTTGATGTATATGAATTTGTAAATATTGTTACTTTCCGTTGCATAGTGAACAAATATTTTATCTACTGTATTTCATAATAAACCATTACTTTATTTTGTACTAGAAGTGTAAATCCTTTTTGCAGGTTGTAGTTGAGGTTATAAGGGGGATTTATTGGAAGTGTACTGAGAATGATTTTTTTTGCATTGGTTTGTGTAAAAATGTTTTCAAAAATCAGAAAAAAAAAACCAGTTTTGTTGACACTTGGGATTGAATTTTTAGGTGAAATTATGGCAAAATTTCTGTAAAAATTGAAACAAAAATTTGACTAAGTAAAAGTGGTAGCAACATTAGGATAGTGTGGCGCCTCTACTCAGCTTACACACGTAGGTCGGGAAGGGGTGCTACAGCCCGATTCATTGGAACCGGCTTCCTTTTCAGGTCTAAACATTATTAAATTATTAACTTATTGTAACATTATCCATACTACATGTAAAATAAATAAATATTTATTATATTAAAATCAAGGAATATCCAAACAAACCAATAAAATAGGCACCCATACAAGATGAAAACATGCCAATATAATGTCTAATGTTCAAAATACAAGAAAATTAAATAGGACACCCACCATTTAGTGGAAATTGTCCCTTATAATTGTCCAAAAAATAAATTAAATAAAATAAACAAAATAAATAAGGCACCCATTAAGTGGAAACATGCCTTTTTTAATCTCAAAATGCCAAATAATAAGAAATTATAATCCATAAGCAAAAAAAGTGCAATCCATGAGCAAATCTTAACATTAACCCTTTAATGAAATATAAAGGGCCACGCATACGGTGGTCCTGCTTAGGGTTTTCCTATTGAAATTAAAGTTAAATATGAAAATTAAGGTTTCAAAAATAAGGCTAGAATTCAAACCTAAACCTAAGGATTATTGGTCGAATTAGTTTTTTGTTATTTTGAATTTATAAAATATGTGCAACTGACTTACAAATTATTTCAAATCCTAAATCTATAATTTCATTAAAGGATTGGAAACACTAATACACAGTGCATGGATTAATAAAAATAAACCGTAGAATGAAATTGAATTTATTAATATGTAGTCATACTTGCGTGTTGCCTCCACCAATATTAATATTATTGAATCAAACTTTCTGCCTTGTTTACTACCTAAAAATTTTGATATTGGTTGAGTGAGACAATCTGGAGACACTTGCTACTGCCTTCCTTAGTGTTGTGAATTGATTTTGTGTGTTCAACCCCCTGTATGAATTGCTTTTCTTTTCACTTTGATAATTGTGGCTGCCCCCTATCTTTCTTTTTTGATTATGTATATATAAGCAATAATTAGGGTTAAACTCACCACCCATCCTAATTCAATTTGGAATCTTAAAATTAAATCGAGTTTCACCTTACTCAAACACGATTAGGACTATAAATGCTACTAGAAACCGAGATTAAAGCCTTAATTGTTGGTTCATGGGAAATTGGGCTAGTCAATTCATCGTGGGCCTTTCTCTATAGTGAATTGGCTTGGCCAATTCACCTTGGGTGCCATCCATGGTGAATTGGCATGGCTAATTCACCATGGGCTGGCCATGTGGAGAATTAGCTAAGCCAGTTCATGATGATTTTATGTTTTGGGCTGACCAGCTTGGTTTGGGATTTTAAGATTGGGTCAAACCTGATTTAGGCATTTAAAAATGTTTCAGGCTAGGTTTAAACTTTTAAAATTGGATCAAACTTCTAAACTTAGATCATACTTATTTAGGGCCAAAATTAAAGGTCTACAGTGTTTGGTGAGGTATTTATAGCCTCTATAATAGCTAGTAATGTGGCAATAAACTATTGGTTAAGATTCTAATGGTCCCCTTTACCCCCAAATTTATGAATATTGTGGTCACTATCTTTTAAGGCCTAGTCACGATATCTCAAGGTTTAAAATTCTTTAGAATTTTTCTTTCCATACAGCAACTCATGATTTGAAGGTCAATACCCAGCCAACTGCTTCTAGACATATGAACTTTGTTGGCATGCCTCTCTTGAATTGTGATGACAAGCTGAATATCACCCCACGATATTGACGCTACACTAACCGTGTACCATTTTGCTAATATCTTTACCAAGTGCCTTCTGGTGCCTCGTAGTCACGGGATGACAAATGTGGTTATGAGATTGTGAACACTCGAATTTTGAGGCTCGGAAAGCCAATTTCCTCAGACCAGGCCGGACCGGGGAACAACGGTAAAACTCCACCGAAAGTATGTCTTCATGGTACTTGAAATGTCCAGTGCGACGCAAGGATCACGGATATGGTCTCGGAATAATTTTTGGAGGCCCGTAGCTCCCGGAAAGTCAGTTTTAGCAGAAATAGCGCGAGTCGCGGTGGGCCGGGACGGCGGCCGGGCCGCCGTCCAGCCCGATTTTGCCTATAAATAGGCTTTAGATTTTCAAAGAAAAGACTTTTGGACTTCCTATGCCCAGATGCTGACGAAATTTTTATGCTTAAAAATTTCTAATATTGTGTTGTAGAAACCAAGAATCACACTCAAAAGTGCAAGGAAACAAGATCTGGAACTTAGAAGTGAAAAAATTCTAATCAAGGTAATATCATAATTCATCTTTGGTCAATTCGAGCATATCATAAGCATTCTAATCTTCTTCTTAATTTCTTCTCGGTCAAAGACCTAATCTTTTTAGGTCTGAGGGCCTAACGGACTAATCAATCACCCTTTCGGCATTAAGCTGTAAATAAAATTAACTCTTTTGGCACGGAGCCTAAATTGCATCTCTTTGGTACTAAGTACCTAAACGGCATTATCAAAAAGAACTTTTGGCATGAAGCCTAAATCGAACTCTTTTGGTACTAAGTACCTGAAATTATACAATTTTTGCACTAAGTGCTAAATCTTACAAATTTGGCAAAAAGCCCGACAATTCAGGCCAAAGGCCTAAAAATTGCATTCCTTTGGTACAAAGTACCCAAATCTCACCATTTAGCACTAAGTGCTAAATCTCACAAATTTGGCAAAATGCCTGAAAAATGCACGAAGCATACACACACACATGCATGAAGCATAAATTTCATCGCCTTTAAATAGGCTTTCCCGAACTACATGGGCTTTGATCTCTCATAAAAACGAGAGTATGTAGGCATATTTGGATTTCACCCCAAATAGCAAGTCCACAATTTACTAACAATCTGTCTCTTCTTTTCTTCATTCCTTTTAAATTTGTTCTTTTTGCAAGTTAATCAAAAGCATGACATAGTCCCCGAATCCTCCTTGGGTTCGCAGACTAGAAGCCTTTACATTGGATGCATTATTGGAGTCAAACAAGGGTTTTCTTAGTTTTTCCCTTCGAACAAAATAAACTGAGTGGCGACTCCCGACAACGAGTGAACATTCGCCCGGATCCTTTTCGGGTGGAAAACCGAGGTTCACAGGTTGGCGACTCCACTGGGGACTATAAAAACCATTTATGGGATCCTAGTGGACTACTATTGATTATTTGATTAACTTGCCACGGGAGACCATAAAAATAATTTATGGGATCCTAGTAGGCTATTATTGCTTATTTGACTAATCTGCCCTTCTTTAGGGTATTTTTATTCATTTTACAGGGTACCCTAGCATTATATATCCTTTCTTTAAGGATATTGGACTGAAGATTGAAGAAAGGAATCTTTTTTTGTTTTGATGGATCTATTGTTTGACTACTTGTGCATTTGTTTTGTCATTCAGAGAATCTTTTTCTCTTGCATATATGGGGGAATCCTTTTCCTCCATTGCATAAAAAATTGTTTTCAAATGAATTTCTTCTCTTTCTGTTCAAAGTTCTGAGTCTGGATAGCAAGTAGCGCTGACCGGCAGGTCTCCTTGATTATGCCGGCGGACAGCCAAAGCGTCCTCCCTGTTGTCGCAAACCATTCCAATCCTTTTGGAGTGGCCTATGAGTAATCGTACTGTTGGACCCACGCGAAACTCCTTGTTTCACATGTGGTTAGGTATATCTTACTCAAGACTCAAGGGTCCCTATGATAAGCCGATTCTCTATTTTTTACATAACAATAGAACCTTCCCTTAGGTTGTATGTACCCAATGATAGTGCTGCATTCCATTAAAATGAATTGTGATGTGATGAGGTGCATTCATGCAACATAACAACATTGTTTTTGGGGAAAAATTTTGATGTACATAAGTGGACCAAGAGTTTTCCTACCCTACACACCACCCTGATTTTTTTTTACCCTTGACCTTTTCAGGTACCCACTGTCCGTGCGCCTTCACCTACACCAGACACATCAATACCAACTGTGCTATCCCCTACAAGTTCTACTACCCCAGCTTCACCAACTACTCCAATTACTGAAATGGCCACAATTGAACAGATTAAGGCTTTGCTGGATGGTCAGGTTAAGGAAATTGAAGCTAGAATGCAAGAAAAAATTGATGAAGCTTTAGCCGCCCAAAGGGTAGCCATCTTGGCTGAATTAGAAGTAGCACCAAAGACAGTCCCTATTCCTGGAGATTTGGGGAAGGAACCCATTGTGGGGCAAACTAGTACCCCCGTGACTGCTCAGATTAATACCCCTGTTATCAATTTGGAGGATTCACCCTCCAAGAACGAAACAGATGAACTGAAAAGGAAACTTGAATTGCTTGAGAGGTCAATCACTGCCATGAAAACTCACAAAGAGGTGGTAGACATGGATTCCTTATCCTTGTTTCCCCAAGCCAGATTACCTCCAAAATTCAAGATGCCGGGGATGGACAGATTTGATGGGACCACATGCCCAAAAACTCACCTGAAAATGTATGTGGGAGCCTTAAGTCCTTGGGGTTTAAATGATGAGCTCTTTGCTCAACTATTCCAACAATCCCTAACTGGGGCTGCCCTTAAATGGTTTGTGAGTCTAGACCGTTCCAAGATTAAGACATGGGAAGACATCTGCAATGCATTTAACTCTCAATACCACTACAATATTGAGGTAGATGTCACCAGAAGGGAACTTGAGACCACCAAACAAAACAACAATGAACCCTTCTCCTCGTTCCTTACGAGGTGGAGGGCAAAAGCCGCCCAGATGATCAATCGCCCTTCAGAACAAGAGCAGATTGATATCATAATCAGAAATTTAAGACCTACATATCAGGCTCAACTGCAAACCCAATATCTACCTACTTTCAAATCGCTCATTGCGACTGCAACCAAGGTAGAAGATTTGATACAGTTGGGTAAAATAGTGGATGAGGGGGCTGCATCGAAATATAAGAAACAAAGCCAAACTCCTTCCTCAAGCAAGTTCAATCAAGTGGCCAATATTGCCCCTGCGAATCCTTTACGTGTGGGCAATCTTGGTCCGAGAAATCAGCCAAGAAGGCAATATACTGACCTTGGGGTACCCCTTCATTTGGTGTTTAAGAAGGCTGTGGAAGGGAAATATTTGAAGCCTTTGGACCCAAGACCTCCTCCAAACCCATTACCTTCCAGTTATAAAGTCAATGAATATTGCGAATACCATCAAGGGAATGGGCATAAAACAGATGCTTGCTGGACACTGAAAAACCGCATCCAGGATCTGGTTGATAGTGGTGACATCATTCCCCTCAGGAGGCAACCAAATATCAACACTAACCCTTTGCCCAATCATTCCATCCACGCCATTACTGTGGAAGAAGAGTTGTTTGATCCTTTCAAACTTCTCTTGGAAATGAATGAAGTGTGTGTGTTAGATTTGAACGACCTTGCTGAAGAGGTCAGTGCTCTGACAAGAAGTGGAAGACAATATCAGCCACTTGACTTGGGAAAAACCCCTACAACTTCAAATCACCCCCATAAGAAGACACCAGAGCCAAAAGAAGACCCTGTCCTCACTCAGCTTAAACAAACTCAAGCTAAGGTGTCAATTTGGGAACTCCTTGCTTCCTCATTCCCACACCGCCAAGCTCTCAGCGAAACTTTGAGTCAACTTGATACACCAGTGGACACAAGCCCAGAAGCTTTGGTGGCCACTTTGACCCAATCAACCAAGACATTGAGTATCCGATTTTCTGATACAGACCTACCAGAAGATGGCAGTAAACACAATGACGCTCTATACATCACCGTACAGACCGGGGGAAAGACTGTGCCCATGGTTCTCATTGATAATGGGTCAGCCTTAAATGTGTGTCCCTTGAAAGTAGCAAGCTGTTTGGGGTTGGAGACTACAGATCTTACACCTTCTGATCAGATTGTGAGAGCATATGATAACACTCGAAGAGAAATTTTGGGTGTTGCCACTCTAGAAATTGCTGTTGGGCCGGTGAAAATGAAAGTGCCCTTTCAGGTCATTGATGTACCCGTGAACTTTAATCTCCTCCTTGGAAGGCCGTGGATTCATCAAATTAATGCAGTACCTTCTTCATTACACCAAAAACTTAAATTCCCTTTTGAAGGAAAAATCATCACTATCAAAGGGGACACCTGCGAAATCAACAAGAAAACCATGGATCAGTCTCTCCTTGAGGTTGTTCCTGGTGAAACCGCCATGACCTTGACTGGGTTTCATTACGACACAGTTCAATGCATTGAAGGTGAAAAGCCAAAAGGGTCATTTGTCTCATATGACTTTGGGGAGGTTCAAATCAACTGCCTAGTGGGAATGATGCTGAGGGTAGGTCTATTGCCCAGAATGGAAATGATGAAGTCTGGGAGAAAGACACCTGTAGTACGGCCATGGGAAGAACCAGAGAATAAGGGAACTTTTGGCTTGGGGTACAAACCTACAGACGAGGAAATAGAAGAGTTTGAGCGTGGAAGGAAGAAAAAGGGAAATTGGGGGGCAAGAAGCCTCAAAATGCGCCCTTACTTTAGGACTCTGAATGGTCACTTTTGCAAACCTGGAAAGGCAGTTCATCACCGTGGTTTTTAGGAACCATTCTATTCTCCTATGACCGGAAAGAAGCTACCGGGTTTTGAAATGTTTGCTGATGTTGTGGCCATAAAAGAAGAAGAGCCAGAACCTGAAACTGACCCCCAAATGGAAGATTTCATGCGGCCTAGTCTCTTTGATGAGGTTGCTATGATAACCAATTTTGAAGACAATAGGGACTTCACAAAGCTGATCAAGACAACGGATGGACATTTGAGAAACTGGTACGCCGTGGAGGGACAAGCTGCTGAGGTTAAACCTAGTCCGGTGTCACACCCTGAACTTGAGTCTTATACCGAGTCTTGTACTAATTCTGAGTCAAAAACCAAGTCAGAGTCTAATTTTGAGTCTTATGTAGTTTCAGATTTAGGGAACCCTAATGTCAAATCTAATGTAATCTTGGAGAATGACTCCACCATTATCAATGAAGCTGTTCTGATTCTTGGTTACCCTGTGTCTTTTGCTTTCCAAGTATTATCTAGCAAAAATGAAATAAATGAAATAAAAGAAATAAATGAAAAGATAATAATTGGTAAAGAAAATGAACATACATACATTGCATATGATTGTGTGAATAAAGAACAGGTTGTCGATTGCATCAGGAAGTATGTCGACTGCTTCATGTGGAAGGCAAGTGATGTCACGGGAATAGACCCAGCCATAGCAGTTCACAAGATTCCACTATACCCCGATGCGAAGCCGGTTAAGCAGAAATTGAGAAGGATGAAGCCAGAATGGTCTTTGAAAATTAAAGAGGAAGTTGCCAAGCAACTGGACAATAAGTTCATAGAACCAATTGCCTACCCTTCCTGGTTAGCAAACATTGTACCGGTCCCGAAGAAAGACGGAAAGGTCAGGATGTGTGTTGACTACAGAGATTTGAATAAGGCTTGTCCCAAGGATGATTTCCCGCTACCTCACATCGATTTGCTGATAGACAGGATGGCTGGGCATGTGATGGTTTCCATGACTGACCTCGCGGTTGGGTATAATCAGATCCTGGTGCACCCACCAGACAAAGAAAAGACAGCTTTCATCATAGAATGGGGCACTTTCTGCTACAGGGTTATGCCTTTTGGGTTGATAAATGCAGGGGCTACCTACCAAAGGATGGCGACAACAGTCTTTCATGACATGATACACAAAGAAGTAGAAGTGTATGTCGATGATATGATTGTCAAGTCAAAATCTCCAGAAGAACACGTTGAAGCACTTGAGAAGTTCTTCCTTAGACTTCGCAAGTACAATTTAAAGCTTAATCCTGCAAAGTGCCTCTTTGGTGCAACATCAGGCTTATTTTTGGGATATCTGGTCAGCAAAAAAGGAATAGAAGTTGATCCAGCAAAGTCAAAGGCTATTCTGAAAATGCCTCCACCAAGAACAGAAAAGGAGATTAGAGGCTTACTAGGTAGATTACAGTATATCAGTCGATTCATATCACAGTTGGCTGAGACTTGTGGTCCAATCTTTAAGCTACTGAGAAAAGGTGCTTCACAAGAATGGAATGAAGACTGTCAGAAGGCTTTCGACAAGATCAAAGAATACTTGTTAAGTCCGCCAATTCTACAACCTCCCAGAGTGGGAAAACCTCTGCTCTTGTATTTGTCTGTAACAGATGAAGCCATGGGTGCAATGCTAGCTCAAGAGGCTGAAGATACAAAGGTAGAAAATGCAATTTATTACCTCAGCAAAAGGATGCTAGATTATGAGTTAAAGTATAACAGGATTGAGAAGTTGTGTTTAGCCCTGTTTTGGGCTTGTACGAAGTTACAACACTACTTGTCTTCTTACACTACTTATGTCATTGCAGAACAGAGTCCCTTGAAATTCCTTATGGAGAGGCCTATTTTGGACAGCAAAATGGCTAAGTGGGTGTCAACATTGGCAGCCTTTGACTTGAAATTTGTTTAAAGGAAAGCTGTGAAAGGTGGCGCAATAGCTGACCAATTAGCAGAATTACCCGTGAATGACGAGATGCGAGAAATGGGTTTCCCTGATGAAGACCTCTTGAACGTGGAAAGCAGTGTTTGGGAGATGTATTTTGATGGAGCATCCAATTATCATGGAAACGGAATTGGGATTGTGTTCAAAACTCCTTGTGGAGAATACATTCCATTCGCAGTTAAACTTGACTTTAGCTGCACAAACAACGAAGCAGAATATGAAGCTTGCATTAATGGGCTTGAAGCCGCCCTGGAATTGGGGATTAAGGACCTAAAGGTCTATGGTGATTCTATTTTAATAGTATCACAAGCTTTAAGGAAATGGAAGATAAGAGAAGAGCGTTTGGTTCCTTACCTACAACGCCTTGATCATTTGGCACAACAGTTCAATGATCTGTCCTTCGAATATCTCCCAAGAGCAAAGAATCAGTTTGCTGATGCCTTGGCTACTTTAGCTTCCATGATCAATATCAGGGAGGGGAAAGTCATTCGTCCATTGAAAGTTCAGCTTCAAAAGCAACCCGCCCATATAATGCACTTGGCCGATGGTAAACCATGGTTTTGGGATATCAAGACCTATCTCAAGGATGGAAGTTATCCGGAGGGATCATCAAAGGTTGATCAGAGGGCAATAAGGCAGCGTGCCACATGTTACATTCTTAATGGAGATATCCTCTACAAAAGAAGTTGGAATGGAATGCACCTAAGGTGTGTAAATGAAGCAGAGGCTAAGCGGATAATGGAAATGGTACATGGGGGCGAATCAGGGCCACACATGTATGGGATCGCCTTGGCTCGAAAAATTGCCAATCTAGGATATTATTGGTCCACCATGAATGTAGACTGCGTGGCATTTGTGCAAGAATGCCATCAGTGTCAGATATTTGCTAAGATGCAAAAGCAACCTCCCGTTGCTCTGAATCCAATCACCTCTCCATGACCCTTCGCTACTTGGGGAATAGATATAATTGGCAAAATACATCCAAAAGCCTCAAATGGACATCAGTTTATCTTGGTAGCAGTGGATTACTTCACAAAGTGGGTTGAAGCAGCTTCCTATGCAAAATTAGACGCTAAAAAGGCAGCACAGTTTGTCCGAACCAACATCCTTTGTCGGCACGGAACACCATTTGAGATTATCACTGATAATGGAACTCATTTCCAAGCAGAGTTTGCCAAACTCTTGAAGGATAAGAAAATACAGCACCATAAGTCCTCTCCTTATAGACCTCAAACAAATGGAGCTGTAGAAGCAGCGAACAAGTCTATAAAGGTGATCATACAAAAAATGATCAAGGAGCATAGGCGTTGGCATGAGAAGTTGCCATTGGCCTTGTGGGGATATAGAACATCAGTTAAAACTCCTACTGGGGCAACCCCGTATTCCCTGGTGTACGGAATGGAAGCTGTACTCCCCATTGAACTGGAAGTTCAATCGGCGAGGATAATTCAAGAAAGTCAGATAAATGAAGCTGAATGGATCAGCAATTATCATCATCAGTTGTTGGGTTTGGATGAAAAAAGACTTCAAGCTCTACATCAGGTTCAAGGGTATCAAAGGCGAATGGCCAGACATTTCAACAAAAAGGTCAAAGATCGAAAGTTGGAAGAAGGTTGTTTGGTTTTGAAGGAGATCAGAACACCTGTTACAGATCCTCGTGGGAAGTTTCGTCCTCATTGGGCGGGACCCTACATTTTGAAGAAAATACTTTCCGGCGGAGCCGTCATCTTGTCTGATTTGGATGGTCTGGAGTTCACAAACCCATGCAATCTGGATCAACTGAAGAAATATTATGTATGATCATGCATTCCAAAATGAACTACATTAGACCTAATTCTCGCAAACTAATTCGAGATATGTAGGCAGCTCTCCTTGGGCACGGTCTAAATTTTAATAAAAATCATTCATTCATCTTTCTTTTGCCAAAAAAAAATAATAAAACAAAAAAGAAAGAAAAAAACAAAAAAAACAAAAAACAAAACAAACAAAAAATCCCGCTAAGCCGAAAACCCACAAAGGGCGGCTTAGGCAATAGTGGGGCCCGCTAAGCTGAAAACCCGCAAAGGGCGGCTTAGGCAAGAATGGGTAAGAGCTCGCTAAGTTGAAAATCCGAAAGGACAGCTTAGGCAAAAATAAGAGCAAATAAATAAAGTAGATGATGCTTGGAAAGCAAACAAAAGGGTCATTCATTAAGAATCATTCATTGCAAAAGAGAATCATCTGTTACAAAAAGAGTCATTCAGCCTATAAAACACAAAAAGGTCAAATCATATTCCCCAAAAAACCAAAAAGGTAAAAACAACCCAAAAACAGAAAAGACAATGGAGTCACCCTTGGATCCAAATCCTACACCCCCTCTCCCTCCAACTCCTGCAGCAATGCGCACCTCCTCGGTTTCTCAACGGGCCAAACCTCAGCTATAAACCAGGTCCTGTACTCTGGAGTGGGCTGAACGAGGGAAGGCTCTGCACCAGGCCTGATCATCCGATGGTCTCTGACCCAAGTCTGTAGAACAGCCCGAGTAACCCCGGGGGTAATAGGAGAAGCAATGGTGAGCCCAACAGGAAGGGGAACTCTCTGATCAATACCCATCTGTCTAAGGACGCGGGAAGCACTGTACCAAGTACTGTGAGTGAACCCAAGCAGGTAGACATGGTTGTGCATAGCATTTGCCTCTATGAATTGAGGAATCCTATACCAAGGGACGAACCATAATAATTCTTCCGGTCCAAGCTCAAACAGCCAAACAGTCCATTCGGCCATAGAGGGAAAAGAAATCTGAATTTTCCTGGTGCGGTACTGCGAAGGGTTGTAGGTCAAAGTCTGGGGGGCTGCAACCACTCGAAGATGATCTCTCAGCCAAACCTGAAAAAATAGATCCTTTCTATTTTACAAAGGAAAAGAGAGATGATGGAATAAGCAAAAGAAACAAAAGGTATAAATTACCTGAAGGATGACCGGGGTGACGGTCCAACGTTCAAATCCAAGTGCACATCTGTCGAGACTCTGAATAGTCTCAGCCAGGATCATGCCCCCGATACAGTTGAGCTCTTCCATTTGCCTAACCATTGGACAAAGTCTCAAATCTCCAAAGCCGGGGTCACGGTTGAAGAGGAACCCAGCTAACAGACAAAAGACGAAGGCTCGCATTCTATGCCTCAATTGAACATCGTCTTCAAAATCGGCGGTCAAGAATTCATCAATTAGGGGAAGCAGCATCGCCTTATCCCCATCTACAATCATAGCTTGGGCTTTGGGTTTTGTGAAGCTAAAAAGTCTCTGAAAAGATCCCACATACCCGATTTGGACCTCATGCCTCACAAGAGGGGCATTTGGATCGCACCCAATGATCGAGCAGAACTCCTCAAAAAGAGGACACATTTCCTCCATCCGAGCCCCAAATCTGAAAACATGGGCTTGGGGATCCCAAAACCTGATGCAAGAGTGCAAGAAATCCCAGTCTACTGCTACACCTCTGAGTGTGGCGACAGCTTTCAACCCGTACCTCCCCATGTTGATCCTTTCAACATTGTGGAGACTTTTGGTCCAATTATGCATCACGTGATTAAAAAGGGGATTCATTGTTATTTGAAAAAAATATATTAGATCTTTCAGTAAGAGAATTGCTTTTTGGCCCACAGATGTAAGACAACCTTGATTTTTATACTGGTCTGGCCCGGGCAGCGGCTCGGCCGCCGTTGCCGGCGGCTCAGCCGCCACCGACCGTCCTGATTCCTCTTTCTTTTTGGTGTTTTGTAAAATTCTCATGTTTTGGCCCTGTTTAGGCCCTGTTATGTGCTATTTTTTTGGGATTGTGTCAGGGATTTATTTTTAAAATAGATTTCTAAAAAGAAAAAGCATCATGCATACATATGTGCTGTTAATACTAACAAATAAGTGCAGGTTTACAGATAAGTTCAGATAACAGCTGAAAAACATGAAAGGTACAAAGTACAGAAGGAAAATAATTCAAATACAGCAAGCATAGTTCAAGACAAATATGAAAAAAATCAGTGCCGGCCTCTCCGTCTTTGCTGCCTACTCTGCCTCTCGTAAGCAGCCTCAGTCAAAGCACCAGACAGTTCATCCGAGAAAGCAGTAATTAGTGCCACCATTTCCGTGATCAGGCCCTCTGGTACCTGTAAAAGAGACGAAATCACAATCAATCTCAAGAGAATTTTATGAATCCTTTTCATGAAAAGTTCTATGAGAATATACCTGAGTGACATGAGCAAAGCTCTGATATAATGCACCATCTGCACTAATTGGTCGGGCCACCCAACCACCAGGTGCATGATGACGAACAGCATAAGGCAGCCTCAAATTGGCTAAAATAGGGTCAAATTGGCCGGCAGCTGTAAGGACGGATGCGGGAGGCCTCAAATGAGATGAACTGCTGCTTCCTCCAGTGTCTGATGGTCCAGCCCCGAAAGCGGAAGTCTCAGCCCTAGAGGAAGAGGGTCTGTCAGTTTGCCGCTCGGGAGAAGGATGGTCTCTCGGAGTGCCAGAAGTGGGAGCTGAAGAGTGGGAAGACCGATAAGGGGGTACAGAGTCAAATCATGCCCCAATGCGTGGCATCAGTCGATGAAGACAGTAGAAGTCATAATCCTCCTCATCCGGGGCATAAGCCGACTCGAAAGGGTCGCCCTCATACTGGGACACAGTAACAAGCAGAAGTGTTGAAGATAGCATATCATCAGGGGGATCCACGGGAACTACACAGAAATCGGCAATCTGGAAAGTCACCCTCTCAGCGAGATAATACCGTCGAAATTCTGGATGGGGAAGTATGAATCGTCGTCGAGTCAGAAACTCTGATCGCTGAAAGCTGTAATCTTGAGCTATCCACTCTGCCAGTCGGCTAGACATCACTTTAAATGCAACCTGTAAACATTTGTTATATTAGTGAATCATTTTCTCTAATATAATAAAAAAGATGACGATAAAGCATTTACTGAGTCCATTGGGCAGCTGTCGAAGAACGATCTCAGCACTCTGATGGGAATTTTCCTCTTTGGTACTTCTACCCTCTCTCTATACCACCTCCAAGCAATGGGGGAAAGAGGATCTGCGGGGGCAGGTATCTCACGAAGAAAAGGGGCGATGTCAGGAAAGTACTCGTAAGCCCAAGTCTAAAAAAAAAAATCATCAAATCAGAATTGGTGTATGTCAGCATATATAAAGATAGGGAAAATGTTCTTTACATTACCTCCCAGAAGTAATACAAGCCACACGGAGCAATACGGGTATAGCAGAGGTCTGACATGTCGTCATACAACCTACACAGCATCATGCTAGCCCAATCGTACGTATGAAGCCGTGTCAGGTCAAGTAGGCTTTTCAGCACATTGAGACTCACTGCATCTTTCCTGTTTGATAAGAAGGAGCTAGCAAACAGGAGAAGCAAGGTAAACCTGGCCGCCTGGTCAGCAGTAAAGTTGCCTGTCTCGTAACCAGTGTAGATACCTGGCGCTTGCTCCACAAGCCACCTCCGCTGAATGCAGCGAGGCGCCTGATATCGAGGATAGTCAACCCCGATCAAAGTAATCATGTCGGCTGAAGAAAGGTCCTGCCGCCAGTCATCATAGGACTCCACCATCTCAACGCCAAAGGGAATCCCAGAAATGATGGAAAAGTCAGTAGGCGTCATTGTCATCTCCCCCCAAGAAAAATGGAAAGTGTCAGTGGTAGGCCACCAGCGCTCGGCTAAAGCACAGATCAAATCCCGGTGGATATCTCTGCCCACATCTATAGCCCTCAAATGGTGGAGGAAAGCAGGTCTGATAAGATCCCCCACTGGGTGCCCGGCATCAAAGATGTAAGCCGGAATAGTGACCATCGGACGCTCAGCTATAGATATCTTGATCGTAGAGTCCTAAAAAAAAAATCAGAAAAGTTGGACAAATTCAGAAAAGATTTAAGTTCTTTCCCCAGCTGGGTGTGGATTCCTAAAGGATTATTTCTAAGTTCTTTACTAGAAATAATTACTGATGGCAGAACATAATGAAGCCTGGTACAGATCCTAATTCATTTACTAGTACATGTAAAGGAAAGGTTCCTAAAATTTATTTCTAAGTTCCTTACTGGAAATAAATAAAATTCCTAAGCATGCATACTAGATAGACAAACGGGAATGTACTCACCTCATAGCAGCCGGTCCGAGAACTGTGCTTCTCCTCCTCAAGTAAAAGATTGCAGGGCGGGAGTGGGATCTCGAGGTCTTCAAAGCCGGTAAAATCCATCGTCGAAAGAAAATTTGAAAGAAGTGAAAGAATAAGAATGAATGAAAGCAAATGAAAATTGAATGAAATGAGCCTATTTATAGGAAAAAATGAAAATGCGGGTCTTTTTGCACCTCGCTCAAAATTCGCTCTTCAGAAGACCACTGAGTTCCATAAATCATTTTTATGGACCCCAGTGGGGGGCAATTGTGAACACTCGAATTTTGAGGCTCGGAAAGCCAATTTCCTCAGACCAGGCCGGACCGGGGAACAACGGTAAAACTCCACCGAAAGTATGTCTTCATGGTACTTGAAATGTCCGGTGCGACGCAAGGATCACGGATATGGTCTCGGAATAATTTTTGGAGGCCCGTAGCTCCCGGAAAGTCAGTTTTAGCAGAAATAGCGCGAGTCGCGGTGGGCCGGGACGGCGGCCCGGCCGCCGTCCAGCCCGATTTTGCCTATAAATAGGCTTTAGATTTTCAAAGAAAAGACTTTTGGACTTCCTATGCCCAGATGCTGACGAAATTTTTATGCTTAAAAATTTCTAATATTGTGTTGTAGAAACCAAGAATCACACTCAAAAGTGCAAGGAAACAAGATCTGAAACTTAGAAGTGGAAAAATTCTGATCAAGGTAATATCATAATTCATCTTTGGTCAATTCGAGCATATCATAAGCATTCTGATCTTCTTCTTAATTTCTTCTCGGTCAAAGACCTAATCTTTTTAGGTCTGAGGGCCTAACGGACTAATCAATCACCCTTTCGGCATTAAGCTGTAAATAAAATTAACTCTTTTGGAACGGAGCCTAAATTGCATCTCTTTGGTACTAAGTACCTAAACGGCATTATCAAAAAGAACTTTTGGCATGAAGCCTAAATCGAACTCTTTTGGTACTAAGTACCCAAAATTATACAATTTTTGCACTAAGTGCTAAATCTCACAAATTTGGCAAAAAGCCCGACAATTCAGGCCAAAGGCCTAAAAATTGCATTCCTTTGGTACAAAGTACCCAAATCTCACCATTTAGCACTAAGTGCTAAATCTCACAAATTTGGCAAAATGCCTGAAAAATGCACGAAGCATACACACACACATGCATGAAGCATAAATTTCATCGCCTTTAAATAGGCTTTCCCGAACTACATGGGCTTTGATCTCTCATAAAAACGAGAGTATGTAGGCATATTTGGATTTCACCCCAAATAGCAAGTCCACAATTTACTAACAATCTGTCTCTTCTTTTCTTCATTCCTTTTAAATTTGTTCTTTTTGCAAGTTAATCAAAAGCATGACATAGTCCCCGAATCCTCCTTGGGTTCGCAGACTAGAAGCCTTTACATTGGATGCATTATTGGAGTCAAACAAGGGTTTTCTTAGTTTTTCCTTTCGAACAAAATAAACTGAGTGGCGACTCCCAACAACGAGTGAACTTTCGCCCGGATCCTTTTCGGGCGGAAAACCGAGGTTCACAGAGATCTAAAATGTGGGCAAGTGAATTTCCTCTTCTTATGCATCGGTCGTGCGCTGGAGAGCACAATTGCAAGATTGCTCTCATCTATCTTGGTTATCAATATCCTTTCTGTGATAAAGTATAATTGATACAGTCTAACTTGCAGCCGTGTGCACAAGAAAATGGCCGTGCCATTCTAGGCTAACAAAGAACTTAATTTTTTTTTAAAAAAAATATTGAGGTAAAAACACTTGGTCCAAATATTAGTACACTTCAATTTGGTTGTTAAAGATCAAATAGAGTCTATTGTCCAAGACTTTGTCCAACAATGTTACTGTAAACTCGAATGATTTGTAAGTTTAGAAATTAAAGATAATAATACCTTGTTTACCTCTATGTAGGTGTGGACCCTTATTTTTTGACTAAGTCCAGTCTGATATTTTAAAACAGTCCAAAAATAAATTTTATAATATTTATTATTTATTTTAATAATAATATAATATTTATTATTTAATATATAAAAAAATAAAAAATATTTATTTTAAATAATAAAAATAAAAAATATACATAAAAAATAAAAATCAGACTGACGAATCGGTTAGTGGCATACGGCAAGCCGGTTCACCACAGGCAAGGCCTGCAGCGAATCACGCCCCAGCCCACAAAAATTGTATGCAGCAGCCGACAGCTCAAGCGGCAGTAGTCCATAGCGCAAGCGGCAGCAGCCCATCAGCCTCACCCAGCTCGCCCGACGCAGCAAGAAGCAGGCCCAATCCTGCATGCTGTAGATTTTGCCGAAACCTTAATAACTTTGGATTGTATTTTTATTTTCTGAAGAGCCTATTATCTCCTTAAGCGAGCAGGATTAGGTTTTTAATTTTCTTATAAATAACATTTTAAATCACAGACTAAAGGACTTTTTTATTTTCTTTAGAGGCATGACTTTTTCTTTCGGCTGAGACGATTGGGATGACAACAATTAAAAGAAAAAGAGAGCAGCATACTTTAGATTGAGGCAGAGAACGGAGCAACAAATTAATTTTAAATTATTATCAAACAGGGATGGAAGATATCAAACACAATCATGGTCGTAGCAAACTCTCAGTGTCTTGATTTCCTTCCAACCAAGAAGAACAAATTTGGTGCAAGCAAATACTTTGCATCAACGTTTAATTTTTTATGGAGTCAACAAACGAAGTTACATCTTTAAATTTAAATTTATTCAAATAAATCATATTAAGTTTTGTCAATTATTCATATCTTTCATGCAAAGCTAATACTATAGTTAATAATATTATTTTTTATAAAAAATCCCAAAATCCTATTTTCTAAATCTTAAATCCTAAAATCTTAATTTCCAACACCAGAACTCTAAACTTACAAATTTATTGCTTTAGTTAGTTTTAGATTTTATTATATAGTCTATTATATATTTTGATGATTGATTTATTTGATTTTAATGTTTAATTTGTTTAATTTATCATGGATAATTCTTTATTATTATTTGTTTACTAAAATTGTAAGAGGCATGTTTCCATGATTGAATAACTCATTAATTAATTTTCATGTAATTTAAATTATTTTTATATTTTAGAATTAATGTAAAGGATATGTTTCCACCTTTTTGGTGGGTGTCTTATTTAGTTTTAGACATTGGATGATGTAAGGACATATTTCCATCCTCGGATGGGTATCCATTTATTTATTTTATTTGAACATAACTATGATTTTTAATAAAGTATTTTTTTATTCTAATGATTGCACGTAGTATGGATAATATCGTTATATTTAAGAATTTTATAATATTAAGACCTGAAAAGGGGGCAGGTTCTAATGAGCCGGACGCTGTGGGAGTGCTGGGCTATTTCTCACCTATTTCTCACCTTTTCCACCGGTTCTAAAGAGTTTTTTTTTTCATTCTAACAAACATATTTAATTTTCTAATTTTATAGGCTTATTTAAGGGAATTGACCTAAATTTGAAAGCATAACTTTATCTCATCATTGGGTTTTCAGTTGTGAAAATAGTTTAATTAAAATCAAGTGTTAATAGTTTGCCTGCACTTTAAGAGAATTTCAATCAAGGTTTTCCCTTTTTGAATTCTGCCAAAGTTTGATGAGAACTTAAGGAAAATGATTTAAAATTCACCAATTTTCGTAACACTTGCCAACTATTTCACAACACTTTCCAACCACTCGGAATTAGCAAGTTAAAGTGTAATGTATGAGCTTAAACCACCTTACCATTTCTTTCCTTTGACTTTGCCAACTCAAGCTTACTTGGAATTTTTGAATCCTTTCTTTTCTCTAAAAAGCTAGACACTTTCCAACTATCTCCCTGTGAGCGGGGATTTTTGTCCCCACTCCCGGTGGAATGGTTCTTACGACTTCGGCACTGTTTAGGCTCGGGGCCTTAGAGAACACAGACCTAAATCCGGAGAAAATGGAGTCGCCACCCGGACGGGCCAGGAAAAAAGAAAGGGGTGGATGACTCGATTCCTAAGGAATCCCTAACCCCCTAATGGGTTTGGAAAGTTGGGTACGTGTGGGGAAGGTGAGAAATGATCCAACACCCCCACAATGCCCGATTCATTGGAACCGGCCTCCTTTACAGGTCTTAATATTATAGAATTCTTAAATATAATAACATTATCAATATTACACACAATAAAAAGAAAGCATCATTATATTAAAATCAAAGCAATGTCTAAACAAAACAAAATAAATAAATGGACACCCATCCAAGGATGGAAACATGTCCTTACATCACATGCCTAGGTAGGACACCCACCAAAAGGTAGAAACATGCCCTTTACATAAGTTCTAAAATAGAAAAGCAAATTAAATTACATGATGTTTAACTAATGAGGTACCTACCAAGTGGAAACATACCTCTTACAACTTTTGGAAGTCTAAATTGATTGATAAAAGTAAATAATCATTCATCATAAATAAATCATTCATCAAAAGTATTTAAATAAAATATAAAATAAACATCCATCCATGATAAATTAAATAAATCAAGTATTGAAATTAAATAGATTAAAGCATAAGAGATAAATCAAGGTATAAATAAATATGGAATTGAATAAAGCAAATAAAAGTTCAATTATAGCTACTGTGAATTTTTATGGAATTAAAATAGATGCGGGTTTTATGTTTTAAAAGGTTGGTAAGACACTTTGATTAAATAAATTGAGATTTGAATGATGAAATCATGAAACTAGGGTTTTAGACACTTTGAAATACTTTTATTTGTGATTTTTGATTATTGAATTTTAAGCTACTGTGCAATTTTTGGGTTTTCATGTTTTTATGTTTTTTAATGTTTTAAAAGGATTAGGGTTCATAAAAATTAGGGTTTAAGGTTTTAAAAGGATTAGGGTTCATTATTTTAGATTTAAAAGTTAAATTTTGGATTTTAGGGTTTTGAAATTTGGGTCTCGGGTAATGAAGAATTTTTAGGGTTTTAAAAATTAATTTGATATTTTATTAAATTTTATGGATTTAAACAAAAGGATTGAAGTTTTTATAAGTAGAAAAGATGTTTTTTAAGGCTTTTTGAATGAAATAGAACCTACTTTAAAATCTTAAAAGAAACAGATTTTGATTTTGGTTTTGTTGAAAAATATGTTCAATTAGTGTTTTAAGGTCTTTAAGAAGAAAAAATAACAATTTTAAGTCTTTTTAGAAAATAAGGTCACATTTTAGTGTTTTAACTTTGGAAAACTAAATTAAATTTCTAAGATTTTAACTTTTGAAAAACACAAAAAATCCTAGTTTTAGCTACTGTGTAAAAAAATTAGAATTTAGAATTTCATACCTTCTTTTGTAAGTTGCTCCAAAATTGCTTCTTCTTGGATGAACTAGCTCCAAAGACAAGCCTTTTTTGCCTTTGGAATTCCTTTTTCTCGTGATGCTGCTGTCCAAAAAAGATTTAAATTGAATTTCTTCTTTTGCTTCCTTGATTTGGTTTCAAACTTTTGGAACTCCCTTTGGATTTCCTCTCTCTCCGCCACCCCTAATTTCAATGCCTTTGGTCCTTATTTATAGTGGTTTAAGGTTATTTATTCCTAATTAATTAAGGTAAGTAATATTAATAAAAAAAGAAATTAAAACCTAATTGGATTAGGTTTCAAAAAAATTGCGTTGAAAATTTTGCGCTAGCGAAAACTGCGGCAGCGGGCCCGTGGCTGGGCGTGTGGGCGTACCAGCCCGCAGGAAATTCCTGCGGGCGGCTATTTCGGCCGCACGAAATTCCTGCGGGCGAAATAAAAAAGTTATTTTGCCTGCAGGAAATCCCTGCTGGCGAAACACCAACAGGCCTGCGGGTGAGCTGCTGCTGGGCCGACGGGCCCGCGCGACCACTTTTCGCTGCCGATTTTTTTTTCGACTTCGATTTTATTTTTATTTTTATTTTTTAATTTTTATTTGTTTATTTTCATTTTTTATCAATAAAAATTAAATACTAAGGTAAAAATTATTTAATTAAAATTATTTTGGACCAATTAGACAACAAAAATCATTTTGGGCTAAATAAAACATATTATATCGGATTGGGTCAAAAGTTAAGGGTCTACAGTTTCCCCCCTGCTTGAATGATCTGAAACCTTAGTGAAAGAGTGTGAAAAGCAATAAAACTTAATTTTTGAGTTGGTGATTTAAATTTATTCTAGGTACTTGGACCCGAGAATGGATTAATTTGGGTACTTGGACCCGGGATTGATTTGATTTGGGTACTTGGACCCGAGATTGGGTACTTGGACCCGAGATTGATTTAACTCATCTGACCTTTTATCAGTTGAGAATTCTGGCATAACTGGTTGTTCCATTTTTATGAATTGTAGGTCTTTACCCACCAAAAATAGATCTTTATCTATTAGAAACTGTCTTTTACCTAGGAACATGGATCTTTATCCATTGGAGATTGGGTCTTTACCCGTGAAACATGGATCTTTTATCCATTGGAAATCGGGTCTTTACCCTTGAAATATGGATCTTTATCCATTTGAAATCGGGTCTTTACCCTTGAAACAAGGATCTTTATCCTTCGAACTTTGGGTCTTTACCCTTTGAAACATGGATCTTTATCCATTGAAAATTGGATCTTTACCCTTGAAATATGGATCTTTATCCATTGGAAATTGGGTCTTTACCCTTGAAACATGGATCTTTATCCATTGGAAATCGAATCTTTACCCTTGGAACATGGATCATTATCCATTGGAGGTCGGGTCTTTACCCTTGAAACATGGAACTTTATCCATTGGAGATCGGGTATTTACCCTTGAAAATGGATCTTTATCCGTTTGAAATCGGGTCTTTACCCTTGAAACATGGATCTTTATCCATTAGAGATCGGGTCTTTACCCTGGCTTAAGCTCTTTTAGCCGGACTGATCTTTCATCTTTTGCATCTTCATTCTTTTGAGAATTATAATTTTCTTCTTTCTCATTCTTTATTGTTCTTCCTTTGCACTTTTGCGAAAAATTCAACCCTTTTTAGTTGGCTCTCATATCTCTGCCTCGCGAAATATTTGCAAGTGAGTTTGAAAATTTTTTACTTATAAACTCAAAAATTGAAAAGGAGAAACTTTGCCCCCTGTGTAGGCTCAAACCCATGATTTTTCTATGCGGACTCTGATTGATGTTGTTGTTGTCTAGTTCTTCACACAAGCACATATTTCTTCTCTTCGTAAAATGACTGGAGCTTTCTCAAGCAATGGGCTTTCTATGCGCCCCTGATTTGATATCTTCTTTTGATTGCTTGCTGTTCATTTTGACAAGGAATAGACAACACAAGACAAGAAAGTGCGATGTGACATGCTCATGTATGCATGATGTGCATGAATGATACTTACAACAATTTTACTGACTCATAGACTGAGGTGATCAGCAGAAGTGTTCTCATTGACTCCTTTTGACATTTGTTCAAGTCTTGCATGAAATGCTCGAAAGCTTTTGCATTTGTGGTTTTCATCTTCAAGATGTTGAAAACATGAGTGGTGGAGACCCCGAGCAGCAGAGTCAGGGATGCATCCATTTCCAAGCATGTCGGTTGATAGCTTCTTCATGACCTTGCCAATAATCATTTCAACAGACTTCCCTTAGCTCGAAGGCTTTGTATGACAAAACACTCTTTTTTTTTTGAATTTTGAATTTTGAATTTGAAAACAAATGTTGGCTTTGCCAAATTAATGTCAATGTACCTCAGGACTTGATAAATTAACATATCTATAACATGACAACCCTAGTTACCGTACTAAACTTGGGAATCAATTCTATTTAAGCAAGAATTGTTGCACTTCAGATAGGCACATACACATTGCTTGGCCAAAGGTCTCATTTGAGTTTAAATATTGTCTATCTCATATGCATGCTTATCCAAGCTATATCCACTAATAGACTCTACCTACCAAGATAGATCAACAGGTCTTTGATAGGCTTGAAATGGGGTCTACAAGGGACATGGGTTAAAGTGAAGGCCATTTGTAAGTTGGGGCTGATGTGATATAATGGACAAGCCTTCACACTATAAATTTCTTGTTTGAATTTTAAGCAGCTTAGAGGCAATATTGCTAGACTCCAAATTCCTTCTATATCTTCTTGGCATTAATCTGGATCTTGATAGGGACAGTCTTTGCCCTTGCAAAAAGTTTGAATTTGTTTCCTTTTCTTCTTCTCCCTTTTCTTTATTTCTCTTACTCTTCCCTTTCCTGTCTCTTTATTTTCCTTACTCTTCCCTTCCTTTGAGCATTCTATCATTTTGTCCTTCTTTCTTGTTGGACTATCAAGTACAAAACTTTCAAGAATTGGATGGTCTTTCTCCTTTTCCTCTGATTTTGATTGAATCCTTGGTTGGGTTGGACTAATTCAAGTCAAACTGTCCAAATGGAAGCCTTTTGCTGCTTAGGTAAAAGAGAACTCAGTTGGCTTTTTGAACCATTTTGGGTTTTTTTTATCTTTTGCCTTTTTTGTTTTCTTTTCTTTTGCCTTTTTTGTTTTCTTTTCTTCTCTCTTCTCTTTTTTTTTGTTTTTTTGTTTTTTTTTGTTCTAGCTCTAAAAGATTTATCTCCTTTGTACTAGCTTAGGCTTCCAATAATGGATGAATGGAGTAATAGGGATAAATCATTTGTTACTCTAATGTTGATGTTGTCTTGATATATTGGAGACATTAAGGGAACTTCAACTACCTTTAAGGTTTTGAGAACATCAACTATCCTTATGGTCTTGAAAACATCAACTACCCTTATAGTCTTGAGAACTTCAACTATCTTCATAGTCTTGACTATTCATTTCTTTCTTTGATCTTCTTGCCTTTTCACCTTTGTGATCATAAGACTTGTCAAAAGTATCACAACAGCTCAAGGTAGGTTGTTGAGGTTATATGCCAATGAAAAGAAAGCTAAAATTTTATGAAGGCTCAAAGGGACAACTAGGGATTAATATTTAATTGGGTGGATACTAGTTGTTGGCTAATCAAACAATGCCTAGATCATCTCTCCCTTAAATAAGCAGAGTTCAATTTTGCCTCGAAAGTTTGTCAAAGCATGTTCTAAGACTGACTAAGACCTAGACAAAGATAATTATGCAGGAGCCCTCTCTAAGTAAGCATACACAACTCAATGCTAAAGAGTAATTCCCTCATCTAGTAAAGTCATTCGAGTCATGATGCCTAGACACATTAATTTATAAACATCAAGCTAAATTCCTCATTGGTTGAGCACCAAAATGAACAAAGACCAACAAAATTTTTGATAAAAGTAATTTATTCAAACAAATTAAATTTGAAAAACACGATAGTTCCAAAACATTAAAGAAAGTAAGATTGAAAAGCAACATTCAAGCTAAGGAAAGTTCATTGAGTTAGGCTTCTTTTCCTTTCATATCTTCAATATCCCCATCTTGAAAAGATGATAAAATAAAATCTTCTTCCAATCCTTTTCCCACCATGAAGGTTGCTGGTGGAGGTACTCTATTGAACCTTGGTAATGGATTGTCTTTGGTGTTGGGCTTATCTGGCTCGGGTAGCTTGCCAATATCAATTAAATTCTGAATCTCATGCCTTAATCGGGTACATCTATCAGTCTCATGTCCTTGAGTCTGATGAAATTGACAAAAAGCCTTAGTATCAAATTTTGGGGGTAATGGACTAGGCAAAGGTCGAGGAGCCAATGGTTGTAACAATCCTTTCTTTTGTAGCTTATCGAAGACCCAAGACAAAGATTTCCCCAGATCTGAAAACTACCTTCTATTTGCTTGACCAGTTGTATTAACATCAACTTCTTTTTGTGTGCTTTGATTGCCCGACTGGTAGTTCCCTTTCTCATTCCTTTTTATTGAAAAGTGATTCTTCTCCCTTTCCCACTCTTCAATTTGTAAACCAGCTTGGAGAAGATCTTTGAAGTCACGGATGAGTGTATGAGACATTCTTTCATGGAGATTGGGCAGGATGCCTCTCACGATCATCCTTATTTGATCAGATTCATCGGGCCTCTTCTTGAGTAAAGCGGCCTTATTTCTCCATCTCTTCACATAATCCACAAAATTTTTATTCGGCCTTTGCCTAATGGACTCCACTTCCATTAAGGTAACTTCCAACTCAACATTATATCCATATTGTTGGATGAAGGCTTTGTAAAGTAGATCCTAACTCTTTTGTGTTCCCTCATCTAATGTATTGAACCAATTTTGAACAATAGGATCTAATGAGAGCATAAAGTACCTTAAGGTTTGAGCCTTAGTAGCTCGGGCATATTGCATGGCGGTGATATACTGCTTCACATGGAGATGAGGATTTCTGGCATCATTGTACTTGGCAAAAGATGGCATCTTGAACTTGTACGGGACTTCATCATCTTGTTCAAATAACTTGTCAACTTCGGACATCTCTTCGGTTTTCAGCTTCTTCTCAAATTTCTTTTATAAATCAGCAATCATCTTTTCAACATCGGATGTCTCGGTCTTTTCAATAGTTGCCTTCTCAACAACCTTCGATTCCTTTTTATCTTGAAGATCTTGGTAATATTGAGCCCAATCATCATCATCAATGATCACCTTATCATCATCAAAAGCTACTTCACTAACTTTAGTCTTCCCTTTGTCCTTTGGTTTCTTAGTGCTAGCAGATGCCTCGGCATGGTTTTCTAAGATTGCAGTCAATTGGTTCTTCATGGTCTCAGCTAGGGCCTCTTTGATTTCTTCCATCTTGGCATTGAGAGCCTCATCCACCATCCTTTGAATTTGTTCGGGCTCCATTGTTTTTGGTGAGCAAGTGATTGAGTCATTGATAGATGCTTCATCTCCGGCGTAGGTTGGATTGTTGTAAGCTTTAGAACTATCATAATCCAGGGCTGTGAGCCAGAGAGGATCAATGAGATGAGATGCAAATGTATGCATGTATGCACCAACAACAAATAAGGATAAATAGGACGTTCCTTCCAACCTTATAACATCCACACACGAATGGCGAGTCTCTTTTCCTAGGTATATGGTTAACAAAATACCAACGTGGGGTATCTTGCTTTCAAATAATTCCCTCGGAAGTTTCAACCAATAGTTATATTTTCGAAAATTGAAATCAATCCATGATAATTCCCCTTAATTGGGTTTTAATCCATTCAACCAACTAAAGTAGCTTTTATGCTATATTGGATTAAAACAAAAATAAGAGGCTTATTATAAATAGATTTCTCACTTGAAAAAAGGTAACTAGTGGTTCGTGCCAAAAATAAGCCCATAGTTAATTTATTCTTAGTGTAAACTAGGCCCACAATTGATTTTTAGTATTTCATAATTGACCTAAATATTTTTGCAAGCTCTTTGTAAGAAAAGATTGGGTGAAAAATAGTTTTGTTTCTAAGCCCATTGTAAAGGATTTTAGAAAAATGGATTTTGGGCTTAGTATTTGGGCCATGGGCCAAAGAATTTTTGATTTGTTTTTAGAAAAAGTCTTATGTCCAAAGACCATCTTGAAAAATTTTAAAAATAGTTTTGATCTTTTGGATTTTAGAGAAAAGTTTATTTTGAGCTTACAATATACTTAGTTCATATTAGAAAAAGAACAAACCAAATAGGCCATGATTTAGACTAAGATAAACTAACCATAGTCAAACAACATGCATTTAGGGTAAAACCTAAGGAAAATAACTAGGCCAATTGCATGAGCTTTAGTATTTGGGTAGAAAGGCTTAGGTTCCCATAGCAAGTATATACCAAATGGTACGAGGCTATGAGTGGTTATGTCATGCTCGATCTCCATACCTTGAGTGAAAGTATGGTATCCCTTACATAACACAACACGGGTAACATGGGCGTCCTAACTCACGCACACGATGCAAACTAAATGATGCAATGGATAAAATCATTATAAGAAAGAATAGAATAATATAAAGACCAACGGAATCAACTTCTCTTATCCCCAGTGGAGTCGCCACTATGAGCGGGGATTTTTGCCCCCACTCCTGGTGGAATGGTTCTTGCGACTTCGGCACTGTTTAGGCTAGGGGCCTTAGAGAACACAGACCTAAGTCCGGAGAAAATGGAGTCGCCACCCTGACGGGCCAGGAAAAAAGAAAGGGGTGGATGACTTGATTCCTAAGGAATCCCCAACCCCCTAATGGGTTCGGAAAGTTGGGTACGTGTGGGGAAGGTGAGAAATGGCCCAGCACCCCCACAACGCCCGGTTCATTGGAACCGGCCTCCTTTACCGGTCTTAATATTATAAAATTCTTAAATATAATAACATTATCCATATTATACACAATAAAAAGAAAGCATCATTGTATTAAAATCAAAGCAATGTCCAAACAAAACAAAACAAATAAATGGACACCCATCCAAGGATGGAAACATGTCCTTACATCACAAGCCTAGATAGGACACCCACCAAAAGGTAGAAACATGCCCTTTACATAAGTTCTAAAATAGAAAAGAAAATTAAATTACATGATGTTTAACTAATGAACCAAGTGGAAACATACCTCTTACAACTTTTGGAAGTCTAAATTGATTGATAAAAGTAAATAATCATTCATCATAAATAAATCATTCATCAAAAGTATTTAAATAAAATATAAAATAAACATCCATCCATGATAAATTAAATAAATCAAGTATTGAAATTAAATAGATTAAAGCATAAGAGATAAATCAAGGTATAAATAAATATGGAATTGAATAAAGTAAATAAAAGTTCAATTATAGCTACTGCGAATTTTTATGGAATTAAAATAGATGAGGGTTTTATGTTTTAAAAGGTTGGTAAGATACTTTGATTAACCAAGTTGAGATTTGAATGATGAAATCATGAAACTAGGGTTTTAGACATTTTGAAATACTTTTGTTTGTGATTTTTGATTATTGAATTTTAAGCTACTGTGCAATTTTTGGGTTTTCATGTTTTTATATTTTTTAATGTTTTAAAAGGATTAGAGTTCATAAAAATTAGGGTTTAAGGTATTAAAAGGATTAGGGTTCATTATTTTAGATTTAAAAGTTAAATTTTGGATTTTAAGGTTTTGAAATTTGGGTCTCGGGTAATGAAGAATTTTTAGGGTGTTAAAAATTAATTTGATATTTTATGAAATTTTATTGATTTAATCAAAAGGATTGAAGTTTTTATAAGTAGAAAAGATGTTTTTTAAGGCTTTTTGAATGAAATAGATCCTACTTTAGAATCTTAAAAGAAACAGAATTTGATTTTGGTTTTGTTGAAAAATATGTTCAATTAGTGTTTTAAGGTCTTTAAGAAGAAAAAATAACAATTTTAAGTATTTTTAGAAAATAAGGTCACGTTTTAGTGTTTTAACTTTGGAAAACTAAATAAAAGTTCTAAGATTTTAACTTTTGAAAAACACAAAATATCCTAGTTTTAGCTACTGTTTAAAAAAATTAGAATTTAGAATTTCATACCTTCTTTTGTAAGTTGCTCCAAAATTGCTTCTTCTTGGATGAACTAGCTCCAAAGACAAGCCTTTTTTGCCTTTGGAATCCCTTTTTCTCGTGATGCTACTGTCCAGAAAAGATTTAAATTGAATTTCTTCTTTTCCTTCCTTGATTTGGTTTCAAACTTTCCAAACTCCCTTTGGATTTCCTCTCTCTCGGCCACCCCTAATTTCAATGCCTTTGGTCCTTATTTATAGTGGTTTAAGGTTATTTATTCCTAATTAATTAAGGTAAGTAATATTAATAAAAAAAAAGAAATTAAAACCTAATTGGATTAGGTTTCAAAAAAATTGCGTCGAAAAATTTTGCGCTGGCGAAAACTCTGGCAGCGGGCCCGTGGCTGGGCGTGTGGGCATGCCAGCCCGCAGGAAATTCCTGCGAGGGAAATAAAAAAGTTATTTCACCCGCAGGAATTTCCTGAGGGTGAAATAACTCACCCACAGGGATTGCCCACAGGCCTGCGGGTGAGCTGCTGCTGGGCCGACGGGCCCGCGCGACCACTTTTCGCTGCCGATTTTTTTTCGACTTCGATTTTATTTTTATTTTTTATTTTTTATTTGTTTATTTTCATTTTTTTATCAATAAAAATTAAATACTAAGGTAAAAATTATTTAATTAAAATTATTTTGGACCAATTAGACAACAAAAATCATTTTGAGCTAAATAAAACATATTAGATCGGATTGGGTCAAAAATTAAGGGTCTACACTCCCATGGCCAGAACTCCACCCCCACCCGACTTCATTTTCAAAGAACTTATTGATTGAACTAAGGGTCCCTCTAATATTTATTGCTTCAAAGATGAAGTGAAAATTTTATGGGACCTCAACAGGCACATTGTAAGACCCTTGTACTCTATAGGTGTATAATACATGTACCCCATATTGATGAAATACATACATAGAATACAAGAATTCTACAGAAGTTATTTGTAGAACCACACTCATTCATACCTAAAATAAATATAACTTCAAAAATTTAATATAGTAGGCATATAAATATAATAAGCATTTAGATATATGTAGATAACAATTTAATGAATATAATTAAAATATAACTTAATTAATTTATATAAAATTATCTAGAAATTTTTTTTCCAGAATTTTTTTTTTATAATTTCAATAAATCCTAAAACAAATATAACTCAACTTGCATTAGAAAAGACATCCCAATTCATAGTTTCACAAAATCCATCATTTCTCCACATCATATATAAGTATTTAACACATATATATAATGTACCTAAAAAACCTTACAAAGCCTTAAATATCAAACACGTTCATAAAATGTTATAATATACATATCTATAATGTATTGGAACAAAATATATTTACATGTTTTGTAGTGAAGCACTAGCTAGACAGCTCTCGTGCCAAATAACTCTAACTTCAATACTAACCCCAATCTTATACTTACTCTAAACTATCAGGGCTTTCTTTATCTACCCTGTCACCTGCGATACAAACTAATCATACTTAGCTAGTAGCTTAGTGGTACATACTTTGATAACATAAAATTTTTAAAATAAGCATTTCTTATCATGGCACAAAAATGCATTTAGTTCCAACTATAATGCAATGCTCAATCAATATTTATAATCTCATAAACCATATAAACATAACACATCAACACATATCAGGCCTAATAATCCCTACCAATATTCAGATTCCAAAAAGATTAACTTGGCCTATTATGACCCTAAGTTCCAACACCGAAGACCAAGTGCCATGTGATACCAGTGTATCTCTGTTTTATTAGTTTTTGTCCTCAAATTGCTATTTATTTATTATGATAATTATTTTTTTCTTCATGTATTTTGGTAGTTTTAATCTATTTATTTAGTGATTTCAGCATTTTTAGGCTGTGTACTCCTCTGCCTTAATTTATCCCAGTGTTTAGATCATTTTTATACTAGTTCTTAGTATGATGTTTATGTGTTTTTAGTTAATGTTTCATTTGATTTTTGTTTAAAGTTTGTTTAAAGTGTTTGTTTTAGGTTAAAGTGCAAAAACTCCCTTGGAAGATCAAAACAAAGAAAGAAGAGCATGAATCAAGCAAGACATGGCCAAGCCAAATCAAGCTTGGCCATGTCACCTCAAAGGAAACGAAGGCAGAGCATGACACGACCAAGAGATGCGGCCAAGCCACTGGCCGTGTCTCACCTAAAGACCAAAACCAAAGAAACCAAAGAAAGAAAAGAAAAGAAGGAAAGAAATGGCAGCAAGTGACACGGCCAACAGGCTTGGCCGTGTCAAGTGACACGACCAGCAAGCTTGGCCGTGTCACCTCATCTCCAAAGAATAAAGAAGAGAAAGGAGCAAAACAGAAGAGGACACACTCAAGTGACACGGCCAAGCCACTGGCCATGTCACATGACACGACCAAGCCACTGGCTGTGTGACATGACACGGCCAGTAAGCTTGGCCATGTCCCATCTCATGCCAAAGAAAAAGACAATCAAACTAGAGAAGCAGAAGGTGACACACCCATATGACAATGCCAAGCTTGTGGTCGTGTCACACCCAGCACCCAAATACGAGCTTGCGTAAATTTTTAAACAAGGGATTTGTATAAATAGATAAGATTAGGGCATGGGGGAGATACTTTTTCAGCCGTTCTTTATTTTTCTCTGGAGAATTTTTCTCTGAAACAAGAAAACTTTCAAAGATTGATTTCACTTTCATTCAAACACTCTAAATCAAATTAGTTCTAGCCATTACGTTATTCTTTTACCAAAAATCTGAGCAAGAGATTCTTTAGAAGCCAAAGGAAAATTGTAATTGGGTTTTGTTCTTTAACTCTATTTCTCAAGTTTTATTGAAATTTTATTTATGAATTCTCTAATGTCTAAATTAATTTCTTTGAATTTTAATGAGATGAATTTATTTGATAGTATTACTATAAACTAATTTTGATCTAGTCTAGGGTTTGTATGAATATACTATGATTGTATGAACTGGTTATTTCTCTTAATTGATTTATTTCTTTTATCCTTAATTGAATGGATTAATGTTAATATATAATTGATTGGCCACCAATTATGTGTTTTAGGTATTGAGATGAAGGATTAAGAAATGAAATCCAATACTGGAATAATTTAATTAGGGACTTAGGTGAATTAGAAATATAAACCTAAGGAAAAGATCATTTTGATTGTAGTAAGATTAATTGAAAAAGGTTTGAATGCGAGAACTTATTTCCTTAATTTGTTTAATTAAGTTGCTTGAAATCTGATCTTTGAAATTAAATCAGTTGAGAGGAATTGCCTTTCATACATATAAATTAGTAGAGAAGTGCAAACCCTAGACTTTTCTATTAAGTGAATCAATATATTTGTTCAGTTTTCTTTCATTGTTATAAATTCAATTCCTTCCAGTTTTTGTTAGTTGTTCAACAATTTAATTTTATAAATCAAAGACTATTAATTGATAATTTGTTTATTGCGATTTGATAAATAATTAGCTTACCTAGCTTCCTTGTGAGACGACCTTGAGGTATTCACCGAAATACTACAACAGCCTCGTATAATTGCGAGTGTAGATTTAGTAGTGTTTATTAGAGCGCAACAAGTTTTTGGCGTCGCTGCCAGGGAAGCTAATTGGCGTAATTGTTTATTAGTCATATATATATTTTAAATTATTGTTCATTGTTTATATTTTATTTTATTTTTCTTTTTGCTTTAAATTATTCCGTCTTTCAGAATTTATTATGCAAGGTAGGAGATATGTAATATCCCAATGTGTGCCCTAGAAGTTTGGATATAATTGTTGTTTGTTTGAATTATGTGTATATGTTATGTTGATAAGAAAAGAAATTGAAAAGAGAATGTTTATATATGGTTTAATAAGGAAATAATGTGTAGAAAGAAAGTGTATATGTTAGGTATATTGTAATATATATAACATATATGTTGGTCAAATGAGGAGTCAAGGGAAGAAGATATTTATTTGTGATATGTGAAATTACTTAAATGGGCATATAAGTTATAAGAGTTAAGTTAAATGGATGAGGGCATTTAAGTAATTGTGTTGTTAGAATTGCTTGGTGGAGATTTAAAGAAGAAGTGAAGTTGACTTGTCTTCATTTTCTTTTCTTCTTCTTCTCTTTCTCTTATGTTGGCCGGCCCTCCAAAGCAAAGAAGCAAGAGTGAGATTTGTTTATTTCTAAAATCAAATTGAAGGAAGAATCAAAGGATTAAGTTGGAGATTTGTGAAATTTCTTCAATTGTGGTAAGTACTCTCTTGTTTTCCTTTGTTCTTTTGAGGTTGTGTTTGAAGTGAGTTATGAATTGTTGATTTTATGATTAGGTGTGTTTGAGATGTGTTTATAAGTGTTGAGATTGATTGTAAGTTACAAAGTTAAATTAGTGTTGGTTTTGGTTTGAAGATGGTAAGTTAAGTGGATGTTGATTTTGAAAGAATAAGAGTGATGTTGGTTTAGGGTTTTGAAGTGGTGAGTGATTAAATGTGTTGTTGATGTATTGTTAATGTGAATATTGTGATGAGCATGCAAGATACGTGTTAATGACATTGTGTATATTCATTTGAATGAGGTTATGTTATGCATAATGTGTTTAAATTCAATCAAAAGAGATTTGGCCATGTTTAGGGTTTTTAATCATGAGAGACACGGCTAAACCAAGGAAGAGACACGGCCAAACTAAAGAATTTTGGGAGACACGGCCAAGTCTAAGGAAATTTTGGCCGTGTTGGATGATTTTTGGAGAGACACGGCCGTGTCCCTTGCCCATGTCTGCCACTGCCAATTTGTGTTAAGAGACACGGCCACAAGCTTGGCCGCGTCCCTTGAATGTGTTGGCTACTGTGATTATTTCTTTGCTCTTCTTACATTGTTGAGATTCAATATACATTTGGAGATAATGATAATGCATATGATACTATATGAACAAGGTTATGTTTTATGCATTGTGAATCTTGTGAATGGTAATGTGTTATTTGAATAATATACTTTGAAATGTTATATCAATGATGCTTTATGTATAATATGAATTGAGATATGATATGATATGAAGCCATTGTGATTGGCTATGGTAACTCAAATGTGATGTGAAGCCATTGTGATTGGCTATGATGATTCAATTGAAAGATATAAGGCATGTTTGCCTAATTGATGATGAGAATTTAGAATGAAATAATAAATGAATTGTGTGGCTAATGTGTTATTCAATTTTCAAAGTTTGTTGTTGGTGGCATGCCTAATGATAGTAACACTCTCTTGAAGTTAGGTTGGGCTTGATCCTTGAAGCCAAGTTGGGTAGAAGTTTAACATGTTTTACTCCCCTTGAAGCTTGGTTGGGTCTAGTCCTTGAAGCCTAATTGAGATGTTACAACCCTTGAAGCTAGGTTGGGTTGGTTCTTGAAGCCAAGTTGGGTTGAGACTTAGCATGCTTTGTTCCCCTTGAAGCTTGGTTGAACCTAATCCTTGAAGCCTAGTTGGGTTTATGATAATGATAAATGTGATGAATGAACCAAAACATCTACTCTGAAAATTGAATGGTATATTAGTGTGTTTTGGGCCCATGCTTGTCTTTGTTTAATGTGATTCATGAATAGTAAAATGATTGACTAATGAGTTATATGGAAGGATGTTGAAATGTGATATGTATATATAGGTGTAGTTTATGAAATATAAAGATATGTTGTTAGCCTTTCATCTATGATGTTGATTTGTTAATAAAATGTGTGACATTGCATTGCACTAAAGCATAATGCTAGCATAATTTGTACTACTAAGCCGTTGGCTTAGCGTGATAGTGTTTGATCGCTCAGGTGACAGAGTTGAACATGAGAGCTCCTCGAGACCAAGTGAGACTAGACATTGAGGATTTTCTTTTGGGACTTAAAGATCAGAGAAGAACTGCCAATCATGTATTTATTCTATGTTTTGTAAACTTTGATTTATAAAATATTTGTAATAACTTCCGCTATGAATTGATAAATGTTTTTATATATGGTATCTTTTGGATTTCTTTTAAAATGTTTGAGATTGGTTTCACTTATTTACAAAGATATTGTTGTGTCTTTTTAAACCATGACATTTTCTATATTCAGTATACGTATATTACGATCGTTTAAGCATGCTTGGTACGTATACAGGATATAGGGGTGTTACAATTGTTTTGGTATCAAAGCCTAGGTTTGGGATTCTCAACCTAGGTAAAGTGTAAGAAAAAGAGTATTTTGACTTAAAAAGTTGGTTTTTGAATAATGTACATGATTGGGATTGGCATTCTCTGATCTTTAATAAGATGTAATCTGCTGTGTTTGCAGACATAGGTTGTGATGGATTCTCACTTGCGACAGTCAGTAGAGGGTAGCGCGGAGAGCGTAGCTCCTGATGACGTTAGAGAGGGAGCTAGAGTGGATAGTGCTGGAGAGGTACCTGCTTCTGTGTCGGGGAGACCAGATGGTGAGGAGATTTCACCAGTTTGGCTTAGGCATGTGGTTGAGGCTTTGAGGCAAGCACCTGTGCAACCACCGCCACCCCCACAGCCTTTGGTATCAGTGAGACAGTATGATAAATTAAGGAAGTATGGAGCAGAAGACTTCTTGGGTACTATTGATCCAGCTGTAGCTGAGCAGTGGCTAGATAAAATACAGAGAATATTTGTTCAGTTACAAGCCACTCCAGAAGAAAATTTTGATTATGCAAGATCATTGTTGCAGAGGGATGCATATGATTGGTGGAAGACAGTGCCCCATGCTATGGATGATCAACCTACATTGTCCTATGCTGATTTTCTAAGAGAGTTTGAATTGAAGTACACTCCAAGGGAGTACAAAGATGTGAAGAAAATGGAGTTTCTAAGCTTGAAGCAAGATCACCGGACCGTAACGGAATATGAGGTTGAGTTTATACGGTTGAGCCATTATGCTGGGGGTATTATATCTGATGAGATAGATAGATGCAGGAGATTTGAGGAGGGATTAAGGCCCTCTATTCTGTGTCTTGTGGCTGGATCTAGATATCATGATTTTTCCCAGCTTGTGGCAGCAGCTAGGAGTGTGGAAAGAGCTCAGAATATTGCAGCGGCTGCTTCTGAGGAAGAGATCAGGGTTAGAAGACCCCAGTTTGAGGCAGGGTCTTCATCTGCAAAGAGAGGTAAAGGAAGTTTTATTCCTCGGGTTAGTAGGAGTCAGAGGCCAGCTGGTAGGTCAGTACAGTTTCAGAGGTAGAGATCTAGACCTACAGTTTCAGTGGCGAGTGCTCCGACCCCAGTGACTCAGAGATCCACTCTACCCATATGTATTCATTGTGGTAGGCCACATGGTGGTATTTGTTGGAAGACTGGTGTAGCAGGGGTATGCTTCAGATGTGGATCACCTGATCATTTTGTTAGAGATTGTCCAGAGAGGCAAGAGCAGATGTCAGTAGATTCTGCAGCTTCTCGACCTAGTGTGAGGGGAGGTCGAGGAGGCAGAGGTTTCGGCAGAGGAGGCAGATCTGGGTTCAGTTCTAGAGGAGGTTCTACATCCAGAGAGAGTAGACCAGAGGGGGCTGGATCTTCTCAGAGGATTTATGTGATGCAAAGGCAACCAGATGCTTCTGCAGTCATTGCTGGTACTTTCTCTTTATTTGATACTTCAGTACTTGCTTTGATTGATCCCGGATCCACACATTCATATATTAGTGCATCTGTTTTGCCTGTGTCTGATGTGCATGCTGAATCCCTAGGATTTGATGTATTGGTAACAAATCTTTTAGGGCATAGTGTGATTGTTAGCAAAGTGCACCGAGATAGTGCAGTAGTGGTTCAAGTTGAGGAGTTCCTTGGAGATTTGATTGAGATGCCTTTTAAGGAATACGATGTGATCCTAGGTATGGACTGGTTATCTAGACATGGAGCTGTGGTAGATTGTAAAAAAGAAAATTGTTACTTTGAGAACTGGTGATGGAAGAGAGGTGATAGTATCTAATGAGCAGGGACAGCTAGCATCCTTGTTTGTTTCAGCTGTTGCAGCTAGAAGATTGATTAGAAAGGGGTGTGACGCTTATCTTGCTCATGTGGTAGATACTAGAGTAAAGGGTTCTCAAATTGATAGTATACCTACAGTTGCAGAGTTTTCAGATGTGTTTCCAGAGGAGTTACCAGGGTTACCTCCTGAGAGAGAGGTGGAGTTTGGTATTGAATTATTGCCTGGTACCAGTCCTATTTCTATTACTCCTTATAGAATGGCACCTGCTGAATTGAGAGAATTGAAGGTGCAATTGCAGGAGTTGTTGGATAAAGGGTTTGTTCGCCCTAGTGTTTCACCGTGGGGGGCTCCTGTCTTATTTGTGAAGAAGAAGGATGGTACTATGAGATTGTGTATAGATTATAGGCAATTGAACAAGGTGACTATTAAGAATAAATATCCTTTGCCTAGAATTGATGATCTCTTTGATCAATTGAAGGGTGCAGCAGTGTTTTCCAAAATTGATTTGAGATCAGGGTACCATCAGTTGAGGGTCAGAGCTGAAGATGTTCCTAAGACCGCCTTTCGGACCAGGTATGGGCATTATGAGTTTCTAGTTATGCCTTTTGGTCTGACGAATGCACCTGCAATTTTTATGGACTTGATGAATAGGGTGTTTAGGCCCTATCTGGATCAGTTTGTAATAGTTTTTATTGATGACATTTTGGTGTATTTGCGTAATGAGGAGGAACATGACAAGCATCTGCGGATTGTGTTGCAAATTTTGAGAGAGAAGCAATTGTTTGCTAAACTGTCGAAGTGTGAATTTTGGCTTGATCAAGTAACTTTTCTTGGTCATATAGTTTCAGCGGAAGGTATTAGAGTTGATCCAAGTAAAGTTGAAGCTATTTTGAATTGGAGTCCACCAAAGTTTGTGACTGAAGTTAGAAGTTTTCTGGGTTCGGCAGGCTATTACCGACGGTTTTTGAAAGGATTTTCTTTGATAGCTACTCCTCTTACTAGATTGCTTCGAAAGGGAGTTAGATTTGTGTGGATAGATCAGTGTCAGGCTAGTTTTGATCAGTTGAGAGAAATGTTAACTCAAGCGCCTGTTCTTACTTTACCTGTGGAAGATAAACCATATGTGATTTATAGTGATGCTTCACATAATGGTTTGGGTTGTGTTCTGATGCAAGAGGGTAAAGTTATAGCCTATGCTTCTCGACAGTTGAAACAGCATGAGCTCAATTACCCGACCCATGATTTAGAGTTAGCAGCCATTATGTTTGCATTGAAGATTTGGCGACACTATTTGTATGGGGAGAAGTGTTTCATCTATACTGATCATAAGAGTTTGAAATATTTGGGTGTCCAAAGAGAGCTCAATCTTCGACAGAGGAGATGGTTAGAGTTGATTAAAGACTACGACTGTTTGATTGATTATCATCCTGGTAAGGCAAATGTTATTGCTGATGCCTTGAGTCGGAAGTCTTTAGCAGGTTTGACTGTTTACTCGCTCTCGTTGCTTGTTGAGTTGAGAGCTTTGCATGCCAGTTTTGTATCTTGTGATGATGGTGCATTGTTGGCACAGTTGCGTTTGAAACCAGTTTTGTTGGATCAGATTAAAGAGGCTCAATTGGCTGATGAGAAGATTCAAAAGATTATTCCAGATTGCCATAATGGAAAGAGTCGAGATTTTATTGTAAGGAATGATGGGAGTCTTTGGTTTAAGAATAGATTGTGTGTACCTGATGATGCCAATTTGAGAAGGATCATTTTAGAAGAAGCCCATCAGTCAGTATTTGCTATGCATCCGGGCAATACAAAGATGTATCATGATTTAAAGCAGTATTACTGGTGGTCCGGTATGAAGAGAGACATAGCGGAGTTTGTGTCCAAATGTCTCACATGTCAGAGGGTAAAAGCTGAGCATCAAGTTCCAACCGGGTTGCTTCAACCTTTGTCAGTGCCTGAATGGAAATGGGATAGAGTAACCATGGATTTTGTGTCTGGTCTACCATTGACACAAAGAAAGCATGATGCTATTTGGGTAATTGTTGACAGGTTGACTAAGACAGCTCATTTTCTTCCGGTTCGGATGGATTACTCTTTGGAGAGATTAGCTGAGCTGTACATCCATGAGATTGTGAAGTTGCATGGTGTCCCAATTTCTATAGTATCTGATCGAGATCCCCGGTTTACTTCCAGGTTTTGGAAGAGTTTACATGGTGCACTGGGTTCTCGATTGCATTTCAGCACTGCTTTCCATCCGCAGACAGATGGACAGTCTGAAAGGGTGATACAGATTATTGAGGACATGTTGAGAAGCTGTGTCATTGATTTCTCTAGAAGTTGGGATGGATTCTTACCACTTGTGGAATTTGCTTACAACAACAGTCACCAATCCAACATTGGGATGGCACCATTCGAGGCATTGTATGGTAGACGGTGTAGGACACCTCTATATTGGAATGAACTTGGAGAAAGTAAGTTAATTGGTCCTGATCTGGTTAAAGAAACTGAAGAGAAAGTGAAATGATTCGAGATAGGTTGAAAACAGCTTCAGACCGACAAAAGTCTTATTCGGATTTGAAAAGAAGAGACATAGAGTTTGATGTAGGGGATAAGGTATTTTTGAAAGTGTCTCCTTGTAAGAAGATCTTGAGGTTTGGTCGGAAAGGGAAAATGAGTCCTCGTTTCATTGGACCGTATGAAGTTTTAGAAAGAATTGGACCAGTTGCTTATCGGCTTGCCTTGCCACCTGAGTTGGATAGGATCCATAATGTAATCCATGTTTCTATGTTGAGGAGGTACAGATCGGATCCATCTCATGTGTTACCAATTGAATCAATCGAAGTGAGTTCAGATCTGACATTTGAAGAAGAGCCAATTGCTATTTTTGAACATGATGTGAAAGAATTGAGAAATAAGAAAGTGCCACTTGCGAAGATTTTGTGTAATAACCATGCAAAAGAAGAGGCAACTTGGGAAAGTGAACAAACCATGCGAGATCAGTATCCTCAGTTGTTTCAGACTTGATATCAGGTAATTTCGAGGACGAAATTTCTTTTTAGAGGGGGAGAATTGTAATATCCCAATGTGTGCCCTAGAAGTTTGGATATAATTGTTGTTTGTTTGAATTATGTGTATATGTTATGTTGATAAGAAAAGAAATTGAAAAGAGAATGTTTATATATGGTTTAATAAGGAAATAATGTGTAGAAAGAAAGTGTATATGTTAGGTATATTGTAATATATATAACATATATGTTGGTCAAATGAGGAGTCAAGGGAAGAAGATATTTATTTGTGATATGTGAAATTACTTAAATGGGCATATAAGTTATAAGAGTTAAGTTAAATGGATGAGGGCATTTAAGTAATTGTGTTGTTAGAATTGCTTGGTGGAGATTTAAAGAAGAAGAGAAGTTGACTTGTCTTCATTTTCTTTTCTTCTTCTTCTCTTTCTCTTATGTTGGCCGGCCCTCCATAGCAAAGGAGCAAGAGTGAGATTTGTTTATTTCTAAAATCAAATTGAAGGAAGAATCAAAGGATTAAGTTGGAGATTTGTGAAATTTCTTCAATTGTGGTAAGTACTCTCTTGTTTTCCTTTGTTCTTTTGAGGTTGTGTTTGAAGTGAGTTATGAATTGTTGATTTTATGATTAGGTGTGTTTGAGATGTGTTTATAAGTGTTGAGATTGATTGTAAGTTACAAAGTTAAATTGGTGTTGGTTTTGGTTTGAAGATGGTAAGTTAAGTGGATGTTGATTTTGAAAGAATAAGAGTGATGTTGGTTTAGGGTTATGAAGTGGTGAGTGATTAAATGTGTTGTTGATGTATTGTTAATGTGAATATTGTGATGAGCATGCAAGATATGTGTTAATGACATTGTGTATATTCATTTGAATGAGGTTATGTTATGCATAATGTGTTTAAATTTAATCAAAAGAGATTTGGCCATGTTTAGGGTTTTTAATCATGAGAGACACGGCCAAACCAAGGAAGAGACACCGCCAAACTAAAGAATTTTGGGAGACATGGCCAAGTCTAAGGAAATTTTGGCCGTGTTGGATGATTTTTGGAGAGACACGGCCGTGTCCCTTGCCCATGTCTGCCACTGCCAATTTGTGTTAAGAGACACGGCCACAAGCTTGGCCGTGTCCCTTGAATGTGTTGGCTACTGTGATTATTTCTTTGCTCTTCTTACATTGTTGAGATTCAATATACATTTGAAGATAATGATAATGCATATGATACTATATGAATAAGGTTATGTTTTATGCATTGTGAATCTTGTGAATGGTAATGTGTTATATGAATAATATACTTTGAAATGTTATATCAATGATGCTATATGTATAATATGAATTGAGATATGATATGATATGAAGCCATTGTGATTGGCTATGGTAACTCAAATGTGATGTGAAGCCATTGTGATTGGCTATGATGATTCAATTGAAAGATATAAGGCATGTTTGCCTAATTGATGATGAGAATTTAGAATGAAATAATACATGAATTGTGTGGCTAATGTGTTATTCAATTTTCAGAGTTTGTTGTTGGTGGCATGCCTAATGATAGTAACACTCTCTTGATGTTAGGTTGGGTTTGATCCTTGAAGCCAAGTTGGGTAGAAGTTTAACATGTTTTACTCCCCTTGAAGCTTGGTTGGGTCTAGTCCTTGAAGCCTAATTGAGATGTTACAACCCTTGAAGCTAGGTTGGGTTGGTTCTTGAAGCCAAGTTGGGTTGAGACTTAGCATGCTTTGTTCCCCTTGAAGCTTGGTTGAACCTAATCCTTAAAGCCTAGTTGGGTTTATGATAATAATAAATGTGATGATTGAACCAAAACATCTACTCTGAAAATTGAATGGTATATTAGTGTGTTTTGGGCCCATGCTTGTCTTTGTTTAATGTGATTCATGAATAGTAAAATGATTGACTAATGAGTTATATGGAAGGATGTTGAAATGTGATATGTATATATAGGTGTAGTTTATGAAATATAAAGATATGTTGTTAGCCTTTCATCTATGATGTTGATTTGTTAATAAAATGTGTGACATTGCATTGCACTAAAGCATAATGCTAGCATAATTTGTACTACTAAGCCGTTGGCTTAGCGCGATAGTGTTTGATCGCGCAGGTGACAGAGTTGAACCTGAGAGCTCCTCGACACCAAGTGAGAGTAGACATTGAGGATTTTCTTTTGGGACTTAAAGATCAGAGAAGAACTGCCAATCATGTATTTATTCTATGTTTTGTAAACTTTGATTTATAAAATATTTGTAATAACTTCCGCTATGAATTGATAAATGTTTTTATATATGGTGTCTTTTGGATTTCTTTTAAAATGTTTGAGATTGGTTTCACTTATTTACAAAGATATTGTTGTGTCTTTTTAAACCGTGACATTTTCTATATTCAGTATACGTATATTACGATCGTTTAAGCATGCTTGGTACGTATACAGGATATAGGGGTGTTACAAGATCACTCGGAGGAGTGCTTTGCCCATTTATTTCAGAAATTCAAAGAGTGAGAAGGAGCAGAGAAGAGTTTGAATTGTATACCGGGTTTATACAGAGGAGGAAATTTCTAATTTTGAGTCGGATACTATGTAATCTACCAATATGGGAGATGAAAGGCAAAGAACTATGAGAGATTTCGCCAGACCTGTCATTGGGACTTCCACCTCATGTATAAGATTGACAGGTGTAGCAAGAAATTATGAGTTGAAGAATATCCATTACAACATGCTGCCATCTTTCTATGGAGTTCCGAATGAGGATCCTTTGAATTTTATCCGAGATTTCTACTCCACCCTCAACACATTTCCATTGGGAGGACTAACAGAAGACCAGTTGAGGATGAGATGTTTTCCGTACACATTAAAGGATAGGGAAAAAAGCTGGCTTATGATGTTGCCTGAAAATTCTTTGACAACTTGGGAGTAAGTATATATCAAGTTTATGGGAAAATTTTACTAACATCAGAAGATAGTTGAATTAAGAGGAAAAATAGCTACATTTGCTCAATTGGATGGAGAGCCATTTCATGAGGCTTGGGACAGGTTCAAGATGTTGTTAATCCAGTGTCCACACCAACACTACCCACTTCAACTGCTGAATCAGTTTTTCTACGATGGTCTAACCCAGCAATTTCAAAATACTGTTGATAATGGAGTTGGGGGAGCCATGGGAGAAAGGACAGCAGAAGAGACTTATGATATCTTTGAAATGTTGGGAGCTAATTCCCAACAAAAAAGTGTAAGAGGAAGAAGTAAAGGGGTAAATCAAGTGGAAGCCAACAGTGAGATGGTCAATCAGATAGCTGAGTTGACAATATAAGTGCAGATGTTGAACATGAAGAACAATGCTTCTTCACCCACTCAAGAAGTGTGTGGAATTTGTGGAACTTTTGGGCATGGAGCAAATATATGCCCCTCTGCGTACGAGTCTTATGGAAATGAGACTAAGCAAGTTAACGCTATGGAGGGTTATCAACCAAGGGCCCAGAATGATCCTTTCTCAAACACTTACAATCCTGGTTGGCAGAATCATCCAAACTTTTTGTGGGCAACAAATAATTCCCAACAACCTTTCCATTTGCTCTAAAGACAAAATCAACCGCCAGGGCAATCTTCAAATCAAGGGCAAGCTAAGAGATACAGTTTGGAAGATAGTTTAAATGCTTTTATCCAAGCCAGTACAAAGAATCAAGAGATGAATAACAAAAGGTTGGATTCATTGGAAGCGTCTTTCAAGAAAGTGGAGACCCAAGTGGGACAACTTGCACAACAGATGCAGATTCAACAGAAAGGAAAATTTCTGAGTCAACCTGAGCAAGCACAAGTAGTGACTGTTCTTAGAAGTGGTAAGGTAATAAATAATGGTGTTGAAAATAATTTTGTGAATATAGGTGATCAAGAAAATGAAAAAGAAGGAGAACTAGAGGACAAGGGTGATGGAGAAAAATCAATGCAGCAGTCTCCTTTAGTAGATTTACACAAGGCAAGTAATCCTTACCGGCCACCTATACCATTCCCCAGCAGATTGAAGAATGATAAACAAGATAAGCAATTTTCAGGCATCTTCAACATGCTATCTAAGGTAAATATTAACTTACCTCTACTTGAAGTAATAAAAAATATGCCGGCTTATGCCAAATTCTTCAAGGAATTGAACACCAAGAAAAAGAGGTATGAGCCAAATGAAAAGGTCATAGTATCAGAGGTAGCTAGTGCTGTTTTGCAACATAAACTATCTCCGAAGATAAAGGATTCTGGCAGCTTCATAATTAAAATTACTATGGGTAATGGAAAGGGGACTGATGGCATGTGTGATTTAGGAGCCAGTGTTAATTTGATGCCTTACTCTGTGTATCTTGAATTAGAACTTGGGGAACTTAAACCTACTAAAATGGTCTTGCAATTAGCTGACAGATCTCTTAGATTCCCGAAAGGAATTATAGAAGATGTGTTAGTTAAGGTTGGTGGGTTGATAGTGCCAGTGGATTTTATAGTCCTTGACATGGGAGGAGATAACCCTACACCATCCGCACACACTATTCTACTGGGTAGGCCTTTTATGGCTACGACCAACACCTTGATTGATGTTAAAAATGGTAAATTGTCAATGACTATCTAGGGACAAACGGTTGTATTTTCTATTTTTAACACTTCTCCTATTCCTACAACTGCATTATATGAGGATTGTTCTTTAATTGATTGTATTGACGCAGTTGTTTCAAATATTTTCTTACAAACAGGTTCTTTGGATAAATTGGAGCTGGCACTGACCTTAGATCGTAACTTGGATATTTTTGACTCAGAAGTAGCCAGTTGCCTTGATATATTAGAAAGTGCTGAAATAGAGAAATTTAAAGAGGAACCATCATTCCAGCTCCCCTCCATCCAGAAAGAAGAGAATAATCCTTCACTTAAGTTAGAGCTAAAAGAGTTGCCAAAAAACCTGAAATATGTGTTTTTAGGAGATCACGACACCTTACCTGTGATAATTTCTAGCGAACTTAGTGAAAGGGAAGAGATGAGGTTGGTGAGTGAATTAAAAAGATTGAAAAAAGTTATAGGATGGGGGTTGAGTGATATTAAAGGTATTAGCCCTTCAATGTGCATGTATAGAATTATCTTAGAAGAGGGAGCTAAACCTGTAAGAGAGACCCAAAGGCGCCTTAACACAAACATGAGTGAAGTGGTTAAGAAGGAAGTGCTTAAATTGCTTGATGAAGGATTGATATACCCGATATCCAATAGTGAGTGGGTTAGCCTAGTACATGTACTGCCTAAGAAATCAGGAATCACTGTGGTAAAAAAATGAAATGAATGAATTGATTCCTACTAGGACTACCACTGGGTGGAGAATGTTATAGACTATAGGAAGTTAAATAATGCCACAAAGAAAGATCATTTCCCTCTTCCTTTTATTGATCAAATGCTGGATAAACTTTCTGGACGCTCTCACTATTGCTTTTTGGATGGACTTTTAGGTTATTATCAGGTGCCGATAGCACTAGAGGATCAATCCAAAACCACTTTTACTTTTCCTTTTGGGACTTTTGCATTTCGGCGTATGCCCTTTGGCTTGTGCAATGCGTCTGCAACTTTTCAGAGATGCATGATGTCTATTTTCACGGACATGATAGATGACTTTATTGAGCTATTTATGGATGATTTTTCTATTTTTGATGACTCTTTTGATAATTGCCTCAGTAAACTTGTGCTTGAATGATGTATTGAATGTAATCTCACTCTGAGTTGGGAAAAAAGTCATTTCATGGTCACTCACAGTGCTGTATTAGGCCATATTATGTCTAGTAAAGGGATTGGGGTGGATAATGCTAAGGTAGAGTTGATTGCTAAGTTACCCCCACCTACTTTTGTTAAGGGAATAAGATGTTTTCTAGGGCATGCAGGTTTTTACTGGAGGTTTATTAAAGATTTTTCTAAAATAAGCCAACCATTGTGTCATTTGCTTGGAAAATATGTTCCATTTGTATTTACTGCACAATGCATGCAAGCTTTCAATTCCCTTAAGGAAAAATTGACCAACGCACCGGTAATTGTAGCTCCTGTTTGGTCCTTACCTTTTGAAATTATGTGTGATGCATCCAACCATGCAATAGGAGCTGTCCTTGGGCAAAGGGTTGAGAAATTTTTGAGAGTGATTTATTATGCTAGCTTGACCCTGAGTAGCACACAAGTTAATTGCACAACAACCGAAAAAAGAAATGCTAGCTGTTGTTTTTGCCTTAGATAAGTTTAGAGCACATTTGATTAGGTCTAAAATTATTGTGCATTCAGATCACGCAGCTTTAAAATATATTTTGACCAAACAACATGGTAAACCTCGTTTAATTAGATGGGTGCTATTATTGCAAGAATTTGATTTTCAAATCAAAGATTATAAGGGAAGTGAAAATGTTATGGCTGATCATTTATCTAGGTTACCTTCCTTTGATGAAAATCTTGCATCTGATAGCGTTCATAGAAATCTAGAAACATTTCCTGATGAGCAGTTATTTGCGATAATGAATTCACCATGGTTTGCATATATTGCTAACTATCTTGCTTGTGGTCTTTTGCGTTCTAACATGTCATTTCAGGAAAAGAAAAGCTTTTTGCACATGAGTAAATTCTATTTATGGGATGAACCTTACCTATTCCGGATATGCAAAGATGAGATAGTTCGTAGGTGGGTACCTAAGGAAGAATTACTTAGTGTTCTTCAATTTTGTCATGACCTTCACTGCGGTGGTCATTTTAGAGGGAGAAAGACAGCCAAAAAAGTGCTTCAAAGTGAATTTTATTGGCCTACTCTATTCAAAGATGCTCAAGAATATTGTAAGCATTGTGACGGCTGTCAAAGAGTAGGTAATATTGGAAGGAGGACTGAAATGCCCCTTCAATCTTATATTGTAGTTGAACTGTTTGATGTTTGGAGAATAGACTTCATGAGTACTTTTCCCAAATCTTTTGGTTATGAATACATATTGGTTTCTGCTGATTATGTTTCAAAATGGGTGGAGGCAATCCCCACCCGAACTAATGATGCTAATGTGGTTATTAAATTTGTGAAGGAATACATTCTTAGTAGATTTGGCACGCCAAGAGTGATAGTTAGTGATGGGGGAAGTCATTTCTGTAACAAACTTTTAAAGAAGTTAATGCACAAGTCAGGGGTGAAACACAAAGTGGCGACCCCATACCATCCACAGACTTCATGACAAGTTGAGACATCTAACAAGCACATCAAAGGAATTTTGGAAAAAACGGTCAACTCATCAAGGAAGGATTGGGCAAGTAGATTGAATGACGCATTGTGGGCATATCAAACTACTTTCAAGACTCCCTTAGGTATGAGTCCATACCGATTGGTTTTCGGTAAGGCTTGTCATTTACCAGTGGAGTTAGAGCACAAGGCATATTGGGCAATTAAGACTCTAAATTTAGATTTGGACAAGGCAAAGAGAGAACGTTTTTTGCAAATTTCGGAGTTAGATGAACTAAGAAACAAGGCATATGAGAGTTCGAGGATTTATAAGGACCGTACTAAAGCACTTCATGACCGAATTTTAGTACGAAAGGCATTAAGCCCAGGAATGAAGGTCTTGCTTTTCAATTCTCGGCTCCGACTATTTCCAGAAAAACTCAAGTCTCGATGGAGCGGTCCTTTCGAGATAACTCAGGTATATCCTTCCGGTGCTATAGAATTACCTAACTCTCGAACGAATGAAACTTTTAAAGTAAATGGATAGAGAGTTAAACCATATAACAAGGGGTTTGAAGAAGTATGGATTGTCAATAGTACTTTGATCTACGATCCTTAATTCTTGCAGTAACGTCCAACTAAGACAACGTTAAAGAAGCGCTCGATGGGAGGCACCCCATTGTTATCATTGTTATCATTTTAGTTTAGTATCTTCAGTTTATTTATTTATTTTCCCTTCTACTTTTCTTTAAGGCTTGATGGTTTGGAAATTGGAAGTGTTTTTATTCTTACAGAGAACAGGCCAGGAGCATTGAGTTTAATTGAGACAAGGAGGGCCATCCAGTTCCAACTTTCCTTGATCGCATGTTTATGCTGAAGTCGTTGTTGTTTTCTTTCATGTTGATTATCTGTTCGTAACGAAAAGCTTAATGGATCTTTTTTCCGAAAGCTCCACTATGCGTGATGCAAAAGCGGTTCTTTCTATCTTTTCTTTTGTTTACATTGAGGACAATGTAACTCATAAGTGTGGGGTAATTTTTAAGCTTTTCTTTAATTTTTGTTTTGTTTTCTTGGTGAGTTATATTGTGCATTTTTCATGGCATAATTGTTGGAAACTTATTGACTTTTCTATAATTCTAGCATTACATTTGAGACTTTAGTATCAGCATAGAGATTACCATTTGAATTCATTCAGGATTAATTTTCATGTTCTACAATTCAAGACATATAAATCTCTCAGAACCCACCCTTTGTGAGTTTTGAGCCTCATAGATTGAATATTATTGTCAATCAATTTTCTTTTCTTAAGTGTGCACCTTCATGATTTTGTATCTCTAGAGCTTGCTTTTGCATACTAGTTGAACTTACATTATGATTTCATCTCAAGTTTTAAAATGATGAAGGCAAATTAGGATTACCCCCTTTAGCTTAAAAAGGCCTCCCTTAATTATGAATTCCTTAGTGAGCCAAGTTGAGCCTTTGACCTTTTCTTGATTGATCAACACAATTCACAACTCAACATTTTTCTATTTTTATCATACCTTCATTAAGGAATGGAGTTTCTTATGATATGACAATAGGAGTGGTTTAATTGATAAGTATGGGGTAAACACAAAAAAAAAGGGTAAACATAAAAAAAAGTAAAATAAAATAGTATTGTTTTAGTAAGATTTGGGGCTGAAATGCATACTTTGCATATTTTATTTGACTAAGAGTCGATTATTCTTTTCTTCTACATTTGAGCTAGATGTTCAATGCATTTTTATATTTTGTATATATATAAAAAAAGAAAATAAATAAAAATAAAAAGAGAAGATATATATATATACAAAATTCATATATTTTCTAGCATTAGTCATCAAAGAGGAATTTTGACTCATTTACTTTTCTTTTAGTATGTAAATATTTGAGACTATCAAGGGTTGGTGAATCTGTCATTTGAGGGAGTTACGAGTTTCTACGCAAGATTATTGTCTAATTTAGATGCTCCATTTCTTAATGTTCCAACTTAAATGTCTTTTCTCACACCTTCACCTTAGCCCCATTACATCCAAACGAAAAGACCTTCGGATTATTTCTTGAGAAAAATCAGTGAGGGAGATTGGATAATTAAGCAAGTTTATGGCAGCACGCAATCATGATTGGTTTGAGTGAATTAACCTTTGAAATTGAGAGAAACACTTAGATGAGAGATGATATTTACTATATCTGAATTAATGAATGAGTTAAGAAAATCTTGATTGAAGTAAATTGCATTTATTTATTGCTGAGTATTAAAGGATTTCATCTTATATACTTGAATTATAGTTAAGGTTAATTGAGTTTTTAATTTATGCCATGTAAATCTGCTTGAGGACAAGCAAAGTTTTAAGTGTGGGGTAGTTGTTTTATTAGTTTTTGTCCTCAAATTGCTATTTATTTATTATGATAATTATTGTTTTCTTCATGCATTTTGGTAGTTTTAATCTGTTTATTTAGTGATTTCAGCATTTTTAGGTTGTGTACTCCTCTGCCTTAATTTATCCCAGTGTTTAGATCATTTTTGTACTAGTTTTTAGTATGATGTTTATGTGTTTTTAGTTAATGTTTCATGTCATTTTTGTTTAAAGTTTGTTTTAGGTTAAAGTGCAAATATTCCCTTGGAAGATCAAAACAAAGAAAGAAGAGCATGAATCAAGCAAGACATGGCCAAGCCAAATCAAGCTTGGCTGTGTCACCTCAAAGAAAATGAAGGCAGAGCTTGACACAGCCAGGAGACACGGCAAAGCCATTGGCCGTGTCTCACCTAAAGACCAAAACCAAAGAAACCAAAGAAAGAAAAGAAAAGAAGGAAAGAAATGGCAGCAAGTGACACGGCCAATAGGCTTGACACGGCTAGCAAACTTGGCCGTGTCACTCTCATCTCCAAAGAATAAAGAAGAGCAAGGAGCGAAACAGAAGAGGACACACTCAAGTGACACGGCCAGCAAGCTTGGCCGTGTCCCATCTCACGCCAAAGAAAAAGACAAGCAAAATAGAGAAGCAGAAGGTGACACACCCACATGACATGGCCAAGCTTGTGGCTGTGTCACACCCAGCACCCAAATACGAGCTTGCGCAAATTTTAAGCCAAGGGATTTGTATAAATAGATAAGATTAGGGCAAGGGGGAGATACTTTTTCAGCCGTTCTTTATTTTTCTCTGGAGAATTTTTCTCTGAAACAAGAAAACTTTCGAAGATTGATTTCACTTTCATTCAAACACTCTAGATCAAATTAGTTCTAGCCATTACGTTATTCTTTTAGCAAAAATCTGAGCAAGAGATTCTTCAGAAGCCAAAGGAAAATTGTAATTGGGTTTTGTTCTTTAACTCTATTTCTCAAGTTTTATTGAAATTTTATTTATGAATTCTCTAATGTCTAAATTAATTTCTTTGAATTTTAATGAGATGAATTTATTATATAACATTACTATGAACTAATTTTGATCTAGTCTAGGGTTTGTATGAATCTACTATGATTGTATGAACTGGTTATTTCTCTTAATTGATTTATTTCTTTTATCCTTAATTGAATGGACTAATGTTAATATATAATTGATTGGCCAACAATTATGTGTTTTAGGTATTGAGATGAAGGATTGAGAAATGAAATCCAATACTAGAATAATTTAAGTAGGGACTTAGGTGAATTAGAAATATAAACCTAAGGAAAAGATCATTTTGATTGTAGTAAGATTAATTGAAAAAGGTTTGAATGCGAGAGCTTATTTCCTTAATTTGATTAATTAAGTTGCTTGAAATATGATCTTTGAAATTAAATCAGTTGAGAGGAATTACCGTTCATACATATAAATTAGTAGAGAAGTACAAACCCTAGGCTTTTCTATTATGTGAATCAATATATTTGTTCAGTTTTCTTTCATTGTTATAAATTCAATTCCTTCCAGTTTTCATTAGTTGTTCAGCAATTTAATTTTATAAATCAAAGACTATTAGTTGATAATTTGTTTATTACGATTTGATAAATAATTAGCTTACCTAGCTTCCTTGTGAGACGACCTTGAGGTGTTCACCGAAATACTACAACAACCTCGTATACTTGCGAGTGTAGCTTTAGTAGTGTTTATTAGAGCGCAACAATCTCACTCAAATGTCGTCTCCTCAATCGACACCAGAGATCAAGTGTCATGTGATACTAGTGTATCACTATAGACCCTTAATTTTTTATCCAATCCGGTCCGATATATTTTAATTAGTCCAAAATAATTTTTTGTGTTGTCTAATATATTTTAAATAGTCCAAAATAATTTTTGTTATCTTAATTAAATAATTTTTTGTTATCTTAATTAAATAATTTTTGCCTTAGTATCTAATTTTCATTAATAAAAAATAAAAATAAATAAATATCAAAAAATAAAAAATCGGCGACGAAAAAATCATCTCCGAAAACCAGCGCGAGGGACGAATGGCCATGGGCCATTTCGCTTGCAGGAGTTTTCTGCGGGCGAAATGGCCCGCAAGCCAATCGTAGTCCCTATAGCAGCCAACTGCGGTAATTTGTTTTTCACCAGCGCAATTTTTCAGCAGCAGTTTTTTTTCGTCAGCAAAATTTTTTCGACCCAAATTTTTTCGAAACCTAATGCAATTGGGTTTTGGTTTCCTTTTCTTATCAATATTAGCTTCCATGAATAACTATGATTAACCATAAATTCTTCTATAAATAAGACCAAAAATAACACAAAAATCAATCAAGAAATCGAATGAGAAATTGATCAAAAATTGGATCGGATTTGGGAGAAACATTTAGACCGAAACTAAGTAGGAAAGATAGTGAATCAACCTAATTTCTTTTTTGAGAGTAGACAGCAATTCAATCCATCAAAGGCAGCCTAGCTTGTCTTTTTTTTGTTCATCCAAGAAGAAATTTTTGGTGGAACCAACAAACAGAGGTATGCATCAATCGTTTAAATTCTATTCTTCACAGTAGCTAAATCATCCCATTGTTTCTTTTAATTCAAAAACCCTAGAACCTCAATTCACTTTTTCTAAAGTGCCTAATCCATAATGTCTCAAATCACCATATTGTAATGGTTTAAAGTTCAAAATAATATTCAAATCAAAATTTTGAAACAATGCATAGAATACATAAATAATCTCATTTTAAAGCAAAACAACAAACTTTCACAAATCTAATGTGATTATGATAAATATGAACATTTAAAATATATGTTGTCAAAGTATGTACAAACCTTATTTAACTTCAAGATCCAACCAAAAATACTTTCAAAGCTTCAAATTGGAAAAGCCCTAAACTTTGCCCTGTTACTTCAATTATGCTTATCTTCTCCTAAACCAAACCAAAGTCCAATTCTTTAATTAAAACTATTCTCATACACAAAATACTATATCAAAATCCATCAAGAACCTAAATTTCATTACTTCCATATTTCAAATTTCTCCAAAACAAGCTCACTTTCATCATCTAACAATTAAATCAGCATATACTCATCATAATAACTTTATAACTATCTACTTTAACAATTAAAACCATTTCTATCACTAACTCAAATATTCACATAAGCTAAAAATCAAGAAATCAAGCTTAAAAATGAAGAATACTTACTTAAACCTTGATTAATCTTCAAAACCAACTTAAAACTCTTAGATTTCTAATGAAATTTGGTATGTTAGATGAAGAAAATCTCACATTCTCTCTCTCTCTAAATTCAGCCATGAAGGTTTTAAAAGAAGAAGAAGACTTTTAATTTCAAATTTCCCATCTTTATCCCTCTTTAAATACTCTTAGTTAATTAATTAATTAATATATTATGTATTTTCACTTTAATTTCCCACCACAAATTATTTTCCATCTTACTTTGACTTTTTATTTATTTTTTTTTCTAACTCTTCTAACTTAAATGTGTATATATGGAAGTATGTATATACCATGTATACATAATGTATATATTATGTATCCAATATATATATTATGTATATATAGTGTAAATATTATATTTCCAGGATATGTATTTTAAATATATCTAGTGTATATTAGGTATATATTATATACACCTCTTCCAACACCCCTAATTATCCTTCCATAGTAATTACTTTTACGTATATTAAAAATGTGGATGTTACACATATCTTATCTCAAGCCCAAATTTTTGTAAGTAATAAAAAAACCCTAATTTTCAAATTTTCTTTTGAATTTTAATTCATTTTTACTCTATTGGTGTGATCATGGATAGATAACCTAAGAAGATCAAGCAGGTTTTACAATTATAATAATGCAAAGCTAAATATGAAGCTAAATTCAAGGGCTAAAATGTTAATTATGGAAGCATTATGTAACACTCGTGATTTTAAATACAATAGAATAATTAATATGAAGGATAGTTAGAGTTTTGGGAGATGTATATGTATAGTATGTACCTAATGTATACACAATATATATATAAGATATACATAGAATATACATAGTATATACCTAACATATACACTTTCAGAAAAAGATAAAGAATGGTAAAAAGTCAAAAAGTAAAAAAGTTTAAAAGTTAAATATATATATATATATAATTTTAAAAAGAAAATTAAATTTATTTTGGATAGGAAGAAGAATTAAAATATCTTAATATTTTAATAATTAATTGTTTTGCAATTATTTGGAAATGTGAAGTGCAAAATGGGAAATGTCAACATATTAAAAAGCCATCTTTTTCATCCATCATCATTGTTGGCCGAATTTTTCAAAGAAGAAAGGGGGAAGGATTTTCTCATTTTATACCTCAAATTTCATAAGAAATTCAAAGGATTAATGTTAGTTTTGGAGATCAAACAAAGAATCAAGTAAGTTTTCTTTAATTTAAGCTTTGTTTTCTTTGGATTTATGAGTTATATCATGTTATGGGTAGAGAGAGAAATTGATTTTTATGTGAAAAAATGATGGTTATGATGTGCTTGAGATAAGAAGATGTTGAATTTGAGATTAAATTTATTGAAGTAAACTTAAATTGCGAAGCTAGGGTTTATAAGTGAATATGTGAAATTTGAGATTTTGAAGGAGGTTTCAATAATTGTTAAAATAGATTGTTATGAAGCTATTTTGATGTATATGTAATGATTTTAATGTTGGTTAGTGAAATGATTGGGTTTTGATGAAGTTTGAAAGATGTAGTAGGTGAATTATGGTTTTTAGTAGAATTTGGGTAAAAATGGGATAATTGATATTTGATTGAATAAATGGGTAGGAATATGATGTTAATGATATATTTTACTTATAATTTGGTTTAGGGTTGAGTAAGGTGGTAATACCAAAATTAAAGAGAGGGATGGCATGTGAAAAATTAAGGCTTGGGTTGCACATAATTTGTTAAGACATATAATTGTTTATGCATGGCATAACACATATGTATAATTAAGTATGCGATTGTAATTGTGATGTGATGGTTGAAATTGATATGAGAATTGATAATGTTATGTGCATTATAGAAATATTACGGAAAATGACAAAATATGATTAAAGATGTGAAAATGACCTACATTATGTAATGTGATTGGAAATTATGGCAGTGGATATAAAAAGTATGGTAAATGCATAAATAATGTAGGAGAGATGTCACATTGTAAATGTGACTAAGAATTATATAGAATGTGATTAAATAAGTTGAAAATATGGAAAATGTGAAAATTTGGAAAGAAATAAGAAATATGGTAAAAGGTGATGTGTATTATGTGTTACCTCTGCACAATCACTTGTTCTAGAAAGTTGATATTAGTGTTGTATATGTTAATAGACCTGAGCAGAGTTAGGTCCTGAGAATGAGTATAACCTAAGCTGAGTTAGGTATTGAGATTGAGTTTGAGGATAGACCCAAGCAGAGCTGGGTCGTGAAATTATTGTTTTGATAATCCAAATCAATTATTCTAAAACTTGGATATTATATAGAGAATTGTTGGGCCCAATGTGTGTGTTTGTGAGATGTATGTTGAACATGAAAGTTTGATGAACATTAAATGATCATTGTATTTTGAAAATGGAATAGTTCATTTTTATAGCATGAAGAAATGTATTTATTTTAAATAATTATTTGTTATCAAAGTATGCATCACTAAGCTTTCGAGCTTAGTGCGGTAGTGTATATCGCGAAGGTGATAGAAATGCAAAGTTGGGAAGTATTGATAGATTTGGATAGGTCTGAATTTTGAGACTGATCTTGAAGGTAGAGTTTTTGCCACGAGACAAAACTAATGTGTTGAATTTCATGTATAAGTTTGTTTAAAGGCACTCTAGTTTTTGTGCAATACAGTAATCAAGTGTTAATATTTTGGAAACAAAGGATGTTTTATTTAAGTGTATGATGTAGATTATCTATATTTGTTAAATACTTAATTATGTTAGGAGAAATGGTGGGTTTAGGATGAAGTATTATTTGGGAGTGTTATTTTGTATAGGTTGTGTGATTTTTATTTTGAAAATTATTGAAATTATGGATAAAACTTTAGCGAATTTTTTTTCATTGATTTTTTTATAAATTAATCAAATTATATTTTTATTACACTTGTTTAATTGCAATATATATATTTATAATATTATATTTTATATTATCAAGTGAAAGTATTTCTAGAGTTAGTTTTTGTAGCACTTTTCTACACTTTATATGTACTTTATGTATACATGGTATATATATATATTGTACATATATAGGGTACAAGGGTGTTACACATTAGAGGTGAAAGAGCATAAATGAACTGTAGACTTTTGATTGAGATTTTCATGATCATAAAGTTTTATAATTAGAAAGTAATCTTCATGAAGTTTTTAGAACACATTTCAATCTTTTCAAAATTGTCTTGTTTACATAAATTTGAGTTTGTTTGGACCTCCAAAAAGCTATTCAAAATTAGATATGGAAAGTATATTCAAATCCTTATTGGAGTAGGATTCTTGTCTAGACTAGTATACTTCATAAGGTCATAACTCGTGCTTTTAATGCCCAAATTACATGATTCAAAAGACTAAATTAATTTTACTTCAGGATCTACAATTTTTATGAAGAGTCTAAGCCTAGATTCGAACTTTCTTAGATAAAAAATGGCTTCAAAGTTCTAAGCCCACTAACTTTCTAAAGAGTTTCTTCTAAGCATAAAGTTGTTTGGTCTTTAGTTGTTATACTAGGGGTTTGAATTAGTGTGCTTCCTCACATCATCTATGCACATTGGGCAATCTATAGTGAATAGTTTCTAGGGTAGAAAACTCCATAATTGTGGAAGAAATTTGAATTTAGGATGGTGGCATGTGAGTGCATCTTCTCTGTGGTGGTACTGCCACGTAGATATTCAATACATCCATGTGGTAGTCTTGGGGATATCCATATGAATCTCATATAGTGTCATACGGATATATCTTTTAGAATAACTTGGCTTTCCATACTTTTGCCCATTTTGTCCCATTTCTTTTAATTTCTTTGTTATTTCTCTCCTAATCACTTTAACTCTATCTTTTGTTTATTAGGGAGGCGCCAAAAGTAAGAAGGGTGGTAGAGTCTCTAAGGTCTGGAGTTTTTATTCTGATTTTCCAGAGTAGGTCAAGACTTGGGTTAAGTCCACACTTTTTTGTCATTTCTTAAATGCCCTTTTGGTTACTCAGAGGTAACTTGTGTGCTTATAGATCCTTGTCCAAAAGGTGGTGAGACCACCCATGCTTTCCATCTCCCATATGGCAAGGAGACCATTACTCCTTTGGACTTTGCTGCCATCTCTAGGATCCATGTTGTGGTACCGGTATCATTTTTTATGATTGCTTCTTTATCTGGTCCACTAAAGAGAGTATATGGAGACTCAGCACAAATTTTTTCCCAGGCTAAAGGGAAAATAGTGACATACTTTATGTTAACATCATCGAACATTAGGACAAACATCCTATAGATCAGAAGACTCGGGGCTTTTGTTGGTCCTTTTTTGTTGTACCCTCTTTATCAATTCTGAACACTATCAATTCTTCCTTCTTATTAGTGTTGACTAGTATACATGCTATATCCGCCTTTGATTCGGGATCTCCAGAATTAGGTATGCTCTACATAAGCTTAGATCAAAGCTATAGAGGGGCCAAGACTCAACAGGGCCTACCCATAATTGTTGAGGTAAGATTGGTTTTTCAAATAATTTTCCTTCCTTTTTGGTAAATATCTGACTTCTTCTATTCTTGCATACTTGGGCTTATGAAAGGCGCTTGGTTCCTAGGCCCACTTCTTTGGATGCCATATATATAAAATTTCCTCAGTTGATGTGATGAAACACCTCTATTTGTCATACCTCGGCTGAGAAGGCATGACGGTCCTTAAGTCTAGGCCAACTTAAGGTTGCCAAGTACCTTGAAAAACAATCACCTACCTTGGATCACCATTATTTTTCATTTTTTATTTTTAAATTTTCCTTTAACATCTCTCACTTTTTTTCAGTTGTCTTACACTTGTGTAGAGTCGATCCCATAGAGTGTCTATGGTATGACATTCACCTGCAAAACATCTAAACCATATTGATAAAGGTACGAGTCATCGGCCCAGTTAGCATTTTGGCCTATAATTAATGTGTGCTTAAGTTTCACCTATAATTTAGTAGCTTACCTTATTTCTTATATTTTGTCAATTATTATACATATTATTTAACACAAATTTAATATATTTACATGCTATAACTGTAACACCCTTATACCATATATACGTACAATACATATTTCCAGCATATATAAAATATGCATATAGGGTACAAAAAAAGTCACAGACCGATTTACTAATTTTTTTTACATTTCCAATTTAAAATTTTAAATTCTAAATATATAAAAATTAAATAGAATATAAATATTATTTACTTGTTATAAGAATCCAAAATAAATAATATATATAAAAATCTCTGGGAAAAATTTGCCAGAGTTTTGTCTGAATTTTGGATATCCCAAAATTTAGCAATTACTCAACCTGCAAAAAGAAAACACTCCCAAATAATTTCCAACCACCATCTCAACCATACTTCTCAATTTCAGCAAGTTTCTCAAACATTTATACATATAGATATATATAATTTAAAACACACTTACTCTCCCATTTCAAAAACATTGACCCAAACATTATTTATAATATACAATATGTAAAATTCAAAATATAATATATTATGCATAAAACTCAAAATGTACAATAACATAAAAATATATACATGCTGCTGGCAGTGTTTCTGATCTCGATAGCAACTCTACAAGCTCAACTACAAGTCTAAACCCGACCTGGTCTAGAAGAACTCTCTAGCTCAGCTGGGTTTACCCTGTCACCTACGCGATGGAAACAATTTCGCTAAGCCGAAGCCTAGTGGTACAAACTTTGATAATAACAATATAACTCAATGCAATACCAATGCATAATGCATATAGATGTCACACCAATCCACTTTCTTATATTTTTCAAATATTTCATAATTCATAATTCACATTAAAACAAAGACAAGCATGGGCCCAAAAATGATCTAATATGCTATTCAAATTTCAGAGTTACTGCTTTGGTCCATAATAACACAATGTGTCTAGCCCCGTAGGCAATATATATATCCATGGATAATGTAATAGCCCCAGTCTCTTGGACCTCAACCCAGCTAGACCCTTAGGCCCCAGTATCCTGGTCCTCAACCCGGCTAGACTGCTACAGTTTTTGAGGCTTACGACCTAGTCTTTTCACCCCAAAAACGTCATATTTATCAGCTGGCTTGGCTTACGACCCAGTCTTTTCACCATTCTAGCGTATAGCCCATAGGCAATCATAGGCATGCCGCCAAACCCAGAACTCTAAAAATTGAATAACATACTTTGCACACAATTTATTCATATTTCTCATTAGTAATCTCTTTCTCATTTTTACATATTCAATCTAGGCACATTGTCTTATTTTCACATTTTTTTCTCACTTTTCTCATTTTTCATATCTTTCTCATTTTTCTCACTTTTCTCATTTTTATTAATATCAATTCATTTCATTATTACACATATCTCATTTTTGCATTCACAACACATTACCCAATTACTTTGGGTATTTTCACATAATATGCATATTTCACATGTTATACAAATTAGCCATTATCAATAGCTTTTCACAATGCATTTAACACATATATGAGATTACAAATGTCATAGCATATTATTCATACACAATCAATGAACCAAGTAGCTTAACACATTTTTCCAACCAAAATGTATTAAGCCCAAATGTCATGCAAATATAAACAATATATTCAAAGTTTGTACATACCTCCACTAGCAACCCAAAGCAAGCTAAAAACAACCTTTAATCCAATCTTTCTAACTTGCCCTTCACCACATGGATGAAGCAAATCAACCTCCCTCAATGCCTAAACCAAATGTGATAGCAAATAATCATTTAGTATCACATTTAATGGCATTTCCAACATTAAACCATAATTACACATCACTCCTACAAATTTCCAAAAATTTAGCCTTTCCTTATTTCAACATTGGAATTTCATTCTACTACAATTAAATTAGTGTTTTAAGTTTATTTATATTATTAAAAACATATTTTAATACATTTAAATAATTTACATTATAAAAATACACTCTTATACACAAAATCTCAAAAATGGCATAACCTTCCCCCATTGAAGGTTTTCCATTCCAACACAATCCATTACTCATTCCAAGCTTATTTTCATCACTTTTAACAATAAATAACATGCTTAAACAAATAAAATCACACAATTCAACCACTTTGGAAAATCACTTCTCCAAAACCCTAAATCTCCAATTCCATTCTCAAACTCCAACCCAACACCACCAAATCCAATATTTGACTTAAAAATACTTGTTTATGAATCAAAACAACTCATTTAGAATCAATTTGCACAATTAAAGTTCATGTTTTCAAAACCTTAAAAATCCATAACCCTAAATTCTCTCTCTTCACCATTCTTTAACCAAACTCCGTCATCTCTTCAATCTAACCTTAGAATCATTGTTAACTACCCAAAATAACATTATACACACCAATTATAACAATTATAACATACTACATAAAAATCCAAATTCTCACATAATCTCATCTTCCATGGAATTCAAAGAAAAGAGATGGAAACTTACTAATTTTGGTGGAAATCACCAAAAATCCACTTGAAACTTGTTAATTCCTTCAATTTATGGAGTATGGAAGAAGCAAAATCCTTGGTCTTCAAACTCCCATGGAAGCCACGTTCTTGAAGAAGAAGAAGAAGAAGAAGACTTTTAATATTCTTTTCCTTTCATCTTTTTTTACCACATATATATATATATTAAAATAATTTAATATTTAATTATTTAATTATTTTTTAATAAATTAAAAGTCCTAATTTCCCTCTTTCATTCAAAAATAATTTTTTTGAATTTTTTTATTAATTTTGAATTTATAAGATTTAATTACCAAAATACCCTTTTCTTTTAAAAAGTGTTGACTTTTATATATGTTATGTATATTTTGCACATATATCACATATATATTCCACTTTTTCATTTAAAATCCCTTCATTTTTCCTTTAAAACCATTAATTTAATTTATGCTTTTAAATTATAATTTATTTTGTCCAATTTTTCAAAAATTAAAAATTTCAAAAATTTTAGGATGTTACAATTCTCTCCTCCTAAAACAAATTTCATCTCCGAAATTACCTGTCCTCAAGTCTGGAACAAATGAGGAAACTGACTCTGCATCACCTGCTCACTTTCCCATGTTGCCTCCTCAGTGGCATGATTCCTCCAAAGGACTTTCACAAGTGGTACCCTCTTATTCGTCAATTCTTTAACCTCTTGTGCCAAAATCGCCACTGGTTCTTCCTCATAGGTCAGATCTGGACTCACGTCAATGGACTCCACTGACAAGATATGAGATGGGTCAGACCTGTATCTCTGAAGCATCAAGACAGGGAAAACATTATGTATTTGATCCAACTCAGGCGGCAAAGCTAGTCTATAAGCCACTGGACCAACTCTCTCCAACACCTCATATGGTCCTATGAAACGAGGACTCAACTTCCCTTTGCGACCAAATCTCAAAATCTTCTTCCATGGAGACACCTTCAGAAACACTTTATCTCCTATACTGAACTCTATGTCTCTTCTCTTTAAATCTGAATAAGATTTATGTCGGTCTGAAGCTGCTTTCAAATGACCCTGAATCACCTTCACTTTTTCCTTTGTTTCCTTAATCAAATCGGGACCAACCGGTTTACCTTCTCCAACTTCATCCCAACACAATGGTGTCCTGCATCTCCTACCATATAAAGCCTCATAAGGAGTCATTCCAATACTCGACTAATGACTATTGTTATAAGCAACTTCAATTAATGGCAAAAATCTATCCCAATTCCCAGTAAAATCAATGATACAGCTCCTCAACATATCCTCCAAAATCTGTATCACTCTCTCTGACTGTCCATCTGTCTGACCATGGAAAGCAGTACTAAAATGCAATCGAGAACCCAGAGCATTATGCAAACTCTTCCAAAACCTTGAAGTAAACCGGGGATCTCGATCCGACACCAAAGAAACTGGGACTCCATGCAACCTGACTATCTCATTGATATAAAGCTCAGCCAACCTCTCAAGAGAATAATCCATCCGAACTGGAAGAAAATGAGTTATCTTTGTCATCCGATCAACTATCACCCAGATTGCATCATGCTTCTTCTGAGTCAAAGGTAGTCCAGTCACAAAATCCATTGTCACTCGCTCCCATTTCCACTCTGGCACTGATAAAGGTTGGAGCAATCTTGAAGGAACTTGGTGCTCAGCCTTCACTTTCTGGTAAGTGAGACATCTGGATACAAACTCTACTATGTCTCTCTTCATACCTGACCACCAATAATGTCACTTCAAGTCCTGATACATCTTGGTACTCCTAGGGTGCATAGCAAAAAGTGACTGATGTGATTCCTCTAATATCATTCTTTTCAATTCTGCATCATCAAGAATACACAATCTATCTCTGTACCATAGACTGCCATCATTCCTCACATAAAAGTCTCGACTCTCCCCCTTCTGAAAAACCAACACAATTTTCTAAATTCTCTCATCTGCTAATTGAGCCTCCCTAATATGATCTAACAAGACTGGCCTTAACTACAACTGAGCCATCAGAGCACCATCATAAGAAGATTCAAATCTAGCATGCAACGCTCTCAACTCAACAAGCAAGGAGAGCGAATAAGTAGTCAAACCTGCCAAAGATTTTTGACTCAAGGCATCAGCAACAACATTTGCCTTACCAGGATGATAATCAATCAAACAGTCTTAGTCTTTAATCAACTCTAACCACCGTCTCTGCCGAAGATTCAACTCTCTCTGAACACCTAGGTATTTCAAACTCTTGTGATCCGTATAAATGAAACACTTTTCCCCATACAAATAATGCCGCCAAATCTTCAAGACAAAAACTATTGCTGCTAATTCCAAATCATGAGTTGGATAATTTAGCTCATGCGGTTTCAATTGTCGAGAGGCATAAGCAATGACTCTACCCTCCTACATCAAAACACAACCTAAACCATTGTGTGAAGCATCACTATATATCACATATGGTTTACCTTCCACAGGCAGGATAAGGACAGGAGCTTGAGTCAACATCTCCCTCAGCTGCTCAAAACTCGCCTGACACTGATCTGCCCACACAAATTTAACTCCTTTTCAAACTAATCTGGTGAGCGGTGTAGCTATTATAGAAAAACCCTTCACAAATCGACGATAATAGCCTGCCAATCCCAGAAAACTTCTAACCTCTGTCACAGTCTTCGGTGGACTCCAATTCACAATAGCCTCAACTTTACTCAGATCAACTCTAACACCCTTTGCTGAAACCACATGACCAATAAAAGCTGCCTGATCGAGCCAGAACTCACACTTAAACAGCTTAGCATACAACTGCTTCTCTCTCATAGTCTGCAATACAATATGCAAATGCCTATCATGATCCTTCTCATTATGCGAATACACCAAGATGTCATCAATGAAGACTACCACAAACTGATCCAAAAATGGTCTGAATACCCTGTTCACCAAATCCATAAAAGCTGCTGGTGCATTCATCAATCCAAAGGGCATCACCAGAAACTCATAATGCCCATACCTCGTGCGAAAAGCTGTCTTGGGTAAATCCACATCTCTGACTCTCAACTGATGGTACCTTGATATCAGATCAATCTTAGAGAATATTGCTGCTCGCTTTAACTGATCAAAGAGATCATCTATCTGAGGCAAAGGATACTTGTCCTTGATGGTCACCTTATTCAACTGCCTATAATCAATAAACAATCTCATGGTGCCATCCTTCTTCTTCACAAACAACACAGGCGCTCCCATGGGGACACACTAGGACAGATGAACCCTTTATCCAATAACTCCTGCAACTGTACCTTCAACTCTCTCAACTCAGCAGGTGCCATCTGATAAGGGGTAATAGAGATAGGAGTGGTACCAGGCAACAAATCGATACCAAACTCCACTTCTCTCTCAGGAGGTACCCCTGGCAACTCATCAGGGAAAACATCTGGAAACTTAGGAATTTTCTACGAGCGAAATGTCCTTTGCCCGCCCGCAGGCCAGCTTGTGCGCCCACTACCATAGCCAGCTGCGGCAGCTTTTTTGCCAGCGCATTTTTTCCGCAGCAATTATTTTTTTTGCCAGCAAAATTTTTTCAACACAAATTTTCTGAAACCTAATGCAATTAGGTTTCAGTTTCCTTTTCTTAATGAATAATAAATGCCGTGAATAACTAGAATTAGTCATATAAAACTTCTATAAATAAGATAAAAAAAAACAACACAAAAAAGGAAGGAGAAAGAAGGAAGAAATTGGACAGAAACTTGGGAAAGATTGGATCCGAATCTGTGAAGGAAAACCTTGAATCAAGCTGATTTTTTGAGAGAGCAGAAAAAAAATTCAAGCAATTCAAAGGCAAAGAGACTTTTCTTTGACCTTGTTCATCCAAGAAGCAATTTTTGGTGCAACTTACAGAAGAAGGTTTGAATTCTTAATTTCTTTTATTTTGTCTCAGTAGCTAGATCATGTAATTGTTTCTTTAAAATTTAAAACCTCATAATTTCAAATCACCTTTTCTGAAGTATGAAAATCTTAAATCGTGGCTTTATTTTCCAAAAGATTAAAGTTATTAGTTTTATTTCTTCAAAACCCCAAAACTAAGATTTGCTTTCCAAATTATCAAAACTTTAATTTGTGTTCTATCTCCTTCCAAAAGCCTTAAAAATATCTATGTTGCTCTTATAAACTTTAAATCGTTTTGTTTAAATTCATAAAACTTCATGAAATTGTCAATTGTCTTTCCAAATCCTAAAATAAATTCATTACTTGAATCCCTCATTCAAAAGTCTTAAAACCCTAATTCAATTCCAAAACTTAAAATAATAAATTAAACCCTAATTTTTTCTAAACCCTAATCCTTTAAAACTTTATAAACCATAAAAATACAAATATTTTAATTTCACACAGTAAGCTTGAAACCATAAATCAAAAGTATTTTAAAGTGTCCAAATTCTAATTTCATGATTTTACATCACAAACCCTAGTTTGGTTAATCAAAGAGTTTTACCAACCTTTTAAAACTTAAAATCTTTAATCCATTTTAATTCTCCTAAAATCACAGTAGCCTAAATTAACACATTAAATGGAAACAGTAGCTATAATTTAGATTTTTATTTGCCTTATTTAATTCTATATTTGATTATGCTTTGATTTATTTTATATGCTTTGATTTATTTTATATGCTTTAATTTATTTAAGTTCAATGCTTGGTTTATTTAATTTATCATGGATGGATGTTTACTTTCTATTGATGTTTAATACCTTTGATGAATGATTTATTTATTATGAATGGTTATTTACTTTTATCAATTTATTTAGATTTCCAAATGTTGTAAGAGGTATGTTTCCACTTGGTGGGTACCTCATTAGTTAAATATCATGTAATTTAAATTGCTTTTCTATTTCAGAACCAATGTAAATGACATGTTTTTACCTTTCGGTGGGTGTCCTATTTAGGCATGGGATGTAAGGACATGTTTCCATCCTTGGATGGATGTCCATTTAATTATTTTGTTTGGACATTGTTTTGATTTTCAATATAATGATGCTTTCTTTTAATTATTGTGTTTAATATGGATAATATTGTTATATTTAAGAATTTTATAATATTAAGACCTGTAAAGGAGGCCGGTTCCAATGAACTGGGTGTTGTGGGGGTGTTGGGCCATTTCTCACATTCCCCACACGTACCCAACTTTTCGAACCCATTAGGGGGTTGGGGATTCCTTAGGAATTGAGTCATCCATCCCTTTCTTTTTTTCAGCCCGTTCGGGTGGCGACTCTATTTTCTCTAGACTTAGGTTCGTGCTCTCTAAAGCCCCGAGCCTAAACAGTGCCGAAGTCATAACAACCATTCCACCGGGAGTGGTGGCGAAAATCCCCACTCATAGTGGAAACTCCACTGGGGATAAGAGAAGTTGATTCCATTGGTCCTTTATTATTCTATTCTTTCTCATAATGATATTATCCATTGCATCGTGTGCGCAAGTTAGGATGCCCGTGTTACCCGTGTTGTGTTATGTAAGGGATACCATACTTTCACTCAAGGTATGGTGATCGAGCATGGCATAACCACTCATAGCCTCGTACCATTTGGTATATACTTGCTATGGGAACCTAAGCCTTTTAACCCAAAGACTAAAGCTCATGTAATTGGCCTAGTTACTTTCCTTAGGTTTTTACCCCAAATGCATGTTGTTTGACTATGGTTAATTTATCTTGGCTTAAATCATGGCTTATTTGGTTTGTTCTTTTTCTAATATGACCTAAGTATATTGTAAGCTCAAAATAAATTTTTCTTTAGAAAATCCAAAAGACCAAAGCTATTTTCAAAATTTTTCATAAAACTTTTCTAAAAACATATCAAAAATTCTTTGGCTCATGGCCCAATACTAAGCCCAAAATCCATTTTGTAAAACATTTTACAATGGGCTTAGAAATAAAATTATTTTTTTTACAAAGAGCTTGCAAATTATTTAGGTCAATTATAAAATACTAAAAATCAATTGTGAGCCTAGTTTATACTAAGAATAATTAATCATGGGCTTGTTTTTGGCATGAACCAATATTTAGTTTTTTCAAGTGAGAAATCTATTTATAATAAACCTCTTAATTTAGTTTTAATCCAATATAGCATAAAAGCTACTATAGTTGGTTGAATGGATTAAAACCTAATTAATGGGAATTACTATGAATGGATTTCCATTTTCGAAAATATAACTATTGGTTAAAATGTCTGAGGGAATTATTCGAAAGCAAGATACCCCAAGCTAGTATTTTGTTAACCATATACCTAGGAAAAGAGACTCGCCATTCGTGTGTGGATGTTATAAGGTTGGAAGGAACGTCCTATTCGTCCTTGTTTGTCTATTGTTTGTGCATACATGCATAAATGCATACATTTGCATCTCATATCATTAATCCTTTCTGGTTCACAGCCCTGGATTATGATAGTACAAAAGCTTACGACAATCCGACCTACGCCGGAAGCGAAGAATCTAGCAATAACTCAATCACTTGCTCATGAAAAACAATGGATCCTGAACAAATTCAAAGAATGGTGGATGAAGCCCTCAATGCCAAAATGGAAGAAATAAAAGAGGCCCTAGCTGAGACCATGAAGAACCAATTGACTACAATCTTAGGAAACAATGCCGAAGCATCTGCTAGCACCAAGAAAGTCAAGGGGAAGGCTAAAGTTGATGAAGTAGCTTTTGATGATGATAAGATAATCATTGATGATGATGATTGGGCTCAATACTACCAAGATCCTCAAGACAAAAAGGAGCCGAAGGTTGTTGAGAAGGCAACTATTGAAAAGACCAAGACTTCTGATATTGAAAAGATGATTGCTGATTTAGAAAAGAAATTTGAAAAGAAACTGAAAACTGAAGAAATGTCCAAAGTTGACAAATTATTTGAGCTAAATGAAAAAGTTCCATACAAATTCAAGATGCCATCCTTTGCTAGATACAATGGTACTGGAAATCCTCATCTCCACGTGAAGCAGTATATCACTGCTATGCAGTCTGCCTGAGCTACTAAGGCTCAAACTCTAAGGTACTTCATGCTCTTATTGCATCCTGCTGTCCAAAATTGGTTCAATACCTTATATGATGGAACACAAAAGAATTGGGATTTGCTATACAAGGCCTTCATCCAGCAATATGGGTATAATGTCGAGTTGGAAGTTACCTTAATGGAAGTTGAGTCCATTAGGCAACGGCCAAATGAGAATTTTGTGGACTATGTGAAAAGGTGGAGAAATAAGGCTGCTTTGCTCAAGAAAAGGCCCGACGAATCCGATCAAATAAGGATGATTGTGAGAGGCGTTTTTCCCAATCTCCGTGAAAGGATGTCTCACACCCTTATAAGGGATTATCTTCTCCAAGCCGATCTACAAATTGAAGAGTGGGAAAGGGAGAAGAATCGATTTTCAATTAAAAGGAATGAGAAAGGAAACTACCAGTCGGGCAATCAAAGCACACAAAAAGAAGTTAATACCACTAGTCAAGGAGGAATGAGGCATTTTTCAGAATTGGAGAAACCTCTATCTTGGGTTTTTAGCAAGCTACAAAAGAAAGGGTTGTTACAACCGTTAGCTCCTCGACCTTTGCCTAGTCCATTACCCCCAAAATTTGATACTAAGGCTTTTTGTCAATTTCATCAGACTCAAGGACATGAGACTGATAGATGTACCCGATTGAAGCATGAGATTCAAGATCTAATCGATAGTGGTAATCTACCGGAGCCGGACAAGCCCAATACTAAGAATAATTCCTTGCCTAAGTTTGGAAGTGTACCTTCACCGGCAACCTTCATGATAGGAAAAGGATTGGAAGAAGATTTTGTTTTATCCTCTTTTAAAGATGGAAATATTAAAGATATGAAAGGAAAAGAAGCTTAAACTCAACGAACTTTCCTTAGCTTGAATGTTGCTTTTCAATTTTACTTTCTTTAATATTTTGAACAATTATGTTTTTCAAGTTTGTTTCAATAAATTACTTTCATTAAAATCTTGTTGGTCTTTGTTCATTTTGGTGCTTAACCAATGAGGAATTTAGCTTGATGTTTATAAATTAATGTATCTAGGCATCATGACTTGAATGAATTTACTAGGTGAGGGAATTGCTCTATAACATTTAGTTGTGTATGCTTATTTAGAGAGGGCTCCTACATAATTACCTTTGTCTAGGTCCTAGTTAGTCTTAGAACATGCTTTGACAAACTTTCGAGGCAAAATTGAACTCTGCTTATTTAAGAGAGAAATGATCTAGGCATTGTTTGATTAGCAAACAACTAGTATCTACCCTATTAAATATCAATCCCTAGTTGTCCCTTTTGAGCCTTGATAAAATTTTAGCTTTCTTTTCATTGGCATATAACCTCAACAACCTCCCCTGAGCTGTTGTGATACTTTTGACAAATCTTATGATCACTAAGGTGTAGAGGCAAGAAGGGAATGCAAAGCCAAGACCATAAGGGTAGTTGAAGTTCTTAAGACCATGAAGGTAGTTGATGTTCTCAAGACCATGAGGGTAGTTGATGCTTTCAAGACCATAAGGGTAGTTGAAGTTTTCCTAATATTTCCAATATATCAAGACAACATCAGAGTAACAAATGATTCATCCCTGTTAAAGGAGATTTATATTGCTCCACTCATCCATTATTGGAAGCCAAAGTCGGTACAAACAAGACAACTCTGTTTGAGCTAGAACAAAAAAAGGAAAGAAGGAAAGAAAGAAAGAAAGAAAATAAAAGAAAAGAGAGAAAAAAACAACAAGAAAAAAACAACAAGAAAATAAAACCTAAAAAGGCAGTTCAGAAAGCCAACTGAGTTCTCTTTTACCTAAAGCAGCAAAAGGCTTCCATTTGGTTCATAAGGATATTTTGACTTGAACTGGTTCAACGCAACCAAAGATTCAATCAAAATCAAAGAAAAAGGAGAAAGACAATTCAGTTCTTGAATGTTCTATACTTGACAGTCCTACAAGGAAGAAGGATGAAATGATAAAATGCTCAAAGGAAGGGAAGAGTAAGAAAAATAAAAAGAAAGAAAAGGGAGAAGAAGAAATGAAATGAATTTGGGTACCAAACTTTTTGCAAGGGCAAAGACTATTCCAATCGAGGTTCAGATTAATGCCAAGAAGATAGAAGGAATTTGGGGACTAGAAAGATTGCTCCCAACTATCTAAAGTTCCAACGAGAAATTTGTAGTGTGAGGGTTTGTCCATTGTGTCACACCAGCTCCAATCTCAAAATGGCCTTCACTTAAACCTGTGTCCCTTATAGACCCCATTTTAAGCCTATCAAAGACCTGTTGATCTCTCTTGGTAGGTAGAGTCTATTAGTGGAGATAGTTTGGATAAGCATGCATATGAGATAGACAATATTTAAACTCAAATGAGACCTTTGGCCAAGTAATGTGTATGTGCCTATTTAAAGTGTAACAGTTCTTACTTAAATAGAAATAATTCTCAAGTTTAGTACGGTAACTAGGGTTGTCATGTTATAGATATGTTAATTTAGAAAATCAAGTCCTGAGATACATTGACATTAATTTGGCAAAGCCAACATTTGATTTTACAATCAAAATTCAAAAACAATAAAAAAAACAACAAAAAAAAGAGAGTTTTGTCATACAAAGCCTTCAAGTTAAGGGAAGTATGTTGAATCTCCAAAGTACAAATTGCACAAAAGAAATGATTATTGGCAAGGTCATGAAGAAGCTATCAACTGACATGTTGAAACATAGTTTGAAATAGATGAATCCCTGACTCTACTGCTTGGGGTCTCCACCACTCATGTTTTCAACATCTAGAAGACAAAAGCCACAAATGCAAAGCTTTCGATCATTCCAATGCAAGACCTGAACTAGTATATGAAAGGAACCAATGAGAACACTTCTGCTGAACACCTCGGTCTGTGAGTCGATGGAACGATTATAAGTATCATTCATGCATATCATGCATACATAAGCATATCACTTTCTTGTTTTTTATTGTCTATTCCTTGTCAAAATGAACAGTAAACACCCTGTGAAGTAAAAGAATCAAAAGAAGATATTAAATCAAGGGGGCATGGAAAGCCTACTCGCTTGTGGAAGCTTCGGTCATTTTACAAAGAGAAGAAATACGTGCTTGTGCGAAGAACTACACGATATAAACATCAATCAGAGCCTGTATAGAAAAATCATGGGTTTGGGCCTACATAGGGGGCAAAGTTTCTCCTTTTCAATTTTTTGAGTTTATATATAAAACATTTTCAAACTCACTTGCAAATATTTCGCCACACAGGGGGCAGGAGAAGATATGAGGTCCAATTACAAATAGCTAAATTTTTGCAAAAAGGAAGAACAAAAGAATGGAACATTAGAACTCTTAAAAGAATGAAGATGCAAAAGACAAAAGATCAATCCAGCTAAAAGAGTTGAAGCCAGGGTGAAGACCCGATCTCAAAGGATGAAGATCCATTTTCAAGGGTAAAGACCTGATCTCAAAGGATGAAGATCTATTTTCAAGGGTAAAGACCTGATCTCAAAGGATGAAGATCCATTTGCAAGGGTGAAGACCCGATCTCAAAGGATAAAGATCCACTTACAAGGGTGAAGACCCGATCTCCAAGGATGAAGATCCGTTTTCAAGGGTGAAGACCCAATCTCCAAGGATGAAGATCCATTTGCAAGTGTGAAGACCCGATCTCCAAGGATGAAGATCCATTTTCAAGGGTGAAGACCCGATCTCAAAGGATGAAGATCCATTTGTAAGGGAGAAGACCCGATCTCAAAGGATGAAGATCCAGTTGCAAGGGTGAAGACCCGATCTCTAAGGATGAAGATCCATTTTTCAAAGGATGAGGACCCGATCTCAAAGGATGAAGATCCATTTTGAGGGTGAAAAACCACAATGCATAAAATAGCCAGAGCAGTCAGACTTCTCAAATGATAAAAGGTCAGTCAAACTCAGTCTTGGGTCCAAGTACCCAAATTCAAATTCAATCCAATCTTGGGTCCAAGTACCCAATCTCGGGTCCAAGTACCCAAATCAAATCCAATCTTGGATCCAAGTACCCAATCCTAGGTCCAAGTACCCAAATTCAATCAATCTCGGGTCCAAGTACCCAAATCAAATCAATTTCCGGTCCAAGTACCCAAATCAAATCTAATCTCGGGTCCAAGTACCCAAATCAAATTCAATATCGGGTCCAAGTACCCAATCCTGGGTCCAAGTACCCAAATTCAATCCATTCTCGGGTCCAAGTACCCCAAATCAAATCTAATCTCGGGTCCAAGTACCCAAATCAAATTCAATCTCTGGTCCAAGTGCCCAATCTCGGGTCTAAATACCTAATCTTGGGTCCAAGTACCCAAATTCAATCCAATCTAGGGTCCAAGTACCCAAATCATACCCAAAACAAATTTAAATCGCCATCTCAAAAATTAAGTCTTATTGCTTTTAACTCTCTTTCACTAAAGTTTTAGATCATTCAAGCAGGGGGCAAACTATAGACCCTTAATTTTTATCCCATTTAAATCCGATAGTCTAAAATAATTTTTTGTGGTATTTTATTTATTTTAATAATATTTATTTACTAATATTATTTCATAGTTATTTTTAATAAAAATAAAAAATATAAAAAATGAAAAAATAAAAAATTGGATGGATTGGCAAGCATTGCGCGGCAGAGCTGCCGCGAGCCCAATTCACCGCAGAAATGAACTGGCTGTGAATTGGGACACCAATTTCATAGCTAGATGCCACTGGCTACGAATTGGGATACCAATTTCGCAGCCAGATGCCACTGGCTGCAAAATTGGCCCGCTGCGCCCATTTTTGCCAGCGTAATTGATGCCAGCACAGCCCACAGGCCCGACGGCTGGCGCGCTGCCGATTTTTTGACCAAAACTTTTTATATTTGCTTTAGTATCTAATTTTTATTAATAAAAAATAAAAATAAACAAATCAAAATCAAAATCAAAAAATAAAAATAAAAATAAAAAATCGGGGACGAAAAAATCATCGCCGAAAACCAACGCCCGGGGCATGGCCTGGGCCATTTCGCTCGCAGGAATTTCCTGCGGGAGAAATGGCCTTCGTCCGCCCATAGGCCAGCTAACGTGCGGCAGCTTTTTTGCCAGTGCATTTTTTCCGCAGCAGTTTTTTTTTTCGCCAGCGAAATTTTTCCAACACAAATTTTCCGAAACCTAATACAATTAGGTTTCAGTTTCCTTTTCTTAATGAATAATAGATGCCGTGAATAACTAAAATTAGTCATATAAAACTTCTATAAATATGATAAAAAACAACACAAAAAAGGAAGGAGAAAAAAGGAAGAAATTGGACATAAACTTGTGAAAGATTGGATCCGAATCTGTGAAGGAAAACCTTGAATCAAGCTGATTTTTTGAGAGTGCAAAAAAACAATTCAAGCAATTCAAAGGCAAAGAGGCTTTTCTTTGACCTTGTTCATCCAAGAAGCAATTTTTGGTGCAACTTACAAAAGAAGGTTTGAATTCTTAATTTTTTTTATTTTGTCTCAGTAGCTAGATCATGTAATTGTTTCTTTAAAATTAAAAATCTCATAATTTCAATTCCCCTTTTCTGAAGTATAAAAATCTTAAATCGTGGCTTTATTATCCAAAAGATTAAAGCTATTAGTTTTATTTCTTCAAAACCCCAAAACTAAGATTTGCTTTCCAAATAATCAAAACTTTAATTTGTATTCTGTCTCCTTCCAAAAGCTATAAAAATATCTTTTTTGCTCTTATAAACGTTAAATCATTTTGTTTAAATTCATAAAAATTCATGAAATTGTCAATTGTCTTTCCAAATCCTAAAATAAATTCATTACCCGAAACCCTCATTCAAAAGTCTTAAAACCCTAATTCAATTCCAAAACTTAAAACAGTAAACCCTAACCCCTTTAAAACCTTAAACCCTAATTTTTTCTAAACCCTAATCCTTTAAAACATTAAAAACCATAAAAACACAAATATTTTAATTTCAAACAGTAAGCTTGAAACCATAAATCAAAAGTATTTTAAAGTGTCCAAATCCTAATTTCATGATTTTACATCACAAACCCTAGTTTGGTTAATCAAAGAGTTTTACCAACCTTTTAAAACATAAAATCTTTAGTCCATTTTAATTCCCCTAAAATCACAGTAGCCTAAATTCCATAAATCCCAAAACCCTAAACACATGAAATAAAGAACCCTAAATGGAAACAGTAGCTATAATTTAGATTTTTATTTGCCTTATTTAATTCTATATTTGATTATGCTTTGATTTATTTTATGCTTTAATTTATTTAAGTTCAATGCTTGATTTATTTAATTTATCATGGATGGATGTTTACTTTCTATTGATGTTTAATACCTTTGATGAATGATTGATTTATTAGGAATGATTATTTTCTTTTATCAATTTATTTAGCTTTCCAAATGTTGTAAGAGGTATGTTTTCACTTGGTGGGTACCTCATTAGTTAAATATCATGTAATTTAAACTGCTTTTCTATTTTAGAACCAATGTAAAGGACATGTTTTTACCTTTCGGTGGGTATCCTATTTAGGCATGGGATGTAAGGACATGTTTCCATCCTTGGATGGATGTCCATTTAATTATTTTGTTTGGACATTGTTTTGATTTTCAATATAATGATGCTTTCTTTTAATTATTGTGTGTAATATGGATAATATTGTTATATTTAAGAATTTTATAATATTAAGACCTGTAAAGGAGGCCGGTTCCAATGAACCGGGCGTTGTGGGGGTGCTGGGCCATTTCTCACCTTCCCCACACGTACCTAACTTTTCGAACCCATTAGGGGGTTAGGGATTCCTTAAGAATTGAGTCATCCAACCCTTTCTTCTTCCCGGCCCGTCCGGGTGATGACTCCATTTTGTCCGGACTTAGGTCGTGTTCTCTAAGGCCCCGAGCCTAAACAGTGTCGAAGTCGTAAGAACCATTCCACCGGGAGTGGGGGTGAAAATCCCCGCTCACAGCATTTAACACATATATGACATTACAAATGTCATAGCATATTATTCATACACAATCAATGAACCAAGTAGCTTAACACATTTTCCAACCAAAATGTGTTAAGTCCAAATATCATGCAAATATAAGCAATATATTCAAAATTTGTACATACCTCCACTGGCATCCCAAAGCAAGCTAAAAACAACCTTCAATCCAATCTTTCTAACTTGCCCTTAACCACTTGGATGAAGCAAATCAACCTCCCTCAATGCCTAAACCAAATGTGATAGAAAATAATCATTTAGTATCACATTTAATGGCATTTCCAACATTAAACCATAATTACACATCACTCCTACAAATTTCTAAAAATTTAGCCTTTCCTTGAATATTGGAATTCCATTCTACTACAATTAAATTAGTGTTTCAAGTTTTTTTATATTATTAAAAATATATTTTAATACATTTAAATCATTTACATTATAAAAATACACTCTTATACACAAAATCTCAAAAATGGCATAACCTTCCCCCATTGAAGGTTTTCCATTCCAACACAATCCATTACTCATTCCAAGCTTATTTTCATCACTTTTAAAACTAAATAACATGCTTAAACAAATAAAATCAAACAATTCAAGCACTTTGGAAAATCACTTTTCCAAAACCGTAAATCTCCACTTCCATTCTCAAACTCCAACCCAACACCACCAAATCCAATATTTGACTTAGAATCATTGTTAACTACCCAAAATAACCTTAGAATCATTGTTAACTACCCAAAATAACATCATACACACCAATTCCAACAATTACAACATACTACATAAAAATCCAAATTCTTACATAATCTCATCTTCCATGGAATTCAAAGAAAAGAGATGGAAACTTATTAGTCGTGTGAGTTACGCGTGGTCTTGACCTCACACGACTAATTGCCTTGTGGAGCGAAATGATAAAATGATAAAAACTTAATATATGACATGTATGGATTGTTTTTACTGTGATATTATTATTTTTTATATACGACTCATTGCTTTTAAAAGTGCATTATGCTTTTAATATTTTTTTTCCGTAATTAGTTAAAGTACCCACTAAGCAATGCTTAGCGAGTTTAGTTTCTTCTAAACTCGTAGGTTATTAGCAAAGAGCCAGTAGTGAGCAGAGGAGTCCTTCGATTTGTCGGTCATCAACAAACTTAGATGGTGCTCTTTATTTTGTATTTTGGTATTAGAAACTGGCATGTACTTATTTGAACAATACAAAGAGATAAATCGATGTAGCATGTAAATCTAGTAATGTATAATAACTGAATGGTTTTAAATTGAGTTGGGTTGTGAATATAGAAGTGTGAATTCTTCTTGCAGAATTTGTAGTTGAGGTTATAAGGGTGGATTATTGGGAGTGTGCTTATATTGAATTGTGAAACAAAATATTTTTCAAAAATAAGAAAAATCAATTTTGTCGACACTTGGGACCTCCATTTTTAGGGGAGGTTATGGTAAAATTTTTTAAAATCTATACTTAAAATTGGCTAAATAAAATATTACGACAACCACCATGAGATAACAGTCCATCTTGGTCTATAAATGTAGGCTAAGATGGGGTGTTACATTTAGTGGTATCAGAGCATAGGTTTAGTCGGTTCTGGGAGATAGGTAGTAAGTAAATAACTATGTGTGCCATGTAAGATAAAGTAAGGAGAAAGTTATATGATGAATAGGTAGATGTACATGCCAGATAGGTATTGATAATCGAGTTATATGTCGATGAACTAAGCAGATAATTATTTATGTCAATATAGGATGTCTCTAGATTCGTGGAACGAAACGTAGAATCACAAGCTATGTGTAATTATACGTAAGAATCATGCATGAATAAGTAAGTTTCGGGGCGAAACTTAAATTAAGGGGGATAGAATTGTAACATCCCGAATTCCAGATTGGTAAGAAACAGACATAGAGGATATGATTTAGGCTTAGAACAAAGGAGTTTAGAACATGACCGATAACTTGAACTCAAATTTCATCCAAGTTAATGACAGAATTAGAGAGTCTCAAAGAAGAATTAATTGTTTATTTGTGTCTTAGCTAGATTTATAACTTAAAATTACTCAATTTAGAGTTGTACAAAATAAGATATGATGGATTCAGTAGACAATGTGCAAGCTGCCTCAGGACAGCATAGTAGGCTTGACTTCAAAGGACCGTCAAAAATCAGATATAGCTCGGATCGACCTGAAATTTTGACACAATGTATGTCTAATTTCAGTGGGAATAAGAATTAATTAAGTCAGAGTTGTGAGTAAAAAGAAATTAATAAAGAAAGACAGCAAGGTCAGGTAGGGATATCAAAAGGACCTAAGTGAGAATTTCTCAAAAGATAGGGACAACTATGTAAACGTAAAAATTAAGTGTCGGAAGTTCTTAATAGTGCCCATATCCGACCCCAAAAGAATATTCTTGAGATTAATCAGGTCATAACCGTGGGTTTCAATTTTTTCCGAAAATGCACGGTTTAAAAGTTACAATCTATTAATCGCCGGAACGTAAAGTGGGCCCGGTTTCGTGTCGAGACCGTATGGGTAACACGGGACAACTTTAGGGTATCCAATGGGAAGAGGGACAAGTGGGAAGAAGTAATGGGAAAGAAACCTATAAAAATCTCTTGTTGGCCAATCAAAAGTAACCATTTAGCATGAGTATTAAATGAAGAAAGAGAAAGGTGGAAAAGTGGTCTTAAAGGATTTATCCAACACATAAGGTGATCATCATTTCCTTTATATATATATATATATATATATCATGATATGAAGAACAAACTCTCTCTTTTACACTTACAAATTTCGGCCACAATAGGAAAAGCAAAAGGGAATTAAAGAAAGGTTTGGTACTTTAACCATTGAACTCCTTTTGAAATTTTATGTTTTACAATTAGTAAAATGCTGTGACTTGTATGATTTTTAATTAAATGTAGAAAAATGTTATTGAAGTGAATTTTTGATATGTTGTTGTTTAGTGAGTCTAGTATTTGAGAAAAATAATTTGGAACCATATTGCTTGAATTTAATTTACGGAATTTATAAAATTCAGAACTGCTGCCAGGATGCAGGGCAACTGGAGCAGTCTGGTTGGGTGAACTACTTGACCAAGATTTTGTGTCCAGTTTGATCTGAAATTTTAAAGGAATGATTTTAAGATGTAAAAATAAATTCTGTAAAAATATTAGAGTTTTTAGCCAAGTGGATTATTTTATACAAATTTTCTAAAACAATGATCATATACCACATATATGCGTGTATATGGTATATATGTGAATACATATGATACATATGTGAGTATATGTGGTATTTGTGTAAGTATATATTGTATATACATGGAGAATATGTGGTATATATATGAAGTGAATGGGTATATATGAAATGTTATATATGCTCTACTCGGTAAATGGGTAACACCGGTCTGGAATGGAGGTTATATCGTGTGAGGTCAAGATCATGGCAACTAGTCGTGTGAGACCAAGACCACGCAGTTATGTTGTATATTCCATATCGTGTGAGACCAAGACCATGGCAATTAGTCGTGTGAGGTCAAGACCACGCGTAACTCTATACGAGGCCTCATTTCGAGATCGGTGTATTCATAATTACCTTGTGGAGCGAAATGATAAAATGATAATAACTGAATATATGACATGTATGGATTATTTTTACTGTGATATTATTTTTTTTATATATGACTCATTGCTTTTAAAAGTGCATTATGCTTTTAATATTTTTTTCCGTAATTAGTTAAAGTACCCACTAAGCAATGCTTAGCGAGTTTAGTTTCTTCTAAACTTGTAGGTTATTAGCAAGGAGCCAGTAGCGAGCAGAGGAGTCCTGCGATTTTTTGGTCATCAACAAACTTAGATGGTGCTCTTTATTTTGTATTTTGGTATTAGAAACTGGCATGTGCTTATTTGAACAATACAAAGAGATAACTCGATGTAGCATCTAAATCTAGTAATGTATAATAACTGAATGGTTTTAAATTGAGTTGGGTTGTGAATATAGAAGTGTGAATTCTTCTTGCAGGATTTGTAGTTGAGGTTATAAGGGTGGATTATTGGGAGTGTGCTTATATTGAATTGTGAAACAAAATGTTTTTCAAAAATAAGAAAAATCAGTTTTGTCAACACTTGGGACCTCCATTTTTAGGGGAGGTTATGGCAAAATTTTTTAAAATCTATACTTAAAATTGGCTAAGTAAAATATTAAGACACAACCACCATGAGATAACAGTCCATCTTGGTCTATAAATGTAGGCTAAGATGGGGTGTTACAGAGTAGGTATGCCAAGAAGACAATTGAAGACGAACATGATAGGTGTAAGCAATTGCAGGATGGTTTGAATAATGAGATTAGTATGCAGTTAATTGCTGCTAATATCAAGGAATTTTCCGAGTTGGTCACTAGGGCTCTGGAAGTAGAGCAATGTCAGAAGGATGAGCGAAATAGGAGACAGAGGGTAAGACCAAGAAGGGATACCCAGAGTTATTCAGAAAATTTCCAGCCATCAAGGAAACAGTTTAGAGAAGGTAGTTCCATGGGAGGAAATCAGAGCAGGATATCCAGTCAAAGGTCAATTCTGGGCGGCCCGAGTCAAGCTACCTTTGTAGCCAGTACTGGTGGGTCTGGGAGAGGACAAGGAAGAGGGCGTGGCCAAGGTGGAGGTAACTTTGCTCAGTCCGAAACTATCAGAGGAAGTGAAAACACCCATCCACACTGTGTTCAATGTGGGCGTAGGCATTCAAGAAAATGTTGGGGCAAGGCCTGGGTATGTTTTATTTATGGAACGAAGGACCACTTTAAACGAGAATGCCCCTTAAGACAGCAAAACACACTAGATAATACCGAAGGATCTCGAGCCGTAGCTGGAAAGGAAAAGGGGCAGAGGTAGAGGACAAAGTTCTTCGCAAGTTCAATCCGAAACGATGGACAGACCTGAAACTAGAGCTCCTACCAAGATGTATGCAATGAGGGAACGTGAAGAAGAGGAAGCCCCCGACGTCATAGCAAGTTAGCTATTTATGTTTGGAATACCAATTTATGCTTTAACAGATCCAGGTTCTTCATACTTATATATATATATATATGTATAAAAAAAACACAAATGGATTTAGAAGTAGAACTTGAAACAGATAGAGTGTTAGTTACAAATCCTTTGGGTAGTGAGATGGTTACCAGGAAGGTAATAAAGGATTGTTCGGTAGAAGTACACAGACACACTTTCTTAGGTGATCTGTTTGAGTTGCCATTCCAGGAATTTGACGTAATACTTGGAATGGATTGGCTGACCAAACATAAGGCATTAGTGGACTGCGAAAAAAAGAAAGACAGATCCCTAAGACTATGTGTAGATTATCGGCAGTTAAATAAGCTGACGATTAAGAATAAATACCCACTACCCGGATAGACAATTTATTTGATCAATTGAAAGGTGTGGGAGTTTTCTCAAAGATTGATCTGCGATCCGGCTATCATCAACTGAAGATTAAAGATGAAGATATACCAAAGACTACATTCAGAACCTGATATGGACATTATGAGTTTATCGTAATGCCTTTTGGGCTCACGAATGCACCTGCGGTATTCATGGATTGGATGAACCCGATTTTCCATCCTTATTTGGACCAGTTTGTCCTGGTATTCATCGATGACATACTGGTTTACTCAAAGAATGCAGAGGATCATGACCGGCACTTGAGAATCATGTTACAAACATTGAGGGAGAAGCAGTTATACGCCAAATTCAGCAAGTGTGAATTTTGGTTAGAAGAAGTGGCCTTTTCAGGACATATTGTATCGGCGGAAGGAATAAGAGTTGATTCTAAGAAGGTAGAAGCAGTATTGGATTTGAAAGAATGCTATTGGTGGCCAGGGATCAAGAGAGATGTGGTAGATTACGTGGCAAAATGTTTAACCTGCCAACAAGTGAAGGCAGAACATCAACTACAATACAACCTATTACGATTCCAACATGGAAATGGGATTGCATAACTATAGATTTTGTGATGGGACTACCAATGACAAGAGACAAACATGATGCAATATGGGTGATAGTAGACCAGCTAACTAAGTCAGCTCAATTCTTACCAGTAAGGAAGGACTACTCCCTGGATAAGTTAGCGGACTTGTACATTAAAGAGATTGTACGACTTCATGGAGTTCCAACATCAATCATATCGGACAAAGATCCACGCTTTACGTCGAACTTTTGGCAAAAGTTCCAAACGGCTTTGGGAACTCGAACGGACTAGAGTACGTTGTTTCATGCACAGACGGACGGACAGTCAGAGAGGGTAATCTAGATCTTGGAAGATATGTTAAGAGCGTGCATATTAGAATTCAAAGGTAGCTGGGAGAAGTACTTAAGTTTAATGGAGTTCGCTTACAACAATAGCTACCAGTCCAGCATATAGATGGCTCCTTATGAAGCACTATAAGGACGAAAATGCAGGACTCCAATTTGCTGGACGGAATTAAGCGAAGCAAAGATCTTGGGCCCGAAGATAGTTAAGGAGACCGAGGAGAAAGTAGAAATTATCCGGGATCGGTTAAAAGCTATGGCGGATAGACAAAAATCATACGCGGACCTGAAGAGAAGGGACATAGAATTAAATGTTGGTGATAAGGTATTTCTTAAGGTTTCACCATGGAAGAAAGTGCTAAGATTTAAACAAAAGGGTAAGCTAAGTTCAAGGTTATTAGGCCTTACAAAGTCATTGAACGTATAGGTCCAATAGCTTATCGGCTAGCATTACCATCCGAGCTAGACAAGATACATAATGTATTCCACGTGTCGATATTAAGACGGTATCGTTCAGACCCGTCACACATCTTAAATACCCATGATATTGAAGTTCAGCCTGATTTGACATATGAAGAAGAACCAGTGGAAATCATGGCACGAGAAGTGAAAGAACTTCGAAATAAAATGATTCCATTAGTCAAAGTACTCTAAAGAAACCACAAGGTGGAGGAAGCAATACCCATATTTGTTCCCACCTGATGGGCTTCGGGACGAAGCCTAAATTAACGAGGGAGGAACTGTCACATCCGCCCACCGCATTTATGCATAGTAGTCACGTGCACAGTGAGAGAAGGGGAAAGGAGAAGATAATTCCTGACAACGGGCCTAGATAAGGCTATAGGACCAAAGGGACCTAATTGAAGAAAAATGCAAAGTTTTAGGGAGGTGACTGTAATTTCAAAAAGTCTTGGGGATGTGATTGTAATTTCAAAAAAGTTTTGGGGAGGTAAATGTAATTTTCAAAAGTTGTACTGGAAGTTCTTAATAGTGCACATAACAGACTCCAAAGATGGAGAGTAGAGAAAAATTGGGTCGCAATGACGCGTAACGGTTTTTCCAGGAAACAACACGTTTGAGAGAAACGAAGACATGTAGACTAGGGCCATTTTGGTCATTATACATGAATCCAAAGTAGGAAATAAAAACACGAATGAGTAGAGGACGTCGAGGGGTTGAATATGGAATTATCGTCAAAAGAAACGGAGCCCTGTCAAAACCCGAGCAAAGAAAGGACCTAAAGGGAATTTTGTAAAAAGTCAAGGGGGCTTATTGGTAATTTTTCAAAATGGCTTGGATACCTAAAATAGACCTTAAAAATAGAAAGTAGAGGTCGAGAGGATCAAAACCATATGCAGTTTGCCTTGTGGAACTGTACGATTTAAAAGTTACGACCGATTAATCGCCGGAGGGTATTATAGTCTTTTCACACCCTAGGCCATAAAAATTTCAGCACAAGGAGGTTGAGGGGTCAAAATATGATTAAAAGAAAGTTCAAGGACTTGGGTTTTAAATAAATAAAATAAAGAGACATTTGGACCAATTAAAGGTGACCATTTAGCATTATAAAAAGAAGAAAAGAAAAAGATGTGGACAAATGGCCCTAAGGCAATTATCCAACCCAAAAGTGAGCATCATTTCCCTTATATATATATATATATATCATGGCATGAAGAACAAATCTCTCTCTCTCACCCATTCCAAATTTTTGGCCACCAAAGGATTTCCAATTTTTGTCAAGTTTGATTTTCAAGGTAAGTTTTAAGGTTTTCAAGTATGTAGAATTCAATTCTAGTATCAATTTTAAGTATTTATATATCTATTGGAAGGTTGGAAATTAGGGTTCTTATGGTGGATTTGGGGAAAATTTAAGTAGTGATGAGATTGATTAATTAAATGGAAGAATCAAGGTTTCTAAGGTTTAATAAGATTAGATTAGGGTTTAGTTTGAAAAGAAATGGAGGATAGCTTATTGTTCTAAATTGCTAAGGGTTATGTTTAAGGTTGTGTTCTTGAATTTCTTGAAGGAGAAACAAAGATTAAGGAAGGAGAAGGAGGAAAGGCAAAAGGGAATTAAAAGAACAAGGTTTGGTACTTTACCTTGGAAAAATACTTTACCATAAAAGAAATTTTATTCTTCTTACAAACTTTGGTTTATGGAATTTTTGATGTTGATGCTTAAATGTATTGATTGAGTTTAAATTAAATGTTTGAGTTATGTTTTTGGTTCCTTATGGCAATTGAGTTGTTTAAATTTAATTTAAACCAAATGTTTTGAGAAAAATTTGGCAAGTTGATTTGATGAACTTTAATTGGTTTGATTTGAGTTAAACATGCAAAAGTTATCAAAGGGAAGTGTTTGAATCTTCACTTTATCATTAAAGAAGCCTTCATATTGATTTGTAAAAGAAAAATACACTATCCCATGTATTTCATATGTTTGGGCCGAAATAGTCCCAAGTTGGCAGATTTCTGGATCTTTTTGTGGCAGCTGTTTGAGGCAGCAAATGAATGAATTTTTCAACGAAATTTTACGTGTAATTATGAAATAAGTTTTCTGTAAAATTTTAGCCAAAATAAGATCGTTTACTTGGTCAAATGGAAGACTGAAGTGGACTGAAATTTTGACGAAAACCCATATTTTACTATTCATATGGTCACGCCATTTGAGTTGCCGATTTTACGTGCCGCGAAACTATTTATTTGGTCAATTTGTGACTTTTTGAGGAATTCTTTGAAATGTTTGATATGTTTATTATGGATGTTAAATATGTGAAAAAGGGTAATGGTTTGACTAAAGAATGTGGTGCGCGGCGTAAATGGCAAAGCGCGATGGGAATTTAAAATGATTTCTCGAGTCATTCTAAAATGAGGTTTGAGACTTAAATTGAATCATTTTAACCTTTATGCTCTACTGGGTAGTGGGGGTGGTAGATAAGGGTATGGTGTACTATACTAACTTATGCAGTACTGCCACTTATTGTGTTTGATACACCCGGCGGTTACCTTCGGGTATAGGTCGTGGAGCGGAGATGTTGTGAAATTGTGATTGGAATGCTCCGGCAGTTACCTACGGGTATAGGCCGTAGAGTGGAATTGGTTATAACCATGGGGGTGAGGAATTTTTTTTTAAAACAACGTACCGCAATATGAGTTTGAATTATGGTTTTTACAATTGTTGAAAGTATATCTACACTGAATGGACAATAACTTCCATTGGTTTAATGTTGGTTGATTTTTGATTTAATTATTTCCTTTTAGTTCAAATGCTTTCATGTTTTACTTATATTTTCATCGGTAAAGTACCCACTGAGCGTCATTGCTCAGCGAGTTGAGTTTTCTTGACTCGTAGGTTCGGAGCAGTAGATTTCGGTGATTAGCATCGAGCAGCACAGCACCTCAAAGTAGCCTTTCATTTCCTATATTATGAGTTAACTAGTTATGGCATGTATATGTATATATTTATATATAAGATTGGGAAGTACTATGTTATACTGTACGTTAGTAGTATGTAATAATAATAAACCTCTACTTTATTTTATATTAGAAGTGTGAATTCTTCTTACAGGTTGTAGTTGAGGTTATAAGGTGGATTCATTGGGAGTGTATTGAAATTGATTGTATTCGAATTGGTTTGTGTAAAAATGTTTTCAAAAATCAGAAAAACCAGTTTTGTCGACACTTGGGAACCAATTTTTAGGCGAACCTCTGGCAAAATTTTTGTAAAAATCGGAACTAAAATTTGACTAAGTAAAATTGGTAACAACATTAGGCTAGTGTGGCGCCTCTACTCGGCTTACACATGTAGGCCGGGAAGGGGTGTTACAGGACGGGCCGGGAAAAAGAAAGGGGTGGATGACTTGATTCCTAAGGAATCCCCAACCCCTTAATGGGTTCGAAAAGTTGGATACGTGTGGGGAAGGTGAGAAATGGCCCAGCAAAAGGTCCTTACATCACATGCCTAAATAGGATACCCACCAAAAGGTAGAAACATGCCCTTTACATATGTTCTAAAATAGAAAAGAAAATTAAATTACATGATGTTTAACTAATGAGGTACCCACCAAGTGGAAACATACCTCTTGCAACTTTTGGAAATCTAAATTAATTGATAAAAGTAAATAATCATTCATCATAAACAAATCATTCATCAAAGCTATTAATCAAAATATAAAATAAACATCCATCCATGATAAATTAAATAAATCAAGTATTGAAAATAAATTAAACATAAGAAATAAATCAAAGCATAATCAAGTATGGAATTGAATAAAGCAAATAAAAGTCCAATTATGGCTACTGTGACTTTTTATGGAATTAAAATAAATTAGGGTTTTATGTTTTAAAGAGTTGGTAAGACTCTTTGATTAACAAAATTAATGTTTGAATGATGAAATCATGAAACTAGGGCTTTAAACACTTTAAAATACTTTAATTTGTGATTTTTGGTTATTGGGTACCTAAGCTACTGTGTAAAATTTAGGTTTTTATGTTTTTTAACGTTTTAAAAGGATTAGGGTTTAAGGTTTTAAAAGGGTTAGTGTTCATTATTTTGAATTTTGGAAGTTGAATTTAAATTTGATATTTTGGAATTTAGGGTCTCGGGTGGTGAATAATTTTTAGGAATTTGGAAATCAATTTGATATTTTATGGAATTTTATGAATTTAAACAAATAAATTAAAGTTTTTATAAGTAGAAAAGATGTTTTTTTAAGGCTTTTTGAATAAAATGGAACCTACTTTAAAATTATAAAAGAAGCATAATTTACATCATAGTTTTGTTGAAAAACATGTTCAATTAGAGTTTTAAGATTTTTAAGAAGAAAAAATAACAATTTTAAGCCTTTTGGAAGATAAACTAATGAAATAAGTTTTTTTGACTTTAGAAAAACTAAATTAAAGTTCAAAGGTTATTTCATAAATTTGCTACTGTGTAAAAAAAAACAATTAAAGGAAATTAATTAACACATACCTTCTTCTGATGATTTCTCCAAAAACAATTTTTCTTTGATGAACTAGCTCCAACGACAAGCCTTTTTTGCCTTTAAATCCTCTAAATCGTGCTGCTGCTGTTCCAGAAAAGAGTTGAATTGAATTTCTTCTTTTCCTTCCTTGATTTGGTTTCAAATTTTCCAAACTTCTCTTGGATTTTTTCCTCCCTTAAATTAATTGCCTTTGGTCCTTATTTATAGTGGTTTGAGGTTGTTTATTCCTAATTAGTTAAGGTAAGTAATATTAATAAAAAAAAGAAACCAAAACCTAATTGGATTAGATTTCGAAAAATTTGCGTCGGAAAATTTGCGCTGCCTAAATAAATTTTTATTTGTTTATTTTTTTATTAATAAAAATTAGATACTAAAGCAAAAAGTATTTAACAAAAATTATTTTGGACCAATTAGACAACAAAAATCATTTTGGAATAAATAAAACATATTGGATCAGTTTGGGTCAAAAATTAAGGGTCTACAGTTTGTCCCCTGCTTGAATGATCTGAAACCTTAGTGAAAGAGAGTGAAAAGCAATAAGACCTAATTTTTGATGAAACGGTTGAGGTTTTGGGTTCTGGACCCGGTTTGAGTTCTAGACTCAAGGATAATTCTAGGTTCTAGACCCAAGGAAAATTTGGGTTCTGGACCCGATTCGAGTTCTGGACTCAAGGATAATTATAGGTTCGAACCTAAGGAAAATTTGAGTTCTAGACCCGAGCTAAGTTCTGGACTTAAAATAATTATAGGAGACCTAATGGTAAACTTGGGTTCTGGACCTTGTTTGAGTTCTGGACTCAAGGACAATTCTAGGTTCTAGACCTAAGGAAAATTTGGGTTCTGGACCCGAGCTAAGTTCTGGAATCAAGGATAATTCTAGGTTCTGGACCTAATGGTAAACTTGGGTTCTGGACCTGGTTTGAGTTCTGGACTCAAGGATAATTCTAGGTTCTGGACCTAAGGAAAATTTGGATTCTGGACCCGAGCTAAGTTCTGGACTTAAAAATAATTCTAGGTTCTGGACCTAATGGTAAACTTGTGTTCTAGACCCGGTTTGAGTTCTGGACTCAAGGATAATTCTAGGTTCTGGACCTAAGAAAAATTTGGGTTCTGGACCCGGTTCGAGTTCTGGACTCAAGGGAAATTCTAGGTTCTGGACCTAAGGAAAATTTGGGTTCTGGACCCGGTTTGAGTTATGTACTCAAGGATAATTCTAGGTTCTTGACCTAAAGAAAATTTGGGTTCTGGACCTGGTTTGATTTCTGGACTCAAGGGAAATTCTAGGTTCTGGACCTAAGAAAAATTTGGGTTCTGGACCTGGTTTGATTTGGATGCTCAATCCTAAACTAGACTCGGATACTTGATCCTAACTAGATTTGGACACTCGATCCTAAACTGGATTGGAATACTCGATTCTAAACTGGATTGGGATATTCGATCCTAACTGTATTGGGATACTCGGCCCTAAATTGATTTGATTTGGATACTTGGATTCGAGATCGGGCACTTAGACCTAAGATTGGGTACTTGGACGCGAGCTTGAATTGACTTGGGTAATTGGACCCGGGATTGATTTGATTTGGGTACTTGGACTCGAGATTGGGTACTTGGACTCAAGAATGAATTTGACTAACCTTTTATCAGTTGAGAAGTCTGACTGCTCCAGATGTTCTATGCATTGTGATTCTTCACCCTCAAAATGGATCTTCACCCTTGGAGATCGAGTCTTCACCCTTGAAAATGGATCTTCATCCTTGGAGATCGGGGTCTTCTTTGTTCTTTGAAGATGGGAGTGACATGGCCAGTGGCTTGGCTGTGTCTCCTTGGTGTGTCAGCTTCTGTGTCTTTTCTTTGGTTTTTCTTTATTCTTGGCTTAGGATGGGACACGACCAGTGGCTTGGTCGTGTTGCCTTCCAGTGTCACCTACTGTTTCTTTTCTTTCTTTGCTTGGTCCTTCTTAACTTTGTCCTTTCGGTGAGACACGGCCAGTGGCTTGGCCGTGTCGCCTACCCGTGTCATATTCTGCCAAAATTTCTTTTGAGGTAACATGGCTAAGCTCGATTTGGCTTGACCATGTCTTGCTTGATTCATGCTCTTCTTTCCCTGTTTCGATCTTCCAAGGGAGTTTTTTGCACTTTAACCACTTTTCCCTTGCAACTGCTTTTTCTTTCTTTGATTCTTTAATGATTGTTGCAGGCTGTTGGCTCGTTTGATCACGAGGCTAGACCTTCTTTCGCTACCCCTTCATTTGTTCATTCTAGCCTACCTGATACGCCATCTCATCCGCAGGGTATCGATGTGAACTAGCTGGTACATTCCTCATTTTCATAAAAGTTTATGCTATATGTATGCATGATTATGTATGTTCTTACCTTTTTCTCTCTTGGCTCACAGCGGATGCTTGAAGAACAAAATAAGAAACTTCAAGAAGAGTTGGCTGCAAGTCGTCAGCAAGCTTCTCATTTTGAAAGTTTATATCATCAATCCAAACAAAATTTCCGTGACTTTCGATTTTAAGGAATGAGGGATCTCGGTGCTTCTTCATCGAGAGGCCCCCAAACTGATGACCATGAGATCCTTTCGTCTGTTTTTGATGAGGACCATGATAAATTGAAACTCCAAGGCAATAGGGATTTTAGTGCTTCTGCTTCAGATGATCCCGGGACGAGTAATTTGCCCCCTCCTCCAACAGGCGATGATTTTTTTCAAGTCTTTATTTGGTGACCTACCACCACCCTCTTAGTAATATGTAAATATTGTAGCAATTGTAAAATATTATACAATAATGAAAAATATACAATTTTCCTCTCTACTGTAACTCTTTTTTTTTACTGCCAAAATTATTTATTTTTTTTATTATATATTTTTTTATATATATAGTACATCATAATTAATATCCACTTCTTTTGTTAAACCAAATCCAATATGGTAAAGGAAATTCATTGCCACTTCCTTTCCTTATGCCATATGGTCTTATCCTTTCCCATCATCTTTTCCATTTCACTTTTGGAAAAGGTTTATTTTCTTCTATATAAATCACCTTGCATGCCATATTTCAATTCATAAAGCAAAAATCTCTCTCTTTCAACGTGAGGACCCCCTTTAGCAATTTTGGTTCCCCTTTATTCATCAACCATGATCAAGCACCATTTAAAGAAAATAAAAATTCTATTTAAGAATATGGATGCCAACCATTGGAAGCAAATTTCATGGTCAAAGCTTGATGTTTTAAAATACTTTCAAAATGTCAAATTGGACCACTCCTTACATGTCGTGGCTTCCCTGTGGGATACGGATTCTAGGACTTTTAGAATTAATGGCTTTGAAATGTATCCCTTGATTGAAGAATTTGAGGCCATCCTTGGACATCCCAATAATCAACAAATGGCGTTACCCACATTGATTTCCAAAACTCAACAGAAAATGCAGATGTTATTTCAAATTCCAAAACCCGAAGTTCTTCAATTGATGAGAGGTGAAAAAATTCTGCTTACTCCTTTGATTTACTTTTGTTTCTCTTATTTGGCTCCTACTAAGGCATGGGGACACATGCTTTGTCTTTGCTTGCTCGGCCAATTCTTGCGTGTTTCTTCTAATGGCGACATTGAACCACGAGTATTGGATATCATGGATCAAATGGAAGGAGGCTTGTTGCCGGTACCTATGATTTTAGCCGAGACCTTAGTTGGATTAAACCGATTTAAATCAGGATTGTCAAAGAGACTGACTGGGAGTCCGTTGCTGCTTCAGGTAATTACCTAAACTGCCCTTTTGGGTTTTCAATTTAGGCTTCTTTCTTTTTATTGCTCTAACTTTTGCCTAGTCTGCCCATGCAGGTTTTCGAAACTAGCGAGTTGTCCTAATTTTTGCCTAAGCTGCCCTTGCGGGTTTTCAACTCAGCGGACTTTTTTTTTTAACTTAATTCTTTCTTCACATATTTGGCTTTAGGAGCATCTTTGTTTACTTGATACTCCCTCCATGGATTTTGCTAGATATCTGCCACGTCATCATTCTGCTAGGAAGCTACTCCATCATGTATCTTCATATGCTGACTGGGTTGACTAGATTCACTAACGCTCTGAAGTCAATATCCATTAGTTGGTACCTTGGTGGAAGATTTCTCATATCACCATGCGGACATACTTGATGTACGTTCCTCTAGCTGCTCTTCGTCAAGGTACATGCTATGATCCTCACCGACTTGGGCGTCAGTATGGAGCTGAGCCTCGTGATTATGACTTTGCTCCTAACCTAGACATGCCTTGCTTGACTGAAGCCTACTTGGATTGGTTAAGGTAAAGCTGGCCTGCATGTTATACTTATAGACTGCCATAGATTTTACATTTGTCAATTCAGAAAGTGTTTTGTTAGGATGAAAAATAACTAAAGTATAAAAGATGCTTCTTTTCCATTTATAATTTGTCATCAGCTTTTGCAATTATTATTATTATTTCATCCATATCTGGTCGAATACTTATAACAGTGCACATAGAACAATTTTAACATTAATTCTATTTTATTAAATTGGGGAACAACCAAACATAAAACTAGCATACACAAGATCACTCTTATTGCCAATTAGCCCTTTCAGGTTTTCTAATTGATGTTTTTCTCTCATTTAGCCCTAATTGTTGCCTAGCCCGCCCTTTCAGGTTTTTGGAACTAGCAGACTGCTCTAACTTTTGCCTAGGCTGCCCTTTTTGGGTTTTCAACCTAGCGAGCTCTTTTTTTTTCTTTTTCTTCCTCCCATACATAAAACCTCTTCAACCTGTCAATGTTTACTGGCTCACTAAATTCATTTCCATCCATGTCTGATAACTTCATTGCACCTTTGCTCATGACCTGTTTCACGACATATGGCCCTTCCCAGCTAGATCTGAACTTCCCTCTTGGATCAGATACATTAGGCTTACATTGCTTCAACACCAAATCCCCAACTCTGAATTTTCTAACCTTGACATTTCTATTGTAGGCCCGAGCTATCTTCTTTTGATACAGTTGGTGATGATACAGTGCCTTTAACCTTCTCTCTTCCAGTAGAGATAACTGTGTGTATCTGCTTGTTACCCATTCCGTTTTAGGTAGCTCCGCTTCCAAGACTACTCTCAATGACTTGATCTCAATTTCAATTGGCAATACCGCTTCCATCCCATAAACCAAAGAGAATAGTGTCATCCCAGTAGGTGTTCGCACACTCGTCCTATATCCCCATAAAGCAAAGGGAAGCATTTCCGACCAGTCCCTGTAAGTCTTAGTCATCTTGGACAGAATTTGCTTAATTGTCTTGTTCATTGCTTCTACTGCACCATTAGCTTTTGGTCTATAAGGAGAGGATCGATGATGATGGATTTGGTACTTGGAGAATAAATCCTTAACTGCTCCTTGAAACTGTACTCCGTTGTCTGATATCACACTGTGCGGGACCCCATATCTGCAAATGAGATTCTTTTCAATAAACCTAGCCATTTGACTTGCACCCAGCTTGTTGAAGGATTCGGCTTCGATCCATTTTGAAAAATAATCTACTGCTACCATAATAAAACGGTGCCCGTTTGAAGCTGTCGAATGTATTTCTCCTATAATGTCGATACCCCAGGTGGCAAATGGCCAGGGTGAAGACATTGAATGCAGTTCTTCAGGAGGCATGTGATTCAAGTTACCATACATCTGACATTGCTGGCAGTTCTTAACAAACTCAATACAGTCTCTCTCCATGGTCAACCAATAGTAACCTTGTCGAATAATCTTCTTAACTATGGCCAAACCACTCTTGTGCGGATCACAACTTCCCGCATGTATTTCAGACATGATGCGCTCCACTTCAGGCTTTCTTAAACATCTCAAATGCACTCCATCAAGCCATCTTCAATATAACTCTCCATGGAAGGTGATGTATTGCAATGACCACCTCCTTATGGCTCTTCTCTCTTTCTTTGTTGCCCCCAACGGATATCTCTTTCCTCCAAAAATTGCCTTATAGTATCATACCATGCATCATGGTCCATATCAACTTCCATGATTGTCTCATATTCATAGCAAGGAGTTGATGAACTGGTCAAGATCAGAGGCTTAAGGAATAGGCTGGCAGGATTTTTCCATACCGAAGCCAATGTGGCTAGGGCATCAGCCATCTGATTTTCTTCTCTTGACAGGTGTATAAACCTACACTCCTTAAAATTCCTCTTCATCATGGTCAAATAATGGTGGTATGGTTTTAATTTTTCCTCTTTCAACTCCCACTCTCCATTTACTTGAGATACTACTAGCAATGAATCGCCATAAACTTCCACCTTATCAACCTTCATAATCATTAAGGTTTCCAAACCAAAAATACAAGCTTCGTACTCCATCATATTATTGGTTGCCCTAAATTTCAACTTTTTGGCTAAAGGGATGAGTCCCCTTCGGGCGATTCTAGTATAACTCCCAAACCTGCTCCTTTCCTGTTTGCTGCTCCATCAAAATACATTTTCCACCCTTGTACTTCATTTGCTTCTAAATGTTCATTTGGAAATTCCAAGATTACCTCTTCACTTTCTGGTAATGGTTGTTGAGCTAGGAATTCTGCCACCGCTCTACCCTTGATTGTTTTCCTGGTTACATATTCAATCTTAAATTCTTCTAATATTATCAACCATCGACCATATTTCCCAATCAAAGAGGGTGTCTCACTTAAGTATTTCGTTGGATCCAACCTGGAAATTGCTTGCACACGATATGATTGAAAGTAATGCCGCAACTTCTTAGAAGACCAAACCACGACTATACATGTCTTTTCAATGATACTATACTTAATTTCATAAGGTAGGAGCTTTCTACTCAAATAGTAAACGGCATGCTCAATCCCCGACTCATCTGCTTGGGCTAGCATGGCTCCTATTGATTCTTCTTCTACTGCTAAGTATAGTAATAGAGGTTTACCGGGTTTAGGTTGTTTCAAAATAGGTGGATTCAACAAATACTCTTTCATTCGGTCAAAGGCCTTTTGACATTCTTCATTCCATACGACCGGCTGATTCTTTCTAAGCAATTTGAAGATAGGTGTAATATCCCAAAGTATGCCCTAGAAGTTTTGATATAATTGTTGTTTTAATTGGATTGAATGTATATGATAATTTGAAAGAGAAAAGAATTTTAGAGAGAGTGTATATGTTGTGTATATGAAAATATATACAACATATACACAAGTCAAAGGTGGAAGTCAAGGAAAGAAGATATTTAGTTATTTTAATTAAATAAGTTAATTAGTGGAAATGGGAAATTAAAATGAATGGAAGAGATTAATTTGGATTATTTAATATTATAATTGCTTGAAGGAGGTTAAAAGAGAGGAGTATTTGACTTTGGTTCCTTCATTTTCTTTTTCATTTCTTTTCTTTTCCTTTTGTTGGTCGGCCATCTAAAGAAAGAGAGAGAGAGAGTGAGTTTTGTGATCCAAGCTCAAATTGAAGGAAGATTCAAGTGAAGAAGTTGAAATTTGTGAAGTATCATCAACTTTGGTAAGTTCTCTCTTGATTTCTCTTGTTTATTTTGGAGTTATGTTTGAGTTTGAGGGATTATTGTTGATGATAGGAGTGTGTTTTTTATTGTGTTGTGTTTAAGAATGTTTGATTCACTTGATTTTTGGATTTTTGAGTTCGGATTGAAGAAAAGAGCAAGTTGGTTGGAAGAGAAAGTGTGTGATTGTGTTTAGGATTTGTAGTGATGATTATGATTTGTTTTTGATATATGTTTTGAGTTGTTTTAGTGTTTTTGTAAGTTTGTTATGATTTTTGAGTATGTTGAGCTAAGTTTATTTGAAGTAGATTTTGGTGAAAGAAAGTGATTTGTTGGAGGTAGTGTTGTTGTGGCCGGAATCTGTATTTTTGGCCTGACACGCCCATGAACACGACCAGGTTTTAGGGGTGCCAATGGTTCTGTGTTTTTTGATGGGTGGCACGAGCAGTGACACGCCCATGTCACTGAGCGTGTCACAGCTTCTGTGTAGTAGTAGTATTGGCACGTCCAGTGACACGCCCATGTCACTGAGCGTGTCATAGCTACTGTGTTGGTGAGGAATTGACACGGCCATGAACACGCCCATGTTGTTGGACGTGTCAATGTTTCTGTGAGACAGAATGTATTACACGTTCAGTGACACGCCCATGGTTCTGAGCGTGTCAAAGCTTCTGTGTTGTGAGTTTAGGGCATGGTCAGCGACACGCCCGTGTTGTTGAGCGTGTCATGTGTAGAGTTTGCCCTAGTTAGCCTTATCTATTTTATCTCATATGTATTATTCCTTTTGGATTAGGTTGTGAAGAGGTTGATTTGCCCTAACTTAAGTGGTGAAGAAGTGTAGGAAAAGGAAGTGTATAGATTTGTATAAGTGGTGCTTAAGGTAAGTACAAACTATATTATTGCATATGTTCATATGATGTCGAGACTTAACATCCATTTGATTGTAAATGTGTTAGGAAATCTAATGCATGGTTGATGCTTATGAATAAGGTCATGATTGGTATAATATGAATGATTAATGAGCATCTAAAATATGTGTTAATGCCCTTAATTATGTACACCTAAATGATGAGTTGAGATATATAATGAGATGTAAATGAGATGATTGAGGCATATTGCCTAAATGATTATGTTCAATGTATTGGATATGTATATTCTATTGAAGAGATGAGAAGCCATTGTTATTGGCTATAATGATGTAAATGAGATAATGGAGGCATGTATGCCTAAGTGATGATGATTAAATGATAATGAAATAATAAATGAATTGTGTGTCTAATATGTTATTCATTTTCAGAGTTTTGTTGTTGGTGGCATGCCTAATAGTAACAATCTCTTGAAGTTAGGTTGGGCTTGATCCTTGAAGCCATGTTGGGTTGAAGTTTAACATGTTTTACTCCCCTTGAAGCTTGGTTGGGTCTAGTCCTTGAAGCCTAATTGAGATGTTACAACCTTTGAAGCTAGGTTGGGTCGGTTCTTGAAGTCAGGTTGGGTTGATACTTAGCATGCTTTGTTCCCCTTGAAGCTTGGTTGAACCTAAATCCTTGAAGCCTAGTTGGGATAATGATAAATGTGATAATTAAACCAAAACATTAACTCTGAAAGTTGAATGGCATATTAATGTCTTTGGGCCCATGCTTGTCTTTGTCTAAATGTGATTTATGAATGGTGAAACTAATGATTAATGAGATTCAATGTAAGATTTTGAAAGGTGATATTCTTTTGTATGGAGTATGATATTTGAACATATTATATTGGCATTGCATTGCAACACATTATTATTATGGTTTGTACCACTAAGCCGTTGGCTTAGCGCGATTATGATTTATCGCGCAGGTGACAGGGAAGAACTGGAGAGTTCCTCTAGGCCGAGTAGAGTCTAGATCTTGAGGTGTTGATAGTGAAGCTTAAAGATCGAAGTCATACTGCCAAACATGTATATATTTTATGTTTTTGTAAAACTTGAGTTTTGATGTATATGTATTTGTTGTATTTTCCGCTGTGTTTTGAATAAACTTTTTATTTATTGTGTTTTATAAATTTCTTTAAATGTTTTAAATTTGCTCATATGATTATAAAATAAGTGAGTCATTTGTTTAGTAATCTGTGATATTTCTATATTCAGTATACGTATATTACGACCGTTATAGCATGTTATGTACGTATATGGGATATAGGGGTGTTAAAATTATTTTGGTATCAGAGCCTAGGTTTGAGATTCTCAACCTAGGTGAATTGTAAGAAAAATAATATTATTATTTTAAAAGTTGGTTTTTGAGTAAAATACATGTTTTGGTGTGGCAGTCTTTGATCTTTAATGAGATGTATTCTGCTGTGTTTGCAGATATAGGTAGTAATGGAGTCCCATTCACTTCAGACTGTAGAAGGAAGTGCTGAGAGTATAGCTCCAGGAGAGAGTAGAAATGGAGCTAGAGTTGATAGAATTAGTGAGGCACCTGTTTCTGTGCCAGAGAGATCAGTTGTAGAGGAGGCTCCGCCGGGTTGGTTAAGGCATGTGATAGAACTATTGAGGCCAGCTCTAGTGCAGTACCACCACCACTGCCTCAGATGCCGGTAAGACATTATGACAAGTTGAGAAAATATGGGGCTGAAGATTTTTTGGGCACTACCGATCCTGCAGTGGCTGAGCAGTTGTTGGATAAAGTACAGAGGATATTTATTCAGTTGCAAGCCACTTCCAATGAGAAATTTGACTATGCCAGATCCCTCCTTCAGAAAGATGCCTATGACTGGTGGAAGACTGTTCCTCATGCCATGGATGATCCACCTACACTATCTTATAGTGATTTTCTGAGGGAGTTCGAGAAGAAATATACTCCGAGGGAGTATAAAGATATTAAGAAGATGGAATTCCTGAATTTGAGGCAAGACAGCCGGACGGTGACAGAATACGAGATTGAGTACATCCGGTTGAGTCATTATGCTGGGGGAATTATCTCTGATGAAATAGATTGGTGCAGAAGATTTGAGGAGGGATTGAGGCCCTCTATCATGTGTATTGTGGCTGGTTCTAAATATCAGGATTTCTCTTAGCTTGTTGCAGCAGCTAGAAGTGTCGAAAGAGCGCAGAGCATTGCAGCAGCTGCTTCTGAGGAGGAGACTAGAGTGAGGAGACCCCAGTTTGAGGCAGGGTCTTCATCTGTGAAGAGGGGTAGAGGAAGTTTTGTTCCGAGGATTAGTAGGAGTCAGAGACAGTCAGGCAGATCAGCGCAGTATCAGAGGTAGAGGCCGAGACCCACAGTCTCTGTAGCTAGTGCCCCGACTCCAGTAGTTCAGAGGTCTACTCCACCTGTATGTGTTCACTGTGGTAGGCCCCATGGGGGTGCTTGTTGGAAGACTGGGGTATCTGGAGTATGTTTTAAATGTGGGTCACCAGATCATTTTATTAGAGATTGTCTGGAGATGCAAGATGATAGGCAGATTGATACTGCAGTTTCTCGACCCAGTGTCAGCAGAGGTGGTCGAGGGGGCAGAGACTTTAGCAGAGGTGGTAGACTCGGGTCCAGTCAAAGAGGGGGATCTTCATCCAGAGGCAGTATGCCAGATGAGGCCGGATCTTCTCAGAGGGTATATGTGATGCAGAGGCAGCCTGATGCTTCAGCAGTTATAGAGGGTACATTTTCTTTATTTGGCATTTCAGTACTTGCTTTGATTGATCCAGGATCTACTCATTATAAGTGCATCCATATTGCCTGTGTCTGAATTGCATTCAGAATCCTTAGGATTTAATGTTTTGGTGACAAATCCTTTAGGACATAGTGTGGCTGTTAGTAAGGTGCTCCGTGATAGTGCCATTGTGGTGCAAGGTGAGGAGTTTCTTGGTGATCTGATTGAAATGCCTTTTAAAGAATATGATTTGATCTTAGGCATGGATTGGCTGTCTAAACATGGAGCTGTGGTAGATTGTCAAAAGAAGTGTGTCACTTTGAGAAACAGTGATGGTAGGAGTGTGATAGTATCTAGTGAGCAGAGACAACTTGCATCTTTGTTGGTATCAGCTATAACAGCAAGAAGATTGATTAGAAAAGGGTGTGAAGCTTATCTTGCTCATGTTGTAGATACTAGAGTAGCAGGTTCTCAACTTGATAATATAACCACAGTTGCAGATTTTCCAGATGTGTTTCCTGAGGAGTTGCCAGGGTTACCCCCTGAGAGAGAGGTTGAGTTTGGTATCGAATTGTTGCCTGGTACCACTCCCATCTCTATCACTCCTTATAGAATGGCACCTGCTGAATTGAGAGAGTTGAAGGTGTAGTTGCAGGAGTTGCTGGAGAAAGGATTTATTCGCCCCAGTGTTTCTCCTTGGGGAGCTCCTGTGTTGTTTTTGAAGAAGAAAGATGGTACTATGAGGTTATGCATTGATTATAGGCAATTGAATAAAGTGACCATCAAGAATAAATATCATTTGCCTAGGATTGATGATCTCTTTGATCAATTGAAGGAAGCAGTAGTGTTTTCCAAGATTGATTTGAGATCCGGGTACCATCAGTTGAGGGTTAAAGCTGAAGATGTTTCTAAGACAGCTTTCCGCACCAGGTATGGGCATTATGAGTTTTTAGTAATGCCTTTTGGGTTGACGAATGCACCTGCAGCTTTCATGGATTTGATGAATAGGGTGTTTAGGCCCTATCTGGATCAGTTTGTAGTGGTTTTCATTGATGATATTTTGGTGTATTCATGTAATAAGGAGGAGCATGACAAGCATTTGCGGATTGTGTTACAGATCTTGAGAGAGAAGCAGTTGTATGCTAAATTGTCAAAGTGTGAGTTTTGGCTTGACCAAGTGACTTTCCTGGGTCATATAGTTTCAGCAGATGGTATAAAAGTCGATCCAAGTAAAGTTGAAGCTATTTTGAATTGGAGTCCACCAAAGTCTGTGACTGAAGTTAGAAGTTTTCTGGGTTTGGCAGGCTATTACCGACGGTTTGTGAAAGGTTTTTCTTTAATAGCTACTCCACTCACCAGATTGCTTCGGAAGGGAGTTAGATTTGTGTGGACGAATCCGTGTCAAGCTAGTTTTGAACAGTTGAAAAAGTTGTTGACTCAAGCGCCTGTTCTTACTTTACCTTGGAAGATAAACCATATGTGATTTACAGTGATGCTTCACATAATGGTTTAGGATGTGTTTTAATGCAAGAGGGTAAAGTCATAGCTTATGCTTCTCGGCAGTTGAAGCCGCACGAGCTTAATTATCCGACTCATGATTTGGAGTTGGCAGCTATAGTATTTGCTTTGAAGATTTGGCGACACCACTTATATGGGGAGAAATGTTTTATTTATACGGATCACAAAAGTTTGAAATATTTGGGTGTTCAGAAGGAGCTGAATCTTCGGCAAAGGCGATGGTTAGAACTGATTAAAGACTACGACTTTTTGATTGATTACCATCTTGGTAAGGCAAATGTAGTTGCTGATGCCGTGAGTCAGAAATCTTTGGCAGGTTTGGCTATTTATTCGCTCTCATTGCTTGTTGAGTTGAGAGAGTTGCATGCTAGTTTTGAAGTATGTGATGATGGTGCATTATTGGCTCAGCTACAGTTGAAACCAGTATTGTTGGATCAGATAAAGGAGGCTCAATTGGTGGATGAGAAAATTCAGAAGATTGTATCAGATTGCCGAAATGGAAAGAGCCGAGATTTTCATGTGAAAAGTGATGGTAGTCTTTGGTTCAAGGATAGGTTGTGTGTTTCTGATGATAATAGTCTGAGAAAGATCATTTTGGAAGAAGCACATCAATCAGTTTTTACTATGCATCCTGGAAGTACAAAGATGTACCATGATTTGAAACAGCACTACTGGTGGTCTGGTATGAAGAGAGATATAGCGGAATTTGTATCCAAATGTCTTACTTGTCAGAGGGTAAAAGCTGAGCACCAAGTTCCAACAGGGTTGCTTCAACCTTTAACAGTGCCTGAATGGAAATGGGAGAGAGTAACAATGGATTTTGTGTCTGGATTGCCATTGACTCAAAAGAAGCATGATGCTATCTGGGTGATTGTTTATCAATTGACTAAGATAGCTCATGTTCTTCCAGTTCGAATAGATTATTCTCTTGAAAGGTTGGCTGAGCTTTATATTAGTGAGATAGTAAAGTTGCATGGAGTCCAAATTTCTTTAGTGTCTGATCGAGATCCCCGGTTTACTTCAAGGTTTTGGAAGAGTTTACATGGTGCATTGGGTTCTCGACTACACTTTAGTACCGCTTTTCATCCATAGACAGATGGGCAGTCAGAGAGAGTGATACAGATTATTGAGGATATGATGAGAAGCTGTGTTATTGATTTCTCTGGAAGTTGGGACAGATTTTTGCCACTTGTGGAATTTTCTTACAACAACAGTCATCAATCCAGTATTGGTATGGCACCATTTGAGGCATTGTATGGTACAAGATGTAGAACGCCTTTATGTTGGAATGAAATTGGAGAGGGCAGGTTAATTGGTCCCAATTTAGTTAAAGAGACTGAAGAGAAAGTAAAGATAATTCGGGATCGGTTAAAAGTGGCTTCAGATCGACAGAAGTCTTATTCAGATTTGAAGAGGAGAGACATAGAATTTGATATTAGAGATAAAGTATTTTTGAAAGTGTCTCCTTGGAAAAAGATACTAAGATTTGATCGAAAAGGAAAGCTGAGTCCTCGTTTCATTGGACCGTATGAAGTTTTAGAAAGAGTTGGGCCAGTTGCTTATCGACTTGCTTTACCTCCTGAGTTAGAAAGGATCAATAATGTATTCCATGTTTCTATGTTGCGGAGGTACAAATCAGATCCATCTCATATCTTGCCAGTTGAATCTATTGAGGTGAGTTCGGATCTAACATTTGAAGAAGAACCAGTTGCTATTTTGGCACATGAAGTGAAAGAGTTGAGGAATAAGAAAGTGCCATTGGTAAAGGTCCTTTGGAAGAATCATGGTAAAGAAGAGGCAACTTGGGAGAGCGAGCAAGCAATGCAAGATCAGTATCCTTAACTGTTTCAGACTTAATATCAGGTAATTTCGAGGACGAAATTTCTTTTAGAGGTTGAGAATTGTAATATCCCAAAGTATGCCCTAGAAGTTTTGATATAATTGTTGTTTTAATTGGATTGAATGTATATGTTAATTTGAAAGAGAAAAGAATTTTAGAGAGAGTGTATATGTTGTGTATATGAAAATATATACAACATATACACAAGTCAAAGGTGGAAGTCAAGGAAAGAAGATATTTAGTTATTTTAATTAATTATGTTAATTAGTGGAAATGGGAAATTAAAATGAATGGAAGAGATTAATTTGGATTATTTAATATTATAATTGCTTGGAGGAGGTTAAAAGAGAGGAGTATTTGACTTTGGTTCCTTCATTTTCTTTTTCATTTCATTTCTTTTCCTTTTGTTGGTCGGCCATCTAAAGCAAGAGAGAGAGTGTGTGTGAGTTTTGTGATCCAAGCTCAAATTGAAGGAAGATTCAAGTGAAGAAGTTGAAATTTGTGAAGTATCATCAACTTTGGTAAGTTCTCTCTTGATTTGTCTTGTTTATTTTGGAGTTATGTTTAAGTTTGAGGGATTATTGTTGATGATAGGAGTGTGTTTTTGATTGTGTTGTGTTTAAGAATGTTTGATTCATTTGATTTTTGGATTTTTGAGTTTGGATTGAAGAAAAGAGCAAGTTGGTAGGAAGAGAAAGTGTGTGATTGTATTTAGGGTTTGTGGTGATGATTATGATTTGTGTTTGATATATGTTTTGAGTTGTTTTAGTTTTTTTGCAAGTTTTTTATGATTTTTGAGTATGTTGAGCTAAGTTTATTTGAAGTGGATTTTGGTGAAAGAAAGTGATTTGTTGGAGGTAGTGTTGTTGTGGCTGGAATCTGTATTTTTGGCCTGACACGCCCATGAACACGACCAGGTTTTAGGCGTGTCAATGGTTCTGTGTTTTTGAATGGGTGGCATGACACACCCATGTCACTGAGCGTGTCACAGCTTCTGTGTAGTAGTAGTATTGACACGTCCAGTGACACGCCCATGTCACTGAGCGTGTCATAGCTACTGTGTTGGTGAGGAATTGACACGGCCATGAACACGCCCATGTTGTTGGACGTGTCAATGTTTCTGTGAGACAGAATGTATTGCACGTTCAGTGACACGCCCGTGGTTCTGAGCGTGTCAAAGCTTCTGTGTTGTGAGTTTAGGGCACGGTCAGCGACACGCCCGTGTTGTTGAGCGTGTCATGTGTAGAGTTTGCCCTAGTTAGCCTTATCTATTTTATCTCATATGTATTATTCCTTTTGGATTAGGTTGTGAAGAGGTTGATTTGCCCTAACTTAAGTGGTAAAGAAGTGTAGGAAAAGGAAGTGTATAGATTTGTATAAGTGGTGCTTAAGGTAAGTACAAACTATATTATTGCATATGTTCATATGATGTCGAGACTTAACATCCATTTGATTGTAAATGTGTTAGGAAATCTAATGCATGGTTGATGCTTATGAATAAGGTCATGATTGGTATAATATGAATGATTAATGAGCATCCAAAATATGTGTTAATGCCCTTAATTATGTACACCTAAATGATGAGTTGAGATATATAATGAGATGTAAATGAGATGATTGAGGCATATTGCCTAAATGATTATGTTCAATGTATTGGATATGTATATTCTATTGAAGAGATGAGAAGCCATTGTTATTGGCTATAATGATGTAAATGAGATAATGGAGGCATGTATGCCTACGTGATGATGATTAAATGATAATGAAATAATAAATGAATTGTGTGTCTAATATGTTATTCATTTTCAGAGTTTTGTTGTTGCTGGCATGCCTAATAGTAACAATCTCTTGAAGTTAGGTTGGGCTTGATCCTTGAAGCCAAGTTGGGTTGAAGTTTAACATGTTTTACTCCCCTTGAAGCTTGGTTGGGTCTAGTCCTTGAAGCCTAATTGAGATGTTACAACCTTTGAATCTAGGTTGGGTAGGTTCTTGAAGCCAGGTTGGGTTGATACTTAGCATGCTTTGTTCCCCTTGAAGCTTGGTTGAACCTAAATCCTTGAATCCTAGTTGGGATAATGATAAATGTGATAATTAAACCAAAACATTAACTCTGAAAGTTGAATGGCATATTAGTGTCTTTGGGCCCATGCTTGTCTTTGTCTAAATGTGATTTATGAATGGTGAAACTAATGATTAATGAGATTCAATGTAAGATTTTGAAAGGTGATATTCTTATGTATGGAGTATGATATTTGGACATATTATATTGGCATTGCATTGCAACACATTATTATTATGGTTTGTACCACTAAGCCGTTGGCTTAGCGCGATTATGATTTATCGCGCAGGTGACAGGGAAGAACCGGAGAGTTCCTCTAGGCCGAGTAGAGTCTAGATCTTGAGGTGTTGATAGTGAAGCTTAAAGATCGAAGACATACTGCCAAACATGTATATATTTTATGTTTTTGTAAAACTTGAGTTTTGATGTATATGTATTTGTTGTATTTTCCGCTGTGTTTTGAATAAACTTTTTATTTATTGTGTTTTATAAATTTCTTTAAATGTTTTAAATTTGCTCATACGATTATAAAAGAAGTGAGTCATTTGTTTAGTAATTTGTGATATTTCTATATTCAGTATACGTATATTACGATCGTAATAGCATGCTATGTACGTATACGGGATATAGGGGTGTTACAATAGGCTCACAAATTGTTGTGAACTTTGCTATAAATCTGCTAATGTACTGCAGTTTACCAATGAATCCCCGAACTTCTCTCTCCGTCTTTGGAGCTGGCATATCTCTGATTGCTTTGACTTTGTCAGGATCTATCTCAATACCATTCAGACCAATTACATGTCCCAACAATTTGCCTGAAGTGACACCGAATACACACTTCTTCGGGTTTAATCTTAGCTTATATTTCAAAGCTCTATTGAAGAATAATTCCAAGTTCTGGAAGTGTTGCTCCCTTGTATCTGACTTCACCATCATATCATCAACATATACTTCAACTTCTTTGTGCATCATGTCATGAAATAGTGTGGTGGCCATCCTTTGGTAGGTTGCTCCAGCATTCTTTAAGCCAAAAGGCATCACCCTATAACAAAATATATCCCATGTAGTAGTGAAGGCAGTTTTGGCTTTATCCTCTTGGGCCATTAACATTTAGTTGTATCTGGAAAATCCATCTACAAACGAGTGTAGCACACTAGAGGCTGCACTATCAATGAGTACATCTATATGAGTTAAAGGAAAATCATCCTTAGGGGAAGCCTTGTTTAGATCTCTATAGTCCACGCAAACCCTTATTCTTCCATCTTTCTTTGGCACAGGTACTATGTTGGCTAGCCAATTTGGGTATTCTATCACTTCAAGGAACTTCACTTGTATTTGCTTAGTGACCTCTTCTTTAACCAACTCAGCCCACTCAGGTCTTAATCGCCTAAGCTTTTGTTTGACAGGCTTAATGTGAGTGTAAGTAGGAATATGATGCTCGGCTATGTCTCGATCTATCCCCGACATATCTTCGTAAGACCAAGCAAACACTTCTTCATATTTTTTAAATATTTTTTCAAATCTCTCTCTCTCATCAGGAGTAAGGTCAGATGCTATGCTAATGTTTTTAGGATTCTTAGTTGTTCCCAAATTTAATGATTGTGTGTTAATAGAATTAATATTAAAGATGCTCATGTAACTTCTATTTGAATATATGCAACCATCAGGAGAAACATCACACAAGTAAGCAAAATCAGACTTTATTGCATTCATTTTGGAAAAGAAAACATCATCATCCTCATACAAAGCAGAGAAAATCAAAATCATTGTTCTCAGAATCATAAAGCAGGATGTCTTTAAACTTTTCTTCAACCAGGGCAACAATCTCTTTCGAAGTCTTCTCGACTTTTAGGGCAGCTTCATTCTTCTCTTTGTTGATTGACAGGGTGAGCTCTTTCTTTACTTTCTCCACTAGCTCAGCAACATCTGAAAAAATTTCAAAACCGGGGATTAACTTACCCATGAACATGATTGGCTCAGGCTTTCCTTGGAGTGGTCCCATATATGGAGTTTTGGCAAAGATCTCTTCAAGTGGTGGGAAGCTCATCTTCTCATTCTTCTTTGGCTGGACATCATTGGCTTCATCATATCCCAACCCCTTCTTAGAAGCTTGAGTTCTAAAATCTGGCAACTTTATTAAACCGGCCTTACCCTTTCCAAGACCAGCTCCGGGAAGGTAGTTCATGTTCTTCATCATATTCAAGACTTTGGAGTCCACTGCTTCATCATCAAAAATTACATCTACTTGAAAACCATTGAGAGGCCTCTCAACCATTAGAGCGTTAACAATCTCATTATCTTCAGCTTCAATGACCACTGTTTCATTTCCATTGGGGATCTTTTGATGAAGGGTGGAAGGAACTCCACCAAGAGGGTGAAACCATGGTCGCCCCAAGAGCAAGGCGAAGGTAACTGGTATATCTAAAACAACAAACTCAATAATAGATTCAATTGGACCAACCTTGACGGCCGCTTTGAAAGTCCCTTCTGCATGCCTCTTAGTGTTGTCATAAGCACGAATTGTCACCTCGGTTGGGTTTAGATCTCTTGTTGACATGGATAGCTTTGGCAATATCTTAAGTGGACAAAAATTTATGGCGGACCCATCATTGACCATTACACATGGAATCCTCTTCCCCTTGACTTCTATTTTGATAAAGAGAGGGCAGATGTAGTCTCTTCCCTCCTCCAGTAAGTCTGCATCAGAAAAAGAAACTGCTCCCATATTAACTTCATTCTTTTCTTGGACCTCTTCACATTTCATTACTTCCCCAATTTTTATGAAGTTGATCAACTCCTCCGATGTTGTGGAGGTAGAAATTGGCATGCTAGCTAAGGCTTTGGCCATAGTTTCTTGGTGCCTTTTAGAAGTAGCTAATAAGTCCCAAATGCTAACACTTGCTTGGGTTCTTTTCAATTGCTTGAGCACAACATCATCTTCTTCTATTTCAACTTCCTTCCCCTTATTAGTTTCTATCTTCTTTGGTGGTGGCCTTGCGTAAGGCTTACCGGATCTAGTATTCATCACCTCATCTTCTTCGAGCTCGGACCAAGTCCACTCCTCCTTCTTGGATACAATATCATCATCACTGTCACTTGAATCCCAAAACCCATTGACAACACAAATTGCTACTTCTCCACCAATCATAGCTTGTTCAATTTTGACAAATGCCTCTTCTTCTTTGGTTTCTTCTCCACCCATATCTTGAAAAGAAGACATGACAAAGTCCTCATGCAAACCTCCTCCAATCATAAAGGTTGCCGGCGGAGGTACCCTATTGAATTTTGGCAATGGGTTGTCTTTGGTGTTTGGCTTATTGGGCTCGGGTAGCTTCCCATTATCAATTAGATTTTGAATCTCATGTCTCAACCTCACACATCTATCCGTGTCATGCCCTTGTATTTGGTGAAATTGACAAAATGCTTTGGTGTCAAAATTAGGTGGGAGAGGTTAGGCAAAGGACGAGGATTTAAGGGTTGTAGCAATCCCTTTCTTTGAAGCTTGTTGAGAACCCAAGACATCGGTTTTCCCAATTCTGAAAAATGTCTCCTTATTCCTTGGTTAGTAGCATTAACACTGATGGCCTTTTGCATGCTTTGGCTACCAGGTTGATAGCTCCCTTTCTCGTTCCTTTTTGTTGCAAAGTGGCTCTTCTCCCTTTCCCATTCTTCAATTTGCAAACTAGCTTGGAGAAGGTCTTTGAAATCACGGATGAGTGTATGAGACATCCTCTCATGAAGACTAGGCAACACCCCTCCCACAATCATCCTTATTTGATCGGATTCATCGGGCCTCTTTTTGAGTAAAACGGCCTTGTTTCTCCATCGCTTCACATAGTCCACAAAATTCTCATTTGGCCTTTGCCTAATGGACTCCACTTCCATTAAGGTAACTTCTAGCTCAACATTATATCCATATTGTTGGATGAAGGCTTTGTAAAGTAGATCCCAACTCTTTTGTGTTCCATCCTCTAAGGTATTGAACCAATTTTGGACAACAGGGTCCAAAATACCTTAGGGTTTGAGCCTTAGTAGCTCGGGCATATTGCATGGCAGTGATATACTGCTTCACATGAAGATGAGGATTTCCAGTGCCATTGTACTTAGCAAAGGAAGGCATCTTGAATTTATAAGGGACCTCATCATCTTGTTCAAATAGTTTGTCGATCTCAGACTTCTCTTTAGTTTTCAGTTTCTTCTCAAATTTCTTTTCTAAATCAGCAATCATCTTTTTAACATCGGATGTCTCAGTCTTTTCAATAGTTGCCTTCTCAACAGCCTTCGGTTCTTTCTTCTTTTCTTGAACTTCTTGGTAGTATTGAGCCCAATCATCATCATTATCAATGATCACCTTTTCATCATCAAAAACCACTTCACTAACTTTAGTCTTCCCTTTGTCCTTTGGTTTTTAATTGCTAGCAGATGCCTCGGCATGATTCTCTAAGATTGCAGTCAATTGGTTCTTCATGGTCTCAGCTAGGGCCTCTTTGATTTCTTGCATTTTGGCATTAAGGGCTTCATCCACCATCCTTTGAATTTGTTCAGGCTCCATTATTTTAGGTGAGCAAGTGATTGAGTCATTGCTAGATACTTTATCTCCGGCGTAGGTCGGATTGTCGTAAGCTTTTGAACTTTTGTAATCTAGGGCTGTGAGCCAGAGAGGATCAATGATATGAGAAGCAAATGTATGCATGTATGCATGTATGCACAATCAACCAATAAACAAGTGTAATTAGGATGATCCTTCCAACCTTATAACATCCACACATGAATGGCGAGTCTCTTTTTCCTAGGTATATGGTTAACAAAATACCAACACGGGGTATCTTGCTTTTGAATAATTTCCTCGGACGTTTCAACCAATAGTTATATTTTTGAAAGTGGAAATCCATCCATGATAATTCCCATTAATTAGGTTTTAATTCATCCAACCAATTAAAGTAGCTTTTATGCTATATTGGATTAAAACTAAATTATAGATAGATTTCTCACTTGAAAAGAGTAACTAATGGTTTATGCCAAAAACAAGCCCATCATTAATTTATTTTTAGTATAAACTAGGCCCACAATTGATTCTTAGTATTTCATAATTGACCTAAATATTTTTGCAAGCTCTTTGTAAAAAATGGTTGGGTGAAAATAGTTTTGTTTCTAAGCCCATTGTAAAAAAGGTTAGAAAAATGGATTTTGGGCTTAGTATTTGGGCCATGGGCCAAAGAATTTATTTATTTATTTTTTAGAAAAGTATTATGTCCAAAGACCATCTTGAAAAATTTTAAAAATAGTTTTGGCCTTTTGGATTTTAAAGAAAAATTTATTTTGAGCTTACAATATACTTAGGTCATATTAGAAAAAGAACAAACCAAATAAGCCATGATTTAGACTAAGCTAAACAAAACATAGTCAAACAACATGCATTTGGGGTAAAACCTAAGGAAAGTAACTATGCCAATTACATGAGCTTTAGTCTTTGGGTTAAAAAGGCTTAGGTTCCCATAGCAAGTATATAGCAAAAGGTACGAGGCTATGAGTGGTTACGCCATGCTCGATCTCCATACCTTGAGTGAAAGTATGGTATCTCTTACATAACATAACACGGGTAACACGGGCATCCTAACTCACGCACACGATGCAATCTAAGATGATGCAATGGATAATATCATTATAAGAAAGAATAGATAATATAAAGACCAACACAATCAACTTCTCTTATCCCTTGTGGAGTCGCCACTATGAATGGGGATTTTCGCCCCCACTCCCGGTGGAATGGTTCTTGCAACTTTGGCACTGTTTAGGCTCGAGGCCTTAGAGAACACAAACCGAAGTCCGGAGAAAATGGAGTCGCCACACGGACGGGCTGGGAAAAAGAAATGGGTGGATGACTCGATTCCTAAGGAATCCCCAACCCCTTAATGGGTTCGAAAAGTTGGGTACGTGTGGGGAAGGTGAGAAATGGCCCAGCACCCCCACAACGCCCGGTTCATTGGAACCAGCCTCCTTTACTGGTCTTAATATTATAAAATTCTTAAATATAACAACATTATCCATATTGCACACAATAATTAAAAGAAAGCATCAATATATTAAAATCAAAGCAATGTCCAAACAAAGCAAATAAATGGACACCCATCCAAGGATGGAAACATGTCCTTACATCACATGCCTAAATAGGACACCCACCAAAAGGTAGAAACATGCCCTTTACATAGGTTCTAAAATAGAAAAGCAAATTAAATTACATGATGTTTAACTAATGAGGTACCCACCAAGTGGAAACATACCTCTTGCAACTTTTGGAAATCTAAATTAATTGATAAAAGTAAATAATCATTCATCATAAACAAATCATTCATCAAATCTATTAATCAAAATATAAAATAAACATCCATCCATGATAAATTAAATAAATCAAGTATTGAAAATAAATTAAAGCATATGAAATAAATCAAAGCATAATCAAGTATGGAATTGAATAAAGCAAATAAAAGTCCAATTATGGCTACTGTGACTTTTTATGGAATTAAAATAAATTAAGGTTTTATGTTTTAAAGGGTTGGTAAGACTCTTTGATTAACAAAATTAATGTTTGAATGATGAAATCATGAAACTAGGTTTTTAAACACTTTAAAATACTTTAATTTGTGATTTTTAGTTATTGGGTTCCTAAGCTACTGTGTAAAATTTAGGTTTTTATGTTTTTTAATGTTTTAAAAGGATTAGGGTTCATAAAAATTAGGGTTTAAGGTTTTAAAAGGGTTATTGTTCATTATTTTGAATTTTGGAAGTTGAATTTGGATTTGATATTTTGGAATTTAGGGTCACGGGTGGTGAATAATTTTTAGGAATTTGGAAATCAATCTGATATTTTATGGAATTTTATGAATTTAAACAAATAAATTAAAGTTTTTATAAGTAGAAAAGATATTTTTTAAGGCTTTTTGAATGAAATAGAACCTACTTTAAATTTTTAAAAGAAGCATAATTTACATCATAATTTTGTTGAAAAATATGTTCAATTAGAGTTTTAAGATTTTTAAGAAGAAAAAATAACAATTTTAAGCCTTTTGGAAGATAAACTAATGAAATAAGGTTTTTTTGGCTTTAGAAAAACTAAATTAAAGTTCAACGGTTTTTAATTTTGATTTCATAAATTTGCTACTGTGTAAAAAAACAATTAAAGAAAATTAATTAACACATACCTTCTTTCGATGATTTCTCCAAAAACAATTCTTCTTGGATGAACTAGCTCCAAAGACAAGCCTTTTTTGCCTTTGAATCCTCTAAATCGTGATGCTGCTGTTCCAGAAAAGAGTTGAATTGAATTTCTTCTTTTCCTTCCTTGATTTGGTTTCAAATTTTCCAAACTTCTCTTGGATTTTTTCCTCCCTTAAATTAATTGCCTTTGGTCCTTATTTATAGTGGTTTGAGGTTGTTTATTCCTAATTAGTTAAGGTAAGTAATATTAAAAAAAAAAGAAACCAAAACCTAATTGGATTAGGTTTCAAAAAATTTGCGCTGCTGAAAATAAACTGCTGCGGAAAAACTGCACTGGCGAAAAAATCTACTGTAGCTGGCTGCGGCAGAGCGCGCTGAGCGGGCCTGTAAGCTATTTCGCAGGCAGAAAATTTCTGCGTGAGAAATAGCACAGTGATTTCACCCGCAAGAATTTCCTGCGGGCGAAATGCCCACAGGCCCGCGGGACGATTTTTCTCTGCTGATTTTTTCGACTCTGATTTTTATTTTTATTTTTATTTTTTAATTTTTATTTGTTTATTTTTATTTTTTATTAATAAAAATTAGATACTAAAGCAAAAATTATTTAACAAAAATTATTTTGGACCAATTAGACAATAAAAATTATTTTGGACTAAATAAAACATATTGGACCATATTGGGTAAAAAATTAAGGGTCTACACATGATGAATTAGGCTAGCCAATTTTCCATGAGGCAAGCTCATGGTGAATTGTCCTAGGCCAATTTGCTATGGGTGTGAGCGGGGATTTTTGCCCCCACTCTCAGTGAAAATGGTTCTTATGACTTCAACACTGTTAGGCTCAGGGCCTTAGAGAACACAGGCCTAAATATGGAGAAAATGGAGTCACCACTCGGAATGACAGGGAAAAAGAAAGGGGTGGATGACTCGATTCCTAAGGAATCCTCAACCCCCATTATTGGGCTTGAAAAGTTGGGTACTCATGGAGAAGGTGAGAATGGCCCAACACCCCCATAACACCCAGTTCATTAGAACCGGCCTCCTTTTCAAGTCTAAATATTATTGAATTCTTAACTTATTAAAATATCATCCATACTACATGCAATAAAATAAAATATCATATTATTTTTTAAAACAAAGCAACCAAAATATGGGCACCCATACAAGATGGAAACATGCCCTTACAAATGTCCCATTGTTCATACAAATAAATAAAATAGGACACCCACCAACTAGAGAAAATGTGTCCTTTATAATAATTCCAAAGTCCATAAATTAAATTAAATAACAAACTAAACATAGTGTGAAAACATGCTGATGTTTTGGACTCTAGTCCGATGTTGAATTAATTATGGTGAAAATGAATTGGGCTCTAGGCCGATGTTGGTTTGGGTTCCTAGACCCGGTTTGAGTTTTGGACTCGAAAAAGATTTGAGTTTTGGACCCGAGACTTGATTAGGGTACTCGACCTGAAACTGAACTAGGGTACTCGACCTAAGACTTGATTAGGGTATTTGACCCAAGACTGAATTAGGTTACTCGGCCCAAGACTAGATTAGGATACTCAACCCAAGATAGGATTAGGGTACTCGACCCAAGACTGGATTAGGGTTCTCGACCCAATACTGGATTCTTCAAGAAAAAACAGATCAATGTCGGCTCTTCTAGCTTGGTTGACCTTTTGTAATTTGAGAATTCTGACTTTCTTCTAGCCAATTGGTTCCATTCTTCAATGGATTCTGCTGACTTTCTATCATTTGTGAGTTTCGACTTTCTTCTAGCCATTATTCCATTCTTCAATAGATTTTGCGGACCTTCTATCAATGAGATTTTTGGCTTTCTTCTAGCCAAATAATTTCAGCTCTTCTAGCTGGACTGACCTTCTATCAGTTGAGGGTTTTGGCTTTCTTCTAGCCAAATAATTTCAGCTCTTCTAGCTTAACTGACCTTCTATCATTTGAGGGTTCTCGCTTTCTTCAAGTCAAATAATTTTAGCTCTTTTAGCTAGACTGACCTTCTATCATTATCCTTCAATGGATTAACTTCATCTCTTCTTGCTGGACTGACCTTCTATCATTTAAGAGTGTGGGCTTTCCTCTAGTCACCTATTCCAATCTTTAATGGATTGACTTTAGCTCTTCTAGCTGGACTGATCTTCTATTATTTAAGAGTGTGGGCTCTCTTCGAGCCACCTGTTCCATTCTTTAATGGTTTGACTTCAGCTCTTCTTGCTGGACTGACCTTCCGTCATTTGAAAATGTGGGCTTTCTTCAAGCCACTTGTTTCAATCTTCAATGGATTATGCCGACTTCCTATCATCTGAGTGTTCCAACTTTATTCTAGCTATTTTTCAATTTTTTAATGGATTGACTCCATCTCTTCTAGCTGAATTAACCTTCTATCAGTTGAGAGTTCTTGCTTTTATTTAGCTGGTTGCTTCAGGTCTTAACCTTTCATAACGGATCTTCATCCTTTGACATTAGGTCTTCACCTTTCAAAATGGATCTTCACTCCTTTGGATAGTGGGTCTTCACCCTTCAAAATAGATCTCCATCCTTTTTCATAATGGATCTTCATCCTTGGACATTAGGTATTTACCCTTCAAAATGGATCTTCATCCTTTGGACATTGTCTAACATTAGCTTCGACTCTTGTATAGAAAGTTTAGTTATTCATCTATTTTTGGCTGTCATATCCTCTTTTTTCCCCCTGCATGGCAAAATATTGATGGTAAGTCTAAAAATATTTATATATAAATTCAAGAAATTGACAAGGATAAGTTTTACCCCTTGTGTAGTCTCAAACCAATGCAGGCTCTGACTGATGTCTATATTTTTGTCTAGTTCTTTGCACAAGCATGCATCTTCACTTTCTTTTTATAATGGCCTTTTAATACCCCCATGATTCTATATTTACTTTTGATTATTTACTTCACTGGGTGTCTACTTTTCAAAGAATAGGTAACACAAGACAACAAAATGTAATGTGATATGCTCATGTAAGCATGTATGCATGTATGCATGAGTGATACTCACAGTGGTTCCATTGACTCACAAATTGAGGTTATAAGCCAAAGAACTCTAATTGGTTCCTTCTAGATGTCTATTTAGGTCTTGCAATAGAATGGCAGGAGACTTTACATTTATGGCTTTTAAGATGTTGAAAACATGAATAGTGGGGCCCAAGGAGCATAGAGATACAACCATTTCAAACTATGATTTAGCAAATCAGTTCGTAGCTTCTTCATGACATGACCTTGCAAGTGATATTTTCATTAGCCTTCTTTTGCCCATTATGTCCTTTGAAATTTGATAATGCAGCATACTTCCCTTAACTTGAAGGTTTATATAAAAGAAAACACATTTTTGTAATTATTATTTTTATTTTTAAAATTAAATGTTGACTTTGTCAAATCAGTGTCAATTTAACTCAGGACTTGACTTTTCCCAAATCAATATGTCTATAATATGATAACCCTAGTTACCATACTATACTCGGGAATCACTTCAATTTAAGCAAGAATTATTGCAGTTCTGATAGGCACATACACATTACTTGCCCAAAGGTCTAATTGAGTTTAAATACTTTCTATCTCATATGCATGCTTATTTAAATAATCTCCACTAATAGACTCTATCTACCAAGAGAGATCAATAGGTCTTTAATAGGCTTAAAATGGGGTTTATACGGGACATGGGTTAAGCAGAGGCCATTTATAAGTTAAAGCCAACGTGACACTATGGACAAACCTTCACACTATAAACTTCTTGTTGGAACCTTAGACAGTTGGAAGTTCCATTTTTACCTTCTAGGGAGTATTTCCTTATGACTTCATGAAAATACAATGCTTGAATGTCTTTCCATCTTCTTGGAAGAATTCTTGATCTTTTTCTTTTGTAAAAACTCAGGACCATTATTCTGTCATTTTTCCCTTTGGAATATCAAGTCTAAGACTTTCAAGATTGTGGACTTGGAACTGTGATAAGATGGTCATCAAGTCAATTTACCCTCGTAAGCTAAGTGGGAGTCTTTTGTTACTTCAAGTAAAAGGAACTATTTTTTCTTTCTAGACTGCTCTTTTGGAGTTTTACTTTCTTTTGTTTCTTTTTATTTTATTTTCTCTTTTTCTTCTTTTCTTCTTCTTTTTTTTTTGTCTTTTTTGCTTTGCTTTTTTTTTTCTCTCTTTTTTTTTGTATTTTCTTTTTTTCCTAGCTCTAAGAGATTTGTCTTGTTTGCACCATTCTATGCTTCTATCTATGGATAGATCTGAGATGTTAAGTTCAATTCAGGTAAACTTCAACTATCCTTATGGTCTTGACTTTGCATCCTCTTCCTTGATCTTCTTGCCCCTCTATATTTGTGATCATCGGACTTGTCATATGTGTCACAATAGCCCCAAGGTAGGTTATCGAGGTTCACAAGATAATAAAAAGCAAGCTAAAATCATATGAAGGCTCAAAGGGAACAAACTAGGGATTGACATTAATAAGGTGGATACTAGTTGTTGGCTAACCAAACAATGTCTAGATCATTTATCCCTTAAATAAGCAGAGTTTAATTTCACCTTAAAAGTTCATCAAAGCATGTTCTAAGATTGACTAGGACTTAGTAAAAGGTAATTATGCAGGAGCCCTCTCTAAGTAAGCATACACAACTCAATGCTATAGAACAATTCTCTCACCTAGTAAAGTCACTCAGATCATGAAGCATAGATTCACTAATTCATGAATATCATGATAGATTAGTCATCGGTTGACCACCAAAATGAACAAAGACTAACAAAAATATAATGAAAGTAATTTATTCAAACAATCTTAATTAAAAAAACATAATTGTTCCAAAAAAGATTAAAGAAATAAAATAAAAAATCAAAAAAGCCAATGGAAGTTCTATTGATTTGAAGTTGAAAAAAATTTCTCTACTTGGACATATCAAGGGCAAACATCATCAATGATAGTTATCCATAATTCCTCCATCTACATCTTAAAAGGATGATAAGACAAAACTTTCCATCAATCCTCCTTACATCATGAAGGTTGCTGGTGGTTGCACTCTTCTAAACTTAGGCAATGGAATATTCTTGGTGTTGGGCTTATCAGGCTCAGACAACTTTTCACTGTCAATCAAGTCTTGGATCTCATGCCTTAATTGAGCACATTTATTAGTAACATGCCCTTGCATTTGATGGAATTGACAAAAGGCCCTAACATCAAAGTTTGGTGGCAGAGGATCGTGTACCGGTCGAGGAGCCAATAGCTATAATAGCCTTTTCTTCTTTAACTTGTTAAAAATCCAAGCTAAAGGTCTCCCCAACTCTAAACATTGCCTCTTATTCCCTTGGCCAGTTGCTGCATTGACATTCATTTCTTTTTGTGCACTCTAGATTGGTAGTTTCCTCTTTCATTCCTCCTTCTAGAAAAGCGATTCTTCTCCCTTTTTCACTCTTCAATTTGCAATCCAGCTTAGAGGAAATCCTTAAAATCTCTTATAAGAGTGTGGGACATCCTCTCATGAAGATAAGGTAACACCCTCTCACAATCATCCTAATCTAATCTTACTTGTCTGGCCTCTTCTTGAGCAATGTTGTTTTATTTCTCCACCTCTTCACATAATCAACAAAGTTTTCATTTTGTTTCTGCCTTATCGACTCAATTTCCATCAAAGTAACCTCTAACTCAGCATTGTATCCATATTGTTGGATGAAGGCTTTGTACAAAGAATCCCAGCTCTTCTGTGTATCATCCTCTAAGGTATTGAACCAATTCTTCACAATAGGATCCAATGAAAGCATGAAGTACCTTAGAGTTTAAGCCTTAGTAGCTCAAGCAGACTGTATAGTAGTGATGTACTGCTTCACATGAAGATGAGGATTATCAGTTCCATCAAACTTAGCAAATGATGACATCTTGAACTTATAAAAGACCTCATCATCTTGTTTAAACAGCTTGTCCACTTCTAACATCTCTTCAGTTTTTAGCTTCTTCTCAAACTTCTTTTCTAGATCAGCAATCATCTTCTCTACATCAAAAGTCTCGGTCTTTTCAATAGTTGCCTTCTCCATAACCTTCGGCTCCTTCTTCTTATCTTGAGGATCTTGAAAGTACTAAACCCATTATTCGTCATCATCCATAACTATTTTGTCATCATCAATGGCTACTTCACCAACCTTAGCCTTTCCCTTATCTTTCTACTTCTTGGTACTAGTAGATGCCTCAACAGTGTTCCCAAACATGGTAGCCATTTGGTTTTTCATGATCTCAACCAGGGCCCCCTTTAGTTCTTCCATCTTGGCTTCAAGGGCATCATCCTACATCTTTTGAATCTACTCTGGTTCCATTGCTCTTGGTGAGAAGCTAACTAAGTCATTGTTGGATTCTACTTCTCTGGAATAGGTTTGGTTGTCATAGGCTCTTAAACTGTTGTAATCCAGGGTTGTGAGCCAGAAAGGATTGATGATATGAGATGCAATGTATGTATGCATGTATGCATGGATGTATAAGTAACAAACAAACTAAAACAATACAATATAATAGGAATGAACCTTCCAACCTTATAACTTCCACACAGGAATGACAATCTCATTTTCTAGGTATATGGCCAATAAAATACCAACATGGGGTATCTTATTTTCAAACAATTCCCTCAGATGTTTTAACTAATAGTTACATTTTCAAACTTAGAAGTCAGTCCATAACAATCCCATTAATTAAGCTTTAATCCATTAGATCAACAAAAGATAGCTTTTATGTTATATTGGATTAAAACTAAATTAAAAAGTTCATCATAAATAGATTTTCCATTTTGGAAAAAATAACTAGTGATTCATACTTCAAACAAGCCCATGGTTAATAAGTCTTAGTGTAAACTAGGCCCACAGTTGATTTTTAAATATTCCATAATTGGCCTAAATAGTTATAAGCCCATGTAAAAATGTTTTTATTTCAAAGCCCATTGAAAAGATTTGTTTGAAACTTTTTGGGCTTTGAGCTTGGGCCATGAGGTAGAAAATAATTTTTGACCCATCTTGAAAAAAGGTTTTATGTCCAAAGACCATTTTAAAAATTTTCAAAAATAATTTTGGTCTTTTGGGCTTTAAAAATTATTTTGGGCTTTTAAAAATTATTTTGATCTTATAATCTAATTAGGTCATATTAGAAAAATAACAAACCAAATAGGACATGATTCAAACTAAGAAATATCAAACATAGTCAAAGAGCAAGCATTTAGGCATAAACCTAAGGAAAGTAACTAGGCCAACATGGGCTTTAGTCTTTGGATTGAAAAGCTTAGGTTCCCATAGCAAGTATATACCAAATGGTATGAGGCTATGAGTGGTTATGCCATGTTTGATCTCCATACCTTGAGTGAAAGTATGGTATCCCTTACATAACACAACACGGGTAACATGGGCATCCTGACTCATACACACATCCTGACTCACGCACACAATGCAAAGTAATATGATGCAATGGATAATATCATAATAAGAAAGAATAAAATAATATAAAGACCAACAAAATCAACTTCTCTTATCCGCAATGGAGTCATCACTGTGAGTGGGGATTTTGCCCCACTCCCAGTGGAATGGTTCTTGCGACTTCGGCACTATTAGGCTCAATGTCTTAAAGAACATGGGCCTAACCCAGAGAAAATAAAATCACCATTCGGGCAGGCCGGGAAAAAGAAAGGGATGGATGACTCGATTCCTAAGGAATCTCTAACCCCCCTTATTGGGTTCGAAAAGTTGGGTATGCATGGGGAAGGTGAGAAATGGCCCAGCATCCCTATAACGCCAGTTCATTGGAACCAGCCTCCTTTTCATGTCTAAATATTATTGAATTCTTAACTTATAAAATATCATCCATACTACATACAATAAAATAAATAACATATTATTAATTAAAAAAATCAACCAAAAGATGGGCACCCATACAAGATGGAAACATGCCCTTACAAATGTCTAAATGTTCATACAAATAAATAAAATAGGACACCCACCAAATAGCGAGCGGTGGTCAAGGGGGCAGCGCCTCCAAAAGTTAAACGGTTTATATGATATGGCTTGTTGGGGAATTAGGTTTTCTATCTAAACTAGGGTTTAGTGTTTTAGGAAAAAAATTCTTAGGTTTAGGGTTTTTAGTGTCTTAGGATTAAAAATTGGTTTTGGAACTTTAGGATTTAAAAACTGATTTAAGGGTTTAGTATTAAAAGTTGTCTTAGGGTTTTAATATTGAAAAATAGATTGCTGGAATATTTAAGGTTTTAAAATTTATTTTGGTTTAAATGGATTGTCTTGAAATTCAATTAAATAATTTTAATGGACATATAAATACCATCACAGAAATCAACTAAAACCAATATGAACTATGCTTTAACTAAGTGGGTTATTAAGTCTTATTTCAAGTAAGGCTACTGAGTTTTTACAAAAGTATAAAAATAAAACAAAATAATGAAACAGGAACAAAAATAGAATAATGAAACAAGTTGGATGAGTTACTGTAAGCTTAAAACAAATTAGATAAAAGATTGCAAATAAATCAAAATAGGAAAAGATAAACTAGTTGTTGTATTTTTAAGCAAATTAAATTTAAGACATAAAACATGCGTTTGAAGGCTCCACCAAATTGGATTGCTGATTTCAAGCTCACTGCCTGCACCAACGGTTATTTCTGGCTGAGCAAAAATTAAAGACAGTGATCATTGCCTTTGAAGTGTTGATGAATGTTGATTCTTGTTGCTTAATGTTGCTTCCCTTGCTAAAATTATAGATCATTTGCTTGCCTTTTAAACCTATATTTATAGGAAATTCACCATTAACCCTAAACCTAATTGACTGGATCCATGTTTAACAATGAATCCTAGCTAAATCAGGAATCAAGCACCCAAAACTAAAAAATGCTTAGGTTCATGTCGATCCGGAGTGCCAGGTCGACATGAGGCCTTGCTCATGTCGACTTGGACAACATGGTCGACATGAGGCCTAGCTCATGTCTACCTGGGCCATCCAAGTCGACATGCTCATGTCGACCTGGGTCATTTAGGTTGACATGAGCAACGTCTCAAATCGCTTGGGCCCGTCTAGACTTAAGTTATGTTGTATTTTTTAATTTCTTGGACCGTAAACTCTTAATTTGGGCCAAACCAACTTGATTTAGGGTTTTACAATTGAATTTATGCCTTTTTAATCTAAACCAACTTATTTAAAAATTATAAACTAGGTTTACATCTTTTAAAGTCAGATCAGATATATTTTGACATTCTTTAATTAGGACCTTACCAAATTAGGGGGTTAAAATTAAGGGTCTACAATGGGGCCCTCCCACAGTGAATTTGTAATATCCCAAAGTATACCTTAAAAGTTTTGGAATACTTATTGTTATAGTTGAATTAAATATTATAAGTGTATATGCTTAATTGGAAAGAGAGAAAGAGGTAAAGGAAGAGTGTATATGTTGTATATATAGTGATATATATAACATATACAAGTCAAACTAATGGAAGTCAAAAGAAGATAAATTAATTATTTATAATTAGTGAAATAAATTAAAAGGAAAGTTAATGAGTGGAAGAGAATATATTAGAATATTTTAATGATATATTGCTTGGTGGAGGTTTAAGTGGAGAATAAATGTTTGACTTTGCCTCTTCTTCTTCTTCATTTTCTTCTTCTTTCTTTGGTTGGCCGGGCATCACAAAGCCAATAGAGAGAAAGAGAGTTTTTGTTTTCCAAGCTCAAATTGAAGAAGATTTCAAGTGATCAAGTTGGAAATTTAAGAAATTTCATCAACTTTGGTAAGTTTCTTCTTGATTCTCTTGTTTTATTTTAAGTTGTGTTTGAGTTTGGTGTTGGATTATCAAGAGCATGAGTATGTTTGATTGTGGTGTGTTTGAGTGTGTTGGGTTTAATTTATTGTGGTTTTGGAATTTAATTGAAGAAAAGGAATTAGGTTGGTATTGGAATAGTAAGAGTTGTGACTTGGTGATTGATGTAAATATTGAGTTTGATTAATTCTTTATCTTAGATTTTCCATATGTTTGTGTTTAATTGAATTAGAAGCATAGAATACATGAGTGTGGTCCGAAATAGAAGCAAAATGGATGCCACGCCCGTGGCCCTTGGATGCCACGACCGTGGGGGTGTTAAGCAAATTGGACAGATTCGTTTTCTAACCCACGCCCGTGGGGGTTTGTGAGGCCACGACCGTGGGGTTGTGAGGCCGCGACCGTGGGGACCTAGATAGTGGTTTTGTCTTGTATTTGTGATCTATGGGTCTAGTATGAGACTAATAGGTGAATAATTGTATTGGAATTCATATGTATCTTTAAATAAGTGTGTATTATTCCTTTTGAATTAGGTTGTGAAGAGGTTGAGTTGCCCTAATCCTAGTAGTGAAGAATTCTTGGAAGAGGAAGTGTATAGATTGGTGTGAGTTGTTCTTGAGGTAAGTACAAACTTACATGGTTGCATACATTTACATGATTTTGAGACTTAACACATTTGGGTGTAAAAGTGTTAAGTAATTTATTACATTGTTAATATATTGGATTAATGTTATGATTGTATAATGTGGAAAATATGATGATCATTCAAAATGTATGTTCAATGCATTTTGTTATGTATACTTTAATGATGAATTGCTTTAATGTGAATTGAGATATGATGAAATGTGAAGCCATTGTTGTTGGCTATGATAGTGCAAATGAAATAATTGTGGCATGGTTGCCTATTTGATTGTGGAATATGAAATGAGAAATGAATTGAGAAAGAGGATGATAAAGAAATAAATGAAATAATTGTGTGCTTAATATGTTATTCACTTTTCAGAGTTCTGGGTTTGGCGGCATGCCTATGAATCGCTGGACAGGTGAAAAGACCGGGTCGTAAGTTGAGTCCAGCTGAAAAATGTGAAATATGATGTTTTTGGGGTGAAAAGACTGGGTCGTAAGCCTCAAAAACTGTAACAGTCTAGCTGGGTTGAGGACCAAGATACTAGGGCCCTTGGGTCTAGCCGGGTTGAGGTCCAAGAGACTGGGTCTATTACACTATCCATGGATAGATATATATGTATCACCTACGGGCTTGATGATTATGATTATGGACCAAAGCAGTAACTCTCAACTTTGAATAACATATTAGTGTTTTTTGGGCCCATGCTTGTCTTTGTTTCAATGTGAATCATAAATGGTAAAACAATTATATAAGATAATGAAATGTATTGTTATGTAATATAACATTTTTGAATATGATCTCTATTGCTTGAATGTATGACATTGACATTGCATTAAAGCATATTGTTATTGTGGTTTGTACCACTAAGCCGTTAGCTTAGCGTAATTGTGGTTCATCGCGCAGGTGACAGGGTAGAACCAGAGAGTTCAGCTAGACCGAGCTGAGTCTAGATTTTGAAGTGTTGATTGTGGGCTTAAAGATCAGAGACAAACTGCCAAACATGTATATATTTTGTTTATGTTTTATAAACATGAATTTTGATGTATTTATATATGTAAATACCATTACATTTTCCGCTGCATAATGAATAAATGTTTTATCTATTGTACTTTATAACACAAATTAAATGTTTTAACTTTCCTAAATTGTATAATTTGAAAGATTGGTTTGGTTTAAATTAGACTGTAGCATTCCTGTATCCGGTATACATATATTACAGGTGTAGTAGTATGTAGTGTGCGTATACGGGGTATAGGGGTGTTACAAATGTTTTGGTATCAGAGCCTAGGTTTGAGATTCTCAACCTAGGTCCATTGTAACAAAAAGAAAATTTTGAGTTTTAAAATATGGTTTTTAAATAAGATACATGTTTTGTTATTGGCAGTCTCTGATCTTTAATGAGGTATATTATGCTGTGTTTATAGATATAGGTAGTGATGGCATCTCAGTCATGTCAGTCCATAGAAGGTAGTGCTGAGAATATAGCTCCTGAAGAGGGTAGAGATGGAGCTAGGGTTGAGAGAGCTAGTGAGACATCTGCTCCTGTGCCAGAGAGATCAACTACTGATGAGGTTCCTCCGGTTTGGTTACGGATGTGGTAGAATTGTTGAGGCAAGCTCCTGTGCAGTAGTCGCCACCGCCACCATAGCCACAAGTATCGGTGAGACATTATGATAAATTGAGAAAGTATGGGGCTGAGGATTTCTTTGGTACTACAGATCCTGCAGTAGCTGAGCAGTGGTTGGATAGAGTTCAGAGGGTATTTATCCAGTTGCAAGCCACTCCTGAAGAGAAATTTGACTATGCTAGATCTCTTCTGCTGAAAGATGCTTATGATTGGTGGAAGACAATTCCTCATTCTATGGATGATCCACCGACTATGTCTTATAGTGATTTTCTGTGGGAGTTTGAGCAGAAATATACTCCGAGAGAGTACAAAGATGTTAAGAAGATGGAATTTCTGAATCTGAGACAAGATAACCGGACAGTGACAGAGTATGAGGTAGAGTTCATCCGGTTGAGTCACTATGCCTGTGGGATTATTGCAGATGAGATTGACCAGTGTAGGAGATTTGAGGAGGGATTGAGGCCCTTTATTATGTGTATTGTTGCTGGTTCTCGGTACCAGGATTTTTCTCAATTGGTTGCAGCAGCCAGAAGTGTTGAGAGAGCACAGGCTATTGCAGCAGCTGCTACTGAAGAGGAGACCAGAGTTAGGAGACCCCAGTTTGAGGCAGGGTCTTCATCTATTAAAAGAGGCAGAGGAAGTTTTGTTCCGAGAGTCAGTAGGAGCCAGAAGCAGTCGGGTAGGTCAGTTCAGTATCAGAGGCAGAGGCCGAGACCTATAGTTTTTGTAGCTAGTGCTTCGACTCCAGTGGTTCAGAGGTCTACTCCACCTACATGTGTCCATTATGGTAGGATACATGGGGGTGTTTGTTGGAAGATTGGTGGATCAGCTGTGTGTTTTAGATGTGGATCGCCTGACCATTTCATCAGAGATTGTCCTGAGTTACAGGAGGATAGACAGACTGATACTGCAGCTTCTCGACCTAGTGTCAACAGAGGAGGTCGAGGGGGCAGAGGTGTTAGTAGAGGTGGTCGACCCGGGATCACTCAAAGAGGAGGATCTACATCCGGAGGTAGTAGGCTAGATGAGGCTGGGTCTTCTCAATGAGTGTATGTGATGTAGAGGCAGTCGGATGCTTCAGCAGTTATTGCGAGTACATTTTCCTTATTTGTGTAATATCCCAAAGTATGCCCTAAAAGTTTTGGAATTTTTATTGTATTTGGATTTAATGTATATGTTTAATGGAAAGAGAAAAGAAGATAAATTATTAGTTGAATTAATTAAAAGGAAAGATTATAAGAGATAGATGTATATGAAGGAATGATATATTTATATATGTGGTATTTGAAAAATATGGGAAATATAAAAGCAATATATAAGAGATATACCTATACCAACATGTACATCACATATACATAATGTATACATTGGTGTAGGAAAGTAAGTGTATACAATAAAAATAAAAATAATAATAATAATAATAATAATAATAATAATAAATGTAATAATAATAAAAAGAGAAAAAGAAGAAAGGAAAGTCAAAGAGAAGGATATGTGGTGGAGGATTTTTGTAATATTTATTTTATTATTATTATATATATATATATAAGAGATAAGTTTAAAATAAAGAAAGAAGATTTTCTTTCCTTCTTCTTCTTCTTGTTCTTGAACGTGGAAAGAAAGAAAGAGAGAGAGAGAGAGAGAGAGAGAGATGTGATTTTACTTATATACACATCAAATCCATAGGGATTTTGAAAGAATTGAAGATGGATATTGAAGATTTGGAATAATATTCAAGTAAGTATTCATTTCTATGTGTTGATTTCTATTGATTGTGTATATATTTGTTATGGTTGGGGTGTGAAGATGATGATAATGAAAGATTGAAGTATGTAGATATGTTGAAGTTATTTAAGTGTTGAATTAGTTGGTAATTGATGTATGTTGTGAGTTTGATCACTTATTATCTTGGATTTTTCCATATGTTTATGTTTAATGAAGTTTAAAACACAAAATACATGAGTTTGGTCCGAAACAGAGGCAAAATGGATGCCACGGTCGTGGCAAGTGAGGGACACGCCCGTGGGGGGTTTTGGAGGAAAATGGGTAGATTCGTTTGATAACTCACGGCCGTGGGGTTGTGAGGCCACAATCGTGGGGTCTTAGATAAATGAGTTGGCTTATAATTTGTGATCTATGGTCTAGTATGAGACTAATAGGTGAATAATTGTATTGGAATTCATGTGTATTTGTAAATAAGTGTGTATTGTTCCTTTTGGATTAGGTTGTGAAGAGGTTGAATTGCCCTAACCTAAGTGTTGAGGATTCTTGGAAGAGAAAGTGTATAGATTGGTGTGAGTGGTTCTTGAGGCAAGTACAAACCTTATTTGATTGCATGTATTTATATGACTTTGGACCTTAACACATTTGGTTGAAAATGTGTTAAGTAATTTATTACATTGTTGATGCATATGAGTAATGCTATGTTGTATACAATGTGAATTATGTGAAATGTATGTTGAAAATTCTAAATCTATAAATAATGTAAATTTCTATGTATATATCAATGATGAAATATGAAATGTGAATTGGGATATAATTAGATGTGAAGCCTGTAATATCCCTATGCATGCCCTAGAAGTTCTGTTGTTGTTGTTGTTGGTTTGAATTGAGAAATGGGAAGAGAATGTTTTTGTATGGTGGTTGGGAAAGAAAAGAGGGTTTAGAGATAATTGTATATGTTGCTTATATGGTGATATATATAACATATAAAGTGGTCAAAATGGAAAGTCAAGGAAAGAGGATATTTTTGTGTTGGTTGTGAATTACTTAAATGGGTATAGATATGACAAAAGCTTAGTTAAATGGATGAGGGTATTATAGTAATTTTCTTTTGGATGGGTATTTAATGCCTATTGACTTTGTGTTTCTTCATCATTTCTTCTTCTTCTTCTTGTTGTGTGGCCGGCTCATCAAAGAGAGAAGAGAGCAAGAGAACAAGTGATGGTTTTGATGATTTCAAGTTCAAAGTGAAGGAAGTTTTCAAAGTTACAAGTTGGAGTTTCAAGGAATTTCATTATTTGGTAAGTTTGCTCTTGTTTACTCTTGTTATTTTTGAAGTTATGCTTGAGTTGAGTTGTGATTGGATGATGGTATGATTAAGTTGCTTATGGTGTGATCTTAAGTATTGATTTTGCTTGATAGATGAGAAGTTGGGTTGGTGTTGGTGATGGAAGAGTAAGAGTTGTGTTTAGTGATATTGTTTCTGTTTTACAATTAGTAAAGGCTGTGATTTGTATGATTTTTAATTAATTATAGAAAAATGTTCTTGAAGTGAATTTTTGATATGTTGTGTCTCTATGAGTCTAGAATGACTGAAAAATATGTTGATTCGATTTTGGATAGGTTATGAGTTTAGAAAGATTATGTTTATTAGACCTGTTCCAGCAGGTACCTTAACTGAGACAGCTCTATTTCGGGATTTTTAATAAAATGTAGAAAAATCATATCCAATTGAATTTTGGATATGTTGTTGCTTAGTGAGTCTAGTATTTGAGAAAAATAATTTGGAACCGCGTTGATTGAATTTGATTTATGGAATTCACAAAGTTCAGAACTGCTGCCAGGATGCAGGGCAATTGGGGCAGTCTGGTTAGGTGAACTATTTGACCAAGATTTTGTGTTCAGTTTGATCTGAAATTTTAAAGGAATGATTTTAAGATACAAAACTAAATTCTATAAAAATTATAGAATTTTTAGTCAAGTAGATTATTTTATACAATTTTTCAAAATAAGGATAAAATGGAGTCTAAAACCAGAATGTACTATTCATATGGTCATTTTGCTAATATTCCTTTTGGATTAGGTTGTGAAGAGGTTGAATTGCCCTAATTGCATTGTTGAGATTGAATAATGTTATGTTATGCATTGTGAATGGTAATGTGTTTCATGAGTAATGCACATTGAAATGTTATACCAAAGATGTTATAGTGATTCAAATGAAATATGATTGAAGCATGCATTGATGATAGGATTGAATAATAATGTGAGTGTTTAGATAATGTAATGAATATTGTATATAATGATTGCTTAACTTGCTTGTGAAAAAGAAATGAATTGAAAAGGTATTGATAAGTTTAATGAACGGACCTATCCGTCTCCTGCGGAACCATGCGGACCCAGTGGGCTGGGCAACCGATCTTGGACTACCGATCTGGTTAGAGGAAGGTTCGATATAGTCAGTATTATACGTACCTATTTGCCTCCTGCGGAAGCATGCGGACCCATTGGAATGGGCAACCGAACTTGGACAACCGACCTGGATGGGGAAAGGTATGTTACTGATAATGTTATACGTGCCTTTTTGCCTCCTGCGGACCCTTGGGATTGGAGGGCAACCGACCTGGTTGGGAAAGGGTACGTATATAAAGTCATAGTTGTTGGCTATAATGATAAATTTAAATGAGTATAATGAATGGTGCTATTATATGAATATTGATGTGACATTGAACAAAGCAACATATTGAATAAATAATATGCTTTTGATTGATATATGTAATTAATTTGTGACATTGCATTTTAGCATGAATTATCTTACTAAGCCATTGGCTTAGCGCGATAGTGTTTAATCGCGCAGGTAATAGAGCTGATAGAGTCGAACCCGAGAGTTCATCAAGACCAAGTGAGAGTAGACCTTGAAGAGTTGATTTTGGGAACTTAAAGATCAGAAGAGAATTGCCAATCATGTATACTTCTTTATATTTTGTAAAGTAATGTTTATAATGTAAAAATATGGATATTTTTAAATATGTACTCAAGTGTTTGTAAATATGTACATATTTTATAACTTCCGTTGTGTAATATTTAAATGTATATATATATAACTAATATGTTTTGTTTTATAAGTAAATGATCTACTTTTCTATAATGTATAATGATAAGGGTATTGTATCAAGTTTAAAGTGTTTTGAACTAGAAGTGTAAATCTTTTTTTTCAGGTTGTAGTTGAGGTTATAAGGGGGATTTATTGGAAGTGTACTGAGAATGATTTTGTTTGCATTGGTTTGTGTAAAATGTTTTTTTTTTAAAAAAAAAACTAGTTTTGTCGACACTTGGGACTCAATTTTTAGGCGAAACTATGGCAAAATTTCTATTAAAATTGGAACTAAAATTTGACTAAGTAAAATTGGTAGCAACAATAGGTTAGTGTGGCGCCTCTACTCAGCTTACACATGTAGGTCGGGAAGGGGTGTTACAAAGCCAATGTGATTGGGTATGATGATATTCAATGCAATTAATTATGTATACTCTATTAATGAGATGAGAAGCCATGGTTGTTGGCTAAAATGATAATGATGCAAATGAGATGATTGAGGCATGATTGCCTAAGTGATGATGAGAAAATGAGAAATGAATTGAAAAGAAATTGATAAAGAGATAAATGAAATGATTGTGTGCCTGATATGTTATTCAAATTTAAGAGTTCTGGGTTTGGCGGCATGCCTATGAATCACTGGATAGGTGAAAAGGCCGGGTCGTAAGCCGATTCCAATTGAGAAATGTGAAATATGTGAAATATGATTTTTTGGGGTGAAAAGACTGGGTCGTTTAGTCGGGTTGAGGTCCAAGAGACTGGGTCTGTTACACTATCCATGGATATATATATATATATCGCCTACGGGCTTGATGATTGTGATTATGGACCAAAGTAGTAACTCTGAACTTTGAATAACATATTAGATCCTTTTTGGGCCCATCCTTGTCTTTGTTTTCAATGTAATTTATGAATGTGTAATGAATGAATAATGAGAATCATAATTGTCCTTGTTTTCAATATGAATGATGAAATGTAATTCATAAATGGTGAATTGCGAATAATGAATTATTTGAATAATATAAGGACATGTAATGTTATAAAGTATGATATGATTACAATACTTAAGTAAACTATTCAAAAGAAATATGGCTTGAGAAGCTAAGTTGAAAGATGAGATTCTGAAAATATAGTATGACATGTAAAATGTGTATGGATGTGGACATTGTAAGTATTAGTTATGAATGTTCTTATAAGTTATGGAATTGTAGTTTGTGTTAATGATATGTGTATCTGTATATAATTATGAGATTATTAGAAATATATGAAAAGTGTAATTGAAATGGGAAAACATGATAAGAAAATAAAGATACATGAAGTTAGCATGTGAATATGTTTATATTATTTATTTGTACTACTAAGCTCTCGGGCTTAGCGCGGTTGTGTAATCGCGCAGTTGAGTAGGTGGTAGATCTGAAGCAAATCGTTATGCCACGAGAACGGTAAGAGTGTTTCGAGACCATCTAGAAGGTGGTGCATACATGTACAATTTAAATATGTTGTATTTTGATAAAAATGTATTTATATATATAAGTGAATTTTGTTAATGACAATAATATTATATTTATGTAAGATCATTGAGTATTATATTGGTAAATGTGTTTTAAGTAAAATGTATTATTGTTTGAACTCTGATAAAAGTTTTAAACTGTAACGACAAGTGACATTCTTATACTTTATATATGTATTGTATGTATACCAGGTATATGTATAGTACTTATATAGAGTATGGGGGTGTTACAATTATTTTGGTATCAGAGCTTAGGTTCGAGTTTCTCGGCCTAAATAGAATTAAAAAGAAAAGTTTTGAAAAGAAAAATGAAATTTGTGATACATGCATATGCCTTAACACCTAGGTTGGTCTCGGATGTGGCATCATGTGTATTATAATGTATTTGAATTAGACGAGATGGATGATAGTGTGTGGATGAAGTTCTACATAAAAGGAAAATTAGAGAAAGAAATGATATGGAAAATTTTATATAAGTTTAATTGATAAATTTAAGAATGGGAATTTATTCAAGTAAAGTAAATTTTGGAATTTCTGATTATGGAAGTATGCTTGTGGAAAAGGTCATAATGATATGAATAGAAGAATTAAGTTGGAAATGAGTTAAAAGCAAAATCAAGATTAAAGTATGTACTCTTTCCTCTTCCATTTTGAATCTCTTTCTAATAAATCTTATGTTTGGATTATTAGAGAGAGGAAATATTGTTGGATTGTTAATCTGGATAAGTATGTTAGTAGAATGAAGAGAGTATGGTGGAATATTAAGTGAGATGATTGGCATAGACAAAGTGTGACCATTTAAAGTTTGGGTATGTAAAGTTAAGGTTTTTAAAAAGAAAAAGAGATGATGTTGGTTAAGTAGGGAGATATAACGGTATTGTTTGTATTGTTATTTTAATGCAAACATTGTGATTTCAATGATAGAAATGAGATATGCTTAAGTGTTGTTAAAGCTCATGTTAATGGTGGTAATATGTGACATTTGGATTTTTGAAATGAGCTTCAATAATTGTGAAAATTATATGTTTTGATGTTGCTTTGTGGTATATATATATATATATATAAGATGTTTTTAAAGTTGATATTAAGAAAAATGAGATGAATAAATTGAAGTTTAGGTAAGGTAGTAATTTGAGAATTTAGAGTTTCAATGGAATGTTGATAAAGATTATTTAGATATCGATAGTTTAATGTATAATAAGCATATGAGCTATTTGAAGGAATATTATTGCATATGAAAATACTATGAATTGAGTAATGTGATTGATGATATGAAAATTTGTTTTGAAATAAAAAGAAAGTGAATAAGCGAGTGAAAATGAATTACTTCAAGTAATTTGATTGGAAATAATGAAAGTGGATAAGAAGTATATATTAAATGCTTTAATATACTAAAAAAAAAAAAGATGTCACATTAGAAATGTAACTACGATATATGTGAAGTGTTATTATGGTTAAAATGTATATATTTGTTGAGTTGATAAATAACTTAAGTCATGTCAAAAGAATGAGAATGATGTTGTTCAAAGAAAAATAATAAATATTAAATTTGTATAGAATGTATGCAAAAGAGAAATTAAATAAATTGCATGATTATATGTAGCATGTATAGGATATGTGAGATGAGTTTTTCGATATGAATGTAATTGTAATATGTAAAAACAATGTGGGAAGTAAGTCACATTATGGATATGACCTATGAATGTGTATGTGGTATAATTACTGATCTAGTGATATGGAGAATGATATTGCATATATTAGTGAACCTAAAAGAGATTAGGTCATGACCTACGCAAAGCTAGATAGATTATGTGACGGAATTGAGAGTGGGAATGGATTTGAGTAATACTGGACAGTGAAATTGTTATGGTGATCACTGAATTTGATGATCATATAATATTGTGAGTCCCAAAGTATTCACATGTGGAAAAGTTCTATATGTATGTGTACAATAAGAGATGGTAAGGAAAAAGGGGAAGTATAATGTATAAAAATATTTTAGAAGAGATAGATTAGAAATAGAGTAACAAATGGAAATTGTGTAAGATTTGCATATGATCGAATATGTATATAGTACGAAATGTTAATAGTAATATTGTTGATCATGAATTAGGCTAATGAAGATCATATAATAGAGCACAAATTGGTTTGAAATGGAGTTGAAATATGATAATTTTTGGTGAAGTAAAAGTTTAGAGAATGAATATGTAATCTTTGCGATACAACTTAGCATTGTAATTGGAAAGGTTGGAAATAGAATAATAGAAGGACAGTATTGATTTATAAGCCTCAGGCTTGACTATTAATCTCCTATGGTCATATGATTTGTTTAGTATACTTGGTTGACTAGTTTTGGTAAGATTGATAATTATGATTTTAGAAACGTGGTCAAGAGTTATGATTGGTAAAATTGTACTTTATCATCTTAGGTTAGAAATTTGTTTATAATTATAGAAGGTAAGGAAAGAGAAGAGAACTATGAAAATGTTTTAAGTTATGGATAATGTAATAACAAGGTAATTATTGGAAAATAGTAATGGTTTGAAGTGTGAGGGGATATTAAATGGGAGAAATTACAAAATGTGATTGAAAGTTATACTGAATATGTTTATGGTATAAAGTGAATAAGTGGAAGGACTTAAGGTTTACATGAGTGAACTATGGGTAATAAATATGGTATGAGATAATTATGAGAATTTTGTGAAAATTGTACTAAGACAATAGAAAATAAACTATGTGTATATGGAAAAATAATTTGAATTGATTTGTTATTAATAATCATAATTTCAAAAAGTTGAAAGAAATGGATCCGAAGAAATTAGAGTTTGAATATAAGTTTGACCTAATGGAATTGGGTCATATATATATATATTGTGAAATTTGATGATAAATTTAAATGAGTTAATTGTTGGTTTGAATTACATAAGATTGAGACGTTAGTATATTGGGACAGATAGATCAATTGATTCAGCTTTTGCTAAGGTTGTGCATTATTATTGAGATTTAATATGTATAGTTGTACTAAGAGTATAAAATTTAATTGATAATGTATATGGTGTAATATTCTGACAAATGAATGGACATGAATGTATTGAGTTATATGAATTGTAAGTGATGATAAAAGAGAAAAGATTGATTAACTGTAAAGTAAGTTTAAAGGCATTGTACTAATATTTATGTTAAGTGAGAAGTATGCTAAAGAAGGAACTAAGTGTATGAAAATAATAAGGATGTTATTATCAATTAAGGTTTGATAAATGTCTATTCTGAAAGTGATTGTAATGACGGGATAATCAATATTAAGATATAAATTCATGTTTTTTTTTAAGGTTAAAGTTAAGAGAGTTATTATAAAGAGATGAAGTGATAAAATATCTTGAAGGTAATAATTGGACGAAGTATAAATATATTATAAGATGATCTGATTCTTGTATAAAGGTAAATTCATTGGGAATGTAACGAATTATCTTGATTGCTTTGTTGAGAAAGTAATAAGATGTATATATATATGTAATGGTGAATTATGAAACTTAGAGAAGATGATTGACTCTAAGGGGGAGAGTTGAAGTTATGTGATTTGATGACATAATAACTTAATAATATAATTAACTTCATACGAAAGTTAAGATGATATTTTGTTAAGAATGGATTGTTACTATATTAGATAATTTCGAGGACCAAATTACTTAAGGGGGAGAGAATTGTAATATCCCAAAGTATACCCTAAAAGTTTTGGAATTTTTGTTGTATTTGGATTTAATGTATATGTTTAATGGAAAGAGAAAAGAAGATAAATTATTAGTTGAATTAATTAAAAGGAAAGATTATAAGAGATAGATGTATATGAAGGAATGATATATTTATATATGTGGTATTTGAAAAATATGGGAAATATAAAAGCAATATATAAGAGATATACCTATACCAACATATACATCACATATACATAATGTATACATTGGTGTAGGAAAGTAAGTGTATATAATAATAATAATAATAATAATAATAATAATAAATGTAATAATAATAAAAAGAGAAAAAGAAGAAAGGAAAGTCAAAGAGAAGGATATGTGGTGGAGGATTTTTGTAATATTTATTTTATTATTATATATATATATAAGAGATAAGTTTAAAATAAAGAAAGAAGATTTTCTTTCCTTCTTCTTCTTCTTGTTCTTGAACATGGAAAGAAAGAAAGAGAGAGAGAGAGAGAGAGAGAGAGATGTGATTTTACTTATATACACATAAAATCCATAGGGATTTTGAAAGAATTGAAGATGGATATTGAAGATTTGGAATAATATTAAAGTAAGTATTCATTTCTTTGTGTTGATTTCTATTGATTGTGTATATATTTGTTATGGTTGGGGTGTGAAGATGATGATAATGAAAGATTGAAGTATATAGATATGTTGAAGTTATTTAAGTGTTGAATTAGTTGGTAATTGATGTATGTTGTGAGTTTGATCACTTATTATCTTGGATTTTTCTATATGTTTATGTTTATTGAAGTTTAAAACACAAAATACATGAGTTTGGTCCAAAACAGAGGCAAAATGGATGCCACGGTCGTGGCAAGTGAGGGACACGCTCGTGGGGGTTTTGGAGGAAAATGGGCAGATTCGTTTGATAACCCACGGCCGTGGGGTTGTGAGGCCACGACCGTGGGGTCTTAGATAAATGAGTTGGCTTATAATTTGTGATCTATGGTCTAGTATGAGACTAATAGGTGAATAATTGTATTGGAATTCATGTGTATTTGTAAATAACTGTGTATTGTTCCTTTTGGATTAGGTTGTGAATAGGTTGAATTGCCCTAACCTAAGTGTTGAGGATTCTTGGAAGAGAAAGTGTATAGATTGGTGTGAGTGGTTCTTGAGGTAAGTACAAACCTTATTTGATTGCATGTATTTATATGACTTTGGACCTTAACACATTTGGTTGAAAATGTGTTAAGTAATTTATTACATTGTTGATGCATATGAATAATGCTATGTTGTATACAATGTGAATTATGTGAAATGTATGTTGAAGATTCTAAATCTATGAATAATGTAAATTGTTATGTATATATCAATGATGAAATATGAAATGTGAATTGGGATATAATTAGATGTGAAGCCAATGTGATTGGTTATGATGATATTCAATGCAATTAATTATGTATACTCTATTAATGAGATGAGAAGCCATGGTTGTTGGCTAAAATGATAATGATGCAAATGAGATTATTGAGGCATGATTGCCTAAGTGATAATGAGAAAATGAGAAATGAATTGAAAAGAAATTGATAAAGAGATAAATGAAATGATTGTGTGCCTGATATGTTATTCAAGTTTCAGAGTTCTGGGTTTGGCGGCATGCCTATGAATCACTGGATAGGTGAAAAAACCGGGTTGTTAGCCAATTCCAGTTGAGAAATGTGAAATATGATGTTTTTGGGGTGAAAAGACTGGGTCGTAAGCCTAAAAAACAATAACAGTCTTGCCGGGTTGAGGATCTCCTGAGTTTAGTCGGGTTGAGGTCCAAGAGACTGGGTCTGTTACACTATCCATGGATATATATATATATATATATATATCGCCTACGGGCTTGATGATTGTGATTATGGACCAAAGCAGTAACTCTGAACTTTGAATAACATATTAGATCCTTTTTGAGCCCATGCTTGTCTTTGTTTTCAATGTAATTTATGAATGTGTAATGAATGAATAATGAGAATCATGCTTGTCCTTGTTTTCAATATGAATGATGAAATGTAATTCATAAATGGTGAATTGCGAATAATGAATTACTTGAATAATATAAGGACATGTAATGTTATAAAGTATGATATGATTACAATACATAAGTAAACTATTGAAAAGAAATATGGCTTGAGAAGCTAAGTTGAAAGATGAGATTCTGAAAATATAGTATGACATGTAAAATGTGTATGGATGTGGATATTGTAAGTATTAGTTATGAATGTTCTTATAAGTTATGGAATTGTAGTTTGTGTTAATGATATGTGTATCTATATATAATTATGAGATTATTAGAAATATATGAAAAGTGTAATTGAAATGGGAAAGCATGATAAGAAAATAAAGATACATGAAGTTAGCATGTGAATATGTTTATATTATTTATTTGTACTACTAAGCTCTCGGGCTTAGCGTGGTTGTGTAATCGCGCAGGTGAGTAGGTGGTAGATCTGAAGCCTTAGGCATGGATTGGTTGTCTAAGCATGGAGCTGTGGTAGACTATCAAACGAAGTGTGTTACCCTGAGAACCAGTGATGGTAGAAGTGTGATGGTATCTAGTGAGCAGAGAGAAGTTGCATCCTTGTTTGTTTCAGCTGTTACAGCTAGGAAGTTGATTAGAAAAGGGTGTGATGCTTATCTTGCTCATGTTGTGGATACCAGAGTAGTGGGTTCTCAACTTGATAGTATACCCACAGTTGCAGAATTTCCAGATGTTTTCTGGAGGAGTTACCAGGGTTACCCCCTGAGAGAGAGGTTGAGTTTGGTATCGATTTGTTGCCTGGTACCACTCCTATCTCTATTACTCCTTATCGAATGGCACCTGCTGAGTTGAAAGAGTTAAAGGTGCAGTTGCAGGAGTTGTTGGATAAAGGGTTTGTTCGCCCTAGTGTTTCTCCTTGGGGAGCTCCTGTTTTGTTTGTAAAGAAGAAGGATGGTACTTTGAGGTTGTGCATTGATTATAGACAATTGAATAAGGTGACTATCAAGAATAAGTATCCTTTGCCTCGGATAGATGATCTCTTTGATCAATTGAAGGGAGCAGCAGTGTTCTCCAAGATTGATTTGAGATCAGGATACCATCAGTTGAGGATCAGAGAGGAAGATGTTCCTAAGACAGCTTTTCACACAAGGTATGGGCATTATGAGTTTTTAGTGATGCCTTTTGGATTGACGAATGCACCTGCAGCTTTCATGGATTTGATGAATAGAGTGTTTAGGCCCTATCTAGATCAGTTTTTGGTGGTTTTCATTGATGATATTTTGGTGTATTCGCGTAATGAAGAAGATCATGACAAGCATTTGCGGATTATGTTGCAGACCTTGAGAGAGAAGCAGTTGTATGCTAAGTTGTCGAAGTGTGAGTTTTAGCTGGATCAAGTGACTTTTCTCGGTCATATAGTTTCAGCAGATGGTATAAGAGTTGATCTGAGTAAAGTTGAGGCTATTTTGAATTGGAGTCCACCGAAGTCAGTGACTGAAGTTAGAAGTTTTCTGGGTTTGGCAGGCTATTATCGACGCTTTGTGAAAGGTTTTTCTTTGATAGCTACTCCACTCACCAGATTACTTCGAAAGGAAGTTAGATTTGTATGGACAGATCAGTGTCAAGCTAGTTTTGAGCAGTTGAAGGAAATGTTGACTCAAGCTCCTGTTCTTGCTTTTCCTATGGAAGATAAACCATATGTGATTTATAGTGATGCTTCACATAATGGTTTAGGATGTGTTTTGATGCAAGAGGGTAAAGTTATAGCTTATGCTTCTCGGCAGTTGAAGCCGCATGAGCTTAATTATCCGACACATGATTTGGAGTTAGCAGTTATAGTGTTTGCATTGAAGATTTGGCGACACTATTTATATGGAGAGAAGTGTTTCATTTACACAGATCATAAGAGTTTGAAATATTTGGGTGTTCAGAGAGAGCTTAATCTTCGACAGAGACGGTGGTTGGAGTTGATTAAAGACTATGATTGTTTGATTGATTATCATCCTGGTAAGGCGAATGTTGTTGCTGATGCCTTGAGTCGGAAGTTTTTGGCAGGTTTGTCTGTTTATTCGCTCTCATTGCTTGTTGAGTTGAGAGTGTTGCATGCTAGTTTTGAATCATGTGATGATGGTGCATTGTTAGCTCAATTGCAGATGAGACCGGTGTTATTGGATCAGATTAAAGAGGCTCAATTGGTTGATAAGAATATTCAAAAGATTGTTTCAGATTGCCAAAATAGGGAGAATCGAGATTTCCATGTGAGAAGTGATGGTAGCCTTTGGTTCAAAGATAGATTGTGTGTTCCTGATGATGCAAGATTGAGAAAGATTATTTTAGAGGAAGCACACCAGTCAGTTTTTGCTATGCACCCTGGGAGTACAAAGATGTATCAGGATTTGAAGTAACATTATTGGTGGTCAGGTATGAAGAGGGACATTGTGGAATATATATCCAAGTGTCCCACTTGTCAGAGGGTGAAAGCTGAGAATCAAGTTCCAACCGGGTTGCTTCAACCTTTATCAATGCCTGAATGGAAATGAGAACGTGTGACAATGGATTTTGTGTTTGGTTTGCCATTGACTCAGAAGAAGCATGATGCTATCTGGGTGATTGTTGATCTGTTCACAAAGATAGCTCATTTTCTTCCAATTCAGATGGACTATTCTCTTGAGAAGTTAGCTGAGCTGTATATCAGAGAGATAGTGAAGTTGCATGGAGTTCCAATTTCTTTAGTGTCTGATCGAGATCCCCGGTTTACTTCGAGGTTTTGGAAGAGTTTACATAGTGTTTTGGGTTCTCGATTACACTTTAGCACTGCTTTTCATCTGCAGATAGATGAGCAGTCAAAATGAGTGATACAGATTATAGAGGATATGTTGAGAAGCTGTGTCATTGATTTTTCTGGAAGTTGGGACAGATTTTTGCCACTTGTGGAATTTGCTTATAACAACAGTTATCAATCCAGTATTGGAATGGCACCATTTGAGGCATTGTATGGTAGAAGATGTAGGACGCCTCTATGTTGGAATGAAGTTGGAGAAGGAAAATTGGTTAGTCCTGATTTGATTAAAGAAACGGAAGAGAAAGTGAAAATAATTTGGGATCGTTTGAAAGCAACTTCAGATCGGCAGAGATCTTATTCGGATTTAAAGAGGAGAGATATAGAGTTTGATGTTGGAGATAAAGTATTTCTGAAAGTGTCTCCTTGGAAAAAGATTTTTAGATTTGGTCGAAAAGGGAAACTAAGTCCTCGTTTTATTGGACCTTATGAAGTATTGGAAAGAGTTGGACCAGTTGCTTATCGACTTACTTTGCCGCCTGAGTTGGATAGAATTCACAATGTCTTCCATGTTTCTATGCTGCGGAGGTACATATCCAATCCATCTCATGTTCTGTCCGTTGAATCTATTGAGGTGAGTCCAGATCTGACTTTCGAAGAAGAACCAATTGCTATTTTGGCACATAAAGTGAAAGAGTTGAGAAATAAGAAAGTGCCACTGGTGAAAGTTCTTTGGAAGAATCATGCAAAGGAAGAGGCAACTTGGGAGAGTGAGCAAGCGATGCGAGATCAGTATCCTCAGATGTTTCAGACTTGATATCAGGTAATTTCGAGGACAAAATTTCTTTTTAGAGGGGGAGAATTGTAATATCCCAAAGTATACCCTAAAAGTTTTGGAATACTTATTGTTATAGTTGAATTAAATATTATAAGTGTATATGCTTAATTGGAAAGAGAGAAAGAGGTAAAGGAAGAGTGTATATGTTATATATATAGTGATATATATAACATATACAAGTCAAACTAATGGAAGTCAAAAGAAGGTAAATTAATTATTTATAATTAGTGAAATAAATTAAAAGGAAAATTAATGAGTGGAAGAGAATATATTAGAATATTTTAATGATATATTGCTTGGTGGAGGTTTAAGTGGAGAATAAATGTTTGACTTTGCCTCTTCTTCTTCTTCATTTTCTTCTTCTTTCTTTGGTTGGTCGGGCATCACAAAGGCAATAGAGAGAAAGAGAGTTTTTGTTTTCCAAGCTCAAATTGAAGAAGATTTCAAGTGATCAAGTTGGAAATTTAAGAAATTTCATCAACTTTGGTAAGTTTCTTCTTGATTCTCTTGTTTTATTTTAAGTTGTGTTTGTGTTTGGTGTTGGATTATCAAGAGCATGAGTATGTTTGATTGTGGTGTGTTTGAGTGTGTTGGGTTTAATTTATTGTGGTTTTGGAATTTAATTGAAGAAAAGGAATTAGGTTGGTATTAGAAGAGTAAGAGTTGTGACTTGGTGATTGATGTAAATATTGAGTTTGATTAATTCATTATCTTAGATTTTTCATATGTTTGTGTTTAATGGAATTAGAAGCATAGAATACATAAGTGTGGTCCGAAATAGAAGCAAAATGGATGCCATGACCTTGGGGGTGTTAAGCAAATTGGACAGATTCATTTTCTAACCCACGCCCATGGGGGTTTGTGAGGCCACGACCGTGGGGTTGTGAGGCCACGACCGTGGGGACCTAGATAGTGGTTTTGTCTTGTATTTATGATCTATGGGTCTAGTATGAGACTAATAGGTGAATAATTATATTGGAATTCATATTTATCTTTAAATAAGTGTGTATTATTCCTTTTGAATTAGGTTGTGAAGAGGTTGAGTTGCCCTAATCCTAGTAGTGAAGAATTCTTGGAAGAGGAAGTGTATAGATTGGTGTGAGTTGTTCTTGAGGTAAGTACAAACTTACATGGTTGCATACATTTACATGATTTTGAGACTTAACACATTTTGTTGTAAATGTGTTAAGTAATTTATTACATTGTTAATATATTGGATTAATGTTATGATTGTATAATGTGAAAAATATGATGATCATTCAAAATGTATGTTCAATGCATTTGGTTATGTATACTTTAATGATGAATTGCTTTAATGTGAATTGAGATATGATGAAATGTGAAGCCATTGTTGTTGGCTATGATAGTGCAAATGAAATAATTGGGGCATGGAAATGAGAAATGAATTGAGAAAGAGGATGATAAAGAAATAAATGGAATAATTGTGTGCTTAATATGTTATTCAATTTTTTAGAGTTCTAGGTTTGGCGGCATGCCTATGAATCGCTGGACAGGTGAAAAGACCGGGTCGTAAGCTGAGTCCAGCTGAAAAATGTGAAATATGATGTTTTTGGGGTGAAAAGACTGGGTTGTAAGCCTCAAAAACAGTAACAGTCTAGCCGGGTTGAGGACCAAGATACTGGGGCCCTTGGGTCTAGCCAGGTTGAGGTCCAAGAGACTGGGTCTGTTACACTATCCATGGATAGATATATATGTATCGCCTACGGGCTTGATGATTGTGATTATGGACCAAAGCAGTAACTCTCAACATTGAATAACATATTAGTGTTTTTTGGGCCCATGCTTGTCTTTGTTTCAATGTGAATCATAAATGGTAAAACAATTATATAAGATAATGAAATGTATTGTTATGTAATATAGCATTTTTGAATATGATCTCTATTGCTTGAATGTATGACATTGACATTGCATTAAAGCATATTGTTATTGTGGTTTGTACCACTAAGCCGTTGGCTTAGCGCGATTGTGGTTCATCGCGCAGGTGACAGGGTAGAACCAGAGAGTTCAGCTAGACCGATCTGAGTCTAGATTTTGAAGTGTTGATTGTGGGCTTAAAGATCAGAGACAAACTGTAACACCCCTACATCCTGTAAATGCACACTACATAACACTATAATGTAATATACGTACACTGAATATAGGGACGCTATGGTTTTCTTTAACATTTAAATCATTTTAGATGATAAGATATTCTTTCTCATTATACATTATAGAAAATAGAGTAATTAACTTGTAATATAAAACAAAATAGATATATACGCTTACTTAATACGCAGCGAAATTTAAAAAAATATATTTACATATATGAATACATTCAAATCCATATTTACAATTATACATATATTTACATTAGAATCAATACTTTATAAAATATAAAGAAGTTATACATGATTGGCAGCCCTTCTCTGATCTTTGAGTTCCAAAAGTAAATTCTTCAATGCCTAGTCTCACTCGGTCTCGAGGAACTCTCGGGTTCAACCCTGTCACCTGCGCGATCAACCACTATCGCTCAAAGCCAACGGCTTAGTAGTACAAAGTATACTAACATTATACTTTATGCAATGCAATGTCACACATTTTAATAATCAAGACAACATCATAAGTGGAAAGATAATATCACACCTTCATATTTCATAAATTATACACATATAAACATATCACATTTCAAAGTCATTCCATAGATCTCATTATTCAATTATTTTACCATTAATGAATCACATTTAAACAAAGACAAGCATGGGCCCAAAAGACACTAATATGCCATTCAATTTTTATAGTTAATGCTTTGGTTTTGTTATCACATTTATCATTTTCATTATCCCAACTAGGCTTCAAGGATTAGGTTCAACCAAGCTTCAAGGGGAACAAAGCATGCTAAGTATCAACCCAACTTGGCTTCAAGAACCAACCCAACCTAGCTTCAAGGGTTGTAACATCTCAATTAGGCTTCAATGACTAGACCCAACCAAGCTTCAAGGGGAGTAAAACATGTTAAACTTCAACCCAACTTGGCTTCAAGGATCAATTCCAACCTAACTTCAAGAGATTGTTACTAATAGGCATGCCACCAATCAACAAAACTCTGAAAATGGAATAACACATTAGACACACAATTCATTCATTATTTCATTATCAATTCCATTCTCAATTCTCATTATCAATTAGGCAAACATGCCTCATTAAAGCCATTATAGCCAATCACAATGGCTTTAGATTCCATCACATCTCAATCCACATTATAACAATTCATCTTTCAAATACATAATCATTTACATCATCATATCCTTCACATTATACATATAGCATCATTGATATACATAACAAAGTACATTATTCATATAAGTCAACAATGTAATAATGCAATATTTGTACTTACCTCAATAACAATTCACACAACTCTAAACACTTCCTTTTCCAAGATTCTTTTACTTCTTAGATCAATGACAAATCACTTTCTTCAAGACCTAATCCAAAAATAATAACATATACTTGCTTAGGGATACACATGAGATAATCAAGTTAAGAGTTAACTAGGGCAAACCCTAAACATGACACGCTCAACCACATGGGCATGTCCCTGACCGTGCCCTAACTCCACAACACAGAAGCTTTTACACGCTCAGAACCACGGGCGTGTCACTGGGCGTGTAATACATTCTGCCTCTCAGAAACATCGACACGTCCAACAACGTGAGCGTGCTCATGGCCGTGTAAATTCTCCAATCTCACAGTAGCTATGACACGCTCAATAACATGGGCGTGTTACTGGTCGTGTCAATCCTACTGCCACCAACACCATTGACACGCCTAAGAATTTGAACGTGCTCATGGGCGTGTCAGGCCAAAAACTCAGATTCCGGCCAAAACAACAAAACACCCCACAAAACACTTCTTTTCACCAACATCCACTTCAAACAAACTTAACAAAACATACTCAAAAACCATCTTAAACTTACAAAAAAACCAAAACAACTCCACATCTATAACAAACACAAATCACAAATATCATCACAAAACCCTAAACACAAATACAACACCATCTCTTCCAACCAACTTACTCTTTTCTTCAATCCATCCTTATAATCCATAATCAATCTAATCAAACACACTTAAACATATCACAATCAAACAACACACCCTTAAAAATCTATCAAACTCAAACACAACTTCAAATAAGCAAAGAAATCAAAAGAGGACTTACCAAAGTAATGAAACTTCTTGAATCACCAACTTGATCACTTAGATCTTCCTTCAATTTGAGCTTAGAACATAAAAATCCTCTCTTGCTCTCTTGCTTTCTCTTGTCTTTGGATGAGCCGGCCAACACCATGGAAAAGAAGAAAAGAACATCAAGAAACAAAGTCAGACTTCTCTTTAAATCTCCACCAAGTATTCCAAAACAAGGAATTACCTAAACACCCTCTTTTAATTTGTTTTAACATCCTTCTTAATCACTTGCCCTTTTTAGTAAATTCACAATCAACAAATAAAATATCTTCTTCCCTTGACCACTCATTTGACTTGCATATATGTTATATATATTGCCATATATACAACATATACATTCTCTCAATACACTTCTCTTCCTTTCCAATAACACATATACATTAAATTCAAATCAAACAACAATTATATCAAAACTTCTAGGGCACACTTTGGGATATTACAATTCTCCCCCTCTAAAAATAAATTTCGTCCTCGAAATTACCTGATATCAAGTCTGAAATAGTTGAGGATACTGATCTCGCATTGTTTGTTCACTTTCCCAAGTTGCCTCTTCCTTTGCATGATTCTTCCACAAAAACTTCACAAGTGGCACTTTCTTATTTCTCAATTCTTTCACTTCACGTGCCAAAACAGCAATTGGTTCTTCTTCAAATGTCATATCTGGACTCACTTCGATAGATTCAATTGGCAAAACATGAGATGGATCCGACCTGTACCTCCTCAACTTAGAAACATGGAATACATTATGGATCCTATCCAACTCAGGTGGCAAAGCAAGCCGATAAGCAACTGGTCCAATTCTTTCCAATACTTCATAAGGTCTAATGACATGAGGACTCAGCTTCCCTCTTCGACCAAATCTCAAAATCTTTTTCCAAGGAGACACTTTCAAAAATTCTTTATCTCCCACAATATACTCAATGTCTCTCCTCTTCAAATCTGAATAAGACTTCTGTCGGTCTAAAGCTCCTTTCAACCTATCTCGAATCACTTTCACTTTCTCTTCTGTTTCTTTAACCAAATCAGGACCAATTAACCTTCCTTCTCCAATTTCATTCCAACATAGAGGCGTCCTACATCTTCTACCATACAATGCCTCAAATGGTGCCATCCCAATGCTGGATTGATGACTGTTATTGTATGCAAATTCCACAAGTGGCAAGAATCTATCCCAACTTCCAGAGAAATCAATGACACAGCTTCTCAACATGTCCTCGATAATCTGTATCACTCTCTCTGATTGCCCATCTGTCTGCGGATGAAAAGCAGTGCTAAAGTGCAGTCGAGAACCCAAAGCACCATGTAAACTCTTCCAAAACCTTAAAGTAAACCGGGGATCTCGATCAGACACTAAAGAAATTGGGACGCCATGCAACTTCACAATCTCATGGATATACAGCTCAACTAACCTCTCCAGAGAATAATCCATCCAAACCGGAAGAAAATGAGCTGTCTTAGTCAACCTATCAACAATCACCCAAATAGCATCATGCTTTCTTTGTGTCAATGGTAAACCAGACACAAAATCCATTGTCACTCTTTCCCACTTCCATTCAGGCACTGATAAAGGTTGAAGTAATCCTGTTGGAACTTGATGCTCAGCTTTTACCCTCTGACATGTGAGACATTTGGATACAAACTCCGCTATGTCTCTCTTCATACCTGACCACCAGTAATACTGTTTCAAATCATGATACATCTTTGTATTGCCCGGATGCATAGCAAATACTGACTGATGTGCTTCTTCTAAAATAATCCTTCTCAAATTAGCATCATCAGGTACACACAATCTGTTCTTAAACCAAAGACTCCCATCACTTTTCACAATAAAATCTCGACTCTTTCCATTCTGGCAATCTGAAACAATCTTTTGAATCTTCTCATCAACCAATTGAGCCTCTTTAATCTAATCCAACAATACCGGTTTCAATTGCAACTATGCCAACAATGCACCATCATTACAAGATACAAAACTAACATGCAACGATCTCAACTCAACAAGCAACGCGAGCGAATAAACAGTAAAACCTACTAAAGACTTTCGACTCAAGGCATCAGCAACAACATTTGCTTTACCAGGATGATAATCAATCAAACATTCGTAGTCTTTAATCAATTCCAACCATCTCCTTTGTCGAAGATTGAAACTCAAACGCAACTTCAAATAAGCAAAGAAATCAAAAGAGGACTTACCAAAGTAATGAAACTTCTTGAATCACCAACTTGATCACTTAGATCTTCCTTCAATTTGAGCTTAGAACATTAAAATCCTCTCTTGCTCTCTTGCTTTCTCTTGTCTTTGGATGAGCCGGCCAACACCATGGAAAAGAAGAAAAGAACATCAAGAAACAAAGTCAAACTTCTCTTTAAATCTTCACCAAGTATTTACCTAAACACCCTCTTTTAATTTGTTTTAACATCCTTCTTAATCACTTGCCCTTTTTAGTAAATTCACAATCAACAAATAAAATATCTTCTTCCTTGACCACTCATTTGACTTGCATATATGTTATATATATTGCCATATATACAACATATACATTCTCTCAATACACTTCTCTTCCTTTCCAATAACACATATACATTAAATTCAAATCAAACAACAATTATATCAAAACTTCTAGGGCACACTTTGGGATATTACACAAACTGCCAAACATGTATATATTTTGTTTATGTTTTATAAACATGAATTTTGATGTATTTATATATGTAAATACCACTACATTTTCCGCTGCATAATGAATAAATATTTTATCTATTGTACTTTATAATACAAATTAAATGTTTTAACTTTCCTAAATTGTATAATTTAAAAGATTGGTTTAGTTTAAATTAGACCGTAACATTCCTGTATCCGGTATACATATATTACAGGTGTAGTAGTATGTAGTGTGCGTATATGGGGTATAGGGGTGTTACAGAATTGGCATTGGCCAATTCGCCATGAGGCATATCCATGATTAATTGGCCAAGACCAATTCTCCAAGATGTTTTAATTGTGTCCAAATTAAGTTTTAATGACCTGGAAATTCTAGTTATGAGGGGATAAACAAGAGGGTTTTTAAATTAAATAAGGATTGGTCTACTGTAAACCTTATATACTGCTTATAAATATAAAGGATCAAAGGATTAAAGGGCAGTAGCCACAATCATAAAAGCAAGAGCAAATTAAAGGAAAGAAAATTATAAAACATACACAATCAATACAATAATGAAGGAAGAGGCAGTAGCTGAAAGTAGCAATTGTCTTTGATTGCATTCACTCAACCAAAATTTAATTGATCTAGGCAGACATCTAAATAAGTTTGGTTTAATATATTAAAATTGATGGAGCCTATAATGCAGGTATCTTCTTCTTAAATTTGTTCGAATTTCAACTAATCATCTTCATATTATAAATTAGGCACACTATGGAGTTTTGTTTACTTGGAAAATTTTATTAAACTATAATTTTACTTTCATTTCCATCTAAGACCTAAAATTTATATTGAACTCTAACCTTGCATTATCTCAAACATAATTTACATAATTAGCATTAATCCATCTTCCAAAACCTTAATTCCATAAGTCTAAAGCTCTAAATCTTTATACTTAACCATAGTTGGCATATCTTAGTCTAGTTTGCATATTAAGCTCTAGAATTGCATTCTAAACCCTAACCTTACATGTGTTAATCTTAATTTGCATCTTCAAATATTGGTCTTGCATACCAAGCTTTAGTTTTAGGGTTAAGCCTTAGCATTGGATGTAAAAAACCCTAGGTTAGCATTAAAACCCTAGGTTAGCCTAAAACCCCTAATCTTAATACCAAATCCTAATTTGTATCCAAAAAACCCTAATTCACATTTTAAACATTAATTCACATGTTTTTTTCTTAGTGTGAATATTAAACCCTAAAATTGCATGTCCAACCTTAATTTTACAATTGAAATCCTAGATTGATTGCATGATTGATTGTTATATGCTTTATAGTGAATGATGCATTTTGATTATTTTATTACTCATTTTAATTAAATAAATTATGTTTATTTAATTGGATTTAAAGGGAATAGTAAAAGGCTTGTTTTCACATTATGTGGGTGCCTTATTTATTTAGTTTGTATTATTTAATTTATGATAAGGATTTTGTGACCATTGTAAGGGATATGTTTCCACTTATGGCGGGTGTCCTATTTTATTTATCTTACTTTCTTTGTGGACTTTGAACGTTGTAATGACATGTTTCCATCATGTATGGGTGTCCATTTTATTTTACTGTTTAATTTATAACATGATGGATATTTATTTCTTTTAATTGCACATATTATGGATAATATCATAATAAGTTAAGAATTTAATAATGTTTCAAACTAGAAAAGGAGGTTAGTTCCAATGAACTGGGCATCATGGGTGTGCTGGGTTATTCTCAGCTACCCTATATGTACTTAGGTTTTTGAACCTAGTAGGGTGGTTAGAGATTTCTTAGAAATCGAGTCATCCACCACTTTCTATCTTCCCAGCCTATCCGAGTGGTGACTCCATTTCTCCAGGCTTAGGCTCGTGTTCTCTAAGGCCCCGAGCCTAACAGTACTGCAGTCGTAAGAACCATTCCACCGATATTAGGGATAAAAATCCTCACTCACAGTGGCGACTCCACTAGGGATAAGAGAAGTTAATTCTGTTGGCCTTTATATTATTTTATTCTTTATTATTATGGTATTATTCATTATATCATTTAGATTTGATTGTGTGTGTGAGTTAGGATGCCCTGTTGAACCCGTGTGATGTGTATGTAAGTGATAACATAATTTTATTCAAGGTATGGAGATCAAGCATTGCATAACCACTCATAGTCTTATACCTTTTGGTATATATTTGATATGGGGACCTAAGCCTTTTCAACCCAAAGACTAAAGCCCATGGCCTAGTAACTTTCCTTAGATTTACCCTAAATGTTTGCTGATTGACTATGATTGATGTGTTTTTGTTTGATTAGTGGTCCATTTGGTTTGTCTTTTCCTAATATGACCTAATTATTGTATAAACCCAAAAATATTTTTATGGTCCAAAAATTCTTTTAAGCCCAAAGCCCAAATCATTTTCATAAGCTGAAAATGTTTTCAGTAAAAGTTGGATCAACAACTGTTGCCTAAGTATCAAGCCCAAAATTGTTTTTTTTTTACAATGGGCTTTGAAATTATCTTTAATTGGGCTTTAAAATTAAAACCTTTTTACAATGGGTCAAAGTTTTTAGAAATAGACTTTCAACTTACAAATTGGCTTTCAATTAGTTGGATCAATTATGGAATATTAAGATCAATGTGGGCCTTATTTTTACTAAGACTTGTTGATCATGGGCTTCTTTGTGGTATGGATCATTAATTATCTTTTTATATGAGAAATATATTTATGATAAAACCTTTAATTTGATTTTAATTCATAATATAGCAAAAAAGCTATTTTTCAGTTGATTCAATGGATTAAGGCTTAATTAGTGGAAGTTATCATGTACTGACTTCTATTTTAAAAATACAACTGTTGGCTAATTAATCTAAGAGACGCTTAAAAATAAAGTATCCCCTGTTGATATCTGTGTTGACCATAACACCAAAGAAAGAAGACTTGCCATTCATGTGTGGAGGATATAAGGTTGGAAGGAATGTCCTGACTTTGTTTATTTGCTCATGCATACATCCATGCATTGCATTACATCACATTGATCCTGTTTACCTCACAAATTTAGATTACAACAGTTCAAAGACTTATAGTAATTTGACCAATGTTAGTGATTCGAATTCAGTGACCGATTAGTCAACTTTGAACCAAGACTAATGGACCGTGAACAAGTTCAGAACATGGTGAATGAGGCACTCGCATCCAAGATGGAAGATGGTAAAGGGGACCCTAGCTGAGGCTGTGAGAAGTCAGTTGGTTGCACTGTTAGAGGATAATACTATTGAGGCATCAGCTAGCACCAAAAAGCAAAGAGATAAAGAAAAGGCTAAGGTAGGAGAGGTATCCTTTGATGATGCCAAAGTGATAATTGATGATTATGACTAGGATGCATACTTCCAAGACTAACAAGAAAAGAAGAAAGAAATGAAGGTTATGGAAAAGTTTGAATCTAATGATGTTGAAAAGCTGATTGCTGACTTGGAAAAGAAGTCTGAAAAGAAGCTGAAGCTTGAAGAAGTGTCGGAGGTAGACACGCTATTTGAGGATGATGAAGGAATTCTCTACAAGTTCAAGATGCATCCTTTTGCTAAGTGTGAGCGGGGATTTTTGCCCCCACTCCCATGTGGAATGGTTCTTGCAACTTTGGCACTGTTAGGCTCAAGGCCTTATAGAACACAGGCCAAATCCCGAAGAAAATTGAGTCGCCACTCGGATGGCCTGGGAAAATAGAAAGGGGTGGATGACTCAATTCCTAAGAAATCTCCAACCTCCTAATGGGTTCGAAAAGTTAGGTACGCGTGGGAAAGGTGAGAAATGGCCCAGCACCCCCACAGCACCCAGTTCATGAAAACCGGCCTCCTTATTAGGTCTTAATATTATAAAATTCTTAAATATAATGTGTGAACATTCGAATTTTGAGGCTCGGAAAGCCAATTTCCTCAGACCAGGCCGGACTGGCAGGCAACGGTAAAACTCCACCGAAAGTATGTCTTCATGGTACTTGAAATGTCCGGTGCGACGCAAGGATCATGGATATGGTCTCGGAATAATTTTTGGAGGCTCGTGGCTCCCAGAAAGTCAGTTTTAACAGAAGTAGCGCGAGTTGCAGTGGGCCGGGACCGGCGGCACAGCCGGCGGCCCGGCCGCCTCCCATGGCAGCTAGGCCGCCGTACTTCCGGCGGCCAGCAGCCTCCCACGGCGGCTCGGCCGCCGTACTACCGGCGGCCCGGCCGCCGTGCAGCCCGATTTTGCCTATATATAGGCTTCAGATTTTCAAAAGAGGGAGGACTTTCGGACTTCCTATGCCCAGATGCTGACGAAATTTTTATGCTTAAAAATTTCTAATATTGTGTTGTAGAAACCAAGAATCATACTCAAAAGTGCAAGGAAACAAGATCTGGAACTTAGAAGTGGAAAAATTCTGATCAAGGTAATATCATAATTCATCTTTGGTCAATTTAAGCATATCATAAGCATTCTATCTTCTTCTCAATTTCTTCTCGGTCAAAGACCTAATCCTTTTAGGTCTAAGGCCTAATGGACTAATCAATCAGCCTCTTTGGCACAAAGACTTAAATTACATCTTTTTGGTACAAAGTACCTACATTTCACAATTAAAATCAATCTGTTGGCACGGAGCCTAAATTACACCATTTTGGTACGAAGTACCTAAAATTGCACCATTTAGCACTAAGCGCTAAATCTCACAAATTTGGCAAAAAGCCCGACAACTCAGGCCAAAGGCCTAAAAATTGCATTCCTTTGGTACGAAGTACCCAAATCTCACCATTTAGCACTAAGTGCTAAATCTCACAAATTTGGCAAAATGCCTGAAAAATGCACGAAGCATACACACACATGCATGAAGCATAATTTTCATCGCCTTTAAATAGGCTTTTCCGAACTACATGGGCTTTGATCTCCTATTCAAACGGGAGTATGTAGGCATGTTTGGGATTCACCCCAAATAGCAAGTCCACAAACTACCAACAATCTTTTTGTCTTTAAATTTGTTCCATTTTTGCAAGTTAATCAAAAGCATGACATAGTCCCCGAATCCTCCTTGGGTTCGCAGACTAGAAACCTTTACATTGGACAAGTTATTGGAGTCAAGCAAGGGTTTTCTTAGTTTTTCCCTTCGAACAAAATAAACTGAGTGGCGACTCCCGACAACGAGTGAACTTTCGCCCAGATCCTTTTCGGGCGGAAAACCGAGGTTCACAATCTGGCGACTCCACTGGGGACTATAAAAACCATTTATGGGATCCTAGTGGACTACTATTGATTATTTGATTAACTTGCCACGGGAGACCATAAAAATAATTTATGGGATCCTAGTAGGCTATTATTGCTTATTTGACTAATCTGCCCTTCTTTAGGGTATTTTTATTCATTTTACAGGGTACCCTAGCATTATATATCCTTTCTTTAAGGATATTGGACTGAAGATTGAAGAAAGGAATCTTTTTCCTTTGATGGATCTATTTTCTTTTTGACTACTTGTGCATTTGTTTTGTCATTCAGAGAATCTTTTTCTCTTGCATATATGGGGGAATCCTTTTCCTCCATTGCATAAAAAATTGTTTTCAAATGAATTTCTTCTCTTTCTGTTCAAAGTTCTGAGTCTGGAGAGCAAGTAGTGCTGACCGGCAGGTCTCCTTGATTATGCCGGCGGACAGCCAAAGCGTCCTCCCTGTTGTCGCAAACCATTCCAATCCTTTTGGAGTGGCCCATGAGTAATCGTACTGTTGGACCCACGCGAAACTCCTTGTTTCACATGTGGTTAGGTATATCTTACTCAAGACTCAAGGGTCCCTATGATAAGCCGATTCTCTATTTTCACATAACAATAGAACCTTCCCTTAGGTTGTATGTACCCAATGATAGTGCCGCATTCCATTAAAATGAATTGTGATGTGATGAGGTGCATTCATGCAACATAACAACATTGTTTTTGGGGAAAAATTTTTGATGTACATAAGTGGACCAAGAGTTTTCCTACCCTACACACCACCCTGATTTTTTTTACCCTTGACCTTTTCAGGTACCCTCTGTCCGTGTGCCTTCACCTACACCAGACACATCAACACCAACTGTGCTATCCCCTACAAGTTCTACTACCCCAACTTCACCAACTAATCCAATTACTGAAATGGCCACAATTGAACAGATTAAGGCTTTGCTGGATGGTCAGGTTAAGGAAATTGAAGCTAGAATGCAAGAAAAAATTGATGAAGCTTTAGCCGCCCAAAGGGTAGCCATTCTGGCTGAATTAGAAGGAGCACCAAAGACAGCCTCTACTCCTGGAAATTTGGGGAAGGAACCCATTGTGGGGCAAACTAGTACCCCCGTGACTGCTCAGATTAATACCCCTGTTATCAATTTGGTGGATCCACCCTCCAAGAACGAGACAGATGAACTGAAAAGGAAACTTGAATTGCTTGAGAGGTCAATCACTGCCATGAAAACTCACAAAGAGGTGGTAGACATGGATTCCTTATCCTTGTTTCCCCAAGCCAGATTACCTCCAAAATTCAAGATGCCGGGGATGGACAGATTTGATGGGACCACTTGCCCTAAAACCCATTTGAAGATGTATGTGGGGGCCTTGAGTCCTTGGGGTTTAAATGATGAGCTCTTTGCTCAACTCTTCCAACAATCCCTGACTGGGGCTGCTCTTAAATGGTTTGTGAGTTTAGACCATTCCAAGATTATGACATGGGAAGACATCTGCAATGCATTTAACTCTCAGTACCACTACAATATTGAGGTGGATGTCACTAGAAGAGAACTTGAGACCACCAAACAAAACAACAATGAACCTTTCTCCTCGTTCCTTATGAGGTGGAGGGCAAAAGCCGCCCAGATGATCAATCGCCCTTCAGAACAAGAGCAGATTGATATCATAATTAGAAATTTAAGGCCTACATATCAAGCTCAACTGCAAACCCAATATCTACCTACTTTCAAATCGCTCATTGCGACTGCAACCAAGGTAGAAGATTTGATACAGTTGGGTAAAATAGTGGATGAGGGGGCTGCATCGAAATATAAGAAACAAAGTCAAACTCCTTCCTCAAGCAAGGTCAATCAAGTGGCCAATATTGCCCCTGCGAATCCTTTACGTGTGGGCAATCTTGGGCCGAGAAATCAGCCAAGAAGGCAATATACTGACCTTGGGGTACCCCTTCATTTGGTGTTTAAAAAGGCTGTGGAAGGGAAATATTTGAAGCCTTTGGACCCAAGACCTCCTCCAAACCCATTACCTTCCAGTTATAAAGTCAATGAATACTGTGAATACCATCAAGGGAATGGGCATAAAACAGATGCTTGCTGGACACTCAAAAACCGCATCCAGGAGCTGGTTGATAGTGGTGACATTATTCCCCTCAGGAGGCAACCAAATATCAACACTAACCATTTGCCCAATCATTCCATCCACGCCATTACTGTGGAAGAAGAGTTGTTTGATCCTTTCAAACTTCTCTTGGAAATGAATGAAGTGTGTGTGTTAGATTTGAACGATCTTGCTGAAGAGGTCAGTGCTCTGACAAGAGGTGGAAGACAATATCAGCCACTTGACTTGGGAAAAACCCCTACAACCTCAAATCACCCCCATAAGAAAACACCAGAGCCAAAAGAAGACCCTGTCCTCACTCAGCTTAAACAAACTCAAGCTAAGGTGTCAATTTGGGAACTCCTTGCTTCCTCATTCCCACACCGCCAAGCTCTCAGCGAAGCTTTGAGTCAACTTGATACACCAGTGGACACAAGCCCAGAAGCTTTGGTGGCCACTTTGACCCAATCAACCAAGACATTGAGTATCCGATTTTCTGATACAGACCTACCAGAAGATGGCAATAAACACAATGATGCTCTATACATCACCTTACAGACTGGGGGAAAGACTGTGCCCATGGTTCTCATTGATAATGGGTCAGCCTTAAATGTGTGTCCTTTGAAGGTAGCAAGCTGTCTGGGGTTGGAGGCTACAGATCTTACACCTTCTGATCAGATTGTGAGAGCATATGATAACACTCGAAGAGAAATTTTGGGTGTTGCCACCCTAGAAGTTGCTATTGGGCCGGTGAAAATGAAAGTGCCCTTTCAGGTCATTGATGTACCCGCGAGCTTTAATCTCCTCCTTGGAAGGCCGTGGATTCATCATATTAATGCAGTACCTTCTTCATTACACCAAAAACTTAAATTCCCTTTTGAAGGAAAAATCATCACTATCAAAGGGGACACCTGCGAAATCAACAAGAAAACCATGGATCAGTCTCTCCTTGAGGTTGTTCCTGGTGAAACCGCCATGACCTTGACTGGGTTTCATTACGACACAGTTCAATGCATTGAAGGTGAAAAGCCAAAAGGGCCATTTGTCTCATATGACTTTGGGGAGGTTCAAATCAACTGCCTAGTGGGAATGATGCTGAGGGTAGGTCTATTGCCCGGCATGGAAATGATGAAGTCTGGGAGAAAGACACCTGTAGTACGGCCATGGGAAGAACCAGAGAATAAGGGAACTTTTGGTTTGGGGTACAAACCCACAGATAAGGAGATTGAAGAGCTTGAGCATGGGAAAAAAGGGAAGAAGACTTGGGGGGCAAGAAGCCTCAAAATGCGCCCTTACTTTAAAACTCTGAATGGTCACTTCTGCAAACCTGGGAAAACAGTTCCTTACTGTGGTTTCCAGGAGCCATTCTATTCTCCTTTGACTAGAAAGAAGCTACCGGGTTTTGAAATGTTTGCTGATGTTGTGGCCATGAAAGAAGAAGAGCCATAATCTGAAATTGACCCCCAAATGGAAGATTTCATGCGTCCTAGTCTCTTTGATGAGGTTGCTATGATAACCAATTTTGAAGACAATAGGGATTTCACAAAGCTGATCAAGACCACGAATGGACCGCTGAGAAACTGGTACGCCGAGGAGGGACAAGCTGCTGAGGTTAAACCTAGTCCTGTGTCACACCCTGAACTTGAGTCTTGTACCGAGTCTTGTATTAATTCTGAGTCAAAAACCAAGTCAGAGTCTAATTCTGAGTATTCTGTAATTTCAGATTTAGAAAGCCCTAATGTCAAGTCTAATGTAATCTTGGAGAATGACTCCGCCACTATCAATGAAACTCTTCATATTCTTGGTTACCCTGTGTCTTTTGCTTTCCAAGTATTATCTAGCAAAAATAAAATAAATGAAATAAAAGAAATAAATGAAAAGATAATAATTGGCAAAGAAAATGAACATACATACATTGCATATGATTGTGTGAATAAGGAACAGGTTGTTGATTGCATCAGGAAGTATGTCGACTGCTTCATGTGGAAGGCAAGTGATGTCACGGGAATAGACCCAGCCATAGCAGTTCACAAGATTCCGCTATACCCCGATGCGAAGCCGGTTAAGCAGAAATTGAGAAGGATGAAGCCAGAATGGTCTTTGAAAATTAAAGAGGAGGTTGCCAAGCAACTGGACAATAAGTTCATAGAACCAATTGCCTACCCTTCATGGTTAGCAAACATCGTACCGGTCCCGAAGAAAGACGGAAAGGTCAGAATGTGTGTTGACTATAGAGATCTGAATAAGGCTTGTCCCAAGGACGATTTCCCGCTACCTCACATCGATTTACTGATAGATAGGATGGCTGGGCATATGATGGTTTCCATGACTAATCTTGCGGTCGGATATAATCAGATCTTGGTGCACCCACCAGACAAACAGAAGACAGCTTTCATTACAGAATGGGGCACTTTCTGCTACAGGGTTATGCCTTTTGGATTAATAAATGCAGGGGCTACCTACCAAAGGATGGCGACAACAGTCTTTCATGACATGATTCACAAAGAAGTAGAAGTGTATGTTGATGATATGATTGTTAAGTCAAAATCTCCAGAAGAACACGTTGAAGCACTTGAGAAGTTCTTCCTTAGACTTCGCAAGTACAATTTGAAGCTTAATCCTGCAAAATGCCTCTTTGGTGCAACATCGGGCTTATTTTTGGGATATCTGGTCAGCAAGAAAGGAATAGAAGTTGATCCAGCAAAGTCAAAGGCTATTCTGAAAATGCCTCCACCAAGAACAGAGAAAGAGATTCGAGGCTTGCTAGGTAGATTACAGTATATCAGTCGATTCATATCACAGTTGGCTGAGACTTGTGGTCCTATCTTTAAGCTACTAAGGAAAGGTGCTTCACAAGAATGGAATGAAGATTGCCAAAAGGCCTTTAACAAGATCAAAGAATACTTGTTAAGACCGCCAATTCTACAACCTCCCAGAATGGGAAAACCTCTGCTCTTGTATTTGTCTGTAACAGATGAAGCCATGGGGGCAATGCTAGCTCAAGAAGCTGAGGATACAAAGGTGGAAAATGCAATTTACTACCTCAGCAAAAGGATGCTGGACTATGAGTTAAAGTATAACAAGATTGAGAAGTTGTGTTTAGCCTTGCATTGGGCTTGTACGAAGTTACAACACTACTTGTCTTCTTACACTACTTATGTCATTGCAGAACAGAGTCCCTTGAAATTCCTTATGGAGAGGCCTGTTTTGGACAGCAAAATGGCAAAGTGGGTGTCAACATTGGCAGCCTTTGACCTGAAATTTGTTCAAAGGAAAGCTGTGAAGGGCGGGGCAATAGCTGACCAATTAGCAGAATTACCCGTGAATGACGAGATGCGAGAAATGGGTTTCCCTGACGAAGACCTCTTGAATGTGGAAGGAAGTGTTTGGGAGATGTACTTTGATGGAGCATCCAATTATCATGGAAACGGAATTGGGATTGTGTTCAAAGCTCCTTGTGGAGAATACATTCCATTCGCAGTTAAGCTTGACTTTAGCTGCACAAACAACGAAGCAGAATATGAAGCTTGCATTAATGGGCTTGAAGTCGCCCTGGAATTGGGGATTAAGGACCTAAAGGTCTATGGTGATTCTATTTTAATAGTATCACAAGCCTTAAGGAAATGGAAGATAAGAGAAGAGCGTTTGGTTCCTTACCTACAACGCCTTGATCATTTGGCACAACAGTTCAATGATCTGTCCTTCGAATATCTCCCAAGAACAAAGAATCAGTTTGCTGATGCCTTGGCTACTTTAGCTTCCATGATCAATATCAGGGAGGGGAAAGTCATTCGTCCATTGAAAGTTCAACTTCGAAAGCAACCCGCCCATGTAATGCACTTGGCCGATGGTAAACCATGGTTTTGGGATATCAAGACCTATCTCAAGGATGGAAGTTATCCGGAGGGATCATCAAAGGTCGATCAGAGGGCAATAAGGCAGCTTGCCACAGGTTACATTCTTAATGGAGATATCCTCTACAAGAGGAGTTGGAATGGAATGCACCTAAGGTGTGTGAATGAGGCAGAGGCTAAGCAAATAATGGAAATGGTACATGGTGGCGAATCAGGACCACACATGTATGGGATCGCCTTGGCTCGAAAAATTGCCAATCTAGGATATTACTGGTCCACCATGAATGCAGACTGCGTGGCATTTGTGCAAGGATGTCATCAATGTCAAATATTTGCTAAGCTACAGAAGCAACCTCCTGTTGCCCTGAATCCAATCACTTCTCCATGGCCCTTCGCTACTTGGGGAATCGATATAATTGGCAAAATACATCCAAAAGCATCAAATGGACATCAGTTTATCTTGGTAGCAGTGGATTACTTCACAAAGTGGGTTGAAGCAGCTTACTATGCAGAATTAGACGCCAAAAAGGCAGCACAGTTTGTCCGAACCAACATCCTTTGTCGGTACGGAACGCCGTTTGAAATTATCACTGATAATGGAACTCATTTCCAAGCAGAGTTTGCCAAACTCTTGAAGGATAAGAAAATCCAGCATCATAAGTCCTCTCCTTATAGACCTCAAACAAATGGAGCTGTAGAAGCAGCGAATAAGTCTATAAAGGTGATCATACAAAAAATGATCAAGGAACATAGGCGTTGGCATGAGAAGTTGCCATTGGCCTTATGGGGATACAGAACATCAGTTAGAACTCCTACTGGGGCAACCCCGTATTCACTAGTATATGGAATGGAAGCAGTACTCCCCATTGAACTGGAAGTTCAATCGGCGAGGATAATTCAAGAAAGTCAGATAAATGAAGCTGAATGGATCAGCAATTATCATCATCAGTTGTTGAGTTTGGATGAAAAAAGACTTCAAGCTCTACATCAGATTCAAGGGTATCAAAGGCGAATGGCCAGACATTTCAACAAAAAGGTCAAAGATCGAAAGTTGGAAGAAGGTTGTTTGGTTTTGAAGGAGATCAGAACACCTGTTACAGATCCTCGTGGGAAGTTTCGTCCTCATTGGGCGGGACCCTACATTTTGAAGAAAATACTTTCCGGCGGAGCCGTTATCTTGTCTGATTTGGATGGTCTGGAGTTCACAAACCCATGCAATCTGGATCAACTAAAGAAATATTATGCATGATCATGCATTGTAATGAACTACATTAGACCTGATTCTCGCAAACTAATTCGAGATATGTAGGCAGCTCTCCTTGAGCACGGTCTAAATTTTAATAAAAATCATTCATTCATCTTTCTTTTGCCAAGAAAAAATAATAAAAACAAAAAAACAAAAAAATCCCGCTAGGCCGAAAACCCACAAAGGGCGGCTTAGGCAATAGTGGGGCCCGCTAAGCTGAAAACTCGCAAAGGGCGGCTTAGGCAAGAATGGGTAAAAGCTCGCTAAGTTGAAAATCCGAAAGGACGGCTTAGGCAAAAATAAGAGCAAATAAATAAAGTAGATGATGCTTGGAAAGCAAACAAAAGGGTCATCCATTAAGAATCATTCATTACAAAAGAGAATCATCTATTACAAAAAGAGTCGGTCATTACAAAAAAAGAGTCAGTCGGTTCATCAAAAGAGTCAGACTACAAGTCCTATACATTCAAAAAACCAAAAAGGTAAAAAACAACCCAAAAAAACATAAAAGACAATGGAGTCACCCTGGGATCCAAATCCTACACCCCCTCTCCCTCCAACTCCTGCAGCAATGCGCACCTCCTCGGTTTCTCAACGGGCCAAACCTCAGCTATAAACCAGGTCCTATACTCTGGAGTGGGCTGAACGAGGGAAGGCTCTGCACCAGGCCTGATCATCCGATGGTCTCTGACCCAAGTCTGTAGAACAGCCCGAGTAACCCCGGGGGTAATAGGAGAAGCAATGGTAAGCCCGACAGGAAGGGGAACTCTCTGATCAATACCCATCTGCCTAAGGACGCGGGAAGCACTGTACCAAGTACTGTGAGTGAACCCAAGCAGGTAGACATGGTTGTGCATGGCATTTGCCTCTATGAATTGAGGAATCCTATACCAAGGGACGAACCATAATAATTCTTCCGGTCCAAGCTCAAACAGCCAAACAGTCCATTCGGCCATAGAGGGAAAAGAAATCTGAATTTTCCTGGTGCGGTACTGCGAAGGGTTGTAGGTCAAAGTCTGGGGGGCTGCAACCACTCGAAGATGATCTCTCAGCCAAACCTGGAAAAAATAGATCCTTTCTATTTTACAAAAGAAAAGAGAGATGATGGAATAAGCAAAAGAAACAAAAGGTATAAATTACCTAAAGGATGACCGGGGTGACGGTCCAACGTTCAAATCCAAGTGCACATCTGTCGAGACTCTGAATAGTCTCAGCCAGGATCATGCCCCCGATACAGTTGAGCTCTTCCATTTGCCTAACCATTGGGCAAAGTTTCAAATCTCCAAAGCCGGGGTCACGGTTGAAGAGGAACCCAGCTAATAGACAAAAGACGAAGGCTCGCATTCTATGCCTCAATTGAACATTGCCTTCAAAATCGGCGGTCAAGAACTCATCAATTAGGGGAAGCAGCATCGCCTTATCCCCATCTACAATCATAGTTTGGGCTTGGGGTTTTGTGAAGCTAAAAAGCCTCTGAAAAGATCCCACATACCCGATTTGGACCTCATGCCTCACAAGAGGGGCATTTGGATCGCACCCAATGATCGAGCAGAACTCCTCAAAAAGAGGACACATTTCCTCCATCCGAGCCCCAAATCTGAAAACATGGGCTTGGGGATCCCAAAACCTGATGCAAGAGTGCAAGAAATCCCAGTCTACTGCTACACCTCTGAGTGTGGCGACAGCTTTCAAACCGTACCTCCCCATGTTGATCCTTTCAACATTGTGGAGACTTTTGGTCCAATTATGCATCACGTGGTTAAAAAGGGGATTCATTGTTATTTGAAAAAAAATGTATATATAAGATCTTTCAGTAAGAGGATTGCTTTCTGGCCCACAGATGTAAGACAACCTTGTTTTTTATACTGGTCTGGCCCGGGCAGCGGCTCGGCCGCCATATACGGCGGCTCGGCCGCCACCGACCGTCCTGATCCCTATTTCTTTTTGGTGTTTTGTGAAATTCTCATGTTTTGGCCCCGTTTTGGCCCTGTTATGTGCTATCTTTTTTTTGGGATTGTGTCAGGGATTTATTTTTAAAAATAGATTTCTAAAAAGAAAAAGCATAATGCATACATATGTGCTGTTAATACTAACAAATAAGTGCAGGTTTACAGATAAGTTCAGATAACAGCTGAAAAACATGAAAGGTACAAAGTACAGAAGGGGAATAGTTCAAATACAGCAAGCATAGTTCAACACAAAAATGAAAAAAATCAGTGCCGGCCTCTCCGTCTTTGCGGCCTACTCTGCCTCTCGTAAGCAGCCTCAGTCAAAGCACCAGACAGTTCATCCGAGAAAGCAGTAATCAGTGCCGCCATTTCCGTGATCAGGCCCTCTGGTACCTGTAAAAGAGACGAAATCACAATCAATCTCAAGAGAATTTTATGAATCCTTTTCATGAAAAGTTCTATGAGAATATACCTGAGTGACATGAGCAAAGCTCTGATATAATGCACCCTCTGCACTAATTGGTCGGGTCACCCAACCACCAGGTGCATGATGACGAACAGCATAAGGCAGCCTCAAATCAGCTAAAATAGGGTCAAATTGGCCGGCAGCTGTAAGGACGGATGCGGGAGGCCTCAAATGAGATGAACTGCTGCCTCCTCCAGTGTCTGATGGTCCAGCCCCGAAAGCGGAAGTCTCAGCCCTAGAGGAAGAAGGTCTGTCAGTTCGCCGGCCGGGAGAGGGATGGTCTCTCGGAGTGCTAGAAGTGGGAGCCGAAGAGTGGGAAGACCGATAAGGCGGTACAGAATCAAATCGTGCCCCAATGCGTGGCATCAGTCGATGAAGACAGTAGAAGTCATAATCCTCCTCATCCGGGGCATAAGCCGACTCGAAAGGGTCGCCCTCATACTGGGACACAGTAACAGGCAGAAGTGTTGAAGATAGCATATCATCAGGGGGATCCACGGGAACTGCACAGAAACCGGCAATCTGGAAAGTCACCCTCTCAGCGAGATAATACCGTCGAAATTCTGGATGGGGAAGTATGAATCGTCGTCGAGACAGAAACTCTGATCGCTAAAAGCTGTAATCTTGAGCTATCCACTCTGCCAGTCGGCTAGACATCACTTTAAATGCAACCTGTAAACATTTGTTATATTAGTGAATCATTTTCTCTAATATAATAAAAAAGATGACGATAAAGCATTTACTGAGTCCATTGGGCAGCTGTCGAAGAACGATCTCAGCACTCTGATGGGAAGTTTCCTCTTTGGTACTTCTACCCTCTCTCTATACCACCTCCAAGCAATGGGGGAAAGAGGATCTGCGGGGGCAGGTATCTCACGAAGAAAAGGGGCAATGTCAGGAAAGTACTCGTAAGCCCAAGTCTAAAAAAAATAAAAATCAGAATTTGTGTATGTCAACATATATAAAGATAGGGGAAATGTTCTTTACATTACCTCCCAGAAGTAATACAGGCCACACGGAGTAATACGGGTATAGCAGAGGTCTGACATGTCGTCATACAACCTACACAACATCATGCTAGCCCAATCGTACGTATGAAGCCGTGTCAGGTCAAGTAGGCTCTTCAGCACATTGAGACTCACTGCATCTTTCCTGTTTGATAAGAAAGAGCTAGCAAACAGGAGAAGCAAGGTAAACCTGGCCGTCTGGTCAGCAGTAAGGTTGCCTGTCTCGTAACCAGTGTAGATACCTGGCGCTTGCTCCACAAGCCACCTCCGCTGAATGCAGCGAGGCGCCTGATATCGAGGATAGTCGACCCCGATCAAAGTAACCATGTCGGCTGAAGAAATGTCCTGCCGCCAGTCATCATAGGACTCCACCATCTCAACGCCAAAGGGAATCCCAGAAATGATGGAAAAGTCTGTAGGCGTCATTGTCATCTCCCCCCAAGAAAAATGGAAGGTGTCAGTAGTAGGCCACCAGCGCTCGGCTAAAGCACAGATCAAATCCCGGTGGATATCTCTGCCCACATCTATAGCCCTCAAATGGTGGAGGAAAGCAGGTCTGATAAGATCCCCCACTGGGTGCCCGACATCAAAGATGTAAGCCGGAATAGTAACCATCGGACGCTCAGCTATAGATATCTTGATCGTAGAATTCTGGAAAAAAAAAATTTCAAATTCAAAAAAGATGGACAAATTCAGGAAAGATCTAAGTTCTTTCCCCAGCCGGGTGTGGATCCCTAAAGGATTATTTCTAAGTTCTTTACTAGAAATAATTACTGATGGCCGAACATAATGAAGCCTGGTACAGATCCTAATTCATTACTAGTACATGTGAAGGAAATGTTCCTAAAATTTATTTCTAAGTTCCTTACTGGAAATAAATAAAATTCCTAAGCATGCATACTAGATGGACAAATGGGAATGTACTCACCTCATAGCAGCCGGTCCGAGAACTATGCTTCTCCTCCTCAAGTAAAAGATCGCAGGGAGGGAGTGGGATTTCGAGGTCTTCAAAGCCGGTGAAATCCATCGTCGAAAGAAAATTTGAAAGAAATGAAAGAAGAAGAATGAATGAAAGCAAATGAAAATTGAATGAAATGAGCCTATTTATAGAAAAAAACTGAAAACACGGGTCTTTTTGCACCTCGCTCAAAATTCGCTCTTCAGAAGACCACTGAGTTCCATAAATCATTTTTATGGACCCCAGTGGGGGGCAATTGTGAACATTCGAATTTTGAGGCTCGGAAAGCCAATTTCCTCAGACCAGGCCGGACTGGCAGGCAACGGTAAAACTCCACCGAAAGTATGTCTTCATGGTACTTGAAATGTCCGGTGCGACGCAAGGATCATGGATATGGTCTCGGAATAATTTTTGGAGGCCCGTGGCTCCCGGAAAGTCAGTTTTAGCAGAAGTAGCGCGAGTTGCAGTGGGCCGGGACGGGCGGCCCAGCCGCTGGAGCCGGCGGCTAGGTCGCCGTACTTCCGGCGGCCAGCCACCGTGCAGCCCGATTTTGCCTATATATAGGCTTCAGATTTTCAAAAGAGGGAGGACTTTCAGACTTCCTATGCCCAGATGCTGATGAAATTTTTATGCTTAAAATTTTCTAATATTGTGTTGTAGAAACCAAGAATCATACTCAAAAGTGCAAGGAAACAAGATCTGGAACTTAGAAGTGGAAAAATTCTTATCAAGGTAATATCATAATTCATCTTTGGTCAATTTAAGCATATCATAAGCATTCTATCTTCTTCTCAATTTCTTCTCGGTCAAAGACCTAATCCTTTTAGGTCTAAGGCCTAATGGACTAATCAATCAGCCTCTTTGGCACAAAGACTTAAATTACATCTTTTTGGTACAAAGTACCTACATTTCACAATTAAAATCAATCTGTTGGCACGGAGCCTAAATTACACCATTTTGGTACGAAGTACCTAAAATTGCACCATTTAGCACTAAGCGCTAAATCTCACAAATTTGGCAAAAAGCCCGACAACTCAGGCCAAAGGCCTAAAAATTGCATTCCTTTGGTACGAAGTACCCAAATCTCACCATTTAGCACTAAGTGCTAAATCTCACAAATTTGGCAAAATGCCTGAAAAATGCACGAAGCATACACACACACATGCATGAAGCATAATTTTCATCGCCTTTAAATAGGCTTTTCCGAACTACATGGGCTTTGATCTCCTATTCAAACGGGAGTATGTAGGCATGTTTGAGATTACCCCAAATAGCAAGTCCACAAACTACCAACAATCTTTTTGTCTTTAAATTTGTTCCATTTTTGCAAGTTAATCAAAAGCATGACATAGTCCCCGAATCCTCCTTGGGTTCGCAGACTAGAAACCTTTACATTGGACAAGTTATTGGAGTCAAGCAAGGGTTTTCTTAGTTTTTCCCTTCGAACAAAATAAACTGAGTGGCGACTCCCGACAACGAGTGAACTTTCGCCCGGATCCTTTTCGGGCGGAAAACCGAGGTTCACATAATGATATTATCCATAATACATGCAATCATAAGAATAAATAAATACTTTATTAAAAATCATAGCATTGTTCGAATAAAATAAATAAACAGACAACCACCCAGGATAAAAACATGTCCTTACATCGTCCAATATCCAAAACTAAATAGGACACCCACCGAAAAGGTGGAAACGTGTCCTTTACATTAGTCCCAAAATATAAAAATAATTTAAATTTAATAAGGATTAATTAATGAGGTACCCAATCATGAAAACACACCTCTTACAATTTTAATAAATAAACAATAATCAAGAAAATAATCATCCATGATAAATTAAACAAATCAAACATAGAAATTAAATTAATTAATCATCAAAACATATAATAAACTATATAATCAAATCTAAAGCTAAATAAAGCAAAAAAATGTAGAAGTATAGGTTTTACACCTTAAATTAGGATTTTAGAATTTTAATAATGAAATTAGGATTTTAGATAAAGGAAGATAAATACAAAGACTTATAGTATACAAATTAATATTGACACTTTTGACGAGCCCATACGGCGGTTCCACTTGGTGTTGAAGGTTTTGGTGTTGAAAATTAAGATTTTAGGGTTTAAGATTTAGAAAATAGGGTTTTGGGATTTTTATGAAAATAACATTATTAACTATAGTATTAGCTTTGCATGAAAGATATGAACAATTACCGAAGCTTAATATACTATATTTAAATAAATTCAATTTTAGAGATGTACCTTGGTTTGTTGATTCTACCAATAATTAAACTTTAATCCAAACTTTCGTTTGCACGAGCCTTATATTTATTGGTTGAATTGAGAACAAGACAGTGAGTTAAACTATTGCCTTATTAATTTGTTCTCTTTGTTTAATATTATTTTCTTTGATCTTTGCTCTCTGTCTCTTTTCTATTTGCTTGTTCCCTTTGGCTAGAGCTTCTATCTATTGCCAGTCTTTTACTGCCAAAGTTAAGATTCTAGTCCAAGAGTCACTGCTGTTCCAGAAATAAATTGCTAAAAGTTTAATAGTCCTCAATATTTGCTACTGCCTATGTTTCTGCTCGAAGAGAAGAAAAAAAATCCTTTAATAATTCTTGAATAATTGTGTCATCCATGTTTTTGTGTTTTAATGTCTTATTTAAAGGAAAAATCAAAACCTAATACTAATTGGTTAAGGAAATAAAAGACTGTTAAGGAAAAAAAATTCAAAACTGACTAAAATAAGATTTGGACAGAAATTGCTCGCAAGCGTAGCTGCTGGGCATTGGGCCTGCGTGCTAGGGCACTGGGGCTATTGGGATTGGGCGTGTGAGTGCTACGAGGACTTGCGAAGCTCTACATAATTCACCGCAGTCTTGGCCTGCGGCAAACTAGCTTGACGCGTGCTGCTCACCGATTGGTCCATTCGATTTTTTATTTTTTTATTTATATATATATATTTTTAAAAATAAATATTATATATTTAATTATATTATTAAAAAATAAATAATGAATAAATAATAAATAATAAATAAAATAAATATTATATTATTAAAATAAATATTAAAATAAATATTAAAATAAATAACAAATAACCATAAAAAATATTTTAGACTTCTTTTAAATTATTGGACCGGACTTGGTCAAAAATTAAGGGTCGACAGTTTACCCCCTGTTTGAATGATCTGAGACTATCAGTAGAAGAGAGTAAAAAGAAACATGACTTTGAGCAGATTTTGGATGACGATGGATTCTCGAAAAAGATTTGGGTACTTGAACCCTAGATTGAATTTGATTTGGGTATTTGGACCCGAGTTTGAATTTGATTTGGGTACTTGTGGACCCAAGACTAGGTACTTGGACCCGAGACTGAATTTGATTTAGACACTTGGACTTGAGAATGGGTACTTGGACCCAAGGTTGAATTTGATTTGGGCACTTAGACCCGAGACTGAATTTAATTTGGGTACTTAGACTCGAGACTAGGTACTTGGACCCGAGATTGAATTTGATTTGGGATATTGGACCCGAGACTTGGTACTTGGACCCGAGACTAAATTTGATTTGGGTACTTGGACTCGAGATTAGGTACTTAAACCCGATATTGAATTTGATTTGGATACTTGGACTCGAGACTGAATTTGATTTGGGTACTTAGACCCGAGACTGAATTTGATTTGGGTACTTAGACCCAAGACTGGTACTTGGACCTGAGACTAAATTTGATTTGGGTACTTAGACCTGAGATTGGGTACCTGGACCCTTGATTGAATTTGATTTGGGTACTTGGACCCGAGACTGGGTACTTAAACCCGAGAATGAATTTGATTTGGGTACTTAGACCCGAGACTAAATTTGATTTGAACACTTGGATCAGAGACTGGGTACTTGGACCCGAGATTGAATTTGAATTGGGTACTTGGAACCGAGACTAACCTTTTATCAGTTGAGAATTGTGGCTTAACTAGTTGTTCCATTCTTTAATGGATTGTGGGTCTTTACCCACCAAAAATGGATCTTTATCCATGGGAGATCGGGTCTTTACCCTTATAACATGGATCTTTATCCATTAGAGATTGGGTCTTTACCCTTGAAACATGGATCTTTATCCATTATAAATCAGGTCTTTACCCTTAAAACATGGATCTTTATCCATTGGAGATCGGGTCTTTACCCTTGAAACACGGATCTTTATCCATTAGAGATCGGGTTTTTACCTTGGCTTCAGCTCTTTTAGCTAAATTGATCTTTTGTCTTTTGCATCATTATTTCCTTTGGGATTCTCATTTTCTTCTTATTTTGTTCTTTTCTTCTTATTCTTATTCTTTTTTTTTTTGCTTTTTGTAAAAAAATTAACTATTTTTTAGCTGGCTATTATATCATTTCCTTCCATCTCCTTGGCCCCTGCGTGGCAAAATATTAAAAGTGAGTCTGAAAATATTTTGTATACACAAACTCAAAAAATTGAAAATAGAAACTTTGCCCCTGTGTAATTTTATCTATTATTTATTTTTAATAATATAATTAAATATATAATATTTATTTTTAAAAATATATATATAAAAAAATAAATAATATAAATAATAAATAATAAATATTATATTATTAAAATAAATAATAAATATTAAAATAAATAATAAATACCACAAAATTATTTTGGACTTGTTTTAAAATATTAGACCGGATTTGGTAAAAAATTAAGGGTCTACACTAAGTTTAATGGAACTGGAGATCCCCACTTGCATGTCAAGCAGTACATCACCACCATGCAGTCTGCTAGAGTTACTAAAAATTAAACTCTAAGGTATTTCATGCTCTCATTGGATTCTGTTGTGCAAAACTGGTTTAGCATCTTAGAGGAAAGCACTCAAAAGAATTAGGATTTATTGTGCAAAGCCTTCATCCATTAGTATGGGTATAATGTTGAATTGGAAGTGACTCCGATTGAGTTAGAAACTATTCGGTAGAAGCAAAATGAGAACTTTGTTGATTATGTGAAGAGGTGAAGAAATAAGGTTGCACTTCTCAAAAGAAGACATGGTGAATCTAACTAGATTAGAATGATAGTGAGAGGTGTCATGCCCTACCTCCATGAGAGACTGTCTCATACCTTAATAAGAGATTTCAAAGATCTTCTTGTGTGCGGGAATTTTCACCCCCACTCCCGATGGAATGGTTCTTGCGAGTTCGGCACTGTTAGGCTCAGGGCCTTAGAGAACACGGGCCTAAACTCAGAGAAAATGAAGTTACCACCTGGACAAGCCATGAAAAAGAAAGGGTGGATGACTTAATTTCTAAGGAATTCCTAACCCCCTATCAAGTTCAAAAAGTTGGGTATGTATAGAGAAGGTGAGAAGTGACTTAGCACCCCCCCCCCCCCCCCATAACTCCTAGTTCATTGGAAACGACCTCCTTTTCAGGTCTAGATATTATAAAATTTTTAAATATTATGATATTATCCATATTACATGTAAACATTAAAATAAAGAATTATTGTATTAAAATAAAACAAGTCCAAGCAAAATAATAAATAGGCACCCATCCATGGATAAAAATATGCCTTTACAATATCCAATGCAATGCCCAAAAAAGAAAACAAAGTAAATAAAAATGAGACACCCATCATAGATGGAAACATGTCTTTTACAGCAGTCCCAAAATCTTTAAAATATAAATTTAATTACATAATAAAACTGAGGTTCCCACAAAGTGAAAAAATGCCTTTTACATCCTTGAAATCCACGCAAAATAAATGTAAACTCATAAAGAAATAAATAATCATCACATAAAGAGTAATAAAATTATGGCTTAATTAAAAACGAAATAAGGTTAAATAACAAAGAATATAATCCACAAATAAATATTAATCCTATTAATGAGGGATCGCTTACGTCTCTGTTGGAGAATTAGGGTTTTTTATGTAAGTTAAGGTTTTATATTTTATAGAAATTAAGGTTTTGGTTATTTAGAAAACTGATTTAGGGTTTTAGAAATTAGGAAACATATTATGGTTTTTGCAAATTAGAGAAAACATGTTCAGGGTTATTGGTCTTTAGAAACACAAATTAGGGTTTTATCAAAATATGATTATTATAAAAACCCTAAGGCCACTTTAACATGTATTCTTGATAAATACTTATATATAATATGGCTACTAGACGTTTAAACATTGTTTGAATAATCTAATGCTATGGTGATTTACTGGAACAAGTTACTGGTCATGCAAATAATAAAAAGAAGCTACTGTGCATACTATATATTTGCATATAAATTAAAAGTTAAAAGAATGAACTTTAAACAAACATAGTTTGATAAATGAAATAATATTAAGTTAACTCACTGTAAATTTAAATGGATTAAGTTAGAAAGACACACCTCCGTTTATAGATTCTACCAAAGTTATTGAATTAAAACAAGCTCTCTACTATTGCCTGCCTGGATCAATTGTAGTTTTTTTGGTGGAGATCCCCTAATTATTGCTCATGTGTTGCTTTTTGTTAAACCGTGCTAATGGTTGGTTGTGTTCATCACAAATCTTACTCTCCATTATTAGCATTAAACTCTTTTATTTATAGGTAAACAATAACTAAAAACCCTAAACCTAATATGCTAAATCCATCTTCTAAACAAATTCTAGCTTAAATAGAAAACCAAATGGCCGGCCAAAACTTAAAATATGTTAGGACCATGTCGATCTGGTGTGCCAGATCAATATGGGCCAAGGCTATGTCTACCTGGGCCACCATATCGGCATTGCCTTGGCCCATCTCGACCTGGGCCCACCAGGTTGACATGAGGTATGGCTCAAAATAGTATTGTATTTTTTGTTAATGGACCGGACAATTTCAATTTGGGCTGAACAAATTTGATTTTAGGGTTTCAAACAGTTGAATTTATGCCTTTCAAAATCAAACTGACTGATTTAAAAATTGTGAACTAGGTTTAAATCTTTAAAAGTCAAATTGAATTTATTTTGGCATTCTTTAATCAGGACCATACCAATTCAGGGCCAAAATTAAGGGTCTACACTTCAATAAGCTAGCTTATAGATAAAAGAGTGGATAAGGGAGAAGAACCATTTTGCTAGAAGAATGAATGAGAAGGGAAGTTACCAATCTGGTGGCCAAAATACGCAAAAAGTGGTGGATGTCAATGCAACTACTAGCCTAAGGAACAGAAGGCAATTTTCAGATATAGGAAGAACTCTATCATTGGTTTTTCAATAAACTGCAAAAGAAAGGGTTGTTATAGCCATTGGAGCCTCGACCCTTGCCAAATCCATTGCCACCAATTTTTGATGCTAGGGCCTTCTGCCAATTCCACCAGGTGCAAGGACATTAGACAGATAGATGTATTTGGTTGAAGCATGAGATCTAGAAACTGATGAATAGTGGAATGTTGCCTGATCCTAACAAGCCTAGTACCAAGAATAATCTTTTGCCTAAGTTCAATAGGGTACCACCACCAGCAACCTTTATAATAGGAGGAGGACTGAATGAGAAGCTTATCTTGTCATATTTTCAAGACATAGGTGGAGAACCTACAGAAGAAGAGGCTAGCCTTTTTGCATCAGTTGTGGATGAGAGGACATTAACCATCTGTGTTATAAATGAGTTTTGGGATTCCACTGACAGTGATAAAGAACAAAAAGCCAATCAAGAAGAGTAAGATTGGTCCGAAATTAAAGAGGAAGTGTTGAATACCCATTATGGCAAGTCTTATGACAGAACTCCTATAAAATAAATGGAAGCTGATAAAGGAAAGGATGCTAAGAAAGAAAGAAATGAAGATAAAGATGATGCAGTCCTTAAGCAGTTAAAAAGGACCCAAGCTAGCTGTGAGCGGGGATTTTTGCCCCCACTCCCGATGGAATGGTTCTTGTGACTTCAGCACTGTTTAGGCTCGGGGCCTTAGAGAACATGGACCTAAGTCAGGAGAAAATGGAGTCGCCACCCGAACGGGCCAGGAAAAAAAGAAAGGGGTGGATGACTCGATTCCTAAGGAATCCCCAACCCCCTAATGGGTTAGGAAAGTTGGGTACGTGTGGGGAAGGTGAGAAATGGCCCAGCACTCCCACAACGCCCGGTTCATTGGAACAGGTGTAACACCCCTTCCCAACCTACATATGTAAGCTGAGTAGAGGCGCCACACTAACCTAATGTTGCTACCAATTTTACTTAGTCAAATTTTAGTTCCGATTTTTACAAAATTTTTGCCATAGTTTCGCCTAAAAATTGAGTCCCAAGTGTCGACAAAACCGGTTTTTTTCTTATTTTTAAAAACATTTTACACAAACCAATGCAAACAAAATCATTCTCAGTACACTCCCAATAAATCCCCCTTGTAACCTCAACTACAACCTGCAAAAAGGATTTATACTTCTAGTACAACATAAAATAAAGGTTTTGTGACAACCCCCATATTTAAATATTACACAGCGGAAGTTATAAAATATTTACATATTTACAAATTCATATACATCAAAACTCAAGTTTTACAACACATAAAATTTATACATGATTGGCAAGTCTGCTCTAATCTTTAAGCTCCCAAAATGGATTCTTCAAGGTCTACTCTCACTAGGTCTTGATGAACTCTCGGGTTCAACTCTATCCACTCTACTACCTGCGCGATTAAACACTATCGCGCTAAGCCAACGGCTTAGTAAGATAAAACATGCTAACGGTATGCTTTAATGAAATGCAATGCCACATATGTTATTGATAAGATCAACATCATAAATATAAAGTTAACCACACAATTATGCATTTCACAAATCATAGTCATATGAGCATACCACATTTCAACATCTTTTCACATTCAACATTAATCAATCATACTCCATAACCAACATCTCATTTCATTAAACTCATAACATTATTTAGGACATTCATATAACCTTGACACCTATGGGCCCAACAACTATTTAATACGATATTCAAAGTTCAGAGTTACTGCTTTGGTTCATAGTCACAATAATCACGCCCGTAGGCAATGTATATACATGTATCTCTATCCATGGATAGTGTAACAGACCCAGTCTCTTGGATCATCAACTCAACACATATGAGGAGATCCTCAACCCGGCAAGACTGTTACAAATCATATATCTCATAGTGTAACAGACCCAGTCTCTTGGACCATCAACTCAACACCTATGAGGAGGTCCTCAACCCGGCAAGACTGTTACCTTTCATCATTTCTTAGGCATGCCACCCAAATCCAGAACTCTGAAACTGAATAACATATTAAACAAACAATTCATTTCCATTCTCAATTCTCATCACATTTAGGCAAACATGCCTTCTTTCTTTCAATTACATCATCTTAGCCAATAACAATGGCTTCACATTTCATTTCACAATATAACATCTCATTATTCAAGTATATATATATATATCTCATCCATGATCACATTATATCTCACATAGCATCATTCATAAATATCAACATTTCATTCCACATTACTCATGAAACACATTACCATTCACAATGCACAACATAACATTGTTCAATCTCAACAATGCAATTAGGGAAAAGAACAATTGATTATAACATTCATTGATTCAAGTGTGTTTAAAGTGTTTAGGGTTAGGTTTAAGGACCAACCTACCTTTGGAGAACCAAAGCAATGCAAGAAGAACAAAGAATTAAAACCCTAACCATAAATAGTACATTCTGGTTTTAAACTCCATTTTATCCTTATTTTGAAAAATTGTATAAAATAATCTACTTGACTAAAAATTCTAAAATTTTTACAGAATTTAGTTTTGTATCTTAAAATCATCCCTTTAAAATGTCAGATCAAACTGAACACAAAATCTTGGTCAAATAGTTCACCTAACCAGACTGCCCCAATTGCCCTGCATCCTGGCAGCAGTTCTGAACTTTGTGAATTCCATAAATCAAATTCAATCAACGTGATTCCAAATTATTTTTCTCAAATACTAAACTCACTAAGCAACAACATATCCAAAATTCGATTGGATATGATTTTTCTACATTTTATTAAAAATCCCGAAATATAGCTGTCCCAGTTAAGGTACCTGCTGGAACAGGTCTAATGAAAATAATCTTTCTAAACTCATAACCATTCCAAAATCGAATCAACATATTTTTCAGTCATTCTAGACTCATAGAGGCACAACATATCAAAAATTCACTTCAAGAACATTTTTCTAAAATTAATTAAAAATCATACAAGTCACAGCCTTTACTAATCCTAAAACAGAAACAATTTCACTAAACACCAATCTTACTCTTCCATCACCAACACCAACCCAACTTCTCATCTATCAAGCAAAATCAATACTTACAATCATACCATAAGCAACTTAATCATACCACTTCAAAAGAATTGAAGAAATTAGAGAAAAGATCTTACCTTAGTTAAAAACTTCTTAAATCAACACTTGAACACTTAATCTTTCTTCAATTTAAGCTTGAAATCATCAAAACCATCACTTGTCTCTTTCTTTCTCTTTGGCTATGGAGGGCCGGCCATCAACAAGAAGAAGAAGAAGAAATGATAAAGAAAACACAAGTCAAACATTCTTTAAATATCCACCATGTGATTTTATCCAAGCAATTACCAAAGTGCCCTTATTCACATAATTATCTTTTTGTCTTATATGTGCCCAATTAAGTAATTTACCAATCTCAAATAAATATCTTCTCTTGCATTGACCAAGCCTTTTGACCACTTTATATGTCATATATATTAACATATACACAACATATAAATTTGTCTCTAAACCCTATTTCTTCCCAAAATACATATACATATACTTTCTCTTCTCAATTTCTTTTCTCTTACAATTTAACATATATATTCAATCCAATATATAACAATAACAACAACAACAATATGCAAAACTTCTAGGGCATAAATGAGGATATTACAATTCTCCCCCTCTAAAAAGAAATTTCGTCCTCGAAATTACCTGATATCAACTCTGAAATAGTTGAGGATATTGCTCTCGCATAGTTTGCTCACTTTCCCAAGTTGCTTCTTCTTTTGCATGATTCTTCCAAAGAATCTTCACCAATGGCACTTTCTTGTTTCTCAATTCTTTCACATCACGTGCCAAGATAGCAACTGGTTCTTCTTCAAATGTCAAATCTGGGCTCACTTCGATAGACTCAAATGGCAACACATGAGATGGATCTGACCTGTACCTCCTCAACATATAAACATGGAATACATTATGAATACGATCCAACTCAGGTGGCAAAGCAAGTCGATATGCAACTGGCCTAACTCTTTCTAACACTTCATACGGCCCAATGAAACGAGGACTCAATTTTCCTTTCCGACCGAACCTCAAAATCTTCTTCCAAGGAGATACTTTCAAAAACACCTTATCTCCAACATCAAACTGAATGTCTCTCCTCTTCAGATCTGCATAAGACTTCTGTCGGTCTGAAGCTGCTTTTAACCTACCTCGGATCAACTTTACTTTTTCCTCAGTTTCTTGAATCAAATCAGATCCAATTATTTTACCTTCACCAAGTTCACTCCAACAAAGAGGTGTCCTACACCGTCTGCCATACAATGCTTCAAACGGTGCCATACCAATGCTGGATTGGTGACTGTTGTTGTAAGCAAACTCCACAAGAGGTAAAAACCTATCCCAACTTCCAGAGAAATCGATGACACAGCTTCTCAACATGTCCTCAATAATCTATATCACCCTCTCTGACTGTCCATCCGTCTGTGGATGAAAAGCAGTACTGAAGTGTAGTCGAGAACCCAAAGCACTATGCAAACTCTTCCAAAATCTTGAAGTAAACCGGGATCTCGATCAGACACTAAAGAAGTTGGAACACCATGCAATTTCACAATCTCCTGAATATACAGCTCAGCCAATCTCTCCAAAGAGTAATCCATCCGCACCGGAAGGAAATGAGCTGTCTTCGTCAATCTATCCACAATCACCCATATAGCATCATGCTTCTTTTGTGTCAATGGCAAACCAGACACAAAATCCATTGTCACTCTTTCCCATTTCCATTCTGGCACTGACAATGGTTGAAGCAACCCGGTTGGAACTTGATGCTCTGCTTTAACCTTCTGACAAGTGAGACATTTAGATACAAACTCAGCAATGTCTCTCTTCAACCCAATCCACCAATAATGCTGTCTCAAATCATGATACATCTTGGTATTACCCGGATGCATAGCAAACATCGACTGATGTGCTTCTTCCAAAATAACTCTCTTCAAATCAGCATCATCGGGTACACACAATCTGCTCTTGAACCAGAGACTCCCATCATCTCTCACAACAAAATCTCTAGTCTTTCCATCGTGACAATCTGAAATAATCTTCTGAATCTTCATATCAGTCAACTGAGCCTCTCTGATCTGATCCAATAAAACTGGTTTCAAATGCAATTGTGCCAACAATGCACCATCATCACAAGATACAAAGTTAGCACGCAGAGCTCTCAATTCAACAAGCAACGAGAGCGAATAAATTGTTAAACCAGCTAAAGACTTCCGACTTAAGGCATCAGCAACAACATTTGCTTTACCTGGATGATAGTCAATCAAATAGTCGTAGTCTTTAATCAACTCCAACCATCTCCTCTGACGAAGATTGAGTTCTTTCTGGACACCCAAATACTTCAAACTCTTGTGATCAGTGTAGATGAAACATTTCTCCCCAAACAGATAATGGCGCCAAATCTTCAATGCAAAAACAATGGCAGCCAATTCCAAATCATGGGTTGGATAGTTAAGCTCATGCGGTTTCAACTGTCGAGATGCATAAGCTATAACTTTACCTTCTTGCATCAATATACACCCCAAACCTCTGTGTGAAGCATCACTGTAGATCACATATGGTTTGCCTTCAACACGTAAAGTTAGAACAGGCGCTTGAGTCAACATTTCTCTCAACTGCTCAAAGCTAGCCTGACACTGATCCATCCACACAAATCTCACTCCCTTACGAAGCAATCTGGTGAGTGGAGTAGCTATCAAAGAAAATCCTTTCACAAACCGCCGGTAATAGCCTGCCAAACCCAGAAAACTTCTAACCTCTGTCACTGATTTAGGTGGATTCCAATTCAATACAGCTTCAACTTTGCTCGGATCAACTTTAATGCCTTCTGCTGAAACAACATGTCCGAGAAAAGCTACTTGATCCAACCAGAACTCACACTTCGACAATTTAGCAAACAACTGCCTCTCTCTCAAAATCTGCAACACAATCCGCAGATGCATATCATGTTCCTCCTCATTCAGCGAATACACCAGTATATCATCAATGAAGACCACTACAAACTGATCCAAATAGGGCCTAAACACCCTATTCATCAAATCCATGAAAGCTGCAGGTGCATTCGTCAGACCAAAAGGCATAACTAAAAATTCATAATGCCCATACCTGGTCCGAAAAGCGGTCTTAGGAACATCTTCAGCTTTGACTCTCAACTGATGATACCCAGATCTCAAATCAATTTTGGAGAACACTGACGCTCCCTTCAACTGATCAAAGAGATCATCGATTCTAGGCAAAGGATATTTATTTTTAATAGTCACCTTGTTCAATTGCCTATAATCAATACACAACCTCATAGTACCATCTTTCTTCTTCACAAATAGCACAGGAGCTCCCCAAGGAGAAACACTGGGGCGAATAAATCCTTTGTCCAACAACTCCTGTAATTGCACTTTCAACTCCCTCAATTCTGCTGGTGCCATTCTGTAAGGAGTAATAGAGATAGGAGTGGTACCAGGCAACAATTCAATACCGAACTCCACCTCTCTCTCAGGAGGTAACCCTGGCAACTCCTCTGGAAATACATCCGGGAACTCAGCAACTGTGGCAATGCTATCAATAGGGGAACCCTTCACTCTAGTATCCACCACATGAGCAAGATAGGCTTCACACCCCTTTCTAATCAACCTCCTGGCTGCAACAGCTGAAACAAATAAAGAGGCTAGCTGTTCCTGCTCATTAGATACTATCACCTCTCTACCATCACCCGTTCTCAAAGAAACAATTTTCTTTTTACAATCCACCACAGCTCCATGCCGAGATAGCCAATCCATACCTAAGATCACGTCATATTCCTTAAATGGCATCTCAATCAAATCCCCAAGGAACTCCTCACCCTGCACCACTACTGCACTATCTCTATGCACCTTACTCACAACCACACTATGCCCTAACGGATTTGTCACCAACACATCAAATCCTAGGGACTCAGCATGCACATCAAATACAGGCAAAACAGATGCACTAATATATGAATGCGTGGAACCCGGATCAATCAAAGCAAGTACTGGAGTATTAAATAAAGAAAAAGTACCAGCTATGACTGCCGATGTATCTGGCTGCCTCTGCATAACATACATCCTCTGGGAAGATCCAACCTCCTCTGGTCTACCCTCCCTGGATGTAGCACCTCCTCTAGAACTGAATCCTGGTCTACCTCCTCGGCTGGCACCTCTGCCTCCTCTGCCTCCCCTCACACTAGCTCGAGAAGCAGCAGAATCAACTGACATCTGCTCCTGCCTCTCAGGACAGTCTCTCACAAAGTGGTCAGGTGATCCACACCTGAAGCATACCCCTGATCTACTATGCCTCCAACAAACGCCCCCATGTCTTCCACCACACTGGTTACACAAAGGTAAGGTGGATCTCTGAACTCCAGGAGTAGGAGCACTCGCTACTGAAGCTGCAGGTCTAAATCTCTGCCTCTGGAACTGCACTGACCTACCCACTGGTCTCTGGCTCCTACTACTCCGAGGAACAAAACTTCCTCTACCCCTCTTCGCAGAAGAAGACCCTGCCTCTAACTGGGGCCTTCTAACCCTAACCTCCTCCTCTGAAACAGCTGCAATAACTTGAGCTCGCTCTACACTTCGAGCTGCTGCCACAAGTTGTGAGAAATCCTGATATCTGGATCCAGCCACTAAGCACATGATCGAGGGTCTCAATCCCTCCTCAAATCGCCGACATCTATCAATCTCATCAGCAATGATACCCCCAGCATACTGACTCAGTCGAATAAACTCAACTTCATATTCAGTTACGGTCCGATGATCTTGCTTCAAATCTAGAAACTCTCTTTTCTTCCCATCTTTATACTCCCTAGGAGTATACTTCAACTCAAATTCCCTCAGAAAATCAGTGTAAGACAGTGTTGGAGGATCATCCATAGAATGGGGCACTGTCTTCCACCAGTCGTAGGCATCCTTCTGTAGCAAAGATCTTGCATAGTCAAACTTCTCCTCTGAAGTGGCTTGCAACTGCACAAATACCCTCTGAACTCTATCAAGCCACTGTTCTGCTACAGCCGGATCAACTGTACCAAAGAAATCCTCTGCTCCATATTTCCTTAGCTTATCATAGTGCCTTACTGGTACTGAAGGCTGAGGGGGTGGTGGCGGTGGCTGTGGTTGCACAGGTGCTTGTCTCATAGCTTCCATCATAGGCCTAAACCAGGCTGGCGGAACCTCCTCCCCAGCTGGTCTGCCCGACACCGAAGCAGGTGCCTCCTCAACACTATCAACCCTAGCTCCCTCAGCAGGAGCAATACTCTCGGCACTACCCTCAATCGACTGACGAGAGTGAGAATCCATCACAACCTAAGTCTGCAAACACAACAGAATACCTCTTATTAAAGATCAGAGACTGCCAATCCCAAACATGTATTTTTGTTCAAAAACTCACTTTTTAAGTAAAAATAGTCTTTTTCTTACATTTTACCTAGGTTGAGAATCTCAAACCTAGGCTCTGATACCAAAACAATTGTAACACCCCTTCCCAACCTACATATGTAAGCTGAGTAGAGGCGCCACACTAACCTAATGTTGCTACCAATTTTACTTAGTCAAATTTTAGTTCCGATTTTTACAAAATTTTTGCCATAGTTTCGCCTAAAAATTGAGTCCCAAGTGTCGACAAAACCGGTTTTTTTCTTATTTTTAAAAACATTTTACACAAACCAATGCAAACAAAATCATTCTCAGTACACTCCCAATAAATCCCCCTTGTAACCTCAACTACAACCTGCAAAAAGGATTTACACTTCTAGTACAACATAAAATAAAGGTTTTGTGACAACCCCCATATTTAAATATTACACAGCGGAAGTTATAAAATATTTACATATTTACAAATTCATATACATCAAAACTCAAGTTTTACAACACATAAAATTTATACATGATTGGCAAGTCTGCTCTAATCTTTAAGCTCCCAAAATGGATTCTTCAAGGTCTACTCTCACTAGGTCTTGATGAACTCTCGGGTTCAACTCTATCCACTCTACTACCTGCGCGATTAAACACTATCGCGCTAAGCCAACGGCTTAGTAAGATAAAACATGCTAACGGTATGCTTTAATGAAATGCAATGCCACATATGTTATTGATAAGATCAACATCATAAATATAAAGTTAACCACACAATTATGCATTTCACAAATCATAGTCATATGAGCATACCACATTTCAACATCTTTTCACATTCAACATTAATCAATCATACTCCATAACCAACATCTCATTTCATTAAACTCATAACATTATTTAGGACATTCATATAACCTTGACACCTATGGGCCCAACAAGTATTTAATACGATATTCAGAGTTCAGAGTTACTGCTTTGGTTCATAGTCACAATAATCACGCCCGTAGGCAATGTATATACATGTATCTCTATCCATGGATAGTGTAACAGACCCAGTCTCTTGGATCATCAACTCAACACATATGAGGAGATCCTCAACCTGGCAAGACTGTTACAAATCATATATCTCATAGTGTAACAGACCCAGTCTCTTGGACCATCAACTCAACACCTATGAGGAGGTCCTCAACCCGGCAAGACTGTTACCTTTCATCATTTCTTAGGCATGCCACCCAAATCCAGAACTCTGAAACTGAATAACATATTAAACAAACAATTCATTTCCATTCTCAATTCTCATCACATTTAGGCAAACATGCCTTCTTTCTTTCAATTACATCATCTTAGCCAATAACAATGGCTTCACATTTCATTTCACAATATAACATCTCATTATTCAAGTATATATATATATATATATCTCATCCATGATCACATTATATCTCACATAGCATCATTCATAAATATCAACATTTCATTCCACATTACTCATGAAACACGTTACCATTCACAATGCACAACATAACATTGTTCAATCTCAACAATGCAATTAGGGCAAAGAACAATTGATTATAACATTCATTGATTCAAGTGTGTTTAAAGTGTTTAGGGTTAGGTTTAAGGACCAACCTACCTTTGGAGAACCAAAGCAATGCAAGAAGAACAAAGAATTAAAACCCTAACCATAAATAGTACATTCTGGTTTTAAACTCCATTTTATCCTTATTTTGAAAAATTGTATAAAATAATCTACTTGACTAAAAATTCTAAACTTTTTACAGAATTTAGTTTTGTATCTTAAAATCATCCCTTTAAAATTTCAGATCAAACTGAACACAAAATCTTGGTCAAATAGTTCACCTAACCAGACTGCCCCAATTGCCCTGCATCCTGGCAGCAGTTCTGAACTTTGTGAATTCCATAAATCAAATTCAATCAACGTGATTCCAAATTATTTTTCTCAAATACTAAACTCACTAAGCAACAACATATCCAAAATTCGATTGGATATGATTTTTCTACATTTTATTAAAAATCCCGAAATATAGTTGTCCCAGTTAAGGTACCTGCTGGAACAGGTCTAATGAAAATAATCTTTCTAAACTCATAACCATTCCAAAATCGAATCAACATATTTTTCAGTCATTCTAGACTCATAGAGGCACAACATATTAGGGCTTTAATTCAAATAAAAATTCAAATTAGGGCTACTGTTTCTATTTAAGTTTCTTTATTTAATGTGTTTAGGGTTTTGAAATTCATGGGTTTAAGCTATTGTAACTTTTAAAAGAATTGACATGGAACAAAGTTTTATAATTTAAGAGGTTGATAAGTTCCTTGATTAACTAAATTAGTGTTTGAGAAGTGAAATCATGAAATTGGAGTTTGAACACTTCAAAACATTAAGTTTATGACAATTAGCTACTTACTGTGTTGAATTTTAGGTTTGTGAGGTTTTAAGGTTTAAAGGATTAGGGTTTAGAAGAATTAGGGTTTAAGGTTTTAAGTAAGTTAGGGTTTACTGTTTTAGGTTTTGGGGTTGAATTAGGGTTTTAGAACTTTAGAACTAGGGTTTCGGAGAATGCATTAGGTTTACAATTGATAATTTTATGAAACTTTATGAAAATAAACAAAATGATTTAAGGTTTATATAAACAAAAAAGATGTTTTTAGGGTTTGTGGAAAGAAACAGACTCAAATTTAGGATTTTGAAAATAAACAGGTTTAATTAGGGTTTTAAGATTTTGAAGAAGCCAAAATAACAATTTTATGATTTTGGAAAACAAATAAACGAATTAAGGTTTTTAAGCTTTAGAAAAGGTAAATTAAAGTTCTTAGGGTTTTTTGATTTTGAAGAAACAAAAATAATTATTTTTTATCTATAGTGATGAAGTTAGTGTGAATTCATGAAACAAATAAAAAAATTCTTATCTTCGTTTGTTGGTTCCCCCAAAAATCACTTCTTGGATGAACAAGAGCAAAGACAAGCCGATTTTGGACAAAAGCAAATATTATTTAATTAATATAACAAAAATTATTTTGGACTAATTAAAATATATTGGACAACATAAAAATTATTTTAGACTAATTAAAATATATTGGATCGGACTGGGTCAAAAATTAAGGGTCTACAGTAGCATCAGAATTTAGGACTTGCTAGACATATCCAAGAAACATCATGAGACTATGGCTAAAGCCATGGCAAGCATGCAAATTTCTATGTCTGAGACACTAAAGGAGCTAGTTAGTTTTATAGGAGCAAAAAGAGCCGAAGAGGTGATGAGATGTGGAGAAGATCGGGAAGGAAAAAGGTTGAAATAGGGATGGTTTATTTTTCAAATTTTGATTTACCGAAAGATGGAAGAGACCACATCTACCCACTTTTCATTAAGGTGGAGGTTAAAGGAAAGAGAACCCCTTATGTCAGAATTTATGATGGCTCCGCTATAAATGTTTGCCCACTAAAGATTTTGCCAAAGTTTACCATGTCTACTCGTGATCTAAGTTTGTCTAATGTAATGATCTAGGCCTATGACAATACTGAGACGCAAGCAGAAGGAACTTTCAAGACCCTGGTGAAGGTGGGTCCTATTGAATCCATGGTAGAATTTATGGTTTTGGATATACCAGTTATCTTTTTATTGCTATTAGGTCACCCATGGTTTCACCCTCTTAGTGGAGTCCACTTTACTCTCCATCAAAAGATCAAATTTCCAAGTGATGATGGGATAATAATAATTGAGGCAAAAAGTAGTGAAGTTGTTAACACTCTTATGGTGTAATGGTCACTCAATGGTTTCTAAGTAGCTGGTATTTCTGAAAACATGGTATTAGGTTCTAAGGTTCTGACCATGATGAAGCAGATGAACTACTTGTAAAGAACTAGACTTGGGAAAGGGAAAGCAGGTGTGATAGAGCTTCAAAATTTTAAGACTCGAGTATCAAGGAAGGGGTTATGCTATAAAGGAACAAATAGTGATACTCTGCTCAAAGGAGACAAGAAGATGGAATTGCCTCCATTTGAAGAGGTATTTGTCAAAGCTCTAAAGTTGGTGCAATATTCTAATTTTTGGATATCCCTAATTTTTGGAAATTAAATAAGATAAATTAAAATTTAATTGGATAAATTAAATATATGATTTTAAATGAAAAATGAAAGGATTTTAATTGAAAAGGTGAAATGTATATGTGATATCTATGCAAATATACATAACATATACAAAATCAACAAAAGTCAAAAGTCAAAGTTCATTTAAATAATTCAAAAGTAAATTATTTTTAGTGGAAGATAATATTTTGGAGTTATAATTAAATAATCAATTAAATAGTATATATATAAGGTGGAAATTGATAGTGGATGGAGAGAGATAACTATTTGATCTTCTTCTTCTTCTTCTTTCCTTCCGTAGTGAATTTTCCATGGATGTCCAAGAGAGGGATTTGCTTCTTCCAAGATCCCAAAATTGGAGGATTTAACAAGTTCCAAGTGAATTTTTAGGGTTTTCCATCATTGCTGGTAAGTTTCCAGCTTGTTTTCTTGAATTTTCTTAAAGATGTGAATATGTTAAGTTTGACTTGTTGTGATAGTATGATTTAATTGTTGGAATTGGTATGTATGAAGTTATTTTAAGTAGTTAGCAATGATTTTAAGGTTGGATGGAAGAAATGGTTGAATTTAAGTTGAGTTTGGTGAAGAGAGAAAATTTAGGGTTATGTAACTTTTGGGTTGTGAATTCATAGATTTGAATTGTGCAATTTGATTTTAATTGAGTTATTTTAATGTATAAACAAGTATTATAAAGTCAAATGATGCATTTGATTAGGTTTGGATAGAGTTTGAGAATGGAAGTGGTGATTTAGAGTTTTGAAAAAGGGACTGTTCAAAGTATGGAAAAGAATGATAAACATTGGATATGTGACAATTATGTATTGATAATTAGAAATTTGGCCTGACAGGCCTAGTGACAGGACCATGTCATTGGGTGTGTCAGCGATGCTATTTTTTAATATTAATGACACATGCAGTGACATGTCCATGTCACTAGGTGTGTCAAAGATACTGTAATGCAATATTAATGGCATGGGCAGTGACACACCCATGTCATTAGGAGTGTCAAAGCTTCTGTAAGGTGGGCAAATGGTATGGTCATTGACATGCCCATGTCGTTGGGTGTGTCACATAAATAATATTCCCAAAAAAGCTCTTTTCCTTGTTTTTCATTTGCAATTTTTATTCTTGTGTTGAGAGATCATGTATATGTATTAAAAATGTGGAAAGATTAGATTGAAAATGCCTTTAAATGTGATACTAAATGATTAATGTTTATCACATTTGGTTTAAGCATTGAGAGGAATTGTTTTTCCCAATCCAAGTGTTGAAGGTTAACTTGGAAGAAAAAGGTTGAAGGTGGTGTTTGATCTTGCTTTTGGTTGCTTTTAGAGATAAGTACAAACTTTCGATAAATTGGTTATGTTTGCATTACATTTGGACTTAACACATTTTGGTTGGAAAATGTGTTAAGTTACTTGATGCATTGAATATGCATGAACATTGTGCTATGTTATGTGATTTGCTAAGAATGCATTAAATGCATTATGAAAAGCTATTGATAATGGCTAAATTGAATAAAAAGTGAAATATGTGCAATATGTGAAAATGACCCAAAGTGTTTGGGTAATATGGCTTGTGGTGTATGCATTAAAGACATTGTGAAGAGCCATTGGTAATGGCTAGATTGCATAAAATGTGATACATTGTAATGATACATTGGATATGAGAAATGATGAGATGAAATGATATGACATTGAAATAAATGAGAAAATAAGGCAATGTGCCTAATGGATTATGAGAAAATGAGAAAGAGATTGATAATGAGAAATATAAAATAATTGTGTGCCTAGTATGTTATTCAACTTTCAGAGTTCCGTGTTTGGCGGCATGCCTATAAGGTTATCCTTATTATTTACCTTTAGGGCTAGCTTCTAAGCAATTATTTGATTTGCCTTCGGGCTAGACGTTGGGCGTCACTTGCCTTCGGGATAGACACTAGGTGTCAATATGGACCAAAATAGTAACTCTGGGATTTGAATAATATATTAGATTATTTGGAACCATGCTTGTGTTTATTTTTATGTGAATTGTAAGATGATTGAAAAATATATTTAAAATGAGATGGTATGTCACATGGTGACATGATGTACATAAGCATTGTGCATTGGCATTGCATATGAGTTTTATTATTTTCATAGTTTGTACCACTAGGCTTTTGGCTTAGTGCGATTGTAATTTATTGCACAGATGACAGGGGAGATCTGGTAGAGCCGAAGAATTCTTCTAGACTAGGCCGGGTCTAGATTTGAGTTGATTTTTGAGCATCAAGATCAGAGACATTGCCAACATGTATATATTTTATATTATCATACATTTTGTTATTACTTGTGTTATCTTATGTTTTGGTGTATGTATTGTATAATTAAAAAGAATGTTATGATATATTTTGTAATGTGGGATTTATATGTGTTTTTTAAAAGTAATATTTTATTTGTTATTTAAATATATATTTTAAAGTATTTAAGATTTTAAAATTGGAAAAGTAAGGTTTTTTTTAACTGGGTTGTGATATTTTTTTTACCGTATATGCATATATTACATATACCGGTGTATATATTGTATGTATATAGGGTATAAGGGTGTTACAGTTGGGACCACTATAAGTGAAACCGAAGCATGTTATGTTCATAGGAAAGATGATCCTTAGGTGTGAGAGCTTTGCAGATGTTGCTGAGCTTGCTAAACAAGAGAAGAAGAAGATCATCACACCAGTTGACCAAAAGGAAAAAAAGGAAGCTAGCCCAAAAGTCCTGAAGAATCCAAAAGAGATTGCTACACTCGCTGAAGATCAGTTTGAGAACCTTGCAATATGTAATGATGAGAACATTGATTTTGATTTTAATTTTGATTTGTCTGCTCTTTATGAGGGTATTGATGTTTTCTTTTCCAAAATAAATGTAATAAAGTCTAATTTTTCCTACTTATGTGATGCTTTTTCTGATGGTTGCATACATTCATGTGGTGATTACATGAGCATTTTCAGTATTAACTATGTTGATACACAATCATTAAATTTGGGAACAACTGAAAATCTTAAAAATATTAGCATAGCATCTGACCTTACTCTTGAAGAGAGAGAGAGAGATTTGGAAAAAATATTCAAAACATATGAAGAAGTCTTTGCTTGGTCTTATGAGGATATGCCCAAAATTGATAGGGATATTGTTGGCACAAGATTCCAACCTACACTCATATGAAGCCCATCAAACAGAAGTTAAGGCACCTAAGACCAGAATGGGCAGAGCTGATAAAGGAAGAAGTAACCAAACATATACAGGTAAAGTTCTTATAAGTAAAGATTAACCTACCTGGTTGGGCAATATTGTCCTTATGTTGAAGAAAGATGGGAGAATTAAAGTTTGTATTGATTACAGACAATAGAACAAGGCTTCCCTAAAGGATAACTTCCCTTTACCCCATGTAGATGTCCTAATAGATAGTATAGGCTATAGTGTGCTGTACTCATTTGTAGACAGATTTTTTGTATACAATCAAGTGTTAATGGCCCAAGAGAATAAAGCCAAAATCGCTTTTATAACTACATGGATTTTATTCTACTACAGGGTGATGCCTTTTGGACTAAAGAATGTTAGGGCATCTTACCAGAGAATGGCCACTACCTTGTTCCATGATATGATGCATAAGGAGATTGAAGTATATGTTGATGATATGATGGTAAAGTCAGAAACAAGAGAGCAACATTTTCAAAATCTAGAAATGTTCTTTGAAAAAGAAGTCAAGTATAATCGTAGGTTGAACCCAAAGAAGTGTGTGTTTGGAGTTACCTCGGGAAAGATGTTGGGGCATGTTATTAGCCCAAATTGCATTGAGATTGATCCTGATAAAGTTAAGGCGATCAGGGATATACTGGCCCCTAAGACAGAGAAGGAATTTAGGGGGTTTATTGAAAGGTTACAATACATAAGCAGGTTCATTGCAAAACTCACAACCATTTGTGAACCCATTTTTAAATTGCTTAAGAAAAACCAACCAATTAAATGGAATGATGAGTGTTAGAATGCTTTCGAGTGCATAAAAGAATACTTGTTGAATCCACCTATCTTGAAACCACCCAAGCCTGGTAGACCACTGATATTGTACTTAGCAGTAGAGGAAGAATCAATAGGGGCAATACTAGCCCAATCAGATGAATCAGGAGTTGAGCATGCATTTACTACTTAAGTATAAAGCGCCAGCCATATGAAATTATGTATAGTATCATTGAAAAGACTTACATTACTATGGTTTGGTCATCAAAGAAATTGTAGCATTACATTCAATGTTCTAGTGTTTAAGCAGTTTCTAGGTTGGATCCAATAAAATACTTGAGAGAAACACCTTCTTTGATTAGGAAATATTGTCGATGGTTGATAATTTTAGAAGAATTTGAAATTGAATATATAACCTGGAAAATAATTAAAGGAAGTGCACTAGTAGAATTCCTAGCTCAGCAACCATTTCTTGAAAGTGAAGAAGTAACTTTTGAATTCCCAAATGAACACTTGACGACAATAGAAGTGCAAGAATGAAAGATGTATTTTATTGGAGCGATGAACAAAAAAGGAGCTGGATTGGGAGTAATACTAGAATCTCCTGAAGGAGAACTCATCCCCTTGTCTAAGAAATTAAAATTCAAGGCAACCAACAAAATGATAATGTACAAAGCATGCATCTTTGGTTTGGAAACCTTGATAATAATGAGGGTCAATAGAGTGCATGTTTTCGATGACTCATTGCCAATGATATCCCAGGTAAATGGAGAATGAGAGTTAAAAGAGGAGAAGTTGAAGTCGTACCATGATTACTTGACCAATAGTGAGGAAAATTTTCAAAGATAGTAGGTTCTCACACCTGCCAAGGGAAGAAAACCAGATGGCCGATGCTCTATTCACATTGGCTTCGGTATAGGAGGATTCTGTCAAATTATTCTTTAAACTACTGGTCTTGACTAGTTCAACAACTCCTTACTATGAGTATGAAGTGGTCATGGAAATTGATACGGGCCATGATGCATGGTATGATACTATAAGGCTATTTATAGAAAATATGGAATACCCATTGGGGGCAACAAGAGAAGAAAGAAGAGTAATAAGGTGATGGTCTTTGCAATAAATCACCTTTCAAGGAGAATTATATCAAAGATGGCCTGATGGGGTGCATTTAAGATGTCTAAGGAAGTCTAAAATTGGGTAGATCATGTTAGAAATACATACAAGAACTTATGGACCCCATATAAATGGTTTAGCCTTGGTTGAGAAGATAATCCAGCAAGGCTACTATTAATTGACCATGGAAAAATATTGTATTAAATTTGTGCAAAAATGTCAACAATGTCAACTGTATGGAATCTTGAATCATTTACCTCCTGAGGAATTACATTTTATGTCTTCACCTTGGCCATTCAAGACTTGGGGAATAGACATTATTAAGGAGATACATCCAACAGCTTAGAATGGCCACCGGTACATAGTGGTAGCAGTCGACTAGTTTTCAAATTGTGTTAAAGTAGAATCTTTCAATAAATTAAGGGCAAGCAAATGGCTTGATTTATTGAAAGAAACCTCATCTGTAAATATGGAGTTTCGCATAGTGTAGTATCCGATAGTGGGGTACAATTCCAGGGAGTTGTTAGGGATTTGCTTGCCAAATATTGGATCAGTCATCATCGATCCTCCCCATACAGGCCAAAAGCTAATGGTACAATAGAAGCGACCAACAAGATGATTAAGCAGATTCTTTCCAAGATGATCAAGACATATAAGGATTGGTCGAAGATACTCCCATTCACTTTGTGGGAGTATAGAACAAGTATTCAAACACCAATCGGGATGATACAATTTTCTTTTGTTTATAGGATGAAAGCTATACTACCTATTGAACTTGAGATCAAATCCCTAAGGGTAGTCATATAACTTGAGTTACCAAAGGCATAATGGGTGTTAAGTAGATATACTCAGCTAGCCTTATTAAAAGAGAAGAGATTAAAAGCTTTGTATCACCATTAACTATACCAAAGAAAGATAGCTCGGGCTGATACCAAAAGGGTCCATATCATAAGACTTAAGGCAGACGATCTAGTGTTAAAACAATGCAAAGAAAACATTCCTAATCCAAGGGGGAAGTTTAGACCAAGCTGGGAAGGGCCCTATATTATAAAAGAAGTAATGAAGAAAGGAGCAGTTAAATTGCCAGACATGGATTGAAACAAGTTCAGCAAACCAGTAAACATTGATCAGCTAAGGAGGTTCTATGTCTAATTTATAAAAAAAATGTAAGCTTGCTAGGTTGAAACCCAAAAGGCCGGCCTAAGCAAAAAATAGAGCAGCTCCCTAGATCCAAATATCTAAAAGGGCAGACTAGGCAATAATTAGGGCTAAAACAAGAGAAAATTATCAATTAGAAAACCTGAAAGGGCTAGTTGGTGATAGGAGTGATCTTGTGTATGTTGGCTATATATTTAAGGTTGTTCCCAATTTAATGAGACAGAGTTAATAATAAAATTATTCTATATGCATCATTTTGAAAATCAAGGAAAGGTTAAGACAAATAGCATAATAGCAAAAAGTGATGACAAATCATAATAAAAAGAAAATATTTTTCATCCTAACATCATTTTATCTAAAGACTGACAATTGTAGAATTCATGGCAACTGGTAAGTGTAACGTGAAGGATAACTCTGTCTTAGATGATCCAAAAAGGCTTCAGTTAGCAAGGGCATGTCTAGGTCAGTCATAAAATCAGAATCCTGGGATGGAGGTATATACTGGTAAGCAAGGCAGTGAGGATCATAGCAGGCACCTTGATGAAGGACAAAAAGTGGAACGTACATCAAATATGTCTAGGTGGTAATATGGTTGATTCTTCACCAAGGCACCAACCAATGAATGTTGATAATAGCTCTCCAACAGATCCACTTGATCTCTTCGGCATGCAAAAAAACAGGTCAAAGAATTTTTCTTATAGAATGGTGTCAGGGTAAGAATATTCCATGATCTACAGTTGGGTTGTCAAGTAAGAAAAAGCATTCTTGCAGCCAAGTCTTTGAAAAAGAAAGTACATATAAAAAATAAAAAAATAAAAAAAAAGTCTAATAGGTTAAAAACTAGCAAGGGCAGCCTAGGCAAACTTTAGGGCAGTCTGCTAGCTCTGAAAACCTGTAAGGGCATACTAGGCAAAAATTATGACTAAAATAAATAAATAACTAAAAAGTGAAAAGATGCTCGCTAGTTCTAAAAATCCACAAGGGCGAGTTAGGCAAAATTAGAGCAATAATTAAATAATGACCAAAATCAAAAACCCAGAAGGGCAGTTTAGGTAAATACATAGAGCAACAAAAGATTTTTAGTCAACCTTCTTAAAGAACCACTCTTGAAGTGATTCAATCCAACCAGGGTTTCAGTTAAGATTAGAGGTATTAGTGAAAATACTCGCTCCATTTGGTCCATAATGTCCAATACTTGTGGGTCTATGTCACCATCAGAAGAAACTAGTAGGAATTGACCAAGCAGACATGGACATAACATGTGTCCCTATGCTTTGGTGGGAGCTAAATAGGATGAGCAGAAATCAATCAATGGACCAAGAAGAATTTTCTCACCTCTGGTTAATTGAAGAACTTCAAGTTTTGATATCTAGAACCTACAATTTTTTATGAGAGTTGGAAGACAATATGGGCAATGCCAATTGATGATTGCTTGGATATCCAAGGATTGCTTCAAACTCTTTAATCATGGGACACAACTCAAAGTTATTTATCTTGAAAGTCCTAGATTCCACATTCCAAAAAGAAGTCATAGCATGTAAGAAGGATTGGTTTAACTTGATATTCTTAAAGTACTTCAAAGAGTTAACTTGAAACCAAGATATTTGTTCCCAATGTGTAGCGTTAAGGGTCTTGAATAAATCTTTCATCTTCTTTAAATTGGCTTCGGTCATGATTAAAATTGCAAGAGTTAAAAACTATTTGTTTTAATAAGAAGAAGGCGCAAGATTTATTTAAATAGCTTCAAACAATTTTGTGAGAAGAAGAAAACAAGGTGACTGGAATGATGGAAATTAAATTTGCTTGCCTTAATCTGAGAGTTTTTCGAATGATTGATGTTTAAATTGATGAGAAAAAAAGGTGAATTGATGGTTTAAATAGGTGATGGAATGAAAACTGAATTACATAAGGAAGAAGGGATTCATGTCAGGTTAATGTTGGACTGCTGAATTTATCATGATTTATAAACATTAAACCTAGTCCATGACAAATTCATCTATATGGATTCATCGTGGACATTGAGTATTTGTACATATAATTAAAAATAAAAAGTTTAAAAAGTGAAAGTTAAAAAAAAAGAGGAATGAAAAGTTAAAATTAGGAAAGGTTAAAATTTTTTATGTCATTACATGTACATTAAATGTAACATAATGCAATCACTGAGAAAGAGGGAGGTGGTCTGTAATCAAATAAAGCTCTAAAGAAATCATTGCCTAGTGAAGGAAGAGGCATGTCATTCGCCCAAGATCCCCTCGAACAAGAAGTGCCAGGATCTCTATAGCCCTGGAAGTCAGCCCTAAAGTAGTCATTGCCTAAAGGAGAAGGAGGAGGTGGCATGTGGCTATCATGGTCATCAACCCGGGGTCCCTTCAGAGAAGAAGTATCAAGATCCCTGATGCCCTCAAACCGAAAGTCCCAAACATTTTATTCCGACTGATGGTATAATCCTTCAAAATGAGCAGCATGCTGATAGGTGGCAACTAGTTCTTCCTGTAGCTTCCTATATGCTCCTCAAGCATCCATTGTGATTCAGACAAGGAAAAGGTATGTCCATTACATTTTTCATGCATACATACAACATAAATCAACAAAAAAAAAGGTTACAAATTAGGTAATTTAGATCAAAGCCTTGAGGTCTAAAAGATGGATCCGAATAAGGCGACATATATGGGATATGCGACTGTGGCAGAGTTGCATGAGAAGGACCAGCTTCACCTTGACTAGAACCGCCTGACTGTCTAATCACCTACAATGATTCATAAAAGTTAAATAAAAAAGAGCAACTCTGGACAACAAATGCGTATATTAGATCAACCTGAGGAGAGGCGGCCCTAGTATTGCCACAAGCATGGGAAGGAGACCTTACTCCATTTTCCTCATCTTCATCCTCCTTATTTTCTTCATCATCATCATCATTTTCTTCATCTTCTTCTTCTTCTTCTTCCACTTCTTCCACTTCTTCTTCTTCTTCTTCTTCTTCTTCTTCTTCTTCTTCTTCTTCTTCTTCCACTTCTTCTTCTTCTTCTTCTTCTTCTTCTTCTTCCTCTTCTTCCTCTTCTTCTTATTCCCTTTCTTTTTATTCCTCTTCTTCCTCTTCTTCTTCTTCTTCTTCTTCTTCTTCTTCTTCTTCTTCTTCTTCTTCTTCTTCTTCTTCTTCTTCTTCTTCTTCTTCTTCTTCTTCTTCTTCTTCTTCTTTTTATTCCTCTTCTTCCTCTTCTTCTTATTCTTCTCCTTCTTCTTCTTCTTCTTCTTCTTCTTCTTCTTTGGGAAGTCCTTGGACACCAACAAAAGATACTTCAAAATTCAAGAGCTACTCCCAAATGAATTGGACATACGACTCAATAGGTGAAAGAAGATAAAGCTCAATGCCAAAATTTTCATTAATGTTTAAGGCATATGCTAAAATATTCCTTGGAACCCACCACTGCTCAGGACCAAGGAACTAGTCATACACCCTCTTACCAAGGAATCAACCACTAGATACTAGACCGGCAATGACTCGACGAGAGTACAGGTAAGGTAGAGCAACATTCATGAAAGGAGTCTAGTTGGCCCGGTCACTAACCCTCCACCAAGCTATGTCAACCTACAAAAATTGCAAAAGATAATATGACTTTTCCATAACATTTTAAAGTATACTAACATTCTTTTACCTAGTCCCAAGTTAAGCGACTTAAATGATAGTATTAGGAGTGCACATGATGGGAGCCACGCACACCTGTATGTCCAGATAAACAGAAATTCAACTTCAGATACCCAACCCTCTTTTGAGAAATACCGAGTATCCTCATAAGATAATGCTCATACGTCCAAGCCTGTAAAGATAACAAAGGTTGGATTTGGGCAAGCACATTAATTGAATCAACAATGGTGGAAGGTCATACCTCAGCAATAACCATAAAAGCTAATGAAAGATATCTTACTCCTGCAAATTTTATCAAATCCATGGTAAAGGCAAGAAAGACTGGTCTCCCCCCAACCATAAAGCAGCACAAGATCTAGATCAACATGGCCATGCAGCACTGATAAATGAATGGCAGATTCCATATTGCATAAAATAATCGACCCCAGCAAATATAGCAAGAATCCTCGAGCATATTACTCAGCCATTTCTCCATTAACCGGTTGGGCACAGTTTATCCAATATTCTCAAATCAGCTCAAGTTTCATCTTTAACAGCTCTTTCAAAGAGGGTTCTATGCATATTAGCTATTGAATTTCATCGCGTGTCAAAATATTATTAGTAAGAGGGACAGGAATCCCATGGTACTAGAGGCCTGTTATAGTAGTAAAGTCAACTAGGTTGATGGTTATTTCCTCCATAAGTAAGTGGAAAGTACGAGTAGTGTCCATCCATTATTCTACAAGCGCTTGGATCACACTTCTGTCTATCTAGAATCCTTGCGACGATAATTGCAAGACAAAGTCTTCAAAGCCACACCCTTAAATCATTCGCTTCACCTAAGAAGGTGCTTTATTATAACATTGGCAAGCCTTATAAACACACCCTCCACCACATATAATGCAGGGGTCATGTTATCACCAAAATAGGTAAGTCAATATGAGGTAAGTAAACATAATTTCCCTACGCACTTTAAACTTTTCTCTTCATATATAAGGTCCAGTATTTTTATTTTGAAATATTTTATTTGCCTATTCATAAATTGTTGTGCAAATTAATTTCTTTTCTGCATGAATTCATCTACTTTAGTAATTAAATTTATGCATTTGTTTAAATAATTTTGCTAAACGGGTCTTAGAAATTGATTCCATGACACGGTATTTTTCCTTTTCATAATTTTCATTAATATTCTCTTTTTTTTTTAATTTTTATTTTCATTAATATCATATTTTCTTACTCAATTCCATGTTTGCTAGACAGCCATGTGCTATTAATAATAATAAAATTATAGTAAAATCATATTGTAGACCTTTGATTTTGGCCCTAAGCTAGTTCGGTCCTAATTAAAGATGGCCTAAGTACTTATCATTCCATTCTTAATGGCTTAAATCTATTTTGATCTTTTATTTTGATTGGTCCAATTTGTATAAGGCCCAAATGAGTCTGGTTTGGTTTTTAAAACTCTAAAACCGTTCGAAAGCGAGTTTTAAAACCTAAAAATAGTCTAAAAACTATTTTGGTTCAATATTAGATCATGCCATGTCGAATTTGGTCTGCCCAGTTCGATATGGATGGTTCATATCGAACTTGGCATTGCCCAGTTTGATATGGACCTTGTCCATATAGAACTAGGTCAAGCCCAGTTCAATATGGACCCTAGTCCATGTAGGATTAAAGGATTTTTTGTTCGATATGGTAAGGTTTTGGCTTCAAATAAGCTATGGTTCATGATAAGAGCATTTTTATACTTGTTTTTAGTATGATTTCTTTGTGTTTTTAGTTAATGTTTCATTTGACTTTGGTTCAAAGTTTGTTTTAAGTGTTTGTTTTAGGTCGAAGTGCAAAAACTCCCTTGGATGATCAAAACAATGAAGAAAAAGCATGAAGCAAGCAAGACATGGCCAAGCCAAAGCAAGTTTGATCGTGTCCCTCAAAGTAACTTAAAGGCAGTAGCTGACACGGTAAGGTGACACGCCCAAGTCACTGGCCGTGTCTCACCCAAAGAACATAAGCCAAAGAACCAAGTAGGAAAGGAAAGAAATGAAGACAGTAGCTGACACACCCAGGTGACACGTCCAAGCCTGTGGCCGTGTCACCACTTGAAAGCAAAGAATGAAATCAAAAAATTGGCAAGCAGAAGGTGACACGGCCAAGCCACTGGCCATGTCACATGACACGGCCAGAAGCTTGGCCACGTCACCTCATGAAATCAAAGGAAAAAAGAAAGAAAAGAAAAAGGCAGAAGGTGACACGGCCAACTAGCTTGGCCGTGTCCCAAAGAAAAACATGAGACATGGCCAAGCCACTCATGGCTTGGCCGTGTCACCCTATAAAAATGTTGAAATCTTTGCACGAATTAAGGAACAAGTGGAGAACAAAGACTAACTTTTACCAAAAGTCTTCATAGACAAAAGAAAAGCTTGCCTAATTTGAGGAAAAGAAAGGTAAAACAAAGAGAATGTGGGAGACAAGGTGAGTTGGAAGTGAGTTGGAGGATTGACTTGAGCTTTGGAGGGAAATAAAAAGAGAAGAAGAGGGAGTTTTAAGGGGACTTTTTCTGAAGCTGGAAACGTGAAGGTTGGAACAAGGGAGAAGGAGCCAACAACTGAAGCAAAGAGGAGGGTTTTGAGCTGAGTTTGAAGAAGGAGATACATCTTGTACAAGCCCTAAACCAATAATCAAGGATTGAAATGAAGAAATAGAAATTATTCATCATGGATTGTTTGGTTTCTTTTACTCATTTATCTTGCTCTGTTTTTCTGGTTTTGAACATGAACTAATTCCTTCTCTATCTATATATTGATGAACCCTAGCTTATTTGTATGGATTGAATAATTATATTTAGTTGAATCATTTGATTGAGTTGTTTTATTCTTATGATGCTTAATGATTTATTTCCAATTGATAATAGCATGCTTATTGATTGGTTGCAATTTTCATATTATTGACTTGAGAAAGCTTGATATGAATTGATTACTCATAAGGGTTAAGGATTGATTGGGGTGCTAGAGATAGACTTACAAGATCCTTTGGTTTATAATTCCTTGTTCTTAATGCATGATCTATTTAATTGTGTTTTGAGAAGAGATTTCGGCACTCTACTTAGTGATTAGGGACTAATTCACTCGAGAGAGGTTTTAGTCTAAGTTAGAGGAATGCCAACTCAACTCTATTGAATGATTTAACTGAATTGATTGTTCATAAATATCATTGAGGCTAGGGGAATTCAATATCTAGATAGTATTATTATCATCAATCCTATTTGCATAACATTTAATTTTCCCTTACTTTCAGTTATTAATTTAGTTGTTTTTAATTACAAAGCATCACACAACTATTAATTTGCTAAACAACGGTTAAGGTTTGTGCTAGTACTTGGTCTTGTCCCCAGTGGAATGATAACTCACTCACTACTTTATTACTTGGGCGACCCGTGCACTTGCGGTAATTGCTATAGCATAGCGGCACGCACCAAGTTTTTGGCACCGTTGCCGGGGACATCGGTTTCAATATTAGTAATATAATCAAAACTGTTGATTTAGTTTTTATTTTCATTTGTTTTTGACATTGGTTCTTGCATGTCGATTATCATTTTAGGTATTCCTCCCTGTTTATGACTAGAGGTAACTCATCCCAATTGTTTGAGTTAGACCCAGAGCTAGAAAGAACATTAAGGAGAAAGCGAAAGGAAGAAAGGGAGGCAATTTTGGAAGACGCAGAACCAGAAATAAATCTGGAAATAGACGAAGAAGAAGATTTTGAAGTGATGGAAGGAGCTAGACCAAGAACAATGCAAGAGTTTGCTAAGCCTAATCTCAATGGAGCTGAATCTAGTATCCGAAGGCCGACAGTTGCTGCAAACAACTTTGAAATAAAAGCAAATGTAATTCAAATGGTGCAGCAGACTTGCCAATTCGATGGGTTTCCTGATGAAGATCCTAATGCACATATTGAGAACTTTCTGGAAATATGTGACACATTCAAGATAAATAATGTCTCAGATGATGCAATTAGGCTGAGGTTGTTCCCATTTTCCCTTAGAGATAGACCAAAGAAGTGGCTGAAATCTTTTCCTCCAGGGACCTTCACCACATGGGGTCAGTTGGCAGAGAAATTCCTAGAGAAATACTTCCCACCATCCAAAACTGCTAAGTTAAGGAATGATATCTCATCCTTTCTGCAGCAAGATGGTGAGACCCTTTATGATGCCTGGGAAAGATTTAAAGATTTTCTGAGAAGGTGTCCTCATCATGGACTTCCACTATGGCTTCAAATTCAAACATTTTACAATGGGTTGAATTATGTAAGTAAGCAATCCATTAATGCAGCAGCTGGTGGTACCATAAACAATAAGACACCTGAACAAGCAAGGGATTTAATTGAAGACATGGCTATCACCAATTATCAGTGGCAAGCCCCAAGGGAACAAGGAAAGTTGAAGGTCATGGGTTCACACCAATTAGACCCTGTGGTGGCTTTGACAGCCCAATTGGAAGCATTGAATAAAAAATTTGATTCCTTGGCTTCTTCTTCTGGGAAAGTAATGCAGGTGATGTCTTGTGAATGGTGTGGGGGTGGACATCAAATTCAAGATTGCCAAAGTGGCAACATGTTTGCTAGGCAAGAGCAAGTAGATTATGTTGGAAATATGCCAAGGCAACAGCAGAATAACCCCTACAGCAACACATACAATCCGGTGTGGAGAAATCATCCAAAATTCTCATGGAATAATCAAAATAATCTAAGATCTCCCCCTGGATTCCAGCAGCCCCAACATCAAGAAGCAGCTCCTCCAAGAAAGAGTAGTTTGGAGGACATGATGGAGAAATTTATAGCAGCTTCTGAAACTAGGCTCCAATCAACTGAAACCACCCTAAGAAATCAGCAAGCCTCTATTCATAATTTGGAGAATCAGGTGGGACAAATTGCCAAGATGCTCAGTGAGAGACCACAAGGGAGTTTACCTAGCAACTTAAGGCAATTACACTAAGGAGTGGAAAAGAGATCAAGGGTAATGTGAAAAAGAAAAGGGTTGGAGTACAAGAAAAAGAAAAAGAAGACGATCCTCCCGTCACTTCGAGAGAGAAAGTTGCACTTGAAAGTGAGAGAGAGAAGCAGCCACAAGAAAGCAACCCCAATTTGAAGGAATACCGACCTAGAGTACCCTATCCAGCAAGGTTAAACAAGGACAAGATTGATGCTTAGTTCGGTAAGTTTCTTAAACTTTTTAAACAATTGCACATTAATATTCCATTTGCTGAAGCTTTGTCACAAATGCCTAAGTATGCTAAATTTTTGAAAGATATCCTTTCTAACAAAAGGAAACTTGAGGAAGTGTCTTTAGTGTATTTATCTAAAAAGAGTTCGGCAATTTTGCAAAGAAGGTTACCTAAGAAGTTAAAAGATCCAAGTAGTTTTACCATTCCATGTTTGATAGGTAATCTTGAGGTTAAAAGTGCATTAGCTGATTTGGGGGCTAGCATAAGTGTTATGCCCTATAAGATGTTTAAAGAGTTAAGCATTGGTAAACCTAAACCAACACTCATGACCATCCAACTTGCTGATAAATCGGTAGTCCACCTTCGTGGCATTATAGAGGATGTGTTGGTAAAAGTCGGGGATTGCATTTTCCCCAATGATTTTGTTGTCATTGATATTGATGAAGATGCGGATGTTTCACTTATTCTTGGTAGGCCATTTTTAAATACAACCCATGCCCTTATCGATGTTCATGATGGCACTTTAACTTTGAGAGTGGGTGATGAGAAAGTTATTTTTAGGATACATGATGCTATGAAACATTCACTTTCATTTGATGAGGTGGAGTCATGCAATGATGTTATTGAGCATGAGACCATAAATTGTGTTACTAACATTGTTTCCAAGGATCCCCTTGAGTTGTGTTTATTGCAGGAAAATGTTGAGGATCAAGAAGCAATGGAGCAGCTTGCCTTTCTTGAAGCAAGCAAATCATTCAAATGCAGGGCATATGAGACTATTGAGATGCCAAAGGAAGAAAAGCCAAAACCATCGGTGATTGATCCACCCAACTTGGAATTGAAGCCTCTTCCGGATCACCTTGAGTATGGATTTCTGGCAGAGAAAAAGAAACTGCCAATAATTCTGAATTCCCATCTATCTTTCAAATAGAAGGAGAAGTTTATTCAGTTGTTGCAGAAACATAAGTAAGTGATAGCTTGGAAGATAGCAGACATAAAGGGTATCAGTCCATCCTATTGCACTCACAAGATACTAATGGAAGATGAATTCAAACCAGTAGTGCAACCACAACGAAGACTAAACCCAAAAATGAAAGATGTAGTGAAGACTGAAGTGATAAAACTACTTGATGCAGGGATTATATATCCGATTTCGGATAGCTCTTGGGTGAGCCCAGTTCAAGTAGTACCAAAGAAAGGAGGGATGACAGTGGTCCCCAATGAAAATGATGAGCTGATTCCAATAAGAACAGTTACCGGTTGGAGGGTTTGCATTGACTACAGAAAATTGAATGATGCAACTAGAAAGGATCACTTTCCTTTACCCTTCATTGATCAGATGTTGGAGAGGTTATCCGACCATGAGTACTACTGCTTTTTGGATGGCCTTTCAGGCTATTTCCAAATTCCCATTTCCCAGGAAGACCAAGAGAAAACTACATTCACCTGCCCATATGGGACATTCGCATATCGAAGAATGCCATTCGGGTTGTGCAATGCACCTGCAACTTTCCAAAGGTGCATGGTAGCAATCTTTGATGAGCTTTTAGAGGATATTATGGAGGTGTTTATGGATGACTTCTCGGTCTATAGGAGCTCATTTGAAAGATGTTTGGAAAATCTTGAAAGAGTCTTGATGAGATGTGAGGAAACAAATTTAGTGCTTAATTGGGAAAAGTGTCATTTCATGGTTCAAGAGGGAATCGTGTTGGGACACAAAATTTCAAGCAAGGGCATTGAGGTGGATCGGGCAAAGGTAGATATAATTGAGAAGTTACCAACACCCACATCTGTGAAGGCCATCAAAAGTTTTCTAGGACATGCGGGTTTTTATCGGAGGTTCATTAGAGATTTTTCCAAGATAGCCCGTCCATTAACAAGACTCCTTGAGAAAGATGTGAACTTTGTTTTTGATGAGGAATGTTTGAGAGCATTCACAACTCTTAAGGGGAAATTGACCCATGCTCCAATCATGGTAGCTCCCAATTGGAGTCTACCGTTTGAACTAATGTACGATGCAAGTGACTTTGCAGTGGGAGCAGTCTTGGGTCAACGCAAGGAGAAATACTTCCAGCCTATCTACTATGCAAGCAAAACCTTGAACACAGCTCAAGGTAAATACACAACTACAGAGAAAGAGCTACTGGCTGTGGTTTTTGCTTTTGACAAGTTTAGATCATATCTAATCTTGTCAAAAGTGATTGTTTATACAGACCATTCGGCTTTGAGGTATTTATTTGTAAAAATTGATGCAAAGCCGAGGCTAATCTGTTGGGTCTTATTATTGTAGGAATTTGACTTGACAATCCAAGACAAGAAGGGAGCTAAAAATCTTGCAGCAGATCACCTTTCTCGCTTGGAGAATCCAACCTTGGAGAGGTTTGAAGAAGGAGACATTGATGATCATTTCCCCGATGAGCAGCTATATGCCATGGTAAGTGAGGTAAGTAACTTAAATTTGAAACACCTTGGTTTGCAGATTTTGCTAACTATTTAGCTGTTAGGGAACTTCCAAAGGACTTAACTTATCAAGTGAAGAAGAAATTCTTTTCTGATTTAAAATATTATTTTTGGGAGGATCCCTTTTTGTTTAGATTATGTAAGGATCACATGATCTGATGATGTGTGGCATGGCCCAAAACAATGAACATTCTTAGTCAATGCCATGCTGGACCAGCTGGTGGTCATATGGGAGCCAATAGAACTGCTCAAAAGGTACTAGAATCAGAATTTTATTGGCCCACTTTGTTTAGGGATAGCTACAAATTTGTAAACTGCTGTGATCGATGCCAAAGAACTGGAAACATTTCATCTCGTGATGAGATGCCCCAAAATGGGATTTTAGTTTGTGAAATCTTTGATGTATGGGGGATCGACTTTGTGGGACCCTTTCCCAATTCCTTTGGTAACAAATACATCCTTGTAGCTATAGACTATGTATCTAAATGGCCTGAAGCCCAAGCCTTGGCAACCAATGATGCTAGGGCTGTGGTAAAATTTTTGAAGAAATTGTTTTCTCGATTTGGTACACCGAAAGCAATTATAAGTGATAGGGGTACTCACTTTTGTAACTTTCAGCTTGCGAAAGTTTTCAAAAGATTAGGAGTTACACATAGGTTTGCTACTCCCTATCAACTAGTGGCCAAGTTGAGAACACAAATAAGGAGATTAAAAGAATTTTGGAAAAAACTGTAGAGCGATCCCGAAAGGATTGGTCCGAGAAATTAGACAATGCTCTATGGGCTTTTAGGACTGCATTCAAAACTCCCTTGGGCACTACACCATTTAGGTTGGTATATGGAAAAGCTTGCCATTTACCTATTGAAATAGAACATAATGCATATTGGGCCATAAAACAGATTAACCTTGATCTAGCTTGTGCAGGTGAAAGGCAAAAATTACAGGTAAACGAGTTAGACGAGTGGAGATTGCAAGCTTATGACAATGCAAAGATGTATAAGGAACGTACCAAAAGATGGCATGATGCTCACATTAAGGAACGAAAAGAGTTTCAAGCGGGAGATCAGGTATTACTATACAATTCAAGGCTTCAACTCTTTCCAGGTAAGTTGAAATCTCGATGGTCTGGTCCTTTTACTGTCAAGGAAGTTTTCCCCTACGGAGTGGTTGAAATAACCCACCCGGAAAAAGGTGATTTTAAGGTCAATGGGCACAGGCTCAAACTTTATTTTGGAGGGGAAATATAGGACTTAAAGGAGGTTTTACACCTCCAAGACTAGGAACAATTTCCCTGAACGTCCAACTAATACGACGTTAAAGAAGTGCTGGGTGGGAGGCAACCCACCATTTTATTCGTTCTTTAAATTTTCTGTCTTTAATTCTTGTATTTTTGAGTTGATTAATAAAAAAAAATATTTTATGGTTTCATCTAAATTCTCTTTTAGTGTATGCATGCTCACATTGAGGATAATGTGAATTTTTAAGTGTGGGGTGCATTTTGTGTTTTAAGTTATCCTTGTTTAGGTTTAGTTAATGTTTTTCTTATTTTTCTTTGAATAAATCAATTTTGGAATGTTCAATTGTTATAAATTGTTGATTGATGACCTTTGAATTTTTGAAACATGAATTTGATAATTGAGTAGAATTGGTGCTTATTGTCAATTTTGTTGGTTTTTCCTTGCATTGCCTTTAAACTAGTGAGGAATTGAACCATCAACTTATTATTCTTTGTGTGGGAAAACATCTTTGATTGATGATTTGCTAGAACTTGCTTTGATATATGTTTTGTTAGTTTTTGTCATAGATTTGTTGTTTGTTTATTATGATAATTATTGTTTTATTTAGGTATTTTGTTAGTTTTATCGGTTTGTTTAGTGTTTTCATTAATTTTGATAGTTTTAGTTTATTTTAGTGTTTATGTTGTTTTTGATCTAGTTTTTAGTATAGTGTTTATGTTTTGTTGGTTATTGTTTATTTACTTTTTGTTTAAAGTTTGTTTGATGTTTTGCTTTAGGTTAAAAAGCCAAGGAACCAAGACTGAAGGAAGAATGCACAGTAGCTGACACAGGCAGAGGACACGGCCAAGTCACTGGTCGTGTCCCATATCAAGCTAAAGAAGAAGAGCAACTCACAGAAGCTGACACATGCAAGGGACACGGCCAAGTCAGTGGCCGTGTCCCTCCAATGAAGCCCAGACACGGCCAAGTCACACCCACTTGGCCGTGTCTCACTTGGTTCCAAAGGAAAAGAAGACTAAATTTCACAGAGGCAAACACAGGCAAGGGACACGGCCAAGTCTTGTGGCCGTGTCCCTCCAAAAGAAGTCCAACACGGCCAAGTCACTTCTGACTTGGCCGTGTCATTCAACAAAGAAGAAAAGAAGATCAGAAGCAACAGTGGGTGACACATGCAAGGGACACGGCCAAGTCACTTCTAACTTGGCCGTGTTCCTCATGATCTAAACTCGCAGCGGATTTTTAAAGCATACGATTCATATAAAAGGAAAAGAAAAGCTAGGGTTTTGGTTGTTGACGATTTGGAGCAAAGTTTGAGTCGTCAGAGAGTTAAGCTAGGGTTTTAACTTTGTTTTTCTTTGATTTTGATTTCACTTTGGATTAAACTAGCTTAGATTAGATTGTTCTAGCCATTGATACATCCTTCTTGCAAGATTTGAACAAGAGATTCTTCAGAAGCTTCAAGAAGTTTGTAATTTGGTTTTGTTCTTGAACTTTATCTCTTTATTTTCATTGAAATTGTATTTATGAACATTATCATGTCTAAGTTGATTTCTTTGAATATTAATGAGATGAGTATGTTTGAAATCATTATGAATTAATTTGATCTAGTCTAGGGTTTGTATGGAACTGCTATGATTGTATGAATTGGTTGTTACTCTTAACACAATTATTTCTTTAAGCCTTTATTGAATGAATTATTGCTAATATATAATTGATTGATCACCAATTATGTGTTTTAAGGTATTAGATGATGGATCGAGAGATGAAGTCTAATGCTGGAACAATTCAATTAAGGACTTAGGTGAATTAGAGATATAACCTAGGAAAGGATTATTTCAATTGGAACAAGATTATTTGAGAGACGTTTGAATGCGAGAGCTTATTTCCTTATTTCAATTAATTAAGTTACTTGAGATTTAATCTTTGAAATTAAATTGGTTAAGAGGAATAACCGTTCATACATATAAGTAGTAGAGAAGTGCAAACCCTAGACCATTTTATTAAGTGAAACAAATCATCAATTCAATTTACTTTTATTGTTTTAAACTTCAATCAATTTGTTTTCTTTAATTGTTAGCAACTTTGATTTATTCATTACTTGTTATTTAAAATCTGATAATCAATTAGCCACTTTAGCTTCCTTGTGAAACGACCTTGGGGCGATCACCTTTGCTACAGCTACCTCGTATACTTGTGAGTGACGCTCTGTGGTAGAGTTAATTCGAGCGCAACAATATACATTTTAAGACTATATAAAAATTTCAATTTAGCATCAAGATGATTAAGGCAAATTAGGTGAACCCACATTGGCTTAAAAAGACCAACCCTATCTTTAACCTCAGTTAGCCAATTTTGAGCCAATTTTGTTTTTCCTTTTCTTTCTTTTTCACAACATCATTAGCTTGAACCTTGTTGTTTTAACTCTTACGCTTTCATTAGGTCAAGAGCATTTTAAGAACGTTTATGACCAAGTGTTGTGTTGAATTAAGTGTGGGGTTAAATTTAGTAGGTTTAAGATTGCAAATCATAATAAAAAAATCAAAATCAAATAAAAAGAAGAAAAATAAGAATAATTGTTGTTATTGTTGAAAGGGTTGGAATATGTTTTAGAAATAATCATTTCATGATGTAATAAGTGAGTTCCCTTGAAAAGTTTCTTAATGTCAAGGGGTAGATAAGAGGAAGGTGTCTTGGGATCATCGGGTTATTTATATATGATCAATTACTTCATTCTTGAAGTGCTCTTGAACTTAATGATTAAGCTCACATTTCCTAAATGCCATGCCTCTGCTTTAACCCCATTACAACCCAATAAAAGACCTTTTGATTGATGCTTGATTGTAATTAAGTAGTGAAGGTTTGATAGATAAGCAAGCCTATGGCAATAATCTTTCATTGATTGTTATGAGTGTAAACACAACCTTGATCAAACACTTTCTAAGAGTTGGTGAGGGAGTGACAACATAGGTTATGCATGGAAAGCCACTTAATTGCATTGGTATCGATTTAGTTTGATTTGATATTAATTGCAGATTTAAAGATAGGGAAGTCTTGATGCAATTTTATAACTCTTGAACTTGACAAAATTTTTGTGTTTAGTTTGTTTTGATTTTAGCCTTGCTTGGGGACAAGCAAGGATTTAAGTGTGGGGTATTTGATAAGAGCATTTTTATACTTGTTTTTAGTATGCTTTCTTTGTGTTTTTAGTTAATGTTTCATTTGATTTTGGTTTAAAGTTTGTTTTAAGTGTTTGTTTTAGGTCAAAGTGCAAAAACTCCCTTGGATGATCAAAGCAATGAAGAAAAAGCATGAAGCAAGCAAGACATGGCCAAGCCAAAGCAAGCTTGCCCGTGTCCCTCAAAGTAACTTGAAGGCAGTAGCTGACACGGCCAGGTGACATGCCCAAGTCACTGGTCGTGTCTCACCTAAAGAACATAAGCCAAAGACCCAAGCAGGAAAGGAAAGAAATGAAGACAGTAGCTGACACACCCAGGTGACACGCCCAAGCCTGTGGCCGTGTCACATGACACGGCCACAAGCTTGGCCGTGTCACCACTTGAAAGCAAAGAAACAAATCAACAAATTGGCAATCAGAAGGTGACACACCTAGGTGACACGGCCAAGACACTCCAGAAGCTTGGTTGTGTCACCTCATGAAATCAAAGGGAAAAGAAAGAAAAGAAAAAGGCAGAAGGTGACACGGCCAACTAGCTTGGCCATGTCCCAAAGAAAAACATGAGACACGGCCAAGCCACTCATGGCTTGGCCGTGTCACCCTATAAAAATGTTGAAATCTTTGCACGAATTGAGAAACAAGTGGGGAACAAAGACTAGCTTTTACCAAAAGTCTTCATAGACAAAAGAAAAGCTTGCCTAATTTGAGGAAAAGAAAGGTAAAACAAAGAGAATGTGGGAAACAAGGTGAGTTGGAAGTGAGTTGGAGGATTAACTTGAGCTTTGGAGGGAAATAAAAAGAGAAGAAGAGGGAGTTTTAAGGGGACTTTTTCTGGAGCTGGAAACGTGAAGGTTGGAACAAGGGAGAAGGAGCCAACAACTGAAGCAAAGAGGAGGGTTTTGAACTGAGTTTAAAGAAGGAGATACATCTTGTACAAGCCCTAAACCAAGAATCAAAGATTGAAATGAAGAAATACAAATTATTCATCATGGATTGTTTGGTTTCTTTTACTCATTTATCTTGCTCTATTTTTCTGGTTTGAACATGAACTAATTCCTTCTCTATCTAGATATTGATGAACCCTAGCTTATTTGTATGGATTGAATAATTATATTTAGTTGAATCATTTGATTGAGTTGTTTTATTCTTATGATGCTTAATGATTTATTTCCAATTGATAATAGCATGCTTATTGATTGGTTACAATTTTCATATTATTGACTTGAGATAGACTTACAAGATCCTTTGGTTTATAATTCCTTGTTCTTAATGCATGATCTATTTAATTGTGTTTTGAGAAGAGATTCCGGCACTCTACTTAGTGATTAGGGATTAATTCACTCGAGAGAGGTTTTAGTCTAAGTTAGAGGAATGCCAACTCAACTCTATTGAATGATTTAACTGAATTGATTGTTCATAAATATCATTGAGGCTAGGGGAATTCAATATCTGGATAGTATTATTATCATCAATCCTATTTGCATAACATTTAATTTTCCCTTACTTCCAGTTATTAATTTAGTTGTTTTTAATTACAAAGCATCACACAACTATTAATTTGCTAAACAACGGTTAAGGTTTGCGCTAGTACTTGGCCTTATCCCTAGTGGAACGATAACTCACTCACTACTTTATTACTTAGGCGACCCGTGCACTTCTGGTAATTGCTATAGCATAGCGGCATGCACTAGTTCATCTCAAATTCTAATTGTTTTAATTTGATATGACTAAGAGAAACTGTGATTAAATAGGAAACTAATGCTAGTTTAACAGGCTTAACCTAATTACTGTCTTATAAATACAGGTTTTAAAGACAAGCAGCCAGTAGCAACAATTAAGAACGAGTAAGAATAATTAAATAGTAAGCATTACACCCTAGCAATTGAGGGAGCAGTGAAAGAAAAAACATCAAACCATCAAACAAAGAAGGCAGTGGACGACTGTCTTCATTTTGCTCAATCGAGATTTAACCGTGGTGTGAATATAAAGCTTAGATCAATATAAAAATATTGGTGGAACCTATAACAGATTTTTGCAATCCTTTATTCAGTTTATTTTAAATTTACAGAAACTCCTTTGTTCTTGTTTCATTGCTTTGTTTCGTTATTGCATTTTTATAAACATCTAGTAGCCTTATCTAAGAAGTTCCAATTTGTATCCAGTAAACCATTTATTTTAAAACAATAGTACCGATAGGTTTTTTTTAATGTTAATTGGTAATAAATTAGTTTAGTTCATAATACTCATATAAACCCTTTTTAATCATCTTTGAATGGCCATCCATTTAACATCAAGTAATGTTTTACAAAGGCATGTTTCATATAATCCAGTAGCCAGTTTCCAATATCAAAACCCTAAAATAGTTTCCAATATCAAAACCCTAACCAGATTTCAATCCCAAAATCCTAAGACCAGTTTTAATGTTAAAACCTTAAAATCAGTTTTTAAATCCTAAAATCCCAAAAAACCAGTTTTTAAATCCTAAAACCCTAAAACTAATTTTTAAAACTTGGAAACCCTAATCCTGTTTTTCTACCCTAATTTATAAGTTAAAAATCCAGTGTAACACCCTTATACCCTATATACGTACAATACATATTTTCAGCATATGTAAAATATGCATATACGGTATAAAAATATAACAGAGCGATTTAATAAAAATTTTCACATTTCTGTTTTAAGATTTCAAATACTAAATATATAAAATTAAGTATTACATAAATATTTTTTACTTGCTATAGTAACCCAAAATAAACATTTTATATGAAAATCTCTGGAAAAAATTCACCAGAATTTTGTCTGTAATTTGAACGTTCCCAAAATTCAGCAAAACACAACCTGCATCAGAAAACACTCCCAATAAAAAAATCAAATCTCCATTTCACCAATACTTCTCAATTTCTCCATATTTTCTCAAAATATTTATACATAGATATATAAATCAACAACACATATAGAATCCCATTTTAAACAACTTATCCAAAACATTCTTTACAATTTACAATATATACTTCAAAAACAAACATAATATACATAGTATCAAAATATACTATAATATCAAATATGTACATGCTGGCAAATGGCTCTTATCTTTATGTACCCAAAAACACTTCAAGCTCGATAAATGCAAGCCTAGGCACGACTAGGTCCAGTAGAACTCTCCGTCTCTACCAAAACGCCAATGCCACCTACGCGATGAATTACAATCGCGCTAAGTTAAAAGCACAGTGGTTCAAACTTTGATAATAATAAAAATGTAAAGCAATGCCAATGTAAAATGCTTATGAACATCACATCATTCCTATTTATCAATGGCTTTTCAAATATTTCACATAAAAACAAACACAAACATCGACCCAAAGATAACTAATATGCTATTCAAATTTTAAAGTTACTGTTTTGGTCTACAATGACACCATGTGTCTAGGCCCGTAGGTAATATATCAATGTAATAATCCAACTAAGCCTGAGCTTATGACCCAGTCATTTCACCCAGCCTAGCTTTAAATATTTATTTTTGAGGCTTACGACCCGGCCATTTCACCTCAAAAATATTTCCACAATGACACCCAGCGTCTAGCCCATAGGCAATCATAGGCATGTCGCCAAACACAGAACTCTAAAAATTGAATAACATACTAGACACACAATTTATTCATATTTGTCATTATTAATCTCTTTCTCATTGTCACATTTTCAATATAGGCACATTGCCTTATTTTCTTTTTTTTTTCTCACTTTTCTCATTTTTCTCATTTATATCAATATCATTCATTTCATTATGTTTCCACATATCTCATTACATTATACCACTTTTTTTTTTTTTGCATTTACAACACATTACCCAATTACTTTGGGTATTTCCACATAATTCACATATTAATCACATTTACACTATTTAGCCATTATCAATGGCTTTTCACAAAGCATTTAACACATATATGACATTACAAATGTCATAGCACATTATTCATATATAACCAATGTATCAAGTAGCTTAACACATTTTTCAACCAAAATGTGTTAAGCCCAAATGTCATGCAAACATAACCAATGTATTCAAAGTTTGTACTTACCTCAAATAGCAACCAAAACAAGCTTAAAACTCTCACTAACCTTCTCTTCCAAGTTGCCCTTCAACACTTGGATTGGCCAAACTACTTCCTCTCAATGCCTATACCAAATGTGATTATAAATAATCATTTAATATCACATTCTAAGTCATTCTCAACATCAAACCTTAATTAAACAACACTCCAACAAAATTTTCACAATTAAGCCTTACCTCACTTTAACTTTGAAAAACCATTTAAATTAATGTTTTAAGTTTATTTCTATCATTACAAACATATTTTAACATGTTTAAACCAATTACTTTAATTAAACACACACTTTTGTTCAAAACCCTAAAATGGCATAACCTTCCCCAATGAAGGTTCTCCATTTCAACACATTCTAATAATTAATCCAAGCTTATTTCAATCATTAATATCATCAAATAACATGCTTTAAGCATTAAAATCAAACAATTCACCATACTTTGAAAATTCACTTTTCCAAAACCCTAAATCAATACTACCATCTTCAAACTCTATCCAAACTTAACTAAATCCATCATTTGATTTTAAAATCCTTTTTTATGCATCAAAACAACACATTTGAAACCAATTTGCACAATTAAAACTTGGGATTTCAAAAACCCAAATGTTCCATAAGCCTAAATTCTCTCTCTTCAACCAACTTAACTCAAACTTAACCATTTCTTTAATCCAACTTAAGAAACATTAATAATTAAACAAAATAGCATCTTTCATATGCATTTAACCAATTAAAACACACTCCATTAAAATCTCAAATTATATATAATCATATATTTAGATGGAACTTCAAAATTGTAAAGGAAAACTTACTAATTTATAAAGAAATCACAAAAACCCACTTGGTTCTTGTAAAATCCTTGGAAATTGGTTGTTTAAATGAAGCAAAAACCAATCTTGCTCATCCATGGAGAAAACGTCAAAGAGAGGAAGAAGAAGAAAAAAAAAATTCTTTTTAAATTTTAGATTTTTTCTCTTTCCTTCATTTAAGACCACATATATATATTTTTATATTATTTTAATTAATTATTTATTTATTTATTTTAAAATATCAATTTTCATCTTCCATTCAAAAATATTTTCTTTTTAAATTATTTTATTAAGTTTTAAATTTTATAAAGTATATTTACTAATTTACCCCTCCTTTACTATTTATATTTTTGTCTTTTTATTTCTTTCTTCTTTAATTTCTAGCCTTATATATATAAATATTTATTTAATTAATTATTAATAAATATATTTAATACCCAAAAATAAATTAATATTGAATTATTTTTATTTACTTATTATTAATTAATTAATAATTACAAAATATCACACTTTTTCATCATCTTCCACTATCTAATATTATTTTATTATTATTATTTTCATCATTCACTTTTTCAACACCAAATTATATCCCACATATATATATTGTATATTTTATGTATATTTATATATCTTATATATGTTACTTATATTTCACATATATCATTATGTACATATTTATGTAATGTATATACTATGTCTATGTAATGTATATTTAATGAATATAAATACCCATATGCATAAATAATATTCCTATATACACATCAAATTTACCTTATATGTGTATTAAATATATTAAGTATGTAATATATATATATATATATATATCCAACATATACAATTAATATACCATATGTATATGTTATATATACACTAGGTATATATATTGGTTATGTACAACTTTTATATCTCCAAATACTTATTTAATTTCTCTAAAATTATGGATATGACACCCAGTTTGTATATTAATCGTTTAATATGATATTTAAATGTAGAATTGATTATTAATGCATGTTTATGTTTTAATGGATGTTTTATTGTATCTTTTCGACCATCTACCAAGCACTGGTCGAGTTTTTCTCATCCAATAGTCTCGGATGTATTCGTACTTTATTTTACAGGCTTCCCTATATCTGGGATGCAGAACAACTAATTTGTGAATTTCATCCTCAATCAATATATTGTTGGTCAAAGGAACAGGGATCCCGTCGCATTTCAAGCCTGTTATTGTAGTAAAATCTACTGGGCAGATGGTTATTTCTCCAACAGGCAAGTGAAAGGTGTGGGTGGTGTCCATCCACCGCTCAGTAAGTGCCTAATTATGCTTCTATCAATTTGGTATCCCTTGTTTGGCAGTTGCAGCACAAACTCTTCAAAGCCACATTCATAGATCATCCTTCGGGCTGCAGGCGGTACTCGATCATACCACTCACTGGCTTTATGAATGTTCCCACCACCATGAATTACACAGCTATCAAACTACCATAATAAAGGTAAGTCTAACTAGGTAAGTATATCACCCTAATAATTATTCTCAAAAAATTCTAAAATTAAGAAAAAAAATATAAATTGACATGTAAAATTTATTTCCAGCACCCCAAGAATTTTATTGTCTCACTGCATTTACTTTTTCTTATTTTTGGTATTTTTAACACCAAGACTAATTTTTTTTACTTCATTTAATTTTGTATAAAATCTTTTACAGCCCTTTATATTTTTTAGCATTATTTTATATATGCATTTTTACTAAATAATTTTCTATTTTTAATTTTTCATGTAATAATTATGTATTTTCCTTTCATCAAATGTTTAAAATTAAATTCTTCATGTGTAAGCTCATTATTTTTAGAATTAGTTAGCTTATTTTTCTACTACAAATAATAATTTAGCAGTAAAAGTACATAAAAAATTTTAAGAAAAATATATTTTGTAGAAAACAATAAAAAAAATACATGTGTTTTCTCTTATGAACTTTGGCGGAGGTGCATCCCCGCTAGAATTGGAATCCAGTCTAGCCCATTATCTCTGAGGTAAACACATAATTTAGGATCCATACGTGGTCCAGTTATACATGTTGTTTTACCGCCATTTTTATACTAGGAAAGGTTAAAGAAATGAAATCCCTCTCGAGCAAATAGCTTGTAAAATATTTTAAAGAACTTGAAAATTTTGAAGTTTTGGTTGAAATGAACAAAGCATTTCAATTCAATTTATAGACAAATGAGTTCTGAGGGATAAGTTTCACTTTTTCAATATTAAAAAAAAAGTTAAAACATGATCACGTGCTTACAAGTCAAAGAAAGTGGCAATGCATTAATTATATATGTCTCAGGCCACCTTTCAATACTTCATATTCCATGTCTTATTTGTTTCAATAATTCATGTCTTTTTCCTTCAATAATTTCTATTTTCAGACACAATACACAAGTACATAGTAATTTATTGTGGGTCTATATTTTTTGCATGTCTAAAAAATATTTTTATACTCATAAAATATTTTTTCCACGCAGGGGGAAAGAGTATATAGGTATCCAGATAAAGTAAAAAAATAACTTCTTCTTTTTTTTGCAAAATGTTTTATTGACTATAATTAATTTTTGCAGGTACCTTGGGTTCAGAACCCAAACCAATCCAGGTTCTCCAAAACCCAAACCAATCTGTGTCCAGAACCCAAACTAGCTCGGGTCTAGAACCCAAATCATTTTTCAGTCCAGAACTCAATCTGGGTCGAGAACTCAAACTAGCTTTAGTCCAGAACCCAAAATATTTTTAAGTCCAAAACTCAATCTGGGCCTAGAACCCAAACCAATCCCTGTCCAAAACCCAAACCAGCTCGGGTCTAGAACCTAAACCATTTTTTAGTCCAGAACTCAATCTGGGTCTATAATCCAAACCAATCTGGGTTCAGAACCTGAACCAGCTTGGGTCTAGAACCCAAATTATTTTTGAATTTAGAAATCAATCCGGGTCCAAAACCCAAATAAATCTAAGTCCAGAACCCAAACTAGCTCGGGTCTAGAACCTAAAATATTTTTGAGTCTAGAACTTAATCTGGGGTCCAGAACTCAAACCAATCAGGTTTCAAAACCCAAACTAGCTCGGGTACTGAACCTAAATTATTTTTAGTCCAGAACTCAATCTAAGTCCAAAACCCACACTAAATCCAAACCAATCCAGTCTCAAGTCCAGAACCCAAGCCAAATCAACCTCGGGTCCAGAACCCATTCATGTCTGAAATCAGCTCAAACTCAAGTTGCTTTTTTACTCTCTGAATAAATTCAAGATCGTTTAAGCAGGGGACAAACTGTAGACCCTTGATTTTGGCCCTAAGCTAGTTCAGTTTTAATTAAAGATGGCCTAAGTACTTATCGGTCCATTCTTAATGGCTTAAATCTATTTCAAGCTTTTATATTGATTGGTTTAATTTTATAAGGCCCAAATGAGTCCGGTTTAGTTTTTAAAACTTTGAAATGGTCTGAAAGCTAGTTTTAAAACTTAAAAATAGTTTAAAATCCATTTTGGTTCGATATTGGATCATGCCATGTCGAATTGGGTCTGCCAGTTCGATATGGATGGTCCATATCAAACTAGGCATTGCCTAATTCGATATGGACCTTGTCCATATCGAACTAACCAATCCATATCGAACTAGGGCATGCCTAGTTCGATATGGAGCTTGTCCATATCGAGCTAGGGCAAACCTAGTTCGATATGGGCATCCATCATATCAAACTAGAGCATGCCCAGTTTGATATAAACCCTAGTCCATGTCGGATTAAAGGATTTATAGCTCGATATGGCTAAGTTTTGGCCTTGAATTCAATTTTTTTAGTTTGATATAGTTTGATTTGTTTTAGTTTAAATTATTTTAATTCGATATGCCTTAGAGAAACCGTGATTAAATAGGAAACTAATGTTGGTTTAAAGGACTTAACCTAATTATTGTCTTATAAATAAAGGTTTTAAAGGCAAGCAGCCAATAGCAACAATCAAGAACGGGCAAGAATAATTAAACAGTAAGCATTAAACCCTAGCAACTGAGGGAGCAGAGAAAGAAAAACATCAAACCATCAAGCTAAGAAGGCAGTGGACGGCTGTCTTCATTCTGTTCAACTAAGAATATTGGTGCAAATATAAAGCTTGGATCAATATAAAAATATTGGTGGAAACTACAGTGGTAGTTTGCAATCCTTTATTCATTTTATTTTAAATTTACAATAATTCCTTTATTCTTGTTTCATTGCTTTGTTTTGTTATTGCACTTTTATAAACATCCAGTAGCCTTATCTGAGAAGTTCCAATTTGTATCTAGTAAACCATTTAAATTTAAACAACAGTACTGATAGGTTTTTTTTAATGTTAATTGGTAATAAATTGGTTTAGTTCATAATACTCATATAACCCTTTTTAATCATCTTTTCACGGCCATCCATTTAATATCCAGTAATGATTTACAAGAGCATGTTTCATATAATCCAATAGCCAGTTTCCAATATCAAGCCCCTAAAAAAGTTTCCAATATCAAAACCCTAAACCAGTTTTCAATCCCAAAATCCTAAAACCAGTTTTTGGGATTTTAGGATTTAAAAACTGATTTTAGGGTAAGTTTTTAAATCCAAAAAAACTAAAACCAATTTTCAAAACTTGGAAACCCTAATCCTATTTTTCTAAAAACCCTAAACCCTAGCTTTATTTTCTTAAAATACTAATTTTATAAAAACCCTAATTGTATTTTCATGAAACCCTAAAACATTAATCTTAAAACCCTAATTCATAAGTTAAAACCCCAGTTTGTATAATAATCATTTAATTTGATATTTAAATGTATAATTGATTATTAATGCATGTTTATATTTTGATGGATGTTTTATTGTATTTTATGATGGATATTTCATTTTAATTATCATGATTGAATGACTGAATTTATTTGATTAATTGTTCATTTGAATTAAAAATATATTTTTTCACTTTGTGGGTACCTCATCATTTAAGTTCAATGTAATTTTAATTATTTTTAAAGTTTGTATTAATGTAAAGGACACATTTCTACCTTTTAGTGGGTGTCCTATTTATTTTGCTTTGTTTTAGACATTGGACATGGTTGTAAGGGCATGTTTCCATCTTGTATGGGTGCCCATTTATTGTTTTATTTTGAACACTTTTTTTTTATTTTAATACAATGATGTTTTACTTTAATATTTGCATGTAGTATGGATAATATCATAATAACTAAGAATTTTATAATATTTAGACCTGAAAAGGAGGCCGGTTCCAATTAACCGAGCATTGTAGGGGTGTAGGGTCATTCTTACCTTCCCCACATGTACCCAACTTTTCGAACCTATTAGGGAGTTGGGGATTCCTTAGGGATTGAGTCATCCTCCCCTTTCTTTTTTCTAGCCTGTCCGGGTGGCGACTCTATTTTCTCCAGTTTTAGGCCTGTGTTCTCTAAGGCCCTGAGCCTAATAGTGTCAAAGTTGTAAGAACCATTCTACTGGGAGTGGGGGAAAAAATCCCCGCTTACACATACGTACCTCAATTTTTTCATCAATGCTATGGTAAAGCGGCATTCCAGCTAAAAGAGCAACTATCTTATTCTCATGAGTCTGAATATGTTCTAGTAGCTCAGCATTTGAACGATGTCCAGTCTTGAAAGCATGATGAATGTTTGTAATATGAAAAAATGATGAAGGTTTAAGGTGTTTCAAAATTGAGACAACAAAGCAAAATATTTTTTGAATGCAAGAGGAATATGAATATAGAATGCAATGAATCATTTGTATAGAGGAATGAACATGCTGAAGGTCTCAGGATAAGACCAAGTTAAAAAAAATAAAGCAAAGCAAAGAAAATAACAAAAAAAGAAAGGAATATGGTCAGAATAAAGAAAGGTCTAGAATAAAAGAAATAAATAACTTCATTAGTTGCATAAATAATGCAGCTGATAAGAAAAGAGAAGTACCTACACAGGACCGACACTTATTCACACATGCACAGTAAATTGATATTTATCATGGGTCTAAATTTATACGTGACTAAAAAATATTTTTATCAGTAAAAATATTTTTTCCACGCACGAGGCAAAGGTATATAAGGAAATACCTAACATAGCAAGCGACTAAAAAATAGCCAAATTTTTACCAAAAATTTAAAAAATCAATTCATGGGTCTAAAACCCAAACCAAGATATTTCGAGTCTAGAACCCAAACCATCTGGGGTCCAAAACTCAAACTAAGTCACAAGTTTAGAACCCAAACCAATTCATGGGTCCAAAATCTTAACAAGGACATTTCGGGTCCAGAACCCAAACCATCTTAGGTCCATAACCCAAACCAAGTTATGGGTCAAGAAACTGAGCCAATTTATGGGTCTAGAACCCAAATCAAGATATTTCGGGTCTAGAACCCAAACCATCTCAGGTCTAAAATCCAAATCAAGTCACGGTTCCAGAACCAAAGCCAATTCAAAGGTCTAGAACCCAAACTAAGATATTTTGGGCCTAAAACCCAAACAAAATCATGGGTCTAGAAGCTAATTCATAGGTCCAGAACTCAAACCAAGTTACAAGTTTAGAATCCAAACCAATTAGGATCTAGAACTCGGCTTAAGTTTGCTTTCTAAAAATAAAAATTGCTTTTCACTCCCTGTAAACCCCTAACTTTGGCCTTAAAACAAGTTTAGCCCTAATCAAAATAAGTCAAACCTGATTTGATCCAATTTTAAAGGCTTAAACCTAGCCTGGCCCAATCTTAGAAACTCAAATCGTGTCCAATCCAACCTTAAAAGCCAAAGTCAAGCCAGAACAACCCTAAATTACAAGGGCATGATAAATTGGGCAATCCAATTCGTCTCCCACGTTGAATTGGCCTTGGCCAATTTGCCGTGAGGCCCACCAACAATGAATTGGCCAAATTCACCATGAGGCTTCAATTGTGTCTGGATTAAGTTTTAATGACCTGAAAATTTTAATTACGAGGGGATAAGCAAGAGGGTTTTTGAATTAAACAAGGATTGGCCAGCTTTAAACCTAATATACTGCTTATAAATACGAAGGAATAAGGGATTAAAAGGGTAGCAAAAGCAAGAGAAAATTAATGCAAAGGAAAATCATAAAACGTACACAATCAACACAACAACGAAGGATGAGGCATTAGCTAAAAGTAGCAATTGTCTTTGAATGCATTCACTCAACCAAGATTTAATTATTCTAGATAGACATCTAAAAGTGCTTGGCTCAATATATTGAAATTGGTACAGCCTACAATGTAGGTATCATCTTCTTACTTTGTTTGAATTTCAACTAATCATCTTCATGTTATGAATTATACATACTATGGAGTTTTGTTTACTTGACAAATTTTCTTAAACTATAATTCTACTTTCAATTCCATCCGAGACTTGAAATTGATATTGAACTCTAACCTTGCATTGTCTCAAACATAATTTACATAAGTAGTATTAATCCATCTTTCAAAACCCTAATTCCATATGTAGTATCCCAAAATTTTGAAAATCCTAATTTTTGGAAATTTGATAAAAGAAATTATAAGTTAATTGGATAAATTAAATAAATGATTTAAAAAAATAAAAAGATTTTAAGTGAAAAAGTAAAATGTATATGTAATATATATGTAAATATACATAACATATACAAGTTGATATTTTTAAAAGTCAAAATTGATTTTAATAATTCAAGAGTAAATTATATAGCTAATGGAAGAGGATATTTTGATGTTGTAATTAAATAATAATATATATACTTGGTGGATAATTAAAGTGGAAATATATGTGGTTAAAAGTGAAATGGCTGGATAGAGATGACTTGTGGATCATCTTCTTCTTCTTTCTCCATTGAAGGTCGGTTTTCTCCATTAAAGGAAAAAGAGGACTTGCTTCTTCTAAGATCAAGTAATTGAAGGATTTCAAGTGTTCAAGTTGGATTTTTGGGGATTTCCTCCATATTTGGTAAGTTTCCAACTTGTTTCCTTGAATTTCTATGAAAGTTTGAATATGTGTGAATTGGATGTTTGTTGTAGCATGTTTTAATGGTTGGAATTGGTATGTATGAAGTTGTTTTGAGAAGTTAACTATGATTTTAAGGTTGGATTGAAGAAATGGTTAAGTTTGAGTTGAGTTTGTTGTAGAGAGAGAGAGTTAGGGTCATGTAACTTTTGAATTGTGTAATTTGATTTTTAATTGACTTGTGTTGATGTATAACCAGGTATTTAAAAGTTTAATGATGGATTTGGTTGAGTTTGAATAGAGGTTGAAAGGAAAAAGAAAGATTGTTCAAAGTATGGAAAAGAATGATAACTTTGGATATGTGATTATTTTGTGTTGATATCAGAATTTTATCTTGGCACGCTCAGTCACACGGCTATGTCATTGGGTGTGTCGACATTTTTATTTTTAGTATTAGTGACACGTGCAGTGACACGCCCATGTCACTGAGTGTGTCAAAGCATCTGTGATGCAATATTAGTAACACGAGAAGTGACACGTCCATGTCACTGAACATATCACAGCTACTGTGATGCAATATGTTTGGCATGGGCTATGACATGCTCATGTCACTGGGCGTGTTAAAGCTTCTGTAAGGTGGGCATAGGGCACGGTTATTGACACATCCATATCGGTGAGCATGTCATTTGTAGATTTTGCCCAAGATAGCTCTTTTCCTTATTTTTCCTTTATAGTTCTTATCTTTGTGTTGAGAAATCGTGTATATGTACTAAAGTGTGATACTAAGTGATTATTTATAATCACATTTGATTTAGGCTTTGAGGAGATTTGATTTGTCCAATCTAAGAGTTGAAGGGTATCTTGGAAGAGAAGGTTGGAGGTAATGTCAAGCTTGCTTTTCATTGTCATTTGAGGTAAGTATAAATTTTAAAATAAATTGGTTATGTTTGCATGACATTTTGGGCTTAACACATTTTAGTTGAAAAATATGTTAAGTTACTTGATGCATTGAATATGCATGAATAATGTGCTATGACATATATAATGTCACAGATGTATGAAATGCATTATATGTAATGTAAAAAGCCATTGATAATGGCTAAATTGAGTAAAAAGTAAAATATGTGTAATATATGAAAATGACCTAAAGTATTTGGGTAATGTGGTTTGTTGTGTATGCATTAAAGATATTGTGAAAAGCCATTGGTGATGGCTAGATTGCATAAAATGTGATATAATGTAATGATATATTGGGATATGAGAAATGATGAGTTGAAATAATGTGACATTGATATAAATGGGAAAAATGAGAAAAGAGGCAATGTGCCTAATGAGTCATGAGAAGTTGAGAAAGATATTGATAATGAGAAATATAAAAAAATTGTGTGCCTAGTATGTTATTCAATTTCAAGAGTTCTGTGTTTAGCAGCATGCCTATGACGTTATCCTCATTATTTGCCTTCAAGGCTAGCTTTTGAGCAATTATTGATTTGCCTTCGGGCTCAATGTTGGACATCTCTTGTCTTTAGACTAGATGTTAGGCATCACTATGATTTACCTTCGGACTAGACGCTGGGCATCACTTGCCTTCAAGCTAGACACTGGGTGTCAATATGAACCAAAATAATAACTCTAGGATTTGAATAGCATATTAGATCCTTTGGGCCCATGCTTGTGTTTGCTTTATATGAATTGTGAATTGTGAAATAGTTGAGATATATGTTAAGATGAAATGATATGTGTAACACCCCCATCGTAGCCTACGTTTATAGACCAAGATGAACTATTATCTCATGGTGGTTGTGTCTTAATATTTTACTTAGCCAATTTTAAGTGCAGATTTTCAAAAAAATTTGCCATAACCTTCCCTAAAAATGGAGGTCCCAAGTGTCGACAAAATTGATTTTTCTTATTTATGAAAAATATTTTGTTTCACAATTCAATACAAGCACACTCCCAATAATCCACCCTTATAACCTCAACTACAATCCTGCAAGAAGAATTCACACTTCTATATTCACAACCCAACTCAATTCAAAATCATACAGTTATTATACATTACTAGATTTACATGCTACATCAAGTTATCTCTTTGTATTGTTCAAATAAGTACATGCCAGTTTCTAATACCAAAATACAAAATAAAGAGCACCATCTAAGTTTGTTGATGACCAACAAATCGCAGGACTCCTCTGCTCGCTACTGGCTCCTTGCTAATAACCTACGAGTTTAGAAGAAACTAAACTCGCTAAGCATTGCTTAGTGGGTACTTTAACTAATTACGGAAAATAAATAATAAAAACATAATGCACTTTTAAAAGCAATGAGTCGTATTGAAAAATAATATCACAGTAAAAGCAATCCATACATGTCATATATTCAGTTATTATCATTTTATCATTTCGCTCCATAAGGTAATTATGAATACACCGATCTCGAAATGAGGCCTCGTATAGAGTTACTCATGGTCTTGACCTCACACGACTAATTGCCATGGTCTTGGTCTCACACGATATAGAATATACAACATAACTGCGTGGTCTTGGTCTCACACGACTAGTTGCCATGATCTTGACCTCACATGATATAACCGCGTGGTCTTGGTCTCACACGATTAGTTTCCATGATCTTGACCTCACACGATATAACCCCCATTCGAGACCGGTTTTACCCATTTACCGAGTAGAGCATATATAACATTTCATATATACCCATTCACTTCGTATATATATATCACATATTCTCCATGTATCTACAATATATATACTTACACAAATACCACATATATTCACATATGTATCATATGTATTCACATATATACTTATACACGCATATATATACCATATAAACAATAAACTCTGGTTCTTGACCTAACTTGATTCTTGTTTTAGAAAAATTGTATAAAATAACAATTTAAAGAAAATAAACAAACAATTAGTTAAAGTACCAAACAACAACATATCAAAAATTCAAACCAAGATAATTTTTCTATATTTTAAAAATCATACAAGTCACAACATTTTACTAATTGTAAAATAGAAAAATTTCAAAAGGAGTTCAATGGTTAAAGTACCAAACCTTGCTTTTCCTTAGTCCTTATTCTATATCACTTCCTTTCCTTCCTTGTCTCCTTGATTTCCTATGAAATTTAACATCACATATACAAAGGTAAGAACCCTAGGTATAGACATAGTCTTATCTTATGATTTTTCTAATGGTTGCTAGCTTATTTTCACCATTAAACACCATCATCAAATCCTTCAATAAATTATTTCTTGAATTTTCTCCAAATCTAACTACATGAACCCTAATTTCATTCTCTTAAATTAACCATTAATCCATGAAATTAAAACTAGAGATAGGTTTCTCTTACCTTATAATTTTGTTTGTCACCAAACTCTTTAAATCAAAAGCCTTAAACTTTGGAAAAATCACCTCCTTCTTCCTTCTCTTATGGTTTGGACGAATTCACCATGCAAGAGAGGGCTTTTATACTTTCTTTCCTTAGTTTATTTTGATCCAAATGGCAGCCATAAGTGGTGAATAGATGTTGACTTCCAATTGGTACACCTTATAGCAAAAATGGCCACTTTTAATTGGTCCATTTGCCTTCTTCCAATTGGTACACCTTATAGCAAAAATGGCCACTTTTAATTGGTCCATTTGCCTTCTTCCAATTGGTACACCTTATAGCAAAAATGGCCACTTTTAATTGGTCCATTTGCCTTCTTCCAATTGGTACACCTTATAGCAAAAATGGACACTTTTAATTGGTCCATTTGCCTTCTTCTAATTGGTACACCTTATAGCAAAAATGGCCACTTTTAATTGGTCCATTTGCCTTCTTCCAATTGGTACACCTTATAGCAAAAATGGCCACTTTTAATTGGTCCACTTGCCTTCTTCTTTTATCTATTTATTTAGCAAGCCATTAAGCTTTCTTTTATTCATATTTTGACCCACTCAACTTTCTTGTGTTGTAATTTTATAGTCTAGGGTGTGAAAATATTAAAATTTCCTCCAGTGATTAATCGATTGTAACTTTTAAACCGTGCGTTTTCGGAAAAAATTAAAACCCACGGCTATGACCCGATTAATCTCGAGAATATTCTTCCGGGGTTGGATATGGGCACTATTAAGAACTTCTGACATTTAATTTTTAAGTTTACATAGTTGCCCCTAACATTTGTGAAATTTTCACTTAGGTCCTCGGCCTTTTGAAAAATTACCTTTAGGTCCCGTCGACTTCACGAGCCTCCTTTGCACTCCGATTTTATTTTTAACTATCTCGAGCCTCTATTTGACCATTTATTTATGTCTTTCCTAATACTCGACTACCTAAACTTTGGGATGTGACAGTTCTACCTCCCGTAATTTAAGTTTCGCCCCGAAACTTGCTTATTCATGCATGATTTTTATGTTTCGTTCCATAGCTTGCCACGAATCTATAGACATCCTACATTGACATAAGTAGCTATCTGCTTAATTCATCAACATATAACTCGATTATCAATTCCTATCTGGCATGTACATCTACCTATTCATCATATAACTTTCTCCTTACTTTATCTTACATGGCACACATAGTTACTTACTTACTACCTATCTCCCATAATAGACTAAACCTATGCTCTGATACCACTAAATGTAACACCCCATCTTAGCCTACGTTTATAGACCAAGATGGACTGTTATCTCATGGTGGTTGTATCTTAATATTTTACTTAGCCAATTTTAAGTGCAGTTTTTAAAAAAATTTTGCCATAACCTTCCCTAAAAATGGAGGTCCCAAGTGTCGACAAAACTGATTTTTCTTATTTATGAAAAACATTTTGTTTCACAATTCAATACAAGCACACTCCCAATAATCCACCCTTATAACCTCAACTACAATCCTACAAGAAGAATTCACACTTCTATATTCACAACCCAACTCAATTCAAAATCATACAGTTATTATACATTACTAGATTTACATGCTACATCAAGTTATCTCTTTGTATTGTTCAAATAAGTACATGCCAGTTTCTAATACCAAAATAAAGAGTACCATCTAAGTTTGTTGATGACCGACAAATTGCAGGACTCCTCTGCTCGCTACTGGCTCCTTGCTAATAACCTACGAGTTTAGAAGAAATTAAACTCGCTAAGCATTGCTTAGTGGGTACTTTAACTAATTACAGAAAATAAATAATAAAAGCATAATGCACTTTTAAAAGTAATGAGTCGTATTGAAAAATAATATCACAGTAAAAGCAATCCATACATGTCATATATTCAGTTATTATCATTTTATCATTTCGCTCCACAAGGTAATTATGAATACACCGATCTCGAAATGAGGCCTCGTATAGAGTTACGCGTGGTCTTGACCTCACACGACTAATTGCCATGGTCTTGGTCTCACACGATATAGAATATACAACATAACTGCGTGGTCTTGGTCTCACACGACTAGTTGCCATGATCTTGACCTCACACGATATAACCGCGTGGTCTTGGTCTCACACGATTAGTTGCCATGATCTTGACCTCACATGATATAACCCCCATTCCAGACCGATTTTACCCATTTACAGAGTAGAGCATATATAACATTTCATATATATCCATTCACTTCGTATATATATATACCACATATTCTCCATGTATCTACAATATATATACTTACACAAATACCACATATATTCACATATGTATCATATGTATTCATATATATACTTATACACGCATATATATACCATATAAATAATAAACTCTAGTTCCTGACCCAACTTGATTCTTTTTTTAGAAAATTTGTATAAAATAACAATTTCAAGAAAATAAACAAACAATTAGTTAAAGTACCAAACAACAACATATCAAAAATTCAAACCAAGATAATTTTTCTATATTTTAAAAATCATACAAGTCACAGCATTTTACTAATTGTAAAATAGAAAAATTTCAAAAGGAGCTCAATGGTTAAAGTACCAAACCTTGCTTTTCCTTAGTCCTTATTCTATATCACTTCCTTTCCTTCCTTGTCTCCTTGATTTCCTATGAAATTTAACATCACATATACAAAGGTAAGAACCCTAGGTATAGACATAGTCTTATCTTATGATTTTTCTAATGGTTGCTAGCTTATTTTCACCATTAAACACCATCATCAAATCCTTCAATAAATTATTTCTTGAATTTTCTCCAAATCTAACTATATGAACCCTAATTTCATTCTCTTAAATTAACCATTAATCCATGAAATTAAAACTAGAGATAGGTTTCTCTTACCTTATAATCTTGTTTGTCACAAAACTCTTTAAATCAAAAGCCTTAAACTTTGGAAAAATCACCTCCTTCTTCCTTCTCTTATGGTTTGGACGAATTCACCATGCAAGAGAGGGCTTTTATACTTTCTTTCCTTAGTTTATTTTGATCCAAATGGTAGCCATAAGTGGTGAATAGATATTGACTTCCAATTGGTACACCTTATAGCAAAAATGGCCACTTTTAATTGGTCCATTTGCCTTCTTCCAATTGGTACACCTTATAGCAAAAATGGCCACTTTTAATTGGTCCATTTGCCTTCTTCCAATTGGTACACCTTATAGCAAAAATGGCCACTTTTAATTGGTCCATTTGCCTTCTTCTAATTGGTACACCTTATAGCAAAAATGGCCACTTTTAATTGGTCCATTTGCCTTATTCTAATTGATACACCTTATAGCAAAAATGGCCACTTTTAATTGGTCCATTTGCCTTCTTCCAATTGGTACACCTTATAGCAAAAATGGCCACTTTTAATTGGTCCACTTGCCTTCTTCTTTTATCTATTTATTTAGCAAGCCATTAAGCTTTCTTTTATTCATATTTTGACCCCCTCAACTTTCTTGTGTTGTAATTTTATAGTCTAGGGTGTGAAAATATCAAAATATCCTCCAGCAATTAATCGATTGTAACTTTTAAACCGTGCGTTTTCGGAAAAAATTAAAACCCACGGTTATGACCCGATTAATCTCGAGGATATTCTTCCAGGATTGGATATGGGCACTATTAAGAACTTCCGACACTTAATTTTTAAGTTTACATAGTTGCCCCTAACTTTTGAGAAATTTCCACTTAGGTCCTCGGCCTTTTAAAAAATTACCTTTAGGTCCCATCGACTTCACGAGCCTCCTTTGCACACCGATTTTTTTTTAACTATCTCGAGCCTCTATTTGACCATTTATTTATGTCTTCCTCGCCTAATACTCGACTACCTAAACTTTGGGATGTGACAATATGAGATATGATATCCATATGCATTATGCATTGGCATTGCACTCGAACATTATTATTATCAAAGTTTATACCGCTAGGCTTTTGGCTTAGCGCGATTGTAATTCATCGCGCAGGTGACAGAGTAAATCTGGTAGAGCCGAAGAATTCGGCTAGACCGAGCTGGGTCTAGATTTGTGATCTTGAGTGTAGAGTTAATTATTGCACATCAAGATCAGAGACACACTACCAGCATGTACATATTTTATATTATCATACATTTTAACGCTATGTATATTATATTATGTTTTGATGTATATATAGATATTGTAAATTATAAAGAGTGATTTGGATAAAATTTTGGGGGAATTGTATTTGTTTTTGATAATTAATATTTTATTTGCTATTTATATATATCTTAAAGTATTTATGATTTAAAAATTGGAAAAGTAAGGGTTTTTATAATAAATGGGTTGTGATATTCTTATACCGTATATGCATATATTACATATATTGAAAATATGTATTATACATATATAGGGTATAAGGGTGTTACACCATAAGTCTAAAGCCCTAATTCTTTAGGCTTAACCCTAGTTGGCATATCTTAGTCTAGTTTGCATATTAAGCTTTAGAATTGCATTCTAAACCCTGACCTTACATGTGTTAATCTTAATTTTCATCTTTAAATAATGGTCTTGCATACTATGCTTTAGTTTTAGGGTTAAGCCATAGTATTGCATCTGAAAAACCATAGGTTAGGATTAAAACCGTAGGTTAGCCTAAAAACCCTAATTTCAAGACCAAACCCTAATTCACATTTTAAAACCTTAATTCGCATGTTTTAGTCTTAGTGCGCATATTAAACCTTAGAATTGCATGTCCAACCTTAATTTTACAATTGAAACCCTAGATTGATTGCATGATTTATTGTTATATGCTTTATAGTGAATGATGCATTTTGATTGTTTTATTGCTTGTTTTAATTAAAAAAATTATGTCTATTTATTTGGATTTTAAATGGAATTGTAAGAGGTATGTTTTTACATTATGTGGGTGCCTTATTTGTTTAGTTTGTGTAATTTAATTTATGATAAGGATTTTGGGACTATTGTAAAGGATACGTTTCCACCTATGATGGATCTACTATTTTATTTATCTTACTTTCTTCGTGGACTTTAGACGTTGTAAGGGCATATTTTCATCATGCATGGGTGTCCATTTTATTTAAGTATTTAGTTTATAATATGATGGATGTTTATTTCTTTTAATTGCATGTATTATTGATAATATTATAATAAGTTAAGAATTTAATAATGTTTAGACTTGAAAAGGAGGCCGGTTCCAATGAACAATACGTCATGGGAGTGCTGGGTTATTCTCACCTTCCCTATACGTATCCAACTTTCTAAACCCAATAGGGAGATTGGAGATTCTTTAGAAATCGAGAAATCAACCCCTTTCTATCTGTCCATCCCATCCGAATAGCGACTCCATTTCTCCGGGCTTAGGCTTATGTTCTCTGAGGCCCGAGCCTCATAGTGTTGCAGTTGCAATAAACATTTTAGTGGGAGTAGGGGTCAAAATTTTCTCTCACACAAGAGCATAACATCAATCTAATCATTCTATCTAAGTTATCTCATCATTCAATGAAAAACATCATGTTTGATCACCACCAATAAATCAAATGATTATTCAACCAAACTTATCAAGATTTGATAAAAGTGATTTGTAGAATTTAAACCCTCACGTTCAGTTTATATGCTTTCAACTTAGTTATATTCTCATGCTTAGAATTCAAAAAATAGACAAAACAAGCTTAATGGATTGAACTACCTATCTCAAAAGCAATGAACACAATGATCTTTAAGCACTCAATATGTAACATCCGTGATTTTGGAGAAATTAAATAAGTATTTGGAGAGATAAATTGTATATACTCAATATATATATCTAGAGTATATATAACATATACATATGGTATATTAATTGTATATGTTGGATTAATACATTACATACTTAATATTTAATACACACATAAGGTACATTTGATGTGTATATAAGATACACATTACTTGTGCATATGTGTAATATCCTATATTTTTTAAAAGTTCTAATTTTTAGAAATTTAATAAAATAAATTATAATTTAAATGGATAAATTAAATTAATGGTTTTAAATGAAAAATGAAGGGGTTTTAAATGAAAAAGTGGATAATATATGTGATATATATGTAAAATATACATAACATATAAAAGTCAACTCTTTTTAAAAGAAAAGTCAAAGAAAAGGATATTTTAGTAATTAAATCTTAGAAATTCAAAATTAATAAAATAATTCAAAAATAAATTATTTTTGAATGGAAGAGGAAATTTATGACTTTTAATTTATTAAATAAATAATTAAATAATTAATTATTAATTATTAAATTATTTTAATATATGTATATGGTTAAAAATAAAAGATGAAAAGAAAAAGGAAATTTAAAAGTTTTTCATCTTTTTCTTCTTCTCCATCAAGGGCCGGCCACCATGGCTATTAACCTCAAGAATTTTGATCTTCTATACCCCACAAATTGAAGGATTCAACAAGTTTAAAGTGGATTTTTAGTGATTTCCACCAAAATTAGTAAGTTCCCAACTTCTTTCTTTGGATTTCATAGGAATTGTGATTATGTTTGTTTTGGGTTTTTAAAGTTCTAAGATTTAATTGTCTATTTGGGTATATTTGAATTTATTTTAAGTGATTAACAATGATTTTAAGGTTGGATTAAAGAAATGGTTGAGTTTGGGTAAGATTTGTGAAGAGAGAGAATTTAGGGTTATGTAATTTTTGGGGTTTTGAAATCATGGTTTTTAATTGTGTAAATTGATTCCAAATGAGTTGTTTTGATACATAAACAAGTATTTTAAAGTCAAATATTGGATTTGGTTGTGTTTGGTTGGAGTTTGAGAATGGAAGTGGAGATTTAGGGTTTTGTAAAAGTGATTTTCCAAAGTGGTTGAATTGTGTGATTTTATTTGTTTAAGCATGTTGTTTAGTATTAAAAGTGATGAATATAAGCTTGAAATGAGTAATGGATTGTGTTGGAAAGGAAAACCTTCAATGGAGGAAGGTTATGTCATTTTATGTTTTTGTATATAAGAGTGTATTTTTATAATGTAAATAGTTCAAATGTATTAAAATATGCTTCTAATGATATTAATAAACTTAAAACACTAATTTAAATGGCTTGATATGGTTTTTCAAAGTTAAAGTGAGGTGAAGCTTAATTTTGGGATTTGGTTTAGAGTGATGTTTAATTATGGTTTGATGTTGAGAATATCTTAGAATATGATATTAAATGATTATGCATGATCACATTTGGTATAGGCATTGAGAGAGGTTAATTTGCTTTATCCAAGTGGTGAAGGGCAAGTTGGAAGGATAGGATTGGAGGTTGTATTAAGCTTGCTTTGGGTTGTTAGTAGAGGTATGTATAAACTTTGAGTATAATGTTTATATTTGCATGACATTTGGACTTAACATATTTTGGTTGAAAAATGTGTTAAGCTACTTGGTTCATTGATTGAGTATGAATAATGTGGTATGACATTTGTAATGTCATATATGTGTTAAATGCATTGTGAAAAGCCATTGATAATGGCTAAATTGTGTAAAGTGTGAAATATGCATATTATGTGAAAATACCCAAAGTAATTAGGAAATTTTTGTGAATGCAAATATGAGATATGTGGAATAATGAAATGAATTGATATTGATAAAAATGAGAAAAAAAAAGAGAAAAGTGAGAAAAATGAGAAAGATGTGAAAAATGAGAAAAATGAGAAAAAAAATGTGAAAATAAGGCAATGAGCCTAGTTTGATTATGAGAAATAAAATGAGAAATGAATTGTGAAAGTATTTGATAATGAGATAAATGAATTAATTGTGTGCCTAGTATGTTATTCAATTTTCAGAGTTCTGGGTTTGGCGGCATGCCTATGAATTGCTAGGTAGGTGAAAAAATCGGGTCGTAAGCCGAGCCCAGCAAATAAATGATAAATATGATGTTTTTGGGGTGAAAAGACTGGGTCGTAAGCCTCAAAAACTGTAACAGTCTAGCCGGGTTAAGGACCAAGATACTGGGGCCTAAGGGTCTAGCCGGGTTGAGGTTCAAGAGACTGGGGCTGTTACATTATCCATGGATATATATATTGCCTACGGGCTAGACACATGGTGTCATTATGGACCAAAGCAGTAACTCTGAAATTTGAATAGCATATTAGATCCTTTTTGGGCCCATGCTTGTCTTTGCTTTAATGTGAATTATGAATTGTGATACAATTGAGCAATATAATGTTATGAGTTGTGAGTATGAGATATTTGAAAAATATAAGAAAGTGAAATGATGTGACCTCTATATGCATTGTGCATTGGCATTACTTTACATTTTTATTATTATCAAAGTTTGTACCACTAGGCTTCGGCTTAGCACGATTGTAATTCGTCGCGCAGGTGTCATGGACATTTTGGTAGAACTGAAGAGTTTTACTAGACCTGTTCGGGTCAAGGTTTGTATTTATCGAGCTTGAAGATTTGTTTTGGGTACATCAAGATCAGAGCCAGTTGCCAGCATGTACATTTTTGATATTATGTATGTTATGATATGTTTTTGAAGCATATATTGTAAATTGTAAAGAATGATTTGAATAATTTTGTTTAAGATGGGATTTTATATATAATGTTGATATATATATACCTATATATAAGTATTTTGAGAAAATATGGAGAAATTGAGAAGTATTGGTGAATTGATTTTATTTGGAGTGTTTTTTTTTATGCAGGTTGTGTTTTGTTGAATTTTGGAAACGTTCAAATTACAAACAAAACTCTGGCAAATTTTTTCCAGAATTTTTTATATAAAATATTTATTTTGGATTCCTATAACAAGCAAAGAATATTTATATATTATTTATTTTATATATTAGAATTTGAAATCTTAAAACAGAAATGTAAACATTTTTATTAAATCGGTCTGTGACATTTTTATACCGTATATGCGTATTTTACATATATTAAAAATATGTATTATACGTATATAGGATATAAGAGTGTTACATTTATTTCTGGTAGAAATGATACTAGATTGTGCTCGCTGGCTCTCTTAAGGGAGAAGTCAGGTGTTCTATCCAGGGAGGCGACTCCTTTGGGAGCCAAATAAACAAATCCTGCTAGAGGGCCCGCGAGGGCAGTCCAGTACTGTGGCAGCCTGCCGGGTTGAGGGCTGAGACTACGGTCCACCTACGGGAGAAAAGGCCCAATAGACCAGCTGTCGTAAGACCGTGCAGGTGGGGTCGTTACACAATATGCTAAACCACTCCTTGCTTCTTGTTCTTGATGATTTTTACAACTTTAAGCTAACTTGAATGAAAAACAATTCTAATAATCAACCAAGAATGCTCCTTCTTGCTTGAATTCCCAAGATTGATAGATTGGGCGAGGTTTTTAAGGTGAAATAGCTATTGAACTTCTTGAGGAAAATGAAAGCTTTTGTTACTTTATAAAAGAAATAGATATTTCTTAGCCAATTAAAGTTGTGAATATTCAAAATTTGGTTTGAGATAAATTTATAAACTTAGAATTACTTAAGAAAGCTTCGTGATTAGTTTAGGGTATGTATTGAGAAAATAAATCTGGTAGAATCAAAATAAAGAAAGAAAGAATCTTCAAAATTGATATGATGTCATGGTATTAGTGTACTCAAGTGATTAACTCTTTATAACATTAGATCGGTTTAGAAGAGTTAATCACATATACTAATACCAAGGTTCTCTTCTACAATTGTTGGGATTTGGTTGAGGTCTTGGATATAAAGAACTTAATTTAAATTTTCAAGGGGTAAATAACAATCACAAAAGTGTTGAATCCCAAAACTAATTCTTGTGGGTTCCCATAAAGTAAAATAAAGGATTATTTTTTGTGGACATGTGGCTTCGTGTGGAGTCTATATAAATATTTTTAGCCGAAAAGTGAAGCCAGAAATTTTAATGAAAGAAATTAAAATTTTGGAATTTTATCAAAACAAATTAAAGTTTTGAGATATGAACATAAATAAATTAACAATAAAATTATTTATTTTTAGGAACATTAAGTAAAATTAACTTTATAAAAAAGTATTTAATTATGATACTAAAGTTTAATAAGAAAACTTTTATTATATCAATTGGATATTTGGTATGCGAAAAAGTATTGTAAATTTAAAGTTTGCTTGTATAACACTTAGACAGTCTATGTTTTACATGACATTTAGTCTTCATTAACGACTTTGTGATGTTTGGATTGTTTATCATTTTTAGCATTAGGCTATTGTAAAGGGTAATCATTAGCTGTCAATTGTTAACCGTACATGCTAAATCAAATAGGTTGGAAACATGATTTGCTTTCGCATTTGCCAGAAAAAAAAAAAAAGTTGAGTTTTTGTGCACAAATCTTGGAATTAACTTGGAAAGCTGCTCTGCATTCGTATATAAAATGTATTATGGAAATCCGAGTTTGTGCATTCAGTATCCACTATTCACGCACTAAGATTTGACAATTTGCAGTCTACGTTCATTTGAAAATAAAATATTTTTGAAATGGAAATCTAAATTCTTGTTCAGTTCACAATTTCTTTTTGAATCTTTTCTGATATATTTTACTATTATTAATTCTTTTAACTATTCTAATAAAAAACTTTCAAACTTATCATTAAATTATAATTTATGATCCACCATATAAATTCTTCTTTTTTTGTGCATATAAATTTTTTCTTATTTCTTTTTTCCATATATCATCTTGAATCTTCACCTCCATTTTAGGATTTTACTATTAATATATATATATATATAATCAATTTAATAAACTCTTATTTTTTTTCTTTTAATTTTTTGAAACATTATTGTTGAGCTACTGAGGATGCAAGAAGATGGGAGACGGTTTATTTTTTATTTTGTTTAAGTTTATATTTAATAAGCACAAATTTCTGCACATGATATATTAATATGTGGCTTTACCTTGTTTGTCATTCCTTTTATGGAAATTCATTGAATTTTCTTTTGTAGAAATATTTAATATATCTTTTTTTATATACATAAATGATTTTTCAGACTTCCGATAGTCTCAAATTTAAAATTGTTGAATTTGAATTAAAGTCTAAGTTTCCAATTAGACTTGTTCAAATACATAAAAATTAATTTATAACAAAAAAAATAGCCACTAAGCAGAATATGTTTTCCTTTGAGTTATTAAATCTAATGCTGTACCAACATAATTGAAAATTATTAATAAAATGCTCTATTAATACCATTGGAGATTATTGAAAAATTTGAAGTCATATATATATATATATATATTTAAGAAATAACACACATAAATACATATACATAGAAAAAAGTGACTGAACACATCCCACAATAAAATCATAATAATTTTATTATAGCATACAAACTAATATATTTTCTAAACACATATACTCTTTTTAATTTAATAATTTTTAAGATATAATTTTATATTTTTATTTTCAAATAATAAAATATTATATCAATATGAATGAAATATTCATATTTTTTTCTGTAAAGAAGTTGCTGGTTTTTCAATTAACTTGGAACTGAAAATATAAAAATTATTAAAATCTGATATAATAAAAAATATTGGTCTATTTAGATTATAATGTCGAAAACAAATAAAAAAATGATTTATTTTTAAAATAGAAAGAATTAAATGCTAATTATGATAAGTCTCATCATGATTATAATAATTTAAAGCAAATTATTATTTAAAATTGAATTAAAAATAGGCTATATTTTTTACAATGATAAAAAAATTATGTTTTTGTTAACTGAATAAAAAAGCCATGAAGGATTATGATAGTCTTAATTTGAATCAAAAGGATTATGAGCGTATGATCCATCTTCCTCATGATTGTATTGTTGAGTAATTTACATTTGATTTCGCAGGTTTCACAAAGAACAGAAGAGGGTATAGTTCGAATAGGACAGCGACAATGGTAGGGTACAGAGACCGCAATTATTGTCTTTTAAACTTGTGGGATTGAAACTTCAAAGCAATGGTGACATTTTTTTTTATCAGAAAGCAATGGTGACATTGGTAGGATAGCTTTTGTTTCTTGTCAATCCCATTTGGGATTCAGGAGTTAAAGAAAAAAGTAAAATAAAATATAGAGATTAGACTGAGCTAGTAATCACTTGTTCCTTAGTAAATAATTATTATTTTTAAAATTTTATAAAAAAATTTAAAAATTTATATAATAATATATTTTATATAATTATTTTACTAAATTATTTTTCTTTTTAAATTATTATTTGGATAACTAATTATTATAATAATTTGATGGGCCTAATTCATTGAAAAGACTAATGGATTTGCTATGAGTCTATTCCCACACAGTTAATTAATTATTCATTTTATAGCTTTAGAAACTTTAATTAAGAAATTATTAAAATGTAGATGTCAAGCGTTGTTGAGCTGTTCTCTCCAATATATCAAATTATTCAGCAATTCACTTTATTATTATATTATTAATTTTAGGGTGCAAATCACTTAATTATTTAAAATTTAATTGAGAGATATTATTTCAATTCAATTCATATGCAAAGTCAGAAATAATATTTAGTTATAAATCTCAACTATCTTTTTCACTCTTTAGGCAATCTTACTTATCATCATTCCTACAATTTTTTTTTTTAAATTCAATTGATATGGAAAGTCAAAATAGTAAATATAATTTCATCAAAATAATTTGTAAATATAAGAATTATTTTGTAAAGTCAGCATTTGTGTTCGGTGAAGACAATGTCATACAATTTTTTTTCCTTTCATTTGAAGGATTTTTATTATTTTCTTTTGATTTGAAAAGTAGAAAAAAGTCATTTGAATAGAAAGAGTTTTTAACCTTATGACTTTTTTATATAATGATGAAATACATATTCAACTATTAAATTAATAGTTTAACAATTACTAATTTTTTAAAAATACAAATGCAACTTTTTTTTCTACTTACTATTGATTTTTAATATATTTCACGAGCACATAACAAAATATTTTAATAATTAGTACAAAATTCTTGTATCAATTGCTAATCTCGATAAATACAAGTTGATACTAGGGGAAAAATTGTAAGAGGTCAATTTATTGGAAAAATATTTTCTATCCTGGCATAAGGCATATCAAAATAACAAAAACAAAATAATTTATTCTTAAAAAATAATTTATACAAAATAAAAGATATAAAAGTAAATAACAAGCAAATAACAAAATAATTTTTAAATAAAAGATATAAAAGTAAATATAAGAATTATGATTGATTGAATATCAAATTATTTTTTTATTTTACCTTCGAGATAACAATTTTTTATAACCCAAACAGTCTCATATTAATAATTTAAAAACTAGTGACACACTAATAATTTTTTATACCCACTATACTGTTTCTAATTAGCTATATATGTATTGTGCTCAATATGAAATACGAAATTTTACAATACTATATTAAAATGGAAAAATTTTTCAAAAATACGGACGTTAAAAAACTTTTAAAATATGAAAAATTTTCTGAAATTATAAAAATATAGTACGCCATTATCCTAGTAAAAACTGTCATTTTTTGGACTTTCATAAATAAGGTATATATTGTATATATATTATACATATATTATATATATATTGAGCGTATATTATATATATATTAAATTTTAGTTGAAAATATATGTACGACTCTTAAATTTTCCTTAAATATGATGTATATGCTATGTAAATATAGTCTATATATTGAACTATGATAAAACCATGTTTGCATATAATTTCGATAATATTCTAGTTCCAAGTTGATATTTTTATCGATTAAATTTGATTAATTTTTATTCATAAAAGCTAGAATATTGTTATTTTCTATAGATGGCCTTAAAATCAAAAACTAGAATTCATTTTGGCTAAATACTATCTATAATTAAAAACAAAAAGATGCAGCATAAAAAGGAGAAGGAACATGCTAAAAAACAAAGTGAATTAATTTGCACATGCAACGCCGTGCAAATCGCTATGCATGGCAATGCAGATCATTATGCACAACCATGCATCTGGAAAATACACTGTCTGAGAAATTTTGAAGACACCAGTAGCAAAACTAGATGCACAGCCGTGCAAACCAAAGTACATAACTATGCAAATTGAATTCCTATAGTCTGTGAGAGAAAATTCAAAAATCAAGGAAAGATGAATCATCATCCACGCTTGTATAGTATATTATGCACACTCATGCATATGAAAAAAAGTTGTCTGGTACAATCTTTCTCCTGAATTTGAATTAATTTTAATCCTACTCCTATCGAGACTCTACAAGACTACTATATAAGCAGCCTCCACCAATCTTTTGCATTCTACAAGTTTTCTATTTTGTTGAGCTTCTTTGGAGAAGAAGGATAAGGAGACTAGCTTTGGAGATATTCAAGTGAGTTCAAGAGCTCTATTCAATCCAAGACCCTACTGATATATTTCAAAATTTTTTGCTTTCTCTTTAGTTTCTTTAGTCAATTTATTTCAATGTTCAAATTTAATTCTTCTATTAATTTAGTTTTTGTTTCGATTTACATTATGAGTAACTAAAACACTAACTTGGGGTTAGATTGTTTTATTTTTTGATTATCCTATGGTGAACTTAATGCCAATTTGATTTAGTTTTCATTATCTTTGATTATTTTATTATTTTTGTGCTTAATGCTTGTGATTATCTCATCAATAATTGATTGATTAAAGATATTATATATTATAGCTGTGAGCGGAGATTTTTACCCTCGCTCCCGGTGGAATGGTTATTGCAACTTCGGCACTGTTAGGCTCAAGGCCTTAGAGAACATGGGCCTAAATCCAGAGAAAATGGAGTCGCCATTCGGACTGGCCGAAAAAAAAGGGGGTGGATGACTCGATTTCTAAGGGACCCCAACCCCCCTAATAGGTTCAAAAAGTTAGGTACACATAGAAAAGATGAGAATAACTCAACATCCCCACAACGTCCGGTTCATTGGAACTGGCCTCCTTTTCAGGTCTAAATATTATAAAATTCTTAGTTATTACGATATTTTTCATACTACATACGAATATTAAAATAAAATATAATTGTATTAAAATCAAAATAATGTTAAAAATAAAATAATAAATAGGCACCCATACAAGATGGTAACATACCCTTACAACCATGTCCAATATCTAAAATAAAACAAATAGGATACCCACAAAAAGGTGAAAACATATCATTTTACGTTAATCTAAAACTTGAAATAACTTAAATTACATGAAACTTTGATTAATAAGGTACCTAAATAGTGAAAACATACCTCTTACATTCTTAAACTAAAATAAACCAATAAAAGACATTCAACCATTCATCATAAAAGTAAACCATCCATCACAAATCAAAATAAAAATAAATCATCTATTGAGACATAAACATGCATTAATAATCAATCCTACATTCAAATATCATATTAAACAACAGATGTACAAACTAGGATTTTTAATTTATGAATTAGGGTTTTAAGAAAATATTATTAATGTTTTAAGGTTTCATAAAAATAAAATTAGGGTTTATACAAAATTAGAGTTTTAGAAAAATAGAACTATGGTTTAGGGTTTTAAAAACTGGTATTTTAGAGTTTTAGGATTGAAAACTGTCTTAGGTTTACGATTGAAAAGCTAATTTTAGGGTTTTGATATTGAAAACTGGTTTTAGGTTTTTGATATTAAAAATGGAGATTAAGGTTTTGGTTATTTGAACTTGGTTAATGGATTATATGAATAAGGCTACTATATGATTATGTGAAACATGTTCTTGTAAATCATTACTGGATATCTAAATGGATGGCCATGCAAAGATGGCTTAAAAAGGGTTTATATGAGTGTTGTGGACTGAACCAATCTATTACCTGTCAACATTAAAAAAAAAAACCCTATCACTATTGTTATTTTAAATTAAATAGTTTGCTAGATGTAAACTGGGACTCTCAAACAAGGCTACTGGATGTTTATAAAAGTGCATGAACAAAATAAAACAATGAAACGAGAATAGATGAATTACTGGAAACTTAAAACAAACTGAATAAAGGCTTGCAAACCTCTGTTGTTGGTTCCATTGATATTTTATATTAATCCAAGATTTATATTTGCACCAACGGTTAAATCTCAGTTGAACAAAATGAAGACAGTCGTCCACTACCTTTTTGGTTTGATGGTTTGATATTATGTGTCTCTACTCACTCAATCTTCAATATTGCTAGGATTTCTGATTATTTAATGCTTACTATTTGATCATTGCTTCTTGTTGTTTATTGTTCCCCCTTTGGCTTTTTTGTTTTAAAACCTGTATTTATAAGAACATATTAGGTTAAACCCTCTTAAATGAGTGTTAGTTTCCTAATTAAGCACTGTCCTTCTGAAGCATATCGAATTAAAATAATTTGAATTTGGGATAAACCGTGACCATGTCAAACTAAAACCATTTGAATTCGAGGCCAAAACCTAACCATATTGAACTAAAAACGTTTTAATCCTACATGGACTAAGGTCCATATTGAATTGGTAGTCCTTAAGGTCCATATTGAATTGGCAGTCCTAGTTTGACATGGACAAGGTCCATATCGAACTAGGAATGCCCTAATTCAATATGAACCATTGTCCATATCGAATTAGGCATGCCATAGATTGCCTAATTTGATATGGACCACCCATATTGAATTGGACAAGCCCAGTTCAATATGATATAGTCCATATCGACCCAAATTTACTTTCAAACCATTTTAGGGTTTTAAAATTCGCTTTTGGGCCGTTTCAAAGTTTTAAAAACTAAATTGGATTTATTTAAGCCTTATGAAAATTGAACCAATCAAATTAAAAGTTTAAAATAGGTTTAAGCTATTAAGAATGGAACGATAAGTACTTAGGTCATCTTTAATTAGGACCAAACTAGCTTAGGGCCAAAATTGAGGGTCTATAATTGCGAGAGTGGAAATATAATATTAATTCAAAAAAATTATAACCTTAAGGAATTTTTACTTAGAGATAAGAAAAATGCTTAGAGGGTTGTTTAAAAATCTTCATAAAATTTAAAGAATTGAATTAATTCTTATGATTATGAGAGTAGAAATAGAGATTAATATCAATATTAGTTTTAAATATTAAGAAAAATGCATTTTTTTTCACCCTTTAACTTTCAGTTAGTTGTACATTAAGCCCTTTAATTTCTATTTGGTTAAATTAAGCCACAAAATTATTCGGGATGGTGAAATTTAGCCCTTATTTAACAGTAGTTAAACACGTGTGCTTCAATCCTTTTTAAAATCACATGAAACATTAAAAATGCCACATTGGGGACATGTAATCAAAATGGTGAGTTTTGGCATACATATTAAACAAATAATTGAAGTTGTGTTTTGGCCAAAATGTTGTGTTTAGTGAAATGCAAATAAAATACCCAAATTGAATTCTTCAATCCCTAACTTCCTTTGTCGAAGACGCACCTGCAAAATCCCATTTCTTCAAGTTGAACTTATGAATCTTTAATTCCCTTTTGTTGATCTTTCAAAATAGCTTATTGAGATTGTGTGTCCAAGCCTCGATATAATTTCTGAAGTCTGATTCAATATTAAGCTAAACAAAAATCAATTATTGAGTTTGTTTGTCCAAATTATTTGTTGAGCTTGAATGAATAACCTGAGATTACAGAGCTGAGGTAAGCGGTATTTGCAAAAATGCATTAATGTTATTTAATATTTTATTTTCAATTAGTATTTAGGTGAAATCATTGTTGATTTGATTTGTAATATGTGGGTTTATCAGTTTGTATGGTAACAGTCGTATTGACCATTATGGTACCTAAGTTTGGTTGCAAGAAAGTGTATGAGCACATGGTTTGTTGAGAGAGTGGTGGACTAGAAATTTGAATAATGATATGCAATTTTATTTTTAAATGAATGCTCCTACTTTTCTATCATTTTCCACTACATATTGAGCATGGTGGTCCTTGTTGTGGACTCAGCCTAGCTATCTGCAAGTGCACAAATCGTTAACAAGTAATATAATGATAAGTAGAGTATCGTTTCCATGAGGAAGTTTTCTTTTAAGTACTGATTAATTAAAACTAAGTATTATTTGGATGATAATATTTGATTTATGATTAAGCAAAACAAATTACTTTGAATTAAATCTAATGTTATGAAACTTAGGGTTAAGTCACCTTTATTGATTTATTATGGGATTTCTAAAGTATTGATTTAATTTAGTTTTTCTTTCATTAATGGTTAAATTCTCCTAAATTAAGCTCAAGCCTTTCTCAAGTACTAGAACTAATATCAATTTAATCCTTATGTGTACTCTCGTGATCACAAGTAATTAAACCAATTCATTAGGTTTTGTGAGAATTTTTAAATTAACCTCTTAAGTGTTTAACCTTATCTCTAAGTGAAAAACTTTCTTAAGATTGTTACCTCTATGGACTAATATTATGCTTCCACTCTCGCTCCATCACTAACACCTCAATTCAATTAATTATTGGCTAGATAATTAAAGCATTAAGAGTAAAGATAACAAAATAATTTAAGGATAAACTAAATTAATTTAAATAGGCATTTATAACTCCATGATAAATTCAATGAAAGGGACCAACCCTAAAGAGGAGTAGTTTGTAACACCTCGATACCCTATATAAGTACTATACATATACCTAGTATACATACAGTAAGTATATAGAGTATAAGGATGCCACTTTTCTTTTTACTTTTTAAAAACCTGTAACAAAATTCAAACCATAATAGGTCAATTTAAAGAACACTTACAAAATCATTGTCTTTATCAAAACTTCATTTATACATTTAATATAACATACTTAAAGTGGATACATGTATGCATTACCCTCTAGTTGGTCTCGACAAAATCTTACTCTTCTCGTGGCATACCAAAAGACTTCATATCTTCCACCAAGCTACCTGCGCGATAATACATCCGCGCTAAGCTCGAAAGCTTAGTAGTATAAATATAAAATACAAACATATATCATGGAAATACTAACATATAAAGATATATCAATTCCATATACTTTTAGTTCTTATTAAGTTTATCCCTTTTCATTTGCACCTTTCATATCTTTCAACTAATTTCATATCTTATACACATATATATACATAACATTTCTACCAATTCCAACCCATCACTAATATTCACAATCAACATCTCAATACACACATTATACATCATACTAACCATAAGTCACATTTCCAATTAAGACAATCATTGTCTTCAACCACAATTCATCAATTGAATTCACAATCAATGCTAGTACACACAAATTACATATCATCAATCACATGTCCAATGAAGTATACCAAAGATTTCATTATCCATTTCTTTCAACATTTGTATATCACATTGACAACAAAGACAGACTCGGGCCCAACAGACACCACTATGTTATTCAGAGTTCAGAGTTACTGCTTTGGTCTATAATCATAATCATCAAGCCCGTAGGCATCATATATCAATATTTCTATCCATGGATAGTGTAACAGACCCAGTCTCTTGGACCATCAACTCATCATGAGGAGATCCTCAACCCGGCAAGACTGTTACCAATCATATATTTCATATTCACAATTCTCATAGTGTAACAGACCCAGTCTCTTGGACCTCAATTCAACTCAATTTGAAGAGATCCTCAACCCGGCAAGACTGTTACCTTTTTCATTTTATAGGCATGCCTCCAAACCCAGAACTCTGAAGACTGAATAACACATTAAACACATATTTCACTTATTGTTTCATTATCAATTTCAATCTCAATGCTCATTATCATCTAGGCAAATATGCCTTATTTCTTTCAATTGGATCATCATAGCCAATCACAATGGCTTCGTCTCACATTTGAATCATCATGGCCAATTACAATGGCTTCACTACATATCATATCTCAATCCATATGATACATATAACATCATTGATATAACATTTCAAAATATATTATTCATATAATACATTGCCATACACAAGATTCACAATGCATATAACATAACATTTTCTCATTTCTCAAAACACATTAACATCATTCATTACTAGAGCATTTATCATAACAAATTGCACATACCTTAAGAAGGATCCTCATATTTTCCTACCTTTTCCATTTCATATTTCATCCTTTATATATATATATATAGTAATATACATTCTTCATTTACATTCACAATATAATAGCTTATTTAACACTTTCATCCCAATGTGTTAATGTTCAAAGACATATAAGGATATACAATCAAATAGGGTTTATGCTTACCTTGTTAATGCTCTTCACATCCTTCACATCATTCAATCATCACCTTAGTCCAATTATATTAACAATATAATAAATCACTTAACACATTTGCAAACAAATGTGTTAAGCCTCAAATTATGTAATTAAATACAATCATATGTATTGTTACTTACCTCAAGAACTATTCCCATTCCTCCATACATTTCCTCTTCCAAGAATTCTCAACATATAGGTTAATGCAACACAATCTCTTCAAAACCTAATCCAAAGATCATTATACATAGGTTTAGAATCATCCACATACATTTGATTAGGGCATTCTTTGTTTTAGACATGTTTAAAGTGTTTATGTTTAGGTTTAGGTACCATAATACCTTTGAAGAATCAAAGCCATGCTAAAAGAACAAAGAATAAAAACAATAACCATTAAATTTGAGGGACACGGTTAGGGCAATTCAACCTCTTCACAATCTAATCCAAAAGGAATATTAGCAAAATGACCATATGAATAGTACATTCTGGTTTTAGACTCCATTTTATCCTTATTTTGAAAAATTTTATAAACTAATTCACTTGACTAAAAATTCTAAAATTTTTACAGAATTTAGTTCTGTATCTTAAAATCATTCCTTTAAAATTTCAGATCAAACTGAACACAAAATCTTGGTCAAATAGTTCACCTAACCAGACTGCCCCAATTGCCCTGCATCCTGGCAGCAGTTCTGAACTTTGTGAATTCCATAAATCAAATTCAATCAACGTGGTTCCAAATTATTTTTCTCAAATACTAGACTCACTAAGCAACAACATATCCAAAATTCAATTGGATATGATTTTTCTACATTTTATTAAAAATCCCGAAATATAGCTGTCTCAGTTAAGGTACCTGCTGGAACAGGTCTAATAAAAATAATCTTTCTAAACTCATAACCATTCCAAAATCGAATCAACATATTTTTCAGTCATTCTAGACTCATAGAGGCACAACATATCAAAAATTCACTTCAATAACATTTTTCTATAATTAATTAAAAATCATACAAGTCACAGCCTTTACTAATTGTAAAACAGAAAAAAATTCACTAAACACAACTCTTACTCTTCCATCACCAACACCAACCTAGCTTCTTATCTTTAATTCCATTTCAACACTTTTACACACACCATACACAAACACACTAAATCATCACATCAACCAATCACAATTTTATTTAGACACAACTTCAAAATTGACAAAGGGAAACAAAAGAATTCTTACCTAAAATGAAGAAATTCCACAAATCTCTTTTCACAACCTTTGATTTCTTCTTCAATTTGCTTCTTGTCTCAAGAACACTTCTCTTTCCCTTTTGTCTAAGGAAGAGCCGGCCACACACAAATGAGAAGAGGAAAAGATGAAGAGCAAAAGTCAAATTTTGCTTCTTATATCCACCAAGAGTTTTTAACCTTGCAATTACTAAAACACCCTTCACCATTTAACTACCCTTTTGTCTCATATGTGCCCAATTAAGTAATTTCACATGCCACATAAAAATATCCTCTTGCATTGACTATCCCTTTGACCAATTTATATGTTATATATATCATCATATACCCAACATATAAACTTGTCTCTAAACCCTAAATTTCTTCTCCAAAACACATATACATATACATTCTCTTTCCATTTCTTTTCTCTTACAATTTAACACATATATACAATCCAATATATAACAACAACAACACTAACCACAACATTAACAACATAATCAAAACTTTTAGGGCATATATGAGGATATTACAATTCTCTCCCCCTTAAATAATTTCGTCCTCGAAATTATCTAGTATAATTGTAATTCATTCATAATACCATACCATCTTAACTTCCATATGAAGTTAATTATACGCTTAAGTCATTATATCATCAAATCATATAGCTTCAACTCTCCTCTTTAGAATCAACCACCTTCTTTAAATTCCTTAACTCATCATTCTATATGTCTATACATCTTATTACTTTCTTGATCAAACATTCAAAAGATCTCATTACATTCCTATTAATATCTTTATACCACAATCAGATCATCATATAGCACAAAAATACTTTGTCAAATCTTTATATTTAATACATTTTGTTCTTCACTTCTTTGTAATTACTCTCTTAACTTTAACCTTAAAAACTATAACTTATATCTGAGCATTAATTATCCATTCATTACAATCACTGTCTAAATAGACATCTATCACCCTCAATAGATAACAAAATCCTGATTTTTCATACATGGAGTTATTTCTTTAGCATGCTTTCACTTAACTTACATATTAATACATTACTTTTCAACTTATTTTATAAATAACCAATCTTTTTCCCTTTTTCTCATGATGATTTATAATTATTATACTCCACTCATTCATGTCCAATCATACTTTAAAATTTACATCATATACATTATCATGTAAATAACTACACTCTTGGTACAACTATACACATTAAATCTCAATAATGATTCATAATCTCAGCCAAATCTAGATCCATTGATTTATCTGTCACATTATATCCACATTCCAATCTTGTTCAACTCCAACCAATAATTAATTTATTCAAACTTATCATGAAATTTCACAATATTCATATATGTATATATATTTATAACCTAATTCCATTAGGGTAAACATATATACAATTTCTGATCTCTTCCGATCCATATTCAATCAAATTATCATGATAACAAATCACTTCAAATTATCTTTTAATATACACATAATTTATTCTCTATCATCTTATTATAATACCCACCAATTCTCATAAAGGTTTTTATACCATATTTACTGTCTACAATTCATGCACTCAAACCTCGAGTTACATATCTTAAACATATTCAATATAACTTTCATAACATTCCATATCATTGTTATATTTATTTTGATTACCATATTTTCATATCATCCGTAACTCAAAACCTTTCCATAGTTTCTTTTTCCTCTCTTAGTCTTCACAATTATAACCAAAATTGTTAACATAAAATGATAATATACAACTTTATCCATCATAACTTTTAACTATACTTCTCAATTATAATTTCAACCTCACCAAATCTGTATTACAATCATTTTATCTAAGATTCAAATCCATGGATAACAATTTAACCGATCAAATATACTGAACAAAACACATGGCTTTAAGGGATTAATATTCAAGCCTGGAACTTTTAAATCAATGCTGCCTTTTTTTTTTTTCATCCTCAATCTTTACAAATACAATGCTAAAGTACATATCAAGAATCACTTATTCCTTCTTTACATTTTTGCTATATCAATAGCTAACACATTCCAACTCCGTTTCAAATCAATTGCACTCGATTTATAATCTTTATCCACTTAATTCATGTTTCTACAATATTACTCTATACATATTCAATCATATGGAGTTCCTATACAATTTCTATTTGTCACTTCATTTCTAATCCATTTACAATCTCTTATAATATAACATTACATAGAACTTTCCATATGTGCATACTTTGGAACTCTAAATATCATATGATCATCATACTTTGGAACTCTAAATATCATATGATCATCACATTCAATGCTTACTATAACAATTTCCACTATCCAATATTACTCAAGTCCATTCCATTCTCACTTCCATCACATAATTCATTTAGCTTAACACAATTCAAGACCTAATCTCCCTTAGGTCTTTTAATACACACAACATCATTTCCATATTACTAATTCTATAATAATACCACATACATTTCATTCACAGTGAAAACTCAATTCACATCTCATATACATGTATACACTTAATTATATGCTCTTGTTTTATTTCCCTTTTTCATACATTCAATACAAATTTAATGTTTATCACTTTCTTTTAAACATTGTCATTCTCATTCTTTCAATATGATGTAAAGCATTCATTCATACTACAATGTATATATATATCCTGACTATACTAATACTTCACATTCATCTTGATCATATTCCCAAAGTGACATCTCTTTCACTTTCATCCTTAAAAAACACTTAATATACTTCCATAACCATCTTTACTCTTTGCAGTTAAAATGACTTAAAATAACTCATTTTCATTTGCTTATCCAATTCCTTTTTTTTTTACTTTAAAACAATTTCTCTTTCTACCAATCACATTACTCAATTCATAATGCTTTAATATGGAATATTAGTCATTTCACCTAACCCATATATTGAATATACATTAAACCATCACTATCCCAATAATCTTTATCAAATTCCACTAAAACTTTAACTTCTCAAATTACTACTTCATTTAAGCTTCAATTTACCAAACTCATCTTTTCTAATATCACTCTAAAACATCTTACAAATATATATATCACAAAGCAATATTAAAACTTATAATTTCCACAATCATCAAGCTCACTTCAAAAAATCTCAAATATCACCTATTATCACCATTACCATGAGCTTTCACAATATCCAAGCATTTTACATTTCTAACATTGAATTTACTATGTTCGCATCAAAATAATGATATCAACTTATTTTCTTACTTAACCAATATCATCTCTTTCCTTTAATAAAACCTTAACTTTATATATATATATATATTCCAACTTTAACTAGTCACACTTTGTCTATATTAACCAACTCATTCAATATTTCACCATTCTTTCCTCATTTTTAGTAACATATCTTTCAATAATAACAATCCAACAATATTTTCTCTGTCAAGCAACCTCAACATAAACATTATTATAAAGAGATTCAAAGTATAGAGGAAAGAGTGCATACTTTAATCTTGATTTTGATTTCTATTCATTTTTCAACTTTATTCTTTTTTTTTTTATATATTTCAATTCACATTATGTCCCACATAATATTGCTCATAACCATCAACATTACATTCTATGTTGCACACAACATGACATTTTTCATATGCATCATCAATATACATATATCACATTATATTTCACAATTCGTTTCCCATAATCAATTAGGCACTATGCCTCAATTATAATTCATTTCCAACATCATGGTCAACAATCATGGTTTCTCATCACATCAAAATGGTATACACATATATCATCAACTATATTGAACATCTCATATAACACAAATATTCTACAATTCATATAATGCCACATCCGAGACCAACCTAGGTATGAATGCATATGCATGTATTACAAATTTCATTTCAAAACTTTTCCTTTGTAACTCTATTTAAGCTTTCCAAAACTTTTCTTTTTAATTCTACTTATACTCTTCAAAAATTCTCTTTTTAGTTTCACTTAGGCCGAGAATCTCGAACCTAAGCTCTGATACCAAAACAATTGTAACACCTCGATACCCTATATAAGTACTATACATATACCTAGTATACATACAGTAAGTATATAGAGTATAAGGATGCCACTTTTCTTTTTACTTTTTAAAAACCTGTAACAAAATTCAAACCATAATAGGTCAATTTAAAGAACACTTACAAAATCATTGTCTTTATCAAAACTTCATTTATACATTTAATATAACATACTTAAAGTGGATACATGTATGCATTACCCTCTAGTTGGTCTCGACAAAATCTTACTCTTCTCGTGGCATACCAAAAGACTTCATATCTTCCACCAAGCTACCTGCGCGATAATACATCCGCGCTAAGCTCGAAAGCTTAGTAGTATAAATATAAAATACAAACATATATCATGGAAATACTAACATATAAAGATATATCAATTCCATATACTTTTAGTTCTTATTAAGTTTATCCCTTTTCATTTGCACCTTTCATATCTTTCAACTAATTTCATATCTTATACACATATATATACATAACATTTCTACCAATTCCAACCCATCACTAATATTCACAATCAACATCTCAATACACACATTATACATCATACTAACCATAAGTCACATTTCCAATTAAGACAATCATTGTCTTCAACCACAATTCATCAATTGAATTCACAATCAATGCTAGTACACACAAATTACATATCATCAATCACATGTCCAATGAAGTATACCAAAGATTTCATTATCCATTTCTTTCAACATTTGTATATCACATTGACAACAAAGACAGACTCGGGCCCAACAGACACCACTATGTTATTCAGAGTTCAGAGTTACTGCTTTGGTCTATAATCATAATCATCAAGCCCGTAGGCATCATATATCAATATTTCTATCCATGGATAGTGTAACAGACCCAGTCTCTTGGACCATCAACTCATCATGAGGAGATCCTCAACCCGGCAAGACTGTTACCAATCATATATTTCATATTCACAATTCTCATAGTGTAACAGACCCAGTCTCTTGGACCTCAATTCAACTCAATTTGAAGAGATCCTCAACCCGGCAAGACTGTTACCTTTTTCATTTTATAGGCATGCCTCCAAACCCAGAACTCTGAAGACTGAATAACACATTAAACACATATTTCACTTATTGTTTCATTATCAATTTCAATCTCAATGCTCATTATCATCTAGGCAAATATGCCTTATTTCTTTCAATTGGATCATCATAGCCAATCACAATGGCTTCGTCTCACATTTGAATCATCATGGCCAATTACAATGGCTTCACTACATATCATATCTCAATCCATATGATACATATAACATCATTGATATAACATTTCAAAATATATTATTCATATAATACATTGCCATACACAAGATTCACAATGCATATAACATAACATTTTCTCATTTCTCAAAACACATTAACATCATTCATTACTAGAGCATTTATCATAACAAATTGCACATACCTTAAGAAGGATCCTCATATTTTCCTACCTTTTCCATTTCATATTTCATCCTTTATATATATATATATATATATAGTAATATACATTCTTCATTTACATTCACAATATAATAGCTTATTTAACACTTTCATCCCAATGTGTTAATGTTCAAAGACATATAAGGATATACAATCAAATAGGGTTTATGCTTACCTTGTTAATGCTCTTCACATCCTTCACATCATTCAATCATCACCTTAGTCCAATTATATTAACAATATAATAAATCACTTAACACATTTGCAAACAAATGTGTTAAGCCTCAAATTATGTAATTAAATACAATCATATGTATTGTTACTTACCTCAAGAACTATTCCCATTCCTCCATACATTTCCTCTTCCAAGAATTCTCAACATATAGGTTAATGCAACACAATCTCTTCAAAACCTAATCCAAAGATCATTATACATAGGTTTAGAATCATCCACATACATTTGATTAGGGCATTCTTTGTTTTAGACATGTTTAAAGTGTTTATGTTTAGGTTTAGGTACCATAATACCTTTGAAGAATCAAAGCCATGCTAAAAGAACAAAGAATAAAAACAATAACCATTACATTTGAGGGACACGGTTAGGGCAATTCAACCTCTTCACAATCTAATCCAAAAGGAATATTAGCAAAATGACCATATGAATAGTACATTCTGGTTTTAGACTCCATTTTATCCTTATTTTGAAAAATTGTATAAACTAATCCACTTGACTAAAAATACTAAAATTTTTACAGAATTTAGTTCTGTATCTTAAAATCATTCCTTTAAAATTTCAGATCAAACTGAACACAAAATCTTGGTCAAATAGTTCACCTAACCAGACTGCCCCAATTGCCCTGCATCCTGGCAGCAGTTCTGAACTTTGTGAATTCCATAAATCAAATTCAATCAACGTGGTTCCAAATTATTTTTCTCAAATACTAGACTCACTAAGCAACAACATATCCAAAATTCAATTGGATATGATTTTTCTACATTTTATTAAAAATCCCGAAATATAGCTGTCTCAGTTAAGGTACCTGCTGGAACAGGTCTAATAAAAATAATCTTTCTAAACTCATAACCATTCCAAAATCGAATCAACATATTTTTCAGTCATTCTAGACTCATAGAGGCACAACATATCAAAAATTCACTTCAAGAACATTTTTCTATAATTAATTAAAAATCATACAAGTCACAGCCTTTACTAATTGTAAAACAGAAAAAAATTCACTAAACACAACTCTTACTCTTCCATCACCAACACCAACCTAGCTTCTTATCTTTAATTCCATTTCAACACTTTTACACACACCATACACAAACACACTAAATCATCACATCAACCAATCACAATTTTATTTAGACACAACTTCAAAATTGACAAAGGGAAACAAAAGAATTCTTACCTAAAATGAAGAAATTCCACAAATCTCTTTTCACAACCTTTGATTTCTTCTTCAATTTGCTTCTTGTCTCAAGAACACTTCTCTTTCCCTTTTGTCTAAGGAAGAGCCGGCCACACACAAATGAGAAGAGGAAAAGATGAAGAGCAAAAGTCAAATTTTGCTTCTTATATCCACCAAGAGTTTTTAACCTTGCAATTACTAAAACACCCTTCACCATTTAACTACCCTTTTGTCTCATATGTGCCCAATTAAGTAATTTCACATGCCACATAAAAATATCCTCTTGCATTGACTCTCCCTTTGACCAATTTATATGTTATATATATCATCATATACCCAACATATAAACTTGTCTCTAAACCCTAAATTTCTTCTCCAAAACACATATACATATACATTCTCTTTCCATTTCTTTTCTCTTACAATTTAACACATATATACAATCCAATATATAACAACAACAACACTAACCACAATATCAACAACATAATCAAAACTTTTAGGGCATATATGAGGATATTACATAGTTATTCATTATTGAAATAAAAATATTGAAAATATTAAAGAAATACATTAAAAACATAATTTAAAGAATAAGAAATATCAAACTCTATTTCTTTGAAGAAGAACTTGACTTGGAACTTGATTTTCTTCTTGAACCAGAATTTCACTCTCCTTCTTGAGAAAACTCTAAACTACATTTTATTTCTTAAATGAATCTAATCTAATTCTTGTAAATCTTTCATATCTTGAAATCTTAGAGGAAGTATGTTTAAATGGAGTGTTTGGAAGCTTCATTAGTGGGAAAAAACTTAAAAAGGTTAGGCCACATCTTGTTTGGTTCACCACCTACCCAATTTTCTGCTCAAGGTCATGAATTTCGGCCACACGGTCGTGGCTTTTGAGTTCAATGGTTGTGGCCTGAGTTAGATTGGACGGTTTGAGCACTTTACAACTGTAAATGGTCAGCAAGTTAGGCCACGGCCGTGGCTTTTCAATGCCACGATCGTGGCATATGAGTGGAGGCTGCCAATTTTGAATTTTCTTCTCTTTCTTGGCTTGGGCAGTAGAGAAATCAATCCCACGGTCATGTCCTGCCAATGCCACGGTCGTGGCATCCATTTGGCTTTCGGAATATGCAAAATCTCTTCAAAACAAAGCCAAAATCAATGCCATAGGCATGGCTTTTGAGCCCCACGATCATGGCTTTTAATATGCTTATGCCCTTGCAATTTCTATCATTGAAAAATTTGGACAACTTCAAATCAAATCCCATGGCCATGGCTTTTTGACGGCCATGGCTTTTTGACAGCCATGGCCCTGGGATTCAAAACGAATTTGGACCTCTTGATTTCTCATCTTTAATTCTATTTTCATGTTCAAAATCATGTATCATGATTTATAAGATCATGTAAATTCATTTTCTTCCATTTTTGAGCTTGTTTTGACATCCTTTTTATTCTTCTTCCATTTTCTATGATTTATAACCAAAATAATCTATTTCTTCACACTTGTAACTTTATACTTTAAATGATGAATATTCTAGTATTCACAATAAAAATTGATCAAATTCAATTGATAATAATAAAAATATAACTAAAATAATCATAAAATTATATGCAAAATATGGTCTTATCAACTCCCCCAAGCTTAGATCGTTGCTTGTCCTCAACCGACAAGAACAATCTTATTCACAGTAGGCCTCATTTTATATTAATAATTCTTAAGATTTTGATATACAAAAGTTTAAACAAATAAAGTTTCAAAATTCAATTCTAAATCAAGGTCCATAACTGTACTTACATCATTTTTCCCTTATGTATTCAAGAAGTTTTAGCCAATTGCAACCAATTATTGCACTTCACATAGGCATATATTCTCTGCATTAATTAAAGATTTTTATAGAGTTCATAGAAACTTGCCCATCTCATATGCATGTTTAATCAAACTTTCTCCACTAATAGACCTCACTAACTCAAGAAAAATCAAAAGGTCTTTTTAAGCTTGTAATATGGTCTAAAAGGGTTAAGGCTACAGTGATGTTTAATAACTTGGTCTTTCATCTTTTGAATATCTTCCAACTGTAAGTTACATTTGGTTTGTTCCTTTTCTTAATTTAATTTATCCTCCCTTATTTTGACATACTTCACTTATGGGGATATACATATTTCTTTATTTTTTTATTTTTTTAATTTTATTTTTTCCCAAACTTGAGATTTGATTAGGAGGTCTATTTGTAGGATCAATGATATTATCTAAATGAACTTGAGCTTAAATACTTTTACAGTAAGAAAATATATCAAAAGATAATTAACCTTAAAAGGGTAGTTATTAGGGCTGCATGTATGAAAAGAATCGAAAGCTTAAAAATATTCAATTTTGGCTCAAAAGGGATAACTAAAGGCAATGTTTAAATATGGTGGATATAAGAATTCGATTACACAAACAATGCCTAAATCATCTTTTTCTCTTCTTAGCAAGGTTCAATTTCACCTCAAAAGTTCTTTTAAGCATGTTCTAGGCTTAGGCATAAGATAATAAAAAATAAATGACAATAGAGTAGGAGCCCTCTCTAATTAAGATACACAATCGATTACTTTCAACTAAAATCAAGAATGCATTCAGGTCAAAATCCATAAAGTACAACACTTCACAAAATCTTCATCTCAATGTTTTTTAATAACATCAATGAATCACAAATAAGTATTGGCCTCTCATGAACTCAATCATTCAAGTGCAAGATTTCAAGCAAAAAATTTTTAAAAATTTTTACCATGCTCGAAAAAAAAAATTTCAGTAGGTATCCTATATACCAATTATTTATGAAAGAGTAAATGAATTCAAAAAGGAATAGAATAGTTTACTAAATTTCTTAAGTTGAACTCTTCCCCAAGCTTGAAGCTTGCCACTATCCTCAGTGGTTTAGATATTAGGTGGAGAAGGGGGTGTCACATGTCCATTCTTGATTGTTTTTCCTTTGCAAGAAGAATCCATCCAAAAGCTCATTTCCATCCAAGTTTATCCTAAAATAAAAAAAAACACACAAAATCATAACACAAAAAATAAAAATAAAAGAAAAAATTTAAATAAAATATTGGGTTGCCTCCCAATAAGCGCTAGTTTATAGTCTTTAGCTTGACTATAATTTTTAATTCTTAAGGTGAAAATTCACAAATCACTTTTTCACCCAAGATGTTGCTTGCTATGTAATCTTTCCAAAGCTCTTGATATCCTTCAAGTGATGGTTACGGAATTGCCTCAAAAGTAATAGGAGAATTATCTACTTCCTTGTTATCATCTTCATTAGTAGGGCCTTGAATTACAAAAGAAATATCTTTTGATGTTGTCATGTTGAATTCTAAGTATTCATCCCCTACTTTTAAAATAAAATTGCCACTTTTCACATTAATTATAGCTCTTGTAATAACTAAAAAAGATCTCCCCAAAATTAGTGGAATGTCTACATCCTCTTCTACATCCAAGATAACAAAATCAGTAGGAATATAGAACTTATCCACTTTAACTCGTATATTCTCCATAATTTCTATCAAATATTTAACTGAGCGATCTACAAGTTGCAATGACATCTTTGTAGGCTTCATTTGTGTAAATCTTAATTTTCTAAAAATTAAAAAAGGCATTAGACTAATGCTAAAACCTAAATCATATAAAGCATTTTGAAATTTAATTTCACCAATTTTACAAGGAATAGGAAAACTCCCTGGATCTTTAAGTTTACAAGGAATCTTATCCTAAAGATGATTGTTGCACTCCTCAGTAAGTGCAATCTTTGCATTTTCCTCCATCTTTTTCTTTAGCCTTTGAGAGAAAGGAATAGGTGGCATATAAGGTTTAACCTCTTGCTTTACTGGTGCCTCCTCTTGTTCAGCTTCACTTTCTTTCATTTTAGAAGAAGAAATTTGTCGAATTTGGGGCTCTTATGAAGAATCTTCAAGTTGTATGTTATTCAAAAAAATAGCATTACAATATTCTCTAAGGTTAATTTCTGGTTGGCTTGAAAGAGCTCCTTGTGGTCGAGTATTAAGAGAACTTACAATCTAACCTATTTGTGTCTCAAGATTCTGATTCTGAGTTGAGAGAAGTTCAATTTGTTGCTTAAGCTTTTCATGTTGCTTTTCAATTCTCTCAAATCTCTCTGATGTTGCTCCAATGAATTTGTCCAATGCAACTTCATATGACGGCTTTTCTGGAGGATGAAATCCTTGATTTTGATTTTTGATGTATGGTGGCTAATAAGGTGCTTTTTGATTGCTTTGGGTTCCCCATGACAGGTTGGGATGATTTCTCCATGTTTGGTTGTATGTGTTTCCTAGAGGAAAAGCTAGACCTCTATTCTGGTTGCCCAAAAACTGGAATTGCTACATATTCTACAGTCAGCTGTGTTATGGTTTCCTCCACATCCTTCACAAGTTAGGGATGAAGTAAAATTCACATGTTCCAATTTCTTCGCTATTGTATCTACCTTGGCTAGAAACAAAGAAAAATTATCAATTTCATGTAAACCATCAACTTTTTTATGAACATTACGTTCCGAAGTCCAATGATATTTGTTTGCTACCATTTCTTCAATCAAATCGATTGCTTCAGAATGAGATTTTTTCATAATTGCACCTTCGGCTGCTGCATCTATTGTGCCCTTGATAATTGGATGAAGGCCATTATAAAAAGTTTGAATCAAAGCCATTCAGGGACTCCATGGTGAGGACATTTTCTTTGTAAATTTTTGAAACGTTCCCAAGCTTCATATAAACTTTCACCATCTTGTTGAACAAAGCTTATGATTTCATTTCTCAATTTAGCAGTTGTCACAGGTGGAAAATATTTTGCTAGGAAAGCAGCGACTAATTGACCCCATGTAGTGAATGTACCAAGTGCTTTAGAAGTGAGCCAATCCTTTGCTTGATCCCTTAAAGAAACTGAAAAAAGTTGCAAACGAATAGCATCATCAGATACACCATTAATTTTAAAAGTATCACATATTTCTAAAGTATCAGAGATGTGAGCATATGCATCCTTATGTGGAAAACCATGAAAAACTGATTGTTGAATCAGATTGATAAGCGCTGGTTTAAGATCGAAAGTATTGGCTTGCATAGGTGGTTTAATGATGCTAGATCTTGGTTGAGTAGATGGCATAGCATATTGCTTAAGTGTCATATTTTTTTTTGGATCTCCCATGGTTGATTCTTCGTTAGATGTATCCATAGGATTATCTACTGAAATTTCTTCCACTCTTTGCTTTTCTTTTCTTTCCTTTTTATTCTTCCTAAAAAGTCGTTCAATTTTTGGATTATATGGTTCAAGCATTGAGTTAGGATTTCTTCGCATATAAACCAAAAATTGAGAAATTTATGCAGAAAAGTAAAAATATCCAAAGCAACACTAGTCTTAATATTATCAATATTAGAATGATCGCTTCCCCGGCAACAGCGCCAAAAACTTGTTGTGGACTCAGCCTAACTATCTGCAAGTGCACAGATCGTTAACAAGTAATATAATGATAAGTAGAGTAGAAGTTTTCTTCTAAGTACTGATCAATTAAAACTAAGTATTATTTGGATGATAAATTTTGATTTATGATTAAGAAAAATAAATTACTTTGAATTAAATCTAATGTTATGAAACTTAGGGTTAAGTCACCTTTATTGATTTATCATGGGTTTTCTAAAGTATTGATTTAATTTAGTTTTCCTTTCATTAATGGTTAAATTCTCCTAAATTAAGCTCAGGCCTTTCTCAAGTACTAGAACTAATATCAATTTAATCCTTATGTCTACTCTCGTGATCACAAGTAATTAAACCAATTCAGTGAGAATTTTTGAATTAACCTCTTAAGTGTTTAACCTTATCTCTAAGTGAAAAACTTCCTTAAGATTGTTACCTCTATGGACTAATGTTATGCTTTCACTCTTGCTCCATCACACAACACCTCAATTTAATTAATTATTGGCCAGATAATTAAAGCATTAAGAGTAAAGATAACAAAATAATTTAAGGATAAACTAAATTAATTCAAATAAGCATTTATTACTCTATGATAAATTCAATGAAAGGGACTAACCCTAAAGAGGTTTAGTTATTCATTATTGAAATAAAAACATTGAAAATATTAAAGAAAGACATTAAAAACATAATTTAAAGAACAAGAAATATCAAACTCTATTTCTTTGAAGAAGAACTTGACTTGGAACTTGAATTTCTTCTTGAACCATAATTTCATTCTCCTTCTTGAGAAAACTCTAAACTACATTTTATTTCTTGAATGAATCTAATCTAATTCTTATAAATCTTTCATATCTTGAAACCTTAGAGGAAGTGTATTTAAATAGAGTGTTTGGAAGCTTCATTAGTGGGGAAAAACTGAAAAAGGTTAGGCCACATCTTGTTTGGCTCACCACCTACCCAATTTTCTACTCAAGGTCATGAATTTCAGCCCTATGGTCGTGGCTTTTGAGTGCCACGGTTGTGGCCTGAGTTGGATTGGATGGTTTGAGCACTTTACAACTATAAATGGTCGGCAAGGTAGGCCACAGTCATGGCTTTTCAATTTTACAGTCGTGGCATATGAGTGGAGGCTGCCAATTTTGAATTTTCTTCTCTTTCTTGGCTCGGGTAGTAGAGAAATCAATCCCACGGTCATGTTGTAACACCCCTTCCCGACCTACATGTGTAAGCTGAGTAGAGGCGCCACACTAACCTAATGTTGCTACCAATTTTACTTAGTCAAATTTTAGTTCCGATTTTTACAAAAATTTTGCCATAGTTTCGCCTAAAAATTGAGTCCCAAGTGTCGACAAAACCGGTTTTTTTCTTATTTTTAAAAACATTTTACACAAACCAATGCAAACAAAATCATTCTCAGTACACTCCCAATAAATCCCCCTTGTAACCTCAACTACAACCTGCAAAAAGGATTTACACTTCTAGTACAACATAAAATAAAGGTTTTGTGACAACCCCCATATTTAAATATTACACAGCGGAAGTTATAAAATATTTACATATTTACAAATTCATATACATCAAAACCCAAGTTTTACAACACATAAAATTTATACATGATTGGCAAGTCTGCTCTGATCTTTAAGCTCCCAAAATGGATTCTTCAAGGTCTACTCTCACTAGGTCTTGATGAACTCTCGGGTTCAACTCTATCCACTCTATTACCTGCGCGATTAAACACTATCGCGCTAAGCCAACGGCTTAGTAAGATAAAACATGCTAATAGTATGCTTTAATGCAATACAATGCCACATATGCTATTGATAAGATCAACATTATAAATATAAAGTTAACACATAATTATGCATTTCACAAATCATAGTCATATGAGCATACCACATTCAACATTACTCAACAACCAACATCTTATTTCATTAACTCATAACATTATTTAGGACATTCATATAACCTTGACACCTATGGGCCCAACAAGTATTTAATACGATATTCAGAGTTCAGAGTTACTGCTTTGGTTCATAGTCACAATAATCACGCCCGTAGGCAAGTGTAACAGACCCAGTCTCTTGGATCATCAACTCAACACATATGAGGAGATCCTCAACCCGGCAAGACTGTTACAAATCATATATCTCATAGTGTAACAGACCCAGTCTCTTGGACCATCAACTCAACACCTATGAGGAGGTCCTCAACCCGGCAAGACTGTTACCTTTCATCATTTCTTAGGCATGCCACCCAAATCCAGAACTCTGAAACTAAATAACATATTAAACAAACAATTCATTTCCATTCTCAATTCTCATCACATTTAGGCAAACATGCCTTCTTTCTTTCAATTACATCATCTTAGCCAATAACAATGGCTTCACATTTCATTTCACAATATAACATCTCATTATTCAAGTATATATATATATATATATCTCATCCATGATCACATTATATCTCACATAGCATCATTCATAAATATCAACATTTCATTCCACATTACTCATAAAACACATTACCATTCACAATGCACAACATAACATTGTTCAATCTCAACAATGCAATTAGGGCAAAGAACAATTGATTATAACATTCATTGATTCAAGTGTGTTTAAAGTGTTTAGGGTTAGGTTTAAGGACCAACCTACCTTTGGAAAACCAAAGCAATGCAAAAAGAACAAAGAATTAAAACCCTAACCATAAATAGTACATTCTGGTTTTAAACTCCATTTTATCCTTATTTTGAAAAATTGTATAAAATAATCTACTTGACTAAAAATTCTAAAATTTTTAAAGAATTTAGTTTTGTATCTTAAAATCATCCCTTTAAAATTTCAGATCAAACTGAACACAAAATCTTGGTCAAATAGTTCACCTAACCAGACTGCCCCAATTGCCCTGCATCCTGGCAGCAGTTCTGAACTTTGTGAATTCCATAAATCAAATTCAATCAACGTGGTTCCAAATTATTTTTCTCAAATACTAGACTCACTAAGAAACAACATATCCAAAATTCGATTGGATATGATTTTTCTACATTTTATTAAAAATCACGAAATATAGCTGTCCCAGTTAAGGTACCTGCTGGAACAGGTCTAATGAAAATAATCTTTCTAAACTCATAACCATTCCAAAATCGAATCAACATATTTTTCTGTCATTCTAGACTCATAGAGGCACAACATATCAAAAATTCACTTCAAGAACATTTTCCTAAAATTAATTAAAAATCATACAAGTCACAGCCTTTACTAATCCTAAAACAGAAACAATTTCACTAAACACCAATCTTACTCTTCCATCACCAACACCAACCCAACTTCTCATCTATCAAGCAAAATCAATACTTACAATCATACCATAAGCAACTTAATCATACCACTTCAAAAGAATTGAAGAAATTAGAGAAAAGATCTTACCTTAGTCAAAAACTTCTTGAATCCACACTTGAACACTTAATCTTCCTTCAATTTGCTTCTAGCACCATGAATACCTCTCTTGCTCTCTCTTCTCTTCAATGGCCGGCCACACAACAACAAGAAGAAGAAGGAATGATGAAGAAACACAAAGTCAATAGGCATTAAATACCCATCCAAAAGAAAATTACTATAATACCCTCATCCATTTAACTAAGCTTTTGTCTCATATAAGCCCTTTATAGTAATTTCATTAACAACCAAAAATATCTTCTTCCACTTAACCATCACCTTGACTCTTCATTTGACCAATGTATATGTTAATTATATCATCATATAAACAACATATACATTTGTCTCTAAACCCTAAATTTCTTCTCCAAAACACATATACATATACATTCTCTTCCCATATCTTTTCTCTTACAATTTAACACATATATACACAAACATTCACTTCCCAATATATATATCAACAACCACAATAACAACAACATACTCAAAACTTCTAGGGCATAAATGAGGATATTACAATTCTCCCCCTCTAAAAAGAAAATTTCGTCCTCGAAATTACCTGATATCAAAGCTGAAACAACTGCGGATATTGCTCTCGCATGGATTGTTCACTTTCCCAAGTTGCTTCTTCTTTTGCATGATTCTTCCATAGAACTTTCACCAATGGCACACTCTTGTTCCTTAACTTTTTCACTTCTCGTGCCAAGATAGCAACTGGTTCCTCTTCAAATGTCAAATCTGGGCTCACTTCAATCGACTCAAATGGCAACACATGAGATGGATCCGACCTATATCTCCTCAACATAGAAACATGGAATACATTATGAATACGATCCAACTCAGGTGGCAAAGCAAGTCGATACGCCACTGGCCCAACTCTTTCTAACACTTCATACGGCCCAATGAAACGAGGACTCAATTTTCCTTTCCGACCGAACCTCAAAATTTTCTTCCAAGGAGACACTTTCAGAAATACCTTATCTCCAACATCAAACTCTATATCTCTCCTTTTTAGATCTGCATAAGACTTCTGTCGGTCTGAAGCTGCTTTTAACCTGCCTCGAATCAACTTTACTTTTTCTTCAGTTTCTTGAATCAAATCAGAACCAACCAACTTATTATCTCCAAGCTCATTCCAACAAAGAGGTGTCCTACACCGTCTGCCATACAATGCTTCAAACGGTGCCATACCAATGCTGGATTGGTGACTGTTGTTGTAAGCAAACTCCACAAGAGGTAAAAACCTATCCCAACTTCCAGAGAAATCGATGACACAGCTTCTCAACATGTCCTCAATAATCTGTATCACCCTCTCTGACTGTCCATCCGTCTGTGGATGAAAAGCAGTGCTGAAGTGCAGTCGAGAACCCAAAGCACTATGCAAACTCTTCCAAAATCTGGAAGTAAACCTGGGATCTCGATCAGACACTAAAGAAGTTGGAACACCATGCAACTTCACAATCTCATGGATATACAGCTCAGCCAATCTCTCCAAAGAGTAATCCATTCGAACCGGAAGGAAATGAGCTGTCTTAGTCAATCTATCCACAATCACCCATATAGCATCATGCTTCTTTTGTGTCAATGGCAAACCAGACACAAAATCCATTGTCACTCTTTCCCACTTCCATTCTGGCACTGACAATGGTTGAAGCAACCCGGTTGGAACTTGATGCTCTGCTTTAACCTTCTGACAAGTGAGACATTTCAATACAAACTCAGCAATGTCTCTCTTCAAACCAATCCACCAATAATGCTGTCTCAAATCATGATATATCTTCGTATTACCCGGATGCATAGCAAACATTGACTGATGAGCTTCTTCTAAAATGACTCTTTTCAAATCAGCATCATCGGTTACACACAATCGGTTCTTAAACCAGAGACTCCCATCGCTCTTCACAATAAAATCTCTACCCTTTCCACTCTGACAATCTGAAACAATCTTCTGTATCTTCTTATCAGCCAACTGAGCTTCTTTGATCTGATCTAACAAAATCGGCTTTAATTACAACTGTGCCAATAATGCACCATCAACACAAGGTACAAAACTGGCATGCAATGCTCTCAACTCAACAAGCAACGAGAGCGAGTAAACTGTTAAACCAGCTAAAGACTTCCGACTTAAGGCATCAGCAACAACATTTGCTTTACCTGGATGATAGACAATCAAACAGTCGTAGTCTTTAATCAACTCCAACCATCTCCTCTGACGAAGATTGAGTTCTTTCTGGACACCCAAATACTTCAAACTCTTGTGATCAGTGTAGATGAAACATTTCTCCCCAAACAGATAGTGGCGCCAAATCTTCAATGCAAAAACAATGGCAGCCAATTCCAAATCATGGGTCGGATAGTTAAGCTCATGCGGTTTCAACTGTCGAGATGCATAAGCTATAACTTTCCCTTCCTGCATCAACACACACCCCAAACCTCTATGTGAAGCATCACTGTAAATCACATATGGTTTGCCTTCAACAGGTAAAGTTAGAACAGGCGCTTGAGTTAACATTTCTCTCAACTGCTCAAAGCTAGCCTGACACTGATCCGTCCACACAAATCTCACTCCCTTACGAAGCAATCTGGTGAGTGGAGTAGCTATCAAAGAAAACCCTTTCACAAACCGCCGGTAATAGCCTGCCAAACCCAGAAAACTTCTAATCTCTGTCACTGATTTAGGTGGATTGCAATTCAATACAGCTTCAACTTTGCTCGGATCAACTTTAATGCCTTATGCTGAAACAACATGTCCGAGAAAAGCTATTTGATCCAACCAGAACTCACACTTCGACAATTTAGCAAACAACTGCCTCTCTCTCAAAATCTGCAACACAATCCGCAGATGCATATCATGTTCCTCCTCATTCCGCGAATACACCAGTATATCATCAATGAAGACCACTACAAACTGATCCAAATAGGGCCTAAACACCCTATTCACCAAATCCATAAAAGCTGCAGGTGCATTCGTTAGACCAAAAGGCATAACTAAAAACTCATAATGCCCATACCTGGTCCGAAAAGCAGTCTTAGGAACATCTTCACTTCTTACCCTCAGCTGATGGTACCCAGATCTCAAATCAATTTTGGAGAACACTGACGCTCCCTTCAACTGATCAAAGAGATCATCGATTCTAGGCAAAGGATATTTATTTTTAATAGTCACCTTGTTCAATTGCCTATAATCGATACACAACCTCATAGTACCATCTTTCTTCTTCACAAATAGCACAGGAGCTCCCCAAGGAGAAACACTGGGGCGAATGAATCCTTTGTCCAACAACTCCTGTAATTGCACTTTCAACTCCCTCAATTCTGCTGGTGCCATTCTATAAGGAGTAATAGAGATAGGAGTGGTACCAGGCAATAATTCAATACCGAACTCCACCTCTCTCTCAGGAGGTAACCCTGGCAACTCCTCTGGAAATACATCTGGGAACTCTGCATAACATACATCCTCTGGGAAGATCCAACCTCCTCTGGTCTACCCTCCCTGGATGTAGCACCTCCTCTAGAACTGAATCCTGGTCTACCTCCCCGGCTGGCACCTCTGCCTCCTCTGCCTCCCCTCACACTAGCTCGAGAAGCAGCAGAATCCACTGGCATCTGCTCCTGCCTCTCAGGACAGTCTCTCACAAAGTGGTCAGGTGATCCACACCTGAAGCATACCCTTGATCTACTATGCCTCCAACAAACGCCCCCATGTCTTCCACCACACTGGTTACACACAGGTAAGGTGGATCTCTGAACTCCAGGAGTAGGAGCACTCGCTACCAAAGCTGCAGGTCTAAATCTCTGCCTCTGGAACTGCACTGACCTACCCGTTGGTCTCTGGCTCCTACTACTCCGAGGAACAAAACTTCCTCTACCCCTCTTTGCAGAAGAAGACCCTGCCTCAAACTGGGGCCTCCTAACCCTAACCTCTTCCTCTGAAGCAGCTGCAATAACATGAGTTCGCTCTACACTTCGAGCTGCTGCCACAAGCTGTGAGAAATCCTGATATCTGGATCCAGCCACTAAGCACATGATCGAGGGCCTCAATCCCTCCTCAAATCGCCGACATCTATCAATCTCATGAGTAATGATACCCCCAGCATACTGACTCAGTCGAATAAACTCAACTTCATACTCAGTTACGGTCCGATGATCTTACTTCAAATCTAGAAACTCTCTTTTCTTCCCATCTTTATACTCCCTAGGAGTATACTTCAACTCAAATTCCCTCAGAAAATCAGTGTAAGACAGTGTTGGAGGATCATCCATAGAATGGGGCACTGTCTTCCACCAGTCGTAGGCATCCTTCTGTAGCAAAGATCTTGCATAGTCAAACTTCTCCTCTGAAGTGGCTTGCAACTGCACAAATACCCTCTGAACTCTATCAAGCCACTGTTCTGCTACAGCCGGATCAACTGTACCAAAGAAATCCTCTGCTCCATATTTCCTTAGCTTATCATAGTGCCTTACTGATACTGAAGGCTGAGGGGGTGGTGGCGGTGACTGTGGTTGCACAGGTGCTTGTCTCATAGCTTCCATCATAGGCCTAAACCAGGCTGGCGGAACCTCCTCCCCAGCTGGTCTACCCGACACCGAAGCAGGTGCCTCCTCAACACTATCAACCCTAGCTCCCTCAGCAGGAGCAATACTCTCGGCACTACCCTCAATCGACTAACGTGAGTGAGAATCCATCACAACCCAACACTGCAAACACAGCAGATTATATCTTATTAAAGATCAGAGACTGCCAATCTCAAACGTATATGTTATTCAAAACCACTTTTTAAAATCAAAATAGTCTTTTTCTTACATTTTACCTAGGTTGAGAATCTCAAACCTAGGCTCTGATACCAAAAATTGTAACACCCCTTCCCGACCTACATGTGTAAGCTGAGTAGAAGCGCCACACTAACCTAATGTTGCTACCAATTTTACTTAGTCAAATTTTAGTTCCGATTTTTACAAAAATTTTGCCATAGTTTCGCCTAAAAATTGAGTCCCAAGTGTCGACAAAACCGGTTTTTTTCTTATTTTTAAAAACATTTTACACAAACCAATGCAAACAAAATCATTCTCAGTACACTCCCAATAAATACCCCTTGTAACCTCAACTACAACCTGCAAAAAGGATTTACACTTCTAGTACAACATAAAATAAAGGTTTTGTGACAACCCCCATATTTAAATATTACACAGCGGAAGTTATAAAATATTTACATATTTACAAATTCATATACATCAAAACCCAAGTTTTACAACACATAAAATTTATACATGATTGGCAAGTCTGCTCTGATCTTTAAGCTCCCAAAATGGATTCTTCAAGGTCTACTCTCACTAGGTCTTGATGAACTCTCGGGTTCAACTCTATCCACTCTATTACCTGCGCGATTAAACACTATCGCGCTAAGCCAACGGCTTAGTAAGATAAAACATGCTAATAGTATGCTTTAATGCAATACAATGCCACATATGCTATTGATAAGATCAACATTATAAATATAAAGTTAACACATAATTATGCATTTCACAAATCATAGTCATATGAGCATACCACATTCAACATTACTCAACAACCAACATCTTATTTCATTAACTCATAACATTATTTAGGACATTCATATAACCTTGACACCTATGGGCCCAACAAGTATTTAATACGATATTCAGAGTTCAGAGTTACTGCTTTGGTTCATAGTCACAATAATCACGCCCGTAGGCAAGTGTAACAGACCCAGTCTCTTGGATCATCAACTCAACACATATGAGGAGATCCTCAACCCGGCAAGACTGTTACAAATCATATATCTCATAGTGTAACAGACCCAGTCTCTTGGACCATCAACTCAACACCTATGAGGAGGTCCTCAACCCGGCAAGACTGTTACCTTTCATCATTTCTTAGGCATGCCACCCAAATCCAGAACTCTGAAACTGAATAACATATTAAACAAACAATTCATTTCCATTCTCAATTCTCATCACATTTAGGCAAACATGCCTTCTTTCTTTCAATTACATCATCTTAGCCAATAACAATGGCTTCACATTTCATTTCACAATATAACATCTCATTATTCAAGTATATATATATATATATATATCTCATCCATGATCACATTATATCTCACATAGCATCATTCATAAATATCAACATTTCATTCCACATTACTCATAAAACACATTACCATTCACAATGCACAACATAACATTGTTCAATCTCAACAATGCAATTAGGGCAAAGAACAATTGATTATAACATTCATTGATTCAAGTGTGTTTAAAGTGTTTAGGGTTAGGTTTAAGGACCAACCTACCTTTGGAAAACCAAAGCAATGCAAAAAGAACAAAGAATTAAAACCCTAACCATAAATAGTACATTCTGGTTTTAAACTCCATTTTATCCTTATTTTGAAAAATTGTATAAAATAATCTACTTGACTAAAAATTCTAAAATTTTTAAAGAATTTAGTTTTGTATCTTAAAATCATCCCTTTAAAATTTCAGATCAAACTGAACACAAAATCTTGGTCAAATAGTTCACCTAACCAGACTGCCCCAATTGCCCTGCATCCTGGCAGCAGTTCTGAACTTTGTGAATTCCATAAATCAAATTCAATCAACGTGGTTCCAAATTATTTTTCTCAAATACTAGACTCACTAAGAAACAACATATCCAAAATTCGATTGGATATGATTTTTCTACATTTTATTAAAAATCACGAAATATAGCTGTCCCAGTTAAGGTACCTGCTGGAACAGGTCTAATGAAAATAATCTTTCTAAACTCATAACCATTCCAAAATCGAATCAACATATTTTTCTGTCATTCTAGACTCATAGAGGCACAACATATCAAAAATTCACTTCAAGAACATTTTCCTAAAATTAATTAAAAATCATACAAGTCACAGCCTTTACTAATCCTAAAACAGAAACAATTTCACTAAACACCAATCTTACTCTTCCATCACCAACACCAACCCAACTTCTCATCTATCAAGCAAAATCAATACTTACAATCATACCATAAGCAACTTAATCATACCACTTCAAAAGAATTGAAGAAATTAGAGAAAAGATCTTACCTTAGTCAAAAACTTCTTGAATCCACACTTGAACACTTAATCTTCCTTCAATTTGCTTCTAGCACCATGAATACCTCTCTTGCTCTCTCTTCTCTTCAATGGCCGGCCACACAACAACAAGAAGAAGAAGGAATGATGAAGAAACACAAAGTCAATAGGCATTAAATACCCATCCAAAAGAAAATTACTATAATACCCTCATCCATTTAACTAAGCTTTTGTCTCATATAAGCCCTTTATAGTAATTTCATTAACAACCAAAAATATCTTCTTCCACTTAACCATCACCTTGACTCTTCATTTGACCAATGTATATGTTAATTATATCATCATATAAACAACATATACATTTGTCTCTAAACCCTAAATTTCTTCTCCAAAACACATATACATATACATTCTCTTCCCATATCTTTTCTCTTACAATTTAACACATATATACACAAACATTCACTTCCCAATATATATATCAACAACCACAATAACAACAACATACTCAAAACTTCTAGGGCATAAATGAGGATATTACACATGTCCTGCCAATGCCACGGTCGTGGCATCCATTTGGCTTCTGAAATATGCAAAATCTCTTCAAAACAAAGCCAAAATCAATGACACGGTCATGACTTTTGAGCCCCACGGTCGTGGCTTTTAATATGCTTCTGCCCTTGCAATTTCTGTCATTGAAAAATTTGGACAGCTTCAAATCAAATCCCATGGCCATGGCTTTTCGACAGCCATGGCCCTGGGATGCAAAATGAATATGGACCTCTTGATTTCTCATCTTTAATTCCATTTTCATGTTTAAAATCATGTATCATGATTTATATGACCATGTAAATTCATTTTCTTCCATTTTTGAGTTTGTTTTGACATCATTTTTATTCTTCTTCCATTTTCTATGATTTTAGCCAAAAGAAGCTATTTCTTCATACTTGTAACTTTTTAATTGAAATGATGAATATTCTAGCATTCACAACAAAAATTGATCAAATTCAATTGATAATAATAAAAATATAACTTGAATAATCATAAAATTATCTGCAAAATATGGTCTTATCAGTCCTATAATTTTCTTGCTTGAATTTTTTAATGTGTATTTTTTTATTGAATGAGTTACATGTTTTGGGGACCTCACTACTGCTTCTTGTTTATTTATAGGTAATGTGTTTATTGCTGTGTGAGGATGGCATATTGCTTTGTTTCATTAGTTATACATCATAGGGGGAAATTGTTAAGGGTAAATACATAAGAGGTGTTTCCAAGATTGTAGATAGTATGTTTGACATGATTAAATTGTCATACCCTAACATATTGCCCTAAACTAAAGAGGACCTTGGTTATAGAAAGACAAAATTGAGTACATTTATTATAGAAAAGTAGGTAATGGAGAATTAATTGAAATTAAAGATGATGTTGGGGTTTAAATGCATGTCAGGGGGTAAAAGATGGTGATGTGGTTAACTTTTATATGTTGGGTAGTGGAGATAGTGCAAGTAATAGGACATATACAGTGGTCACAATATTGTATTTGACCCTTTAATAGGACATATACAGTGGTCACAATATTGTATTTGACCCTTAGGCATTCAGAAAGTGACAACTTAGGGGTAGAAGACAGTAGCCATATTGAGGGAGAGGAGGGATTGTGTGATAATAGTGAGCTCCATCACACCTTTGATGATATAGTAATAGATGTTCCTTATCTTACTGATGAGGAGGATGAAGAGTTACAAGAAGCAAGAAAAAATATTAGAGAATATACAAGGAGAGGCGAATCAAATATAGATGAGCATGATTAGGGTCCAGTAAGTGGTGCTACTAAAGGTGACCAAACTCAAAATGATTTAGATGAGCAAATTTTAGAGGCTGAAGATGAATATGTGTTTGATAAGGATGATTTGTCAAATAGTGGAAGCAATGTTTACTATGATAGCTCTGACTTGGGTATCTATTATAGTGAAACTGATGAGGATGGAAATTAAGATATAAATAGAAGAGAAAGGAATATGATTTAGTTTGACAATACTGTAGATGTACCTACTTTTTGTGTTGGTATGATTTTCAAGAATAAGGAAGAAGTTAGAGAGGCTTTAACAAATTATGCTATAAAAAATGGTCTACGAGTAGAATTTGTCAAGAATGAGCCTAAAAGATTAAGGCCTCACTGCCGTAAAAATTGTCCCTATGTGTTGTTTGTAAGTATGGAGAGAAATGATAATACCCTAACTTGCAAAACATACAACCCACACTTTAAGTACTATAGGGTTAATAAAGTTATGTTTACAAATGTTAAGTTCCTAGCCAAGGTTTTCAAAAGTAAGATTATATCTCAACTTGGAATAAGATTGAAGGACTTCAGAGAAATTGCAAGGATTGAGTTGAAGCTTAATGTTTGTTATGGTGTTGTAAGAAATGCAAAGAAAAAAGTGATTAATGAGTTTATAGGTGATTACAAAATTGAGTATGCATTGTTGCATGATTATATAGCTAAGATTAATAGATCTAATCCGGGAAGTACTTGAACTGTGAAGACTATTTGTAATGATGGGGATCAGAGGCCTCTTTTCTTTGCATTTTATGTCTATTTTGAAGCTTGTAAGAAAGGGTGCTTAGCTAGTTGCAGGAGAATCATAAGGGTTGATGATTGTTTTCTAAAAGGTGTTTGTAAGGGTCAATTGTTATGAGTTGTGGGAAGAGATGGAAACAATCAAATGTTTCCTATAGCATGGGGTGTTTTTGGGTTGAATGAAAGAGTACATGGACATGGTTTCTAAAATGTTTGTAGCATGACCTTTCACTTGGAGAAGGAGATGGATTGACCATTATTTCTGACATGCAAAAGTATATGTTATATTCTTACTTGTATTTTTACATTCAAATATATTTAATCAATATTTTAGCTACTAATAGAAGTGTTCATTTTGATAGGGTTTGGAGGGTGCAATTTTGGAATTGTTTCCAAGGGTAGAGCATAGAATGTGCGCAAGACACATTTATGAAAATTGGGCACAAAAATATAGGGGAGAGGAGAGGAAGATTACATTCTGGAATATTTCCAAGTCTACAAATGTGGTTGATGCCAAGGAGAATATAAAAGTTTTAGGAAAACTTGGGGAAGGTTGTGTGGAGCATGCACTGACTTATGAAATTAAGAGATGGTGTAAGGCCTTTTTTAACATAGATGTTAAATGTGATGTGGTTCACAGTACTTGAGTGAACTCTTCAATGGTTGGATACTTGAACCAAGATGTAAGACAATCATAACAGTGTTGGAGGACATTCAAATTTAAGTGATGAACAAGCTTTGGATTAAAAGGGACAGTGCATAGACTTGGATTTTAGATATTTCTCCAAGAGCAATGGATAGACTAGAGAAAAATAAGGTAAAGTCTTATGATTGAGTTATGGAATAGGATGAGGATGAGGGTTATGAAGTGACATCTTTGTTTGACAAGATGGATAAAAACACAGTTGATATCCAAAAAAAAACTTGCACATGTAGAGCTTGGGACCTTATAGGCGTTCCATGCCAGCATGCATGTTGTGCAATTTATCATTGTTCTAATGAAATAGAGCATTATGTCAGTCTATAGTATAATAAAGTTGTATATCTTAAGGAATATTCCCATACAATTCGTCTTGTGAATGGGAAAAAATATTAGCCAGAAACTGGCAAGGAAAGAATTCTTCCACCAAAAATAAGGATGATGCTAGGAAGGCCCAAAAAGAATAGAGAGGAGGACAAAGATGAAATTAAGAAGGTGGGTAAATTATCCATGAGTAGAAGAGTCATGACTCGTGGAATTTGCAAGTCACAAGGACATAATAGTAGGGATTGCCCTAAGAGAAATGTGTAGAAGAGTCATGACTCGTGGAGTTTGCAAGTCACAAGGACATAATAGTAGGGACTACCCTAAGAGAAATGTAAGTCATCATATAAATGTAATTTCATACTTGGCTTGATAAAACATTAATTTTATATGCTTTTTGCATTCTCAAGATATACAACCAAAGAGGGGAAATAAAAGTATGAGTCAAAGCCAGACAACTAATGCTTCACAAGCAGTTGAAGTATTGGAATTTATGTAATGCAACATGTTATTTTGATTTTAACATAATATATGTATATAATTGCAGGAGTCTACTGCTTCCAAGAGAGTAGAGCCAACAAAGATATTTAGGGAATTTCGCACATCTAGAAAAAGGACTGGTGGAATTACTAGAAAATTGACATTAGGTGTTGCCATTGAGCCAGTTGCAAAGCAAACTAGAAAGCAAACAATAGATAACTAGCCAAGGAGGGATGAAAATTCTAACTCTCAAAGAAGATACAATCACCTACAGATGAATACTCAATCATCAGGCACAACAACAAGCTTGACAATTACAAGTCAATCAAGCAAAAGAGTTTGGTCTAAGACTATGATTAAACAATAGAGATTAAATGGAATGGTCTGTAACATTTCCATGGCAACTGGAGTTGGAACTTGGCATGTATGTAATTTAATTTCAACTGTATTTTTAACAAGTATTTGTAATACAATCCATTAACATTGTATGCAATTCACTTTTACAGTCAGGAAATCTAAGGCCAAGATTTTTCTATGGAGGAATAAGCAGCAAACAAACTGCCAAAGATAATTAAGCAAAGCTATTATGGAAGATCTAGGTTAAATTTTGAGACATGATTGATTGGCTATATCTTTAACAACATTTTGTACTCTCTGGAAGATGTAGATGTATAATATTATGGATGATGATTTTTTAGATATTAAGAATATTTTATACTGCAATTTGTTTTTGCAATATTTTGGTAGCATGGCAAGGTTGTTATGACTTGTTTGTTAACTTGTTAATGATGATTGACTTATTTTGAAAGGTTGTGAATGGTTTTGAATGGTGTGGAATGGTTTTGAGTTATTGTGATTGGTTTTGACAAGTTTTGAATGGTTTTGAGTTGCGTTCAATGGTTTTGATAAGGGTTTTGAATGGGTTTGAATATTTCTATTTTAAATGGAATTTAATAGTTATGTTTTTAATGGATTTAAGTGGTTATGTTTTTTTACTGCAAATGGAACTTGTATTATTTTGGTTATGTTGACTTTTGATTATGGTTATGAATGGTTCTATTTTTGGAATGGTTTTGATAGGTTTTGAATGGTTATAATGGTACAGCTAGGTTTTGAACGATTTTGTTGAGTTTTGAAGGATGGTTATGAATGATTTTGGAATGGTCTTTGTTGAGTTTTTGCTGCAATTTTAACATTATTAACAAACAAAATCAACTGCAATTTGTATGTAAATGGTTCCATCTTCTTTAGAGTCTACAAATGGCTTGAAATAAGAAGAATGTAATGTATTTGCACAAAACTTGTAAACAAACATAATTCAAGATTTTAATTGCACTTAACAAGAGAATATCGAACCACAATTGCAATTTTATTGAATTACAAATTAATCTAATACCTATAAAATAGTCAAAACCTACAAGAGTTTGTTATCAGCTGTGTTTTCTAACACATTCCTAACCAACATTACATGAAGCTATAAATTTAACTACCACAAAATCACCTACAGCCAATACGGTGTAATATCCCAAACTGTGCCTTAGAAGTTGTGATATTATTGTTATAAGGGGATTGAACGTATATATGTTAAGTTGATAAGACAAGAAAATTTAAGAGAGAATGTTTATGTGTTGTTTGAAAAGAAAGCAATGTGTGGAGAGAATGTATATTTAGTGTATATGGCAATATATATAACATATATGTTGGTCAAATGGAAAGTCAAGAAAAGAAGATATTTATTTTGTGGATTGTGAAATTACTAAAAAGGGTATTTGATTATAAAGAAAGAAAGTTTTGGTGAAAGATATTTTAGTAATTATTATTATTATATATATATATATTTTGGGGATAAGAACAAAGAAAAGAAGATTCTTTCTTCTTCTTCTTCTTCTTCTTCTTCTTCTTCTTCGTGTATGAGAGAGAGAGAGAGAGAGAGAGAGAGAGATGATTTATACACCAAATTCTTAAGGATTTTTAGAGGATTGAAGATGGAGATGAGGATTTGACAAGATATTTAAGTAAGTTTCTTCTTGATTCTCTTGTTTCTTTGAGTTGTGTGGATATTTGATTGGGTTTGGTGATTGATGATTGTTGGTAAGTTATGTGTGTGTGTGTTGAATTGGTAATTTGATGGTGATAATATGATTAATTGATATGGATGATGATGAATTGTTGAGTAAGGGTTTAGTTTAATGAATTTGGGGATTTGATTAATTAATACATGGATGATGTTTATAATGATGATTGGTGTGTGTTTTAAGTGTTGTTGGTGTTTTTGTAAGTTTGTTATGGTTTTGGGTGTGTTTGGTGAAGATTGTTTGGAGTGGATGATGGCTAAAAGAAGTGTTTTGTTAGATGTTGTTTTGTGTTGATCGGAATCTGGTTTTTAGCCTGACACGCCCATGGTCACGGCCAGATTGTTAGGCATGTCGTTGGTTCTGTTTTTAGGGTTTGTAACACGAGCAGTGACACGCCCATGTCACTGAGCGTGTCACAAGTTCTGTGTGACAGTAGAATTGACACGACCAGTAACACGCCCGTGTTATTGAGCGTGTCATAGCTACTGTGAGTTTGGAGAATTGACACGGCCATGAACACGTTCATGTTGTGGGACGTGTCAATTTGTTTGAGATACAGAAGGTATTACACGCCCAGTGACACGCCCGTGGTTATGAGCGTGTCAATGTTTCTGTATTGGGGAGTTAGGGCACGATCAGGAACACGCCCGTGTGGGTGAGCGTGTCATGTGTTGAGTTTGCTCTAGTTGATTCTTATTTATATTATCTCATGTGTATGATCACTTTTGGATTAGGTTTTTAAGAGATTGAATGGCCCTAATCCAAATATTGAAGAATCTAAGGAAGAGAAGTCTAAGTGGGTGTGAGTTTCTTTGAAGGTAAGTACAAAACCTTATTTGCTTATATATATTTATATGACTTGGAACATTAGTACATTTGATGATAAATGTATTAAGTAATCTATTATATAATTGATAAATATGTATATAAATAATGTATATGTTATGAAATACAAAAGATATGAGGGTATAATCAAATATGTGAAATGTGAAAGCATCCAATGTATATATGTGTTATGAAAGGTGAAAGGTGTGAGGATAGGATAATGCAATTGATTGTGTATACTTGAATGATGAATGGTTATGTATATGTATATATGTATATATATATATATAAGATGAAGTATGAAATGTATGTGATATGGAATATGAATGATATGATTTGCATGATGCAAATGATATGATGAATGATTATATATGTGTTAAGGGTGAAATATGAAATGTGGATTGAGAAATGATGATGAATGAAGCCATTGTGATTGGCTATAAAGATTTGAAAGAATGATGATGAATGAAGCCATTGTGATTGGCTATAAAGATTTGAAAGAAACAATTGAGGCATGTTTGCCTAAATGATGCCATTGTGATTGGCTATGATGATGTAAATGATGATTGAGGCATGTTTGCCTAAATGATGATAAGAATGAGAATGAAATTGATAATGAAATAATAAATGAATTGTGTGTCTAATATGTTATTCATTTTCAGAGTTTTGTTGTTGGTGGCATGCCTATTAGTAACAATCTCTTGAAGTTAGGTTGGATTTGATCCTTGAAGCCAAGTTGGGTTGAAGTTTAACATGTTTTACTCCCCTTGAAGCTTGGTTGGGTCTAGTCCTTGAAGCCTAATTGAGATGTTACAACCCTTGAAGCTAGGTTGGGTTTTGTTCTTGAAGCCAAGTTGGGTTGATACTTAGCATGCTTTGTTCCCCTTGAAGCTTGGTTGAACATAATCCTTGAAGCCTAGTTGGGATAATGATAATGATAAATGTGATATATAAACCAAAACATTAACTCTGAAAGTTGAATGGCATATTAGTGTCTTTGGGCCCATGCTTGTGTTTGTTTAAATATGATTTATGAATGGTGAATAATGGATAATGAATTAAATGAATGAGATGTGATATTATGAAGTATGACATGATAAGTAAATGTAATGTTGTGATATGATTATATAACATAAATGAATTATTGAAAGGAGATGTGGTTTGTGAAGTTATATGAAATATGCAATTATGAAGTATAAAACGATATATATGATATGTATGAAATGAAATTGGTAAGTATCATTATATGAAGGTTCTATCAATTTATTGAACTATGTTTGATGGTTATGTTATATATATGTATATGTAAATCATATATGAGATTAATAGGAATATATGAAGAATGCATATATAAAAGAAGAAAACAGAGTAAGAAAATGATAAAACGTGAGGCTAAACATATGAGGTATGTATCCTTTGTATTGCATATTTTAATGTTTACTTGTTCTGCTAAGCTTTCGAGCTTAGCGCGGTTATGTTAATCGCGCAGGTAAATGGGTGATGGAGCTGGAGTTAAGTCAGTATGTCACAAAGAGAGCAAGTATAGTTCGAGACCAACTAGATGGTGATGCATGCATGTAACAGTTAATTATATTATATTTTCACAAGAATGTATTTATATGTATAAATGAACCTATTGAAGAGACAATGTAATTTATATATATATATGTATTATTATCAAAAGGATATTGATTTTGAAAGTACGTTTATATATTTCAATATAATGATATGATTTTGGAATGAAAGTAAAGATTTTAAATTTGTGATAACTAGTGACATCTTTATACTTTATATACCTACTGTATGTATACGATGTATATGTATAGTACTTATATAGAGTATCGGGGTGTTACAATTATTTTGGTATCAGAGCTTAGGTTCGAGATTCTCGGCCTAAGTAAAATTAAAAAGAGAAAATTTTGAAAAGCTTAAAGAGAAATAAAAAGAAAAGTTTAAAAAAAAATGATGATAAATGAAGAATGAAAAGAATGAAATTTTTGATACATGCATATGCATTAACACCTAGGTTGGTCTCAAATGTGGTATTATGTGAATTGAAGTGTATTTAAATTGTATGAGATTGATAATAATGTGTGAATGAAGTTTTACATAAATGGAAATTAAAGAAAGAATAATGTGGGAAAAATGTATATGAGTTTAATTGTTAAATTCAAGAATGGGAATTTATTCAAGTAAAATTTTTGATTATTGATGTGCTTGAGATGTAAAAGAAATGATTAGAAGAATAAAGTTGAGAATGAGTTAATAATTAAATCAAGATTAAAGTATGTAATATTTCCTCTACAACTTGAATATCTTTCTAATAAATCTTATGTTTGGATTTCTAGAAAGAGGAAATAATGTTGGATGGGTGATATGAATAGATATGTTGCTAAATAAAGAGAATATGGTGATATATTGAATGAGTTGATGGGTATAGACAAAGTTTGATCATTTAAGGTTGAAATATGTAAAGTTAAAGTTTTTTTTTAAAAAGGAAAAGAGATGATGTTGGTTAAATAAGAAGATATAATGGTGTTGTTTGCATTGTTGTTTTAAATGCAAACATTGTGGTTTTAATGTTAGAAATGTGATATGCTTGAGTGTTGTTAAAGCTCATGTTAATAGTGGTAAGATGTAACATTTGAATTTGTTTGAATGAGCTTTATTAATTGTGAAAGAATATACCTTGAGGTTGTTTTGTAATGTATATATATATAAGATGTTTTTCTTAAGTTGATACTAAGAAAATAAGATGAGTAAATGGAAGTTTGAATAAAATAGTAAGTTGAGAGTTTATAATGTTAATGGAATTTGGATAAAGGTTATTTAAACATCGATAGTTTAATGTAAGTTAAATCTATGAACTATGAGGAATGAGTATTATAGAATATGAGAATGATTACGCTTGCATTGACAAACTTGTACAAAGTTAGGTCATGTGATAAGATTGATAGTGAGAAGTGGATGAATCAATGTTGGTTCAAGAAATTGAGATTTGTGATAACAAGACTTGAAAAGTGTATAGAGGTTATTGGACTCAATGTGTATATGATTGGATGTAATGTACATATGTATAAATATATGAGTACTATATATATGTTGAAAGGTAAATAAATGTGAGAGAGATATCATCTTAGTAATGTGATTAAGATTTTGTGAAGTATTATCATGGTTAGAATATATATATATATATGTGTGTTGAGTTAAAAAAATAATTTACGTTATGTCAAAAAGGAATAAGAATGAGGTTGTTTAATGAGAAATAATAAATGTTAAATTGTGTTGAAAATATGTAAAAGAGGAATTAAATAAAATTGTATGATTATATGTATACATGTATAGAAAGTGTGGAAGGAGTTTTTTGATATGAATGTAATTGTAAAATGTAAGAAATGTGGAAAGTAAATCACATTATGAATGTGATCTATGGATGTGTTATACAATTGCATGTTTGATGATATGGGAAATGACATTGTGTGTAGTAGTGGACCTAAGAGAGATTAGGCCTTAATTGACGCAAAGATTATGGGATGAAATGAAAAACGAGAATAAACTTGAGAATTGTTGGATAGTGAAATTGTTATGGAAATGAGGATTGATTTGGGATATAGTGGATAGTAATATTGTTATGGAAATAATTGAATTGAGTTATCATAAATGTTATGGACTCAAGGTAATTGTGTGAGAAAAGGTTATATGTATATGTGTATTATAAGAGATTGTAAGGGAAAAAGAAAGTATAAGGTATGAAGTTTTTGGAAAAAGATAATATTGTTGTATATAAGATAAGCTAATGATGATTAAATAATTAAGAGTAAATTGTTTTGAGATAGAGTTGAAATGTGTTAACTTTTAATATGGAAAAAGTTTGGAGAATGAATATGTGATAATTGTGATACAATCACAGTATTGATGTATAAGTTTCAGATGTAACCATTAATCTCCTTTGGCCATATGAATTGTATATTGAGTTGGCCGGATAGTTTGGTTATCCATAGAATTGGAACTAAGAAAATGTGGTTATTATATAGCTTTGATAAGATTGATAATTATGTTCTAGAATCGTGGCTAAAGGTTATGATGGGTGAATTGTATTTTTATAATTTTTGTGTTAACAATTTAGTTAAAATTTTGGAAAAGAAAAGAACGGAAAGAGAATTGGGGAAATACTTTAAGTTATAAATAATATGAAAAAAAAAGTAATTATTGTAAGTGTAGTAATGGTATGAAAGGTGAGGAGATAATAATGGAAGAAATTGCAGAAGGTGATTGAAAGCTATATTGAATATGTTTATGGTATAAAGAAAATAAGTGGATGAGTTTAAAAATTTAAGTGAGTAAACTATGAGTAATAAGTATGGTATGAGATAATTATGAAATTTTGATGGGAATTGTTTTGAGATAATGAAAGGTAAATTATGTGTATATTGAAAGATAAGTTGAAGTGGATTGTTATTCATGATAAATTTAAATAAGTTAATTATTGATTTGAATCAAACAAGATTGAGATGTTAGTATATTGTGGAGAATAGATCAATTGATCTAGATTTTTGCTATAATTGTGAATTATTATTGAGATTTAATATGAATAGTTGTACTAAAGGTATAAGAGATAGATAATGATGTATACAATGTAATATTCGGATCGATGAACGGACATGAATCAATTGAATTATATTAATTATAATGATGAGAAAAGGGGAAAAAGTTGATTTCCTGTAAGGTAAGTTCAAAAGTTCTGTGTTAGTATTGATGTTAAGTGAGAAAATACTAAAGAAGGAATGAAGTGTATGAGAAATAAGAATATTATTATCAATGAAGGTTTGATAAATGTTTGTTTTAAGGATGATTGTAATGATGGGATAATCAATATTAAGATATAAGTCAATGATCTTTAAGGTTAAAGTTAAGAGAATAGTTATAAAGAGATGAAGTGATAAAATATTTTGAATGTAATAATGGAATGTAACATAAATATATTGTAAGATGATGGAATTTTTGTATATAGATAAGGTATTTGAGAAAATAATGAGTTATTTTGAATATTGGATAAAAGTGTAATAAGATATAAAGGTTTATATCATGACAAGTTATGGAATTGAATAATATAATTGACTCTAAGGGGGAGAGTGCAAACTATGTGATTTGATGAAATCAGAATATAAGAATACAATTAATGTCATATGAAGATTTAAAATGGTGTATTGTTAAGAATGGAGTGTTATTATACTGAGTAATTTCGAGGACGAAATTATTTAAGGGGGAGAGAATTGTAATATCCCAAACTGTGCCTTAGAAGTTGTGATATTATTGTTATAAGGGGATTGAACGTATATATGTTAAGTTGATAAGACAAGAAAATTTAAGAGAGAATGTTTATGTGTTGTTTGAAAAGAAAGCAATGTGTGGAGAGAATGTATATTTAGTGTATATGGCAATATATATAACATATATGTTGGTCAAATGGAAAGTCAAGAAAAGAAGATATTTATTTTGTGGATTGTGAAATTACTAAAAAGGGTATTTGATTATAAAGAAAGAAAGTTTTGGTGAAAGATATTTTAGTAATTATTATTATTATATATATATATTTTGGGGATAAGAACAAAGAAAAGAAGATTCTTTCTTCTTCTTCTTCTTCTTCTTCTTCTTCGTGTACGAGAGAGAGAGAGAGAGAGAGAGAGAGAGAGAGAGAGAGAGATGATTTATACACCAAATTCTTAAGGATTTTTAGAGGATTGAAGATGGAGATGAGGATTTGACAAGATATTTAAGTAAGTTTCTTCTTGATTCTCTTGTTTCTTTGAGTTGTGTGGATATTTGATTGGGTTTGGTGATTGATGATTGTTGGTAAGTTATGTGTGTGTGTGTTGAATTGGTAATTTGATGGTGATAATATGATTAATTGATATGGATGATGATGAATTGTTGAGTAAGGGTTTAGTTTAATGAATTTGGGGATTTGATTAATTAATACATGGATGATGTTTATAATGATGATTGGTGTGTGTTTTAAGTGTTGTTGGTGTTTTTGTAAGTTTGTTATGGTTTTGGGTGTGTTTGGTGAAGATTGTTTGGAGTGGATGATGGCTAAAAGAAGTGTTTTGTTAGATGTTGTTTTGTGTTGATCGGAATCTGGGTTTTTAGCCTGACACGCCCATGGTCACGGCCAGATTGTTAGGCGTGTCGTTGGTTCTGTTTTTGGGGTTTGTAACACGAGCAGTGACACGCCCATGTCACTGAGCGTGTCACAAGTTCTGTGTGACAGTAGAATTGACACGACCAGTAACACGCCCGTGTTATTGAGCGTGTCATAGCTACTGTGAGTTTGGAGAATTGACACGGCCAGACGTGTCAATATGTTTGAGATACAGAAGGTATTACACGCCCAGTGACACGCCCGTGGTTATGAGCGTGTCAATGTTTCTGTATTGGGGAGTTAGGGCACGATCAGGAACACGCCCGTGTGGGTGAGCGTGTCATGTGTTGAGTTTGCTCTAGTTGATTCTTATTTATATTATCTCATGTGTATGATCACTTTTGGATTAGGTTTTTAAGAGATTGAATGGCCCTAATCCAAATATTGAAGAATCTAAGGAAGAGAAGTCTAAGTGGGTGTGAGTTTCTTTGAAGGTAAGTACAAAACCTTATTTGCTTATATATATTTATATGACTTGGAACATTAGTACATTTGATGATAAATGTATTAAGTAATCTATTATATAATTGATAAATATGTATATAAATAATGTATATGTTATGAAATACAAAAGATATGAGGGTATAATCAAATATGTGAAATGTGAAAGCATCCAATGTATATATGTGTTATGAAAGGTGAAAGGTGTGAGGATAGGATAATGCAATTGATTGTGTATACTTGAATGATGAATGGTTATGTATATGTATATATGTATATATATATATATATAAGATGAAGTATGAAATGTATGTGATATGGAATATGAATGATATGATTTGCATGATGCAAATGATATGATGAATGATTATATATGTGTTAAGGGTGAAATATGAAATGTGGATTGAGAAATGATGATGAATGAAGCCATTGTGATTGGCTATAAAGATTTGAAAGAATGATGATGAATGAAGCCATTGTGATTGGCTATAAAGATTTGAAAGAAACAATTGAGGCATGTTTGCCTAAATGATGCCATTGTGATTGGCTATGATGATGTAAATGATGATTGAGGCATGTTTGCCTAAATGATGATAAGAATGAGAATGAAATTGATAATGAAATAATAAATGAATTGTGTGTCTAATATGTTATTCATTTTCAGAGTTTTGTTGTTGGTGGCATGCCTATTAGTAACAATCTCTTGAAGTTAGGTTGGATTTGATCCTTGAAGCCAAGTTGGGTTGAAGTTTAACATGTTTTACTCCCCTTGAAGCTTGGTTAGGTCTAGTCCTTGAAGCCTAATTGAGATGTTACAACCCTTGAAGCTAGGTTGGGTTTTGTTCTTGAAGCCAAGTTGGGTTGATACTTAGCATGCTTTGTTCCCCTTGAAGCTTGGTTGAACATAATCCTTGAAGCCTAGTTGGGATAATGATAATGATAAATGTGATATATAAACCAAAACATTAACTCTGAAAGTTGAATGGCATATTAGTGTCTTTGGGCCCATGCTTGTGTTTGTTTAAATATGATTTATGAATGGTGAATAATGGATAATGAATTAAATGAATGAGATGTGATATTATGAAGTATGACATGATAAGTAAATGTAATGTTGTGATATGATTATATAACATAAATGAATTATTGAAAGGAGATGTGGTTTGTGAAGTTATATGAAATATGCAATTATGAAGTATAAAACGATATATATGATATGTATGAAATGAAATTGGTAAGTATCATTATATGAAGGTTCTATCAATTTATTGAACTATGTTTGATGGTTATGTTATATATATGTATATGTAAATCATATATGAGATTAATAGGAATATATGAAGAATGCATATATAAAAGAAGAAAACAGAGTAAGAAAATGATAAAACGTGAGGCTAAACATATGAGGTATGTATCCTTTGTATTGCATATTTTAATGTTTACTTGTTCTGCTAAGCTTTCGAGCTTAGCGCGGTTATGTTAATCGCGCAGGTAAATGGGTGATGGAGCTGGAGTTAAGTCAGTATGTCACGAAGAGAGCAAGTATAGTTCGAGACCAACTAGATGGTGATGCATGCATGTAACAGTTAATTATATTATATTTTCACAAGAATGTATTTATATGTATAAATGAACCTATTAAAGAGACAATGTAATTTATATATATATATGTATTATTATCAAAAGGATATTGATTTTGAAAGTACGTTTATATATTTCAATATAATGATATGATTTTGGAATGAAAGTAAAGATTTTAAATTTGTGATAACTAGTGACATCTTTATACTTTATATACCTACTGTATGTATACGATGTATATGTATAGTACTTATATAGAGTATCGGGGTGTTACATACGGAATACCTAAGACCTCAACTATGTAAACAACACAAAGCCACTAAAAGAAGCCAATGTTAGAAGCTTATACGCTTTGCACCTAGTTTCCATTTCTTGTAGCTTATCTTTAAGTTTGCCAATTTCAGCCCTTAATCCTTGCTCATACTCTCCCCTTGTATGAACTATGGCCTCTACATCTGGAGCATCATTTCTTTCAATCACCAACTCCTCAATTGTGTCTTGCATCTCATTCAACAATAGTTTTACATACTCTGGCCATTTATCATTAAACCACTTGAAATAATCACAAATCGAACCCTGTATTATTCAAAAAGTCAAATAATGATTTTCAACAAATAACAATCTACAAATTCAACTTCATATACATAAAATTACAACAAATGCAAGATAGCTAAAATTCAAGAGAAAAAGAGAGAAGGATAACAAATTAAAGATTTGCAACAGTGAATGAATTTGAAATTGCACTTCAATAATTATTAATAAGCATTGTATTTAACTTACCTCTCTAAAGAAGCAACCCCAAAAGCGTTTACCTGGGTTTCTAACTGTCCAAGACATCCTCACAACAGGCGCCCTACCACACTTGCAAAGCTCATTCAAATAGGCAAACACAAATATTTGAGGTAGACTTCCCATCGATGAGTTTATCTCGCAATAATCATTCGTTTCTTATCTCTATTTGACGAGCCAAAGCCAACCCATTGTCATCTACTTCACTCGACATTGTTACTCTTAATTCCATCTCAGGTGGGTGGGTGCTTCTTCCTTCAACCTCAGCTGCGTCTTTGACAAAGGAAGTTAGGGATTGAAATGTTCAACTTGGGGATTTTATCTCCGTTGCGGCTAAATCAAAACAAAACGCACCAGTTTAATATGAAGATTGAAACTCACCGTTTTGATCATGTGTCACCAATGTGGCATTTTTAATGTTTCACGCGATTTTAACAAGGTTTAAGCTATACGCATTTAACTGGTGTCAAGTAAGAGCTTAATTTCATCATCTTGAATAGTTTAAAGACATAATTTAACCAAATGAAAGTTGATAAGCTTAATATACAACTAATATAAAGTTTAGCGGCCAAAAAATAAGTTTTTTCTAAATCTTAAGAGAGATTGAGACTTAATTTAGGAAGATTCAACCAATAATCAAAGAAAATAAAACTAAGTTGATAATTTAAAAACAAAACCATAGAAAATCAATTGAAGAAATCTAACCCAAAGACTTAATAATATAAAAGTTAACTCGTAGACACCATGCACATCATGCAAAAACCATTCAGTAGCAGAAATGGGTAAGTGAAGGAGACGATGTAGCCTTAATGGAAAGGATAAACCAAGTTTTGCCAAATAGTTTGCCATAAAATTACTTTCTCGAAGTTCATAGTAAAACCCTAGCTCCCAATCTCCGCCTATCAATTTACGAATTTCATCAATTAAGACCGAGTGTTCATGAGGATCCTAACGGATTTCATTGATTAAGACTGGAGTCCCTTCCATGATAAGAGCATGATAATTAATCAAAATTTTAAAATCATATTCTAAATATAATTTTTAAATAATCAAATAAAATTTAATGAGTAAATTAATAATTATACCTAAAAATATATATCATATAGGCAATTTTACATTAATGTCAACTGATGAAAAAAAAAGCTATTTACATTAATGTAAAAATGATAAAAAATTGTCTCATTTGTGAATCAATTGAAAACTAAAATCCTATTCCAAAAATTGCATTGCATTCCAATCTCAATCCCAGAGTGAACCATTCCAAATCATGAACAAGACAACGTAAAATTGGTTTAACTGGTAAGACAGAATAATTTGAGCTGAAGTTGGAAGCACTGGATGATCAGACAATCCTGGTCCAAATGAGAAAAGCCAATTTAACAAATCCTTAATTTTGTTCCAAGAAAACCTGTTTTCCAGAATCAGATGATATGAGCAAATAGCAGATATTGCCCAAGCTTGAGCTAGTTATTGAATCTTATGCAAGGTTAGGACAGGCTACAAATTATCAAAATCCTGAAAACTATACTTTTATTATATTTCAAGACGCAAGCAACTTAATGCCTTTAGAATTAACAAGTTTTTTTTAGCGATAAACTGGAGGTATCAAATAGGCATGCATTATAATTCTGATCAATCTTCTAATTGGGAGATGATGCTTGCAAAAACTCGGTATCCTTGGCACATATCGGAAAGCAGGCAGTACTCGTTCTTAGCATGGTATGTTGCCATTAAACCTGCACGAGCAGAAAAAAAAAATCACAATAACAGTATTATCCATAAAAAGATACAAATGAACACAATAAATTACCAATAAACCCTAATAGCTGACCTAATAAAACAGCAAATCTAAATGATGAAAACAAATTTAAGAAACCGGAAATTTTAATGGTAGAGGTGAATTCCAACCAACAACGAAGGCAAGCTAAAACAAATGATATCCAATAGATTATCATAAAGCTGGAACTTCACGAATGCAATCTCCTTACAGTGTGTGAACAAGTGAATTTATGAAACAAGTAGAAAAGATGGCATGTATCTTAAATACAGATGACTCCATGTGCATTTCTCTAATGTCCATGGGACCGTTTAAATTTTTCAAGGACTTGTCAATTATCATTAACTATTTTTGCTAGGGGATCAATAGTTAAAGTTAAGACAGAGATCATCCGTCTCTCCCAAAATCAATATGCAGGTTTATCCATGTTTTCTAGAACATGTCATCCGCCTTTCAGAATTGCAGGGCCAAGAAGGATCCTATTACTGAGAACATAAGGTATGGGGAAAAAAAAACGAAACCATTCTAAGGGAGGATATTCAACATTGCAATAATGGCTAGTAGAATCACTACATCTTTTTGAATATCTGGCTTAAAAAATATCAAGATACATTTTCTTCAGCCAAGTTTATGAAACAAAAAACGTATTTTTCTTAGTTGGCAGCCTCTAAATCAGTTGGGTATCATAGGCCTATATAGTGAAGAGCCCTTCCAACATCAATATTGTCTTAGTTAAGAAAATACAGAACGCTATTCTTACTTTCGGGTGACAACTTGGGAGTTTAGATACAAACAGGGGGATTTAAGTGTGCATGTTTTGCAAAAGAAATTTCCAACATCTTTCGAAGTTTTTTAAAATTTTGCACAATAAAAAATTGGTCAGCGGAAAATGTTTTCCTAACCAAAGGAAAATAAGTTTTTCAATTTTCATAATGGGAAGTTTCTTCACTTTCTTTACTGTTTATATATTACAGCTTGCGAAGGGAAAGGAAAAGAAAAAGTGAGACATCAATTTCAAACATTTCTTCGATTTATTCTGAATTAATAACATAGTAAACACTTTGTTCAAAGTCAAATTTCAATCTCCGTTAACAAGTTCAAGAGAGATGAAGGGAAGGATGACAAAAACAACAGTTATGTGATAAATGCACTAGTGTATCTGGATGCATTTAATACCTACTCTAAAATGTGCATATACAATCCCACCCGCAACAAAATACTTTTGATAGAAAGATTATGTATTTAGAAATTGGATTGTTCAGCTTGAAATCCCACTATGAGATAAAGAAATAACGATAAAAAAGGAAGAAGAAAAAAGAGTAGCAATCATATGTACCATAGCCTGCAGTTTGAACATCAAAACCTTCATCCTACAATATCCCAAGGGAACATTAATTAGAGGAGCACTCACAGAAACACAAACATATATATAAAGAAGAAGAAAAGGAATGACAAGAACATGATAAAAAAAAGGAGACAGTCTTACTTGCAACTCTCGAATCAGTGGCAAACTCCCAGTTACCCAACTACCTTTTCAGTAGCCTTACACAATACATCAAAGCCACGAGAGTCAAGATCACACGCAACTCCAGACACCGCCTCTTCAAAGGTCAGAGTAAGACTAGGGGAAAAAGAAAAAAGAAGCCAAAATTAAGCACTTCAGATAAGAGATTAAAGTTTAGATCAGTGACAATAAGACATCTATGAATAATTGCTTTAAAATAAATGGATTATTTTCTTATGTAATCAAGAAAAAATCGTAACTGCGTATCCAGAATAAGGATGTTCTAAGGTGAGACAACAAAAAGGCACACCTTCCCCGTAGGTTTTCATCTGATAGTACATATTTTGAAACTGGACCTCTAGCATCCTGCTTCTCTATGTTTTCATTTATGTCATCCACATACTCTTGCAGCTTATTCTTCACATCTGTTACACTGCAATGTATCAAAATATTGGAAATGAGAAGCTCACACCTTGCCGTATTTCTTCAAAAAACAATTAAGAACAAAATTAAATACAGATCATCAATCAAGACATCTTTTCACCAGGTTCTATGATGCACAGGAAGACAGGAACTTACTTGTAGAAGGGGGTTAACCTGCAATAGAAGAAAATAATGATGAGAATTCATGCTATATCAGCCCAGTATAAAAATATTTTGACAAGACAAAACCTGACATCTCCTGAAATTGTACACTCCGCAGGAATCTGATTGATTCCACCTCCAGGATCTGCAAACATGGAAGATGGGCTTCAGAAATAAAGCATTTTCTTTCGCATTAACTTTTTTACTTATAGAATTGAAACATACAACTCCACTGAGTTGGCTTCATTGTTGAGGGTGTTGCAAATCCATAGACTTGCTCTTTCGGATGAGGGGAGAAGTCCTTGTAAAATCGTGATTGTATCTCTTTAAGAGCAACCATAGCTAGCTCCAGAGGATTTATAGCCTTCAATAGTCCATTCCTCTTAATCATAAACCAGTAAAAATAGGACATTTAACTGAATTTCTTAAGTTTCATATTGACAGTTCATTAGCAAGCATTAAAGTAGGAGAAAAATTAGAAGAGTAATAACAAAGAGTATGCCTAATTTTAAGGAATATGCCTAATTTTCTAACAAAAGGACCATTATTATAACCTTCAAACATGATAAAACTCACAGCAATAAGAATAAACAGCAAACTTATAGTAAAAGTAACAAAACAAAATGATTTCATGTCCACCTTAGGATTTTATTATTAAAACAAAAGCCTCAACGTCCAGGTAGGCATTTCAGTGAGTGATTAAAATTAATTAATTCACTTAAGATCTGCACTGAAAAAAAATTTACTCACAGAGAATTCAAGTGGAAGTGGAAGTTTAAGGTCCATAATAACAATTGCATCTGTTTATTGAAGTGGGGAAAGGGGCATTTACTAAAAGTGCCGAGGTTTGTAAAAATATAAATTCCAATTTCTAGTGTTTCAAAAGTAGCAATTTCAGTCCTCTCACTCCAATGCACTAGTCCAGACCATCTCAATTCCCTTCTCTCAAGTTTTTTCCAACAGGTGCCACTTCCACCATCCTATAAATGAATTCTTTTACTTATCCTGTTATTTGGTCTCTAGTAATACTTATCCTGTTTTCTGTATATGTATAACTCCAATGGACATTATAAGATTATACTATAATTGATTCAAGCTGCTTGTTAATTTGATGTTTAATCAGTTGATTTGTATTCATATACCAATATATGCATAGTTCACTCAAACTTGTGCACTATTTCAGAAAAATGAATAAGCAGACAAGAAATTATTGAGTACAATAAGAGCCTACTCCCTCTTATTCACATCAACAAAGATCACAACACATGGGACTCACTATAGGACATAAACATAAGTAGGAGGAAGCACAATCCCATCCTACCTAATATTTTCTCTAATCGGACTATATCTAGTAAAGACTCAGATGGCACTCTGTTCTCGACAAACAATTGACAAATTTAAATCAGTTCAGATTTAAATAAAGCAAACTATTACAATCTATCCAGAAGTAAATACCATAGGATTGAAAAACTGAAGCAAACTATTAAAATCTATCCATAAGTGAAGATAAGATACTATAGGCCTTTCGGTTATACGCAGCCATGTGCTTGTTTCAATTGCATAATTACATCCCATTTTGTTTGCTGAATCATAACTTTTTGTATGCATATAGTCATAGGCTTAAGAGCATACCATGAAGCCCATCCATGAATTAGCAAAATGATGCCTTTAGTAGATTGAATTCTAAAAATAAATATTTCTCGAGATTATTCTTCCTTTCATTTTCATTAACTTATTAGGAAAACCAAAAACGCAAAGTGCTTCCCACCTAAATGTATTTTGATTTCACACTAGTATCTTAACAACTGAAGAAAAAACTGCAGTCCACCATTGCAAAATTTTCAAGTTCAATAATTTTCTGGTCAAAATGCAACAATCATTTATTCCCATGAAAGCAAAGGCAAACACTAAAGCATGAGTAAAGATATCCTAGACTACTGAATGTGTACATACCTTGTGTGCTAAACCGCTGTGAAAAAGTTTCCCTGTTACGCGAAGCTTCCAAGGTATCATACCACCAGTTCCAATGCATGGTTGTTTATCTGCCGTGTCTATCCAGAATCTAAATGCACAAAAGCATTTGTATTGGATTATATGTCATATCATAAAGGCCAACAATAAAAATACTTAGTCAACATTTAATTGTCTCTATCATCATTAAACAAGATGCTTGGAGTATGGTATTCTTTATCCTTCACCACAAAGAATGTGGATTGCTTACAAAGGACCTCCTTTCAGCTTATTAAGCAGCCCATCTTTCACAAGTGCATCAACACCAACCCCTGTTATGCTAGAATTTTCTTCATTGGCTATGAAAACTGCAACCACTGTGGATTTTAGTTTTGGTTAAGTCTCTGCCAACCTCTTCATAAGTTCAGTCACAAGAGCAACATGTCCCAAACAATCAGTAGTTCCACCGCCACAAAGTTTATCCCCGTCAATGCCCAATGAGAATGGATCAAACTCCTGTAGACGTCAACAGCAATGATCATCTTATCTCGTTTGTGAATAATGTTTAATAACAAAAAAAAGTGTGAACATAAACTAAAATTTCCAAAGAAGAAAATCTAATCAGTGACATAATACATAATATATTCAGACACCTTTATGGCAATTAACAAAATGGATCAGCAAAATCAAAGAAAAATAGAAGAGGTGAAGTTGAAAAGCAAAAAAGGTGAAGTACAGAAGCTATTTAGATAAGATAATGACCAAAAACATAAACTAAAACAAATCAATCAGCTAAACAAACCAAGTTTTGAAAACTTGCTGCCAAAAAGTTTCAAATGCTTACCAGAGTTCACCGAAAAAAATCCAGAAAAAAAATAACCATCAAATTTGAAAAATAATCTCAATCTAACAACTAAAACTGGATTGTCAATAATTCAAAAGGTGCAAGGCCAAAGCTGACAAATTATGAACTCCCAATCCAATTCAAACCCAAAATTCGATAATAACTCACGTAGGTATTACATATTTCCCAGAATATACAATTCAAATAACAAAAGAAAGCAAAACAAGGCAAGTAGCAAACCCAGTCATTAGGATTTGCAGTTACGACATCCATGTGCATGCCAACAAAAGATACGATCTTTCCTGGTTCAGTGCCTGGGTACTCCACAATAAGATTGCCTCTGCCAGGGAAATAAGAGACATGATTCACAATCAAGAGGCCTCCAGAAGTCGTGGTGTAAGGTTGGAGGGAATCCAATACGTGCTTCACCACCCTGTCTTCCTCTGGGATTAGCTCCGGGGGGTTGTTTTGCATGTGTTTGGATTCTCCTATGATCTTTCTCAGAAGGGAAACAAAAGATTCCTTGTTCAGGTCCCCTGGGGCTTCTTCGATGTCAGCCATTGAGTCAGCCATTGAGTGAGAGAAGGACAGAGAAAGAGAGAGAGAGTACTATTCCGTATGCTAGCGAGTTCTCATAATTGCTGGAAGAATTTTAACGGAAATGTTCATAAATTCAATTTCATTTAACTTAATTCACCTTGAAGAATAACAAAAAGTTAGAATACATTGTTACGCCATTTTTTTAAATCAAGGATTCTTACGCCATGTTTGTTTTTGGATATATTTTTAAGATAATATAATAATTTTTTTTATTTTATCACTAAAAAAATTTAAAAATTTTATTTATATAAATTTTAAGTTATATTTTTAAAAAATATTATTACATATTATAATTTAATTAATTTATCATTCTAATTAGAATATATGTTGAAATCACTATTGTACCATATAATTTCTCATAATTTTGCATGATAATTTATGATTTATGATTTATAATTTTTTAAACTATCAATTTATTAATTTTATATGGTTTTATAATTTTATCTTTTAAAAATATGCCCAATAAGTTTTTTTAAATACTGAATATATACTATGATTGAAAAAAATAAAGAACAAGTTAAAAAAAATAACTTATAGTATATTTGGAATATTTTTTTATTTTTTTGTTTTAGCTTTTTTTTTAAGATAAAATTCAAAACGTTTTCTGTAATATTATTAAATTTTAAATTTTTTAATTAAATAAAAATTGTTTCAGATTAATAAGTAATCCATAAATATAATTTTATGGGTTTTGATTTTGAGAAGATATTTTATATAAATAAAACTCTTTTTTTATATAAGACATTTTATATTAATAAAACCTTTTTTTACAGCAAAAGTCCTTTTTTGAAGCTATTTTTTAAAATTTTTTATTTTTTATTTTTAATAATTAAAATTTTAATAATTATATATATAATTTTTAAAAACATAAAATTTTTTTAAAAATATTTAAAACAAAAACTGAAAATAGTTTTTTGATTTTACAAAAATAAAAATAAAAATAAAAATAAAAAGTCTACAACTTAAACGAACACATTCTTAGAATTAAGTTTTATGTATGAACAAATCTCTTTGAAAGTTTGAGCAAGGACCCCATTGTCAATGGAGGATGACAAATTAACTAAAAAGGCTTGTGTTCAACATGAAGGAGAGACAAGTGTTGGAAGTGTTGGAAGAGTAGATGTCAAGATTCTCTTGGAAGATCCTATCCCATCTATCTTTTTCTCTCAAAGAGTTCACGACAAACTTGTAGACTCTTGAGTTAGTGAACCCCCATAGTGATTCAAGGAGTGTACACAAGGTTTTGTAACCTATTTTCCTTCCTAAGAGTTTGATGAATACGACACTTCTCAAGAGTCTACAAGTTTGTCGTGAACTCTTTTGAGAGAAAAAGATAGATGGGATAGGATCTTCCAAGAGAATATTGACATCTACTCTTCTATTTGGTGAAATTCAAATCTAAGGATGAAGCATTGGAAGTGTTGGCCAGTGACCCTTGGGTATTCATGAGGCGCTAGACTCCTAGCTTTGATTGTTCGATGGAGAAAATAAGCTTGGTAGTGGCTTAGGTGAGGCTCCTCACTACTACCAGAAAAAAGAAGTGTTAAGGCTTATAGGAAACTTTATTGACAAAGTACTTTGTATAGACTACAACACAAAATTGGTAGTGTGAGGGAGATTTGCAAGAACAACAATGGAAATAAAGTTGAATAACCTCCTTTGCTCATAATTCATCTTGGACGATAAAAATTTAGAAGGTAGAGTATGAGAGTATTCCTCAAATTTGCTAAGGTTGCGGAAGAGATGGGTATGGAGTATAACATTCGTAATTTTGGTAAACCTAGATTAACTTATGTAAGGAGTAATTAGAGTGATAGAAGAAGAATATAAATAATGCATACTAAATGTATATGCAAAATATACATAAAGTACATATTTCACTAAAAGAAAAAAGTCATTAGTTAAAAGTAAAAAGTTAAAATTAACAAAAAAAAATTAAAATTAAAATAATTATGGATAGGAATAAGATTAGAAAAGAAGAAAATCAAAAAGTCTATTTTCTCTTCTTCTCCATGGCCGAAATTCCTAGAGAGCGAAGGAGGATTTTGCTTCATTAATCACACTAAATTTCACAATAATTGTAAAGGATTTAGGTTGCTTTTGAAGAATAGTCAAGGTTTAGGTAAGTATTTCTTACTTTGAGCTTGGTTTTTAAGAGTTTGATGAATATGTGAAATTTCAAGTTTTAAGGAAGGTTTCAATAATTGTTAATATGAGTTGTTTTGAAGTAGTTTTGATGTATATATAATGATTTTAGGGTTAGTTGGTGGAAATAATTGAGTTTTGGTGAAGTTAGGATTTATGGGATTAATATGTGAAGTTAAGGTTTTTTGATGGTGGTGTTCTTAATTGTTAAAATGGATTATTTTGATGTATAAATGGTGATTTTATGATTGGATGATAGAAATGAGTTGGTTATGTTGACGTATGAATAATGTAATAAGAGAAGGAATTAAGGTTTTTTTTGGAAGTTGGTAAAATTTGTGTAATTAGGAGTTATTTTGTATAAAATGAATACAAATATGATTTTAATGGAAGATTTTTATTTATTGTTTGGTTTATGTGTAGTTAAGTTAATGTAGCCCTAAAGGAGGTGTGAACCTTTAAGTTTGCACCTAGCCTAGATAATTGGGAAAAGTGAAATTAGAAAAATTTGGGAAAAATACATATTGACTTCCTTTGCATATATATATATATATATATATATAAGGAGTAAAAGGATCCAGATGGGTACGGCCAGCCGTGCAAGGCTTGGCATGTCCGAGGTCTACACAGTGCTGTGGCAGGCCACCATCCATGCGGCAAAGAGGCTCGATGGGCTGCAATGCACATGAATAATGTAATATCCCAAATTATATCCTAAAATTTTAAAAATATTAATTGTTGTAAATTAATTAAAAGATTTATAAGTGTATATATTTAATTAAGTGAAAAAGAAAGGAAAAAGGAAGATATGTATATGTTGTTTATATGAAGAGATATACAATATATACAAGTTAATATCTTGATAGGTTAAGAGATATTTTGGCTATTTATATATTAATTATTGATAGTGGAAGATGACATATTTGGGATTATTATTATATTCATTAATTGCTTAGTGAAGAGTGAATTAGGGACATGTGTTTGGTTAAAAGAGTAGTGTGTGGTTTGAGTTGTGGTTGACTTTCATCTTCATCTTCTTCTTTGGGCCGGCCACCACCATTTTCATCAAGGGAAAGAGATTTTGATCTTCCGAACTCAAGAAATTAAAGGATTTCAAGTAATCAAGTTGGAGTTTTAAGGATTTTTCTTCATATTTGGTAAGTTTCCAACTTGTTTCTTTGATTTTCTTTGAGAGTGTGTTTATGAGTCTGTTGGATGTTTGGTGTATTTGTGTTTATGGTTGATTTTGGTGTATTTGAGGTTGTTTTGTTTAGTTAACTTTGATTTCGGGGTTGGATTGAAGAAAAGGTTAAGTTTGGTGAAGAGAATAAGAGTTGTGGATTGTGTAAGTTTTGAGTTATGAAATATAGTTGTGATTGTGTTATGTTGCTTAAATTTGAGTTGTTTTGATGTTTATGCAAGTATTATTATGGTATATTGATAGATTTGGTTGAGTTTGTATGGTTTTGATAAGGTTATTGAAAGATGATAGTTGGATGTGGCTATTTTTGTGGCGATATCAGGTTTTTGGCCTAACACACCCAGTAGCACGGCCATGCCTTTGGGCTTGTCGATGGTTCTATTTTCAGTATGGGTGACACGCCTATGTCACTGAACGTGTCATAGCTACTGTGTTGTTGGAGGATTGACACGTCCAGTGACACGCCCATGTCACTGAGCATGTCATAGCTTCTATGTTGGAGGAGAATTGAAATGTCCAGTGACACGCCCATGTCACTGAGTGTGTCAAAGCTTCTGTGTTGTGGGTTTAGGGCACGGTTAGGGACACGCTTGTGTTGTTGAGCGTGTCATGTGTAGAGTTTGCCCTAGATAGTTCTCTTCCTTATTTTCTTATGTGTATCACTAAATGAGTATGTATAATCACATTTGGATTAGGTTTTGAAGATATTTGAGTCACCCTAATCTAAGTGTTAAAGGATATCTTGGAAGAGGAGATTGGAATTGGTGTTTGTTGCTCTTAGAGGTAAGTACAAACTTTGAACAATAGTTTATATTTATATGACATTGGGACTTAACACATTTGGTTGAAAAAAGTGTTAAGTTACTTACTACACTATTGATGCATGAGAAAAATGCTATAAATTGCATAATGTGAAATATATGATGATGATTCAAAATGTATGGATAATGCAATTTGTTATGTATACACTAATGATGGTATGTAAAGCCATTGGTGATGGCTAAACTGATATAAATGAGATATTTGAGGCATTGTGCCTAGTTGATCATGAGAAAATGAGAAAGGAATTGATAATGAAATTATGAAAGAATTGTGTGCCTAGTATATTATTCAATTTTTAGAGTTTTGTTGGTGGTGGCATGCCTATGAAGTAACAGTCCCTTGAAGCTGGGTTGAGCTTGGTCCTTGAAGCCTAGTGGGTGTTACATGATGTAGCAGACCCTTGAAGCTGGGTTGGGCCAAGTCCTTGAAGCCTAGTTGGAATGTTACATATGAGGTAATCCTCCTTGTGATTATGATTTGCCTTCGGGCTAGATAAATGTGATTATTGGACCAAAGCAGTAACTCTGGAATTTGAATAGCATATTAGATTCTTTTGGGCCCATGCTTGTCTTTGCTTTAATGTGAAATATGAATTATAAAATAATTGAGCAATATAATGAGATATAATGTTATAAGTTGTGGTATCCATATGTGTTGTGCATTAGCATTGCAATTGAATAATATTGTTATCAAGGTTTGTACCACTAAGCTTCTGGTTTAGCGCGATTGTGATTTATCGCGCAGGTGATAGAGTAGATCCGGTTGAGCCGGAGAGTTCAACTAGATCGAGTCGAGTCTAGGCTTGAGATTGTGAGAGCAGTGTTGATTTGGACATCAAGATCATAGACGAACTGTCAACATTTATAAATTCTATATTTCTTTTGTAAATATTGATTTTGATGTATATATATGTATATTCCGCTGTTTATTAAACAAATATTTTGGATAAACTTTTGGGTAATGAAGATATATATGTTTTTTTTAACAAGGAATGTTTCATCTATTACTTTCTATAATATATTTTTAAATGTTTTAAGTTTACTCAGATTGTAGAAATGATGATTTGATGTTAAAGTTAAAGATTGGTTTGTTTAAAATGGATTGTGACATTCTTGTATCCGATATACTTATATTACATATGTGGACGTATGTAGTGTATGTATATGGGGTACAAGGGTGTTACAAATAATTGAGCTGTACACAAACGGCTGAGCCATACATGAATGATCGCATCATGCACGGATCATTCATGTCATGCACGAGTCAGACCCAATTATGGACTTATATAAATAAAAGTCCGCTCTTGTTTAAGGAGCAAAATTTTGGATTTTGAAACTCTACTGAGTTTTATTTGTGATAAAAATTGACCAAATAATCAATTTCTTTTAAATAATTATTGACTCTTTGTATTATCATTAATTAATCTCATTTAATTTTTGATGCAAGTAGAGCTTTAAAGCGGTAAATCTCTTCATTTATATTATTATATTCTTTCTTATTATGATATTATCCATTATACCATTTAGATTGCATTGTGTGCTTGAGTTAGGACACCCATGTTACCCGGGTTATGTTATTTAAGGGATACCATACTTTCACTTAAGGTATAGAGATCGAGCATGGTATAACCACTCATAGCCTCATACCATTTGGTATATACTTGCTATGGGAGCCTAAACTTTTCAGCCCAAAGAGTAAAGCTCATATAAATGACCTAGTTACTTTCATTAGGTTTTTGCCCAAATGCTTGTTGTTTGACTATGATTGATATGTCTTGGTTTGAACCATGACTTATTTGGTTTGTTCTTTTTTCTAATATAACCTAATCATGTTGTAAGCCCAAAATAAATTTATTCTTTTAAAGCCAAAAGACCAAAAATATTTTTAAATCTTTTTCAAGATGGTCATTGGACATAAAAACCTTTTAAGATGTGTTAAAAATCTTTTTCCACCTCATGGCCCAAATACAAAGCCTTAAATTCATTTTTAAATAAATCTTTCTACAATGGGCTTTGAAACAAAATTATTTTTCACTTTATTTTCTTAATCTTCTTCTTAAATGAGCTTACAACTATTTAGGTGGATTATGGAATACTAAAAATTAATTATGGGACTAATTTATAACAAGAATTGTTAATCATGGGCTTGTTTTGTGGCATGAATCATTAGTTGCTTTTCTAAATGGAAAATGTAACACCCTTATATGCTATATACATATAATATATATACCTCATATATGTAAAATATACGTATAAAATATAAGAATGCCACAACCCATATTAATTAAAATTTTCATATTCCCAATTTAAAAAGCCAAACACTTTAAAATATATTTTTAATAAACCAATAAAATATTCTCTATTAGTTTAGTTATCCCAAATAAGTATTTTATATAAAAATCTCTGGAAAAAATTCCCCAAAGTTTTATCTATAAATTAGACATCCTAAAAATTTCAACAATACCCAACCTGCAAAAAATACACTCCCAATAAAAATACATCAAACATTTCACTCCAACTTCTCAAACTTCGCCCATTTCCTCAAAAATTTTTTATATATACATATATAACAAAACACATGTACACATTCCCACATTTTACAATTTATCTAAAATGTTCTTTATAATTTACAATACACTAAAAAAAATATAAACATAATGTACATAATGATAAAATATACTTTAACTTAAACTGTATACATGGTGGCAACCGATTTTGAACCTGTGGCAGAAAAAATTACCTTAGCTCAACAAAACACAAGCCTAGGCCCGAGCAGGTCTAGAAGAACTCTCAGGATCTACCGGATCAACCCTGTTACATGCGCGATGAATTACAATCGCGCTAAGCTAAAAGCCTAGCAGTATAAACTTTGATAAAAATAAAACTTTAAATAATGATAATGCATAATGTTGTTGCATGCTAACTCACAATGTGGTATATAATTTCACATTAAATCATAATCTTTAATCTTTTTATATTTCAAATTAACACATACACAAGTATGGGCCAAATAATCTAATATATTATTCAAATCCCAGAGTTACTATTTTTATCTATTTTGACACCTAGTGTCTAGCCCGAATGCAATACACGTGATGCCCAACGTCTAGCCCCAAATGCAAATAATGAGAATAATCTCATAGGCATAAAGCCAAACACAGAACTTTAAAAATTAAATAATATACTAGGCACACACAAATAGTACATATTATTACAATCAATTTTTCTCATCACATTGCCTCATTTTCTCATTTTTCTCATTCATAGCAATGCCAAATCACTTTAATTCATCATATCTTATCACTTTATCACAATACATGTCATTTAATATTACAATCATATTACCTAAATTTTTTTGGGTCATTCTCATATAATTCATATAAACCACATTTCATTCATTTTAAATATTAATAATAACTTTGCATAATGCACATAATGCATACTCATCAATTTATATGTTATAACACAATGTACATGAATGTTCAAGTTGCCAAGTAGCTTAACACATTTTTCTATCCAAAATGTGCTTGGCCAAACTTAATACAAATATATCTAAATTATCAAAAGTTTGTACATAGCTTAATTATCACTCAAACTGAAGCTAAAATTACTCTCCCACTTTTGCTTCCAAATTACCCTTCAACACTAAGGTTGGGGAAACGTAACACCCTTATACTCTATATACGTATAATACATACATCTATATATGTAAAATATGCATATAAAGTATAAGAATGCCATAAATCAGTTTACTAAAAAAAAATTTCTATTTTCTGAAGTCAAAATCCCAAACAATTAAAATATATTTTTAATAAGTAGGTAAAGTATTCATAATTAATTGTATTTACCCAAAATAAGCATTTTATATAAAAATCTCTAGGAAAAATTTGATAGAGTTTTTTCTGTAAAATGGATATCCCAAAAATTCCAGCAACACTCAACTTGCATAAAAACACACTCCCAATAAAAACAAATCAATATTTCACCCCAACTTCTCAATTTCTTCACATTTTCCTCAAAACATTTAAATATGTACATATATATAATTCATTATCACAAAATTAGTTCAAAAGTTCTTAATATTTTACAATACTCCCAAAAACATAAATATATTATACATAATTATGGCATGTTCTAATGACAACAGCTGGCTTTGGTCCTGTTGCAGTCAAAAACTTATTTCAAGCACACTAGTCCCAAGCCTAGAATTAACCAGGTCTAGTTGAACTCTCTAGAGTCACCAGATCAACTCTGTCACCTACGTGATGAATTACAATTGTGCTAAGCTAAAAGCCTAGCGGTACAAACTTTGATAATAATAAAACTTTAAAATAATGACAATGCATAATGCTTTTGCATGGTATTTCACAATGCGGTATACAATTCCTCGTTGAAACATAATCTTTAATCTTTTTACATTTCACATTAACACATACATAAGAATGGGCCCAAATAATCTAATATATTATTCAAATCTCAGAGTTACTGTTTTGGTCCATATTGACACCTAGTGTCTAGCCTGAAGACAAGTGATGCCCAACATCTAGCCTGAAGGCAAATCATAGTGATGCCCAGCATCTAGCCTGAAGGCAAATTAGATATCAATAACGCCCAACGTCTAGCCCTGAAGGCAAATAATGAGAATAATCTCATAGTTATGCCGCTAAACACAGAGCTTTGGAAATTGAATAACATACTAGGCACACAAATAATTCATATTTTCATAATCAATTTTTCTCATCACATTGCCTCATTTTCTCATTTTTCTCATTCATAGCAATGTCAAATCACTTTAATTCATCATATCTCATTACTTTATCACAATGTATTTCATTTAACATTACAAACATATTACCTAAATATTTTTAGGTTATTCTCACATAATTCATATAAAACACATTTCATTCATTTTAGCCATTAATAAAGGCTTTTCATAATGCACATAATGCATACTTATCAATTCACATACTATAACACAATGTGCATGAATGTTCAAGCTGCCAAATAGCTTAACACATTTTCTACCCAAAATGTGTTAGGCCAAATTTAATGTAAATATATCTAAATTATCAAAATTTTATACATACCTTAATTATCACTCAACCCCAAGCTATAAATGACTCTCTAACCTTCACTTCCAAATTGTCCTTCAACACTAGGGTTGGGCAAATCACTTCCTCTTAATGCCTATTCAAAATGTGAGCAAATACAACTATTTAGAATCACATTTCAAGGCATTTCAATTACAAAATCCTAATTTAACATCATTCCAACCATTATCCCAAAAATTTACCTTTCCTTACTTTAACATTGGAATTTCCTTTTAATCCATTTAATTGGTGTTTTAAGTTTATTTTTATCATTAAAAACATATTAGAATATGTTTTAACCAATTAAATCCAATAAACACATTATTTAACAAAACCCTAAAATATGCCCTAAGCCTCTTCATTTCAAATTCTTCATTCCCATCCATTCTGAATGTTAATCTAAGACTATTTACATCATTTAAAACACTTAATAACATGATTTATTAATTAAAATCAAATAAAAATTAACACTCTAAAAATTCTCTTCCAAAACCCTAAATTCAACACTGCCTTTCCAAATCTCTAACCAAACTTGATTAAATCCATCATTTGACTTTAAAATCCTTATTTAGGCATCAAAAAAACATCTTTGGAATCCATTTTCACAATTAAAACATATGATTTCAAAATTTCACATTACACATAACCATAAATCATCTTCTTCATCCAAACTCAACCCAAACTTAATCCTTTCTTGTATCTAACTTGAAAATCATTACTTACTAATCAAAATTGCATCATTCACACCAATTCTAACAATTATAACACACATACTAAAATCCCAAACTTCACATATTCATATTTTTATGAAAAATTCAAAGATAAAGTTAGGAAACTTACTAATTCAAGAGGAAATCACCAAAACTCTAATTTAATTCTTGAAAATCCTTGATGGAATAAGTAATTAGAAGAAGAAAATTTCACCCTCCATGCCCATGGTGATTCTCGGCCAAAGGAAGAAGAAGGGAAGAAGAAGTTTTTAATTTGTTTTAATTTTTCTCTTTCATCTTTTAACCACATATATATAATAAAATATTATTTTATTTAATTGATTTAAAAATCATAATTTATCTCTTCTAGCCATAAATAATTTATTTTTAAATTACTTAATAAATTTTAATTTTATAAAGTATAATTACAACTTTACCAATTGACTTTTGACTTTACTATTTAAAGTTTACTTTTTTATATGCTATGTATATTCTATATATATTTCACATATACACTTCATTTTCTCACTTCTAATCTGTGAGCGGGGATTTTTGCCCCTACTCCCAGTGAAATGGTTCTTGTGATTTCGGCACTGATTAGGCTCAGGGCCTTAGAGAACACGGGCCTAAGCCCAGAGAAAATGGAGTCGCCACCCGGATAGGCAAGGAAAAAGAAAGGGATGGATGACTCGATTCCTAAGGAATTCTTAACCCCTAATGGGTTCGGAAAGTTGGGTACATGTGGGGAAGGTGAGAAATGGCCAAATACCCCCACAACGCCCAGTTCATTGGAACTGGCCTCCTTTGTAGGTCTTAATATTATAAAATTTTTAAATATAATAATAATATCCATATTACATGCAACAATTAAAATAAAGCATCATTATATTAAAATCAAAGCAAGGTCCAAACAAAACAAATAAATGGACATCGATCCAAAGATGAAAACATGTCCTTACATCGTTCATGTCTGAACTAAATAGGACACCGACCGAAAGTTGGAAACATGTCCTTTACATTAGTCCAAAATATAAAAGCAATTTAAATTACATAGAAATTAATTAATGAGGTACCCACAAAGTGGAAACATACCTCTTACAATTTTAAACAAATAATAATTATAATAATAAAGAAAATATCCATCCATGATAAATTAAATAAATCAAGCATTGAAATTAAATAAATCAACCATAAAAACATATAATAAACTACATAATCAAATCTAAAATTAAATAAAGTAATAAATATATAAATTTAGAATTTGCATCTTAGAATAGGGGTTTTGGAACTTAAGGTTTGGGATCGTAGGGTTTTAGATTGAGGTTTCATCATTTAGGGCTTAGGGTTTTTTGAGGTTGCTGGGATTATGAAATTTAGGGTTTAAGAAATTTTAAGGTTTCTATGAAACTAGGGTTTAGGAATTAAGTTATTGGAATTAGGGTTTGGGTCTAGGTTTAGGAATTAAGCAACTGGAGTTAGGATTTTAGGTTTTCTGGAATTAAAGGATTCTGACATTTTAGAATTTTATTAGGGCTTTGGTGTTTCAAATTTGGAAAATAGATTTCATAAATTTAGGTTTGGAATTTAGAAAAAATTTTAGGGTTTTGGAAAATTAAGAAATCAATTAGGGTTTCGGGAATTAATAAAATGATTTAAGATTTTGGAAAATTGGAAAGCAGATTAAGGTTTTGGGAATTAATAAAATAATTTAGGTTTTGAAAAATTAAGAAAACAATTAGGGTTTTAGGAATTAATAAAATAATTTAGAGTTTTTTGAAATTAAAAAGCAGATTAGGGTTTTTAGTAACTAGGCAATTAGATTAGGGTTTTGATAATGTTTTGTGATTATATGAACATTAAACTCAGATCATGTTGTTTAAATCAAGTAATCAAGACTATGAGGTTTAAGTTAACTACTGGACCTAAACAAATTCTTAATCTTCAAATTTCTAATGATATTTATAGAAGGGAATGTATATACTGGATAGTCAAATAAGTTGTAATTCAAGAATGAAACTACTGTGAATTCAAATAAATTAAAGAATTAAATCAAACCTCCATTCATTAGTTCCTCCACAATTGACTTCTGGATGAACAGTGAACAAAGACAACGTTGCTATCTTTGATGGATTGATGACTGATGAATGTCTGCTACTAATCTTCTCTGTTTGTTGCCGTCTCTCTTTTATGCTCCTTCTTGTCCTTGTTATCGTTCATTGCTTCCTCCTTTCATCCATGTGTTTAATGCTAGTATTTATAGGAAAATAAAGAGTCCTAATCATATTTTAATAAGGAAATACCAATTGGTTAGGAAAAAATTAGAAAACTGGGTAAAATAAGGTTTGGTTAAAAAATTGGCAGCCGCCTGCGGGCTGTTCTGGCAGAAATTAAGCTGGCAAAAATGGGTGCGGCGGGCTAGCTGGCAAGCCAATTTTTTGCCCTAAAATTGGTTGCAGCATATTGGGCAGTGCCCAATTCACCCCTATATTCTGATCCGTCTGATTTTTTTATTTTTTCATTTTTTATACTTTTTTTTTTATATTTTTATATTTTTATTTTTATTAAAAATAACTATTAAATATTATTAGTAATTAAAATATTCTTAAAATAAATAAAATACCACAAAATTGTTTTGACTATCGAATTTGAATGGGTCAAAAATTAAGGGTCTACAGTTTGCCCCCGCTTGAACGATCTGAGACTATGGCAAAAGAGAGTGAAAAACAATAAGATCTTTGACTAATTTTTGATGAGGATGGGTACCTGGTTTTGATTTGGGTACTTGGACCCGAGAATGATCTTGATTTGGGTACTTGGACCCGAGATTGCATACTTAGGCCTAAGGCTGAATTTGATTTGGGTACTTGGACCCGAGATTGGGTTTGATTTGGGTACTTGGACCTGAGATTGGGTACTTGGACCCGAGATTGTGTACTTGGACCCGAGATTGAATTTGATTTGGGTACTTGGACCTGAGACTGAATTTGATTTGGCTGACCTTTTATTAGTTGAGGATTCTGGCTTAACTGGTTGTTCCATTCTTTTGTTCTTCCTTTTGCAAAAATTGAGCTATTTTTAGTTGACCCTCATATCTTCTCCTTGCCCCCTTCATGGTGAAATATTTGCAAATGAGTTTGAAAATGTTTGGTATATAAACTTAAAAAATTGAAAAGGAGAAACTTTGCCCCCTGTGTAGGCTCAAACCAAAGATTTTTTCCATGCAAGCTTTGATTGATGTTTTTGTTGTCTAGTTCTTTGCATAAGCACACATTTCTTCTCTTTGCAAAATTACTGGAGCTTTCTCAAGCAATGGGCTTTCCATGCCCCCCTGATTTGATATCTTCTTTTGATTGTTTACTTCATAGGGTGTTTGTTGTTCACTTTGATAAAGAATAGGCAATACAAGACAAGAAAGTGCGATGTGATATGCTCATGTATGCATGATATGCATGAATAATACTTACAGTCATTCCATCGACTCATAGATCGAGGTGATCAGCAGAAGTGTTCTCATTGGTTCCTTTCAGATGCTCGTTCAGGTCTTGCATTGGAATAACACAATGCTTCACATTTATGGCTTTTATCTTCAAGATGTTGAAAATATGAATAATGGAGGCCCCAAACAGCAGAGATACATCCATTTTAAATTATGATTCAACATGTTAGTTGGTAGCTTCTTCATGACCTTACCAGTAATCATTTACTTTGCCCAATGTGTCTTTTGAAGGTTTAATGATTCGACATACTTCCCTTAACTTGAAGGCTTTGTAATTTTTTTTTTAATTTCAAATTTTGATTTTGAAATCAAATGTTGGCTTTGCCACATTAATGTTAATTTAGCTCAATACTTAATTTTTCAAATTAACATATCTATAACATGACAACCCTAGTTACCATGGAATCATTTCTATTTAGGCAAGAACTTGTTGCACTTCAGATAGGCACATACACATTACTTGGCCAAAGGTCTTATTGAGTTTAAATATTGTCTATCTCATATGCATGCTTATCCAAACTATCTTCACTAATAGACTCTAACTACCAAGAGAGATCAACAGGTCTTTGATAGGCTTGAAATGGGGTCTATAAGGGATACGGGTTAAATGAAGGCCATTTGTAAGTTGGAGCTGATGTGATACAATGGACAAACCCTCACACTACAAACTTCTTATTTGAACTTTAGGCAACTTGGAGCAATCTTGCTAGACTCCAAATTTCTTCTATCTTCTTAGCATTAGTCTAGATCTTGATTGGGACATTCTTTGCCTTTACAAACAGTTTGGTACCTAAATTCATTTCTTTGCTTCTTCTCCCTTTTCTTTCTTTTTATTTTTCTTACTCTTCCCTTTCTTTGAGCATTTTATCATTTTGTCCTTCTTCCTTGTAGGACTGTCAAGTACAGAACTTTCAAGAACTGGATAGTCTTTCTCCCTTTTTCTATACTTTTGATCGAATCTTTAGTTGGGTTGGACCAATTCAAGTCAAACTGTCCTTATAAACCAAATGGAAGCCTTTTGCTGCTTTAGGTAAAAGAGAACTCAGTTGGCTTTCTTAACCACCTTTTTAGGTTTTATCTTTCTTTTTTTCTTTTTTTTCTTTTTCCTCTTTTCTTTTCTTTTCTTTTATTCTTTTCTTTTCTTTTTCTCTTCTTCTTTTTTCTTATTCTTTTCTTTTCTTCTTTCTCTTTTTTTTTGTTCTAGCTCTAAAAGAGTTGTCTTATTTGTACCAACTTGGGTTTCCAATAATGGATGAGTGGAGTGACATAAATCTTCTTTAACAGGGATAAATCATTTGTTACTCTGATATTGTCTTGATATATTGGAGATATTAGGAAAACTTCAACTACCCTTATGGTCTTGAGAACTTCAACTCCCCTTATGGTCTTGAGAACTTCAACTATCTTCATGGTCTTGACTATTCATTTCTTTCTTTGATCTTCTTGCTCTTCATCTTAGTGATCATAAGACTTGCCAAAAGTATCACAACAGCTCAGGGTAGGTTTTTGGGGTTTGTAAGCCAATGAAAAGAAAGCTAAAATTTCATGAAGGCTCAAAGGGATAACTAGGGATTGATATTTAATAGGGTGGATACTAGTTGTTGGTTAACCAAACAATGCCTAGATCATCTCTCCCTTAAATAAGCAGAGTTCAATTTTGCCTCAAAAGTTTATCAAAGCATGTTCTAAGACTGACTAGGACCTAGACAAAGGTAATTATGTAGGAGCCCTCTCTAAGTAAGCATACACAACTCAATGCTATAGAACAACTCCCTCATCTAGTAAAGTCATTCAAATCATGATGCCTAGATACATTAATTTATGAATATCAAGCTACATTCCTCATTGGTTGAGCACCAAAATAAACAAAGACCAACAAAATTTTTGGTGAAAGTAATTTATTTCACGCAACTTTAAACTTGAAAAACACAATTGTTCTTAAAGAAAGAAAAATTGAAAACAACATTCAAGCTAAGGAAAGTTTGTTGAGTTAAGCTTCTTGTCCTTTCACATCTTCAATATTTCCATCTTGAAAGGATGATAAAACAAAATCTTCTTCCAATCCTTTTCCTACCATGAAGGTTGCTGAAGGTGGCACTCTTCCAAATTTAGGCAAAGGATTGTTCTTGGTATTGGGCTTGTCTGGCTCAGGTAGCTTACCACTGTTAATTAGATTTTGGATCTCATACCTCAACTTCATACAATTGTCCATTTTGTGTCTAGGCCTTTGATGGAATTGGAAAAATGCATTAGTATAAAAGTTAGGTGGAAGAGGATTAGGCAAAGGATGAGGAGTCAAGGGCTATAACAATCCCTTATTTTGTAGCTTATTGAGAACCCAAGACAGTGACTTCCCTAATTCTGAAAATTGCCTCATTCCTCCTTAACTAGTGGCATTAACATTAGCTTCCTTTTGTCTACTTTGATTGCTAGGCTGATAATTTTCTCTCTCATTCCTTCTTGCTGAAAAGTGGCTCTTCTTCCTTTCCCACTCTTCGATTTGCAAGCCAGCTTGCAAAAGATCTTTGAAATCACGGATGAGTGTATGAGACATCCTTTCATGGAGACTAGGCAACGCCCCTCTCACAATCATCCTTATTTGATCAGATTCATCGGGCCTCTTCTTGAGCAAAGAAGCCTTATATCTCCATCTTTTCACATAGTCCACGAAATTCTCATTTGGCCTTTGTCCAATGGAATCAACTTCCATTAAGGTAATTTCCAACTCGACATTATACCCATATTGCTGAATGAAAGCCTTGTATACATGTCCCAATCTTTTTAAGTACTTTCCTCTAAGGTGTTGAACCAATTTTGGACAACAAGGTCCAATGAGAGTATAAAGTACCTTAAAGTTTGAGTCTTAGCAGCTCTGGCAGATTGCATAGCAGTGATATACTGCTTCACATGGAGGTAAGGATTTTTAGTTCCATCAAACTTTGCAAAAGATGGCATCTTGAATTTGTATGGCACTTCTTCATGTAGCTCAAATAACTTGTTAACTTCGGACATTTCTTCGGTTTTCAGCTTCTTCTCAAATTTCTTTTCTAAGTCTGCAATCATCTTTTCAACATAAGAAGTCTCAGTTTTCTCCATAGCTAATCTTTCAACAATCTTTGGTTCTTTCTTCTTATCTTGAGGATCTTGGAAGTATTGAGCCCAATCATCATCATCATCAATGAATACCTTATCATCATCAAAAACCACTTCACCAACTTTAGTCTTCCCTTTGTCCTTTGGCTTCTTAGTGCTAGCAGATGCTTCAACATTGTTTTTTAAAATTGTAGCTAGTTGATTCTTTATGGTCTCGGCCATGGCCTCTTTTATTTCTTCCATCTTGGCATTGATGGCATCGTCCACCATTCTTTGAATTTGTTCGAGCTCCATTGCTTTTGGTGAGCAAGTGATTGAGTTGTCTCTAGATTCTTCATCTCCAGCGTAAGTCTGATTGTTGTAAGCTTTTGAACTGTCATAATCCAGGGTTGTGAGCCAGAGAGGATCAATGATATGAGATGCAAATGTATGCATGTATGCACAAACAATCAACAAAGAAAGATAAATAGGACGTTCCTTCCAACCTTATAACTTCCACACACGGATGGTGAGTCTCTTTTCCTAAGTAATATGGTTAACAAAATACCAACATGGGGTATCTTGTTTTTCAAATAATTCCCTCGAACGTTTCAACCAATAGTTATATTTTCAAAAATGGAATCAGTCCATGATAATTCCCATTAATTAGGTTTTAATCCATTCAACCAACTAACGTAGCTTTTATGCTATATTGGATTAAAACTAAATTAAGAGGTTTAATAGATTTCTCAATTGAAAAAGTAATTATTGATTCATGCCAAAAAACAAGCCCATGATTAATTATTCTTAGTATAAACTAGGCTCACAATTGATTTTTGGTATTTCGTAATTGACCTAAATAATTTGCAAGCTCTTTGTAAGAAAAGGTTGGATGAAAATAATTTTGTTTCTAAGCCCATTGTAAAAAGATTTTAGAAAAAATGGATTTTGGGCTTAGTATTTGGGTTATGAGCAAAAGAATTTTTGATTTGTTTTTAGAAAAGTTTTATGTCCAAAGACCATCTTGAAAAGTTTTGAAAATAGCTTTGGTCTTTTAGATTTTAAAGAAAAATTTATTTTGAGCTTACAATGTATTTAGGTCATATTAGAAAAAGAACAAACCAAATAAGCCATGATTTTAGCCAAGATAAATTAACCATAGTCAAACAACATGCATTTGGGGTAAAAAACTAAGGAAAGTAACTAGGCCAATTACATGAGCTTTAGTCTTTGGGTTAAAAGGCTTAGGTTCCCATAGCAAGTATATACCAATTGGTACGAGGCTATGAGTGGTTATGCCATGCTCGATCTCCATACCTTGAGTGAAAGTATGGTATCCCTTATATAACACAACACGTGTAACACGGGCATCCTAACTCACGCACACGATGCAATCTAAATGATGCAATGGATAATATCATGATAAGAAAGAATAGAATAATAAAAAGACCAATGGAATCAACTTCTCTTATCCCCAGTGGAGTTGCCACTATGAGCAGGAATTTTTGCCCCCACTCCCAGTGGAATGGTTCTTGCGACTTCGGCACTAATTAAGCTCGGGGCCTTAGAGAACACAGGCCTAAGCCCCGAGAAAATGGAGTCACCACCCGGACTAGCCAAAAAAAAGAAAGGGGTGGATGAAACGATTCCTAAGGAATCCCCTGTAACACCCCCACACCCAATACATACACACTACATACACCACAATGTAGTATACATGTATCGAATATAGGAATGCTACGGATTTTCTTAACATTCAAAACATTTTAAACTTGATACAATACCCTTATCGTTATATATTATAGAAAAGTAAATCATTTACTTATAAACAAAACATATTAGATATATATATACATACATTTAAATATTACGCAGAGGAATATAGAAAACATTTACATATATGAAAGCATTTGAATACGTATTTACAATTATACATATATTTACAATATAACCCATATTTACAAAATATAAAAGAGTTATACATGATTGGCAAGTCTCCTTTGATCTTTAAGTTCCCAAAATCAACTCTTCACTGTCTACTCTCACTCGGTCTCGAAGAGCTCTCGGGTTCAACCCTATTACCTGCGCGATCAAACACTATCGCGCTAAGCCAAGGGCTTAGTAAGACAATTCATGCTAATGTTATGCTTTAGTGCAATGCAATGTTTCACATTTGTATTAATAAATCAACATCAATGATACACACACAATTAGTAAAGATCATACTCAACAAACAATATTCCGTGAATAGTCCGTTTCATCATATAAGTAATATTAACATTTCATTACATTAGAACAACATTTATGTTATACATAAAACCTAGACACCTATGGACCCATCAAGTACTTAATACGATATTAAGAATTCAGAGTTACTGCTTTGGTTCATAAACACCATTATCAAGCCCGTAGGCAACATATACATATATATTTATCTCTATCCATGGATAGCGTAACAGACCCGGTCTCTTGGATCATCAACTCATCTAACTCGAGGATATCCTCAACCCGGCAAGACTGTTACAAATCAAATATCTCATAATATCAATTATCATAGTGTAACAGACCCAGTCTCTTGGACCTCAATTCAACTCAATTTGAAGAGATCCTCAACCCGGCAAGACTGTTACCTTTCATTAAGTAGGCATGCCTCCAAAAACCAGAACTCTGAAATTGAATATCATATTAAGCATACACTTATTTCATTATTCTCTTTATCAAACTCTTTCTCAATCTTTCTCATTAATTAGGCAAACATGCCATACATCATTCAATTATATCATCATAGCCAATCACAATGGCTCTATATTCCATTTCATCTCAATTCACAACATAACATTTCAATCTTTCATAAACACATTCATTTGCATCATCATGTCATTCACATTATTCATATATATATATATATCATCAGTGATATAAACATAACAATACACATTGCTCAAATAAATTAACAATGTAATAATGCCACATTTGAACTTACACACAATCATATAGGTTTTGTACTTACCTCAAAAACAAATCACACTACTCTTAACACTTCCTTGTTCAAGATCCTTCTATCTCTTAAATCAATGATTAATCACTATCTTCAAGACCTAAATCAAAAGTAATAGCATATACTTGTTTAGGGATACACAAGAGATAATCCAATTAGGAATTAATTAGGGCAAACCCTAACCCTGACACGCTCACCCACACGGGCGTGTCCATGACCATGCCCTAACTCCACAACACAGAAGTATTTACACGCTCAACAACATGGGCGTGTTTCTGGGCGTGTAAATTCTCAAATCTCACAGTAGCTATGACACGCTCAATAACACGGGCGTGGTACTGGTCGTGTCAAACCTACTGCCTCCAACACAATTGACACGCCTAAAGACCCTGGACGTGCTCATGGGCGTGTCCGGCCACAAATCAAGATTCCGACCAAAACAACCAAACACTCAACAAAACACTTTTATCCAACAACATCCACTTCACACCATCTTAACAAAACATACTCAAAACTCATCTAAAACTTGCAACACACCAAAACAAGCCAAACACACATCAAGCACAAAACACAAAATCATCTCAAAACCCTCACCACATATACAACATCATCTCTTCCAACCACTTACTCTTTTCTTCAATCCATACTCAACATCCATCATCCAATCACTCAAACACTTCTCACATCTCAAAATCAACCAACACACTCTTAAAAATCTATCAAACTCAAATATCATTTCAAATAAACACAAAGATCACAAGAGAACTTACCAAAGTTATAAGACTTCTTGTATCATCCACTAGATCACTTCAATCTTCCATCAATTTGAGCTTAACACATCAAGATCTTCACTTTGTCTCTTGTTTTCCTTTGTCTATGAAGAAGCCGGCCACACAAAGAAGAAAGAAGAAATGAACCACAAAAATAAAGTCAACTCTTCTTTTAATCTCCACCAAGTGTTCCAATTCAAACAATTACCAAATCACCCTTTTATCATTTGTTCTAGCTTTCTTTTTAATCCAATGCCCTTAATAGTCATTTCACCAATAACCAAATAAATATCTCTACCCCCCTTGACTCTTCATTTGACCAATTTATATGTTATATATATATCATCATATACACAACATATACCATTCTCTCTAAACCCTATTTTCTTTGCCAATTTCTTTTCTCTTGCAATTAACACATATATACAATCCAATATAACAACAACAACAATAACAATAACATAATCAAAACTTCTAGAGCATATATGAGGATATTACAATTCTCCCCCTCTAAAAAAAAATTTCGTCCTCGAAATTACCTGATATCAAAGCTGAAACAACTGAGGATATTGCTCTCGCATGGATTGTTCACTTTCCCAAGTTGCTTCTTCTTTTGCATGATTCTTCCATAGAACCTTCACAAGTGGCACTCTCTTATTTCTTAATTCTTTCACATCACATGCCAAGATAGCAACTGGTTCCTCTTCAAATGTCAAATCTTGATTTACCTCGATAGATTCAATCGGCAACACATGAGATGGATTCGATCTGTATCTCCTCAACATAGAAACATGAAATACATTATGAATACGATCCAACTCAGGTGGCAAAGCAAGTCGATACGCAACTGGCCCAACTCTTTCCAAAACTTCATACGGTCCAATGAAACGAGGACTCAATTTCCCTTTCCGACCGAACTTTAAAATCTTCTTCCAAGGAGACACTTTCAGAAATACCTTATCTCCAACATCAAACCCTATGTCTCTCCTTTTCAGATCTGCATAAGACTTTTGTCAGTCTGAAGCTGCTTTTAACCTGCCTCTAATCAACTTTACTTTTTCTTCAGTTTCTTGAATCAAATCAGGACCAACCAACTTATTATCTCCAAGCTCATTCCAACAAAGAGGTGTCCTACACCGTCTGCCATACAATGCTTCAAACGGTGCCATACCAATGCTGGATTGGTGACTGTTGTTGTAAGCAAACTCCACAAGAGGTAAAAACCTATCACAACTTCCAGAGAAATCGATGACACAGCTTCTCAACATGTCCTCAATAATCTGTATCACCCTCTCTGACTGTCCATCCGTCTGTGGATGAAAAGCAGTACTGAAGTGTAATCGAGAACCCAAAGCACTATGCAAACTCTTCCAAAATCTTGAAGTAAACCTGGGATCTCGATCAGACACTAAAGAAGTTGGAACACCATGCAACTTCACAATCTCATGGATATACAGCTCAGCTAATCTCTCCAAAGAGTAATCCATCCGAACAGGAAGGAAATGAGCTGTCTTAGTCAATCTATCCACAATCACCCATATGGCATCATGCTTCCTTTGTGTCAATGGCAAACCAGACACAAAATCCATCGTCACTCTATCCCACTTCCATTCTGGTACTAATAATGGTTGAAGCAATCCAGTTGGAACTTGATGCTCTGCTTTTACCTTCTGACAAGTGAGACATTTCGATACAAACTCAGCAATGTCTCTCTTCAAACCAATCCACCAATAATGCTGTCTCAAATCATGATACATCTTTGTATTACCCGGATGCATAGCAAACACTGACTGATGTGCTTCTTCCAAAATGACTCTTTTCAAATCAGCATCATCGGGTACACACAATCGGTTCTTAAACCAGAGACTCCCATCACCTTTCACAATAAAATCTCTAGTCTTCCCATTCTTGCAATCTGAAATAATCTTTTGCATCTTCATATCAGTCAACTGAGCCTCTTTGATCTGATCCGATAAAATTGGTTTCAAATGCAACTGTGCCAACAATGCACCATCGTCACAAGCTACAAAACTGGCATGCAAAGCTCTCAACTCAACAAGCAACGAGAGCGAGTAAACAGTTAAACCAGCTAAAGACTTCCGACTCAAGGCATCAGCAACAACATTTGCTTTACCTGGATGATAATCAATCAAACAGTCGTAGTCTTTAATCAATTCCAACCATCTCCTCTGTCGAAGATTAAGTTCTTTCTGGACACCCAAATATTTCAAACTTTTGTGATCAGTGTAGATGAAACATTTCTCCCCAAACAAATAGTGTCGCCAAATCTTCAATGCAAACACAATGGCTGCTAGCTCCAAATCATGGGTCGGATAGTTAAGCTCATGCGGTTTCAGCTGTCGAGAAGCATAAGCTATCACTCTACCTTCTTGCATCAGTACACAACCCAAACCATTATGTGAAGCATCGCTGTAGATTACATATGGTTTGTCTTCTACAGGTAAAGTAAGAACAGGCGCTTGAGTCAACATTTCTCTTAACTGATCAAAACTAGCCTGACACTGATCTGTCCACACAAATCTCACTCCCTTACGAAGCAATCTGGTGAGTGGAGTAGCTATCAAAGAAAACCCTTTCACAAACCGTCGGTAATAGCCTGCCAAACCCAGAAAACTTCTAACCTCTGTCACCGACTTGGGTGGACTCCAAATCAATATAGCTTCAACTTTGCTCGGATCAACTCTAATGCCTTCTACTGAAACAATATGTCCGAGAAAAGCGACTTGATCCAACCAGAACTCACATTTCGACAATTTGGCAAACAACTGCTTCTCTCTCAAAATCTGCAACACAATCCGCAGATGCATATCATGTTCCTCTTCATTCCGCGAATACACCAGAATGTCATCGATGAAGACCACTACAAACTGATCCAGATAGGGCCTGAACACCCTATTCATCAAATCCATAAAAGCTGCAGGTGCATTCGTTAGACCAAAAGGCATAACTAAAAATTCATAATGCCCATACCTGGTCCGAAAGGCGGTCTTGGAAATGTCTTCAGCTTTAACTCTCAATTGATGGTACCCAGATCTCAAATAAATTTTAGAAAACACAGCTGCACCCTTCAATTGATCAAAGAGATCATCGATTCTAGGCAAAGGATATTTATTTTTAATAGTCACCTTGTTCAATTGCCTATAATCGATACACAACCTCATAGTACCATCTTTCTTTTTCACAAATAGTACAGTAGCTCCCCAAGGAGAAACACTGGGGCGAATAAATCCTTTGTCCAACAACTCCTGTAATTGCACTTTCAATTCCTTCAATTCTGCTGGTGCCATTCTATAAGGAGTAATAGAAATAGGAGTGGTACCAGGCAACAATTCAATACCGAACTCCACCTCTCTCTCAGGAGGCAATCCTGGCAACTCCTCTGGGAATACATCTGAGAACTCTGCAACTGTGGCAATGCTATCAATAGGAGAACCTCTTACTCTAGTATCTACCACATGAGCAAGATAAGCATCACACCTTTTTCTAATCAACCTCCTAGCTGCAACAGCTGAAAAAAATAAGGAGGCTAACTGTTCCTGCTCATTAGATACTATCACCTCTCTACCATCACCAGTTCTCAAAGAAACAATTTTCTTTTTACAATCCACCACAGCTCCATGTCGAGATAGCCAGTCCATACCTAGAATCACATCATATTCCTTAAATGGCATCTCAATCAAATCTCCAAGGAACTCCTCACCTTGCACCCTCACTGCACTATCTCGGTGCACCTTACTCACAATCACACTATGCCCTAACGGATTTGTCACCAACACATCAAATCCTAGGGACTCAGCATGCATATCAGACACAGGCAAAATAGATGCACTAATATAAGAATGTGTGGAACCCGGATCAATCAAAGCAAGCACTGAAGTATCAAATAAAAAAAAAGTACCAGCTATGACTGCCGATGCATCTGGCTGCCTCTGCATAACATACATCCTCTGGGAAGATCCAACCTCCTCTGGTCTACTCTCCCTGGATGTAGCACCTCCTCTAGCACTGAACCCAGATCTGCCTCCCCGGCTGCTACCTCTGCCTGCTCGACCTCCCCTCACACTAGGTCGAGAAGCTGCAGTATCAACTGACATCCGCTCCTGTCTCTCTGGACAATCTCTAATAAAATGCTCAGGAGATCCACATCTGAAGCACACAGCTGACCCACTATACCTCCAACAAGCACCCCTATGTGATCCACCACACTGAGCACACACAGGTAGAGCGGATCTCTAAGTCACTGTGGTCGGAGCACTCGCCACTGAAGCTGTAGGTCTAAATCTCTGTCTCTGAAACTGCACTGACCTACCAGCTGACCTTTGACTCCTACTAACTCTAGGAACAAAGCTTCCTTTACCTCTCTTAACAGAAGAAGACCCTGCCTCAAACTGGGGCCTCCTAACCCTAACCTCTTCCTCTGAAGCAGCTGCAATAACTTGAGCTCGCTCCACACTCCGAGCTGCTGCCACAAGCTGGGAAAAATCATGATATCTAGATCCAGCCACTAGACACATGATAGAGGGCCTCAATCCCTCCTCAAATCTCCTGCATCTATCTATCTCATCAGCTATAATGCCCCCAGCATACTGGCTCAATCGAATAAACTCAACCTCATACTCAGTTACAGTCTTGCTATCTTGCTTCAAGCTTAAGAACTCCATCTTCTTCATGTCTTTGTACTCCCTAGGAGTATACTTCAACTCAAACTCTCTCAGAAAATCCGCATATGACAAGATCGGTGGATCATCCATAGAATGGGGCACTGTCCTCCACCAGTCGTATGCATCCTTCTGTAGCAATGATCTTGCATAATCAAACTTTTCCTCTGGGGTGGCTTGCAACTGAATAAAGATCCTCTGTACTTTGTCAAGCCACTATTCTGCTACAGCTGGATCAGTAGTACCAAGGAAATCCTCTGCTCCATACTTCCTTAGTTTATCATAGTGCCTCACTGGTACCACAGGTTGAGGGGGTGGCGGCGGTGGTTGCACTGGTGCTTGTCTCAAAGCCTCTATCACATGCCTAAGCCAAGCTGGCGGAACCTCCTCACCAACTGGTCTCCCCGACACCAAAACAGGTGCCTCCCCAGCACTATCAACTCTAGCTCTATCCTCCGGAGCTACACTCTCCTCACTACCCTCAACTGACTGACGCAAATGAGGATCCATCACAACCTATTTCTGCAAACACAGTAGAATACATCTTATTAAAGATCAGAGATTGCCAATCCCAACATATATTTTATTCAAAAACCACTTTTTAAAATCAAAATAGTCTTTTTCTTACATTTTACCTAGGTTGAGAATCTCAAACCTAGGCTCTGATACCATAACAATTGTAACACCCCCACACCCAATACATACACACTACATACACCACAATGTAGTATACATGTATCGAATATAGGAATGCTACGGATTTTCTTAACGTTCAAAACATTTTAAACTTGATACAATATCCTTATAGTTATATATTATAGAAAAGTAAATCATTTACTTATAAACAAAACATATTAGATATATATATACATACATTTAAATATTACGCAGAGGAATATAGAAAACATTTACATATATGAAAGCATTTGAATACGTATTTACAATTATACATATATTTACAATATAACCCATATTTACAAAATATAAAAGAGTTATACATGATTGGCAAGTCTCCTTTGATCTTTAAGTTCCCAAAATCAACTCTTCACTGTCTACTCTCACTCGGTCTCGAAGAGCTCTCGGGTTCAACCCTATTACCTGCGCGATCAAACACTATCGCGCTAAGCCAAGGGCTTAGTAAGACAATTCATGCTAATGTTATGCTTTAGTGCAATGCAATGTTTCACATTTGTATTAATAAATCAACATCAATGATACACACACAATTAGTAAAGATCATACTCAACAAACAATATTCCGTGAATAGTCCGTTTCATCATATAAGTAATATTAACATTTCATTACATTAGAACAACATTTATGTTATACATAAAACCTAGACACCTATGGACCCATCAAGTACTTAATACGATATTAAGAATTCAGAGTTACTGCTTTGGTTCATAAACACCATTATCAAGCCCGTAGGCAACATATACATATATATTTATCTCTATCCATGGATAGCGTAACAGACCCGGTCTCTTGGATCATCAACTCATCTAACTCGAGGATATCCTCAACCGGCAAGACTGTTACAAATCAAATATCTCATAATATCAATTATCATAGTGTAACAGACCCAGTCTCTTGGACCTCAATTCAACTCAATTTGAAGAGATCCTCAACCCGGCAAGACTGTTACCTTTCATTAAGTAGGCATGCCTCCAAAAACCAGAACTCTGAAATTGAATATCATATTAAGCATACACTTATTTCATTATTCTCTTTATCAAACTCTTTCTCAATCTTTCTCATCAATTAGGCAAACATGCCATACATCATTCAATTATATCATCATAGCCAATCACAATGGCTCTATATTCCATTTCATCTCAATTCACAACATAACATTTCAATCTTTCATAAACACATTCATTTGCATCATCATGTCATTCACATTATTCATATATATATATATATATATCATCAGTGATATAAACATAACAATACACATTGCTCAAATAAATTAACAATGTAATAATGCCACATTTGAACTTACACACAATCATATAGGTTTTGTACTTACCTCAAAAACAAATCACACTACTCTTAACACTTCCTTGTTCAAGATCCTTCTATCTCTTAAATCAATGATTAATCACTATCTTCAAGACCTAAATCAAAAGTAATAGCATATACTTGTTTAGGGATACACAAGAGATAATCCAATTAGGAATTAATTAGGGCAAACCCTAACCCTGACACGCTCACCCACACGGGCGTGTCCATGACCGTGCCCTAACTCCACAACACAGAAGTATTTACACGCTCAACAACATGGGCGTGTTTCTGGGCGTGTAAATTCTCAAATCTCACAGTAGCTATGACACGCTCAATAACACGGGCGTGCTACTGGTCATGTCAAACCTACTGCCTCCAACACAATTGACACGCCTAAAGACCCTGGACGTGCTCATGGGCGTGTCCGGCCACAAATCAAGATTCCGACCAAAACAACCAAACACTCAACAAAACACTTTTATCCAACAACATCCACTTCACACCATCTTAACAAAACATACTCAAAACTCATCTAAAACTTGCAACACACCAAAACAAGCCAAACACACATCAAGCACAAAACACAAAATCATCTCAAAACCCTCACCACATATACAACATCATCTCTTCCAACCACTTACTCTTTTCTTCAATCCATACTCAACATCCATCATCCAATCACTCAAACACTTCTCACATCTCAAAATCAACCAACACACTCTTAAAAATCTATCAAACTCAAATATCATTTCAAATAAACACAAAGATCACAAGAGAACTTACCAAAGTTATAAGACTTCTTGTATCATCCACTAGATCACTTCAATCTTCCATCAATTTGAGCTTAACACATCAAGATCTTCACTTTGTCTCTTGTTTTCCTTTGTCTATGAAGAAGCCGGCCACGCAAAGAAGAAAGAAGAAATGAACCACAAAAATAAAGTCAACTCTTCTTTTAATCTCCACCAAGTGTTCCAATTCAAACAATTACCAAATCACCCTTTTATCATTTGTTCTAGCTTTCTTTTTAATCCAATGCCCTTAATAGTCATTTCACCAATAACCAAATAAATATCTCTACCCCCCTTGACTCTTCATTTGACCAATTTATATGTTATATATATATCATCATATACACAACATATACCATTCTCTCTAAACCCTATTTTCTTTCCCAATTTCTTCTCTTGCAATTAACACATATATACAATCCAATATAACAACAACAACAATAACAACAATAACAATAACATAATCAAAACTTCTAGAGCATATATGAGGATATTACATCCCCAGCCCCCTAATGGATTCTAAAAGTTGGGTACATATGGCGAAGGTGAGAAATGGCCCAACACCCCCACAACGCTCGGTTTATTGGAATCGGCCTCCTTTGTAGGTCTTAATATTATAAAATTCTTAAATATAATAATAATATATATATGACATGCAACAATTAAAATAAAAGCATCATTATATTAAAATCAAAGCAAGGTCCAAACAAAGCAAATAAATGGACACCCATCCAAAGATGGAAACATGTCCTTACATCGTTCATGTCTAAACTAAATAGGACACCCATTGAAAGGTGGAGACATGTCCTTTACATTAGTCCAAAATATAAAAGCAATTTAAATTACATAGAAATTAATTAATGAGGTAACCACAAAGTGGAAACATACCTCTTACAATTTTAAACAAATAATAATTATAATAATAAAGAAAATATCCATCCATGATAAATTAAATAAATCAAGCATTGAAATTAAATAAATCAACCATCAAAATATATAATAAACTACATAATCAAATCTAAAATTAAATAAAGTAATAAATATATAAATTTAGAATTTGCATTCTTAGAATAGGGTTTTTGGAACTTAGGGTTTTGGATCGTAGGGTTTTAGATTGAGGTTTCATCATTTAAAGTTTAGGGTTTTTTGAGGTTGCTGGGATTATGAAATTTAGGGTTTAAAAAATTTTAAGGTTTCTATGAAACTAGGGTTTAGGAATTAAGTTATTGGAATTAGGGTTTGGGTCTAGGTTTGGGAATTAAGTAATTAGAGTTAGGGTTTTAGGTTTTCTGGAATTAAAGGATTTTGACATTTTAGAATTTTATTAGCGCTTTGGTGTTTTGAATTTGGAAAATAGATTTCATAAATTTAGGTTTGGAATTTAGAAAAAATTTCAGGGTTTTGGAAAATTAAGAAGACAATTATGGTTTTAGGAATTAATAAAATGATTTAAGGTTTTGGAAAATTGGAAAGAAGATTAAGGTTTTGGGAATTAATAAAATAATTTAGGTTTTGAAAAATTAAGAAAACAATTAGGGTTTTAGAAATTAATAAAACATTTTAGAGTTTTTTGAAATTGGAAAGCAGATTAGGGTTTTTAGCAATTGGGCAATTAGATTAGGGTTTTGATAATGTTTTGTGATTATATGAACATTAAACTCAGATCATGTTGTTTAAATCAAGTAATCAAGACTGTGAGGTTTAAGTTAACTACTGGACCTAAACAAATTCTTAATCTTCAAACTTCGAATGATATTTATAGAAGGGAATGTATATACTGGATAGTCAAATAAGTTGTAACTCAAGGATGAAACTACTGTGAATTCAAATAAATTAAAGAATTAAATCAAACCTCCGTTTGTTGGTTCCTCCACAATTGACTTCTGGATGAAAAATGAACAAAGACAGCGTTGCTATCTTTGATGGATTGATGACTGATGAATGTCTGCTACTAATCTTCTCTGTTTGTTGCCGTCTCTCCTTTATGCTCCTTCCTGCCCTTGTTAACTTTCATTGCTTCCTCCTTTCATTCATGTGTTTAATGCTAGTATTTATAGGAAAATGAAGAGTCCTAATTCTATTTTAATAAGAAAATACCAATTGCTTAGGAAAAAATTAGAAAACTGGGTAAAACAAGGTTTGGTTAAAAAATCGGCAGCATCCGCGGGCTGCGCTGGCAAAAACGGGTGCGACGGGCTAGCTGGCAAGCCAATTCTCCCCAGAATTGGCTACGGCGAAATGGGCTGCCGCACGTCGCTTGCCGATCTGTCCAATTTTTTATTTTTTATATATTTTATATATTTTTTATTTTTATTAAACATAACTATTAAATATTATTAGTTATTAAAATATTATTAAAATAAATAAAATACCATAAAATTTTTTTAGACTATCGAATTTGAATGGGTCAAAAATTAAGGGTCAACATAATCCTTCCATTTCCCATTTAAATTATTTACTTAATTCATTTAATTTAATTAATTTAATTATTTTTATATTAATAGATGTTATAGCAAATCACTTCCTCCTAATGCCTGTTCAAAATGTGAGCAAATACAATCATTTAAAATCATATTTCAAGGCATTTCAAATATAAAATCCTAATTAAACATCACTCCAACCAATATCCTAAAATTTTGCATTTCCTTACTTTAACATTGGAATTCCATTTTAATCCATTTTAATTTGTGTTTTAAGCTTATTTTTATCATTAAAAACATGTTTTAACCAATTAAATTCAATAAACACATATTCTTTATTAAAATCCTAAAATGCCATACCCTTTTCATTTTTCAATTCTTCATTCCATCCCATTACAAATGTTAATCCAAGCTTATTTCCATCATTTCCATCATTTAATAACATGATTTATTCATTAAAATTAAATAAAAGTAAATACATTGAAAATTCTCTTCCAAAATCTTAAATTCAACACTACCTCTCTCAATCTCTAACCAAACTTGATTAAATCCATCATTTGACTTTAAAATCCTTGTTTAGGCATCAAAACAACATCTTTGGAATCCATTTGAACAATTAAAACACAAGATTACAAAATTCCAAATTACACATAACCCTAAATCATCTTATTTATCCAAACTCAATTGAAACTTAATATTTTCTTCCATTTAGCTTGAAAATCATTATAAACTAGTCAAAATAGCTTCATACATACCCATTCAAGCAATTATAACATATACTCAAAAACCCAAACTTCACATATTCATAATTTTATGAAATTCCAAATATTAAGATGGAAAGCTTACTAATTAGAGAAGAAATCACCAAAACTTCACTTAAATCTTGAAAATCCCTTCAATTATTAGAGCTTAGAAGAAGAAGAAACCTCTCTTGCTCTCTAATGGTGGTTCAGCCACCTTGAAGAAGAAGAAGAAGATGTGAATTGTTGATATTTTCTCTTTCTTTCCACTTTAAATTTAAGACCATATATATATTATTTTAATATTTTTTAATTAATCAATTAATTAATTATTTATTCTTTGATCCATAATTAATTTGTTTTTAAATTATTTAATTAATTTTATTTTTACAAAGCATATTTATAATTTTGCCATTTGATCTTTGACATTCTTCTTTAAATGTTGACTTTTGTATATGTTATATATTTAGTAAATATATCACATATATACTTTACTTTCTCACTTATAATCCTTCAAATTTTCATTTAAATTATTTATTTAATTTAATTTTTTTTGAAAAATTACGGATGTTACAATTCTCTCCCTCTAAAGAAAATTTCATCCTTGAAATTACCTGATATGAACTCTAGAATAATTGAGGATACTGGCTCCACATCATCTGCTCACTCTCCCATGTCACCTCCTTAGTGGCAAGGTTCCTCCATATAACTTTAACAAGTGGCATCTTCTTGTTTCTCAACTCTTTCATCTCTCATGCCAAGATCGACATTGGTTCTTCGTTGTAAGTCAGATCTAGACTTACCTCAATAGAATCCACTGACAAGATATGAGGTAGATCTGACCTATATTTCTAAAGCATAGAGACCTGGAAGACATTGTGTATCCGGTCTAACTCAGGCGGCAAAGCAATATATAAGCCACTGGACCAAATCTCTCCAGTATCTCGTAAGGTCCTATGAAGCGAGGACTCAACTTCCCTTTCCGATCAAACCTAGAATCTTTTTCCATGGAGACACCTTCAGGAACTCTTTATCTCCCACACTAAACTCTGTATCTTTCCTCTTTAAATTTGTATAGGATCTTTGTCAGTCTGAGGCTGCTTTGAAATGACCATGAATCACCTTCACTTTCTCTTTCGTTTCCTTGATCAAATTGGGATTGACCAGTTTACCTTCTCTAACCTCATCCCAACATAATGGTGTCCTGCACTTCCTGCCATACAAGGCCTCATAAGGTGCCATCCCATTACTGGACTGATGACTACTGTTGTAGGCAAACTCAATTAGTGGCAAGTACTTATCCCAGCTCTCAGTGAAATCAATGATACAGCTCCTCAACATATCCTCTAGAACATGTATCACTCATTTTGACTACCCATCTGTTTGACGAATGAAAGCAGTATTAAAGTGCAATCGAGAATCCAATGCATCATACAAACTCCTCCAAAATCTCGATGTCAAATGGGGATCTCTGTCCGACACCAAAGAAACTAAGACTCCATGCAATCTCACTATCTCAGTGATATACAACTCAGCCACCCTATCAAGTGAATAGTCCATCTGAATTGGAAGAAAATGAGCTATTCTGTCATCCAATCAACTATCACCCAGATTGCACCATTCTTCTTCTGGTTCAAAGGCATTCCAGTCACAACATCCATGGTCACTCACTCCCATTTTCACTCAGGTACTAAAAATGGCTGAAGCAACCCTGAAGGAACTTGGTGTTCAGCCTTTACTCTCTGAAAAATGTGACATCTAGATACAAATTCCACTATGTCCCTCTTCATACCTGGCCACCAGCAACGCTGCTTCAAATCTTGATACATCTTGGTACTTCCAGGGTCTATAACATAGAATGACTGATGTGCTTCCTCTAAAATATTCTTCTTCAATCCTACCTCATCAGGAATGCATAATCTACCTCTGTACCATAAATTGCCATCATCTTTCACATGAAAGTCTTTACTCTCCCCCTTTTGGCAATCCATCATAATCTTAATGATTTTCACATTTATTTGTTGTGCTTCCTTAATCTAATCCAACAACACTGACCTTAATTATAACCGAGCCATCAATGCAGCATCATCACATAACATAAATCTAGCATGCAACTCTCCCAACTCAACAAGCAACGAGAGCAAAAAGGCTATCAAACCTGCCATGGACTTTCGACTCAAGGCATCTGCAACAACATTTGCCTTGCCAGGATGATAATTAATCAAGCAATCATAGTCATTAATCAATTCTAACCACCATTTTTGTCAAAGATTCTGCTCTCTCTGAACACTCAGGTACTTCAAACTCTTGTGATCCGTGTAAATAAAACATTTTTTCCCATACAAATAATGTCGCCAAATTTTCAATGCAAAAACTAATGCTGCTAACTCTAAATAATGAGTCAGGCAATTCATCTCATGAGGCTTCAACTGTCTAGATGCATAAGCAATGACCCTATCCTCCTGCATCAAAACACAACCTAAACCACTATGCGAAGCATCACTGTATATCACATAGGGATTACCTTCCACAGGCATGGTAAGGACAGGAGTTTGAGTCAACATGTCTCTTAACTGCTCAAAACTCACCTGACACCAATCTGTGCACTCAAATCTAACTCCTTTCAAAAGCAATCTTGTGAGTGGTGTAGCTATCATAGAAAAACCCTTCAGAAACTGATAATCCCAGAAAACTTCTAATCTCTGTCACATTCTTTGTTGGACTCTAATTCAAGATTGTCTTGACTTTAATCGGATAAACTCTAATACCCTCTGCTGACACCACATGACTGAGACAAGTCACCTGATTGAGCCAGAACTCACACTTAGATAGCTTAGCATATAACTACTTCTCTCTTAAAGTCTACAATACAATCCTCAGATGCTTGTCATGATCTTCTTTATTATGTGAATACACCATAATATAATCAATGAAGACAACTACAAATTGATCTAAGTATGGTCTAAACACCCTGTTCATTAAATCTATGAATGCTGCTGGTGCATTAGTCAATCCAAAGGGCATCACCAGAAACTCATAATGCCCATACCTTGTACAAAAAGCTATCTTCGATACATCCATATCTCTAACTCTCAATTGATGGTAACTTGATCTCAGATCAATCTTAGAGAATACTGCTACTCCCTTCAACTGATCAAAGAGATCATCTATATAAGGTAATGGATACTTGTTCTTGATGGTCACCTTATTCAACTGCATGTAATCAAGATATAATCTCAAGGTGTCATCCTTCTTCTTCACAAAGAGAACATGTGCTCCCCACGGTGACACACTAAGGTGGATTAACAAGCAACTCTTGCAACTACACCTTCAACTACTTTAATTATGTAGGTGCCATTTGATAAGAGGGAATGGAGATGGTAGTGGTACTAGGCAATAGATCGATACCAAACTTCACCTCTCTCTCAGGAGGTACCCTTGGCAACTCATCAGGGAAAACATTTGAAAACTTGGCAAATGTAGGTATACTGTCAAGCTAGGACCCCACAACTCTGGTATCTATAACATGAGCCAAATATATCTCACATCCCTTTCGTATCATCCTCCTAAATGATATCGCTGTGATAAACATGGATGAAAGGTGTCTTTTCTCACTAGATACCACCACATCTCTACCATCATGTGTTATCAGAATAATGCATTTTTTATAATAGTCTACCAAAGCTCCATGCCTGGATAACCAATCCATGCCCAAAATCAGATCATACTCCCTAAAAGGCATCTAAAATAGGTCATCGAGAAACTCCTCATCCTAAACAACAACTGGACTATCTCGGCGCACCCTGTTAACTACAACACTGTGCCCTAAAGGATTGGTAACCAACACATCAAATCCTAGTGACTCTAAATGCATGTCACTCACAGGTAGGATGGATGCACTGATGTATGAATGTGTCGATCTAGGGTCTACCAATGCATGAACTGAAGTGCCAAATAAAGTAAAAATACCAGCTATGAAAGCTGAAGCATCTAGCTACCTCTGCATCACATAAACCGGCTATGATGACTCTATATCATTTGGTCTACTCCATGCTGTAGAACCTCCTCTTTGACTAGACCCTAATCTACCACCTCTGCCATCATGACCCCCTCTGACATTAGGTCTAGATGTTACTGTATCTGTTTATTTGTCATTTGGTGGCTTTGGACAGTCTCTAATGAAATGGTCTAGTGATCCACATCTGAAACATACTGCTGATGCACCGATCCTCCAATAAACACCTCCATGTGCCCTACCACACTGAGCACAGATAGGTAGAGAAGGCCTCTGGGACACTAGGGTTGGTGCACTAGCCACTGAGGCTACAAGTCTCTATCTCTGTCTCTATTGTTGTGATGACCTTCCAGACTACCCCAGCCTCCTACTGAACTTCTATGGATATCCCCCTTGACCTCTCTTTGATGATGAAGAACCTGTCTCACCCTAGGGTCTCTTAGCTTTGCTCTCATATGCTCTGACAGCTGCTGTAAGTCCCTGTGCCTTTTTTACACTCCTAGCAGTTGCAATCAATCTAGAGAAATCCTTATTACTGAAAGACTACCACTAAACACATAATAGATGGTCTCAGCCCCACCTCAAACCTCCGACATCTATCAATCTCGTCTGATATAATCCCCCATGCAAACTGGCTCAGCCGGATGAATTCTATCTCATACTCAGTCACTGTCCTTGTCTCCTGCCTCAAACTCAGGAATTCCATCCATCCTTGTACTCTCTGGGGTATACTTCTTCTTGAATTCCCATAAGAAATCAGCATATCTCTACACCGTTGCATCAGCCATCCCTTGAGGATTCGTCTTCCACCACTTATAAGCATCCCCCTGCAGAAGTGACTTGGCATAATCAAACTTCTCCTTTCTAGTGGCCTATAACTATATGAACACTATTTGAACTCTGTCTAGCCACTGCTCTATTATAGCTAGGCCTGTAGTGCTGACAAAATCTGTGGCTCCAAACTTCCTAAGCTTGTCATACTTTTGAGTCGGCAACTGTTGCTGCAGCTGCGGCTGCTGTAGCAGAGCATATAATAATAGCTCCACCATATGGCATACCCAGCTTGGCAGAACCTCCTCAGCTATTGGTCTAACTAGCACAGATGTAGATGCCTCTCCAACTATCTCAGCACTAGCTCTAGCTCGACCCTCATCAGGAGCTACACTCTCCGCACCACCCTCAACAGACTAGTGTGTCCTAGATGCCTTGACTACCTATATCTAAAAATACAACGGAAATTGCCACATCAGGGATTAGATAAAATGCCAGTGCCAATGCATGTATCATAATTTAAAACCATATTTAAAATCCTCATTTTTTCTCCTTAAAAACCTACCTAGGCCGAGAACCATAAGCCTAGGCTCTGATACCAAAATAAATGTAACACCCTAATACCCTATATACATATAATATATACACCCTATATATGTAAAATATGCATATAAAGTATAAGAATGCCATAACCCAGTTTAATAAAAATTTTCATATTTCCAATTAAAAAACCCAAACACTTTAAAATATATTTTTAGCAAACCAATAAAATATTTTTTATTAGTTTAGGAAACCCAAATAAGTATTTTATATAAACATTTATGGTAAAAATTGCTAGAGTTTTATCTACAAATTGGACATCCTAAAAATTTCAATAATACCCAACCAACATAAAAATACATCAAACATTTCACCCATGTAATATCCCAAAATTTGTTTTAGGGGGAGAGAATTTTAATATTCCAAAATTTTTGAAAATTTTTAATTTGTGAAAATTTGATAAAATAAATTATAAGTTAATTGGATAAATTAAATAAATGGTTTAAAAAAAAGATTTTAAGTGAAAAAGTAAAATGTATATGTGATATATATGTAAATATACATAACATATACAAATCAATTTTTAAAAGTCAAAGTTTATTTTAATATTTAAAAAGTAAATTATAATGTTAATGGAAAATGATATTTTTGTGTTGTAATTAAATAATAATATATATACTTGTCTAAGATTAAAAGTAGAATTTTATGTGGTTAAAAGTGAAGTGGTTGGATAGAGATGACTTGTGGATCATCTTCTTCTTCTTTCTCCATTGAAGGCCGGTTTTCTCCATTAAAGGAAAGGGACAATTTGCTTCTTCCATACTACTCGAGGTGAAGGATTTTCAAGGTTTCAAGGGCCACTTAAGTTGGTATGTTTCTTACTTGTTTCCTTGGCTTTTCTTATTGATGTGAAGTTTAACTTGTTATGGTTGTATGTTTTTATGGTTGGAGTTGGTATGTACGAAGTTGTTTTGAGTAGTTAACTAGGATTTTAAGGTTGGATTGAAGAAATGGTTAAGTTTAAGTTGAGTTTGTGAAGGAAGAGAGTTTAGGGTCATGTAACTTTTGAGTTGTGAATTCATGATTTTAAATTTTGTAATTTGATTTTAATTGGTTACTTTGATGCATAAGCAAGTATTTTCAAGTTAAATGGTGGATTTGGTTGAGTTTGAATAAGTTGGAAATGGAAAGGGATTTTTCAAAGTATAGGAAAGAATGATAGCTTTGGATATGTGACTATTTCATATTGATATCAGGATTTTGGCCTGACACGCCCGGTAACACGGCCATGCCAGTAGGTGTGTCGATGATTTTGTTTTTAGTATTAGTGACTCGGGCAATGACATGCCCATGTCACTGAGCATGTCATAGCTACTGTGATGCTATATGTTTGGCACGGGCAGTGAAACACCCATGTCACTAAACATGTTTAAGCTTCTGTGTAGTTGGCATAAGGCATGCTAATTAACACGTTCGTGTCGTTGAGTGTGTCATTTATAGATTTTGCCCAAGATATCTCTTTTCCTTATTTTCTTCAATAGTTCTTATCTTTGTGTTTAGAGATCATGTATATGCCTTTAAGTGTGATGCTAAGTGATTATTTATAATCACATTTGGTTTAGGCCTTGAGGAGATTTAAATTGCCCTATCTAAGTATTGAAGTGTATCTTGTAAGAGAAGGTTAGAAGTGGTGTTAAGCTTGCTTTTGGTTGTCATTTGAGGTAAGTACAAACTTAGAATAATTTGGTTATGTTTATATGACATTTGGGCTTAACACATTTTGGTTGGAAAATGTGTTAAGTTACTTGATGCATTGAATATGCATGAATAATGTGGTTTGTTGTGTATGTACTAAACATATTGTAAAAGCCATTGGTGAGGGCTAGATTGCATAAAATGTGATATAATGTAATGATATATTGGGATATAAGAAATGGTGAGATGAAATGATATGACATTCAAATAAATGAGAAAAGAGTCAGCATGCCTAATGAATTATGAGAAAATGAGAAAAAGATTGATAATGGAAAATGAATTAATTGTGTGCTTAGTATGTTATTTAATTTCCAAAGTTATGTGTTTGGCGGTATGCCTTTGAGTTTATCCTCATTATTTGCTTTCAGGCTAGATGCTGGGAATTACTATGATTTACCTTCGGGCTAGATGTTGGGCGTCACTTGCCTTCGGGCTAGACACTGGGTGTCAATATGGATAAAAATAGTAACTCTAGGATTTGAATAGCATATTAGGTCCTTTAGTCCCATGCTTGTGTTTCTTTTTATGTGAATTGTAAATTATGGAACAATTAAGAAATATGTTAAGATGAAATGATAAGAGACGTGATATACATAAGCATTGTGCATTCGCATTGCATTTAAACTATATTGCCATCAAAGTTTGTACCTTTAGGCTTTTGGTTTAGCACGATTATTACTCATCAGGTAAGTAACAGGGAGATCTGGTAGAGCTGGAGAGTTCGTCTAGACTGAGTCGAGTCTAGATTTGAGATCTTAAGTGTAGAGTTGATTGTTGGACATCAAGATCAAAGACACACTGCCACCATGTACATATTTTATATTTTCATACATTTTGACATCATGTATATTATATAATGTTTTAATATATAAATTGTAAACTATAAAGAATGTTTTGGATAAGAATTATGTAATGGGGGTTTTGTATGTGTTTTTATAAATAATATTTTATTTGTTCTTTAAGTATATCCTTTAAATTATTTAAGATTTTACAGATTCGAAAAGTAAGGGTTTTTATAAAACATGGGTTGTGAGATTTTTGTACAATATATGCTTAAAATACATATGTTAGATGTATGAATTGTACATATATAGGGTAAAGTGTTACATTTATTTTGATATCAGAGCCTAGGTTTGAGGTTCTCAACCTAGGTGGTTTGTTAGAGAGAGAAAATGAGGATTTTTCAATATGGTTTTCAATTGTAATACATGCATTGGTAGTGGCAGTTTTTGATATCTAATGTGGCAATTTCCACTGTGTTTGCAGATTTAGATAGTTATGGCATCTTGGATGAATCAATCTATAGAGGGTAGTGCAGAGAGTGTAGCTCCTGGTGAGAGTAGAGATGGGCTAGATCAGAGATTGCTGATGAGGCATCTGCTTCTATGCCTATAAGACCAGCAGTTGATAAGGTTCCGCTGGGCTGGGTATGACATATGGTGGAGCTATTGAGGCAGGCTCCGATTTAGCAGCCCCCGCCGCCACCACAGCTGTAGCCGTAGTCGTCGTTGCTAATAAGGAAGTATGATAAGCCGAGGAAGTTCGGAGCTAAGGATGTTGTTGGTACTATAAACCCTTCTGTAGTAGAGCAATGGCTAGACAGGGTCTAGAGAGTGTTTATCTAGCTACAGGCCAGTCTAAAGGAGAAGTTTGATTATGCCAGATCTCTTTTACAGAGGGATGCCTATGAGTGGTAGAAGACTGTCCCACATGCTAGAGTTGATCCACCGTCCTGACCTATGGTGATTTCCTATAAGAATTTGAGAAGAAGTACACTCTAAGGGCGTATAAAGTTGCAAATAAGATGGAGTTCCTGAGTTTGAGGCAGGATACCAGGATAGTTACAAAGTATGAGATAGAGTTTACTCGGCTGAGTCAGTATGCTGGTGGGATCATTTCTGATGAGATTGACAGATGCCAGAGGTTTGAGGAGGGGCTGAGACCCCCTATTATGTGTATTATAGCTGGCTCTCAATGTCAGGACTTTTCTCAGTTTATTGTAGTAGCCAGGAGTGTTGAGAGAGCACAGGGTCTTGCAGCAGCTGCTAGGGTTGAGGAGACTAGAGCTAAAAGACCCCAGAGTGAGGCAGGGTCTTCATCAGTGAAGAGAGTCCAAGGGGGATATTTTTAAAGGTTTAGTAGGAGCCAGGGGGAGTTTGGTAGGTTAGTACAGCAGTAGAGACAGAGGCAGAGATATGCAGTTTCAGTGGCTAGTGCTCTGACCCTAGTGGCTCAGAGGCCTGCTCTACCTACCTGTGTTCATTATGGTAGAGCACATATAGGTGTCTGCTGGAGGATTAGTGCACCAACAATGTGTTTTAGATGTGGATAGATAGACCATTTTATTAGAGATTGTCCAAAGCCACCTGAGGATAGACAGATGGATATTGTAGCTTCTCGACCCAGTGTTAGAAGGGGTCATGGTGGCAAAGGTTTTGGTAGAGGTGGTAGATCAGGGACTGGTCAGAGAGGCAGTTCTACAGCCGGAGATAGATCGGATGAGGCAGGGCAATCACTGTAGACCCTTAATTTTTGATCCAGTCTGGTCTAATATTTTAATAAGTCCAAAATATTTTTTCTATTGTCCAATATATTTTAATTAGTCCAAAATAATTTTTGTGTTATCTTAATTAAATAATGTTTGCTTTAGTATTTATTTTTTATAATTAATAAAAAATAAAAAAATAAGAATAAACAAATAAATAAAAATAAAAATCGGCGACGAAAAAATCAGCGACGAAAAATTCATTGCCGAAAAGGTTGGATTGGACGATTTTCACCCTCAGGAAAATCCTGCGGGCGAAATGGCCTGGCCGCCCAGCTCGTCAATTTTTGCTCGTAGTTCGCGCAGCAACTTTTTTGCCAGCGAAATTTTTCCGCAGCAGTTTTTTTTCGCCAGCAAAATTTTTTCGACGCAATTTTTTTTGAAACCAAATTGTATTTGGTTTCGGTTTTCTTTTCTTAATTAATGTTAGATTCCGTAAAAAATTAAGATTAATCATCAAAATATTCTATAAATAGAACTAAAAAACAACACAGAAGGCATCGAAATTGAGGAGGAAAAAAGGAGGAAATTGAGGAAGAAAATTTTAGAGGAAAAACTTTGGATCGAGGAATCAAGAAAATTAGGAGATTAACGATCGAACTTTTGAGAGAGTAAACAAGCAATTCAATCCATCAAAGGCAACCATCTTGCCTTTGTTCTTGTTCTTCCAAGAAGTAATTTTTGGTAGAACCAACAAACGAAGGTATGAATATCTAATTTTTTCACAGTAGCTTGAATCATCCAATTGTTACTTTTGATTCTAAAAACCTTAATTCGTTTCTTTGTTTTCCAAAAATCTTAAAATTGTTGTTTCTATTTCTTCAAAATTTTAAAATACTAATCGACTTTCCAACTTTTCAAAACCTTAAATCGTTTCATTAATTTACCAAAACCCTAATCTACTTTCCAATTTTCCAAAACTCTAAATTGAATCATTTTCTTTCCAAAAACCCTAAAAAATATCTTTTCTATTTCTATAAACCTTAAATTGTTTTGTTTATTTTCATAAAGCTTCATAAAACTATAAATTGTTTTTCTAAATTCTAAAATCAAATACATTCTCCGAAACACTAAAAATCCTAATTCAACTTTAAAACCAAAGACAGTAATCCCAGAAACCTCAAACTAGCTAACATTAAACCCTAGTTTTCTTAAACCCTAACTCCCTTAAAACCTTAAACCCTAATTTTTCTAAACCCTAATCCTTTAAACCTTAAAACCTTATAAACCTAAATATTAAAATTCAAACACGGTATGCCTAAAAACAATAATTCAGTAGCTAATAATCATAAACCTAATGTTTTAAAGTGCCCAAACCCTAATTTCATGATTTTACCACTCAAATCCTAATTTGATTAATCAAATAACCATATCAATCCCTTAAATCATAAAACCTTAATCCATTTTAATTCCCTTAAAACTTACAGTAGCTTAAACCAATAAATTCTAAAACCCTAAACATTAAATAAAGAATCTTAAATAAAAACAGTAGCCTTAATTTGTATCTTTACTTACCTTATTTATTTTTAGTTTTGATTGTGCAGTTCTTTATATGCTTTAATTTATTTTATATGCTTTAATTTATTTAATTTCTATGCTTGGTTTATTTAAATTATCATGGATGAATGTTTATTTTATATTTTGATTGATATCTTTGATGAATGATTTATTTATTATGAATGATTATTTACCTTTATCAATTTATTTTTGATTTCCAAGTGTTGTAAGAGGTATGTTTCCACTTCATGGGTACCTCATTAGTTAAATATCATGAAATTTAAATTGCTTTTATATTTTAGTCCAATATAAAGGACATGTTTCTACCTTTCGGTGGGTGTCCTTTTTAGGCATGGGATGTAAGGACACGTTTCCATCCTCGGATGGGTGTCCATTTATTTGCTTTGTTTGGACATTGCTTTGATTTTAATATATCGATGCTTTATTTTAATTGTTGTGTGTAATATGGATAATATTGTTATACTTAAGAATTTTATAATATTAAGACTGGTAAAGGAGGCCGGTTCCAATGAACCGGGTGGGGATTCCTTAGGAATCGAGTCATCCACCCTTTCTTTTTGGCAACTCCATTTTTTTCGGACTTAGGTCCGTGTTCTCTAAGGCCCCATAAATAGTGGCGAAGTAGCAAGAATCATTCCACCGGGAGTGGGGGCAAAAATCCCCGCTCACAGTGGCGACTCCACTGAGGATAAGAGAAGTTGATTTCGTTGGTCTTTATATTATTCTATTCATTCTTATAATGATATTATCCATTGCATCATATTAGATTGCATCGTGTGTGTGAGTTAGGATGCCCGTGTTACCCGTGTTGTGTTATGTAAGGGATACCATACTTTCACTCAAGGTATGGAGATCGAGCATGGCATAACCACTCATAGCATCATACCATTTGGTATATACTTGCTATGGGAACTTAAGCATTTTTACCCAAAGACTAAAGCTCATGTAATTGGCCTAGTTACTTTCCTTAGGTTTTACCCCAAATGCATGTTGTTTGACTATGGTTAATTTATCTTGGCTTAAATCATGGCTTATTTGGTTTGCTCTTTTTCTAATATGACCTAAGTACATTTGCAAGCTTAAATAAATTTTTCTTTAAAAGTCCAAAAGACCAAAGCTATTTTTAAAACCTTTCAAGATGGTCTTTGGACGTAAGACTTTTCTAAAAATAAATTAAAAATTCTTTTGCTCATGGCCCAAATATTAAGCCCAAAATCCATTTTTTCTAAAATCTTTTTACAATGGGCTTATAAACAAAATTATTACAAAGAGCTTGCAAATTATTTGGGTCAATTATGAAATACCAAAAATAATTAATCATGGGCTTGTTTTTGGCATGAATCATTAGTTACTTTTTTCAAGTAAGAAATCTTTTTATAATAAACCTCTTAATTTTGTTTTAATCCAATATAGCATAAAAGCTACTTTAGTTGGTTGAATGGATTAAAACCTAATTAATGGGAATTATTATGAAATGATTTACATTTTCGAAAATATAACTATCGGTTGAAACGTCCGAGGGAATTATTCGAAAACAAGATGCCCCATATTGTATTTTGTTAACCATATACCTAGGAAAGGAGACTCGCCATGCGTGTGTGGATGTTATAAGTTTGGAAGGAATGTCCTATTTGTCCTTGTTTGTCTATTGTTTGTGCATGCATGCATACATGCATGCATTTGCATCTCATATCATTGATCATTTCTAGCTCACAGCCCTAGATTACGACAGTTCAAAAGCTTGTGACAATCCAACCTACGCCGGAGATGAAGTATCTAGCAATGACTCAATCACTTACTCACCAAAAATAATGGATCTCGAACAAATTCAAAGAATGGTGGATGATGCCCTCAATGCCAAGATGAAAGAAATAAAAGAGGCCCTAGCTGAGACCATGAAGAACCAATTGACTGCAATTTTAGAAAATCATGCTAAGGCATCTGCTAGCACTAAAAAGCCAGGGAACAAAGGGAAGACTAAAGTTGGTGACGTGGTTTTTGATGATGAAAAGGTGATCATTAATGATGATGATGATTGGGCTCAATACTACCAAGATGCTCAAGAGAAGAAAAAAGAACCGAAGATTGTTGAAAGATCAATTATGGAGAAGACCGAAACTTCTGATGTTGAAAAGATGATTGCTGATCTAGAAAGGAAATTTGAGAAGAAACTGAAAATCGAGGAAATGTCTGAAGTTGACAAATTATTTGAGCTAGATGAAGAAGTCCCGTACAAGTTCAAGATACCATCTTTCGCAAAGTTTGATGGAACCAGAAATCCTCATCTCCATGTGAAGTAGTATATCACTGCTATGCAGTCTGCCCGAGCTACTAAGGCTCATACCCTAAGGTACTTCATGCTCTCATTGGACCCTGTTGTCCAAAATTGGTTCAATACCTTAGATGATGGAACACAAAAGAATTGGGATTTGCTTTAAAAAGCCTTCATCCAACAATATGGATATAATGTCGAGATGGAAGTTACCTTAATGGAAGTGGAGTCCATTAGGCAAAGGTCGAATGAGAATTTTGTAGATTATGTGATGAGATGGAGAAACAAGGCCGCTTTGCTCAAGAAAAGGCCCTACGAATCCGATCAAATAAGGATGATTGTGAGAGGAGTGTTGCCTAGTCTTCATGAGAGGATGTCTCGCACACTCATCCGTGATTTCAAAGACCTTCTCCAAGCGAGTTTGCAAATTGAAGAATGGGAAAGAGAGAAGAACCATTTTTCAACAAGAAGGAACGAAAAAGGAAACTATCAGTCTGGTAGCCAAAGCATGCAAAAGGCAGTCGGTGTTAATGCTACTAACCAAGGAACAAGGAGACAGTTTTTGGAATTAGGGAAGCTGATGTCTTGGGTTCTCAATAAACTTCAAAGAAAGGGATTGCTACAACCCTTAAATCCTCATCCTTTGCCTAACCCTCTCCCACCTAATTTCGACACTAAAGCATTTTGTCAATTTCACCAAATGTAAGGGCACGACACGGATAGATGTGTGAGGTTGAGACATGAGATCTAAAATCTAATTGATAATGGGAAGCTGCCTGAGCCCAATAAGCCAAACACTAAAGACAACCCATTACCAAAGTTCAATAGGGTACCACTGCCGGCAACCTTCATGATTGGAGGAGGTTTGCATGAAGATTTTGTCATGTCTTCTTTCCAAGATGTGGGTGGAGAAGCAACCAAAGAAGAAGAGGTATTTGGTGAAATTAACCAAGCTATGGTGAGTAAAGAAGTAACAATTTATGTTGTCAATGGATTTTGGGATTCAAGCGATAGTGATGATGATATAGTATCCAAGAAGGAGGAGTGGACTTGATCTGAGCCCGAAGAAGATGAAGTAATGAACACTAGATCCGGTAAGCCTTATGCAAGGCCACCACCTAAGGAGGTAGAAACTAATAAGGGTAAGGAAGTTAAAGTAGGAAATAAAGAAGGGGAAGATGATGCTGTGCTTAAGCAATTGAAAAGAACACAAGCAAGTGTTAGCATTTGGGACTTATTAGCTACTTCTAAAAAGCATCGAGACACTATGGCCAAAGCCTTAGCTAGCATGCCAATTTCTACCTCCATAACACCAGAGGAGTAATGAAATGTGATGATGTTCAAGAAAATAATGAAGTTAATATGGGAGTAATTTCTTTTTCAGATGCGGACTTACCAGAGGAGGGGAGAGATCACATCCGCCCTCTCTTTATCAAAATAGAAGTCAAGGGGAAGAGGACTCCATGTGTAATGGTATATGATGGGTCCGCCATAAATGTTTATCCACTTAAGATATTGCCAAAGCTAGCCATGTCAACAAGAGATCTAAACCCGATCGAGGTAAGAATTCAGGCTTATGACAACACTAAGAGACACATCGAAGGGACTTTCAAAGCGGCTGTCAAGGTTGGACCAATTGAATCTATTGTTGAATTTGTTGTTTTAGACATACCGGTTACCTTCGCCTTACTCTTGGGGTGACCATGGTTTCATCCTCTTGGTGGAGTTCCTTCCATCCTTCATCAAAAGATCAAGTTCCCTAACAGAGATGAGACAGTGGTCATTGAAGCTGAAGATAATGAGATTGTTAATGCTCTAATGGTTGAGAGGCCTCTCAATGGTTTTCAAGTAGCTGCAATTTCTAATGATGAAGTAGTGGACTCCAAAGTCTTGATGATGAAGAACATGAACTACCTTCCCGGAGCTGGTCTTGGAAAGGGTAAGGCCGGTTTGACAAAGCTGCCAGACTTTAGAACTCAAACTTCCAAGAAAGGGTTGGGATATGATGAAAACAACGAGGTCCAACCAAAGAAGAGTGAGAAGATGAGCTTCCCACCACTTGAAGAGATCTTTGTCAAAGCTCCAGATATGGGACCACTCCAAGGAAAGCCCGAGCCAATCATGTTCATGGGAAAGTTGATCCCGGATTTTGAAATTTTTGCAGATGTGGCCGAGCTAGTGTACCAAGTGAAGAAAGAGCTCACCCTGTCAGCCAACAAAGAATCCAATCCAAAAGAGAAAAATGAAGCTGTCCTGAAAGCCGAGAAGACTCCGGAGGAGATTGCTGCCTGGTTGAAGAAAAGTTTGAAGACATCCTGCCTTATGATTTTGAGAACAATGATCTTGATTTTGATTATAATTTGTCTGCTTTGTATGAGGATGATGATGTTTTCTTTTCCAAAATGAATGCAATAAAGTCTGATTTTACTTACTTGTGTGATGTTTCTCCTGATGGTTGTATACATTCAAATAGCAGTTACATAAGCATCTTTAATATTAATTCTGTTAACACACAATTATTAAATTTAGGAACAACGAAAAATCCTAAAAATATTAGCATAGCATCCGACCTTACTCCTGATGAGAGAGAGCGATTTGAAAAAATATTCAAAAAATTATGAAGAAGTGTTTGCTTGGCCTTATGAGGATATGCCTGGAATAGATCAATATATAGCCGAGCATCATATTCCTACTTACACTCACATGAAATGTAACATCCCAAATCCCAGATTGGTAAGAAACAGACATAGAGGATATGATTTAGGCTTAGAACAAAGGAGTTTAGAACATGATCTATAACTTGAGCTCGAATTTCATCCAAGTTAATGACAGAATTAGAGAGTCTCAAAGAAGACTTAATTGTTTATTTGTGTCTTAGCTAGATTTATAACTTGAAATTACTCAATTTGGAGTTTTACAGAATAAGATATGATGGATTAAGTAGACAATGTGCAAGCTGCCTCAGGACAGCATAGTAGGCTTGAATTCGAAGGACAGTCAAAAATCAGATATAGTTTGGATTGACCTAAAATTTTGACACAATGTAGCTCCGGATGTCTAGTTTCAGTGGGCATAAGAATTACTTAATTTGGAGCTGTGAGTAAAAAGATATTAATAAATAAAGACAGAAAGGTCAGGAAGGGATATCAAAAGGACCTAAGTGAAAATTTCTCAAAAGATAGGGGCAAATATGTAAACTTAAAAATTAAGTGTCCGAAGTTCTTAATAGTGCCCATATCTGACCCCGGAAGAATATTCTTGAGATCAATCGGGTCATAACCGTGGGTTTCAATTTTTTCCGAAAACGCACGGTTTAAAAGTTACAATCGATTAATCGCTGGAGGATATTTTGATATTTTCACACCCTAGACTATAAAATTACAGCACAAGAAAGTTGAGGGGGGTCAAAATATGAATAAAAGGAAGCCTAATGGCTTGCCAAATAAATAGATAAAAGAAGAAGGCAAGTGGACCAATTAAAAGTGGCCATTTTTGCTATAAGGTGTACCAATTGGAAGTCAACATCTATACCAACATATTTTCACCACTTATGGCTGCCATTTGGATCAAAATAAGCTAAGGAAAGAAAATAAAAGCCCTCTCTTACATGGTGAACTCGTCCAAACCATAAGAGAAGGAAGAAGGAGGTGATTTTTCCAAAGTTTAAGGCTTTTGGTTGAAGATTTTGGTGACAAACAAGATTATAAGGTAAGAGAAACCTATCTCTAGTTTTAATTTCATGGATTAATGGTTAATTTAAGAGATTGAAATTAGGGTTCATGTACCTAGATTTGGAGAAAATTCAAGAAATAATTATTTGAAGGATTTGATGAAAGAAATAATGGTTTTAAGGTTAGAGGAGATTAGATTGAGGAAAAATTAGCAAGAAATGAATTGGTAGCTTATGTTTTCAAACCATAGGATGTATGTTTAAAGTGTGTATGCTGGAATTCTTGTAGGAAATCAAGAAAATCATAAGGAAAAAGAAGAAAAAGATCAAAGATGAGCTAAGGAAAGCAAAGGGGAAAAAGGTTTGGTACTTTAACCTTCTTGAATTAGTGATCTCTATGGCCTTTGCATTTGGATGTGTAATTGCTATAATTGTTCATGTGCTTGAGTTCAGGTGGTTATGTGGTTGAGATTGATGATGATATAGAAGTGTTTGTTGTGTATTGATTGATTTTGGGGTTGAGGTTATAAGGGAGGTAAATATGGGAGTGCTATGTTGTGTTGTTTTGTTGCAGCCAGCCATGTGTCCTGCATTTTTCTGGAATTCAACCGAAATTTATACTAGCAAAATGATAGAAATAGAACTTGAAAAAGAAGACTTAATTGTTCTCCATTAATTCAGTAAACCATAGGCTTTGGAACCAACTCATTTTCATGTGTGGAATGAAAGTTATGATTAAAATGATACCAGGCATACAAACTGAAAAACTGAGATTCCTCAGTCAGTAACCTGTGAATTGGAACTACGTTTAGGTGACCTTAATGACACATTTAGAAGCTATGAAAAAAGACTTAAATGTACCCTTATGTGTTAGGAAACCATAGAACTTGTAATTTCCTAAATCCCACTTGTAGATAAAAAGATATAATCAAAAGAGTATAACTCATGCACACTGCAATTGTGAAACAGGACAGACTGAGATTTGTGCCTTGAGTCCAGGTTTTGGTCCATTTACCTCAGGAATTAGATGATGTGATAGAAGATATAAATGAACCCTTGTATGTTGGTAAATCATAGGAGTTGGATTCATCTCGATTGGACTTAAAATGTAGAAGTTACACACGAATGAGCGAACCATGAGCAGGCAGACCCTAGCAGACTGCGGGGCTGAATTAGAAATTGTGCCAAAAATCACGTGTTGCCTTTTTTAAGCTGAAATTTTTACTGAATATAGCTTTATGTGTCTAGTTTAATTTAAGATAAGAATTGTCTCAATCCGAGTTGCGTAGGTAAAGTTATAAATGAAAGACTTGAGTAACCAATTGGCCAGGGAAGAGTTCAAGGAGTCATCAAGAATTATGTGTAACAAATTTAAATCTAGAAATTTAACCATAAGGACTCATATGAGTATAGTTCGAGTGAAAACAAGAATTTTTACATTCGGATTAGTAGAACAAAAGTTATTGGGGAAATAAGATAACAAGGTACATAAGAAACTAAATGCTAGAATTCACTGTTCATTTGGTAAGAAATAAATGAGGTATAATTGAGATAAAATATTCGTTTGGAATGAAATAAATTATCAAAAATATGCTCTTCAAAGCTTGACCAATTAAGAACAAGATAGCATTTTTCAATTTTTTTAAATCACATCCCAATTGTGTTTTATTTAGATTTTAAAGCCCACCGAGGGATTTTTGTAGTGTTGTAAAACCCGGTGTGGCCTAAAAAGTGCAGTCCGGCCCAAAGGCCCGGAATAAAAACTTTGAACTACAAATTAGTTCTATTGAGCTGATTTAGGATAAAAATAGACAGATTCCTAATCACTCGTGCCCTATGAATTTTTAATAAAATAAATTTCGAACCGTCAAAATATTAAACTCGGCAAAGGTAATAAACATTATTCAGTTGGTTAATTTCTTATATGACTTATCCAAACCTTAACAAATATATGTGAACTTAATGAAAGGAGCATATGAACACACGAATAACCATTCATGCCAAACTACCGAAGGAAAGCATAGGACAAAGATAGTGAATACACACCTTTAATTCATGCATAAGTTATTTAACAAACGAAACTCAAAACAAGAGAGTATTTGGCCTATAATGATAAAGAAATTATAATGCCATAAAATAAAAATACATAACCATCAGATCGGTAATCAACAGCAATGTTAGGCAACTAATAGACATAGGATGAGGTACCATCCAGTGGCAGTAAATCAATAAAAATGAATAACATATTGTCATAAAAGCTTAACAAATAATAGGAGAAATATAATAAGAACTTGAGAATGTTTATATTGATGATTGGGTTGGCTGTGCCATATCTGTAACATTGTGTGGTTTGCATCTAATTTTTATTTAACGGTTAAAGTACCCACTAAGCTATATGCTTAGCGAGTTTAGTTTTCTAAACTCTTAGGTTATGGAGTCCAAGCTGACAAATGGGAAGCTACAAAGGAGCACCAGAGTGCACAACAGGAGGCGAAGTGAGGAGCAAAGCAAAGTTTATCTTGGCATGTATTGTTAAGGACTTTCAAAATGTAATTATAACAATTAAAGAAATGTGTAAATTATTATTATTTGTAATAAAAAGGAATTTTTTTTTATTTAGTGCATGTTCTGTATACCATGTTGCATATACTGTAGCACACTTGGCTCGGCTGGAAATAGTCGGGTTAAGGGGTGTTACATGAAACCTGTCAAACAAAAGCTTAGGTGATTAAGACCTGAGTGGGATAAATTGGTTAAAGAAGAGGTCACTAAGCAAATACAAGTGAAGTTCCTTGAAGTGATAGAATATCCAGATTGGCTAGCCAACATAGGACCTGTGCCAAAGAAAGATGGAAGGATAAGGGTCTGTGTGGATTATAGAGATTTAAACAAGGCTTCCCCTAAAGATGATTTTCCTTTACCTCATATAGATGTTTTCATTGATAGTGCAGCCTCTAGCATACTATACTCGTTTGTAGATGGATTTTCTGGATACAATCAAGTGTTAATGGCCCAAGAGGATAAAGCCAAAACTGCTTTCATTACTACATGGGGTATATTTTGTTATAGGGTGATGTCATTCGGCTTAAAGAATGCTGGGGCAACCTACCAAAGGATGGCCACCACACTATTTCATGACATGATACACAAAGAAGTTGAAGTATATGTTGATGATATGATGGTTAAATCAGATACAAGAGAACAACACTTCCAAAACTTGGAATTATTCTTCGATAGAGCTTTGAAATATAAGCTAAGATTAAACTCGAAGAAGTGTGTGTTTGGTGTTACCTCAGGTAAATTATTGGGACATGTGATTGGTCCAAATGGCATTGAGATTGATCCTGACAAAGTTAAAGCAATCAGGGACATGCCAGCCCCTAAGACGGAGAGAGAAGTTCATGGATTTATTAGTAAATTATAATACATTAACAGATTCATAGCAAAGCTCATAACAATTTGTGAGCCTATCTTCAAATTGCTTAAAAATAATCAGCCGGTCATATGGAATGAGGAATGTTAAAAAGCCTTTGAGTGAATAAAAGAGTATTTGTTGAATCCACTTGTTTTAAAACCACCTAAACCCGGCAAACCTCTATTGCTATACTTAGCAGTAGAAGAAGAGTCGATAAGAGCCATGCTAGCCCAAGCAGATGAGTCAGGAATTGAGCATGCAGTTTACTATTTGAGTAGAAAGCTCCTACCTTATGAAATTACGTATAGTATCATTGAAAAGACCTGTATAGCCGTGGTTTGGTCTTCTAAGAAGTTGCTGCATTACTTTCAATCGTATAGTGTGCAAACAATTTCCAGGTTGAATCCAATGAAGTACTTAAGGGAGACACCCTCTTTGATTGGGAAATATGGTCGATGGTTGATAATATTAGAAGAATTTGAGATTGAGTATGTAACCAGGAAAATAATCAAAGGTAGAGCGGTGGTAGAATTCCTAGCCCAACAATCATTACCAGAAAGTGAAGAGGTAATCTTGGAATTTTCGGATGAACATTTAGAAGCAATTGAAGTAAAAGGGTGGAAAATGTATTTTGATGGAGTAGTAAATAGGAAAGGAGCAGGTTTGGGAGTTATACTAGAATCACCGGAAGGGGAACTTATCCCTTTAGCCAAAAAGTTGAAATTTAGGACAACCAATAATATGGTGGAGTACGAAGCTTGTATTTTTGGTTTGGAAACCCTAATGATTATGAAAGTGGATAAGGTGAAAGTTTTTGGAGATTCATTGCTAGTAGTATCCCAAGTAAATGGAGAGTGGGAGTTGAAAGAGGAAAAATTAAAGCCATACCACCATTACCTGACTATGATGAAGAAGAACTTTAAGGAGTGTAGGTTTATACATCTATCAAGAGAAGAAAATCAGATGGCTGATGCCCTAGCCACATTGGCTTCGGTATGGGAAAACCCTGTTAGCTTATTCCTTAAGCCTCTGATCTTGACCAGTTCATCAACTCCTTGCTATGAATATGAGGCAATCATGAAAATTGATATAGACCATGATGCATGGTATGATACTATAAGGCGATTTTTGGAAGAAAGAGAATATCCGCCGGGGGCAACAAAGAAAGAGAGAAGAGCCATAAGGCAGTGGTCATTGCAATACATCACATTCCATAGAGAGTTATATCGAAGATGGCTTGATGGGGTGCATTTAAGATGTTTAAGAAAGCATGAAGTGGAGCGTATCATGTCAGAAATACATGCGGAAAGTTACGGTCCGCACATGAGTGGTTTGGCTCTAGTTAAGAAGATTATTTGGCAAGGTTACTACTGGTTGACCATGGAGAGAGATTGTATTGAGTTTGTAAAGAAGTGCCAACAATGTCCGATGTATGGTAACTTGAATCACATGCCTCCTGAAGAACTGCATTCTATGTCTTCACCCTGGCCCTTTGCCACCTGGGGTATTGACATTATAGGAGAAATACAGCCGACAGCCTCAAACGGTCACCATTTCATTGTAGTAGTAGTAGATTATTTTTCAAAATGGGTCAAAGCCGAATCCTTCAACAAATTGGGTGCAAGCCAAATGGCTAGATTTATTAAAAAGAACCTCATCTGCCGGTACGGGATCCCGCATAGTGTGATATCAGATAATGGGGTACAGTTTCAAGGAGTAGTTAAGGATTTATTCTCAAAGTACCGAATCCATCATCATAGATCCTCTCCTTATAGACCAAAGGCTAATGGTGCAGTAGAAGCAGCAAACAAAACAATTAAGCAAATTCTTTCCAAGATGACCAAGACTTACAGGGATTGGTCAGAGATGCCTCCCTTAGCTTTATGGGGATATAGGACAAGTGTGCGAACACCTACTGGAATGACACCGTTCTCTTTGGTTTATGGGATGGAAGCAGTGTTGCCAATTGAAATAGAAATCGAGTCATTGAGAGTAGTCTTGGAAGCCAAACTGCCTGAAACGGAATGAGTAGCGAGCAGATACACACAGTTAGCTTTACTAGAAGAAAGAAGGTTAAAGCCACTGTATCATTACCAACTGTATCAAAAGAAGATAGCTCGGGCCTACAATAGAAGGGTTAAAATAAAAAAACTCAGAGTCGGGGATTTGGTGTTGAAGCAATGTAAGCCTAATGTATCTGATCCAAGAGGGAAGTTCAGGCCTAGCTGGGAAGGGCCATATGTCTTGAAACAAGTCATGGACAAAGGTGCGGTAAAGTTATCAAACATGGATGGGAACAAATTTAGTTAACCAGTAAACATTGATAAGTTGAAGAGGTTTTATGTATGATATATAAAAAAAAGAGCTCGCTAGGTTGAAAACCCAAAAAGGGTGGCCTAGGCAAAAGTTAGAGCAATCCACTAGTTCCAAAAACCCAAAAGGGCGGGCTAGGTAACAATTAGGGCTAAAAGAGAGAAAATCATCAATTAGAAAACCTGAAAGGGCTAGTTGTCAACAGGAGTGATCTTGTGCATGCTGGCTTTATGTTTGGTTGTTCCCCAATTTAATAAAATAGAATTAATGTTAAAATTGTTCTATGTGCACTGTTATAAGTATTTGACTAGAAATGGATGAAATATATAAACACAATAGCAAAAGGCGATGACAAATTTTAAATGGAAAAGAAGCATCTTTTATTAATTTAATTATTTTTCATCATAACAATACACTTTCTAAATTGACAAATGTAAAATCTATGGCAGTTGATAAATGTAACGTGCAGGCCAGCTTTGCCTCAGCCGATCCAAGTAGGTTTCAGTCAAGCAAGGCATGTCTAAATTGGGAGTAAAGTCAGAATCGTGAGGCTCAGCTCTGTACTGACGGCCAAGTCGGCGAGGATCATGGCATGTACCTTGACGAAGAGCAGCAAGGGGAACATACATCAAGTATGTCCGCATGGTGATACAAGAAATCTTCCACCAAGGTACCAACCAACGGATATTGACTTCAGCGCATGAGTGGATCCAGTCAACCCAGTCAGCATATGAAGAAGCAGGATGGAGTAGTTTCTTAGCAGAATGATGACGTGGTAGATATCTGGCAAAATCCATGGATGGAGTATCAAGCAAACAAAGACACTCCTAAAGCCAAATCTGTGAAGAAAGAAAAAAAAAGAAAAAGAAGTCCGCTAAGTTGAAAACCCGCAAGGGCAGCTTAGGCAAAAATTAGGATAGCATATTGTTATTGTGGTTTGTACCACTAAGCCGTTGGCTTAGCGCGATTGTGGTTCATCGCGCAGGTGACAGAGTAGAACCAGAGAGTTCATCTAGACCGAGTCGAGTCTAGATTTTGAAGTGTTGATAGTGGGCTTAAAGATCAAAGACTGACTGCCAAACATGTATAAACTTTATGTTTTGTAAAATTTGATTTTGATGTTTATGTATTTGTAAATACCTTTACATTTTCCGCTACGTATTGAATGAACATTTTATGTATTGTGTTTTATGATATAACTTAAATGTTTTAAGTTGCTCATATTATTGTATAAAGGAGTGAGTTGTTTGTTTTGTAAACCGTAGCATTCCTATATTTGGTATACGTATATTACAGATATGGTGGTATGTAGTGTGCGTATACGGGATATAGGGGTGTTACAATTGTTTTGGTATCAGAGCCTAGGTTTGAGATTCTCAACCTAGGTAAATTGTAAGAAAAAGAACATTTTGATTTTTAAAATGTGATTTTTGAATAAGATACATGTTTTGGTATTGCCAGTCTTTGATCTTTAATGAGATATATTCTGCTGTGGTTGCAGATATAGGTAGTAATGGCGTCTCAGTCACGTCAGTCCATAGAAGGTAGTGCTGAGAGTGTAGCTCCGAAAGAGGGTAGAGATGGAGCTAGGGTTGATAGAGCTGGAAAGGCACCTGTTCCTGTGCCAGAGAGATCAGCTACTGATGAAGTTCTGCCGGTTTGGTTACGACATGTGGTAGAATTGTTGAGGCAACCTCTAGTGCAGCCGCCACCGCCACCACAGCCTCAAGTGCCAGTAAGACATTATGATAAATTGAGGAAGTATGGGGCCGAGGATTTCTTTGGTACTACAGATTCTGCAGTAGCTGAACAGTGGTTGGATAGAGTGCAGAGGGTATTTATTCAGTTGCAAGCTACTTCTGAAGAGAAATTTGATTATGCTAGATCCCTTTTGCAGAAAAATGCTTATGATTGGTGGAAGACGGTTCCTCATGCCATGGATGATCCACCTACGTTGTCTTATAGTGGTTTTCTGAGGGAGTTTGAGCAGAAATATACTCCGAGGGAGTATAAGGATGTTAAGAAGATGGAATTTCTGAATTTGAGACAAGATAACCGGACAGTGACAGAGTATGAGGTAGAGTTCATCCGGTTGAGTCATTATGCCGGGGGGATTATCTCTGATGAGATTGACCGGTGTAGGAGATTTGAGGAGGGATTGAGGCCCTCTATTATGTGTATTGTTGCTGGTTCTCGGTACCAAGATGTTTCTCAATTGGTTGCAGCAGCTAGAAGTGTTGAGAGAGCACAGGGTATTGCAGCAGCTGCTACTGAGGAGGAGATCAGAGTTAGGAGACCCCAGTTTGAGGCAGGGTCTTCATCTATTAAAAGAGGCAGAGGATGTTTTATTCTAAGGATCAGTAGGAGCCAGAGGCAGTCTGGTAGGTCAGTTCAATATCAGAGGCAGAGACCGAGACCTACAGTTTCTGTAGCTAGTGCTCTGACTCCAGTGGTTCAGAGGTCTACTCCACCTACATATGTCCATTGTGGTAGAGTACATGGGGGTGTTTGTTGGAAGATTAGTGGATCAGCTGTGTGTTTCAAATGTGGATCACCTGAGCATTTCATTAGAGATTGTCCTGAGCTACAGGAGGATAGACAGACTGATACTGCAGCTTCTCAACCTAGTGTTAGCAGAGGTGGTCGAGGGGGCAGAGGTTTCAGTAGAGGTGGTCAACCTGGTATCAGTCAGAGAGGAGGCTCTACATCTGGAGGCAGTAGGCCAGATGAGGCCGGGTCTTCTCAGCGAGTATATGTGATGCAGAGGGAGCTGGATGCTTCAGTAGTCATTGCGGGTACATTTTCTTTATTTGGCATTTCAGTTCTTGCTTTGATTGATCCAGGATCTACTCATTCATACATAACTGCATCTATCTTGCCTGTGACTGAATTGCATTCTGAGTCCTTAGGATTTGATGTGTTGGTGACAAATCCTTTAGGGCATAGTGTGGTTGTTAGTAAGGTGCACCAAGATAGTTCAGTTGTGGTGCAAGGAGAGGAGTTTTTGGGGGATCTGATTGAAATGCCTTTTAAGGAATATGATTTGATCTTAGGCATGGATTGGTTGTCTAAGCATGGAGCTGTGGTAGATTGTCAAAAGAAGTGTGTTACCTTGAGAACTGGTGATAGTAGAAGTGTGATAGTATCTAGTAAGCAGAGATAACTTGCATCCTTGTTTGTATCAGCTTAGGAAGTTGATTAGAAAAGGGTGTGATGCTTATATTGCTCATGTTATGGATACCAAAGTAGTGGGTTCTCAACTTGATAGGATACCCACAATTGTTGAATTCCCAGATGTGTTTCCTGAGGAGTTGCCAGGGTTACCCCCTGAGAGAGAGGTTGAGTTTGGTATCGATTTGTTCCCTGGTACCACTCCCATCTCTATTACTCCTTATCAAATGGCATCTCTATTACTCCTTATCTCTAGAAGGTACAGTTGTAGGAGTTGTTGGATAAAGGGTTTGTTCGCCCTAGTGTTTCTCCGTGGGGAGCTCCTGTTTTGTTTGTGAAGAAGAAGGATGGTACTTTGAGATTGTGCATTGATTATAGGCAATTGAACAAGGTGACTATCAAGAATAAGTATCCTTTGCCTAGGATTGATGATCTCTTTGATCAGTTGAAGGGAGAAACAATTTTCTCTAAGATTGATTTGAGATCAGGGTACCATCAGTTGAGAGTCAGAGCTGAAGATGTTCCTAAGACAGCTTTCCGCACAAGGTATGGGCATGAGTTTTTAGTGATGCCTTTTGGGTTGACGAATGCACTTGCAGCTTTCATGGATTTAATGAATAGGGTGTTTAGGCCCTACCTAGATCAGTTTGTGGTGGTCTTCATTGATGATATTTTGGTGTATTCGCGTAATGAAGAGGATCATGACAAGCATCTGCGGATTGTATTGCAGACTTTGAGAGAGAAGCAGTTGTATGCTAAGTTGTCGAAGTGTGAGTTTTGGCTGGATCAAGTGACTTTTCTGGGTCATTTGGTGTCAGCAGATGGTATAAGAGTTGATCTGAGTAAAGTTGAGGCTATTATGAATTGGAGTCCACCGAAGTCTGTAACTGAAGTTAGAAGTTTTCTGGGTTTGGCAGGCTATTATCGACGCTTTGTGAAAGGTTTTTCTTTAATAGCTACTCCACTCACCAGATTACTTCGGAAGGGAGTTAGGTTTGAGTGGACAGATCAATGTCAAGCTAGTTTTGAGCAGTTGAAAGAGATGTTGACTCAAGCTCCTGTTCTTACTTTGCCTGTGGAAGATAAACCATATGTGATTTGTAGTGATGCTTCACATAATGGTTTAGGATGTGTTTTGATGCAAGAAGGTAGAGTTATAGCTTATGCTTCTAGCTAGTTGAAGCCGCATGAGCTTAATTATCCGACACATGATTTGGAGTTGGCAGCTATAGTGTTTGCTTTGAAGATTTGGCGACACTATTTGTATGGAGAGAAGTGTTTTATCTACACAGATCATAAGAGTTTGAAATATTTGGGGGTTCAAAGAGAGCTTAATCTTCGACAGAGACGGTGGTTGGAGTTGATTAAAGACTATGACTGTTTGAATGATTATCATCCTGGTAAGGCGAATGTTGTTGCTGATGCCTTGAGTCGGAAGTCTTTAGCAGGTTTGACTGTTTATTCGCTCTCGTTGCTTGTTGAGTTGAGGGTGTTGCATACTAGTTTTGAATCATGTGATGATGGTGCATTGTTGGCTCAGTTGCAGTTGAGACCGGTGTTGTTGGATCAGATTAAAGAGGCTCAATTGGCTGATGGAAAAATTCAGAAGATTGTGTCAGATTACCAAAATGGGGAGAGCCTAGATTTCCATGTGAGAAGTGATGGTAGCCTTTAGTTTAAAAATAGATTGTGTGTTCCTGATGATGTTAAATTGAGAAAGAGTATTTTAGAGGAAGCACACCAGTCGGTTTTTGCTATGTACCCTGGGAGTACAAAGATGTATCAGGATTTGAAGCAACATTACTGGTGGTCAGGTATGAAGAAGGATATAGCGAAGTTTGTATCCAAGTGTCTCACTTGTCAGAGGGTGAAAGCTGAGCATCAAGTTCCAACTGGGTTGCTTCAACCTTTATCAGTGCCTAAATGGAAATGGGAACGTGTGACAATGGATTTTGTGTCTGGTTTGCCATTGACTTAGAAGAAGCATGATGCTATCTGGGTGATTGTTGATCGGTTGACAAAGACAGCTCATTTTCTTTCAGTTCGGATGGACTATTCTCTTGAGAAGTTGGCTGAGCTGTATATCAGTGAAATAGTAAAGTTGCATGGTGTCCCAATTTCTTTGGTGTCTGATCGAGATCCCAGGTTTACTTCAAGGTTTTGGAAAAGTTTACATGGTGCTTTGGGTTCTCGATTGCACTTTAGCACTGCTTTTCATCCGCAGACAGATGGGCAGTCATAGAGAGTGATATAGATTATTGAGGATATGTTGAGAAGCTGTGTCATTGATTTTTCAAGAAGTTGGGGCAGATTTTTGCCACTTGTGGAATTTGTTTACAACAACAATCATCAATCCAGTATTGGAATGGCACCTTATGAGGCATTGTATGGTAGAAGATGCAGAATGCCTCTATGTTGGAATGAAGTTGGAGAAAGTAAATTGGTTGGTCCTGATTTGATTAAAGAAACAGAAGAGAAAGTGAAGATAATTCAGGATCAGTTGAAAGCAGCTTCAGATCGACAGAAATCTTATTCAGATTTAAAGAGGAGAGACATAGAGTTTAATGTTGGAGATAAAGTATTTTTGAAAGTGTCTCCTTGGAAAATGATTTTAAGATTTGGTAGGAAAGGGAAGCTAAGTTCTCGTTTTATTGGACCGTATGAGGTATTGGAAAGAGTTGGACCAGTTGCTTATCGACTCGCTTTACCGCCTGAATTGGATAGAATCCATAATGTCTTCCATGTTTCTATGCTGCGGAGGTACAGATCAGACCCATCTCATGTTCCGTCCGTTGAATTTATTGAGGTGAATCCGGATTTGACATTTGAAGAAGAACCAATTGCTATTTTGGCACATGAAGTGAAAGAGTTAAGAAATAAGAAAGTGCCACTTGTGAAAGTTCTTTGGAAGAATCATGCAAAGGAAGAGGCAACTTGGGAGAGTGAGCAAGTGGTGCGAGATCAATATCCTCAATTGTTTCAGACTTGATATCAGGTAATTTCGAGGATGAAATTTCTTTTTAGAGGGGGAGAATTGTAATATCCCAAAGTATACCCTAAAAGTTTTGTTATTATTGTTGTATTTGGATTTAAAGGATATGTCCAATGGAAAGAGAAAAGAAGTTAAGAGAGAGTGTATATGTTATATATATGGTGATAAATATAACATATGATAAATATAACATATACAAGTCAAAGTAAATGGTCAAAAGATGATTATTTAATGAATTAATTATTTAGTGGAAAATGGAAAATTAAGTGAGTGGAAGAGGATATTTTATGAATATTTTAATATAATTTGCTTGGTGGAGGTTTAAGTGGAGAATAAGAGTTTGACTTGTCTCTTTTCTTCTTTATTTTCTTCTTCTTTTCCTTCTTGGCCGTGTATCACTAAAGCAAGAGAGCAAGAGAGAGTTTTGATATTCTAAGCTCAAAATTGAAGAAGATTACAAGTGATCAAGTTGGAAATTTAAGAAGTTTCATTAACTTGGTAAGTTTCCTTTTGATTCTCTTGTTTTATTTTAAGTTGTATTTGAGTTGGATGATTAATTGTTGATGGTATGAATATGTTTGATTGTGGTGTGTTTGAGAGTGTTGGGTAATTGATTTTGATTTTGGGGTTGAATTGAAGAAAAGGAATTAGGTTGGTGTTGAAAGAGTAAGAGTTGTGACTTGGTAATTGATGTATGTTGTGAGTTTGAGCAATTATTATCTTAGATTTTCAATGTGTTTGTGTTTAATGGAGTTGAAAGTATAGAATACATGAGTTTGGTTCGAAACAGAAGCATTTTGGATGCCACGACCTTGGGGGTGTTAAGCAATTGGACAGATTCATTTTCTAACCCACGCCCGTGGGGGTTTGTGAGACCACGACCGTGGGGTTGTGAGGCCACGACCGTGGGGGTGTTAGGACATGACTGTGGGCTCTAGTTAGTGGTTTTGGTTTGTAATTTGTGATCCATGACTCTAGTATGAGACTGATAGGTGAATAATTGTATTGGCATTCATGTGAATTTGTTAAATAAGTGTGTATTTTCCTTTTGAAGTAGGTTGTGAAGAGGTTGAATTGCCTTAACCCTAGTAGTGAAGAATTCTTGGAAGAGGAAGTGTATAGATTGGTGTGAGTTGTTCTTGAGGTAAGTACAAACTTACATGGTTGCATACATTTACATGATTTTGAGATTCAACACATTTGGTTGTTAATGTGTTAAATAATTTGTTACATTGTTAATACATTTGATTAATGCTATGATTTGCATAATGTAGAAGATAATGTATGTTCAATGCACTTGGTTAAGTATACTTTAATGATGAATTGCTTTAATGTGAATTGAGATATGATGTAATGTGAAGCCATTGTTGTTGGCTATGATAATGCAAATGAAATAATTGGGGCATGATTGCCTATTTAATTATGGAATATGAAATGAGAAATGAATTGAGAAAGAGAATGATAAAGAGATAAATGAAATAATTGTGTGCTTAATATGTTATTCAATTTTCAGAGTTCTGAGTTTGGCGGCAAGCCTATGAATCGCTGGACAGGTGAAAAGACCGGGTCGTAAGCCGAGTCCAGCTGATAAATGTGAAATGTGATGTTTTTGGGGTGAAAAGACTGGGTCGTAAGCTAAAAACAAATCCTTGAAGCTAGATTGAGTGAAAAGACTGGGTCGTAAGCTCAAATCTAGTTGGATTATCCATGGATATATATATATTGATGATTATGATTATGGACCAAAGCAGTAACTTTGAACTTTGAATAACATATTAGTGTCTTTTGGGCCCATGTTTGTCTTTATTTAAATGTGATTCATGAATGATGAAACAATTCAATGATAAAATGAAAGGTAATGTTACGGAATATAATGTTCTTGAGAATTGTTTATAATGTTTGAAAGTATGATATTTGCATTTCATTATAGCATATTGTTATTGTGGTTTGTACCACTAAGCCGTTGGCTTAGCGTGATTGTGGTTCATCGCGTAGGTAACAGAGTAGAACCAGAGAGTTCATCTAGACCGAGTTGAGTCTAGATTTTGAAGTGTTGATAGTGGGCTTAAAGATCAAAGACTGACTGCCAAACATGTATAAACTTTATGTTTTGTAAAATTTGATTTTGATGTTTATGTATTTGTAAATACCTTTACATTTTCCGCTGCGTATTGAATGAATGTTTTATGTATTGTGTTTTATGATATAACTTAAATGTTTTAAGTTGCTCATATTATTGTATAAAGGAGTGAGTTGTTTGTTTTGTAAACCGTAGCATTCCTATATTCGGTATACATATATTACAGATATGGTGGTATGTAGTATGCGTATACGAGATATAGGGGTGTTACAATTGTTTTGGTATCAGAGCCTAGGTTTGAGATTCTCAACCTAGGTAAATTGTAAGAAAAAGAACATTTTGATTTTTAAAATGTGATTTTTGAATAAGATACATGTTTTGGTATTGCCAGTCTTTGATCTTTAATGAGGTATATTCTGCTGTGGTTGCAGATATAGGTAGTGATGGCATCTCAGTCACGTCAGTCCGTAGAAGGTAGTGCTGAGAGTGTAGCTCCGGAAGAGGGTAGAGATGGAGCTAGGGTTGATAGAGCTGGAGAGGCACCTGTTCCTATGCCAGAGAGATCAGCTACTGATGAAGGTCCGCCGGTTTGGTTACGGCATGTGGTAGAATTGTTGAGGCAAGCTCCAGTGCAGCTGCCACCGCTACCACAGCCTCAAGTGCCAGTGAGACATTATGATAAATTGAGGAAGTATGGGGCCGAGGATTTCTTTGGTACTACAGATCCTACAGTAGCTGAACAGTGGTTGGATAGAGTGCAGAGGGTATTTATTAAGTTGCAAGCTACTTCTGAAGAGAAATTTGATTATGCTAGATCCCTTTTACAGAAAGATGCTTATGATTGGTGGAAGACGGTTCCTCATGCCATGGATGATCCACCTAGGTTGTCTTATAGTGATTTTCTGAGGGAGTTTGAGCTGAAATATACTCCGAGGGAGTATAAGGATGTCAAGAAGATGAAATTTCTGAATTTGAGACAAGATAACCGGACTCGATTGAGAAAAAATTCAGAAAAACTTTACGTTTGAAAAACAAGATTGTTCCAATTAAACATTAAAGAAAATAAAAGAAGAAAAACAAACAAGCCAAGGGAAGTTTGTTGAGTTAAGCTTCTTCTCCTTTCACATCTTCAATTTTTTCATCTTGAAAGGATGATAAAACAAAATCTTCTTCCAATCCTTTTCCCACCATGAAGGTTGCTGGTGGTGGCACTCTTCCAAATTTAGGCAAAGGGTTGTCCTTGGTATTGGGCTTATCCGGCTTGGGTAGCTTGCCACTATCGATTAGGTCTTGGATCTCATGGCTTAGACGAGCACATTTATCTATTTCATGCCCTCGCATTTGGTGAAATTGATAGAAGGCCTCGGCATTGAAGTTTGGTGGTAGTGGATTATGTAGTGGTCGAGGAACTAACGGTTGCAACAACCCTTTTTTTGCAGCTTGCTAAAAACCTAAGATAGAGGTTTCCCCAATTCTGAGGATTGTCTTATATTTCCTTGACCAGTCGTATTAAATCAACTTCTTTTTGCGTGCTTTGATTTCCAAACTGGTAATTCCTTTTCTCATTCCTTTTAATTGAAAGCCGATTCTTCTCTCTTTCCCACTCTTCAATTTGCATAATAGCTTGGAGAAGATCTTTGAAATCCCTTATAAGGGTGTGAGACATCCTTTCAGAGAGATTGGGCAGGACACCTCTCACGATCATCCTTATTTGATCAAATTCATCGGGCCTTTTCTTGAGCAAAGCAACCTTATTTCTCCACCTTTTCACATAGTCCACAAAATTCTTAAACCAATTTTGGACAACAGGGTCCAATGAGAGCATGAAGTACCTTAGAGTTTGAGCCTTAGTAGCTTAGGCAGACTGCATAGCAGTGATATACTGCTTCACATGGAGATGAAGATTTCCAGTACCATTGTATCTAGGAAAGGATGGCATCTTGAATTTATAAGGGACCTCCTCAACTTGTTCAAATAGTTTGTCATTCTCGGATATCTCGTTGGTTTTTAGCTTCTTCTCAAATTTCTTTTCTAAATCAGCAATCATCCTTTCAACATTAGAGTTTCGATCTTTTCAATAGTTTCCTTCTCAACAACCTTCGGCTCCTTTTTGTCTTGGAGATCTTGGTAGTATTGAGCCCAATCATCATCATCAATGACCACCTTATCATCATCAAAAGCTACTTCACCAATTTTAGCCTTCCCATTGTCCTTTGGCTTCTTAGTGCTAGCAGATGCTTCGGCATGATTTTCTAAGATTGCAGTCAATTGGTTCTTCATGGTCTCAGCCAGGGCCTCTTTTATTTCTTCCATTTTGGCATTGAGGGCTTCATCCACCATTCTTTGAATTTGTTCGAGATCCATTGTTTTTGGTGAGCAAGTGATTGAGTCATTGCTAGATACCTCATCTCTGGCGTAGGTCAGATTATTGTAAGCTTTTGAATTGTCATAATCCAGGGCTGTGAGCCAGAGAGGATCAATGATATGAGATGCAAATGTATGCATGGATGCACAAACAATCAACAAACAAGGATAATTAGGATGCTCCTTCCAACCTTATAACATCCACACACGAATGGCAAGTCCTTTTCCTAGTTATATGGTTCATCTTGCTTTCAAATAATTCCCTCGGAAGTTTCAACTAATAGTTATATTTCAGAAAATGGAAATCCATCCATGATAATTCCCATTAATTAGGTTTTCATCCGTCGAACCAACTAAACTAGCTTTTATGCTATATTGGATTAAAACTAAATTAAGAGGTTTATTATAGATAGATTTCTCACTTGAAAAAGTAACTAATGATTCATGCCAAAAACAAGCCCATGGTTAATTTATTCTTAGTGTAAACTAGGCCCACAATTGATTTTTGGTATTTCTTAATTGACCTAAATATTTTTGCAAGCTCTTTGTAAGGAAAAGTTGGGTGAAAATAGTTTTGTTTCTAAGCCCATTATAAAATGATTTTAGAAAAATAGATTTCGGGCTTAGTATTTGGGCCATGAGCCAAAGCATTTTTGATATGTTTTTAGAAAAGTTTTATGTCCAAAGACCATCTTAAAAATTTTGAAAAATAGCTTTGGTCTTTTGGATTTTAAAGAAAAAATTATTTTGAGCTTACAATATACTTAGGTCATATTAGAAAAAGAACAAACCAAATAAGCCATGATTTAGACTAAGATAAACTAACCATAGTCAAACAACATGCATTTGGGGTAAAACCTAAGGAAAGTAACTAGGCCAACTACATGAGCTTTAGTCTTTGGGTAAAAAGGCTCAGGTTCCCATAGCAAGTATATACCAAATGGTACGAGGCTATGAGTGGTTATGCCATGCTCGATCTCCACACCTTGAGTGAAAGTATGGTATCCCTTATATAACACAACACGGGTAACACAGGCGTCCTAACTCACACACACAATGCAATATAATATGATGCAATGGATAATATCATTATAAGAAAGAATAGAATAATATAAAGACCAATGGAATCAACTTCTCTTATCCCCAGTGGAATTGACACTGTGAGCGGGGATTTTTACCCCCACTCCCGGTGGAATGGTTCTTGCGACTTCGGCACTGTTTTGGCTCGGGGCCTTAGAGAACACGGACCTAAGTCCAGAGAAAATGGAGTCACCACCCGGATGGACTGGGAAAAAAGAAAGGGGTGGATGACTCGATTCCTAAGGAATCCCCAACCCCCTAATGGGTTAGGAAAGTTGGGTATGTGTGGGGAAGGTGAGAAATGGCCCAGTGTTTTATTGGTTTTTGTTATAGATTTGTGTCTTGTTTATTATAATAATTATTGTTTTATTTAGGTTATTTGTTAGTTTTAATCGGTTTGTTTAGTGTTTTCATTAATTTGTCCGTGTCTCACCAAGTTCCAAAGGAAAAGAAGATTCAAAACTCACAGAAGCAGACACAAGCAAGGGACACGGCCAAGTCACTAGCCGTGTCCCTCCAAAAAGGACCAACACGGCCACGTCACTTCCAAGACTAGGCCGTGTCACTCAACCAAAGAAGAAAGAAGAAAAAAGCAAGCAGTAGGTGACACATGCAAGGGACACGGCCAAGTCACTGGACGTGTCCCTCCAAAGACATGCAACACGGCCAAGTCTCCTCTGACTTGGCCGTGTCTCTCATAAACCAAAGACGTACCAGATTTTTAAAGTGGAGAATTTGTATAAAAGAAAGGAGGAAGCTAGGGTTTGAAGGGGGAAGATTTAGAGAGTTGTTTGAGCCGTCAGAGAGAAAAGTTAGGGTTTTAACATTTGTTTTCTTTGATTTTGATTTCTCTTTGATTAATCTAGCTTAGATTAGATTTGTTCTAGCCAACGAGACATCCTTCTTGCAAGATTGAACAAGAAATTCTTCAGAAACTTCAAGGAGTTTGTAACTTGGTTTTGTACTCGAACTTATTCTCTTTATTTTCATTGAAATTGTATGAATAGATATTATCATGTCTATTTTGATTCCTTTGAACATTAATGAGATGAATATGTTTGATTGCATTATGAACTAATTTGATCTAGTCTAGGGTTTGTATGGATATGCTATGATTGTGTGAATTGGTTATTCTCTTAGCTAATAATTTCCTTAGCCTTGATTGAATGAAATATTGTTAATATATAATTGATTGGCCACCAATTATGTGTTTTAGGTATTAGATGATGGATTGAGAGATGAAGTCTAATGCTGGAACAAGTCAATTAAGAACTTAGGTGAATTAGAGATATAACCTATTAAAAAGATTGTTTCAATTATAACTAGATTAGTTGTAAGAGGTTTGAATGCGAGAGCTTATTTCCTTAACTCAATTAATTAAGTTGTTTGAGATTTAATCTTTGAAATTAAATTAGTTAAGAGGAATAACCGTTCATACATATAAGTAGTAGAGCACTGCAAACCCTAGACCATTCTATCAAGTGAATCAAAACCTCAGCTCTTGTTTACTTTTATTGTTTTAAACTTCAATTAAACGTTTTCATTAGTTAGCAATTTAAATTTATTCATTATTTGTTACTTTTAATCTGATAATCGATTAGCCACTTTAGCTTCCTTGTGAGACAACCTTGGGGTGATCACCTTTGCTACAGCTACCTCGTATACTTGCGAGTGACGCTTTGTGTTAGAGTTAATTCGAGCGCAACAAGTTTTTGGCGCCGTTGCCGGGGAGGCTAATTGGCGAAATTGTTTATTAGGCAAAAATATTCTAGATTATTTTTTCGCTGTTTTCATTTCATTTTATTTTTCTTTTATTTTCAATAATTTCTTTTTTCTAGAAATTTTGTTTATGCAAGGAAGGAGATCACTTGGAGGAGATCTATACCCAGTCATTCCTAAAATCCAGAGAGTGAAAAGGAGTAGGGAAGAGTTTGAATTGTACACAGGATTTGATACTTCAAAGGAGGACACTTCTGATTTTGAGTCGGAATCTGCACAATCTGTTAGAATGGCTGAAGAAAGACAAAGGATGATGAGAGACTTTGCTAGACCTGTCATTGGAACTTCCACTTCTTGCATAAGACTGACAGATGCAGCGAGAAATTATGAGTTGAAGAACATTCACTACAATATGCTGCCATCATTTTATAGAGTTTCAAATGAAGATCCTTTGAACTTTATTCGGGATTTCTACTCCACCCTCAACACTTTTCCATTGGGAGGATTAACAGAGGATCAGTTGAGGATGCGGTGTTTTCCATATACTTTGAAGGATAGGGTAAAGAACTTGGGAACAAGTTTATAATAAATTCATGGGCAAGTTTTATTCACATCAGAAGACAGCTGAATTGAGAGGGAAGATTGCTACATTCTCTCAATTTGAAGGAGAACCATTTCATGAGGCTTGGGACAGATTTAAGATGCTATTGATCCATTGTCCACATCATCATTACCCACTTCAACTCCTTAATCAGTTTTTCTATGATGGTCTCACCCAGCAATTTCAGAACACTGTTGATAATGGAGCTGGGGGAGCCATGGGAGAAAAGACAACAGCTAAAACCTATGATATCTTTGAGATGTTGGGAGCTAATTCTCAACAGAAAAGTGTAAGAGGAAGAAGTAAAGGGGTGAATCAACTGGAAGCCAATAGTGAAATGGTCAATCAGATAGCTGAGTTGACAAAGCAAGTGCAGATGCTGAATATGAAGAATAATATTTCTTCATCTACTCAAGAAGTGTGTGGAATCTGTGGGACTCTCGGGCATGGAGCGAATATATGTCCCTCTGCATATGAGTCTTTTGGTAATGCTGAGCAAGTCAATGCCATGGGGGGATTCCAACCAAGGGCCCGTAATGATGCTTATTCGAATACTTATAATCCTGGTTGGAGGAATCACCCAAATTTTTCCTGGGCAACAAATAATTCTCAGCAGCCTTTTCATTTGCTCCATAGATAGAACCATGAGCAGGGCCAATCCTCGAATCAAGGGCAGTCTAAGATAGAAAGTTTGGAGGAAAGTTTACAGGCTTTTATCCAGGTCAGTGCTAAGAATCAAGAGATAACAAACAAGAGGCTGGATTCCTTAGAAGCATCTTTTAAGAAAGTGGAGTCACAAGTTGGACAACTTGCACAACAGATGCAGATTCAACAGAAGGGGAAATTCCCAAGTCAACCCGAGCAGGCACATTCAGTGACTATTTTTAGAAGTGGTGAGGAAATTAACACTAATGTTGAAAATGATTCTGTGAGTGCAGGTGACCAAGAGAACAAGAAGGAAGGAGAACCAAAGAACAAAGGTGCTGGAGAAAGATCAGTGGAGAAGTCCCCTACAGCAGATCTACATAAGGCAAGCAATCTATACAGGCCACCTATACCATTCCCTAGCAGGTTGAAGGATGATAAACCAGATAAGCATTTTTCTAACATCTTCAACATGTTGTCTAAGGTAAGTATTAACTCACCCTTACTTGAGGCAATAAAGAACATACCAGCTTATGCCAAGTTCTTCAAAGAGCTGATCACCAAGAAAAAGAGGTATGAGACGAATGAAAAGGTGATAGTTTTAGAGGTAGCTAGTGCTGTTCTGCAGCCTAAACTACCTCCCAAGCTAAAGGATCCTGGTAGCTTTCTAATTCAAATTACTATGGGGAATGGAAAGGGGACTGAAGGCATGTGTGATCTAGGAGCTAGTGTGAATTTAATGCCTTATTCTATGTTTAAAAAATTAGAACTAGGGGAGCTTAAACAAAAAAAAATGGTGTTGCAATTAGCTGATAGGTCTTTTAGATTCCCGAAAGGGGTTATAGAAGATGTGTTAGTTAAGGTTGGAGGGTTGATAGTACCTGTGGATTTCATAGTACTTGACATGGAAGGAAGTAACCCTTCACCATCTGCACACACTATTCTGCTGGGTAGGCCTTTTATGGCGACTACCAATACCTTGATAGATGTTAAAAATGGTAAGTTGTCAATGACTATCTTAGGGAAAACTGTTGAATTTTCTATTTTTAACACTTCTCCTATTCCTACAACTGCTTTATATGAGGAATGTTCTTTAATTAATAGTGTTGAAGCAGTTGTTTCAGATGCTTTCTTGCAGACAGGTTCCCCAAATAAATTGGAGGTGACACTGACTTTAGAAGAAGGGGCTAAACCAGTGCGGAAGACCCAAAGATGCCTTAACCCGAAGGCATATGAGAGCTTCGAGGAATTATAAGAATCACACTAAAGCACTTCATGACAGATTTATTGGGCATCAGACATTGAGTCCGGGTATGAAAGTTTTACTTTTTAATTCTCAATTCCGTCTGTTTCCAGGTAAACCCAAATCTAGATGGAGTGGTCCTTTCGAGGTAACTAAGGTATGTCCTTCTGGTGCTATTGAATTGCTTAACTCTCGAACCAATAAGAGTTTTAAAGTAAATGAACATAGAGTTAAACCATATAAAGAAGGATTTCATAAAGTGAGGATCATTGACAGCACTTTGATCCATGATTCCTAGACCTTGCAGTATGTCCAGCTTTATGACATTAAAGAAGCGCTAAATGGGAGGCAACCCATTAGTTTGAATTTCTTTTTCATAGTTATATTTTTATATTTTACAATTTTGATTTTATTTTTAGTTTAAATAAATAGAACCCCTAAAGCTCTCTTGCATCTTGTTTTTGAGCATTTGTGTTTGTGATAAAAAGGTAGAGTTTTGCCTCACCAGGGGACGATGGAAGACAGGTTGTACTCAATTCTTTCTCTTTATTATTCTTGTTTTCCATTGAGGACAATGTAAATTCTAAAGTGTGGGGTACTCTTTAAGCTTTTCCTTAATTTTTGTTTTGGTTGCCTTGGTATGTTTATTGTGTTTGTTGTGCATGGTATAATTGTTGAAAATTTATTGATCTTTTCTGTGATTCTAGCATTATAGTTGAGACTTTAGTATCAGCATAGAAATGAGCATTTGAATTCATTCAAGATCAATTTTCACATTCTACGGTTCATGACATATAAATCTTTGAGAACCCACCTGTGTGAGTTTTGAGCCTCATAATTTGATATTATTATCAGTTGATTTTCTTTTCTTAAGTGTGCACCTTCATGATTTTGCATCTCTAGAGTTTGCTTTTGCATACTAATTGAACTCACATTATGATTTAATCTCAAGTTTTAAAATGATGAAGGCAAATTAGGTTAGCCCCTTTAGCTTAAAAAGACTTCCCTTAATATTGATTTCCTTAGTGAGCCAAGTTGAGCCTTTGACCTTTTCTTGTTTGATCAACACAATTCTCAACTTAACATGTTCTTATTATTATCATACCTGCATTAAGGAATGGAGTTTTATGATATGACAATAGGGTGGTTTATTTCAAAGTGTGGGGTAAGCAAGTAAAAAAAATGGTATTGCTATTTGGGGTTGAAATGCATACTTTGCACATTGTATTAAGAGTTGATTATTCTTTTCCTCTACATTTTAAGCTAGATGTTCCATGCAAGTTTATATTTTGTATATATATATATTAAAAATAATAAATTATAAAAATAAAAGAAAGAGAAAAAAAATAGAAAATAGGAAAGAGTATATATATATATATACAAAATTCATATATTTTCTAGCTTTTGAGGAATGTTGACTCGTGTATTTTTCTTGAAGTATGCAAGTATGTGAAAATATTAATGGATTGGTGAGTATGCCATTTGAGGGAGTTATGAGTTTCTTAGCAAGAGTATTGTCTAAATTAGATACTCCATTTCTTGATGCTCCAGCTTAAATGTCTTTTCTCACACCTTTACCTTAGCCCCATTACATCCAAATGAAAGACCTTCGGATTATTTCTTGAGAAAATCAGTGAGGGAGATTGGATAATTAAGCAAGTTTATGGTAGCATGCAGTCATGAATGGTTTGAGTGAATTAACCTATGAAATTGAGTGAAACACTTAGATGAGAGATAAGATTTGTATGTCTGGATTAATGAATGAGTTAAGAAAATCCTTGATTGAAATAAATTGCAAATATTTATGGCTGACTTTTAAAGTATTCCATCTATATACTGGAATTATAGTTAAGGTTGTTTGAGTTTTTAATTTATGCCATGTGAATTTGCTTGAGGACAAGCAAAGTTTTAAGTGTGGGGTAGTTGTTTTATTGGTTTTTGTTATAGATTTGTGTCTTGTTTATTATAATAATTATTGTTTTATTTAGGTAATTTGTTAGTTTTAATCGGTTTGTTTAGTGTTTTCATTAATTTAGGTAGTTTTAGTTTATTTCAGTGTTTATGTTGTTTTTGATCTAGTTTTTAGTATGGTGTTTATGTATTTGTTGGTTATTGTTTATTTACTTTTTGTTTAAAGTTTGTTTGAAATTTTGTTTTAGGTTAAAAAGCCAAGGAACCAAGACTGAAGGAAAAATGGACAGTAGCTGACATAGGCAGAGGACACGGCCAAGTCACTGGCCGTGTCCCATACCAAGTTAAAGGAGAAGAGCAAGACACAGTAGCTGACACAAGCAAGGGACACAGCCAAGTCAGTGGCCGTGTCCCTCCAAAAATGCTCCAACACAGCCAAGTCACTCTGACTTGACCGTGTCTCACCAAGTTCCAAAGGAAAAGAAGATTCAAAACTCACAGAAGCAGACACAACCAAGGGACACGGCCAAGTCACTGGCCGTGTCCCTCCAAAAAGGACCAACATGGCCACGTCACTTCCAAGACTTGGCCGTGTCACACAACCAAAGAAGAAAGAAGAAAAAAGCAAGCAGTAGGTGACACATGCAAGGGACACGGCCAAGTCACTGGCCGTGTCCCTCCAAAGACATGCAACACGGCCAAGTCTCCTCTGACTTGGCCGTGTCTCTCATAAACCAAAGACGTACCGGATTTTTAAAGCGGAGAATTCGTATAAAAGAAAGGAGGAAGCTAGGGTTTGAAGGGGGACGATTTAGAGAGTTGTTTGAGCCGTCAGAGAGAAAAGTTAGGGTTTTAACATTTGTTTTCTTTGATTTTGATTTCACTTTGATTAATCTAGCTTAGATTAGATTTGTTCTAGCCAACGAGACATCCTTCTTGCAAGATTGAACAAGAAATTCTTTAGAAACTTCAAGGAGTTTGTAACTTGGTTTTGTTCTCGAACTTATTCTCTTTATTTTCATTGAAATTGTATGAATAGATATTATCATGTCTATTTTGATTCCTTTGAACATTAATGAGATGAATATGTTTGATTGCATTATGAACTAATTTGATCTAGTCTAGGGTTTGTATGGATATGCTATGATTGTGTGAATTGGTTATTCTCTTAGCTAATAATTTCTTTAGCCTTGATTGAATGAAATTTTGTTAATATATAATTGATTGGCCACCAATTATGTGTTTTAGGTATTAGATGATGGATTGAGAGATGAAGTCTAATGCTGGAACAAGTCAATTAAGAACTTAGGTGAATTAGAGATATAACCTATTAAAAAGATTGTTTCAATTATAACAAGATTAGTTGTAAGAGGTTTGAATGCGAGAGCTTATTTCCTTGACTCAATTAATTAAGTTGTTTGAGATTTAATCTTTGAAATTAAATTAGTTAAGAGGAATAACCGTTCATACATATAAGTAGTAGAGCAGTGCAAACCCTAGACCATTCTATCAAGTGAATCAAAACCTCAGCTCTTGTTTACTTTTATTGTTTTAAACTTCAATTAAACTTTTTCATTAGTTAGCAATTTAAATTTATTCATTATTTGTTACTTTTAATCTGATAATCGATTAGCCACTTTAGCTTCCTTGTGAGACAACCTTGGGGCGATCACCTTTGCTACAGCTACCTCGTATACTTGCGAGTGACGCTTTGTGGTAGAGTTAATTCGAGTGCAACACCCAGCACCCCTACAACGCCCGGTTCATTGGAACCGGCCTCCTTTACAGGTCTTAATATTATAAAATTCTTAAGTATAACAACATTATCCATATTACACACAATAATTAAAAGAAAGCATCAACATATTAAAATCAAAGCAAGGTCCAAGCAAAATAAATAAATGGACACCCATCCAAAGATGGAAACATGTCCTTACATCACATGCCTAAATAAGACACCCACCGAAAGGTAAAAATATGTCCTTTACTTAGGTTCTAAAACAAAAAAGCAATTTAAATTACATAATATTTAACTAAGGAGGTACCCACCAAGTGGAAACATACCTCTTACAACATTTTGCAAGTCTAAATAAATTGAAATAAGTAAATAACCATTCATCATAAATAAATCATTCATCAAAGGTATTAAACATCAATAGAAAGTAAGCATTCATCCATGACAAATTAAATGCAACAAGAATTGAACTTAAATAAATTAAAGCATATAAAATAAATCAAAGCATAATCAAATACAAAATTTAATAAGGCAATCTAAATCATAGCTACTGTTTCCATTTTGGGTTATTTATTTCATGTGTTTAGGATTTTGGAATTTGTGGAATTAGGCTACTGTGACTAAAATGGATTAAAAATTTTATGTTTCAAAAGGTTGGTAAAACTCTTTGATTAACCAAATTAATGTTTGGATGGTGAAATCATGAAACTAGGGTTTGAACACTTTAAAATACTTTTGATTTGTGATTTGCGGTCATTGAGTTAGGGTATCTAAGCTTACTGTGTCTAAATATGGTTTTAAAGTTTTAAAGAATTAGGGCTTAGAAAAATTAGGATTTAGGTTTTAAAGAAGTTACGGTTCACTTGTTTTGATTCTAAAGTTGAATTAGGGTTTAGTGTTCTAGAATTAGGGTTTAGTGTTTTTAGAATTAAGTTTTTAGAATTTATAAATCAATTGATAATTTTATAAAGTTTATGAAAGTAAACCAAACGAATTAAAGTTTTTATAAATAAAAAAGATGTTTTTAGGGCTTTTGAAAGAAACAGAACTCAATTTTGGGTTTTAAAAATTTGGAAAGTAAATCAGGGTTTTGATGTTTTGAAGAAACAAAAATAACAATTTTAAGCTTTTTGGAAAACAAAGCAATAAATTAAGGTTTTTAAACTTTGAACAAAGGGAATTAAGTTTCTAGGATTTTTGAATTAAAAGAAGCAACTAGATGAATTAAGCTACTGTGAAAAAAAAAACAAAAAGAATTTAAGAACTCAAACCTTGATACGTGAGTTACACCCAAAAATTATTTCTTGGATGAATAAAAACAAAGGCCGTTGCTGCCTTTAATGAATTGTTAATGGCTTGTTTGCTCCCTCCAAAGTTCGATTCAATTTATTGCCAGAAGGAATTTTTAAAGTTTCCAAGTTTTTCTCCTTACTCTCAGTCACCAATTTTTGTCCCAATTTCTCCTCCCTTTTCTCTCTCCTTATTTCTTCCTTATTTATAGAAGAATTCTATAATTAATCCTAATTACTCACGGCATACAATATTAAATAAGAAAAGGAAACCGAAACCTAATTGTATTAGGTTTCAAAAAATTTCGCTGGCGAAAAAAAAACTGCTGTGGAAAAATTGTGCTAGCGAAAAAAAATTGCTGCAGGAAAAATTACGCTGGCAAAAAAGCTGCAGCAACTAGCTGTGGCAGCTGCGGCCATTTCGCCGCAATCCAACTTTTTTTATTTTATTTTTGATTTGTTTATTTTTATTTTTATTAATAAAAATTAGATAATAAAGCAAAAATTATTTAATTAATATATAAAAAATTATTTTGGACTAAAAAAAATATATTGGACAACACAAAACTTATTTTTTACTAATTAAAATATATTGGACCGGACTGGGTCAAAAATTAAGGGTTTACAAAAACCTTAAATTGTTTCATTAATTTACTAAAACCCTAATCTGCTTTCCAATTTTCCAAAACTCTAAATTGAATTATTTTCTTTCCAAAAACCCTAAAAAATATCTTTTCTGTTTCTATAAACCTTAAATCGTTTTGTTTATTTTCATAAAGTTTCATAAAACTATAAATTATTTTTCCAAATTCTAAAATCATATACATTCTCCAAAACACTAAAAACCCTAATTCAACTTTAAAACCAAAGACAGTAATCCCAGTAACCTCAAACTAGCTAACATTAAACCCTAGTTTTCTTAAACCCTAACTCCCTTAAAACCTTAAACCCTAAATTTTCTAAACCCTAATCCTTTAAACCTTAAAACCTTATAAACCTATATATTAAAATTCAAACACAGTAAGCCTAAAAACAACAATTCAGTAGCTAATAATCATAAACCTAATGTTTTAAAGTGCCCAAACCCTAATTTCATGATTTTACCACTCAAATCCTAATTTGATTAATCAAAGAACCTTATCAATCCCTTAAATCATAAAACCTTAATCCATTTTAATTCCCTTAAAACTTACAGTAGCTTAAACCAATAAATTCTAAAACCCTAAACATTAAATAAAAAATCTTAAATAAAAATAGTAGCCTTAATTTGTATCTTTACTTGCTTTATTTATTTTTAGTTTTGATTGTGTAGTTTATTATGTGCTTTGATTTATTTTATATGCTTTAATTTATTTAAGTTCTATGCTTGGTTTATTTAAATTATCATGGATGAATATTTATTTTATATTTTGATTGATATCTTTGATGAATAATTTATTTATTATGAATGGTTATTTACCTTTATCGATTTATTTTTGATTTCCAAGTGTTGTAAGAGGTATGTTTCCACTTCATGGGTACCTAATTAGTTAAATATCATGTAATTTAAATTGCTTTTATATTTTAGACCAATGTAAAGGACATGTTTCTACCTTTCGGTGGGTGTCCTATTTAGGCATGGGATGTACGAACATGTTTCCATCCTCGGATGGGTGTCCATTTATTTGCTTTGTTTGGACATTGCTTTGATTTTAATATATCGATGCTTTAATTTAAGTGTTGTGTGTAATATGGATAATATTGTTATACTTAAGAATTTTATAATATTAAGACCTATAAAGGAGGCCAGTTCCAATGATTTGATGTTTTGCATTCTGAGTCCCTAAGATTTGATATTTTGTTGACAAATCCTTTAGGGCACAATGTTGTGGTTAGCAGGGTGCACCGAGACAGTCATTTGTGGTTTAGGATGAGGAGTTTCTCGATGACTTGATTGAGATGCCTTTCAAGGAGTATGATCTAATTTTAGGCATGGATTGGTTTTCAGCCATGGGGCTATGGTAGGCTATCAGTAGAAATGTGTTACCCTGAGAACACTTGATGGTAAGGATGTGATGGTATCTAGTAAGCAGAGACATCTTTCATCCATGTTTGTTTCAGCTGTTTCAACTAGGAGGATGATTCGAAAGGGATGTGAGGCTTATCTTTCTCATGTTGTAGATACCAGAGTAGTGGGGTCCTAGACAGTATACCCACAGTTGCCGTATTTCCAGATATTTTCCCTGATGAGTTGCCAGGGGTACCTCCTAAGAGAGAGGCTGAGTTTGATATTGATCTGATGCCCGGTACCACTCCCATCTCTATTACTCCTTATTGGATGGCACCTGTTGAGTTTAGAGAGTTAAAGGTGCAGTTACAGGAGTTGCTGGATAAAAGGTTCATTTGCCCTAGTGTGTACACGTGGAGAGCACCTATTTTGTTTGTGAAGAAGAAGGATGACACCTTGAGATTGTGCATTGATTATCGACAGTTGAATAAGGTGACCATCAAGAACAGGTATCCATTACCTCGGATAGATGATCTCTTTTATTAGTTGAAGGGAGCAGGAGTATTTTCTAAGATTGATCTGAGATCAGGGTACCATTAGTTAAGGGTCAGAGATGTGGATGTACCTAAGACAACTTTCCACATGAGGTATGGGCATTATGAGTTCCTGGTGATGCCCTTTGGATTGATGAATGCACCCATAACATTTATGGATTTGATGAACAGGGTGTTTAGACCCTACTTAGATCAGCTTGTGGTGGTCTTCATTGATGACATTCTAGTGTATTCACGTAATGAGAAGGATCACGACAGGCATTTGCAGATTGTATTGTAGACTCTGAGAGAAGTAGTTGTATGCTAAGCTGTCTAAGTGTGAATTTTGGCTTGATCAGGTGACTTTTCTCAGTCATGTGGTTTTAGCAGGGTATTAGAGTTCATTCAAGTAAAGTTGAGGCTATCTTGAATTGGAGTCCACTGAAGACTATGACAGAGATTAGAAGTTTTTTGGGATTGGCAGGCTATTATCATCGGTTTGTGAAGGGTTTTTCTATGATAGCTACATCACTCACCAGATTACTTTAGAAGGGAGTTAGATTTGTGTGGACAGATCAGTGTCAGGCGAGTTTTGAGCAGCAGAAGGAGATTTTGACTCAGGCTCCTATCCTTACCCTGCCTGTGGAAGGTAAACCTTATGTGATTTACAGTGATGCTTCACAAAGTGGTTTAGGTTGTGTTCTGATGCAGAAGGTTAGAGTCATTGCTTATGCCTCTCGACAGGAGGGTAAGCAATCATGAGTCATTACTTACCTCACTCATGATTTGGAGCTAGCAACCATAGTTTTTACATTGAAGATTTGGCGGCATTACTTGTATGGGGAGAAGTGTTTCAATTATACGGATCACAAGAGTTTAAAGTACTTGGATGTTCAGAGAGAGCTGAATATTTGGCAGAGATGGTGGTTAGAGTTGATTAAAGACTACGACTATTTGATTGATTATCATCCTGGCAAGGTAAATGTTGTTGCTGATGTCTTGAGTCAGAAGTCTTTGATAGGTTTGACTACTTATTCGCTCTCATTGCTTGTTGAGTTAAGAGTGTTGCATGCCGAATTTGAGTCCTATGATGATGGTGCTTTGATCGCTCAATTGTAGTTGAGGCCAGTGCTATTAGATCAAGTTAGGGAGGCTCAGTTGGCAAATGAGAAAATTAATAAGATTGTGATGGATTGTCATAAGGAGGAGAGTCAAGACTTTTCATGTGAGAGATGATGGCAGTCTTTGGTACAGAGATAGTTTGTGTATTCTTGATGATGCAAGATTGAAGAGGATGATTTTGGAGGAAGCACATCAGTCACTCTATGCTATACACCCTAGGAGTACCAAGATGTATCAGGACTTGAAGCAATATTATTGGTGATCAGGTATGAAGAGGGACATAGTAGAGATTGTATCCAGATGTTTCACTTACCAAGGAGTGAAGGCTAAGCACCAAGTTTCTTTAGGGTTACTCTAGCCATTGTCAGAGCTAGAGTGGAAATGGGAATGAGTGACGAAGAATTTGTGACTGGACTACCTTTAACCTAGAAGAAGCATGATGCAATCTGGGTGATAGTTGATCAGATGATGAAGATAACTCATTTTCTTCCAGTTCAGATGGATTATTCTCTTGAGAAGTTAGCTGAGATATATATTAGTGAGATAGTGAGGTTGCATGGAGTCCTAATTTCTTTGGTATCTTACTAAGATCCTTGGTTTACATTGAGGTTTCAGAGGAGTTTGTAGGAGACATTGGATTCTCAGTTACATTTTAGTACTGCTTTCCATCTTCAGATAGATGGACAGTCAGAGAGTGATACAGATTTTAGAGGATATGTTGAGAAGCTGTATCATTGATTTTACTGGGAGTTGGGACAAATTCTTGCCAATGATTGAGTTTGCATATAACAATAGTCATCAGTCCAGTATTGGAATGGCACCTTATGAGGCATTGTATAGTAGGAGGTGCAGGACACCTTTGTGTTGGGATGAGGTTGGAGAAGGTAAATTGATCGGCCCCGATTTGATTAAGGAAACAAAAGAGAAAGTTAAGTAATTTAGGATCATCTGAAAGCAACTTCAGACCGACAAAAATCATATATGTATTTGAAGAGAAGAGACATAAAGTTCGGTATGGGAGATAAAGTGTTTTTGAAGGTGTCTCCTTAGAAAAAGAGTTTGCGATTCGGCCACAAAGGGAAGTTGAGTCCTTGTTTCATAGGACCATATGAGGTGTTGGAGAGAGTTGGTCCAGTGGCTTATAGATTGGCTTTGCCGCCTGAGTTAGATTGGATTCATAATATCTTCCATGTTTCTATGCTTTAGCGGTACATCACATATATTGTCAGTGGAGACCATTGAGGTTAGTCTAGATCTGACTTATAAGGAATAACTAGTGGCGATCTTGGCATGAGAAGTGAAAGAGTTGAGGAATAATAATGTGCCACTTGTGAAAGTTCTTTAGAGGAATTATGACACTGAGGATTTGACATAGGAGAGTGAGTAGACGATGCGGACTCAGTATCCCTAGTTGTTCCAGACTTGAGATCAGGTAATTTCAAGGACGGAATTTGTTTTAGGGGGAGAGAATTATAATATCCCAAAATTTTTGAAAAATTTTAATTTGTGGAAATTTGATAAAATAAATTATAAGTTATTTAGATAAATTAAATAAATGATTTAAAAATATATTTTAAGTGAAAAAGTAAAATGTATATGTGATATATATGTAAATATACATAACATATACAAATCAATTTTTAAAAGTCAAAGTTTATTTTAAAAATTAAAAGGTAAATTATAAAATTAATGGAAGATTATATTTTGGTGTTATAATTAAATAATAATATATATACTTGGCTAAGATTAAAAGTGGAATTATATGTGGTTAAAAGTAAAGTGGTTGGATAGAGATGACTTGTGGATTGTCTTCTTCTTCTTTCTCCATTGAAGACTGATTTTCTCCATTAAAGAAAAGGGAGGATTTTCTTCTTCCATACTACTCAAGGTGAAGGATTTTCAAGGTTTCAAGGGAAGATTTGGTGATTTTCACTTGAGTTGGTAAGTTTCTAACTTTTTTCCTTGGCTTTTCTTAAAGATGTGAAGTTTAACTTGTTATGGTTGTATGTTTTTATGTTTGGAGTTGGTATGTATGAAGTTATTTTGAGTAGTTAACCATGATTTTAAGGTTAGATTGAAGAAATGGTTAAGTTTGAGTTGAGTTTGGTATAAGAAGAGAGTTTAGGGTCATGTAACTTTTGAGTTATGAATTCATGATTTTAAATTGTGTTTTTTGATTTTAATTGGTTACTTTGATGCATAACCAAGTATTTTAAAGTTAAATGATGGATTTGGTTGAGTTTGAATAAGTTGGAAATGGAAAGGGATTGTTCAAAGTATGGGAAAGAATGATAGCTTTGGATATATGACTATTTTATATTGATATTAGGATTTTGGCCTGACACGCCCAGTGACACGGACACGTCATTGGGTGTGTCGATGATTCTATTTTTATTATTAGTGACACATGCAGTGACATGCCCATGTCACTGAGCATGTCACAGCTACTGTGATGCTATATGTTTGGCACGGGCAGTGACACGCCCATGTCACTGAGCATGTCAAAGCTTCTGTGTAGTGGGCACAGGGCACTGTCAATGACATGCCCGTGTCGTTGAGCGTGTCATTTGTAGATTTTGCCCAAGATATCTCTTTTCCTTATTTTTCTTCAGTGGTTCTTATCTTTGTGTTGAGAGATCATGTATATGCCTTTATGTGTGATACTAAGTGATTATTTATAATTACATTTGGTTTAGGCATTGAGGAGATTTTAATTACCCTATCTAAGTGTTGAAATGTTTCTTGTAAGAGAAGGTTGGAAGTGGTGTTAAGCTTGCTTTTGGTTGTCATTTGAGGTAAGTACAAACTTAGTATAATTTGGTTATGTTTGTATGACATTTGGGCTTAACATATTTTGGATGGAAAATGTGATAAGTTACTTGATGCATTGAATATGCATGAATAATGTGGTTTGTTGTGTATGTACTAAACATATTGTAAAAGCCATTGGTGATGGCTAGATTGCATAAAATGTGATACAATGTAATAATATATTGGGATATGAGAAATTATGAGATGAAATGATATGACATTGAAATAAATGAGAAAAGAGGCAACGTGCCTAATGACATATGAGAAAATGAGAAAGAGATTGATAATGGAAAATGAATTAATTGTGTACCTAGTATGTTATTCAATTTTCAGAGTTCTGTGTTTGGCGGCATGCCTATGAGGTTATCCTCATTATTTGCTTTTAGGCTATATGTTGGGTATCACTATCATTTGCCTTCAAGCTAGACATTAGATGTCACTTGCCTTCTGGCTAGATGCTGGGCATCACTATGATTCGCCTTCGAGCTAGATGCTAGGCTTCACTTGCCTTCAGGCTAGACACTGGGTGTCAATATGGACCAAAATAGTAACTCTGGGATTTGAATAGCATATTAGATCCTTTGGGCCCATGCTTGTGTTTGTTTTATCTGAATTGTGAATTATGAAACAATTAAGAAATATGTTAAGATGAAATGATATGAGACATGATATACATAAGCATTGCGCATTGGCATTGCATTTAAATTATATTATTATCAAAGTTTGTACCGCTATGCTTTTGGCTTAGCGTGATTGTTACTTATCACGCAGGTGATAGGGGAGATACGGTAGAGCCGGAGAGCTCGTTTAGACCAAGCCAGGTCTATATTTGAGATCTTGAGTGTAAGGTTAATTGTTGGATGTCAAGATCAGAGAAACATTGCCAACATGTGCATATTTTATATTTTCGTACATTTTGACATCATGTATGTTATATAATGTTTTAATATATATATATTGTAAACTATAAAGAATGTTTTGGATATGAATTTTGTAATGGGGGTTTTGCATGTGTTTTTGATAAATAATATTTTACTTATTCTTTAAGTATATCTTTTAAATTATTTAAGATTTATAGATTTGAAAAGTAAGGGTTTTATAGAACATGGGTTATGACATTTTTGTACCATATTTGCATATAATACATATGTTAGGTGTATGAATTGTACGTATATGGGGTATAAGGGTGTTACAACCCCAACTTCTCGAACTCCACCCGTTTCCTCATAAAATTTATATATGTACATACATATATCAAAACACATAAACACATTCCCACATTATATCCAAAATGCTCTTTATAATTTATAATACACTAAAAAATATAAACATAATGTACATAATGATAAAATATGCAATAACATAAAATGTATACATGATGGCAACCGGCTTTGAGCTGGGATTTTCTCCCCCTCTCCTGGTGGAATGATTTTTACAACTTCAGCACTGTTAGGCCCAGGACCTTAGAGAACAAGGGCCTAAGCCCAAAGAAAATAGAGTCGCCACCCGGACGGGCCAAAAAAAGAAAGGGGTGGATGACTCAATTTCTAAGGAATCCCCAATCCGCTAATGGGTTCAGAAAGATGGGTATGCGTGGGGAAGGTGAGAATGACCCAGCACACACACAATGCTCGGTTCATTGGAATCGGTCTCCTTTTCAGGTCTAGATATTATAAAATTCATAATTATTATGATATTATCCATACTAAAAATGATAATTAAAATAAAACATCATTGCATTAAAATCAAAACTTTTTTCAAGCAAAACAAATAAACGGACACCCATCCAAGGATGGAAACATGTCCTTACAACCATGTTCGATGTCTAAAATAAAATAAATAGGATACCTACCAAAACATGAAAATGTATCCTTTTACATTAGTCCAAACTTTAAAATAATTTAGATTACATTTAAACTTAAATAATGAGGTACCCACAAAGTGAAAAATATACCCCTTACAATTCAAATGAACAGTTAATTAATTTAGTTAATTAAATCATTCAAACATGATATTCAAAATAAAACATCCATCATCAAATACAATGCATCAAACAAATAAGTGAAACTATAGTTTAAGCTGTTAAATAAATAAAATTTGGGTTTTAGATTTAAAAGTTTGATTTTATAGTTTTGGGATGAGGACTTTAAAGTTAATGGATAAAGTTGGTTTAAATGTTTTGACTTGGGAAAATGGATTTTATAAATTGATGTTTGGAATTTAGACAACAATTTAGGGTTTTGAAAAGTTATGGAAACAAATTATGGTTTTGACAATTAGGGTTTATGTTTTTAGGATTTTGGAAAACTGATTTTGAGATTTTACAAAATTATTGCTTACTGGAATTAGGGCTTAAGGGAATTACTGTATTAGGGTTATTGGATTAAGGTTTTAGGGTTTATGGAATTAGGGTGTAGATTTACTGGATTAGGGTTTTAGGTTTACTGATTTAGGGTTTTGGGATTTGATAAACTTGTCCTAGGGTTTGGTGTTTTAGATTGGGAGATTTGAATGACTAGATGAAAGTTTCAAAAGAGATTATGGTTTTTCTTAATTATAAATTAGGTTTACGTCTTTTAAAGTCGGTCTGAATTTATTTTGGCATCCTTTAATTAGGACCGTACTAACTTAGGGAAAAAATTAAAGGTCTACAGTTTGCCCCTGCTTGAATGATCTTGAATTGATTCAAAGAGTGAAAAGCAACATGATTTTTGAATTAATTTTGGCAGAAATAAATTGGATTCTGGACGTGATTTAAGTTCTGAACTCGAAAAATAATTTTGGGTTCTGGACCTGATTTGGCTTGGGTTCTGGGCCCGATTTGAGTTTTGGACTCAAAAAAATGGTTTTGGGTTTTGAACCTGAGTCAGTTTAGGTTCTGGACCTGGTTTGATTCTGGATTCAAAAAATTGATTTTGGCTTTTGGACCCGAGTTTGTTTGAGTTCTGGACTCAAAAATAATTTGGGTTTTGGACCTAAGTTGGTTTAAGTTTTAGACTCAAAAAATAATTTTGTGTTCTAGACTCGAGTTGGTTTGGGTTCTAGACCCAAAAATGATTTGGGTTTTGGACTTAAGAAAATAGTTTTGGTTTTGGACTCAAGTTGGTTTGGGTTCTGGACATGAAAATAATTTAGGTTTTGTACCCGAGAAAATGATTTTGGGTTCTATACTAGAGTTGGTTTGGGTTCTGGACCCGAAAATGAGTTGGGTTCTAGATCCGAGAAAATAATTTTGGGTTCTGGAACCAAGTTGGTTTGGGTTGACTTGGGTTCTAGACCCGAGATATTTGCAAAAATTAATTAGAATCAGTAAAATATAAAATATGTTGCAAAAAATTAGGCTATTTTTTACTATACCTATATACTCTTGCCCCCTGCATGAAAAAAATATTTGCAAGTATAAAAATTATTTTTTAGACACGCATAAAAAATATATACCCATAATAAAAATCTGTTTACTGTGCATGTGTGCTGTGAATTATTGAAACAAAGAAAGAAAGCCAAATTTGACTAAGAAAGTAACTTTGAATTATGAATTATTTAATTTGGACGAAAGTTATTATTTTATTATTAGTGCATGTGACTTTGTCCCTTATTTATCATATTACATATATTACATTATATTTGATATATACATATATACATTATTTGATATTTATCTCATTTTCATATATAAATATCGCACTCCTTCAATTTCACAATAAAAACAACTCCATCTTTAACATTCTGCTTAAAATTTTTAACAACTTCATCTCTTACCATGGTTGGCATCCAACACCCCTCAAGGTATGGGACTCGACCAAACAATGAATTGATTACTTACCTCCGAGACAATGACATAGAGCGAGTTCCATTATTACTCGAGATGCATCTCCACCGGAGTTCCAAAGAAAAAATACCAGTAAGTGTTATTTTATTGTTTATTTGATTACGTATATAAATTATACAAAAAAAGATAAGTATGAAAGTGAATATAAAAAATATATATGGAAAATTTATGTCATAAAATTTATAGAATTTAGTACACAAAATATGTGAGCAGCAGAAATTATAGACATTAGTGCATGAAATTTAGAAAATTATTCATGAAACCATTGATGTATTAGAAATTTACAAAGTACATAGTGAAATTTATTGTATATAAATGCATAGTAAAATGAATGTATAAAAGTCATTGTATGAAAAATTATAACTATTATTGTACAAAATATGCATTGAAAAAATTAATTTAATAAAATTTATTAGTAAACTAGCATAGAAATTATTTTATAAAAATATTTAGAAGAATTATTGCGAAAATTTATTTGTGTACAAAATTTCATAAAAATATTTTATAAAAATTTATAAAATTATTGCATAAAAATAGATGTGTATACAAAATTTATATAAGAATACAAAAATATGTGTGATAATTTATGTGTGTACTTACCTTGACTTACCTGTATTTGGACAATATGACGGTTCTAATACCAATGTGGGAGGAAATATTCATAAGGCGTGAAAATGGTATGATTAGGCCCCGCCTGCAGTAAAGAGAATGGTCCGAGAAAGTGATTTTGAGGACTTCATTTTGTAATTACTAGCCCAGGGTTATCAAATTGATCAGAGTTTGATTCAAGCACTTGTAGAGTGATGGTTGGACACAACCCATACTTTTCATTTGCCCATTGGAGAGATGACAATTGTTCTAGTCAATTTTGCTACTATAACTAGTCTCTGATGTGATGGAACCCCCGTTCCATTGACCAACAATATCTTAAGGGCAAAAGAAATCCAACAGTTGATCAATGTTAGGCCTCAATATAGAGGGCTATATAAAATCAGATATGAGCCCATTCGAGAGTATTGGGTAAAGTATACTCGACCCATCCAGGGCAATAGGGCAAAACAATACACCTAGGGGTTCACTTATCATTGCTGCATACCCTATCTGACTTAGACCGTATATCTTCTTATGCAAGGGCAGAAGCTGGTCTCACTAGCCTATATCTCAATTTTTACGTATTCTATAGGAGAAAAAGATCCTTTATTGGTTTTACGGCTGTTGCTGAGGTACTACTTTCTTTTAAAACTATTGATCCAAATAATGCATGTGCGTAGACTAGATTCTCTCTTTTATGTGCTGGTTTAGGCATATGAGTGTGAGTGGGGATTTTCGCCCCCACTCCCAGTGGAATGGTTCTTGCGACTTTGGCACTGTTTAGGCTCGGGGCCTTAGAGAACACAGACCTAAGTCTGGAGAAAATGGAGTTGCCACCCGGACGGGCCGGGAAAAAAGAAAGGGGTGGATGACTCGATTCCTAAGGAATCCCCAACCCCCTAATGGGTTCGGAAAGTTAGGTACGTGTGGGAAAGGTGAGAAATGGCCCAGCACCCCCATAACGCTCGGTTCATTGGAACCAGCCTCCTTTACAGGTCTTAATATTATAAAATTCTTAAGTATAACAACATCATCCATATTACACACAATAATCAAAAGAAAGCATCATTATATTAAAATCACAGTAATGTCCAATCAAATCAAATAAATGGACACCCATCCAAGGATGGAAACATGTCCTTACATCACATGCCTAAATAGGAAACCCACCAAAAGGTAGAAACATGGCCTTTACATAGGTTCTAAAATAGAAAAGCAAATTAAATTACATGATGTTTAACTAATGAGGTACCCACCAAGTGGAAACATACCTCTTACAAATTTTGGAAATCTAAATTAATTGATAAAAGTAAATAATCATTCATCAAAGCTATTATTCAAAATATAAAATAAACATCCATCCATGATAAATTAAATAAATCAAGTATTGAAATTAAATAAATTAAAGAATAAGAGATAAATCAAAGTATAATCAAGTATGGAGTTGAATAAAGCAAATAAAAGTTCAATTATAGCTATTGTGACTTTTTATGGAATTAAAATAGATTAGGGTTTTATGTTTTAAAAGGTTGGTAAGATTCTCTGATTAACTAAATTAATATTTGAATGATGAAATCATGAAACTAGGGTTTTAGACATTTTGAAATACTTTTTGATTCATGGTTTTAAATGGTGATTTAATGTGTTTTTAAGCTGCTGTGTAATTTTTAAGTATTTGTGTTTTTATGGTTTTTAATGTTTTAAAGGATTAGGGCTTAGAAAAAAATTAAGATTTAAGGTTTTAAAGGAGTTAAAGTTTAATATTTTAGGTTTAGAAGTTGAATTAGTGTTTTAGAATTTGGGTCTCGGGTGATTTGTTGAATTAGGGTTTAAAAAGACAATTTGATGATTTCATGAGGTTTTATGAATTTAAACAAACGGATTGAATTTTTTACAAATAGAAAAGATACTTTTTATGGTTTTTTGAAAGAAACAATACCAAGTTTAAAATTTTAAAAGAAACAGAATTAAATTCTAGTTTTGTTGAAAAATATGTTCAATTAGAGTTTTAAGATTTTTAAGAAGTAAAAATAACAATTTTAAGTCTTTTTAGAAAATAAAGTAACGTATTAGTGTTTTAGCCTTGGAAAAACTAAATTAAAGTTCTAAGGTTTTTTATTTAAAAAACCTAAATTTCATAGATTTGCTACTGTGTAAAAAACAATTAAAGAAAATCAATTAACACATACCTTCTTTTGATGATTCCTCCAAAAACAATTCTTCTTGGATGAACTAGCTCCAAAGACAAACCTTTTTTGCCTTTTAATCCTTTAAATCATGCTGCTGCTCCTTTAAAAATCAATTGAATTGAATTATTGCTTTTCCTTCCTTGATTTGGTTTCCAATTTTCCAAGCTACTGCCAATTTTTTGCTACACCCAATTTGGTTGCCTTTGGTCCTTATTTATAAGGGTTTGATGTAGTTTAATCCTAATTAGCTAAGGCAAGTAATATTAATAAAAAAAAAGAAACCAAAACCTAATTGGATTAGGTTTCGAAAAATTTGCGTAGGAAAATTTGCGCTGCCGAAAAAAACTGCTGCGGAAAAACTGCGCTGGCAAAAAAATCTGCAGCAGCTGGCTGCGGCAGCGTGCACGGAGCGGGTCCGTAAGCTATTTCGCACGCAGAAAAATTCTGCGTGCAAAATAGCTGGCAGAAAAATTCTGCGTGCGAAATAGCACAGTGATTTCGCCCTCAGGAATTTCCTTCGAGCGAAATACCCACCGGCCCGTGCGACAATTTTTTTGTCACCAATTTTTTCGACTCCGATTTTTATTTTTATTTTTATTTTTTGACTTTTATTTGTTTATTTCTATTTTTTATTAATAAAAATTAGATACTAAAGCAAAAATTATTTAATAAAAATTATTTTGGACCAATTAGACAACAAAAATCATTTTAGACTAAATAAAACATATTGGACCGGATTGGGTAAAAAATTAAGGGTCTACAGTTTGCCCCCTGCTTGAATGATCTGAAACCTTAGTGAAAGAGAGTGAAAAGCAATAAGACTTAATTTTTGAGGTTTTGAGTTCTGGACCCGAGAGATTTGGACACTCGATCCTAAACTAGACTTGGATACTCGTTCTTAAATCGGATTTGGATACTCGATCCTAAACTGGATTTGAATACTTGATCCTAAATTGGATTTGGATACTCGATCCTAACTGGATTTGGATACTTGATCCTAAACTGGATTTGGATATTCGATCCTAAACTGGATTTGGATACTTGATCCTAAACTGGATTTGGATACTCTATCCTAAATCAAATTTGGATACTCAATCCTAAATTGGCTTTGGATACTCGATCCTAAATTGGATTGGGATGCTCGATCCTAACTGGATTTGGATACTCGATCCTAAATTGGATTTGGATACTAGATCCTAAACTGGATTTGGGTACTCGATCCTAACTTGGATTCGGATACTCGATCCTAAACTTGATTGGGATACTCGATCCTAACTGGATTTGGATACTCGATGCTAAAATGGCTTTGGATAGTTGATCCTAAACTGGATTGGGATACGCGATCCTAACTGGATTTGGATTCTTGATCCTAACTGGATTGGGATACTCGATCCTAAGCTGGATTTGGATACTCGATCCTAAATTGGATTTGGATACTCGATCCTAACTTGGATTGGGATACTCGATCCTAACTTGATTTAGATACTCGATCCTAACTTGGATTCAGATACTCGATCCTAAACTTGTTTGGGATACTTGATCCTAACTGGATTTGGATACTCGATCCTAAATCGGATTTGGATACTCGATCCTAACTTGATTTGGATACTCGATCCTAACCTTGATTGGGATACTCGATCCTAACTGGATTTGGATACTCAATCCTAAACTGGCTTTGGATACTCGATCCTAAACTGTATTGGGATACTCGATCCTAAGCTGGATTTGGATACTCGATCCTAAACTGGATTTGGATACTCGATCCTAACTGGATTCGGACACTTGATCCTAACTGGATTTGGATACTCGATCCTAAACTGGCTTTGGATACTCGATCATAAACTGGATTGGGATACTCGATCCTAAGCTGGATTTGGATACTCGATCCTAAACTGGATTTGGATACTCAATCCTAACTTGGATTGGGATACTCGATCCTAACTTGATTTGGATACTCGATCCTAACTTGGATTCGGATACTCAATCCTGAACTTGATTAGGATACTTAATCCTAACTGGATTTGGATACTCAATCCTAAGTCGGATTTGGATACTCGATCCTAAATTGGATTGGGATACTCGATCCTAACTTGATTTGGATACTCGATCCTAAACTTGATTGGGATACTCGATCCTAACCTGGGTACTTTGACTTGAGATTTGAATTGATTTTGATCTAATTTGGGTACTTGGACCCGAGATTAGATTTGATTTGGGTACTTGGACCCGAGAACGGGTACTTGGATCTGAGAATGAATTTGACTAACCTTTTATCAGTTGAGAAGTCTGACTGCTCCGGCTGTTCTATGCATTGTGATTCTTCACCCTCATAATGTATCTTCATCCTTGGAGATTGGGTCTTCACCCTTGCAAATGGATCTTCATCCTTGAAAATGAATCTTCATCTTTTGACATCGGGTCTTTACCCTTGAAAAATGGATCTTCATCCTTTGAGATCGGGTCTTCACCTTTACAAATGGATCTTCATCCTTTAAGATCGGGTCTTTACCCTTGAAAAATGGATCTTCATTCTTTGAGATCGGGTCTTCACCCTTGCAAATGGATCTTCATCCTTTGAGATTTGGTCTTTACCCTTGAAACATGGGTCTTTATCCATTGGAGGTCAGGTCTTTACCCTAGCTTTAACTCTTTTAGCTGGATTGGTCTTTTGTCTTTTGTATCTTAATGTTCCATTCTTTTGTTCTTCCTTTTTGCAAAGATTTAGCTATTTTTAATTGGACCTTATATCCTCTCCTTGCCCTCCTGTGTGGCAAAATATTTGTAAGTAAGTTAAAAATATTTGGTATATATACTCAAAAAATTGAAAAAGAGAAACTTTGCCCCCTGTGTAGGCTCAAACCAAATATTTTATCCATGTAAGCTTTGATTGATGTTTTTGTCGTCTAGTTCTTCGCACAAGCACGTATTTCTTCACTTTATAGAATTATTGGAGCCTTCTCAAGCAATGGGCTTGCGATGTCCCCCTGATTTGATATCTTCTTTTGATTGCTTGCTATTCATTTTGACAAGGAATAGACAACACAAGATAAAAAAGTGTGATGTGATATGCTCATGCATGTATGATATGCATGAATGATACTTACAGTTGTTCCATCGACTCACAGACCGAGGTGATCAGCAAAAGTATTCTCATTAACTCCTTTTGACGCTTGCTCAAGCCTTGCATTAGAATGATCAAAAGCTTTTGCATTTGTGGCTTTTATCTTCAAGATGTTGAAAACATGAGTGGTTAAGACCCTAAGCAGCAGAGTCAGGGATACATCCTTTTCAAACTATGTTTCAGCATGTCAGTTGGTAGTTTCTTCATAACTTTGCCAATAATAATTTCCTTTGCCCAATGTGTCCTTTAGAGGTTCAACATACTTCCCTTAACTTGAAGGCTTTGTATGACAAAACATTTTTTTTTTAATTTTTGAATTTTAATTTTGAAATCAAATGTTGGCTTTGCCAAATTAATGTCAATGTACCTCAGGACTTGATTTTCCAAATTAACATATCTACAACATGATAATCCTAGTTACCTTACTAAACTCGGGAATCATTTCTATTTAAGGAAGAACTGTTGCACTTTAGATAGGCACATACACATTACTTAGCCAAAGGTCTCATTTGAGTTTAAATATTGCCCATCTCATATGCATGCTTATCCAAACTATCTTCACTAATAGACTCTACCTACCAAGAGAGATCAACAGGTCTTTGATAGGCTTGAAATGGGATCTATAAGGGACACAGGTTTAAGTGAAGGCCATTTTGAGATTGGAGCTGGTGTGACACAATGGACAAACCCTCACACTACAAATTTCTTGTTGAACTTTAGACAGCTTGGAGGTAATCTTGCTAGACTCCAAATTCCTTCTATATCTTCTTGGCATTAATCTGGATCTTGATTAGGACAGTCTTTGTCCGTGCAAAAAAGTTTGGTACCCAAATTTGTTTCTTTTCTTCTTCTCCCTTTTCTTTATTTCTCTTCCTCTTCCCTTTTCTTTCTCTTTATTTTCCTTACTCTTCCCTTTCTTTGAGCATTTTGTCCTTCTTCCTTATAGGACTGTCAAGTACAAAACATTTAAGCATTGGATGGTCTTTCTCTTTTTCTTTTGATTTTGATAGAATCTTTGGCTGGGTTGGGACCAATTCAAGTCAAAATGTCCTTATGAACCAAATGGAAGCCTTTTGCTGCTTAGGTAACAGAGAACTCAGTTGGCTTTCTGAACCGCCTTTTTAGGTTTTCTTTTCTTATTGTTTTTTTTCCTTCTTTTCTTTTTCTTTTCTTTTTTCTTTTTTCTTTCTTTTCTTTTTCTTTTTCCTTTTTCTTTTTCTTTTTCTTCTCTTTTCTCTTCTCTCTTTTTTGTTTATTTTTATATTTTTTGTTTGGTTCTAGCTCTAAAAGAGTTGTCTCATTTGTACTAGCTTGGGCTTCCAATAATGGATGAATGGAGTAACATAAATCATCTTTAGCAGGGATAAATCATTTGTTACTCTGATGTTGTCTTGATATATTGCAGATATTAGGAAAACTTCAACTACCCTTATGGTCTTAAAAATATCAACTACTCTTATGGTCTTGAGAACTTCATCTACCCTTAGGGTTTTGAGAACTTCAACTATCCTCATGGTCTTGAGAACTTAAACTATACTCATGATCTAGACTAATCATTGTTTTCTTCGATCTTCTTGCCTCTTCATCTTAGTGATCGTAAAACTTGCCAAAAGTATCACAACAGCTCAGGATAGGTTGTTTCGGTTATATGCCAATGAAAAGAAAGCTAAAATTTTATGAAGGCTCAAAGGGACAACTAGGGATTGATATTTAATTGGGTGGATACTAGTTGTTGGCTAATCAAACAATGCCTAGATCATTTCTCTCTTAAATAAGCAGAGTTCAATTTCGCCTCAAAAGTTTGTCAAAGCATGTTCTAAGACTGACTAGGACCTAGACAAAGGTAATTATGCAGGAGCCCAGTAAGCATACACAACTCAATGCTATAGAGCCATTCCCTCACCTAGTAAAGTCATTCAAGTCATGATGCATAAATATATTAATTCATGAATTATCAAGCTAGATTCCTTATTGGTTGAGCATCAAAATGAACAAAGACCAACAAAAATTTGGATGAAAGCAATTTATTCAAGTAACTTTAAATTTGGAAAACAAGATTGTTCAGATTAAATATTAAAGAAAGCAAAATTGAAAAGCAACATTCAAGCTAAGGAAAGTTTGTTGAGTTTAAGCTTCTTTTCCCTTCACATCTTCCATATTTCCATCTTGAAAGGATGATAAAACAAAATCTTCTTCCAATCCTTTTCCCACCATGAAGGTTGCCGGTGGAGGTACTCTTCCAAACTTAGGCAAAGGGGTGTTCTTAGTATTGGGCTTATCCGGCTCAGGTAGCTTGCCATTATCAATTAAATTCTGGATCTCATGCCTCAACTTCATACAATTGTCCATTTCATGTCCAGGCCTTTGATGGAATTGGCAAAATGCATTAGTATCAAAGTTAGGTGGAAGAGGATTAGGCAAAGGACGAGGAGTCAAGGGTTGTAACAATCCCTTCTTTTGTAGCTTGCTAAAAACCCAAGATAGAGACTTCCCAGATCTAAAAATTGTCTTTTATTTCCTTGACCGGTTACATTAATATCAACTTCTTTTTGCGTGCTTTGATTACTAGGTTGGTAATTCCCTTTCTCATTCCTCTTTATTGAAAAGTGATTCTTCTCTCTTTCCCACTCTTCAATTTGCATACCAGCTTGGAGAAGATCTTTGAAATCCCTTATAAGAGTGTAAGACATCCTTTCACGGAGATTGGGCAAGACACCTCTCACGATCATCCTTATTTGATCAGATTCATCGGGCCTTTTCTTAAGCAAAGCGGCCTTGTTTCTCCATCTCTTGACTTAATCTACAAAATTCTCATTCGGCCTTTGCCTAATAGACTCCACTTCCATTAAGGTAACTTCTAACTCAACATTATACCCATATTGTTGGATGAAGGCTTTGTAAAGTAGATCCCAACTCTTTTGTGTTCCATCATCTAAGGTATTGAACCAATTTTGGACAACAGGGTCCAATAAGAGCATAAAGTACCTTAGGGTTTGAGCCTTAGTAGATCGGGCAGATTGCATGGCAGTGATGTACTGCTTCACATGAAGATGAGGATTTTCGGTGCCATTGTACTTAGCAAAGGAAGGCATCTTGAACTTATAAGGGACCTCAAAATCTTGTTCAAATAGTTTGTCGATCTCAGACATCTCTTTAGTTTTTAGCTTCTTCTCAAATTTCTTTTCTAAATCTGCAATCATCTTTTCAACATCAGATGTCTCGGCCTTTTCAAAAGTTGGCTTCTCAACAACCTTCGGCTCCTTTTTGTCCTGAAGATCTTGGTAGTATTGAGCCCAATCATCATCATCAATGATCACCTTATCATCATCAAAAGCTACTTCATCAATTTTAGCCTTCCCCTTGACTTTCTTGGTGCTAGCAGACGCTTCAACATTATTTCCTAAAATTGCAGCTAGTTGATTCTTTATGGTCTCGGCCATGGCCTCTTTTATTTCTTCCATTTTGGCATTGAGGGCTTCATCCACCATTCTTTGAATTTGTTTGGGCTCCATTATTTTTGGTGAGCAAGTGATTGTGTCATTGCTAGATACCTCATCTCCGGCATAGGTCGGATTGTTATAAGCTTTAGAACTATCATAATCCAAGGCTGTGAGCCAAAAAGGATCAAGGATATGAGATGCAAATGTATGTATGTGTGCATGTATGCACAAATAATCAACAAATAAGAACAAATAGGATGTTCCTTCCAACCTTATAACATCCACACACGAATGGCGAGTGTCTTTTCCTAGGTATATGGTTAACAAAATACCAACATGGGGTATCTTATTTTTGAATAATTCTCTCAGACGTTTCAACCAATAGCTATATTTTTGAAAATGGAAATCAATCCATGATAATTCCCATTAATTAGGTTTTAATCCATTCAACCAACTAAAGTAGCTTTTATGCTATGTTGGATTAAAACAAAATTAATAGGTTTATTATAAATAGATTTTTCACTTGAAAAAGGTAACTAATGGTTCATGCCAAAAACAAGCCCATGGTTAATTTATTCTTAGTGTAAACTAGGCCCACAATTGATTTTTGGTATTTCATAATTGACATAAAAATTTTGCAAGCTCCTTGTGAGAAAAGGTTGGGTGAAAATAATTTTGTTTCTAAGCCCATTGTAAAAGATTTTAGAAAAATGGATTTTGGGCTTAGTATTTGGGCCATGAGCAAAAGAATTTTTCATTTATTTTTATAAAAATTTTATGTCCAAAGACCATCTTGAAAAGTTTTGAAAATAGCTTCGGTCTTTTGGAATTTAAAGAAAAAATTTATTTTGAACTTACAATATACTTAAGTCATATTAGAAAAAAGAAAAAACCAAATAAGCCATGATTTAAGCCAAAATAAATTAACCATAGTCAAACAACATGCATTTGGGGTAAAACCTAAGGAAAGTAACTAGGCCAATTACATGAGCTTTAGTCTTTGGGTTAAAAGGCTTAGGTTCCCATAGTAAGTATATACCAAATGGTACGAGGCTATGAGTGGTTATGCCATTCTCGATCTCCATACCTTGAGTGAAAGTATGGTATCCCTTACATAACATAACACGGGCATCCTAACTCATGCACACGATGCAATCTAATATGATGCAATGGATAATATCATTATAAGAAAGAATAGAATAATATAAAGACTAACGGAATCAACTTCTCTTATCCCCAGTGGAGTCGCCACTGTGAGCGGGGATTTTCGCCCCCACTCCCGGTGGAATGGTTCTTGCGACTTCGGTACTGTTTAGGCTCGGGGCCTTAGAGAACACAGACCTAAGTCCGGAGAAAATGGAGTCACCACCCGGACGGGCCTGGAAAAAAGAAAGAGGTGGATGACTCGATTCCTAAGGAATCCTCAACCCCCTAATGGGTTCGAAAAATTAGGTACATGTGGGGAAGATGAGAAACGGCCCAGCACCCCCACAACACCCGGTTCATTGGAACCGGCCTTCTTTACAGGTCATAATATTATAAAATTCTTAAGTATAACAACATTATCCATATTACACACAATAATCAAAAGAAAGCATCATTATATTAAAATCAATGCAATGTCCAAACAAAGCAAATAAATGGACACCCATCCAAGGATGGAAACATGTCCTTACATCACATGCCTAAATAGGACACCCACCAAAAGGTAGAAACATGCCCTTTACATAGGTTCTAAAATAGAAAAGTTAATTAAATTACATGATGTTTAACTAATAAGGTACCCACCAAGTAGAAACATACCTCTTACAACTTTTGGAAATCTAAATTAATTGATAAAAGTAAATAATCATTCATCATAAATAAATCATTCATCAAAGATATTAATCAAAATATAAAATAAACATCCATCCATGATAAATTAAATAAATCAAGTATTGAAATTAAATAAATTAAAGCATAAGAGATAAATCAAAGTATAATCAAGTATGGAATTGAATAAAGCAAATAAAAGTTTAATTATAGCTACTGTGACTTTTCATGGAATTAAAATAGATTAGGGTTTTATGTTTTAAAAGGTTGGTAAGATTCTTTGATTAACTAAATTAATATTTGAATGGTGAAATCATGAAACTAGGGTTTTAGACATTTTGAAATACTTTTTGATTCATGGTTTAAATGATGATTTATTGTGTTTTTAAGCTACTGTGTAATTTTTAAGTATTTGTGTTTTTATGGTTTTTAATGTTTTAAAGGATTAGGGCTTAGAAAAAATTAAGATTTAGTGTTTTAGAATTTGGGTCTCGGGTGATTTGTTGAATTAGGGTTTAAAAAGACAATTTGATGATTTCATGAGGTTTTATGAATTTAAACAAACGGATTGAAGTTTTTACAAATAGAAAAGATGCTTTTTATGGTTTTTTGGAAGAAACAATACCAATTTTAAAATTTTAAAAGAAACAGAATTAAATTCTAGTTTTGTTGAAAAATATGTTCAATTAGAGTTTTAAGATTTTTAAGAAGTAAAAATAACAATTTAAAGTCTTTTTGGAAAATAAAGTAACGTATTAGTGTTATAGCCTTGGAAAAACTAAATTAAAGTTCTAAGGTTTTTTATTTAAAAACCTAAATTTCATAGATTTGCTACAGTGTAAAAAACAATTAAAGAAAATCAATTAACACATACCTTCTTTTGATGATTACTCCAAAAACAATTATTCTTCAATGAACTAGCTCCAAAGACAAATCTTTTTTTCCTTTTAATCCTTTAAATTGTGATGTTGCTCCTTTAAAAATCAATTGAATTGAATTATTGCTTTTCCTTCCTTGATTTGGTTTCCAATTTTCCAAGCTACTGCCAATTTTTTGCCACACCCAATTTGGTTGCCTTTGGTCCTTATTTATAAGGGTTTGATGTAGTTTAATCCTAATTAGCTAAGGCAAGTAATATTAATAAAAAAAGAAACCAAAACCTAATTGGATTAGGTTTCAAAAAATTTGCGTCGGAAAATTTGTGCTGCCGAAAAAAAACTGATGCGGAAAAACTGTGCTGGCAAAAAAAATTTGCCGCAGCTGGCTGCGGCAGCGTGGTCGGAGCGGGCCCGTAAGCTATTTCGCAGGTAGAAAATTTCTGCGTGCGAAATAGCTGGCAGAAAAATTCTGCATGCAAAATAGCACAGTGATTTCGCCCGCAGGAAATTCCTGCGGGAGAAATGCCCACGGGCCCGCGCGATTATTTTTTTGTTGCCGATTTTTTTGACTCCGATTTTTATTTTTATTTTTATTTTTTGACTTTTATTTGTTTATTTCTATTTTTTATTAATAAAAATTAGATAATAAGCAAAAATTATTTAATAAAAATTATTTTGGGCCAATTAGACAACAAAAATCATTTTAGACTAAATAAAACATATTGGACCGGATTGGGTCAAAAATTAAGGGTCTACAATGAGCATAACTTGGTAAGGGTTCCAAACATTATGCGACCATGAGTTGCATATCTAAGATTATGTGTCTGGTTGTCGGGTCGCAGGGAGGTACCTGGAAGCCACCATGTGCATACTCGTTGCTTCCATTTGAGTTGCCTAACCTGGGAACATGTATGAAAAATGTTAATATTAATATCAAACTTATGATCAAAATAAATTACCTGTTTACTTTTCTGCAGGTGGATGCGGCCTGTTGGAAAGTTGAAGAGAAAAATGGTTGGACTAGATCCATGATTGACGCAATGCCCTTGAAAAACTCCTATCGGATAGTTGGTTGTTCAGTCTCTTGCATCTCATTTCTTGGTGAAAGAGTACATAATTGGTTCCTCAAACCTGACCGGTGGAGAGTACCAGTTGATATTCCATTATTTGTGCTGAACACTATATCCATGCCAGAACCAAATTGGAGCTGCTGCTATGGCCTTGATGTTCATGACTTCCTGCTTTCACCGAACATGCCATATGCTCAATTTATCTGGGATCAGCTATTAAATTTTAAAGTGTCACCCATTAGCATTTGTGGGCTTTTTGAAGGTGAAGAAGAAGAAATAAAAGTGGAAGAAAGAGAGGAGGAAGAATATGAAGAAGAAGAATATGGTGAACTTTCTTCCCATTCTCACGGCAATTTCAGGGCTGACGCTTCTTAGGTATCTATCATTTTGTCATTACAATTGCTTCTTCTTAATTTGTGCTGACCATTTGCATCATTACTATAGGCTGCTGGTTCACCTGGTCATGAAGCTACCCCTCTATATGATACTCTGATACAACAATAATTTTCTCCATTTACTCCTTCTTACCAAGATATGTCATCCTATTTGTAGAATTTTGACCCAAATCACTTGGTCTGTCATCTTGTTCCATAATGATATATGCTTGTATGTATGCATGAAAATGTATGGACTTACCCTTTCCTTGTTTGGATCACAGCGGGCACTCGAGGAGTAGAACAAAAAGCTTCAGGAAGAGTTAACTGCCAGCAATCGACATGCTGCCCATTTTGAAGAATTATACCAACAGGAGGCACGAGACTTCTGATACTTTCAATTTCAGGGAATGAGGGATTCGAACACTTCTTCATCAAGGAAGCCCCAGACTGATATCCATTATATGCCTCCTCCCTTTTTAAGTGACAACAAAATAGACTTTCAAGGCAATAGAGGTTCGGGCACTTCATCCTCAAGTGGACATTGGACAGATGATATGCCCCCTCCTCCAACAGTCGATGACTTTCTTAGGGCTTTATTCGATTGTGGACTGCCTCTTTCTTTGCAATGACTGGCTTGTAAAAACTTGTATCAAATTAAATAAAAACTTGTAACAATAATAATAACATTTATGGTACTTTGACCCTTTTTTTAACTTTGTTTTTGCTTTTATGTAATTTTTTCTTTTCCTTTATATATATATATACATAGTAGCACATGACGAATCCAAATTTGAATTCGTCATGGATTAAATGTAACACCCATATACTCTATATAAGAAAGTACTATACATATACCTTTTATACATACAATACGTATATAAAATATAAGGATGCCACTTTTCATTACTGTTTAAAACCTTTACCTTAGTTTCAAATGATAATAAATTTTATTTAAAGAACATTTACAAAATAATTATACTTTTGATGACATTACATATATATAAATTACATTGTCTTTGCCAAAATTCACCTATGATCATATAAATTTTTATCAAAATACAGTATAATAAAATTATACATGTATGCACCATCTTCTAGTTGGTCTCGAAATACTCTTACTCTTCTCACGGCACAACTGTTTGTCTTCCGGATCAACCATCTATTCACCTGCTTGACTTACACAATCGCGCTAAGCTCGAAAGCTTAGTAGTACAAATAAATATTATATACATACATTACAGAAAATCATACTCATATACTAGCATCATTTATCATCATATTTTTATCATGTTTTTCATTTTCAATGCACTTTTCTTATCTTTTAACTAATTTCATAATTTATATTTATATCATTAACACAAGCTACAATTCGATGGCTTATCATAATATTCATGAAACAATACACACAATTTCCACATCCATATACATATTGTACATCACATTATATTTCCATAATCTCATTTTCAATATCAAGACTTAGCTCTGCTCAAGTCTTTCAACAATTCATTTCTCATCATTTAGCATATTTTCTTAAGCCAAATTCCTTTTCAGTAATTTGCTTATGTATTGTGATCATATCATTCCATGATCACCATCATATATCTCATAACATTATATCTTATTATATTGCTCAATTATTCCACAATACATAATTCACATAGAAGCAAACACAAGCATGGACCCAAAAGGATCTAATATGCTATTCAAATTTTAGAGTTACTATTTTGGTCTATAATGACACCATATGTCTAGCCCCGTTGGCAATACTTCGATGTAATAATCCAACTAGGTCTAAGTTTACGACTCGGTCATTTCATCCAACCTAGCTTCAAGGATTTATTTATGAGGCTTACGACCCAGTCATTTCACCTCAAAAATATTTTTGCATGACACCCAGCGTCTAGCCTGTAGGCAAATCATAGGCATGCTGCCAAACATAGAACTCTGAAAATTGAATAACATACTAGGCACACAATTCTTTTATAATTCCATTATCAATATCTTTTTCATTATCTCACGAACAAACAGGGCACAATGCCTCAATTATCTCATTTATATCAATATAGTCATCCCCAATGTCTTTACATACCATCTTCAATGTATACATAATAAATTACATTACTAATATGCTTTGAGTCATTATCATATTTTACACATTTCACTTTACATATAATGCATTTGTAAAATCATATAAATCATAGCATATTACTCATGCACCAACAATGTAGTAAGTAACTTAACACATTTTCCAACCAAATGTGTTAAGTCCAACTGCCATGTAAATATATGTAACACCCCGATACCCCATATAAGTACTATACATATACCTGGTATACATACATAAAGTATATAAAGTATGAGGATGTCACTTTTCGTTACAATTTAAAAACCTTTAACAGAGTTTAAACCACAATACATTAATTTAAAGAACATTTACAAATCATTATACTTTTAATGATCTTACCTATATATAAGAATCTTATCTTTATCAAAACTTAATTTATACATATAAATATACTCTTGTCAGAAATACATCATAATTAAAAATTATACATGTATGCATCACCCTCTAGTTGCTCTCGATAAACTCTTACTCTTCTCGTGGCAACAAAAGACTTCATATCTACTACCTAGTCACCTACGCGATTATACATCCGCGCTAAGCCCGAGAGCTTAGTAGTACAAATATAACATATAAACATACATTATAGAAATTCTAACATATAATGAAATATCACTTCCATGTACCATTAGTTTCTTACCATGTTTTTTTCCTTTTGAATTGCACCTTACATATATCTTGACTAATTTCATATATTATATACATATCATTATCACCAACCACAATCCATCATTAATATTCACAATCAATATATCAATATACACATTACACAACATACTTCATAACATTGTTTTATTCACAGTTCATCAAACATAATCTATCACTAACACTCACAATCAATATATCAATACACACATTGCACAACATACTTCATAACATTATTTTATTCACAATTCACCAATCATGAATCACATTTCCAACAAAGTCAACCATAAATCTCATTACTCATTATCTCAACATTTGTATATCATGTTGACAACAAAGACAGACTCGGGCCCAAAAGACACTAATATGCCATTCAATTTTCAGAGTTAATGTTTTGGTTTTGTTATCACATTTATCATTATCATAGACCCAACTAGGCTTCAAGGATTTAGGTTCAACCAAGCTTCAAGGGGAACAAAGCATGCTAAGTATCAACCCAACTTGGCTTCAAGAACCAACCCAACCTAGCTTCAAGGGTTGTAACATCTCAATTAGGCTTCAAGGACTAGACCCAACCAAGCTTCAAGGGGAGTAAAACATGTTAAACTTCTACCCAACTTGGCTTCAAGGATCAAGCCCAACCTAACTTCAAGAGATTGTTACTAATATTAGGCATGCCACCAACAACAAACTCTGAAAATGGAATAACACATTAGCTACACAATTCATTTATCAATTTCATTCTCAATTCTCATCATCGATTAGGCAAACATGCCTTATGTCTTTCAATTGAATCATCATAGCCAATCACAATGGATTTACATCACATTTGTGTTATCATAGCCAATCACAATGGCTTCATATCTCATTTGAATCATCATATAATATACAACCTCAATTACATTAACTAAACAAACATATCATTATAACTCAGAACATTAGTTTCACATCTCTTTATGTCTCAATTTACATTCAGGTAATTCATCATAAAAGTATTTATCATAATAAATTGCATTGTACATACCTTTTTGAATGATCCTCATCTCTTTCACACTATACAAGTCATAATACTTGTCACATTATATTAACAATATAATAAATTAATTAACATTGTTTTAAGTCTCGAAATCATATAAAAGAATGCATCTAGGTAAGTTTGTACTTACCTCAAGAACTACTCCCATCAAGCTATACATAATCAATTACTTCATCATCTCCTTCACATTTTACACATATAGCATCTTTGATGTAACATTACAAAGTACATTATTTATATAACACATTACCATTTACAAGATTCACAATCCATAAAACATAACCTTGTTCATATAGTATCATATGCATCATCAAATGTATGTTCAATCTCATCAATACAAAAAGAGCAAAGAACCATCACAGTAGCCAACACACTCAAGGGACACGGCCAAGCTTGTGGCCGTGTCTCTCAACACCAAATCAACCGAGGCAGACACGGGCAAGGGACACGGCCGTGTCTCTTAACAAAAATCAGGCAGTGGCAAACATGGGCAAGGGACACGGCCAAGCCAGTGGTCGTGTCTCTCCAAAATTGATCCAACACGGCCAAATTTCCTCAAACTTGGCCGTGTCTCCCAAAAATCTTTAGTTTTGGCCGTGTCTCATCCTTAGTTTGGCCGTGTCTCTCATAAACAAAAACCCTAAACATGGCCAATTCTCTTTTGATTGAATTAAAACACATTATACACAACATAACCTTATTCAAATGGATATAATCAATGTCTTTAACACTTATTTTACATGTTCATCACAATAATCACATTAACAATACATTAACAATACATTTAAACACATACCACTTCAAAACCCTAAAACCAACATCATTCTTATTCTTTCGATATCAACATCCACTTAACTTACCATCTTCAAACCAAAACCAACACCAATTTAAATTTGTAACTTACAATCAATTTCAACACTTATAAACACATCTCAAACACAACTTCACAAATAACAAAAGAAAACAAGAGAGTACTTACCTAAATTGAAGCAATTTCACAAATCTCCAACTTAATCCTTTGATTCTCCCTTCAATTTGATGTTTAGAACTTAGAACACCTCTCTTGCTCTCTCTTTTCTTTGGTAGCCGGCCACACAAAATGAGAAGAGAAGAAAATAAAGACAAGTCAAACTTCTCTTCTTCTTTAAATCTCCACCAAGCAATTCTAACCAAGCAATTACCTAAATGCCCTCAACCATTTAACTTAACTTCTTTTCACTTATATGCCCATTTAAGTAATTTCACATATCACAAATAAAATATCTTCTTCCCTTGGCTCCTCATTTTGACCAACATATATGTTATATATATTACCATATACCCAACATATACACTTTCTCTCTACACATTATTTTCGTTTTTAAACAATACCTAAACATTCTCTTTTCAATTTCTTTTCTTATCAACATAACATATACACATAATTCAAACAAACAACAATTGTATCCAAACTTCTAGGGCACACATTGGGATATTACAATTCTCTCCCCCTTAAATAATTTCATCCTCGAAATTATCAGTACCGTAACAATTTATTCTTAACAAAATACTATCTTAACTTCCATATGAAGTTAATTATATGCTTAAGTTATTATGTCATCAAATCATATAACTTCAACTCTCCCCTTTAGAATCAACCACCTTCTTAAAATTCCATAACTCATCATTCTATATGTTTATATATCTTATTACTTCCTTGATCAACCATTGAAAAGAACTCATTACATTCCTATTAATATCTTTATACAATAATTAGGTCATTTCATAGTACACTTATACTTCATCCAATCTTTATATTCAATATATTTTGTTCATCCACCTCTTTGAAATTACTCTCCTAACTTTAACCTTAAAAATCATTGGTTTATATTTTAGCATTAATTATCCTGTCATTACAATCACTGTTTAACTAGACATTTATCAAACCTCAAAGGATAACAAGATCCTTATTTTTCATAAATGGAGTTATTTCTTTAGCATGCTTTTCGCTTAACTTACATATTAATACATTACCTTTCAATTTATTTTATAAATAACCAATCTTTTCCCTTTTTATCATGATTTATAACTACTATAACTCCATTCGTTCATGTTCATTCACACTTTAAAATTTTACATCATATACATTATCATGTAAATAATTATACTCTTAGTACAACTATACATGTTAAATCTCAATAATGATTCATAATCTTAGCCAAATCCAGATCAATTGATCTATCTGTCACAATATGCCCACGTTCCAATCTTATTCAATTCCAACCAACGATTAATTTATTTAACTTATCATGAAATTTCACAATATTCCTATATGCATATATATAACCTAATTCCATTAGGGCAAACTTATATTCAATTCCTGATCTCTTCCGATCCATATTCAGTCAAATTATCATGATAACAAATCACTTCGAATTATCTTATTATAATTCCCACCAATTCTCATAATAATTTTATACTATATTTACTATCTATAGTTCATTCACTTAAACCTCAAGTCCATTCATTTATTCATTATATACCATAAACATATTCAGTATAACTTTCAATCATATTTTATAATTTCTCCCTTTTTAATATCTCCTCACATTTCATATCATTGTTATATTTATTTTAATTACCTTTTTATCATATTATCCATAACTCAAAACATTTCCATAATTTCCTTTTCTCTTTACCTTCATAATTATAACCAAATTCCTAACATAAAATGATAAGGTACAATTTTATCCATCATAACTTTTAATTATACTTTTCAAACATAATTTTCAATCTCACCAAATCTGTATTACAATCATTTTATCTAAGACCCAAATCTATGGATAACAAACTAATCGATCAAATATACTGAACAAAACACATATGGCTTTAAAAGATTAATATTCAAGCCTGGGACTTTCAAATCAATACTGTTCTTTTTATAATTTATTCTCAATCTTTACGAATACAAAGCTAAGGTGTATCTCAAGAGTTACATATTCCTTCTTTACAAATTTTTTTTATATCAGAAGTTAACACATTCCAACTCCATTTCAAACCAATTTGCACTCGATTATATGATCTTTATCAACTTAATTCATGTTCCAACAATATTACTTTATATATTTTCAACCATATGCAGTTCTTATACAATTTCTATTCGTCACTTCATTTCTAATCCATTTACAATCTCTTATAATATATAATTACATGGAACTTTCCATATGTGAATACCTTAGAACTCTAAATATCATATGATCATTAAGTTCAATGCTCACTAAAACAATTTCCACTGTCCAATATTACTCAAGTCCATTCCATTCTCACTTCCATCACATAATCCATCTAGCTCTACACAGTTCAAGACCTAATCTCTCTTAGGTCCACTAATACACACAACATCGTTTCCATATCACTAATTCTATAATTATACCACATACATATACATGTACACATTTAATTATATGCTCTTATTTTATTTTCCTTTTTCCTACATTCAATACACATTTAATGTTTATCACTTTCTTTTAAACACTATCATACTCATTCTTCCAATATGATGTAAAGTATTTATTCACACAACATATATATATATTCTGACTATAATAGCAATTCACATCCATCTTAGTCACATTCCCAATGTGACATCTCTTTCACTTTCGTCTTTAAAAGCATTTAATATACTTCCATATCCATTTTTACCCTTTGCAGTAAAATGACTTAAAATAGCTCATTTTCATTTGCTTATCCACTTCCCTTTTTACTTCAAAACAAATTCTCATGCTATCAATCACATTACTCAATTCATAATACTTTCATGTGCAATATTAGTCATTTCACCTAGCTCATGTATTGAATATACATTTAACTATCAATATCCAAATAATCTTTATCAAATTCCACTAAAACTTTAACTTTTCAACTTACTACTTTGCTTAAACTTCAATTTGCCAAACTCATCTTTTCTTAATATCACTTTAAAAACATCTTATGTATATATATCACAAAGCAATATCAAAACATATAATTTTCACAATTATCAAGCTCATTTCAAAAATCCAAATGTCACATATTACCACCAATACCATGGGCTTTCACAATATTCAAACATCTCACATTTCTAACATTGAATTTACAATGTTTGCATTAAAATAACAATACTAATTTATATTCTTACTTAACAAATATCATCTCTTTTTCCTTTAAACAAAACCTTAACTTTATATATATATACCCCAAACTTTAAATAGTCACACTTTGTCTATACCAATCAACTCATTCAATATTCCACCATACTCTCCTCATTTAATAACATATCTTTCAATATTAACAATTCAACAATATTTCCTCTGTCTAGCGAACCCAACATAAACTTTATTATAAAGAGGTTCAAAGTGTAGAGGAAAAAGTACATACTCTTATCTTGATTTGATTTCAACTCATTTTCAACTTTATTCTCCTTTTCATTTCTTTATACTTCAACACATTTAACAATTCACTTTACTTGCATAAATTTTATCAATTAAACTTATATAAATCCATATCATTTCTTTCTCTAGCTTTACTTTCATATAAAACATCATTCACACTCTAGCATCCATCTCATATAACACAAATATTCTACAATTCATATAATGCCACATCCGAGACCAACCTAGGTGTCAATGCATATGCATGTATTACAAATTTCATTTCAAAACTTTTCCTTTTTACTTCTATTTAAACTTTTCAAAACTTTTTCTTTTTAATTTCACTTAGGACGAGAATCTCGAACCTAAGCTCTGATACCAAAATAATTGTAACACCCCGATACCCCATATAAGTACTATACATATACCAGGTATACATACAGTAAGTATATAAAGTATGAGGATGTCACTTTTCGTTACAATTTAAAAACCTTTAACAGAGTTTAAACCACAATACATTAATTTAAAGAGCATTTACAAATCATTATACTTTTAATGATCTTACCTATATATAAGAATCTTATCTTTATCAAAACTTCATTTATACATATAAATATACTCTTGTCAGAAATACATCATAATTAAAAATTATACATGTATGCATCACCCTCTAGTTGGTCTCCATAAACTCTTACTCTTCTCGTGGCAACAAAAGACTTCATATCTTCCACCTAATCACCTGCGCGATTATACATCTGCGCTAAGCCCGAGAGCTTAGTAGTACAAATATAACATATAAACATACATTATAGAAATTCTAACATATAATGAAATATCACTTCCATGTACCATTAGTTTCTTACCATGTTTTTTTTCCATTTGAATTGCACCTTTCATATATCTCGACTAATTTCATATATTATATACATATCATTATCACCAACCACAATCCATCATTAATATTCACAATCAATATATCAATATACACATTACACAACATACTTCATAACATTGTTTTATTCACAGTTCATCAAACATAATCCATCACTAACACTCACAATCAATATATCAATACACACATTGCACAACATACTTCATAACATTATTTTATTCACAATTCACCAATCATGAATCACATTTCCAACAAAGTCAACCATAAATCTCATTACTCATTATCTCAACATTTGTATATCATGTTGACAACAAAGACAGACTCGGGCCCAAAAGACACTAATATGCCATTCAATTTTCAGAGTTAATGTTTTGGTTTTGTTATCACATTTATCATTATCATAGACCCAACTAGGCTTCAAGGATTTAGGTTCAACCAAGCTTCAAGGGGAACAAAGCATGCTAAGTATCAACCCAACTTGGCTTCAAGAACCAACCCAACCTAGCTTCAAGGGTTGTAACATCTCAATTAGGCTTCAAGGACTAGACCCAACCAAGCTTCAAGGGGAGTAAAACATGTTAAACTTCTACCCAACTTGGCTTCAAGGATCAAGCCCAACCTAACTTCAAGAGATTGTTACTAATATTAGGCATGCCACCAACAACAAACTCTGAAAATGGAATAACACATTAGCTACACAATTCATTTATCAATTTCATTCTCAATTCTCATCATCGATTAGGCAAACATGCCTTATGTCTTTCAATTGAATCATCATAGCCAATCACAATGGATTTACATCACATTTGTGTTATCATAGCCAATCACAATGGCTTCATATCTTATTTGAATCATCATATAATATACAACCTCAATTACATTAACTAAACAAACATATCATTATAACTCAGAACATTAGTTTCACATCTCTTTATGTCTTAATTTACATTCAGGTAATTCATCATAAAAGTATTTATCATAATAAATTGCATTGTACATACCTTTTTGAATGATCCTCATCTCTTTCACACTATACAAGTCATAATACTTGTCACATTATATTAACAATATAATAAATTAATTAACATTGTTTTAAGTCTCGAAATCATATAAAAGAATGCATCTAGGTAAGTTTGTACTTACCTCAAGATCTACTCCCATCAAGCTATACATAATCAATTACTTCATCATCTCCTTCACATTTTACACATATAGCATCTTTGATGTAACATTACAAAGTACATTATTTATATAACACATTACCATTTACAAGATTCACAATGCATAAAACATAACCTTGTTCATATAGTATCATATGCATCATCAAATGTATGTTCAATCTCATCAATACAAAAAGAGCAAAGAACCATCACAGTAGCCAACACACTCAAGGGACACGGCCAAGCTTGTGGCCGTGTCTCTCAACACCAAATCAACTGAGGCAGACACGGGCAAGGGACACGGCCGTGTCTCTCAACAAAAATCAGGTAGTGGCAAACATGGGCAAGGGACACGGCCAAGCCAGTGGCCGTGTCTCTCCAAAATTGATCCAACACGGCCAAATTTCCTCAAACTTGGCCGTGTCTCCCAAAAATCTTTAGTTTTGGCCGTGTCTCATCCTTAGTTTGGCCGTGTCTCTCATAAACAAAAACCCTAAACATGGCCAATTCTCTTTTGATTGAATTAAAACACATTATACACAACATAACCTTATTCAAATGGATATAATCAATGTCTTTAACACTTATTTTACATGTTCATCACAATAATCACATTAACAATACATTTAAACACATACCACTTCAAAACCCTAAAACCAACATCATTCTTATTCTTTCCATATCAACATCCACTTAACTTACCATCTTCAAACCAAAACCAACACCAATTTAAATTTGTAACTTACAATCAATTTCAACACTTATAAACACATCTCAAACACAACTTCACAAATAACAAAAGAAAACAAGAGAGCACTTACCTAAATTGAAGCAATTTCACAAATCTCCAACTTAATCCTTTGATTCTCCCTTCAATTTGATGTTTAGAACTTAGAACACCTCTCTTGCTCTCTCTTTTCTTTGGTAGCCGGCCACACAAAATGAGAAGAGAAGAAAATAAAGACAAGTCAAACTTCTCTTCTTCTTTAAATCTCCACCAAGCAATTCTAACCAAGCAATTACCTAAATGCCCTCAACCATTTAACTTAACTTCTTTTCACTTATATGCCCATTTAAGTAATTTCACATATCACAAATAAAATATCTTCTTCCCTTGACTCCTCATTTTGACCAACATATATGTTATATATATTACCATATACCCAACATATACACTTTCTCTCTACACATTATTTTCCTTTTTAAACAATACCTAAACATTCTCTTTTCAATTTCTTTTCTTATCAACATAACATATACACATAATTCAAACAAACAACAATTGTATCCAAACTTCTAGGGCACACATTGGGATATTACAATATAAGCAATTATTCCAAGATTACACTTACCTTATGAAACACTCCAAAACAAGCTTTAAAACTTCCTCTAACCTTCTCTTCCAATTTTCCCTTCAACACTAAGGTTGGGCAAACTATTCTCTCTCAATGCCTATACCAAATGTTATCATAAACAATTATTTAGTATCACAATCTAAGGCATTCTTAACATTCAAATAATTTAATTAGGAATTACAAATGAAAAACAACAAAAAGAGTTATTCTCGATTGACATGCCCAACAACACGAGCGTGTTGATGATCGTGTCATTAACTCATTCATACAGAAGCATTGACATGTCCAATGACATGAGTGTGTCACTGTGCGTGTCATTTATTCTACCTTACAGAAACTTTGACATGCCCAACAACATGAGCGTGTTCATGGACATGTCAATTATCTTATCTCACAATAGCCATGACACGCCTAGAGACATGGCCGTGTTAATGGTCGTGTCATCAATTGTTAAACTTAGCATTGTTGACACGCCCAACGACATGGCCGTGTTAGGCAAAAGTTCTGCATTTCAAACTCTCATCCTGTAACACCCCGATACCCTATATAAGTACTATACATATACTTAGTATACATACAGTAAGTATATAAAGTATAAGGATGTCACTTTTCGTTATCTTTTAAAAACCTGTAACAGAGTTCAAACCATAATACGTTAATTTAAATAACATTTACAAAATCATTATCTTTATCAAAACTCCATTTATACATATAAATATTCTCTTACCATAAATACATCATAATTAAAAGTTATACATGTATGCATTACCCTCTAGTTGGTCTCGACAAATTCTTACTCTTCTCGTGGCATAACGAAAGACTTCATATCCTTCACCAAGCTACCTGCGCGATTACACATCCGCGCTAAGCCCGAGAGCTTAGTAGTACAAAAAATAACATATAAACATACATTATAAAAATACTAACATGTAATGATATATCAATTCCATGTGCCATTAGTTTCTTATCATGTTTTTCCTTTTAAATTGCAACTTTCATATATCTTAACTAATTTCATGTATTATATACATATCATTCTTACCAACCACAATTCAACACTAATAATCACCATCAACATATTAATACCCACATTACATATCATATCATTATCACCAATCATCAATCCAACATTAATACTCACAATCAATATTTCAATATACATATTACATAACATTTCATGTCATTATTTTATTCACAATTCATCAATCATGAATCACATTTCCAACCAAATCCACCATAGATTTCATTACTCGTTTATTACAACATTTATATATATCATATTGACAACAACGACAGACTCGGGCCCAAACGACACTAATATGCCATTCAATTTTCAGAGTAATGCTTTGTTTCATTCATCACATTTATCATTATCACAGACCCAACTAGGCTTTAAGGATTAGGTTCAACCAAGCTTCAAGGGGAGCAAAGCATGCTAAGCATCAACCCAACTTGGCTTCAAGAACCAATCCAACCTAGCTTCAAGGGTTGTAACATCTCAATTAGGCTTCAAGGACTTAGCCAACCTAACTTCAAGAGATTGTTACTCATTTTAGGCATGCCACCAACAACAAACTCTGAAAATGGAATAACACATTAATTACACAATTCATTTATTACTTTCATTCTCAATTCTCATCATCAATTAGGCAAACATGCCTTATGTCTTTCAATTGAATCATTATAGCCAATCACAATGGCTTCACATCACATTTGAATCCTCATTATACATATACAACATCAATTACATTAGCTAAACAAACCGATCATTAGTTTTACATCTCTTTATGTCTCAATTCACATCATACACTTCATTATTCAAGCATACATAATCAATTTCATTGCACATGTATCTTAAATTCATCATCATATAAACAACATATCCCTTTATAACATTTCAATCATTATTATCAACCATGATGATATCACATTTCATCATTTCTCAAAACACATTGACAACATTCATTATTAAAACATTTATTATAATAAATTGCATTGCACATACCTTTTTGGATGATCCTCATCTCTTCCACACTATACAAGTCATAATATTAGTCACATTGTTCATATAACATACTACCATTCACAAGATTCACAATGCATAACATAACATTGTTCATACATAATCATATGCATCATTAAATGCATGTTCAATCTCCACAAAACAAAAAGAGCAAAGTACCATCACAGTAGCCAACACACCCAAGGGACACGGCCAAGCTTGTGACCGTGTCTCTCAATACCAATTCAAGCTGAGGCAGACACGGGCAAGGGACACGGCCGTGTCTCTCAACAAAAATCAGGCAGTGGCAAACACACTCAAGGGACACAGCTAAGCTTGTGGCCGTGTCTCTCCCAAAATCCATCCAACACGGCCAAACTTCCCTCAACTTGGCCGTGTCTCCCAAAATTAATAGATCTTGGTTGTGTTCCATTCTTATTTTGGCCGTGTCTCTCATATATAAAACCCTAAATAACCAACACTCAATCTTCTTCTTTCTATAACAACATCCATTTAACTTACCATTTTCAAACAAAACCAACACCAATTTAACCTTTTTAACTCACAATCAATTTCCATACTTTTAAACACATCACAAACACTTTAAATCATGATATTAACAAATCACAACACACATCAAACACATCTTCAAAATACCAAAGGAAAACAAGAGAGTACTTACCTTAGATGAAGAAATTTCACAAATCTCCAACTTCATCCTTTGATTCATCCTTCAATTTGATGTTAGAAATCAAAACACCTCATTTGCTCTTCCTTTCCCTTTGGTAGCCGGCCACACCAACAAAGAAGAGAGAAAAAAGAATACAAATTCAACTTCTCTTCTTCTTTAAATATCCACCAAGCAATTTAACAAGACAATTACCTAATTGCCCTCATCCATTCAACTTAACTTTTGTCACTTATATGACCTTTATAGTAATTTCACTTAGCACAAGTTAAAATATCCTCTTACCTTGACTCCCCATTTGACCAACTTATATGTTATATATATATTACAATATACACAACATATACATTCTCTTAACACACTCATTTCCTTTACAAATACATATATACATTTAATTCAAATAAAGACAACAATTGTATCCAACTTCTAGGGCACACATTGGGATATTACACATCCATATGAACACAATCATTCCAAAATCAATACTACAACACCCTTAATCATCATCTTAGTTTATATTCATAATTCACCCATCAACTCAACACTTATATAACTCCAACATATAATAATAATTATTATTATATAATTCATTTATACAATCATCCATGTCTCAATTTACTCAATTCCCAACTCATTTATACTAAACCCTTATTTGTCAATTTCAACTACTCATCATCATCCTCTCAAATAATCATATTTTCATCATCTAAGCACCAATTCAACATATATATGTACTTCAATATTTCATTATCATCATAATATTCAATTAATCATCACTTTCTCTCACTAACCATATCACATGTAAACTCAAAATCTATAAAAATCAACTCAAGGAAAAGAGGACTTACTTGAATTCTTTGCCAAATATTCAATATCCACCTTCAATTCTCTTAAAACTCTAATGAATTTGATGTTTATATGAACAAAATCAAACTCTTCTCTCTCTCTCTCTCTAGTCCCACATTCCAAGAGGAAGAACAAGAAGAAAGAAAGAAAGAGAGATAGCTCTCTTTTCAATTCATCCATATCTTATATATATATATAATAATAATATAATTATTTCCACCTAAAAATTTTCCACCACAAATATTTGTCCTTCTTTTGACTTTCATTTCTTCTTTTTCTCTTGTCATTATTATTATTATTATTATTATTATTATTATTATTATTATTATTAATTGATTATTTACAATTTACTTTTCGTACACCAATGTATACATCATGTATATATTGTGTATATGTTGATATATGTATGTCTTATATATTATCTTTATATTTCCCATATATTTCAAATACAATATATATATATAACATCTTTCATACACATCTATCTCTTATTATATTTTCTTTACCTATTTCACCAACATACTCCCTCATAACTACTATTCCAAAGTACATCAAAAATCAGGGTATTACAATTCTCTCCCCCTTAAATAATTTCATCCTCAAAATTATCCAGTACGATAATAATCCATCCTTAAAAAAATACCATCTTAAATTTTCATATGAAGTTAAACATGTTATCAAATTATTATTTCATCAAACCACATAACCTCTACTCTCCCCCTTAGGGCCAATCATCTTCTCTCTATTAGACAAGAATCAGTTCATCTTATTAGTATATATGCCTCACCCATCTATTATGCTCAAGATATTTTATCACTTCATCATTTTATAAATATACTCTCTTAACCTTAAATTTAAAGGTTATTGAATTATATCTTAACACTGACTATCCAATCACCACAGCCATTTTCAGAATTGTATCATTGTTTATCTATCTCTTTCTTATATTTGTCAATAGACACTTGTCAAATCTTAATTGATAACAATTTTCTTATTTCTGATACACTAAATTTTAATTTTTTTTAACATATTCTTCACTTAGCATTAACATTAATACAATGCCTTTAAACTTACTTTACTGATAATCAACCTTATCCTTTTATAATCATTTACAATTGCTCTACCTCGACTCATTTCATGTCCATACACATATCAGAATATTACATCATATACATTATCACATAATTCTCACACTCTTAATACAACTATACGTATTAAATCTCAATAATGATTCGCAACCTTAGCGCAATCTAGATTAATTGATCTAACTATCACATTATACCAATGTCGCAACCTTATTCGATTCAAGCCAACAATTAACTTATTTAAACTTATCCTTATTTTTCAATATATGACCTAACTCTATTAGGTCAAACTTATATTCAAATATTTTTCTCTTTGGATCCATCATTTCAACTTTCAGAAATTGATGATTATTTATAACAAATCACTTTAAATTATTTTTCAATATTCATATTTTTTTTATTATCTCTATACAATTTCCACATAATTCTCATGATTATCTCATACCATATTTATTACCCATAGTTCATTCACTTAAACATCATTTCCATCAACTTATTCACATTATACCATTTTTGAACATATTCAATATAACAATGAATCACATTTTGTAATTTCTCCATTTATCATCTCCTTACATTTTCATACCATTACCATATTTACATAATCACTTTCCTATCACATTATCCATAACTCACTACATTTTCACAATTCTCTTCTCTTTCCATACTTTCTATAATTATAAACAAATTTCTAACATAAAAATTATAAGATAAAACTATACAAATCATAATTCAAGACCATGTTTCTTGAAGCATAACTATCAATCTCACCAAACCTATCCTATGGTCATGTCATCTTAGGCCCATGCCCGTGGATAACAAAACTAATTAGCTAGTATACTAAACAAATCATACGGCCATGGCATATTAATGGTCACACCTGTGGCTTATAAATCAATACTGCTTCTCTATTATTCTTCTTCAAACATTTCTAATCACAATGCTAAGTTTGTATCATAAAGATCACATATTCATTCTCTAAATTTTTGCTACACATAGAGTTAACACATTTCAACTCTGTTTCAAAGCAATTTACTCTTGATCACTTGATCATCATTAGCCTAACTCATGTTTCAACAATATTATCATTAACATCTCTTACATATACACATTCATTCGTATGCTAATTTTACACAATTTTCAATTATTACTCCATTTCTAATCTATCACTTACAAAAATTTTCATTCATTATACTTCCCTTTTCCTTATAATCTCTTATTTATACACATATACGTAGAAATTTCCACACGCATATACTTTGGGCCCAAAACACTATACAATCATCAAGTTTAGTTATTACAATAACAATTTCACCATCCAGTGTTACTCGAGTCCATTCTCACTCTCAATTTCATCACATAGCCTAGCTCTGCACAGGTCAAGACCGAATCTGTCTTAGGTCTACTAATACATGCAATATCATTCCCAATATCACTAGACAAATAATTGTATAAGATAAAAAACACACAATGACATTTTTTTTATCATCCACATACACATTCGTAATGTCACATTCATAATGTGACTTTCTTTCCACATTTTCTTACTTATCACAATTGCGTTTATATTGAAAACTCATCTCTCATATCATATACATGTGTACACATAATCATACAATTATACTTAATTCCTCTTTTACATATAATCTATACAAATTTAACATTTATCACATTTCAGTGAACATTATCATTTCTCATTCTTTTGACATGACTTAGGTTATTCATCAACTCAACATATTATACACTCTAGCCACAACATAATTAACATCTTTTTTTTTACTTCCCTTCTCTTAAATAATTTTCTTCTTCTTATTAATTTTTTTATAACACTTCACATAAATCTTAGTCACATTTCCAATGTGATATCTCTCTCACATTTTTTTTTGTGCATTTATCATACTCTTCATATCCATTTTCATTATTTCAAATCCAATTACCTAACGTAACTCATTTTCACTTGCTTAATCATTTCCCTTTATTTCATAACAAATTTTTTTTATATCATCAACCACATTACACATTACATAGTACTTTCATAAGCAGTATTATTCATTCAAAATTGATCATATGCTTAATATACATTAAACTATCAGTCTCTAAGTAATTCTCATTAAAATTCCATTAAAACTCCAAACTCTCAACTTACTACTTTACTTAAACTTCAATATACTAATCTCATTCTTTTTTTTATAATTAATTTTAACATTATTTATATAATAATATAACATCAAAATACACCATTTTCACAATTATAAAAGCTCATTTCAAAAATCCAAATTTCACATATTAACACTCTTAACATGAGCTTTAACTACACCCAAGCATATCACATTTCTAACATTAAAATCACAATATTTGCATTAAACAACACTAATATATCTCCTCACATTGACCAACATCATCTATTTTTAAAAACATTAACTTTACATAACCAAACCCTAAATTTTCACACCTTGTCCATATCAATCAACCAACCCAATAATCCCCCATACTCTCTTCATTTTAATATCATATCTATCCATTTTATCAATCGAACAATATTTTCTCTCTCTAACAATCCAAACATAGTCTTTATTAGAAAGAGAACCAATCCTTAAAGAAAAGATACTTACTTAAATCTTGACTATTTTTTTTACTCATTTCCAACATTATTTTCATATCCATTCTCTTATAACCTATTTCACAAACACATTTCAATAATCAATAATTTTAAAACTAGTTTTACTTAAGTAAACTCCAATTCTTTAATTTATCAATTAAACTTGTACAAAATTTTCCATTTTATTTCTTTCTCTAGCTTCACTTTCATGTAAAGCCTCATTCACACACTATCATCCAACTCATGTAATTCAAATATAACACATCACAATTAACATAATGCCACATCCGAGACTAACCTAGATGTTAATGCTTATGCATGTATCACAAGTTCCATTTTTTTTTAGAAATTTCCATCTCTTTTTTTTTAAAAATCTTCTTAGGCTAAGAATCTCAAATCTAAGCTCTAATACCAAAATAATTGTAACACCCATATACTCTATATAAGTACTATACATATACCTTGTATACATACAATACGTATATAAAATATAAGGATGTCACTTTTCATTATTGTTTAAAACCTTTACCTTAGTTCCAAACAATAATACATTTTATTTAAAGAACATTTACAAAATCATTATACTTTTGATGATATTACATATATATAAATTACATTGTCTTTTCCAAAATTCACTTATGTACATATACATTTTTATCAAAATACAGCATAATAAAATTGTACATGTATGCACCACCTTCTAGTTGGTCTCGAAATACTCTTACTCTTCTCGTGGCACAACTGTTTGTCTCCCGGATCAACCATCTATTCACCTGCGCGATTTATACAACCGCGCTAAGCTCAAAAGGTTAGTAGTACAAATAAATATTATATACATACATTACAGAAAATCATACTCATATACTAACATCATTTATCATCATATTTTTATCATGTTTTTCATTTTCAATTCACTTTTCTTATCTTTTCACTAATTTCATAATTTATATATATGTCATTAACACAAGCCACAATTCGATGGCTTATCATAATATTCATGAAACAATACACACAATTTTGCACATCAATATGCATATTAAACATCACATTATATTTCCATAATCTCATTTTCAATATCAAGAATTAGCTTTGCTCAAGTCTTTCAACAATTCATTTCTCATTAGCATATTTTCTTAAGCCACATTCCATTTCAGTAATTTGCTTATGTATTGTGATCATATCATTCCATGATCATCATCATATATCTCATAACATTATATCTTATTATATTGCTCAATTATTCCACAATTCAAAATTCACAGAAGCTAAGACAAGCATGGGCCCAAAAGGATCTAATATGCTATTCAAATTTCAGAGTTACTGTTTTGGTTTATAATGACACCATGTGTCTAGCATGTAGGCAATACATCGATGTAATAATCCACCTAGTTATGAGTCTATGACTAGGTCATTTCACCCAGTCTAGCTTTAAGGATTTGTTTATGAGGCATACAACCCGGTCATTTCACCTTAAAAATATTTTCACAGTGATGCCCAGCATCTAGCCCATAGGTAAATCATAGGCATGCTGCCAAATACAGAACTCTGAAAATTGAATAACATACTAGGCACACAATTCTTTTATAATTCCATTATAAGTATCTTTTCATTATCTCAAGATCAAACTAGGCATATTGCCTCAATTATCTCATTTATATCAATATAGTCATCACCAATGTCTTTACATACCATCTTCAATGTATACATAACAAATTACATTACTCATGAGTTTTGAGTCATTATCATATTTTGCACATAGTTCACTTTACATATAATGCATTTGTAAAATCATACAAATCATAACATATTACTCATGCACCAACAATGTAGTAAGTATTTTAACACTTTTTCCAACCAAATGTGTTAAGTCCAAATGCCATGTAAATATAAGCAATTATTCCATACTTTTACTCAAGGTATGGAGATCGAGCATGGCATAACCACTCATAGCCTTGTACCATTTGGTATATACTTGCTATGGGAACCTAAGCCTTTTCAACCCAAAGACTAAAGCTAATGTAATTGGCCTAGTTACTTTCCTTAGGTTTTTACCCCAAATGCTTGTTGTTTGACTATGGTTAATTTATCTTGGTTTAAATCATGGCTTATTTGGTTTGTTCTTTTTCTAATATGACCTAAGTACACTGTAAGCTCAAAATAATTTTTTTTAAAGTCCAAAAGACCAAAGCTATTTTCAAAACTTTTCAAGATGGTCTTTGGAAGTAAAACTTTTCTAAAAACAAATCAAAAATTCTTTTGCTCATGACCCAAATACTAATCCAAAAATCCATTTTTTCTAAAATCTTTTTTACAATGGGCTTAGAAACAAAATTATTTTCATCCAACCTTTAAAAGAGCATACAAATTATTTAAGTCAATTATGGAATACCAAAAATCAATTGTGAGCCTAGTTTATACTAAGAATTATTAATCATGGGCTTGTTTTTGGCATGAATCGTTAGTTACTTTTTCAAGTGAGAAATCTATTTGTAATAAACCTCTTAATTTAGTTTTAATCCAATATAGCATAAAAGCTACTTTAGTTGGTTGAATGGATTAAGACCTAATTAATGGGAATTATCATGAACTGATTTTCATTTTTAAAAATATAACTATTGGTTGAAACATCCGAGGGAATTATTCAAAAATAAGATATCCCATATTGGTATTTTGTTAACCATATTACCTAGAAAAAGAGACTTTCCATTCGTGTGTGGATGTTATAAGGTTGGAAGGAATGTCCTATTTATCCTTGTTTGTTTATTGTTTGTTCATACATGCATATATGCATACATGTATCACATGACATATCATTAATCCCTTCTGGCTCACAGCCCTGGATTACGACAGTTCAAAAGCTTATGATAATCTGACCTACGCCTAAGACGAAGAATCTAGCAATGACTCAATCACTTTCTCACCACAAGTAATGGAGCCCGAACAAATTCAAAGAATGGTGGATGACACCTTCAATGCCAAGATGGAAGAAATAAAAGAGGCCCTAGCCGAGACCATGAAGAATCAATTAGCTACAATTTTAGGCAACAATGCCGAAGCATTTGCTAGCACCAAGAAGCCAAAGGAAAAAGGGAAGGCTAAGGTTGGTGAAGTGGCTTTTGATGATGACAAGGTAGTCCTTGATGATGATGACGACTGGGCTCAATACTTCCAAGATCCTCAAGACAAAAAGAAGCTGAAGGTTGTTAAGAAGACAACTAATGAAAAGACTGAGACATCTGATGTTGAGAAGATGATTGCTGATTTAGAAAAAAAAATTTAAGAAGAAGCTAAAAATCAAAGAGATGTCCGAGATCGACAAACTGTTTGAACAAAATAAGGAGGTCCCTTATAAGTTCAAGATGCCTTCCTTCGCTAGGTACAACGGTACTGGAAACCCTCATCTCCATGTGAAGCAGTACATCACTGTTATGCAGTCTGCCAGAGCTACTAAAGATCAAATCCTAAGGTACTTCATGCTGTCATTGGATCCGGTGGTGCAGAATTTGTTCAACACCTTAGAGGATAGTACCCAAAAGAGTTGGGATTTGTTGTACAAGGCTTTCATCCAACAATATGGGTATAATGCGGAGTTGGATGTTACCTTGATGTAAGTTGAGTCGATAAGGCAGAAGTCAAATGAAAACTTCATTGACTATGTGAAAAGGTGGAGAAATAAGGCCGCATTGCTCAAGAAGAGGCCCGATGAATCTGATCAAATAAGGATGATTATGAGAGGGGTGTTGCCTAGTCTTTGTGAGAGGCTGTCTCACACCCTTATAAGGGATTTCAAAGATCTTCTCCAATCTGGTCTGCAAATTGAAGAATGGGAAAGGGAGAAGAATCGCTTTTCGGCAAGAAGGAATGAGAAAGGGAATTACCAGTCTGGTAATCAAAGCATGCAAAAGGAAGTTGATGTTAATACAACTGGTCAAGCAAATAGAAGGCAATTTTCAGATCTGGGGAAGCCTTTGTCTTGGGTCTTCACCAAGCTACAAAAGAAGGGCCTATTACAGCCATTGGCCCCTCGGCGTTTGCCGAATTTTTTACCCCCAAAATTTAATACTAAAGCCTTTTGTGGATTTCATCAGACACAAGGACATGAGACAGACAAATGCTTGTGACTAAAACATGAGATCCAAAATTTAATTGACAGTGGTACACTACCCGAGCCGGATAAGCCCTATACCAAAAGCAATTCTCTGCCTAAGTTCAACAGAGTGCCACCACTAGCAACTTTCATGGTAGGAGGAGGATTAGAGGAAGATCTTGTCTTATCCTCCTTTCAAGATGGGAATGTTGAAGATATGAAAGGAGAAGGAGCTTAACTCAACAAACTTTCCTTAGCTTGAATACTGCTCTATTTATTTTGCTTTCTTTAATATTTAATTGGAACAATTGTATTTTTTTAAATTTAAAGTTGTTTGAATAAATTACTTTCATAAAATTTTTATTGGTCTTTATTCATTTTGATGCTCAACTAATGAGGAATCTAGCTTGATGTTCATAAATTAATGTATCTAGGCATCATGATTTGAATGACTTTACTAGATGAGGGAATTGCTCTATAGCATTGAGTTGTGTATGCTTATTTAGAGAGGGCTCCTGCATAATTACCTTTGTCTAGGTCCTAGTCAGTCTTAAAACATGCTTTGACAAACTTTCAAGGCGAAATTGAACTCTGCTTATTTTAAGAGAGAAATGATCTAGGCATTGTTTGGTTAGCCAACAACTAGTATCCACCCAATTAAATATCAATCCCTATTTGTCCCTTTGAGCCTTCATAAAATTTTAGCTTTCTTTTCATTGACTTACAAACCCCAACAACCTACCCTGAGCTGTTGTGATACTTTTGACAAGTCTTATGATCACTAAGGTGAAGAGGCAAGAAGATCAAAGAAAGGAATGAATAGTCAAGATCATAAGGATAGTTGATGTTCTCAAGACCATAAGGGTAGCTGAAGTTCACCTAATATCTCCAATCTATCAAGATAACATCAGAGTAACAAATGATTTATCCCTGTTAAAGAAGATTTATGTCACTCCACTCATCCATTATTAGAAACCCAAGTTGGTACAAACAAGACAACTCTTTTAGAGCTAGAACCAAAAAAAAGAAAAAAAAAGAAAAGAAGAAGAAAAGAAAAAGAAAAGAAAAAAAAGAAAGAAAGATAAAAAAGAAAAAAAGAAAGATAAAACCTAAAAAGGTGGTTCAGAAAGCCAACTAAGTTCTCTTTTACCTAAGACAACAAAAGGCTTCCATCTGGTTTATAAGGACAGTTTGACTTGAATTGGTCCAACATAACCAAAGATTCAATCAAAATCGGAGAAAAAGGAGAAAATTCATCCAGTTCTTGAAAGTCTTGTACTTAACAGTCCTACAGAAAAGAAGAATAAAATGATAAAATGCTCAAAGAAAAGAAGGAGTAAGAAAAATAAAGAGAAAGAAAAGGGAAAAGAAGAAAAGAAATGAAGACTGTCCTAATCAAGATCTAGATTAATGCCAAGAAGATGGGAGGATACTCAAAGCTCTATCTTTTTATGCCACCAACTTTCTAAAGTTCCAACAAGCAGTTTGTAGTGTGAAGGTTTGTCCATTGTGTCACATTGACTCCAATTTACAAATGGCCTTCATTTAACCCGTGTCCCTTATAGACCCCATTTCAAGCCTATCAAAGACCTGTTGATCTCTCTTGGTAGGTAGAGTCTATTAGTGGAGATAGTTTGAATAAGCATGCATATGAGATATATAATATTTAAACTCAATGAGACCTTTGGCCAGGTAATGTGTATGTGCCTATCTGAAGTGCAACAAGTTCTTGCTTAAATAGAAATGATTCCCGAGTTTAGTACCTTAACTAGGGTTGTCATGTTATAGATATGTTAATTTGGAAAATCAAGTCCTGAGGTAAATTGACATTAATTTGGCAAAGCCAACATTTGATTTCAAAATCAAATTCAAAATTGAAAAAAAAAAGAAAAAAAATTATTACAAAGTCTTCAAGTTAAGGGGAGTATGTTGAACCATTAAACCTCGAAGGACACATTGGGCAAAGTAAATGATTATTGGCAAGGTTATGAAGAAGCTACCAACTGACATGGAAAAACATAGTATGGAATGGATGTATCTCTGCTGCTTCGGGCCTCCATTATTCATGTTTTCAATATCTCGAAGATAAAAGCCATAAAAGTGAAGCCTTCGCCATTCTAGTGCAAGACCTGAACGGGTATCTGGAAGAAATCTATGAGAGCATTTTAGCTGATAACCTCAGTCTGTGAGTCAATGGAACCACTGTAAGTATTATTCATGCATATCATGCATACATGAGCATATCACATCTCACTTTCTTATCTTGTATTGCCTATTCTTTGTCAAAGTGAACAGCAAACACCTTGTGAAGTAAAGAATCAAAAGAAGATATTTAGTTAAGGGGGGCATGGAAAGCCTATTGCTTGAGGAAGCTCCAGCCATTTTGCAAAAGAAGAAATACATGCTTGTCTAAAGAACTAGACAATCTACAAATATCAACCAAAGCCTGCATAAAAAAATCATGGGTTTTAGCCTACACAGTGGACAAAGTTTCTCCCTTTCAAAATTTTGAGTTTATGCATGTACAAAATATTTTGAGACTCACTTCCAATATTTTACCAAGTAGGGGCAAGGAGAAGATATGAAAGCTAGCTAACAAAGGCTGAATTTTTTGCAAAAGTGCAAAGGAAAAACAAAAAAGAATGGGAAAGGAAGAAAATTAGAACTCTCAAAAGAATGAAGATGCAAAAAGACATGTTAGACAAATGATCTTAATTTTGATCCTTGACAACTCAAATGGATGATCTATTTAACTTGTGTTTGAGAAATCTTGTTGCAGGATTAGGTTGCTTCAATTAAAGGTGAACAGAACAATTATAGCGGTCGCACCTCACCTGAATACGACCGCTCCAAGCAATTACAGAATGAAACCTTGTCACAGTAGGTTTCGCGGTCAGAAGTTCGACCTCAGTCGCGACCGCTCCTACAGAATAGCGACCGTCCTAATATTTGCCCGACCGCTACTCAAGGAACTTAAATCATTACAATCACAGTAAGGTTCGCGGTGACAAGAATGGTGAATGATTCGACCTCGCTTACCACTTTAGCGATCGCCCCATTCAGAGTCGCGACCGCCCAACAATTCAAGAAGAAATTGCTCAAAGAGACAGTAGTGTTCGCGTCCTCAGGTGCGTCCAGAAGTTCGACGCGAGAATGTGAGTTCGACCGCGAAAACCTACCAAGGGCGACCGCGAAGATTCAAATTATGGCGGACATCTCTTTTGCTCTGTCAGAAAGTGACACATGACATGACCGTTGTAATCCCACTTCAGTATTCAAAAAAGGGCGACCGCACTTTGTGATGCGCGACCGTCCCGACATACACAGCATGGGCAAGAAACGGTCCGACAAACACATCATGGGCAAGATTCCAGCTGCAGAGCACTAAAATTCGACCGTTGAAGTTTTTTTAAAAGTAGCGACCGTCCCTTGTTAAAAGGACGACCGCAGGAAGCATGAGCGCGACCATCCTTGTATGAAGGGCGACCGCGAAGTGCTTCGGACAGTTTAAGTAAAGAAGGTCTAATCTGCCAAGACATTATTAAAACATCAATAACGGCTAGTAAGACCACATTGGCTATAAATACAATGTTTCCATGAGAAAACAAATATAGAACATTATTAAGAAAAGATTTTCATAGCCAAGCAACAAATTTCCTTTTGCTTAAACTTGTATTTGAATTGTTATGAATGTTAGGTGTTAGCATTGAAAACACCATTGTATAAGTTTGAGTGTAAGCTTGGGAAACACTTAGGTTGAGAGAGTGAGCCTTGTAAAACTCTTGTGTGGGTTGTAAGTGTGAGCCTAAGAAAAACACTTGTGAAGTTAGGTGTGAACTTGTGAAAACACCAAAGTTGGAAGTGAGCTTGTAAAAACTTCAAAGACTAGTGGAACCTTAACAAGTTGTTAAGGAAGTGGATGTAGGATTGAAGTAAATCCGAACCACTATAAATCTTGTGTGTTCTTACCTTCCTCCATTACTCAACCAACTCTCTATTCCGCATTTCTTGTTTGTTGAGTTTTTTAAATTGTCATTATTTCTTGACGAAACCAATTCACCCCCCCCCCCTCTTGGTTGCCATCTTGGGACAACAATTGGTATCAGAGCCCTGAGATTTCTTAAACTTAATTGTGAAATCTGATCCACAATGGCAACTTCTTCTTCATCAAGCTCTCATGGAAATCTTAACTCTATTCTTAGACCCTACTTTGATGGAACGGATTACTCATACTGGAAACACAAAATGTATTTGTTTCTAGACAGTGAAGGGATTGAACTATGGGATTTCGTGGAAAATGAGTGGAAATCTCCTACTCATGAGGTTGACGGTATTCAAGTTCCACTTCCCAAAGCTCAATGGTCAACTAGCAATATCAGAGATCGATTCAAGAACAATAGAGCTGCTTCCATCTTGATGAACTCCATTTCAAGAGAAGAAGGTGGAAGAGTTCAACATTTAACTTGTGCACATTGTATTTGGAAAACACTTGAAAACTACCATGAAGGTACAACTCAAGTAAGATTTACCAAGAAACAAATGCATGTTCATGAGTATGAGCTATTCAAGATGAAACCAAATGAAAATGTCACCGACATGACAAATCGCTTGCTTGCTATTGTCAATGAACTGAAGAAGTATGGCAAGGTATATGATCAAGGTGATGTAAACAGTAAAATCTTGAGAGCCCTAAGAGCTAGAAAGAACTTTGAATCCAAAGTATCATCCATAGAAGAAGCTCATGATCTCAGCACATTAAGAACCGACGAGCTAGTTGGTAAATTACTCACTTTTGAGCTGCACAGTGAAAAAGAAGAAGATCAAGGTGAGAAAGAAAAGAGAAAACCAATTGCACTCAAAGCAATCAAAGAAGATGAGAGCTCAAGCAATGAAGGTACTGATGATGAAGATGAAATGGCAATGTTCTCAAAAAGAATGAATGAATGGAAAAGGAAGAAAAGACTACAAGCAAACAAAGGTACACCTCCAAAATTCTCCTTCAAAGATAAAGAAAAGAAAAATGAGGTAAAATGCTATGAATGTGGAAAAACCGGTCACATCAAGTCGGATTGCTACAAATTAAAGAACAAAAGGAAATGGGATAAAGAAAAGAAAAAGTCTCTCAAAGCCACATGGGATGACTCTTCCTCAAGTGAAGAAGAAGAAGAGGAAGGAATTGCAAATCTTTGTCTCATGGCTATTGAAGATGACTCCAATGAGATAAGTACTCAATCCTTTGATCTTGTAGCACATGATGATATAAGTGATATAGATGATAGTGATTTGATTGAGCACATGAATTCTAAAATAGAAAAATATTTCTCCAAAATGATGCTCTATAAAGAGAAAAACTCTAAGTTAGAAAAGGATTTTATATGCTTAAAGAACTCTACCTTAGAATTGAAAACCTCAAATGAACATTTGATGAATACAATAGGAGAATTAAATAAAAGCTCACATGACTTAGAAAAAATGATTAAAGAGAATGAGGCATTGAAGCATGAACTAAAAGAACTAAAAGAATCAATTTCCAGATTTCATAAAGGAAAGGAAGCATTGAACACATTAATTAATAATCAAAGATCACCTTCCTTGAAATATGGATTAGGATTCAATGGCTCAACCAACATTGCACCTAGCAAACCAACATTTGTGAAAGCATCTACAATTGGAATTTCTAATGTTCATATCAAAGATGCTTGCACCAAGTCTAAAAGAACTTCTTATGGTTCACTAGGAAATAAAGCTAAAGATAATTATGCATTATTGTTCACTAAACTTGTACAAAAGAAATCACATACTTGTAGTTGTATGTATAATGCAAAAAGAAAAATGCAGAAGCATAGAATACCATGGCAATGCACATATTGCATGAAATTTGGACACAAAAATTTTTCCTGTTATATAAGAAAGGCTCATCTCAAGTTAGAAGACACTCTTTCTACTAACCATCAAGGACCCAACTATATGTGGGTACCTAAAAAAGGATGATCACAATTGGCTTGCAGGTATGCCTAAAATCTACTACCAATGAAAGCACATGGCTTGTGGATAGTGGATGCTCAAGGCATATGACTGGAAATGCAAAGCTCTTTACGAGTATTACCTATAAACATGGAGGTAACGTAACTTTTGGAAACAATGCTAAAGGTAAAATTCTTGGTGTTGGCTCCATTGGTTCTATTGGTAAGGATTTAATTGAAGATGTATGGCTTGTTGATGGTTTGAAACATAACTTGCTAAGTGTTAGTCAACTTTGTGATAAAGCATACTTTGTTAAGTTTGATTCCAAGGAATGCAAAATCACAAATTCAAATGATGTTATCATATTTAAGGGTACTAGAACAAACAACACTTACAATGTAAGCATACATTCTGATCATACATGTTTAATGTCCACTAATAATGATGCATGGTTATGGCATAGAAGACTAGGACATGCTGGTATGGATCAATTGAAATATATTTGTAATGAGAATTTAGTTGATGGCTTACCTAAGATAAAATATGATAAAGATAGGATTTGTGAACCTTGTCAACATGGTAAGCAACATAAAAGCTCATTTAAAACAAAGAATGTTATAAGCACCTCTAGACCTTTAGAGCTCATTCATTTAGACTTGTTTGGACCAAATAGAGTTACAAGCTTAGGAGGCAAATCATATGCATTTGTTCTTGTTGATGACTACTCTAGATTCACATGGGTTAATTTCTTAGATCAAAAGAATGAAGCCTTTAATTACTTCAAAACCTTTGCAAAAAGAGTTCAAAATGAAAAAGGATATGTGATCACATCTATTAGAAGTGATCATGGCAAAGAATTTGAAAATGAAAACTTTGAAAACTTTTGCAATGAAATTGGCATTTCACACAATTTTTCTGCTCCTAGAACTCCACAGCAAAATGGTGTAGTTGAAAGGAAAAATAGAACTTTAATTGAAATGGCTAGAACAATGCTCAATGAATATGATTTACCATCTTATTTTTGGGCGGAAGCCGTTAATACAGCTTGTTACATTGCAAATCGTGTTTATAAAAGGCATTTAACTAATAAAACTTCTTATGAGCTATGGAATGGAAGAATACCCAGAATTGGATATTTTAGAGTATTTGGATGCAAATGCTTCATATTGAATACCAAGGATAATCTTGGAAAATTCTCATCCAAATCAGATGAAGGCATATTCTTAGGATATTCATCATATAGCAAAGCATATAGAGTATTTAATATGAAAACTCTAGTTATAGAAGAATCAATGCATGTTGTATTTGATGAATCATCTAAACTTGATCAAAAGAAAGGTATTACTTTCAATGACCCTGCAGGCACTCTTGAACCTCTTGAATCTATTGATGCTCCAAAGATCAATCAACTTGAAGAAAAGGCTCAAGATCTACCTAAGGATTGGCAATACAAGAAAGATCATCCAAAGGAACTCATCATTGGAGAAACATCAAAGGGAGTAACTACTAGATCTTAAATTAATCATGTTGATGTTAATGTTGCTTTTGTTTCTCAAATTGAACCAAAAACTATTGAGGAAGCTTTAAATGATGAAAATTGGATAATTGCAATGCAAGATGAACTTAATCAATTTGAAAGAAATAATGTTTGGCAACTTACTCATAGACCTATAGATCATTCTATAATAGGATGCAAATGGGTTTATAGGAATAAGCTTGATGAAAATGGTCACATCATTAGAAATAAAGCAAGATTGGTAGCCAAAGGTTATAATCAAGAAGAAGGTATTGACTATGATGAAACCTTTGCCCCCGTAGCTAGATTGGAAGCTATTAGAATATTACTTGCTTTTGCATGTCATATGAATTTTAAGCTTTATCAAATGGATGTTAAAAGTGCATTTCTAAACGGACTCATAAATGAAGAAGTTTATGTTGAACAACCTCCTGGTTTTGAAAACTACAAATTTCCTGATCATGTTTTCAAACTTACCAAAGCTTTATATGGATTAAAGCAAGCACCTAGAGCTTGGTATGATAAACTTAGTGCATATTTGCTTGAAAATGGTTTTTCAAAAGGAAAAGTAGACACAACTCTTTTTGTTAAAAAGGATAAGCACAACATTTTGATTGTACAAATTTATGTGGATGACATAATATTTGGAGCTACTAATGAAGCCCTGTGCAAAGAATTTGCTTCTTGTATGACTAGGGAATTTGAAATGAGCATGATGGGTGAACTCAAGTTTTTCCTTGGACTGCAAGTCAAGCAATGTAAAGATGGGATCTTCATCAACCAATCCAAATATACAAAAGAACTCATCAAGAAATTTGGAATGGATGGCTGCAAAACTAGCAAAACTCCTATGAGCACATCATTGAAATTAGGTAAAGATGATAATGGTAAAGCAGTAGATGAGAAGAAATATCGAGGTATCATCGGATCACTACTTTACTTAACTGCTTCTAGGCCTGATATAATGTATAGTGTATGTCTTTGTGCTAGATTTCAAACTAGTCCTAAAGAATCACACTTGAATGCCACTAAGAGAATCTTGAAATATTTGAGCGGTACAATACATTTAGGACTTTGGTATCCTAAAAACACATCATTTCATATTATAGGATTTTCAGATGCAGATTATGCTGGTAGTATATTAGATAGGAAAAGCACAACAGGAGCATGTCACTTTCTTGGTAATTGTCTAGTTTCTTGGCATAGTAAGAAACAAGCATCAGTTGCTTTATCCACAACGGAAGCTGAATATGTTGCAGCATGTTTTTGTTGCACACAAGTATTATGGATGAAACAATAATTGCTTGACTATGGTAAAATGTTTAACAATATCTCCATTAAATGTGACAACACTAGTGCTATCAATTTGTCTAAGAATCCTATCCAACATTCTAGATCCAAACACATAGATATTAGACATCATTTCTTAAGAGAAAATGTACAAAATCAGAATATAACCTTAGAATTCATAGATACAGAAAATCAACTTGCTGATGTCTTTACAAAACCCTTGAATGAAGATAGACTTAACTTCATCAAACTCAATTTAGGAATGATTGATGGAATCACTTTGAGTTAATTAGAATTTTTTGCCTTAAAATAAAGTTTCTATGTGCATGAAATTAATTTTTCTTAACACACTTAGAATATCTTCCATCTTTCCTTGAATCTTTTATTTTTGAGTATGTAGCGGTCGCTCCAGTGTTCTTTCGCGCTCGCTACTTCGTCTGCTAGTTTCATTCAATAAAATTCTCTGAGCGCGGTCGAGAAAATTTGTGCGCGATCGCACCAATTTGAATAGTTTCGACCGTTACAGATGTTTTCTTCACTCGCGAGCGTACTGATCATAATAATGGTCGCTGTACACCATTTCGCGATCGCACCTTGTTAAATCTGCGACCGCACCCTGTACACTCTGCTCGAAAATTTATAACCGTTGGCTGTGTGACAGGTCGCAACTCTTAACTCTCAACAGTCATAAACGGATATTTTCTTTACTTCATCTATTTAAAAGTGTTTTGCAACAGTTTATCTGATATTTTGCCTATCAAAGCACACAAACTTACTTCTGAAACCCTAAAAAACTTCTACATCTCAATCACCCTCTGTTTTCCAGTTTACTTCTACTCTTTCTAATCTAATGGCACCCAAAAGAAAAACCACTTCCAAAATTAAGGGTCAAGCTAAGAGAGTTCCAGGAATCACCATTAGAGAACCTGTTGTTGAACCTCCATCTCCTCCACAATCAAAAAGGGGTGAGAAAATTCACAAACCTCATCACCAAACCACTGAGGAAGACATTAGGTATGCCATGCTAAAGAAGAAGAAGGTTGAAGGCACCAAATCACCTTTTGGTGGGATGCTGTCTGCCTTGGGCATCAAGGACGAAATTGAAGGATTGTTGGATGTCCTTGGATGGAGAAATTTTGTCTTTCCAGAAGAGGTAGGTTACTCTAGTCTAAGTAAGGAGTTTCTAATGTCATTCCAGATAGAGAAGAGTGCAAACTCTGCACTAGGGTGGTATGGGGTTAGGTTCAAACTCTTTGATCAGTATCAATTCTTAACCCTTGAAGATTTTTGCAGAATTTGGAACTTCCCTTCTGAAGGTATAACCTCCTACAATGACCAAATCTTCTCAAACCCAACCCTTTCTGATTTCTGGCGAGAAATTTCCATTGAAACTTCCTTTGAAAAGGAATCTAAAGCCAGGCACATCAAATCTCTCACCCACTGGATGCTCCATAGGATTATCACCTATACCATTCACCAAAGAGCAGATGGGAATGAGAAAGTAACCAAGAGAGACCTTATCTTTCTCTATGCTTTCACCCACAACATCAAAATGAACACAACCAAGTTCTTGATTGATACCTTTTATCATCATGCTGTTACAAGAACTGGTACCTTCTTCCTATCCTCTCAAGTTACTCAAATAGCTAGGCACCTAAACCTTCTGAATGATTTAAACTTAGCCACTTTGAGAAACCCTTTCACTCTAGCCTCTAGTGCTATCACAATAGATTACTTAGAGCATGCTGGATGTGTAAAGAAAATTGAAGGATCATATGTATACTCCTTTGGCAAGAAAGGTGTTATGGACAAACAAAAGAAAAGGCCAAGGTATACAATTGAGGAAGAGGGAGATTCTGTAGAAGTTGCTGTGGAATTACCCCCAAAAGCAACTTCATCAAAAGTTGCTCAAGAAACTGCTTCATCCTCCACACAACTCATCCTCCAAGCAATCAAGACTCTCTCAAGGAAACTCACTAAGTTCAAGAAAAGTGTTTCCAAGAGATTCCAGCACTTAAACAAGAGGATAGACCTTATATCCCACATGCACCATGATCTTTATGACATGCAAGGCAAATTGGACTTGCCTCAATGCAATCTTGAAGATTGGGATATAAGTGATCACACCCAAAGCGTTGCTGAAGAAGAAGAGTCCATTAGCACTAGCTCTGCCTCTGTTGCACCTCAAGATAAAGGGAAAGCTCCTTTAGATGAAGAAGAGTTAGAGTTAGATGATGACTCAGAATAGCTTAGATTTTTCTTATTGTTTGCATTTTAAAATGCTTATTTTAATCCTTCTTTGTACTTTCCTCCACTTTCATATATATAATGTTTATATTCCCTTTCATTGTTTGCACTTTTATATGCTTGTTTTGCTTAACATTTGTTTCATTTTGCCTATGCCAATGGGGGAGAACAATACCAAAATGGAATGAACCAAGTGGAATGAACCAAGTAACAGTATACAAAAATGGGAAAACAAGAATAAGAACAATAATGTTGAATATTTGCAATAGGGGAGAAATGTTTATGGGGGAGAAATGTTTGCATCAAACAATAACCTTTGCACCAAGATAAACTATTAATCACAATGCTCTTAACGATGATTGTTGCATATGTTAAGGGGGAGTATTTTAGACTTATTATTTTTCTCATCATTCCATTTGAATTGTCAAAGTCAAAATGGGGGAGATTGTTAGACAAATGATCTTAATTTTGATCCTTGACAACTCAAATGGATGATCTATTTAACTTGTGTTTGAGAAATCTTGTTGCAGGATTAGGTTGCTTCAATTAAAGGTGAACAGAACAATTATAGCGGTCGCACCTCACCTGAATACGACCGCTCCAAGCAATTACAGAATGAAACCTTGTCACAGTAGGTTTCGCGGTCAGAAGTTCGACCTCAGTCGCGACCGCTCCTACAGAATAGCGACCGTCCTAATATTTGCCCGACCGCTACTCAAGGAACTTAAATCATTACAATCACAGTAAGGTTCGCGGTGACAAGAACGGTGAATGATTCGACCTCGCTTACCACTTTAGCGACCGCCCCATTCAGAGTCGCGACCGCCCAACAATTCAAGAAGAAATTGCTCAAAGAGACAGTAGTGTTCGCGTCCTCAGGTGCGTCCAGAAGTTCGACGCGAGAATGTGAGTTCGACCGCGAAAACCTACCAAGGGCGACCGCGAAGATTCAAATTATGGCGGACATCTCTTTTGCTCTGTCAGAAAGTGACACATGACATGACCGTTGTAATCCCACTTCAGTATTCAAATAAGGGCGACCGCACTTTGTGATGCGCGACCGTCCCGACATACACAGCATGGGCAAGAAACGGTCCGACAAACACATCATGGGCAAGATTCCAGCTGCAGAGCACTAAAATTCGACCGTTGAAGTTTTTTTAAAAGTAGCGACCGTCCCTTGTTAAAAGGACGACCGCAGGAAGCATGAGCGCGACCATCCTTGTATGAAGGGCGACCGCGAAGTGCTTCGGACAGTTTAAGTAAAGAAGGTCTAATCTGCCAAGACATTATTAAAACATCAATAACGGCTAGTAAGACCACATTGGCTATAAATACAATGTTTCCATGAGAAAACAAATATAGAACATTATTAAGAAAAGATTTTCATAGCCAAGCAACAAATTTCCTTTTGCTTAAACTTGTATTTGAATTGTTATGAATGTTAGGTGTTAGCATTGAAAACACCATTGTATAAGTTTGAGTGTAAGCTTGGGAAACACTTAGGTTGAGAGAGTGAGCCTTGTAAAACTCTTGTGTGGGTTGTAAGTGTGAGCCTAAGAAAAACACTTGTGAAGTTAGGTGTGAACTTGTGAAAACACCAAAGTTGGAAGTGAGCTTGTAAAAACTTCAAAGACTAGTGGAACCTTAACAAGTTGTTAAGGAAGTGGATGTAGGATTGAAGTAAATCCGAACCACTATAAATCTTGTGTGTTCTTACCTTCCTCCATTACTCAACCAACTCTCTATTCCGCATTTCTTGTTTGTTGAGTTTTTTAAATTGTCATTATTTCTTGACGAAACCAATTCACCCCCCCCCCCTCTTGGTTGCCATCTTGGGACAACAAGACAAAAGATCAGTCCAGCAAAAAGAGCTGAAGCCAGGGTAAAGACCCGACCTCCAATGGATAAAGATCTATATTTCAAGGGTAAAGTTCCGACCTTCAATGGATAAAGATCCATGTTTCAAGGGTAAAGACCCGATCTCCAAATCTTTAATGGATAAAGATCCATGTTTCAAGGGTAAAGACCCGATCTCCAATGGATAAGGATCCATGTTTCACGGGTAAAGATCCGATCTCCAATGGATAAAGATCCATGATTCAAGGGTAAATACCCGATCTCCAATGGATAAAGATCCATGTTTCAAGGGTAAATATCCGATTCTAATGGATTAAGATCCATGTTTCAAGGGTAAAGACCCGATCTCCAATGGATAAAGATCCATATTTCAAGGGTAAAGACCTGATCTCCAATGGATAAAGAACCATTTTTCAAGGGTAAAGACCCAATCTCTAATGGATAAAGATCCATGTTTCAAGGGTAAAGACCCAATCTCTAATGGATAAAGATCCATGTTTCAAGGGTAAAGACCCAATCTCCAATGGATAAAGATCGATGTTTCAAGGGTAAAGACCAGATCCCCAAAGGACAATCCATAAAAAATGGAACAACCAGTTATGCCAGAATTCTCAACTAATAAAAGGTCAGTCAAATCAAATTCAATCCCAGGTCCAAGTATGCAAATCAAATCCAAGTATCCATCCTCATCCAAAATTTGCTCAAAGTCATGTTGCTTTTCACTCTCTTCTACTGAAAGTATCAAATCATTCAAGCAGGGGGCAAACTGTAGACCCTTAATTTTGACCCCAATTTGATACGATCCTAATTAAAGGATGCCAAAATAAATTTGATCCAACTTTAAAATATTTAAGCCTAGTTTATAATTCTTAAAGAAGTCAGTTCGGATTAAAGAGGCATAAATTCAATTGTAAAACTCTAAATTCAAGTTGAATCGGCCAAAATTAAAACTTTTTGGTCCATAAGTTAAAAAAGGCAAGAATAATTAGAGTCAGGCCGGCCGGGGAGACATGAACAATTGCTCATGTCGACCTGGAGGGGCCAGGTCGACATGAGCATGCCTCATGTTGATCTGGCAGCCCAGATCGACATGAGGTTGGACTCATATCGACCTAGGGCAACCAGGTCGACATGGCCTTAACTCATGTTTATCTAGTTGCCCAGATAGACATGGTTTCAATGAGTTTCGTAATTGAACTAAAATTTATTTTAAGGACGGATTAATATTAGGGTTAAGGATTTTGAGTGAGGTTTTGGGCCTATAAATAATAATGTTTTAGGCTAACAAGGGTGGCAATTAACATTAAGAGAGATAAAACAACAAATAGAGAAGAACAACATTAGTTTTTTTTTTAGAATGAAGGAAACAGCAAGCAGAAATATCAAGAGAACCAAAGAAGAAGGCAGTGTACATACTGTCTTCACATTGTTCACCCAAAAATCAATTTTTTGGTGGAACCGAATATGCAGGTTTGATCTTTAATCATAAATTATTCATGCTCACAGTAGCTTCATTCTCTTTGATTAATAAGAACATGCAGTAACTTGATCTTTGAACATGCAGTAACTTGATCTTTGAACATGCTGTAAATTGATCTTTATTTTAATAACTTTAATTGTTTGCTTTAATTAATACATTGATCAGTTGGTGTTCGTAACTCCACTTGCATGTTTTATAAAAAACTTAAAACTATCCAGTAGCTGTTGGGGATTTAAATTAATTGTAATAATCTATTTTCCTACTAAAACTTCAAGAGCCATAAGTTATTTTATTGAAATTCAAAACCTTAAACTATTTTTATCCAAAAGCTTAAACCATTTCATTATTAAACTCCAAAATATTGATTATTTTTCCAAAACCTTAATTTATCTCTCGAAATCCAAAATTATTTTTTTAAAAGTTAAACCCTAACTTGTTTTTTCGAAACTTCAAAATGTCTTCTAAATTCTCCAACCCTAATCTTTTTTACAGTTTCTAAAAACTTTAATCTTAATTGTTTCTATAAAACTCTAAACTGTCTTTCTTAAATCCTAAGATCGAATATGTTTTCTAAAATATCAAAAACCCTAAACTATCTTATTAATCCAGTAAACCCTAGCTTTCCTAAACCCTAATTATTAAAATATCAAAACCTTATGACAAGTTCATCAACACCCTAAAGCCCTAATCCAGTGAACCTAAAGCCCAATCTAGTAAATTTAAGATACTAATTCCTAACTCAGTAACCATAATCCTCATAACCTAAAATCTTAAATTCCAAATCTCAAACCCTAATTTTATTTACTTGTGAATTAAATTCCAATTTTAATTGTTTATTTGGTTTGCTATTTGTTATATGATGAATAATTTATTTTACTTATGGAGTATTTTTTATTTTAGTTATAGCACTTGAATAATTTAATTTTGCTTAATTATTTATTTGGCATTAAAATTGTAAGAGTTATGTTTCCATTATTGGGTACCTCATTAATTAATTTTCATGTAATTTAAATTGTTTTTATATTTTGGAATTAATGTAAAGGACACGTTTCCACCTTTCGGTGGGTGCCCTATTTAGTTTTGGACATGGACGATGTAAGGACATGTTTCCATCCTCGGATGGGTGTCCATTTATTTGTTTCGTTTGGACATTGCTTTTATTTGAATATAATGATGCTATATTTTAATTGTTGCATGTAGTATGGATAATATTATTATATTTAAGAATTTTTAATATTAAGACCTGCAAAGGAGGTTGGTTCTAATGAACTGAGCGTTGTAGGGGTGCTGGGCCATTTCTCACCTTCCCCACATGTTCCCAACTTTTCGAACCCATTAAGGGGTTGGAGATTCCTTAGGAATCGAGTCATCCACCCCTTTCTTTTTCCCTACCCGTCCGGGTGGCGACTCCATTTTCTCCAAGCTTAGGCCCATGTTCTCTAAGACCCCGAGCCTAAGCAGGGATGAAGTCGCAAGAACCATTCCACTAGGAGTGGGGGCAAAAATCCCCGCTCACACCTGTCCATATTCATTGGCTCATTAAACTCATTCCCATCCATGTCTGACAACTTGAATGCGCCTTTGCTCATGACTTGCTTCACAACATACGATCCTTCCCAGCTAGGTCTAAACTTTCCTCTTGGATCATGGATATTAGGTTTGCATTGTTTCAACACTAAATCACTAACTTTAAGTCTTCTAACCTTAACCCTTTTGTTGTAGGCCCGAGCTATTTTTCTTTGGCACAACTGGTAATGATACAATACCTTCAACCTTCTTTCTTCTAATAAAGCCAGCTGTGTATATCTACTTGCTACCCATTCTATCTTAGGCAATTCAACTTCAAGTACCACCCGTAATGATTTGATCTTAATCTCAATTGGTAACATAGCTTCCATCCCATAAACTAAGGAAAAAGGTGTCATTTCAGTAGGGGTTCGCACACTGGTCCTATACCCCCGCAGGGTAAAAGGAAGCATTTTTGACCAATCCCTACATGTCTTGGTCATCTTGGATAGAATCTACTTAATCATTTTATTGGTTGCTTCCACTGCACCATTAGCCTTCGATCTATAAGGCGAAGACCGGTGATAACGAATCTGGTACTTCGAGAATAAATCCTTAACTACTCCTTGATACTGCACCCCATTATCTGATATCACACTGTGCAGGATACCATATCTGCAGATAATATTCTTTTCAATAAGCCTAGCCATTTGCCTTGCCCCCAACATATTGAAAGACTCGGCTTCAACCCATTTTAAAATGTAATCAACTACTACTATAATGAATCATTGAACGTTTGAAGTCATCAGATGTATCTCCCTAATAATGTCAATTCCCCAAGTTGCAAAAGGCCAAGGAGAGGACATGGAGTGCAATTCTTGAGGAGGCAGGTGATTCAAATTCCCGTGCATCTGGCACTGCTGGCACTTTCTCACAAAATCAACACAGTCTTTTTGCATGGTCAACCAATATTAGCCTTGTCGGATTATCTTCTTAACTAGGGTTAACCCATTCATATGGAGTCCACAACTTTCGACATGTATTTCAGACATAGTCCGCTCGAATTTAAACTTTTGTAAGCATCTTAAATGTACTCCATCGGGCCATCTTCAATACAACTCCCCATGAAATGTAATGAACTGCAAAGACCATCATCTTATTGCTTTTCTCTCTACTTTTGTTGAATCTTGTGGATACTCCCTACTTTCCAAAAACTGTCTAATGGTGTCATACCGCACATCACGGTCCGTATCAGTTTTCATTACTATTTTGTATTCATAACAAGGAGTCGATGAACTGGTCAAAACCAGAGGCTTAAGAAATAACTTAACAGGATCTTCCAATACCTAAACCAATGTGGCTAGGGCACCCACCATTTGGTTTTCCTCCCTTGGCAGGTGTATAAATCTGCACTCTTTGAAATTCTTCTTCATCATGGTCAAATAATCATGATATAGTTTCAATATTTCTTCTTTCAACTCCCACTCTACATTTACTTGGGACACTACTAGCAAAGAATCACAAAAACCAGCACCTTATCCACCTTCATGATCGTAAGGGTTTATAGCCCAAAATAAAAGCTTCATACTCCACCATGTTATTGGTTGCCCTAAACTTCAACTTCTTGGCTAGAGGGATAAGCTCTCCTTTGGACGATTCCAGAATTACCCCCCAGACCAACACCTTTTCTGTTTACTGCTCCATCAAAGTACATCTTTCACCCTTGTACTTCTATGGCCCCTAAATGTTCATAAGGAAATTCCAAAATCACTTCATTGTCTGGCAATAGTTGTTGGGCCAGAAATTATGCTTTGGCTCTATCTTTAAAGGTTTTCCTTGTTACATACTTGATTTTAAACTCTTCTAAAATGATCGACTATCTGCCATATTTCCCAATCAACGAAGGTGTTTCCCTTAGGTACTTTATTGGATCCTTTCTGGAAATTACTTACACACTATAAGATTGAAAGTAATGCCGCAATTTCTTTGATGACCAAACCATGGATATTCATTTCTTTTTATTGATACTATACTTAATTTCATAAGGTAAAAGCTTTCTACTTAAGTAATAAATTGCATACTCAACCCCCGATTCATCTGCTTGGGCAAACATTGCTCCTATTGATTCTTCCTCTATTGCTAAGTATAATAACAAAGGTCTATTGGGTTTATGTGGCTTTAAAATAGGTGGATTCAATAAATAGTCCTTAATATGCTCAAAAGACTTTTGACATTCATCATTCTACTTGACTGGCTAGTACTTTTTAAGCAATTTAAAGATTGGTTCATAGATTGTAGTAAGCTTTGCTATGAATATGCTAATGTACTGTAACCTACCAATGAACTCCTGAACTTCTTTCTCTATCTTAGGGGCTGGCATATCCTGGATTGCTTTAACTTTTTCAGGGTCAATCTGAATGCCATTTGGACCAATCACGTGCCCTAATAACTTGCCTGAAGTGACCCTAAACATGCATTTCTTCGGGTTCAACCTTAGCTTGTACTTTACTGCCCTCTCAAAGAATAATTCTAAATTTTGAAAATGCTACTCTCTCGTATTTGACTTCACCATCTTATCATCCACAAAAACCTTAACTTCTTTGTGCACCATGTCATGAAACAAAGTGGTACCCATCCTCTGGTAGGTTTCCTCAGCATTCTTTAACCCAAACGACATCACTCTATAGCAAAATATACCCCATGAAGTAATGAAGGCAATTTTAGCTTTATCCTTTTGGGCCATTAACACTTGATTAAATCTAAAAAAATCTATCATCGAATGAGTGTAGCATGATAGAGGTTGCACTATCAATAAGGACATCTATATGAGGTAAAGGAATATCATCTTTAGGGAACACTTTATTCAAATCTCTATAATCCATGCAAACCCTAATTCTTCCATCTTTCTTTGGCATAGGAACTATATTAGCTAACCACTCCAGATAGTCTATCACCTTAAGGAACTTGACTTGTATTTACTCAGTGACTTCTTATTTGACCAATTCTACCCATTTCTGCCTTAATCATCTAAGCTTTTGTTTGACAGCTTTCATGTAAGTGTAGGTAGGAATCAAGTATTCGGCTATGTCTTGATTAATCCTAGACATACCCTCATAAGACCAAGCAAAGACTTCTTCATATTTCTTAAATATTTTTTCAAATCTTTCTCTCTTTAGGAGTAAGGTTGGATGCTATGTTAATTGTTTTAGGATTATCAGTTATTCCCAAATTTAATGTTTGTGTGTCAATAGAGTTAATATTAAAAATGCTTATGTAATCACTACTTGAATGTATGCAACCATTATGAAAAACAACACTCAAGTAAGTAAAATTAGACTTTATTGCATTCATCTCGAAAAAGAAAACATCATCATTGTCATACAAAGCATACAAATTAAAATTAAAATTACAATTAGTGTTCTCAAAATCATAAACTAAAACATCTTCAAATTTTTCTTCAACTAAAGCAGCAATTTACCATGGAGTCTTCTGGACTTTTAGGATAGCTTCCCTCTTCTCTTCCTGGTTAGGCTCCTTGTCAGCTGGCAGGATGAGCTCTTTCTTCATTTGTTTCACTAATTCAGCCACATCAACAAAAATCTCAAAAATTAGGATTAGCTTTCCCATGAATATGACTGGCTCAGGCTTCCCTTGGAGTGGTCCCATGTCCGAAGATTTGACAAAAACCTCTTCAAGTGGTGGGAAGCTCATCTTCTCATTCTTCTTTTGTTGAACATCTTTGTTAGCTTCATCATATCCTAACCCTTTCTTGGTAGTCTGAGTCTTAAAGTCTGAAAGCTCCATCACACATGTCTTGCCCTTTCTAAGACCAACTGTAATATCCCAAAGTGTGCCCTAAAAGTTTTGATATAATTGTTGTTTTATTTGGATTGAATGTATATGTTAAATTTGAAAGAGAAAAGAATTTAAGAGAGAGTGTATATGTTGTATATATGGAAATATATATAACATATACACAAGTCAAATAAGAAAGTCAAAAGAAGAAGATATTTATGTTTATTATTGTTGAATTAATTAATTAATGGAAAATAGAAATTTAGATGAGTGGAAGAGAGAAGATGGATTATTTTAATATTAAAAATACTTGGTGGAGAATTGAGAGGAGACTAAATATTTGACTTTGATTTATTTTACTCTTCATTTTCTTCTTTTTCTTTTGGGTTGGCCGGTATACCAAAGACACAAGAGAGCAAGAGAGGTTTTGATTTCTAGGATCAAATTGAAGGAAGATTTAAAGAAAACAAGTTAGAAATTCAAGAAGTTCATCATTTTTGGCAAGTTTTCTCTTGATTTCTCTTGTTCTATTTGGAATTTTGTTTGAGTTTGATGGAGTGTTGTTGATGGTTGGAGTGTGTTTGTGTATGGTGTGTGTAAAAGTGTTGAAATTGAATTAAAGATAAGAAGTTAGGTTGGTGTTGGTGATGGAAGAGTAAGAGTTGTGTTTAGTGAAGTTGAAAGCATAGAATACATGAGTTTGGTACTTTAACCATTGAACTCCTTTTGAAATTTTTTTCTGTTTTACAATTAGTAAATGCTGTGACTTGTATGATTTTTAATTAAATATAGAAAAACGTTCTTGAAGTGAATTTTTGATATGTTGTGCCTCTATAAGTCTAGAATGACTGAAAAATATGTTGATTTGATTTTGGAATGGTTATGATTTTGGAAAGATTATTTTTATTAGACCTGTTCCAGCAGGTACCTTGACTGAGACAGCTATCTTTCGCGATTTTTAATAAAATATAGAAAAATAATATCCAATTGAATTTTGGATATGTTGTTTATTAGTGAGTATAGTATTTGAGAAAAATAATTTGGAACCATGTTGATTGAATTTAATTTACGGAATTCACAAAGTTCAGAACTGCTGCCAGGATGCAGGGCAATTGGAGCAGTTTGGTTGAGTGAACTATTTGACCAAGATTTTGTGTTCAGTTTGATCTGAAATTTTAAAGGAATGATTTTAAGATGTAAAACTAAATTCGGTAAAAATTTTAGAGTTTTTAGTCAAGTATATTATTTTATACAATTTTTCAAAATAAGGATTAAGTTGAGTCCAAAACCAGAATTTACTATTCATATGGTCATTTTGCTAATATTCCTTTTGGATTAAGTTGTGAAGAGGTTGAATTGCCCTAACCTAAGTGTTGAGGATTCTTGGAAGAGTAAGTGTATAGATTGGTGTGAGTTGGTTTTAAGGTATGTACAAACTACATTATTGCATACATTCATATGATGTTGAGACTTAACATACATTTGATTGTAAATGTGTTAAGAAATCTAATGCATTGTTAATGCATATTAATAATGTATGTTTGGTATAATGTGAATGTTGTGATGAGCATGTAAAATGTGTGTTAATGCCATTGGTTATATACACTTGAGTGATGAATTGATTAATGTGATTTGAGATATAATGAGATGTAAAACCAATGTGTTTGGTTATAATGATGTAAATAAGATGGTTGAAGCATATTTGCCTATATGATGATGAAATGAAATATGGAATATGAAATGTGAAAGATATGATGATTGTGTGCCTAATATGTTAATTCAATTTTCAGAGTTCTAGGTTTGGCGGCATGCCTATGAATCACTGGATAGGTGAAAAGACCGGGTCGTAAGCCGATTCCAGTTGAAAAATGTGAAATGATAAATGTGAAATATGATGTTTTTAGGGTGAAAAGACTGGGTCGTAAGCCTCAAAAACAGTAACAGTCTAGCCGGGTTGAGGATTTCCTCGGTTCTAACCGGGTTGAGGTCCAAGAGACTGGGTCTGTTACGCTATCCATGGATAGAGATATATATATATTTCCTACGGGCTTGATGATTGTGATTATGGACCAAAGCAGTAACTCTGAACTTTGAATAACATATTAGTGTATTTTGGGCCCATGCTTGTCTTTGTTTTCAATGTGAATCATGAATGTTTTGATTAATTATTAAATAATGTAAGATTGTGAAATATAATATTCTTTTGAATTGTTTGTGAAACTTGATTGTGTGACATTGGCATTGCATTGAGGCATAATATTATAGTTGTTTGTACCACTAAGCCGTTGGCTTAGCGCGATTGTGGTTTATCGCGCAGATGACAGGGTGGAACCGAGGAGTTCCTCTAGGCTGAGTAGAGTTTAGATTCTGAAGTATGAATAGTGGGCTTAAAGATCAAAGACTGACTGCCAAACATGGATAAACTTTATGTTTTGTAAAACTTGAGTTTTGATGTATATGAATTTGTAAATATTGTTACTTTCCACTGTATAGTGAACAAATATTTTATCTACTGTGTTTCATAATAAACCTTTACTTTATTCTGTACTAGAAGTGTAAATCCTTTTTGCAGGTTGTAGTTGAGGTTATAAGGGGGATTTATTGGGAGTGTACTGAGAATGATTTTGTTTGCATTGGTTTGTGTAAAAATGTTTTCAAAAATCAGAAAAAAAACCAGTTTTGTCGACACTTGGGACTCAATTTCTAGGCGAAACTATGGCAAAATTTCTGTAAAAATCGGAACTAAAATTTGACTAAGTAAAATTTGTAGCAATTTTTGGATAGTGTGGCGCCTTTACTCAGCTTACACAGGTAGGTCGGGAAGGGGTGTTACAATTTTTGGTATTAGGGACAAGGTTTGAGATTCTCAACCTAGGTGAATTGTAAGAAAAAGAATATTTTGATTTTAAAAGTTGGTTTTTGAATAAAATGCATTCTTGGTATGGCAGTCTTTGGTCTTTAATGAGGAATATTATGCTGTGTTTGTAGATATAGGTAGTAATGGAGTCCCATTCACATCAGACTGTAGAAGGAAGTGCTGAGAGTGTAGCTCTAGGAGAGAGTAGAGATGGAGCTAGAGTTGAGAGGGTTAGTGAGGCACCTGTTTCTGTGCCAGAGAGATCAACTGCAGAGAAGGTTCCGCCGGGTTGGCTAAGGCATGTGATAGAACTATGGAGGCCAGCTTCAGTGCAGCCCCCACCACCACAGCCTCAGGTGCCGGTAAGACATTATGATAAGTTGAGAAAATATGGGGCTGAAGATTTCTTGGGCACTACTGATCCTGCAGTGGCTGAGCAGTGGTTGGATAAAGTGCAGAGAATATTCATCTAGTTGCAAGCTACTTCAGATGAAAAATTTGACTATGTCAGGTCCCTCCTATAGAAAGATGCCTATGACTGGTGGAAGACGGTTCCTCATGCCATGGATGATCCACCTACATTATCTTATGGTGATTTTCTGAGGGAGTTCGAGCAGAAATATACTCCGAGGGAGTATAAAGATATTAAGAAGATGGAATTCCTGAATTTGAGGCAAGACAACCGGACGGTAACAGAGTATGAGATTGAGTATATCCAGTTGAGTCGATATGCCGGGGGAATTATTTTCGATGAAATAGACCGGTGCCGAAGATTTGAGGAGGGATTGAGGCCCTCTATCATGTGCATTGTGGCTGGTTCCCAGTACCAGGATTTTTCTCAGCTTTTTGCAGCAGCTAGAAGTGTTGAGAGAGCACAGGGCATTGCAGCAGCTGCTACTGAGGAAGAGACCAGGGTAAGGAGACCCAAGTTTGAGGTAGGGTCTTCATCTATGAAGAGGGGTCGAGGAGGTTTTGTTCTGAGAACCAGTAGAAGCCAGAGACAGTCGGGCAGATCAGTTCAGTATCAGAGGCAGAGGCCAAGACCGACAGTTTCTGTAGCTAGTG